>CM075854.1:91518622-92952372 GCA_037975125.1 Latrodectus hesperus
GTAGGAAAGTACCAACGGAATGAACGCTGCTAATAGAAGGATTGGAATACAGTTTCGCCATTATTTTTCTTCAAGATCAACTTTAATAAGTCCTTGGAACTGTTGCATCATCATGTGAAATTCTTTTGTAACATCATATCACAAATACCAAAGATGTCCATGTTTATGAGCTGTTTTCATTAATAAAAAGCTTAATTTTTGCTATTAAACTTGTAAGTTTTTTTATTTATTGGCTTTTATGCATTACATTTCTTAGTAATTAAATCTGTATAATTATTGATTTTCCTTCAAGGATTAGACCTTTCCTATAAGCAATATTACAAAGGTATGTAGAATGACAACTATGTATCACGATTTAAATTCAAAGAACAAATAATGAATATTTATACGATTTAAGATATAATTTTCTAGAGTTATCTTTCAAAAAGTAACAAATTTGTATTTGTATATTAAATCAAAAAGTGTTAGTCAAGTAAAAATAAAAAAAATGTCGTTTGAAAAAAGCTAAGAGTAAAAACAGTACTAACAAATATCTTTCAAAAGTAGAAAAATTTTGAAATTTAAATATTAGTGCAGATCATATATTTTGAACTTATTGTACTGATATTTTAACAATTGGACATCATGTGTTTTGAATTTCTCATCATCACTACTTTGTCCCTCAGAGAGGAAATTTATATATTTTTAATGCAAATTATTATATAATTATAAAAATAAAATTAATTTTTGCATTGTTTTAAGTTCTACCACCAATGCATGAATCTTTCTAATTTTTCTTCTTGAATCCAATTAATGATGCATAAATATTTTAAAACTTAGAAAATAAACAAAGATTTTAAAAGTTGCATTTCTGAGATAAAATCAGGCTGTGTGTAATGTTAAGGAAAAGAAATGTAGCACAAACAATTATGATAGAATCCTATAATTTCCTATAAATTCTGAAAGCTTTATACTGTATTAATTTGTTTCTATATATGTATTTTGCTTCTACGAGAATACTTACTATCGATGTTGGAATATTTGTGTTCTTTTATTTAGTCATCCAAAAACAAAAAAATAATCGCTTTTACACTTCATATGTGTTACATAACTATAAAGCAAAATATACAGGCTCTATTAAAATATATTTAACAAAATACAAGGATTAAAATTAATAAGCTAAAAATGTTGTTCTATAATATATATATATATATATATATATATATATATATATATATATATATATATATATATATATATATATATAATAAATGCCTCTTAAATATGTTGAAATTCATCCGATTGATTCATCGAAAGCTTGGATTAAAAAAATTTATGAATTTTAATTCACTGTGTAGAGAACTAACTCTGAATGAAGTGGAGTAACACTTATTTTTAAGCTTTGTAATTCACTGGTATTTTCTTATCACTAATAAGATTAAATCACTGAATTGAGAGAAAGAAAATTTTGGATGATAAAATTTGATTTGATCAATTTTATTTTCACACACAGAAGATAAAAAATTTAACAATAAATAGTTATCAAAATTACCTTAACACATAATTTTGACATTCAGTATCAAGCTCAGTGTTTTAAAATTTTTAGTATCATATTTAATAGAAATACACACATAGGAAACAATTACTTGTTTTGGATGAATATTAATTGAGGAATTATATATATATTGACAGAGATACTACTAAACCCTATGTTAGCATTTATTTTAATTACTTAAAAACTTGAAAATATTCTTCAAAATTTTAGTTTCTTTGAACTAAAAATCTTTTAATTTAAATTGGTATATAATATTTAATTTTTCCCTAGATTTCAAATTGGCTGAATAATTAACTAAAATTACTTGACATGTGATGATAGGAAATTGAATTACAATATAAATAGGAATGTAAAAGGATTTTTTTATTTTAGAAAAAGTATGAAGAAATATTCCATACATTTGTGCAGTTAAAAGTTCTAAGGCAAATGAATTTAATACTGACAATATTAAACAATATATGTCCTTATATTTTTTTACATACAAAAACATACATTCAACATTACTTTTAAATGAAAAAAAATTGATGGAATTTATGTCTGAAAATTTGAAATTTAAGTTATTTGAGGAAACAAAAATATAATTAAAAAAATTCTCTATTTATTAGTTTTGCTTCATCAAAATGTATTCTTAGTGAGAAATTAAAACACAATTTTTTTATATTAACCTGTTAAAATTTGTTTCTTCTGATAAAATGTTACTTTAATTTATGTATGCAAGTGCTATTAAATTAGTTTATATATTTTCCTTTATATTCATATTTAATTAATGACTGTGACAAGATCGTTTGTTCCTTACCATATTATAGACATTTTATGTAACTATAATGAACTAATTATATGCATTTATATAATAAAAATTATAAATATCATCAAATTCAATTTATTAACTTGGTCATTCAACATATATAAACTTTCAATTATTATTGATAAAAATTGATAATTTTTATTTCAATGACATGAATTTTTTGATAATTGAAAAATGTTATAGTATAAATAATGAAATGTCAATTCCTTTTTTAAATTTAAAATTTGTATTCATTTCTTTGCCATTCATCTGGGTTGTTTGAACTAATTTCTATTTCATACAAATTGTTAAAGTAAGATTTACTTGTTTATACTTTCTCAATAGTTAATATAATAAAATTATTAAGAGAATCACTCCTCATTTTCTTAAAAATTTGGAGATCATTGTATATGAAGTACTCATATAATGAAAATTTTGGATTTACTTTACTCGTGAATAAAACCGTAAATATTATGCGCTAGTTAAAATATTAACAGTAAAAAATTCTTGTTATCACTCTGAGGAAAAGTAAGGTGATTTTGTCAAAAAATTGTGTCAAAAAGCAACAAAATTTATAACAGAATCAAAAGTTTTAGGACTTTTTTTTTTTTTTAAAAGGGCAGTCTTGAAATCTCAATTATAATGTTCTCCTCAGTTCTATTACCGATACATATATATGTCCGATACATATATATATATGAGATGATGATTTGTGGAAAAATATGATATTTTGAGCACAAAAAACCCACTTGACAATTTTCTGGAGGAAATGATTTGGTATGCAGATATATTTAATAATCTTCTGCACTAAGCTCTTATATAGTACTTAAGGCACTATTTTAACAAAACAAGAAATAAGTACAACATTTAAAACTAAAATTGTAAGCATAAGTAAATGTCTTCTTCTCAACATGATGGCTCATTTGATTTGTATATCCAACTTAAAACTTTAATATACACTCTTATACAGCTTGGTCCAGAAATGTGATAAATAAAAGCCATGTGCACACCCAAAAATTCTTAAATGTAATTATTAGAACTTCAGTGTGATATACAATGAAACAAAAACTGTTGTTACCTGGCTTTCTTTAATTTATAGATTTTTTTGGTAAAAATTGAGATGTATACTCATAATACTAGATTAGAGCAGCAGTGAGTAAAGTAAAATCAAGTTTTTAATATAAAGGTACACAATTTAAATAAATGTATATTTGAAAAGAAACATGAGAAATATCTCATTCTGCCTTTTAATTTATTACAGCTTCTTTTTACATCAAATATCTTAATACTTAATCAGCTTTGAATGTAATTGTATGATTTACAGTTTTTTTCCCTTTGCTTTTAAATGTATTTTTTAGATTTTGTACGTTTGAGATTAAAATTTTAAAAAATATCTTGGAAAAAAGTTTGGAGATATGTGGTTGTCTAATATATATATATAACATATCTGTCATTGGATATTATATAGACTGAATGGATGTTATAATACTTAATCCTAACCTCCAAATCACTTGGACTTCTGACTGATGATGTATTAGTTGATTGATGTAAAGTTAGATCCCTATTTATTTAACACATATTTTTTATGATCATATTTTACTTTAACTGCAGCATAATTTTAATTAGGTATAAGAGGAAATAGTTTAAAATAAAATGAATATAATTATCATTCAGAATATATCATATGAAGGTTATAAAATACATATTATTGGATATTATCAACTAATAATGAAATTTATTTTATCATATTTATAGACTTTTTTGACACATGCAACCGTATTATAAAAATATTGTACAATGAAGATTCTTGAAAGGAAACTTAAAAGTTGATCACACACACAAGGATAAAAAAAATATTTTCTTGAAAACGATTTAAATTGTTAGTATTTGCTAATTTGATACGTGTACAAAAAGCGGTAAAATACTTAAATTTTGTTTAAATATTCAACAAGCCAACTCTGTAAACTCCATAACAATTGGAGTTTATCGAAGTGGCTGAGGCACACTTGTTTTGAGCTTTATTTGAAGTTTGGAGTTGGAAACTGAAAACAAAAGCAATACCTATCATGGGAGTAAAAAGAGCTTCGGGAGTAGACTTTGAAATCATTTGTTGTTTTGTATCTGATGTGTTTTGTTTTCTCATGAATCATTACGACACCTCACTCCCCTTTGTTTGTGAAAATACCTATAAATCATAATCACTTCCTTTTCTAAAGATGCTTACATAATATTTAAATGCCGCCTTATTTAAAGAATTACAGGTATTTTAAACTTGAAATTTATTGTTTACATACATGTGTAGAGATCAATAAAAATTTAAGAAGTTCTAATAGCATGACTGAAATTCTTTTAAAACAAATACCTAAAATCATATAAAGTTGTAATTTGAAAGCATATTTTAACTTCAATTTTATTTTAATAAGAACTTTCTTCTTGTCATTTAGTCATAATTAATAGATAAAATATTTAGAATAAATTGCATTTGTATTTCTAATATTGATTACGAATACAGTCCTGCAAAAAATAAGGTAAACCGTTTCAACTTTATCCAGATTTTTACTTCCATTATGTAGTCCAAATTCTGGCTTATTTTGTTTTACACACAATTACTGTTTCAGTAAAAACATATCATTCAATTTAAAACAATCATTATCGAAAAATTTTTTGTTATTAATACTAACTTTAAATTTATATTTGGCTTAAAAAATAATTTGTATGAAAGAAAAAATTTTAATAACTTTTTATGACACAATAGAGAATTTTTTAATTCTAATGGCAGTTACATATACTTTTAAAAATTCAATTTTAAAAAAAGTTTAAGATTCCTGAACAATGTACATTGAAGTTAATAATCTCTATCTAAAGGAATAATAGATTAGTCTTAGTTGCTTGTATAGAAAATGCACCATCCTCAAAACAAAGTTTGTAATTACAAATTCTTTAATTACAAATTTTAATAAAATGGCTAACATAAAGCATATTTTTTTCAATATCATCCAGTTCAATGAATTTTAATGAAATTATAAACTTCAACAAATTTTACTTCTTAATACTTCAACAAATTACTTGAAGAAATCTTTTGGAGTTAATTTATAAAAATATGAATTTTTTTAAAATTTTCTTATTAATCTATTCTGTGTTCTCATAAAACATATTAAAGTAAAAAATATGGAATTTCCTATAATTCAAATGTTTTAAGAAAACTTTAATGCTATAAAATGTCCTGATACACTTTTATAGGCTTCACAATCAGATTTTACTTTTTTTTTTTTTTTGCAAGAACTACATAAACATTTGGTTTGTCATCCAACAAGTATTTTGTTAAATTATATTTCCCTTACAAAAACTAAATTTCAGCATTGGCTTCATTATTTCCTACAAACAATAGATAAAAAATCATCAAAATTTATAAAACAATATATTTGAATACAGTAATGTAACAGATGACTGATTTACTCCAAATTTGCTATAATAAATTACAAAAGTACAAATATAAATTAATATTATAAGTTATATAACCATTTTAAGTTTTGATATTGTCGTTATAAATATAGAATTTCTTAAATCATGGTTTCCTAACCAATGCCACATGATAAATAAATCACGAGTCCCTTGAATGCATTTAGGAAATTTAAAGAGAATTTCATTCTTTAAATATAAGATTATTTATAATTTATCTCTTATTTACTTACTGTGGGCAAACAAAAGACAAATACAGTTTCTATTTAAAATTACTTCATTTTTCACATCAAACATAAACTCAGTGTTTGTTTTCTTTTCCAAGAAATATTATGAAAATATCACATCATGTATAGGTCCCAAATGTAGTTTTACACTAATAGATTTATATAAACCAATAAAATATGAATGTTCCAGCTAAACATATGAACACATATATCAAAAATATTTATCAGTTAAAAGTTTAAAAAGATATACCAAAAATAATGGGATATATCTTTTTATATACTATTTAAATAATCATTATTTTTGTTTAAAATACCAGACAGGAAAATTTGAAGTTCTTTCTTTAAATATAAACAAATATAAAATAGTAACTTTTTTCCTAATTAATAACAAATGTAACATTTGATACATGAATGATCAACATTAATTTTTCATTTTGTATATTTGCATATTTAATTCAATAAGAAACTTTTTTCTTAATCAAAATTAATAGATATATGTCAATATTAAAAGTAAAACAATTCTTAGAAAACTCATTATTCAATAATATAAATAACTTAATGTAATTTCATAAACCTTAAGAAAAATTATTATATTAACGAATATACTAAAAAAATCAACATGGTATTTTTAACTTTTCCTGCTCTCAATTATTTGTATTATCATTTAATTAAATAAAGCCCATAAAAAATAGAATTAGTTGGTTTTTAATTAAAAGAGAACTCCTGAATTTTGTTCAATCATTACTAAATAAAAAAATTAGGTAAAATATATTTATATTAAGATTTAAATTTTATGAATTTTTTTGATCAAGAATAAAATGAAAGTTAAAATATTAGTTTGCTTTTAATGTGTAAAAATCTTTTAAAGCCTAATTAGAATTGTACATGAAATTACATTAATTCTGAAATTATAAATTATTTGTTTTAAATACATATGTAAATTAAATTAAATGCTTAACCCATAAAGTAAATTATTTCAAATATTTGTTACCACATAGAAAAGCAAAATTCTTTAATAAAAGTAATTGAAATTAATCTTATTCTTTTGAATATAATTTAGAATTTAATTTTCTTTGCAAGTTGTATAGTTGCAAAAATAAAAGTAAAAATATTGTCGGAATACTAATTAATATTCCTCATATTAAAACAGATGAATTTCTGAAGTTGATAGCACATATATATAATTAAAACAATATGTGACCTGAATTAAAAATAAGTTAGCTACTATCTTTAATGATTAAAAGTCAGAAAATGTCCAATTAAGTGTTTTTTGATAAATTACTGCATTTGCTTAAAAAACAAGATTTCCATTAATATTTTTAATTTTACTACAATTTTATTGAGTGCATATGTATAAAAACACTTTTAAGAAAGATTTCAATAATCTGAGTACAATTGTTTTTTTGCAGAGCAAATAAAGTAATGTAAATCATTGTTTATAATAGTTTCTTATTTAATGTCATTTCTAGCAGTACTATTTGATATAAGCATTTTTCATACATGATCAATATGCATTTCTTAGCTATTGCACTTATTCCTGAATATAGGTTATTTTTTAACAAAGTTCCTGGCATATTTTGGATATGGTTTGGTTTGTCACATCCAATTATTATTTTTGCATGCAAGGGCTAATAAGAATAGGGCCTAGTTTTAAGTGAATTCTGAAACACTGGAAACATCCAAGTCAAACCCACAAACTGACATACTGTGGAATACATAATAAAAATGTTAGTGATTTTATTTAAATCATTGTTTTTCTTTTGTTTTCATTTTGAATATAGAAAAAATTTACTTCATAAATTAAACATGTTTTTTAATATCAATTTTTTTTTTTTTTCACAAGGAATACTTTACATGCAATGCTAGACATTTCAAGGAGTAGTTGAATATAAAAAATACCATTTATCACTTACTTGATTTTATCATCCAATTTAAATTTTTAAAAACTAACTATATTTGAAATTTTGCTTTATGAATATTTTAAAATATAGTAATTATGAAGTGTTACAAAATAGTGTGTAATTTATTTTCATAATCCACTTACAAATTCTAGTTGAAATATTCATTGCATTTACGTATTATTAGAAAATTGGTATGTAATAGTACAATATTAGTTATTAGAAACCTAGTGAAAATAGAATAGCTATTGCCAAATTTATACAGAAGTTCTAAAGTGTCCGTACACTGGATATTCATAGAAACTGCATTGAAGCTTAGACACTTTAATAAATAGTATGTGTAGTTTTCTTAATAAAAATGAAAAAGCAATGTATAAGAGAAAAAATTCTAAGAAAATGATTCATTGAAACTTTTTTAAATAAAATGATATAAAATTTTTCAGTCTCATGTTTTTTTTTTTTGGCGATAGTTAAGAAATTGTTTGTCTAATACTTGTTTATTTATTTATTTAATCATATTTACTTTTCCTGACACTAGTAATAAATCAATTCATAATATTGCTAAATTAGTAAATTTATCAACTTCTATTATAAAATATTGATGTTTTAAGGAAGAAAATTGAATAAAAAAATATGCACAAAAAAGACAACCAGCAATGTTAACTTACACAAGATTTGTATAGATTTCCAAGAGTCAAAAATTTTCAGAAGGTATACATTGATTTATAAATAGAAACAGTTTAATGCAAAAATCAATGACACTATTTTTATTTAAGATAGAATTATATTTAATGATTACTTCAAAAACCTTCAATGCATTTACAGCTATAACAGAAAATTTATTTAAATAATTGGTATTCTTTATATTAGTGGATTATGCATCATATCAAATAATGGGTAGTTCTACAATTTATAAACATCTTCAATATATTCCTATCTACTAAATTATTGAGTACTTCAAGCTGTGTATGACAACCTCTTTTCAAATATAAATACATTTACTCAAAACAAATACAACTATTAGACAACAATCAATAAGTGTTTTTAAATAATAATTATTATGAAATATTAAGTTTACCAATATTCTACTGCAATTCATTAATATATAAACAAGTTCTAAGTAGGGAATAAATATACATGAGCAAAATGCTAACATTGATGCTATTTCTAGCATTTTGCATTTCACCCTGAAGAATTTAGTTATGTCTTGACTAATGACAGGATAAAATCAAAATAAATACCCTCAAATTCATAAAAAAAGTTATATCAGGAAATTTAGAATAAGTGATAAAACATTTAATATTAAAAAGCATAAAAACTTTAAATGAAAAGAATTAAACTGCAATAAAAATTTACTCTAGAGGTTGTTGTTGTTTTTTTTTTTTCCATATTTTTCAAAATTTTGTATTTGAGTCCAAACAATATAAAACTAAAGTTTTCCTGTAAATTCACTATATATTTAGAAAAAGAATAAATGATGCAGCTTAAAAAATGAATTTTAAATTATGAAAGATTCTACTACTAGTCAAACATATTTGAAAAATTTTATTATCTTTTTTCTTAATGAATTAAAAAAAGAAATCACACAAACAAATAATAAAGGTTTCAGAAGAATTTATTATAAGACATTTTTATAGAGTAACAAAGGATATGATTAAATGATAAACACAAAGGTAAAAATAATTAAAAATGACAATTTAAAGAAAAACAAACAAAAAATAATATATCATAAATTTTTTTAAGAACTTATATTGGATATTATAAAATATGAATATATATACATAAAATTTACTTTACATAATTCTATAACATACTTAAAATGTTCACAGAATATAAAAGAATCAATGGAAATAATTGAATATAATGAATATATATACATAAAATTTACTTTACATAATTCTATAACATACTTAAAATGTTCACAGAATATAAAATAATCAATGGAAATAATTTCACTATTTGTCTATTCATATTTATTAAATCCTACTAGTAAAAGGTAATCAATTTAAAAGCACATTATAAAAAGTTAAATATAAATTACAATTAGAAAAAGGTAATTCATTTCATAGAAAAATTTCAACATTTATAAACTTAATAATAAAATATTTAACTTATGTAAAAAAATTAGCAATGTTTTTAATATTTTTTTCAAATTTCCCACTAAATAACATTGATTAAATATTTTTTATACATGTATTACAAATTTTTTTATTATTTTTACATATTAAAATATACTTTAAAAATACAAATCTTATGGATTACATAAATATTGTGAAGCTGTAATGATTGAGCATATTGAATACTTTATTTATGAGATTTGTTTAAATATACCTGTTAAAATTAGCATGAACATTAAAAATATGTAGTTTTCAAAGTATTCCATCAACTATCCATAGAAATATCTGTATTTTAACTTTTTTATTATAAAATGAGCAAATCAGATAAAGTAATTATTTTAATTCTCAAACACTTATAAATATATAGTCAAAAGTATATAAGTTAATAACTTGATTACTTTCCTTAAAAAATAAAAGATAAACGGAAATAAACACATCAATATAAACAGATGAATTCTGCAATTATTTAAATGACTCTTTGCATAATGCAAAAAAATATATAACAGAGCATAAACAGATGATTTTAGTAAGCAATCATCCCAATTTATAAAACTATTCAAAATGCAACCGATTAAAATATTTTGAAGAAAAAAATAATAAAGACTATATATATATATATATATAAATTCTTTCTAACACAAAAATTTAATATAATCATATGCCTATATTTTTAACTTAAAAAAAATGAATAATTACCTTAATTTTTAATGTTATATATCAAATTCAGTAAGCCAATCCTTAAAGTTTAATCAATAGCAATTTAGTTTGCTCCTGAACATTATGACGGCATCACTCTGTTTATAGGCATCAATTATTAACAGCATCATAATCAAGTTCATTGCTATCACAATGTTCATCATTTACACCATCATTTTCTTTTTCTGCACTTTTGTCATTTTCCTCTTGAGAGGGATCTTCACAAGATTGCTCTTCAATATTAGATTCATCTAATTCTTTTGTTGAATCATCGAGAGTTTCAACGCTAAAATCATTTGCACTGGTAACTGATACTTCCATTTCATTTTGGTTTTCCTTTTGGGAAGAATTTTCACATTTTTCGCTTTCCGAGTCCGAAATGATATCAATAACAGGATAATCATTTTGTATCATAGGAAAAGTATAAATGATTTTAGTTTCAGGATCTTCAATACAAAACATTTTCTTTTGTTTTTCCTTATGATCATCTTCTTCATTAAATTTTCTTTTTAATGAAATGGTCTTTTCTTTTTCTGCAGTTTCAGAGTCACTACTTAATGTTAATACTCTACCTAAACTTACAAGCCCATCATCTAAAATCGTGGATTCAAATTGGGGCTTTAATCCACTTGGGCCAGCTTGAGGTGGATCTTCACAAGCTTGAGGAGACTCAATAGTTAAATCAATTAGAGGTATTGATTTAACCGAACACAAATCATTTCCATGTTTTTCTCCTTGTTTATTTTCTTCAGCATCATCATTTACTTCGTCTTGATGAGGAAGACTGCTCTCGCTATTATCTTCTCGAGAATTTATTTCATCATTACCATCTGGTAATTTCTCAGTGGAACAAGATTCTTTAACAGTTTTAGATATTTTTGTATTAGAACCAATGTCCTCAGATACATTGTCGGAAGAATTTTCATTGAAATATTCACAGTTCATATGAGATCCTTCTGGAATGATTTCTTTTGCCAAATTTTGGTTCTCTTCCTCGTTAACAGTGGAATTCTTCATCATTTTCTTCAATATTTTTACAAACTTCTTGATTTTCTTCCTCAATTAACTCTTGATTATCGCCTTCACATATTCTCTTTGCATCAGAATGTTTTTCATTATGATCGTCTTCTTCATTAAATTTTCTTTTTAATGAAATTGAATTTTCTTTTTCTGCAGTTTCAGAGTCACTACTTAATGTTAATACTCTACCTAAACTTACAAGCTCATCATCTAAAATCGTGGATTCAAATTGGGGCTTTAATCCACTTGGGCAAGCTTGAGGTGGATCTTCACAAGCTTGAGGAGACTCAATAGTTAAATCAATTAGAGGTATTGATTTAACCGAACACAAATCATTTCCATGTTTTTCTCCTTGTTTATTTTCTTCAGCATCATCATTTACTTCGTCTTGATGAGGAAGACTGCTCTCGCTATTATCTTCTCGAGAATTTATTTCATCATTACCATCTGGTAATTTCTCAGTGGAACAAGATTCTTTAACAGTTTTAGATATTTTTGTATTAGAACCAATGTCCTCAGATACATTGTCGGAAGAATTTTCATTGAAATATTCACAGTTCATATGAGATCCTTCTGGAATGATTTCTTTTGCCAAATTTTGGTTCTCTTCCTCGTTAACGTGGAATTCTTCATCATTTCCTTCAATATTTTTACAAACTTCTTGATTTTCTTCCTCAATTAACTCTTGATTATCGCCTTCACATATTCTCTTTGCATCAGAATGTTTTTCATTATGATCGTCTTCTTCATTAAATTTTCTTTTTAATGAAATTGAATTTTCTTTTTCTGCAGTTTCAGAGTCACTACTTAATGTTAATACTCTACCTAAACTTACAAGCTCATCATCTAAAATCGTGGATTCAAATTGGGGCTTTAATCCACTTGGGCAAGCTTGAGGTGGATCTTCACAAGCTTGAGGAGACTCAATAGTTAAATCAATTAGAGGTATTGATTTAACCGAACACAAATCATTTCCATGTTTTTCTCCTTGTTTATTTTCTTCAGCATCATCATTTACTTCGTCTTGATGAGGAAGACTGCTCTCGCTATTATCTTCTCGAGAATTTATTTCATCATTACCATCTGGTAATTTCTCAGTGGAACAAGATTCTTTAACAGTTTTAGATATTTTTGTATTAGAACCAATGTCCTCAGATACATTGTCGGAAGAATTTTCATTGAAATATTCACAGTTCATATGAGATCCTTCTGGAATGATTTCTTTTGCCAAATTTTGGTTCTCTTCCTCGTTAACAGGGAATTCTTCATCATTTTCTTCAATATTTTTACAAACTTCTTGATTTTCTTCCTCAATTAACTCTTGATTATCGCCTTCACATATTCTCTTTGCATCAGAATGTTTTTCATTATGATCGTCTTCTTCATTAAATTTTCTTTTTAATGAAATTGAATTTTCTTTTTCTGCAGTTTCAGAGTCACTACTTAATGTTAATACTCTACCTAAACTTACAAGCTCATCATCTAAAATCGTTGATTCAAATTGGGGCTTTAATCCACTTGGGCAAGCTTGAGGTGGATCTTCACAAGCTTGAGGAGACTCAATAGTTAAATCAATTAGAGGTATTGATTTAACCGAACACAAATCATTTCCATGTTTTTCTCCTTGTTTATTTTCTTCAGCATCATCATTTACTTCGTCTTGATGAGGAAGACTGCTCTCGCTATTATCTTCTCGAGAATTTATTTCATCATTACCATCTGGTAATTTCTCAGTGGAACAAGATTCTTTAACAGTTTTAGATATTTTTGTATTAGAACCAATGTCCTCAGATACATTGTCGGAAGAATTTTCATTGAAATATTCACAGTTCATATGAGATCCTTCTGGAATGATTTCTTTTGCCAAATTTTGGTTCTCTTCCTCGTTAACGTGGAATTCTTCATCATTTCCTTCAATATTTTTACAAACTTCTTGATTTTCTTCCTCAATTAACTCTTGATTATCGCCTACATATACTTTATTCTCTTTAGAACGATCTTCATTATTTTTACTGTCCTCACATATTATTTTATTTCTTTCAGAGTGTTCACTAGTTTTATAAGTAACAGTTTCTGGAACAATATTATTTTCAGAACAACTTTCTGCCATTTTTCTTTCTGCCTTTCTTTTCTTTCTGCCACAACCATAAAAGAAAAGAAAAAATTATTATATATAATTTAACAGAATGTTATATTAGGAAACAGTTATTTCTGTCAGTAACGAAGATCACTTTAAAAAATTTTTCTATGAAATCGGAACAACCTGCCTTCAAACGAATCAACAGTACAGTTAGCACAGAATGCCGGCCTGTCATCGATTTCAAAAGTACGAACTGCATCAATTAATAATGAAATTTTAAGCATGCTGAAGCAACTCCTAAATTCTGTTTTATTTTTTTCTCCACTGATTTTGAATATTTATTCCTTAAAATAATTAAAAAATTATACATCATGCATACTGCATTTTACAAATAAATTCGATTTAAAGTTTATGAATTTTAAATAAGTTGCTAGTATCTGTTCGTCCTACATATTTTCATACCTAATTTAATATACTCAAGTAGCGCATGAATATAAAATGGCATCGCCTCATCAACATTTATAAATAGCACAAGATATTACTTTAAAACCATCAAATTAAAAAGTAAATTTAATAACATTTTTACTGAGTAAATTAGCATATAATCATAAGTGCAAAATGACGTCATTAATCTGGTAGTTCTAGAAATGGTCGTTATTTAAGAACAGTTACCAATTAATAACCGTTTAATAAATAACGCGTTCTTCAAAAATTTTGTTATTAAGAATACGTTTTTTTCCCCCGTAACTGCTGAAATCATTCCTGTACACCTTCACTCTCGCTACACCTTCACTCTCGCTGTAAACTCTCGCTACAACGATACCCGATACAACAATAACTCCCTCTACTACAATAATGTTTTGTGGTCCCGGTGATTTTGCATATAAACTAATGTTAATCTCCCCTCAATATTGCGATATTCTCTAGAACAATAAACCTCTGTAAAACGATTTTTTCAATCTAAATTTCAGTATTATTTGGGCAAAAAATAAAAAGCTTTTGCAACACACTAGTGAGTTCAAAGGTTGTTTTGTAGTCTTTTTGGGATTCAATGGTGGTGTTCGGTGTGAAGAACAGAATCACAAGACCGAATGGTTTTCGAGATAAACTGAACGTTATCAATGATATTGGTGAGGGAATGAAGCAGATTGATGCGGCTAAGAAACATGGATTATCGCAATCTACAGTTGCAACGTTCTTAAAGAAGAGAAAGCAAATCGAAGATGCTGTAACTTCAAATGAAATTAACCCAGAGCGAAAACAACTGAAAGTTGCGACAAATTAAAGCATTGATGCTGCTTTTTTAAAATGGTTTCAAGAGATGAGAGCGACAAATGTCCCAATAAATGGACCTTTATTATGTGCAAAAGCACGAAAATTTGCAGCAATGCTAGGGGACGAAACTTTCAAAGCTAGCAATGGTTGGTTAAAGTTGATAGATAACTGCGGGGCTCACACGTCATTTCCAAAGCTGCAAAATATCGAAATCGCTTTTTTCCCTGCCAATTGCACTTCAATTCTACATCCTCATGATATGGGCATAATTAAGTGCTTCAAAGGATATTACAGAAAACGGTTGGTGGACTCCATACTTGTAAACTTTGAAAATAAAGTAGAAGACCCTTTCAAAGCTGTAAATGTCAAGGAAGCGTGTGACAATATTGTTGGAAGTTGGTGGGAAGTAACAGTAAAAACCATTCGGAATTGCTGAAAAAAGGCCGGTCTTTGTGTTATGGAAAATAAGAAATCTCATAATGATGAAAATTACATAACCAATGATCTCTTAGATCAGCGGTTCTTAACCTATGGGTCGCGACCCGAAATTGGGTCGCGAAGCTTATTTCTTGGGTCGCGGTGAGTCGAACCAAGAAAGTTAGTAATACACCTCAAATAATAAGTAATACCAACACTTCCTAGAATAGTTATTCCCTAATACAAGTTATACCTTAATACAATGTTTCGGTTTTACCGCTCTTCGCGAATGGCCTTCCCGAAAGGCCATTCGCGAATCCCTTCCGGAAGTGACGTCAAATTCCGGTCCTGAGGCTTTTTCTTCTAAAAGGTGTTGGTAATACGCAAGCCATTGCTTTGCGTGCGCGCCGACTCAGTAAGCTCTCTGTCAAAAACTCGTTTCTGCATATTGTGTTGGGAATAACAGTGAAACGTGAATATTTATACAAGCATTTTAGAAACAAATTTTGTTTAATTATTAATAGTGGAGTGATCAAGCTGCAGTGCGTATTGTAAAATTGTAATCACCCTAATAATGGCAAAACGTGAATACAAGGAAACATTTTTAGAATTTGGTTTTACTTGCATTTATGATCGAGGAGTGAACAAGCCGCAATGCGTGTTGTGCAGTGAAATATTAAGTAATGAATCAATTAAACCGAACAAACTTAAAAGACATTTTGATGCAAAACATATAAATTTTTCCTTTGAGGGAAAAGATCGTACTTTTTTCGAAAGAAAAGAAGCCCATTTAAAAAGACATCGTTTGGATACACCAAGTAATAATGATTTTATAAATTCTGCCAAACAAGCGACACTTGCTTCTTTTTATGTGGCTTGGCATATTGCAAGACAAAAGAAACCCCATAATATTGCTGAAAAACTTATAAAACCTACTGCCATTGACATGGCAAGTATCATGTGCGGAGATGAAAGTTCAAAAAAGTTACAAAAGATACCATTATCAAATGATACAATTCGTTTACGAATTAATGATACGTCGTTTGATATTAAGAATCAACTTATTTCTGCTATAAAAATTGCTGGTTTATTTAGTATTCAACTGGATGAAACGACAGATGTAAGTAAAGATGCTCAACTCATGGTTTACGTGCGGTATCCAGGTTTAACAGATATACAGGAGGACATTTTATTTTGCAAACCAATGTGAACAACAACTAGAGGTGAAGATATTTTTCTTATGGTCGATTCGTTTTTTAAAGAAGAAGGATTAAATTGGAATCAGTGTTTCAGTATTTGCACCGACGGTGCAGCTGCCATGACAACATCTCAAAAGGGATTTTCAACAAGAGCAAAACAATTGAATCCACAAGTTATATCGATTCATTGCTGGTTACATAGACAAAATCTTGCTTCAAAAAAATTATCCCCCGAATTATGTATTGTTTTGGATGAAATTGTTGTGGTAGTCAATTTTATCAAATCAAGAGCTCTCAACTGTAGAATTTTCCGCGAACTGTGTTTCAAATTTGGTGCAGAATAGGAACATTTATTATATTATTCTGAAGTTAGATAGCTGTCCCGGGGCAAAGTTGTTAAAAGAGTATTATCATTGCGGACAGAAGTCGAATTTTTTTTTTTTTTTGAGAGAAAAGAAACACCCATTAGCATCTAAATTCTCCGAGTTGAAGTGGATTACTCAAGTTGCTTATTTGTCAGATATTTTTATTTGAAATAAATAATCTAAATATGTCTATGCAAGGACGTAATCATACTATTATTGAATTAACTGAAAAAATTACATGTTTTAAAAATAAACTCAAATTATGGAGAAATAAGGTTGAAGTAAAGAAACTTGCTTCATTCCCGACTCTTAATTTACTTGTTGAAGACAATAATATTGATATCACAGATTTTGAAATACAGGAAATTATTAATCATTTAGAGAAACTAATATCAGACTTTGATTGATATTTCCCTGCAGACGATGTTTTCAAATATAATTGGGTTCGAATACCATTTAATTTTGATGTCAGTGATTTGCATGAGGAATTTGTTAATATTAATCAATTTCAAGAACAATTAATAGAAATACAAACTGACCAAGCACTTCGATATAATTTCTACAAAAACACTGAATCTTTATGTGCTTTCTGGTTAAAATTAAAAACCGAAAAGCCAACAATTGTTAAAGAAGCCCTAAAAGTATTATTGCCCTTTTCAACAACATATATATGTGAGGCTGGTTTTTCGGCTCTGTGTGTAATCAAAAACAATTAACGGAACAAGTTAAATCCTGAAACAGATATAAGGTGCTCCTTGACAAGCATTCAACCGAGGTTTGAAGATCTTTCAAAATGTATTCAAGCACAAGGTTCTCATTAAAACTGTATGACTTGCATTTAAAATTTAAAAGACTTAACATATGTATTGATATTTTTTTTTTAGGAATAAGTTAAAATGTCAATTATTTTCAAAAAGTTATAAATATATTTTAATTTGGTCAATAAAAATTATTAAAAACACTTGATTATTAATTACATTTTCCTTGGATCGAAAAGTACTTTTGTTTATCTTTATTATTAAAAAAATAAATAAGAAATTTGTAAGTTAAAAAATTATCATCGTAGGATTGAAGATTTTTTAAAAATACGATTTAAAATAAAGCAATGAAAAAATTTTGACTTTGTTTTTGGGTCACGACATGAACATATTTCTCAAATTTGGGTCGCGGCTTAAAAAGGTTAAGAACCGCTGTCTTAGATGATCAAGAATGTGTTTTGCACATCAAAAAATCCGTATCCCAACTTGAGGAAACAAGCGGTAAAAAGTTTGGAATTAGTATAGAAGACTATTTAACAGCAGATGATGATCTTATGGTTTTCGCAGGAGTTACTGATGAAAATATTCTTTCTGAAATTACTGATGAGATAGGAAACAATGATGAAGATGATGATGATATTGATGATGATGATAATACAGGTCCATCGCAGTCCTTATTGTCATCCCATGAAGCTCTTCAATCTGTGAATTCTCTACGGACATTTTTTTCAAGCCTTCCGTCGATAAATGAAGAACATTTTCGTGCACTAGACTCAATGCATACAGTATTGGTGAACGTAACAGTTAAAAAAATGAATAAACAAACAAAAATATTGGATTATTTTCAATAAAAAGTGTTTTCAGGTATGTGAATATTTTTGTGCTTATTTTCTGAATTTATCTTATTTATTTTTTTTTTAGTATTTAAATCACTATTATTAGTATTTTACAAATTAATTTCTTCTAAATATAGACTTAAAAGCAGTATGTTATGCACCTTAAACTAATAATAATAAAAAAAACTCTTATTAAATGCTCAAAATATGTGGACCCTCGATATAACAATATGCCTCTCTACAACAATATATTTATTTGGTCCCTAAAATATTGTTGTAACGAGGTTTCACTGTATTGGTAATTCCCAAAGTCGTTACGGTATTGTAGAAGGTTTCTACAATACGTTATTTTTTAACTTCTGGAACATTAAAGCTGCTCTCGTTGTTTTGTAACTTTAAAGCCGTTATCGTTGTTTTGTAACTTCCGGAACATTGAAGCTGTTCTCGTTATTTTGTAACTTTAAAGCCGTTATCGCTATTTTAGAACTTCCGGAACTGTAAAGCCGTTATCGTTGTTTCGCAACGGAATTTTAAAGTCGTTATTACGTTGTTTTGGCTTCTAACATTGACATCGAGTTTTCTCGGGAACTCATTTCAAGCTTTCGCTTGGCACGTTGTGTTGTTTAGAAAGTAAAAATGTATACTATTCGGTTTCTCAAGTTGATGCAGAAAAGATAATTGAAAAGGTGATGAATAAATATATTTCATTTTAAAAAAGATTAAAACATTTGTAAAAATGGGAATTTTTAAAAATACATTTTATGTTAATTTTGTGGGGGCATTTTTTTTATCTTCAGCCTTTACTTATAATTATTTTCTTTATGAATTTTAGCGAAATTTTTATTAAGCTGATGCATTTTTTTAGAAATTTGAAATTATGCAATGTATAATTAAATTTGATATTTACTTTAAGAATTTATACATTGTAGAAATAATTTTTGACATCATAATTTATTAAAATTAATTTAAATAAATAAAATTTTAATTATTTTAAATGATAAAATAATTGATTATATTAAAATAATACTTAATGTAATAATTTTCTAATTGTAATAATAACAACAGTCTCTATTAAGCCCCTATTACATTAGAGTTGCCCAGATTTCAGTTTGAGCAACTCCCGTAGACTTAACATTACGTGACGTCACAGCTAAAAATTTGAGCAACTCGTTCTATCCGTCCAATAATATTACAGATTTTTTTCACAGCTGCGCAGTTGAAATTTGTAAATCATTTTGTTTTCGCCAAGTTTCATGCCAAATGAAAGTTATTGGCGTTATAAGTTGCCGAGAATGAGCAACTTTTTTGTGCATGCAGCAGCAACTCGAGCAATTCATATCGCCAATGATTTTAAACACGGATCATGTTTTGTCTTTTTTCGCCAAGTGGAAATAATAACATGGAAATAAGTGATTGGTTTTAATTATTGTATTTCATTTCAATCTAGCAGAATTGCCGTATTAAAAACAAACAAAAAGGAATACAATTATCAACTTAATAAATTCATTTGATGAAGATTAAAAATTTTTTTGTCTTTATTGTATACTTTTTCAATATTATAGATGAAACACTTGATAAATTTAATAGATAGTTAAAAACTCAGATAATTAAAATAGTTTTTATTTCTTCAGCAAAGTAGATGAGAAGTGTTCCAATTTCAATATTTATTAAATTTACTGAGTTTTCAAACAATAATTTCATTTAAAGTTTTGTTATTTATTCATGAGACTATTTTGTCATTTTACAATGTTTACAGTTTGTGTTGAACTTACATTTGCACATTTAAATTGAAACTTCAGTCAAAATAAGTATGCCATATAAAAATATTTAGTGTTAATTTTACTTTTATTTTTTCATTACATTAATTTCCTGTTTTTCTTTTTAGCAAGTTAATGCATTATAATTAAATGTTGAAGGCACAAACATTTTGGTTTATTATTTACAAATACATATTTATAAAATTTCATTATTATTCTTCATATAATTAAATTCTTTTATACATTTTTCCCTGAAACACACTTACATAATGTTTATTTACTCATCCAAAATATATTACAATCTTACAACTGACTCCATTTACTATAATACAATATGTAAATTAGACTTAAAAATAAATTCTTATAATGATGGAAATACTGGAGTGTACAAATAAAATAGTGAAATGATTTTAATATAAGCAAAAATTTCTATTTAAATAAACATTAAAATATTATTCCTGTATATATTGTGTATTAAATTGATATAAATCAATATAAAATTTTTATAATTTAAAGCCTTTTTCAATTGTTTTTATGATGAACCATTTTTAACATATTATAGATTATAGTAAAACTAGTCAAAAATCAAATTTAAAAAAGGGCTGTGTTACAACAATATGTGTTAAAAAGCTACAATTTTAATAATGAAATTAAATACAATATTTGATTAAAATAGAAATCTTGTATTTGTTCCTATTTGTGATGTAAATACAAATTTAATGTGAAAGTAAGTATAAAAAATATAGATGATTGCTATATTTACAAAATAATTTAATTCACATCATGGTCAATATAGAGAGTATTTTGACTTCCAATGTAAAGCAATTAACTAATCATTGAAATGAACAATAAAGACTAATTGCAGTCACTATTGAACAATTAGAAATGAGTGTCATATAGATGAGCTTTCTCCATACACGTCTATAATCGAGTGCTTGAGAGTTTTACAATGAGCAATAACAAATGCAAAAAAATGAATATGACCCACAACTTATGTGAACTCTTCCTAAAAGAAAATTCACTGTAGATTTTTAAATGCCTCACCATGACCTTCAATTGCCAGATTATCAGCTATGAGGCTAAATAGCACTTCATTCTTTTAGTTTCATACAAATTTCATAACATTTTTTCCTGTTTGAAAATGTAATATGAAACAAACTATTCATATAATGTCATTACAAAATGCTCTCAATTATTTCTTTTCTTCATTTTTTCCCACAAAACTTAAATATATATGTATTTATTCGAAATATACTTTTCATTTTATTGCAGATTATAGTTTAAGAAACTACATGTAAATAAAGATAGTGTAATATCTCTATATATAAGAATCTCTACTTTAATGTGGTGTGTTTGTTTAAATGAAATAAATAATTAGTTTAAAAATGCATCTTATTTTAATATGCCACAATATTTACTTTAATAAAAAAGAAAAATTATTTTTTTTCATTTTAAAAACAAATTATAAATTAAAATTCATAACTAATATATATATTTTTTAAAGAATATAATTTTTGTGCATTTCCTCAACTTTTAAAATAGTAATTTGAGTTTCTTTTTATAATATTATCAACAATTAATCATTAATTTTTTATAAACATTGTTGTTAAGAAATTATTTTTGTATAGGAAAATCTTACAATACAATATTTACAATTTTGTGTGGTGTTTGTAGAATTTTATGTTTAAATTGAAGCTTCAATCTAAAATTATTTTTTCTTTCAAATTCTTAATTTTTATTTAAGAATAAATTATACACACAAAAATGTGTTACTTATGTATTAGCATTGATTTTCACGTCGGCAAAGATTATCTTTCCCCATCTTAAAAGTAAAGGTTCACACGAAGCAAGATGGCGTGTAGAAAATAAAATTTGGCTACAAATTAAATTCCCAAATAAGAATTCATTATGAAATGTGGACACCTTCTGAGTAAAATATGGCAACCTTAAAAATGTTAGCCAAAAAAGCGATCTATTATTAAATCTAGTAAAGCTGTTATTTTCTTACAGCAAACCTGAAAGAAACATCAAGCATTGATTGGACGAAAAGAACGAGTTGCTCAAATTTTAAGCTGTGACGTCACGTAATGTTAAGTCTACGGGAGTTGCTCAAACTGAAATCTGAGCAACTCTAATGTAATAGGGGCTTTAGAGCGTCAACTAAAAGAAAGCGTCAGTCTTCGGATCAACGACACAGTCACGCGGTAGTTAGGCTTTCTACTATCAGAGGTTACTGGTCGTTCGCACCACCAATTTTCTGACGTAACTACTAGAGATGGCAAAAGCAGTTACTTTTGGATAACTGGTTATCAACGTTACGTTCCAAGGAAATAACATGTTCTAAAAAGCTTTTTCAAATAATGTCTTTTTTGAAAAGTTATTAGAAGAAATCTGTTCCCTTTGGCCTTCTTGGAAATTATATGGAGCGAAAGGAAGCATTCGTGGGGTGACAAAACTGGTTTTTTGAAGAAATGAGGTGTAGGGTGAATTTTAGTGACTGAGCATCGAAAATCACTTACTGAAAGAAATTTTAATGATTTTTGTTATATTCTTTATCAATTTTTTAGGAATTTCCTACTTTATTATACGGAAGTTTAACATTTAAGTCTAGGCTGATTTTCATTTACTTATTTTTTAAAATAATTGCAATGGATTAAATTAGATTTATAATTTCTTTTTTACTGTCAATTGATTTTTCTCAGTTAAAAATTCTAAAGTAATGTGTATTTACATAATTTGTTTCCCAATGATATTAATTACGTATTAATATATTTTATTACTTTAATGTATAAAATATTCCTAAATTTGGATTTTTTTTAAACCAAACATAATTTAGTTTCTCAAAAAATGAATTTAATTTATTATTCAATATAATTTCTATAATAAATTCTTACAAATTGTAACTGATGTTTCTTTTACACTAAGGATTACTATTGAGTATATCCCTTATGCTCGAATAAATCTTAAAATATATCTTCTTGGAAAATGTATTTCTCTAATTAGAGACACAATATAATTAAAAAGTTGAATTTTGATCGAAATTTCTAAATTTTATTATCTTATCAACTTATAAATATAACCATGTGATTAATTAAAACCCAAAAGGCACCATCCATCATTGTTAATGGTAACATATATGTTACCATTAACATGATGGTAATATATAAGTTACCTTAACATATAAGTTAAAGGTAACATAATGGTAACATATAAGTTACCATTAATGATGGATGGACTGTGGGTTCGGTACTGATATCAGTACCGAACCCACAGTTTTCAAATAGTAAAATCATATTAATGATAATTGAACCAGCAATATACACTAAACTAACTTATATTCAATAATTAAATATATTTTAATATTTCATATAAATTTCTTTTTCAATATTCTGCATTTTAATCGAATTTAATCTTTATATAAATCATCTGTGTAATAAAAGGAAAATTGGATATATACAGATGCCATTTACTATAAAATTACAAATGTATGAATATAAATAGAAAATAATATTTTGTTTAAAAATAAAGAATTGTATATGTAAACCAGAATATTTAGTACCTACGAGAAACTATTCGAATATAGAAATTTGCCTTTCTGATAAATTATAGTATTTTACTTCATATACATGATATTATTGTTTTATATGCCTCAATTGTGTATTTATCTTAAACATTTTTACTAGATGAAATTACACTTCACGGGGAAGTAAAAATAAGAGAGCTATGTGGTATTAATAAAATGAATTTAAAGTACTAACAATTAAACAGTATTTTAAATAAAAATGTATGAAAATTGCTTCTGTAAAATAGATAAATGTATTACTACAGTAAATAATTCAGATGCAGTTTTTTATTAACGACACAATACATAATTTACAGTTTTTAAAATTATTTGCATATAAAAAATTTGTTATAAATGTAGAATTTTATCAACTAATACATTTTTAAATTTGTATTGTTTGATCTACAAGTATCTTTTGATATCATAAGAGCTCAAATAAATTAAATCAATAAGCAGAATTAACATTTTTACTTTCCATACTTTACAAACTATAAAAACAGTTATTACTTGTCATTTCTTTTAGTGATTGTTGAGGAATATATGTTATAAAATTCCATAGTTATTTACTTTTTATGATCTTTCAAATTAATGTAATTCTTATTCGTTTGAAATTTAATTGAAGAAAAGTTACTTTAATATGTAAATGTTTAAAGTAATGTTTTTAATAAATAGAATGCAAATGTCTATGCAAGGGAGTAAACTCAGAAAACTCTCAGGCACTCAAATTTTAAAAATAAATTAATACTTATTTCGATAAAATTTATGAAAATTTTCTTCAGATCCAAACTGTATTTAACCAAGCAATTTTAATACTCAGTTATTATTCATTTATTAAAACTTTTTGAAAAATACTGTTGTCTACATTTAAAAAACGCAGACCGATTGGCTGAGTTGTTCCTGACTCCTGAGCTGTTGGTCCCGGGTTCGATTCCCAGTTCGGGCATGGGTGTTTCTTTCCTTCTCTGTTCTCTCTGTCCTTTATTCTGTGATGTTGTATGAATGTGGCCCGCACTATAAACGGGTTTGTGTTGGTATGGCGCGGGTAACGCTACTCGCCTCCGTGACTTGGTTCACAGGTGCTCGCTAGGTAACGATAAATAAGTAGGAGTTTCTGGCCTTGTTGTGGCATAGGGTTCAGTCACCCTTGTGTGCCAGCCATTGGATAAAAAAATAAGTAAAATAATGCTTCTTATAAATACTATGGTGAAATATCTTCAATTCTTACTAAACCAAACTTTTCTTCAAATTTCTTCAAAGAGCCTGAAGATAATTCAATATTAGAAGCTGATACTTCAGATTATTTTTCGAAAATATGCAGTTTAATATCTGGTAATTTATTTTACAGTTATATAAAATTAAAAATGTTATGAGTAGAGCTAATTATATTTAAAGATTTACACTGAAATTAGATAGGAATAAAACTTCAAAAAAGATCTTTTTAGAACAATTTTTTTCAATTATAATTATTACTTAACCTGAAAGATAAATAATGTAAATTTAGAATTTGCAGCTGTAATACGTAAGATATTATTTTTATTGTGATTTTATTTTCAAATATTAAATAAATACAACTACATTTACAAATTTACAATAATTTAATATAATTATACACTGCAACATTTATTATCACTTTTCTTAATAACTTAACTTAACAACAATAATACTTTTTATTTCAACTTAAATTTTATAAATGGCTTTCTACAAGAAATATGATGCAATTATTTTATTCCAAAGTACATCAAATACATCTTAGGGCTAAAAAATTATTGCATTAAAAATACTATTTTAATATAATCAATTATATTATCATTTAAAATAATTCAAATTTTATTTATATAAATTAATTTTAATAAATTATGATGATGTTTTCTCAATTAATAAAAAAAATTATAAGTGTCAAAAATTATTTTTACAATGTATAAATTCTTAAAGTAAATTTCAAATTTAATTATATATATATATATATATATATATATATATATATATATATATATATATATATATATATATATATATATATATATATTATTAGTTTGATCCAAATTTTATCGAATGGTACGTTAGCTTCTTCTTTTAATCTTTTTAATTTATAAAAATTAACTCCCGAAATTTAATATTAAATTTAAAATATTTCACTTTTGCTTTGATATGCGAGCATAATTTCAAATTTCTAAAAAAATGCATCATCTTAATAAATATTTCGCTAAAATTCATAAAGAAAATAATAATAAGTAAAGGCTGAAGATAAATAAAATGCCCCCATAAAATTAACATAAAATGTATTTTTAAAAATTCCCATTTTTACAAATGTTTTTATCTTTTTTAAAATGAAATATATTTATTCATCAGCTTTTCAATTATCTTTTCTGCATCAACTTGAGAAACCGAATAGTATACATTTTTACTTCCTAAACAACACAACGTGCCAAGCGAAAGCTTGAATGTGTTCCCGAGAAAACTCGATGTCAGTGTTAGAAGCCAAAACAACGTAATAACGGCTTCAAAATTCCGTTGCGAAACAACGATAACGGCTTTACAGTTCTGGAAGTTCTAAAATAGCGATAATGGCTTTAAAGTTTCAAAACAACGAGAACAGCTTTAATGTTCCGGAAGTTACAAAACAATGAGAACAGCTTTAATGTATTCCAGAAGTTACAAAATAAGGTATGGATGGAGTTTTCAGTGTAAACAAAAACAAACCTCAGTTGACCGGAAGCCATCTGAAATACTTCTGGTTTTCTCTCTTCCCATTGAAACTCGATGCAATCGCAAAAATATTTATTTAATACTTTCAGGTATTTATTTGTGTTTTGAAAAATGTTTTTATTTTATCCATTAAAATCATAACTTTTAAAAAGAGTGCAATCAGTGATGATCCCGTAAATTAAAAAAATTTTTTTTTCATTTTTACTTAAATAATCCTGATGGATTACCATATTTCTCGAGGATTGTAAGAATGATTCTCAATTGTTGATGACTGATATATTGTAACCCACATTCTAACTCTTGCTATTATTTATCTCAATTGTTAATCATTTTCTTCTTTAACTAATTTTTAATTTTATGCATTTATTCCAAAATTTCAAGAAATATATTTTGCGCGTGATTGAACTATATAAATCATTTAAAATATTAAGTAAGGTATTATTTATGCTTACATTTATAGTATTATAAAATTTATTAAAATTATCTTACTCATGCTAGAATATATGAATTGGTATCAGTAATGAGTAGAACAATTGTTCTACTCATTACAATGCTAAGTGAATAACTTAAACTTTTGAAGTACAAATGATAAAAATAGTACGAGAGAAAAAGCACAAAAATTTAATAAATTAGCTAAATAAATTCTTAATACATTTTACGTTTCTGGATTGATTATCAAATTTACGATTTCCCGAAATTAGAATGTTTCTGAAAATTTTCTTTGTTCATTTTGTAGAAATGTCACTAATTTTTAAATTAATAATTGATATTTCAGTTCAGTTTTATCACGTTGGATTTCATAATTTCGTTCGATTACCGTGCAGTTTCTTACTTCATTTTTAATTTTAATTTTTTAAAATCTCGAATATTGTTTAGCTTCAGATGAACAGATTTGATTGTAAACTATCTAGTTGGCGTGTTCCACTGTATTCTTAAAGAAACTGCTTTTGTTCATAACAAATCCTAAAAGTACATTTTCTGTAATAACTCAAAAAGTTTGGTATTATATAATTTTATTTTTTGTACAGCTAATTTTTTTAAATTCTGTAATGAAAATTCTAAATATATCAACAGTTTTGTTTTTGGTAAGATGACTAAAATTAAAAATTGTTAACTTTATTTACAATTTTTTTTGAACAGTAATTTTTTTGTAACGATGAAATGTCTAGCAGAATATATATATTCTGCATTAAAAATAAACTCTATTAGTTTGTTATATTTTTCTTGAATTAAGATTTACACTCTCTTGCTGGAATGTTTTCTTAAACAAATTTTAACATTTACAAAGGAAAATAATTCAGCTTTTAAACAATGAAATAAGTAATTTTCAGAATTTTTGTCATAATAATTTGGAATATTCATTTAAGTGGAAAACTTTAATTAAATAAAAGTTTCTCTTTTATCTTTTACAAAAAAAGACATTGTTGAAATTATATCTAATTAGTTAAAATATTTGGCTGAGAAATAATTCTTCTAAGTTTCTCTTACTACAAAATTAATTAAAAAAATAAAGTATGAACAATAATTTTCCTGACATTAAAATAAAAAAAAATAACACTCTACAAATAAAAATATCCTTGACTATTTTATCACTCTCTAGTTATAATAGTAATTCATTAATTTATGCATTCACTGGAAACTTCTTAGAAGTAATTTTTAACTTTTCCAAAGAAAAAAGAATCGTTTTATTTTAAACAATAAGAAACTAAATTTTCAAAAGGTTAACTATAAAATAATGAGCATAAAAATAATACTAATTTATCAATTGTGAGAATTTCATTACATTAACTAGAACAGTAAATCTGTCAAAAATATAGGATATTTGATTGAAAATTAAGAAAATGTGATGCTAAAGCAATTTCATAAGTAACAAGCTAATTAAAAATAATTTTCTCTTTGTCTAGTGGACAAAAATATATGAGCCACTAAGATAGATGAGGGATTATTTCAAAATCTACGCACATCTAGAATACATCCATAAAACTACCTAGTATAGAGCAGTGCGTAAGAATACATCCAAATTTCGTCCATGAGCCATCCACTGGCAATGTCTCGTGGACGTAAAAATAGGTGGATATTTCACGCGCCATGGATCTAAACTGGACCAAAAAGAGACGTCTACTGGATTAGAGTATATCCCGTTGAGGATGTCATATCGACGTCTACTGGACGAAATTGTGTTGTTTGGGTACAGAACCATCTATCATTCGAAAATGTACCATTTAATAGTTTATCAGATTATTAATGAAAATTTTTGTGTCATGTTTACACATTTTTCTAAATGGTTGTTTGATGGATACAGGAAACAGTGAAATATGAATTAAGTGCATACAAATTTCATTTTTGAAGAATTTTTTTTTTTTGCCAACTGACACTGAAATTTGGCTCAGATGGATTTTAATGTACAAACATGTTAGATTTAAGCATAAAAATATATGCAAACAACATTTTTATTAAATTTTGAAATTTGACATTCATAGCTTTATTTCTACTACGGGAGTGGGCTGTCCACTTCCGGCTTCGAAATTTTGATATTTATGAGTCACATCAAATTAAAAATAACAGTCTATGGAATAGTTTATGATAGATCTTTGCAATAAATCTAAAGTATATGACTATTTTAATTCAAATAATATTTTAAAATAAATCATTCTGAAAATTTATAAAATTATTTCTACGTTCTTACAAATTTAATTATTTATATCAATTTTAGAATAGGACTAGAAAATATTTACATACTTCCAATGCAATTTTTAAACAATTTTTTCTTTAAATTTTGTTTAATTTGAATTACAAATTTCAATTTTAATAATATGTAAGTATTAAATAATTCTTAGTAAAATAAATAAAATTTATTTGAAGATAAAATATTTTCACACACTATCTTTTTATAAAAAAGCAGAATTATCTTTCTCACAATAAATATATTTCTTAATTTAACTCTTAAATATCATTAGATTTAAAAAAGAGCAAAGACTTACTTTCACCTCCCTGGTGCTCTGATTAAAATGAAAGATGCTCCCTATTGACTTAAATTTGCATAACCAAGGCATAGCGAGCTTGGCTTCTCCAAGTGTCATACGTAACAACACAAATGCTAAAATGTTTTGTTTCAAAAAAACTGCTTGTCATTTTATAATTATATTATATATGTAAATTGGGAACAATATAAGTGATCCTTTATTAAATAAAACTTCGTTAAGCAATGGTTGAAATCTAACGATGTTTATAAAAAAGGTTTTATATAAGTACATTCATATTGACTAAAATATTTTAGTTAGTGTAATATTTTGTTACAAAATTACTTAACCAGCACTTTTGAATTAAAAGGAAACAAAGAAAATTTGGTTTCTTAATGTACAAAAATTAAATTAATGCAAATTGTGGATTTAAAGTTTAATTTCTGCAATGATCTTTTTAGCGCAAAAAATTTTTTTTTCCGATTAAGTATAAAAAAAGTTTGAACGATTACTTAAAATTAAATCCAAAATTTTCCTCAGTTTTATTTTGAAAATTAAATTTTCCTCGCCAAAAGTACATTAAAGTATTTTTAGATGTAGGTGCGATAAAAAATTATTATAACCAGTGAAAAGTTATTCAATAAAACAAGCGAGAAATATTTCCGTATGGTATATAAAATTCTTTAATAATTAATATCAGGAAGTGAGAACTCACGAGTTAGAATTTCGCAAATTAAACCATAAAAGGTATTACGTTCTAAATATAAATATGTCAAAATTACGTGCATCAAATATATTTTAATGCAGCTTTAAAAGTAAAAACTAAAATTATTAAATTTTTCATATATACACGCATCTGTTTTAAATAAGCAGTGTGTTTCGGTGTAAATAAAAACAAACTTATTCAAATACTGTCAAGATCAATCCAGCTGGAAAACTAATTTAGAAGAGTGAGTATGAAATCAGATTACTACTTTTATAATTAAATATAATGTAATATTTTTTCTCAGGAAAAAATGCATTTGAAAATGGGAGTAACTGAACGAAAACTGAGTATGGTAAATATTTTGTATCTGCCGATTCATGCTGCAATGTAAAGCTACTATAACAAATTTACTCACAGAAAAATATGACTCAATTCATTTAACAACATAAATAATTTATTTGCATGATAAATTATGCACAATTTATTACATTTATAACCCAGTGGCTGATACATCTTCAAAAAACACAAAACACCAACTAATATCTTTTACAATAGGTTAAGAATTAAACCTCTAAATATTTTTTCTTTTGTTTCGTGTTGGATAAGAAAGAATGGTGAAAAAAGCCAACATTACAATAATATATTATTTTGCTGTTCAATAAGTTTAAACGTATTTAATGGCAAAATATTATGCTGAGGTGGGTTATATGTGAGAAGATGGAATACTTTTCAAATTTTTTTCTGTATTTTTTGAAAGAAAAAAATGGATCGTATCTTGGATAATACTTTAAAGTTCAATTTAGTTCTACAAAAGTGTAAAATTGGCTAAATCTAATATAAAAAATCTATTAATTTGTAGACATTAGTCAGTTAATATGTGAAAATTATCTGAACCTCTCATACTACCATGTTTCTCTAATTATTAGCTTCCAATTACAATTTTAAGATTAATATACCAAATAAGTGTATAAAAACAAATTGCTTTAATGATTTTATACATTACCAAAGTTTATTATACTCCTTAAAAAGTATACTAATTTTATAAAAACATTCTAATCCCTATATATGAGATAATGAAAAATTTCATTCTTTTTTTTTCATGTAAAAAAGTATTAAAAGTATTGAATATTTCAAAATTCAAATTTAATATAATCTATTAAATAGAGGTTGTCAATTTAGGGTCAACAAGACTTCATTTAAAAAATTCTAAATTTATCACAGCATTTTTTATAATACAACTATAGCACTCATAAAATAAATAACAAGATTCAATTTGCAAAACATACAAATTCTATCCACTCATACATACAAATAACAAATCAATATGATAAATATATTATTAAAAACATCAAAATGCTCAGGAAAAATTGGTAAATACAGCAAAATAATATAACACTTCACTTGTAAATTTTCTTAGTTTGAAGCTTCAAGGAAAGATTGAATATCACACAAATTTAAAATTAACATTGCTTGATATTGCTAAATATTGTACTTTTTACTTACAAATATTAAAGAATAATCCACAAATATTACAAGAAATACAATAACTATAATTAATATATAATGAATATATCATATAAAAAGTACTTCTTCTATTGCTCAAGATACTTTTTTTATTTAAAAATTTAAAAGCCAAGAACAATATTTTTACTTCTTAATTGACATATAGCAAGATTCAATTTACAAAATAAAAAGAGTGAAATGTGTGTATTGTTTAGTTATATCACATTAGAAATGAATAAATAAATTATTCTTAATTTTAGTTTTGCTACATGATTTGTTATCAGTTAAAATATATTGATGAATACATTTTTAATTATCTATAAGAAACTTACAAATCTTGCAAATTTCCTACATACACTTCAGAACATTTGAAACATCGTTTTACTTTTTGCATTTATAGAAATTAAACATTTTTAAAATAAATAATCAAAAAATGTTCATGAAGGTGAGAATAAGTATAATTATGGAAGTACATAAAATGTACAATATTTAATGAAGGTATTACAAATTATTAGTAACAGTAATTTTGTGGACTATAATTCACATACTCAAAAATCTAAAATTTAATAAATATTCTTATCGCGCACACTACATTAAATTTACAATCACCACTTCATGTTTAAAATGCAGTATTCTAATGCTTTGAAATCACATAAAATGAGAAACAACACAGAGATAATTATGATATAATATTAAGTACATAACTGTGCAAAATAATCTATAATATATACTTAATATATAATTCTTCAGACACACATTCTTTAAAATGACATTGGAATAAAAAAGGGAAAGATTGTTAAACAAAATTCAACGAACAGTAGAAATGTAAGCTAGTTTCTTTATTATACAAGCACAGTAATGACAAATAACCAATAAAATGAAAAATGAATGTGTAGCACTTATATTTTGAGCTTGTGAATAATTGTTAAAAAGTAGTATAAAATGTGTTGAAGTGAAATCAGTACAATTAAAGTACCCTTAAAGGAAAAAAAATATCACTTTAAAATTACATTTGATTGAGAAATTAATAAAAGAAATATCTAAACTTTACACACAGTAGAGTATATCTAAACTGACTGGTTATACAGATTCATCAAGAAAGGCATTTGTACATTTCTGACAAACAGAATGTTTTATACAATCATCCTCTTAAAAATTTTATGTTCTTTTATCGATTAAATTAAGAATCATAAATATAATATTGAAATATTATTTGTAAAGTTCTTTATCCGCTTTCACTTTGCACTAATGTACAAAAGCTAAGTCAAACTTGAATTCAACATTTACAAAATTACACTAACAAAATAAGTTCAATAACAATCTATTATTTAGAGTAATTAAGCCTAGCACACAAATTAGTGAGATAAATGAGAATTGTATGATTTATCACTGAAATATTTTCTTCTGTATTTCTCTAACTACATTGTTATGTAGGAATAAAATGAAAGAGCTTATAAAAGATCATATTTTATAAGAATTTATCTAGATCTAAAATGATATCTTTTGTAAAAGTAATTTACAAGACTGTTTTCCTGTATTTTTACTGATACATACATATGATTTCTATATTTAAATGATATGCTCTCAGAAACCATTTTTTTCTTTATAACCGCAAATGAATAGAAATGAAAATGAAATTTCATATCACAATATACACAAAACTAATAAATAATTCAAAGCGATGTGAAAAATATTTAAAATAATCCTTTTGAAAAAAATTGCATATCTTCTTGAAAAATTTTAATGTGAGAATCGAATATAATGAAAGATATGTAGTATTTGAACTTATAGAAGGATGTATTTTGCATAATTAATCGCAACTTATTACTGAAGCTGAAGGACAGATGTTAAATGTGTGAATATCTCCAAAATAAATAAATCATTTACATTCTTCCAAAAGAATCTGCAATATTTATATCTGACTTGAGTGTAATATAATTTACTAACATATTTAAAGCTATATATATATTATTTAAACATAATAATAAATGTAAACCACAGATAATACACGGACCTACTTTGAATTGCATTATTTTACAGGTATTCAGCTATTGCTAAAAATTAGTAAAAAATAAATTATATAATTTTTTATAGAAATTAAGTTTAAGAATTCTAAAGCTTTTATGGTATATTAGTAATAATTTTATGCATCATTACAGTTATTTTAATTTTCTATTCATATTATTGAAGAGAAATTGATAAAGTAATAAATAGAATAATTATTACAATTATTCCCAAGTTCTGATGTTAGCTAAATTTTGGTGGTGTGGTTGAAATTTTTATATAATAAAACTAAAATATGCTTGCATATAGATAGTTATTGATGGTATGTACAACATATTTTCCACTTCCAAATGTGAAAATTTCCTGATGAAAAAAAAAAAATTCATATTTAATATCAAGATACGCAAATAAGAGAGAAATGTTACCAAATATAATTTTTGTCCATTTTGCTAAATTAAAACGCATGTTTTTAAAAACATTGTATGAAATATTTTTAGTTTTTTCTAGTACAGTTTTTTCTCTACAAATTTCTTTTCCTTACAAATTTTGAAAAAGAGTTTAATTTAATAGTATTATAGTGTTAAATATTGCAGAGTATTTAACAAGCAAAAAACATACTATATTAACTTTTGAACAAAGTAAAAAATAATCTCAAATCTCATACATCATTACTAATTTTATGAATTTTTTATTACAAACAAAAGAAAATAAAAATTACCAATTTAGGAAAATGATTGTATTTTTAAAGCAAAATTTGAAATAAAAATCCTTGAATTTTTTTTATACAAATATCAGATTTATATTTGAATAAAAAATCTAGATTTTTTTTTCATAATTTTTGTTCCCAAGAGGTTTTACTCTCTTGTTTCATATATACAGGGTGATTATAAAAAAACTTTGCCAACATCTGCACTTCTAGCGTCCATTCTATTTAACCAATCAAGATGATGTTTCAAATATAGTTCTTTTAAGATATGCGCTCGAGATTCTGTGAATGGCAACACAGTGGCCCTCGCGGTTACAGTTATAGTGACAGAAACTCGAAATTTTCGAATGGCAACGTCTACTTTTTACCATCGCAAAATGTTCAGCACATGCGAAAACCCTATATAGCGTTGAAACGGTACCGATATGTCTAAAAACGGACGTGTTCTGCAAACACAAAAAAGAGTTCTGAAAACCGGCCAATAAAACACGATCTGGGCGCACGCAATAAATTTGCATGTGACAGAGTCAAGAAACCAATCACAGAACGCCGGTCGCCAGATATTCAGCGTAGGAAACCTATAAAATACCAAGCGGGTATGCGAAGTCGTCATTCGGGAACTCGCACATGCCGACGATATGAGTCTTCCTAGGAAAGTTCGCGGTGAATTGATCAAACTCTATTACCAAAACGGGATGAACGCTGCGGAAGCCTTGCGTGTGCATCGCCGCAATCATCGACAACGACGCGGCCCATGTACTCTGCAAGCTCTGCGTGATTTAGTGCGGAAATTCGAAGATACAGGCTGCACCTGTGACAAACAGCGCTCCGGACGGCCAACTGTTTCTGAGGACGTTGTCATGGAAGTGCACCATACAGTGACTGCAGGACACACAGAAACCGCAAGAGGCATAGCGCACGTGTTGGATATTCCGAACTCAACGGTCCGCAAGCTCTTGCGCTCGGTACTTCACATGTTTCCCTATCGGTTCCAGCGCGTCCAGATGTTGGAGCCGGGTGACCCACAACAACGTCTGGACTTCGCAAATGCATTTTTGTTACGATATGATGCGGATAACGACTGGCCACTTCGCATACTATGGGCGGACGAGGCGCATTTCACCTTAAATGGCAGCATTAACACAAAGAATTGTGTGCACTGGGGAGAGACGAATCAACATGCTGTGGCGCCAGTACCATTATTTGACGCCAAAGTGACTGCGTGGTGCGGCATTACAGCTACATTTGCTCTGGGCCCGTTCTTCTTTGAGGAAACGACCCCGACTGGCCCTGCAACATGTTCTGTAACGGGCCCTCGGTATGCAGGCATGCTGAAAAATTATGCCTTACCGGAGTTGCGTCGGCTGAATGCACTCAATGACATTGTTTGGATGCAAGATGGCGCACCTCCACATATAGCGAGGTCAGTTAAAAGGCTCCTGGATCAGCATTTTGGTGATCGCATATATCACGCTATTATCCTTTTCCGTGGCCTGCGCGATCCCCAGATCTGACGCCTATGGATTTCTGGTTTTGGGGCTATCTCAAATCCTAAGTTTATCTGTGCAATCCTCAAACATTGTCAAACTTAAAGGATTCTATACGGCGTGAGATTGGAAACATCCCTCGTGCCATGTTGCGTGCAGTGACATTGTCCACCGTCTCCCGCATGCAATGCGTAATTGCCTGTGATGGCACTCATGTGGAAAATGTTTGAAATTAATAAAGATTTTTTTCTCTATGTGTTCTCATCATTGAGCGGTGTCTTGTCTCTGTCGTATGCATTATTCCTCCGTGCGCCTTGAAGAACTGTTTGTATGTGTATAACACGTCGGTTTTCGGACATATCGGTACCGTTTCAACGCTATTTAGGGTTTTCGCATGTGCTGAACATTTTGCGATGGTAAAAAGTAGGCGTTGCCATTCGAAAATTTCGAGTTTCTGTCACTATAACTGTAACCGCGAGGGCCACTGTGTTGCCATTCACAGAATCTCGAGCGCATATCTCAAAAGAACTATATTTGAAGTATCATCTTGATCGGTTAAACAGAATGGACGCTAGAAGTGCAGACGTTGGCAAAGTTTTTTTATAATCACCCTGTATTATAAATGTCAGTTAACCGAATAAGAGAATTACGAAGAGGAATTGTATCACTTTCACAGCAAAATTTGTATAAAATTACAGTGAAATAATATAAGAACACAATATTATTATTTATAAGATTTTATAAGTGAACTAAGAAAAGTAAATACTTATGAAAGAAATTTTTTTTAAAATTATGACAGCCATCGTCTTATTGATAGAAATGGAAACAGCATAATTTTAGATAACGATAAAATATAATTTGGAGATCATTTAATTGCTGTAATATTAGATAACATTTACAAATTAAGAGGCACTGAAGTGAGATTTTTCACATATTTTATGAATTAAAAAAATCATCATATTTAATTTTTAAGAACAAAATATTTTAATGATAATTAATTTGGATATATGCACATCGACATTTCGTATGTAGGATCAAAATTTGTTTAAAAATTGAATTGATATAAAAGTATATAATAAATAAAATGCTTAAGTGAAAAAGTATACAATTCTTAAAAATTCTATTTCTTAAATTTCTCTTCCAAAAAGGATAACCGATTATGTGAATTCCCTATGAAAGTAGATTGCTTATCAAATATCGGATAAGCAAACTAAATTTTAAAAAATTGTAAATATACTTTTCCATTTTTTATTTGTATTTTACACACATGGCTGTCAGATTATTTTTCAAAAGAGAGAAACTATAATTTTTAATTACTTCAATAAGTGAAATTATGTATCAACCTTTATTTTTTGGAAAGAAGTATATTGATAGAATAACTTTAAAATTAATCTAGATTTGCCAATATATTTATTATTCTCATATGTATTTAGTATGATGTCTAATGAGAATGCTACATAAATAAATTTAGAATTTCTTAATGTTTGTTAACAAAAACATAGGTTTTGACACATATAGGTTAAAAATATTTATGTTGTAGTGGTAGTTTAGTTTTTACAAACAATATTCACTACCACTTAAGGAATTACTTAATTTACCATTTAAAATTATTTTACCAGAAAAATTTAATTCACACAATAGCCATAGTGCATATACCCTTTTATGAATTCATAGACACATAGTTTTACACATATTAAGTTCATAACATAATTGATGAAAACAGAGATTTAGTAAGCTTTATATGTACAGCACTAGTTTAAAAAAATTCACAATTGTTCAGGAAATACAATTTGACCAGCAACAAATTACATTAATATGCAACATTCTAAAATCGAAATATACAATATATAACTTTATACTAATTGCAGATATTACATCTCAATAAATTTTTAATCACTCAATTATTTTCTGTAAAATATACACAATAGTTATTATCTCTAATCATGAAGTAGGAACTATTTTTAGGAGTTTTAATTGTTTCTTGAATTTACATCATAAGTTTCATAAACTATGATGTCAACAGTTTTTTTGTAGTAGATATTTTTCATTTCAGGTTAACTTCAGAATAAATTTTAATATATTTATATATAATAGACAGCTGTTTTAGTTTAAACTAGTATACATAAAAAGGAAAAATAATTCTGAATAGAATAAAATATAATTTCTATATCATACTTTGTAAGATATATAATTTTTATTTTTGAGCTCACATTCACATAAAAATAATGCATTAGCATACTTTTTTAAAAAAAAATCAAAGAATGGTTTCAGTTTCAAAACTTTTAAATAAAAAAATAACAACCATATTAAAAAGTACCTTTTAGCAGTTTATAGTAGTCAAGATTAAATAAACTAATTTGCATATTTTTAAAGCTTCTATGGAACTGATGTTCACTATTACAGGAATCTTATCCACTATGGTAATATGTATGCACTTTCAACAAGATTGAATAGCCACAAGTTACATTCTATTGATATCATACTGATTAACAAAGAAACAGTAAGCACTGATTTTGACTAGATCCTAGCGACACACTAATTATCCAGTTCAACTTATAAAAAAAAAGTAAAGGATAACACAGAGAATAGCATAATTATGCAACAAATAATTAAATGCTAACTCTCTGACATTAATATCAATTAACAAGTATCTGGTTGAAAAAGGAAGAATAATTAATTGATTGTGTAAGTACACCCTCTTGCTAAAGCTTTGAGCTTACACAAATTCAAGTGTTTCAAAAAAGCTATTACCAGAATTAGATTAAAAATAGTTTACTATTTTTTGGGGAAATAAAAACTGCTAAGATAACATCAATTGTAAAACCGCACCCTTTGGCTCAATAAAACAAGATAACATCATTACAAGGAAACTTCTTCAAGAAAATAACAAACCAATAATATATAACTAAACAAAGGAAAAGAACACCAATATGAAATAAATAATGGTACAATTATATTCTGCAGCATCTACTTCTCATATGTTACTCTATAATTTTCCAGAACAAATTAAAAATGTTTGTAAAATAAAATATTGATTTCTTGAATCAACTGAAATGTTAAAATACACTATTTTAATATAAATATGAAAATTATATTTAATCATTGATAAAACATGACATCGCATGATTGTGCAATAAATGTTTCATGTTTGACAAACACATATAGAGTTAAAAAAATTTTTACACAGGAATTTTCCTTCAATCACAGCAGATTAAAGGAAAGTTTATACTACATTTCGTTTATTGTAACTAAAGTCATTGTAAAATTATAGAAATTTACAGTTATATAATGTGACTCTATTGTTCGCACATATATGTTGAAGTCCATCGACAAATGCTTTCATAATTTAATTTGTAGTTTTTATCTGTACTTTTTCTTACCAATTTCCACTTTTTTTGACCAATATGCAACTGTTTCAGTTATCATTTTTCTAATTGATGTAATTATTTAACCAGTATAACTACACATCTTTTCCATGGTTTTGGTTTTAAAACGACATTGATTTTTGTTATGTGCAAAATTTTTTCTAAAATAGATTTCAAAAATTAAAGTAATTTTTTTTTGCATAACAGTAAATTGACAGCTTACTAGAAAATATATTCTCATTAATTTAAAAAATAAAACTTTAACCTATTAAATTATAATCTCATTAAATTGAAATGATAATTTTATAAATATTTAATAATGTGTGCATTAGGTTTGACAAGAAATAGTTCTCATTTATTTAATAATTATTTTAATAAATACAGTAAATTAAAAAATGTATATTGAAAATTTCTACAGAGAATAGTTTAAGCTACTGAAAACTTTTCTCATTTAGTAAAAGGTAAATTAAGAGAGTTAAAATAATCATCATAGCAGTTTGATTAAACTACAAATAAAAATAAGTTATTAATTTTCAGTTTAATTCAACAGCAAAATATTTTTGAATTCTTTAACTGTGTATCAAAAATTCATAGCAAAATATTTAGAAAAAAAAAACATAAGAATGTCATGTTTATTTATTTATTTTTTTTTTTGCAGCAAGAAATAATTTCAACTATGAATCCTTATTTTGCAAGATCTAATATATTTTTAAATTTAAAAAAATATTTTATTTTTATTTAAGACTAAAAATTAACTAAATAATATACTTACTTTAGTAAAAATGAAAATATGAGCTAGTCATTAATTAATTACAAGAAACATACGCATTACATTTTAGAATCAGTAAATTAAAAAAAAAAAAGTAATCTGCTCTTCAGATAACACAATCTGGGAACTTAGATGAATGAGAGAAATAATTGAAGTTTATTAGACACAATAGTTTTGGCATGAAATATTACTCTATAATAAATTATCACTCTATAAAATATTACTCTATAATAATAAGTATTGAAAATAAATTATGAATGAATAGAAAGTGAAGTTAATATTACAGGTTAAAAATTTATCTCATAAAAAAATTCTTTCTAATTGCCAATTGTTACCTTAAAGCTTAATTCAATAAAGTTTGGCTTGTTTGTCACTCAATGGTCTTTTATTGCACATATGAGTTAAATTAGACTGGGACCAATACTTTAAAATGGATTCTTTAACCATTATAAATATCCAATCCAAGGTGGGATTTGAACCCACAAACTCTTGAACTGAAGGCAAGAGCATTAACCATTCAAAGCTCTATCAGCTTAGTTTCAATTTACAAAAAAGGACAGAAAAAAAATAAGCGCATATTCTGTAGAATCAGTTTTAAAAATTTCATTTCATTTAGAAAAAGGTGTCCCTTTCAACTTTTTATATTGGTGAAATATGATTTTTGATATTGTATATTTAATGCTATTTAATTCAGTTAAGTACTTAGTAAATTTATTTACATAACTTTTAAATAAAGCAACTGGCCATGAAAATTAAAATTGTTTGTTAATAACTGCTTAAAACTAGAAGGCATTTCAAAAGAAATGTTAATGTAACTTTCAAAAATAAGATATCAACATTAGAAATGAAAATAAATTCTTATAAAATCATGCAATTATTTGTGATAAATCAGTGCTTAATAGAAACCAATGATATATTATTCTGAAAAAATGAAGCAAATTAGTTACACTTAAATAAAATACTTATAATATTGACCATAAAATTTAACTGTCATACATTTTCAAACCTAAACAATGAAATATTATTTTATTAAATATCTTATAGTTGAAATGATTATCTGTAAATAAAAAAAATTAGATTAACAATTTTATATAAGAATATTTAGTACTTTTTAAGTCTAAATTAGAATATTATTTGAAGTCATATTGCAAAAGAATATAGAGAATTTCCCTAAGATTCAATAGAGTAAGAGAGAAATGTCAAAAAATTAGGAAACAAATTAAATCAAATTCAGAGCTCCTCTCATATTGAGGCAGAAACTATAAAAGAAATATTTTTTAACATTGAAAATATAAAACTGTATTTTCAAAACGTTTCAATATCATTTTAACATTTAATACAAGGAGATTCAAACTTTTTGATTAAATGTTAATTTAACAAAAATCATAGATGGAATCTAAAAATTTGTAATATTTATACATTTTTTAATTGAAAATCAAATGATGAAATCTTGTTGTCAAATGTTGAAATGATATTATTTCTACAAATTTGTAAAAATGTGTCAATTGCATCAGCATGAGTAATATTTTGAAATAAATTATAAATTTTTATTCAGTGCATTCATTAAATATATCAAAATGTTTTCATATATTATTGTTTTCCTATATTTTGTTAACATCTTTATATATAAACAGACAAGTCAAATATTGCAACCAAACATATTAAAATTAATAAATCATGTAAGAAATCAATTGGAGTTTTAATGAATTTAATCATTCGTTCTGGAACTAACAGTAACTTTTTGGAGTTCTAAGTAACATAATATGTATAATATAGTCACATACAACTGAATATTCAAATTTGTATAATAGTAAAAAACAATAAAATAGAGTACGCAATGAAAAATGTAATTTTTTGTAAAACTAAACTTCGCAAATTGACTCAAAAATACTGACAATAAAACTTTATTATTTTTGTCTAAATTCATGTCTCCTGATGTTATAGTTTTTTAATTTTAAAATTATAAATACAGTTAGTGAGCAGTACATGTTGACATAATAATATTATTAATGCTTATGTGTGTATTACTATAGTAACTTAACTTTAATTGTAAAAAGTATTTTACACCAAGAAAATATGTTTATCCATTATCAAAATTTATAATTTTGAAATTATATCTATATCTATCTATCTATCTATCTATCTATCTATCTATCTATCTATCTATATATATATATATATATATATATATATATATATATATATATATATATATATATATATATATATATATTGAAATCATTAATATTAATATACAGTACTTATAAGAGAATATGCAGAAAATATTAAATGAAAAAAAAGTTTACCTTTTTTAAATTTTCTTAACAAGTTCTCAAAATGAAATGAGTTTAGAGTTTTTGGAAAAGAAATTTGTAGAAACTGTAATTTCATAAAAAACAAAACTGTTTGACATATAAATAAAAAGGATTTCAAATGAATGAAAAAAAAGCATTTAAAAGTTCACATAAAATGAATTTTGAACTAGAAGATGGTTTTTGCTTAACTTTTTTAGATATATATCTTCATTAAATATTGTCCATATTAGGATTACTTATAAAAATTACAAACCTAATTAATTTATTTGAATCACATTTATTACCTAAATTTAGAGCATAACATTTAACAGAGTTAGATGCTAGATTTGGAAAAAAGCAAATCTACTCAAAAAATTCCCTATAATAGAAATTCTACATACAGCTATAGTATAAATCATAAAATAAAATGTGAAAAATCTAATTTTGTCATTAAAATCAGTAATTAAATACCAGTGAAAATGTATAAGTTAATTCTTGATATTTGCAGATTAAGTATGAATACAATGTTTTTTAAAAACTCCTATGAAATGGCATGAAAATACACACAAATAATAACAAACTACAACTTAATTCAAATATATATATATATATATATATATATATATATATATATATATATATGATATGTTGCTACTTTTGTCAAGCAATAAATTTTACAGTAACAGTGATGCAATTCAAGGTAATTATTTTGTTTTATTTTCAAGTTGATTTAACATAAAAATGAGATAAAAATGATAAAGAGAGTATTATTATGAAGTAATATTCAAACAGCATACATGATAAAAACACATTATGTATGATATTTACATGATATTGCTACTAAAACATACACTTTTATATAAAAAAGAAATTAAAAAGAAATTCACTGTAAGGCTATGGTATATAGCAACTGTTATAAAATTAAGTCTATATATACAACTTATCAATATATTACACATATTCACAAATGAGTCGAGCACCTGTCAGCTACTGTCAAGAATGCATTTATTACGGTGTTCAAATATTGTTTCTTATGGCAAAGTGCTAGCTGTCTAATTTTGCACTACAATAGAGTATTTTCTCCATAAAGACTCTTCAGAAATAATGAGAACTTTTTTATTTTACACAATTATTTCTAAAGCGATCAATCAATTAAAACTTTTTCAAGTGTGATTCATGAAGCTACAATGCAATGCATACATTAACTTGATAATTTTAGTAAATAAAAAAATTTACTTTAAGTCAATTCTTTAATACTGGAAAATTGTTAAATACATTTAAATGTCATACTATTCCATACTTGCTCTTAAATTATATTTATCAATGATATTATTTATTAGGATTAAGAATATATTGATAGGAAAATGAAATATTAAACAAGTAAAGAAACAAATCAATGTAATAAAAAATTACAAAAGAAAGTGAGATTATAAAAATGTTCATTGTAATTTATTGAGAAATAACTGCTGTTATAAAAATTTGAAAGGAAACAATAAGAATAAATACTAAGGATATATATTTTAAATAGGGAACAAACTATATGTATATCAGTAAAAACTGAATTTAAGCAAATTATAAATATTAATTATGAAAACTATCTGAAAAGCACATCTATATTTATATAAAATGATTTTCTCTAAAAAATAATACATTATAATTAAAAATATATATACACTGAAATTCCAATCAAATTAAAATTAGCTAAGAAATAATAATTTAAAAAGCAGCAAATAAGAATTGATAACATAGAAGTAAAATTTTACTCACTCATATTTTTGAAGTTTAAGAAATTGGACAACATGTATAGAAATATTTTCCCTTAAAAAAAAAAAAAAAAAAAAAAATAATAATAATAATAATAATAATATATATATATTTTACTGCTTAAATCAGCCTTTGATCAAAACAAAGTAAAAATTTTTATTAGTTAATTTTATTAGATAATTTTATACTAGAATCAAATATTTTGTTAAGTCTCTGTAGAGTTTTTATTACTGTGTGGATCAGTTGATGATATTTACCTGCTATATGTGCAATTCCAAATTCAGTCATTAAAATAGCACCAATTTTAAAAAGAAATCAATTGCATTTGAATTTCTAAATACATTAAATTACATATTAGGAGTCAGCTAAGCGTTAAGCAATTTAAAAAATGCATTGTGATGCATTTTAACTCACTTTTTAACAATATAAGAAACAAATATTTTAGTTTTAACTGTATAATATAATAAACCCAGCAAATATATGTATACTTTGGATACCCCCACATTTAAACAAGTAAATCGAAATCTCCATTTATTATAACAATATGTGTGGAACTTAATAAATTTTTGCAAATAAACAAAAGAAATCTATTAAGGAAAAGTTTAAGTTCATATCAAAATGATTTGTTATAAGGGTCTTACAGCAGAATAAACTTTATGGTAAAAGAATGTTTTATTTCAAAGGTGGTACTTAGAGAAATTCTGAAGATAGAGAACAAATGTAGCCTTAATGCTTAAATTCTTAGTACATAAGCCATATTTTTGCTTCATAGATTTCTGCTTGTGTTGCAACAGAGTAAACTATAATTTCTAATGAAACATATTATGAGAATTTTACTGGGAAATTAAAAATTTTTGAAGTAACTTTCAAGATTGGTTTCAATAATCATGTAGCATAATTTTAATGCCATTAAAATATTATAAGCATATAGCATTGAGTTTCAAGTTAAATAATATAAAGTTCTTAATTTAATGAAGACTAATAAATAATTTATATATAGCACCATATCTGTATATAGCTCTTACTTTTGATACTTGTTGGACGTTTTTTTTTCTGGACGAAATAGAAAGCACAAATTTTAAAATTAATCTGTTATATTTTTTTGAATTTTGAACAGATTTGTTAAAAAATAATAAATTTAACAAAACATTTCCCCTGATTTCATATTTTTGAATAAACAATATGAAACAGAGATACATTTTTATATAATATATTTATGTATAATGATTTTAACAATTTTAAATAAAAGAATCATCTAAGATTCTGGTAGATAATGAAATTGAATACCTATACAATAGGATGTTTAACAATGAAAAAGTTCAGATTTTTAATGCCTTCTAATAAGTTATAAATCAGCATTGTGTTTTAATTTTTTATGAAAAGGTATGCCACATAAATATTCAGAATATGTTCACTTTTTAGTTATCAATTATAACCTTTTTAGTTATCAAAATATAATAATTGTTATAGATAACTAAATTTGTTATCAATAACAACAATAACAGTACAACTTATACTGATAAAAAAACACTGAATTATGAGTAATAATAAAAAATTTAATGAAGACAAAAAATTCCATAAAGCATTTTTCATTTTCCAAAAGATTTCTTAGTTACTGCCTACAATTTTAGAGAACAATGTCACTTGTCCAAAATTTTTGGAAATAATTGCTCATTTTTAATTACAAAATGAAAACAAATAAATCAGTTTTTTAGATAAATATTGAGATAATACATTTTTTAGATTTACTGACCACATTAACTAAGAATATAATTATACTACTGTTTCAATATAATTATACTACTTTTTTTCTTTTCTCCTCTCATTCTTTTGTATTACATATACAATGAGCATCTGATAGTCAAAAAAAGTAATCTGCATTAAAAAATTTTCCAGAGTAACTTATGAAACATCAAGTGATTTATATATAATACTAATTACATTCTAAGTTCTAGCAACTAGTTTTATGTTATTTTTTGATTATGATATATCAATACAAATGCATGATCTGAACCCAAAAGCATCTTACAAAGTATTCAATCTCATGAAAGTGTTTTGATATAAATAACATCATGGAAGTAGTATGAACAGTAACATACTTGCACTTCTTGTAAATTACTAAAAATACATTTAGTAACACCACGCATTTTAATAATGTCATTTGAGAGATTTTATTTAGAAGAACTTACAATTTCTAAAAAACTATTCCAAATCAAGACAGCAAGAAGCCACAGCAGAAAAGTCTCTCATTTTATATTAAGAGGAATTAAATTTTTTACACTACCAAGGGAGATAAAAGAGCTACTTATTATAGATGATTCTCAGAAGGTTGCTTAAATCAGTGCAAAAATTTATCATTAAAATTTTGGAGTAATTTACAGCTTTTTAGTTACAGAAAACTATTAATGTTCAAAATGCCTCAATAATAACTATGATGTATATCAGGATAAATACTTTAATTATGATCAAAAACTACATTTGATTAAATATAAACCATCTAATTTGTATTTGACAGCATAATTTAATATTTTGTTCTTAAATTATCATAAAGAAATTTTATTTTGAATCTCACAATTGTTTCTTAAATAAAATTTAAAATACTTGATATTACTGTAATAAAATCGAACCTCACAGTTTGGAATGGAAATACACACTTGTGATAGAAAATTGATTCTGTGTATCACATACATCTCTGTTAGGGTGTTAGGGAGTTTTCACACCTTCCACATGTAAATATGGACCACTATATATACATATAAGTCTTGCTGAAATACAAACACACAGTAGATGTTATAAAAATCCTTACAATAATTTTCAGCTTTTTTTCCATAAACTATGTGGTGTCAAAATTTCGAATTTTTAAAATAGAGCTAACACACTGTATGTATGTACAAGAGTATATTATTTAAAATCTTAAACTATAGCTAATAAAGTTATATTGAATATAATGTAAATGAAAGGCAAAGTATTTAGGAACTAATGGAAAAAATTGCTTCATCTATTACAAAAAATTGCATCTTTTATTAATTAAAAATGAACTTAAGGAAAACACAAAGACATGAAAAAAAACTAAGAATATAATTTGATAAAATTGAATATTAACAATAGTAGAATTAAAGTAATAAACAAAATAATATGTATTTTGATTTTTGATAAGTAACTGGATTTTATTTTTGAACAAATATTTTTGACAAAGAAATAAAAGTAAAAAATGCAAAATATAATTTTCATATAATTTTTTAATATAATAAAGGATATAATTTTTTAAATAAATATTAAGGATATAATTTAAGAATAAGATGACAGTGATAAGATGTTAATCAAAAGGTAATTAAAATAATTTACTAGTTAAGTGTTTCAGTAATTACTTTTTGAAGAATAAAAGATACGACTTGGCAGTGGAAGAAAGCAAAACAAAGTAACAGTGTAAAATTTTGTCTGTTTTTAAGTATTTGAAACATTAATTCATGGATCTTAAAAAATTATGTAGGGTAATACAAATAAGTTAATTAAACAAGATTCAGTTCACAATATCAAATATCAGAAAAATTAAAGACAAAAACAAAGCTATTTACTGAAATTCAATTAAAAGTAGTAGTTTTCTAGAATTAAAGTGTACATATGGCATACGAAAGTCTGATTTAAATTTCCAAAATGAATATAAATAATACCCAAATATAATCCTCGTTGTAAAAGTAGATAATTTTATTTTCTAGCTAACATAATTTGATAATATTTTGTAAAAGAAGCTATTTGATTTACAAACAATTTTTCTCTTTTCACCAATATATTACTCCATATAATGCAAGGTAAAGAAGTATATACTACTCTTAATGTCAAACTGTTAGAGAGAGAGAGAGATTAGGCTCTTAATTGAAATTTAATATTAATGTGTAGAAATATGATATATTAAAAATATTTCATATTTTCTTAACTGAAATTTGATGGGCAGAATAAGTAATTATAATCAAAGTAATAATGCAAAATTTAAATAATGATAAAAACTATTTTTGTAGCTTTTTTTTTACTTAATGGTTAAGGGTTTTCTTGATTGTGTATACAGAAAAAAATTATTATTTACAACATTAATATAGCACAACTGTTAAAGAATAAAAGTAACAACTAGACATATCTAGCATTTGCCACAAAAATTCCTTTTACATCACATTTAATAAATGTTCAACATGGAGAAATTTCAGGCGATTCCATGATGAACTTGACATATTTCGGTAACAAAAAATACAATGTTAAGTCTGGTCTTGTATTCAATGCCAATCAAGCTCCATAAAATATAGCACCATAGCTTACAAGCCTTCACAGAAGTTATGGATAGCATTTGACTTGATGCAAGTGTATAAACTCTGACAATTGTGTTTTTATAAAGGTGGAATTCATTTTTCATGAATATTTGAAAATGTAGATGATCGAGGTAATATGAAAACTGTTGCTGGCAGTGTGCTTATTCTTCTTATTAATTGCAGAACATACGATTTAATACTTCAGAACTCTCAATGTAACACACACCCATGTTCTTATTTTTCTAATGTAAAACAACCATTGTACAGACAAACATTGTAATTTAATGTAGAATAATGGCACTCGTATACTTGAGCAAAAACTACCAATCCGATTGGCTGGACAACATAGACAACCATGGTCTAATTATTGCCAGGAATGGTAGGTAGAGCAATGACAAATGATGGATGGAATATATTATTAATAAATATCATAGCTGAGTATCGCCCATATCACATAAATTTCTGGATATAATATATTCCAATAACCCTCTGTATAAGAAGTCATATTGTGCCTAAAATAAAAATATGTATTTATTTAAATTAAAAAGAAAATATATAAATATTTTACTACAACATGATAAAATAATAATAAAATTACATAAAATCAAGTTTAGTATTCAGAAGAATAGAACTATGAAGAAGGTGTGTAAAAGGTAATTGTTTAAAATTATTGTTAAAATCAAGCTATATATACAAAAGAGAAATTAATCACCATTATTGCAATAAAATGTAAATTTTTCCATGACTTATTATCGAAAATATAGTCAAAAAATATATTATGAACAAAAGTATAAAATGAATATTTTTTAAAAATATACCTGCTTTAACTAAAATAATATTAATATACCTGCTTTTTAATTATAAAATATTTAATATAATTTTTAATATAATTATAAAATATACCTGCTTTTAAAATATATACAAAAAACTATAGTTAACAATTAACCAATACATTTAAAATGATAAATTATTTCTTCAAGAAAGAGTATACATATCATTCATTTCATCATAACAGTATTAATTTTACTTTATGAATCTACCAAAATTAAAAATAATGTGCAAAAATTGAAGCAATAAATAAAACTTTAATAAAGCAACATAAATTTATAAAGCAGATTTCATTAGTATGGTTGTTACTGTATAAAATGTTTTCCTCTCAGCAGTTTCTTTATTGTAACATACTTGATGAAAATACATTTGAAGAATAATTGCAAAACAATACTTTAAAAAATTAGAAATACAGCCAAAAACAAATGATACTAAATTTATTTTAATTTTTTCCAAGGCTAGTAAGTAAAATTAGGTTTCTTAATACTTTTAGAAAGTGGTTCCTACTAATGCATTTTAATAATGTTACATTTAAACACTTATCTTCAGTTACCCACATATGACTAAATCTTGTTATTATGTAAATAAAATATAATTTGTAAGTAAAATATTTACATTAAAATCAGGAAGTATCAAAACAATTTTAAAATTGTTTACCAATATGCTTATCATTTAAATAAATGAAAATAATATTAGCTCTTATTCTTTACTAATTTTTGAACATACAGTATTTTTTTTAAAAAAACATCTTTTCTTTACACTACTTGTATTAATTTAACAAATGCCAAACATTAATGCTCAAGTCATTAGTTCAATTGTCTGCCAATACTTCTTAAAGTACTAAGAAAGTGTGATTCCATTATTTAAATGTTCAAAAATCACACTACATGTATAAAGGAATATAAATAGGTAAATAATTATATGAAGAAAAAAATTACAATTTAATATTTACTTTATTATGACTTGACTATTTTAATATTGTTTACAATACTTTAAAGGAACAGCAGATTGAAAATTTTAAAATTTACCGATTTTCTACAAATTAAAGTTAAAAATAGCTTTATAAAGCATATAACATTAAAAATGTTTTCTTTAAAACTTAAATAAATTTCATATGAAACCCTTTAACTCTTTCAGTTAGTTCTTTTGATTCTAAAGGAATTTTAAAAATATTGTTAAAAATAAAGGAAGCATTGTATTGATAAAAATGTAGTTTTCACCTTTATAGATATAGATAAATTTGTATCTTCAGCCATACATGTGTAAAAATAAAGGAATTTTAATCTATAACATAAAGAATGAAACATGGGATCAAAATTTGTATTAAAAAATAAACTACAAAAACTTTTCATCAAGATAGAAATCTGAAGAGCACTTTAAAAACAATTTTAAAAAAAATCCTAGAATGGGAATAAGTTAAACTTTGATCTGAATATTCATAGAAAAACTAACATAAAATTGTTAAGAATCAATAGTTTAATATTAAGGAAGTATAAGAAGGAATAAGATAATTCTTATTTTGTTTTTCTCATGACAAGAAAGACGTTACATATTGGATGTTTGATTCAATCACAGTGTTATCACAGTTAAATTATCATCATAGTTATTTATATATTTATATTTAAAAATAGTCTAGCAAAAATATTTTTGAAGTATAAAATTTTGCTATCTGTTAATTGTAGTGGGAAAAAAGCATAGAATGCTTTAAATATTTAATCTATCTAAATAGTATAAATATAAGTAAAATGAAACATTTTTAATGAATTGAAGACACATTGAAATGTAATACATTAGAAAAGGAAACAGATATTTAGTTATTTTACTTACAAATATACAATTTATTTTAAAGAAAATTTTCATATTATCATTATTAATCATTTAAGAAGTAATTTTAAAATATATATATATATATATATATATATATATATAAATTTCGTGTCATGATGTATGTTCCCGATAAACTCCGAAACTACTGAACGGATTTTGATAAAATTTTGTAACCATTTATAATATAGTCCAACTTAAAAGATAGAATAGTTTTTATCTCTTAATTATTATTCTCAATATTTATTATACGACATTAATGTTTATTTATTGTTTAGTTCTGTAAGTTCCTAATAGATGGCGGTTTAGCATCTAAGTTGCACAGGTATTCGGCAGATGGCGACGTGTTTATTTTTCTAGATTATACATCTTCGAGAAAATTAACGTGTGCACGCAATCGCGTGGTTAAATATAGAATTTACATATATTTTTATTATTATATTTTCATGATGTACATATATTTTCATGATGTATAATCATACTATAACAATTTTTTGTGAATCACTTTCATAATTATACTTTGTATTGTGTTATTATTGTGCGTGTTCAGTTTGAATATTTTTAATATTTTAAATAGTAAAATAAAATTTTATTTATTGCTGTTTTTCTCTACTAATTTTCATACCACCTCCAAAACATGTAAGTATTTCTTGACAGCCTTTTATTTTTTTATTTTTATTTTATAATTTGATAATTATTAATTTATTCAGTAGAACATTTTGATCTAATTTATTTATTCAAATGATAAATTCTTTTAATTATTTTTATTTCAGTATAATACAGTGGAAAATTTTTTTAGTTTTAATAATTAAAAATTGAAAAAATAATAGTTCGATGTCAATGTTATCTACCTCATTTATAACAATTTGTTTTTAGATGTTTTTATTTTATATAGTATATTTTATAAGTAAGTCACTGATTACTAACTATAATTTAATATAAGATGAATAAAATGTAAATTCAGAAAGTATATGTTGATTTGTGCTTAATTTCAAAATTTCGATACTTTACCTATTACTTTTAAATTTTTGCAAAACGTTTTATTTTCAATCTCATATGAATGAACCTATTTTAAATTTTTTTAGAAAATATTAATTTGATTGTACCCAAGAATTAGTAAAAAATTGATTCAATGTATTATAAAAACTCAGCCACTGCAACGCGTGGCTGGGTCAGCTTGTGTATATATATATATATATATATATATATATATATATATATATATATATATATATATATATATATATATATATATATATATGTATATATATAAATGATTTTAGATTATAATTTATGTTTAAAATGTATGCTACTTTAACAAAAAGAGGGTGAATTTATGAGTACACTAGCTGACAATATTAAGATCTCTATTTTAATAAAATAAATAAAAAAAAAAGCTTTACAGGAAATATTATTATCACTTACTAAAGTCTGAAGCATACAATGTCTCTGGGATTTAGTATAACGAGCAGCTTGAAAGATATCAACTCTTTCTTCTGCCTTTAGCTGCTGTATGAGAACACTTAGGGTTACAAAAACACTACTGCGATCACCACCACCACTGAAATATTGAAAAAGGGAAGTATAATTAAATATTTATTAAATAACATAAAATAAATTAAGCAAATAAGTTAGAAAATGAGATAGTAGAACTGAATTTATTTTATGTAGAGAGAAAACGAAAAGCCAAGATATCTGTTTAGCAAAGAATTATATCTTTACTAAAATGGATTAAAAACAAACTTGCATATCTACTTTCTACAGCTAAAAACTGGAAATTTTAGCTGAACTTGTTAAGAAGTTTTAGCTAAGTTTATTTGTAAATTATTGATTTGCTTTAGTAGATTTAGTTGCATTACCATTTGAAATGATAAATTTAATTATAAAAAATATATGTTGAGTTTTAATACATAGTTTTATATGTAGAAATTTATAATAATTATATTTATTAGAAATAAATAAATTTTATATTTTACAAAATAAAAAAAATTAACAGTTTTTAAATAATGATAACAGAACAAATTTATTTTAGAGAGTTGAATTCACATATAGAACAAACATAAAAAGTTACTATATTTGCAGCAATTTTAAAAGAAGTAGTTAAAGAATTTCACTCTCAAGCACTTTTGACATTATTTATATATACAAAACAATAAATAGATATGTAAATAATAAATTCTGTTAAAAAAATGCATTAATTTTTTGTTTAAGGTTTTAATAAATACTACATTGCTCTTTTTTAGTTTTTTAAATGAAAAGGATGCAGCAGGTACTTATTTTGAGGAATTAAGTTAATATATAGAGCAAACAAATATTCTTATATTGTTGAAATTTTATAAAATAGTAGAATTCAATGATTGAGTTTTTGATAGCCTTTTATACAAAAATATATAAATTAAAACAATTCAAGATATTTTCTAAGCAGAACCCTTAATTCGATTGTTTTATCACAAGTTTGTGCTCTAATTTTCGAGATTAAGTAAGCAACGTAATTAATATGACTTTTTACAGTAACTTCATTCATTTCAAACCAATTAACAGCACAAAAATTTTCTTAATAAATCTAAATAATATTAAAAAAAATATCTGCAGTTTACTACTAATCAGAATTCATGTATATTTTTATACCCCCAGGAAGAAAACACACAGTCTTATTCTATTCTAACATGGAAACATTAGTAATTAATTTTTCACTTTTTAATGGTTTACATGTGTAGTTTATTCTATATAGTTGAAAAGTTATTGTTTCAAAGATTAAATATTCCATGCATACAAAAATATACTACAAAATATTATTTGATGAATGAACTTTGCACTTTTCTTCTAGAAATTACGAATATCAATATTTATGATAAAGAAATTAAGTATAGGCATTGTGTTTAAGATGAAAATGATAAACTTTAAAAATATAAATTGTTTAAAATATTTGCTGCAGAATATACAAAAAGATAAAGGACAAAAACAAATAAAATTTAATATTTATTTCTATACATCATTTTATAGAACATGGAAAGTCACATAGCATTAGAAATTAGCTTTGGAAATATGATTATCTATTAGATTGAAAAAAATTAATTTTTAGTTTCAAGACTCAGAGAGTGTATTTTAAAATTAATTTTTAATAAAAAAGGATATTATGAAATTTATTGAAAGCCTTTATCAATAATAAATTAATAAACACATTTAATATCAATCATACCTGCAATGAACTGTTATTGGTCCACTACCAATTTGTTTTTCTTGATTAAGTTGTACATCTTCGATTAAAGTAACTAAGCCAAGAGTACCGTCAGGAACAGTACCAGCACTACAAGGCCATTCTTGAAATTGGAACTGGGTGAGTGTGTGCTTTTCATTATTCTAAATCATGGAAAAAAAAATGAATCACTTCTTAAATAATTATTCTTTTCAGATTTATATATATTTTCATGCAGAAACATTATAGAGTAAATGTATATAAAAAGTATAAACAATTAATTGAAAACAGGAGGAAAAATATAGATGTACATCTTTTGAGATCAAAATTATTTTTCAAAAATGGTTTTAAAAATTTTTCTAAATTTAAGCTTTTAAAGCAATAAATAAGCATACTATATGGATCAACATATAATAAAAACCACACAACTGTAACTTATTTAATAAATGAAAAAACTTTAAAAAAATTTAATTAATTTGTAGAAATTTAATATTTACGTGAAATCATTAACTTAATTTTGCATCAAGTAGCGAGGAATAATATTATACAGGAAAGAATTATTAATATTAAAAATGTTTATATAAAGAAATAAAAGCAATAAATAAAAAATAAAGCCAATGAGCAGATAGTATTATCTTTATGGCAACTTTACATCATATACACATGAGTAAAGAGTAAGATATGCCTAATTCAATTTCGTAACAAATTTCACCAAGCATTTAGCACTTATTCAAGATAAATACTCAAGTAATACCACAAAAAAAGAAAATAAATTTTCTAAAGTGAATAGTAAAAGGAATCTTGTTTTTTATTTACAAACGAAATTCATTATTCTTATGGCATTGAAGCAAAGCATTCTTTTTGTGATTAGATTCTTAACAAATGCATCACAATGCATTGTAATTTCTTTTCAGAAATGTAAAAATTGAAATTGGTAGAAAATGCTAATTCTCTTCATGCTACAATTGAAATGTGAGCCAAATGGACAATATTTATAATTATTTGTGTTAAAAATTATATCCTTTTATGTGAGTGCATGCTTGGGATATGAAGGAATTGGTACATGAAGAAAAAACAAATTATATTTTTTTTAAGAGAACAGACAAATTAAACCTATTCTATGACAAGATTTATAAAGAAAAGCAAAACAATAGATGGGGCATTGACTATATTTTGAGAAACTATAAAGAATTTTTTATCATTACATGTTAAAGCATTGTTAAAATTTTCTTTAATATTATTACTGGCAGAAGAAAATCATATAACAATTTAAATTTTTTATTATTATTAATAAATAGTATTTTGATTTAAAATTACTTTAACAAAAACTTTACTTAATCCAAAACATTTTAAAATGGTGTATTACATTTATGATGGTTATGAAATGTTTACTCCATAAACTCATTTTATGTTTTGAACTCTAAAAAGTTAATTTTTACATTTACATTAAAATCTTTAAACTATTAACAACAATAAAATGCTGTTTACTAAAATGTTACGTTTCATATTTTCTGTTAAAGACAGCTCTAGAAAAGAATATAGGATTCAAATATAAATACAATAGAACTGCTTTTAATAAACTTAAGCAGCTTCTAGTATTTGATAACAACAAGATAATTCTAGGAGTCCCAAAGGAAATAAATATCAATTTTTTTTAGAGAAAGAAACCATCAAAAACCTTAAAATTCACAAAAATAAAACTGAATCCATATTATGAATAAAAATGCTGAATTAAATGATTCAGCTAAAAGTAACAATTTTGAAACAGTAAAAACTTCTGGCTGCCTGACTTAGACAATAACAGTGAAAATATATAAAATATGGAAGAGATTTACTGAAGTAAAGAAGTATTTTCATTTTCATAAAGCAGCCATTCTTCAACTAAAACTTCTTGTTAAAAATTATTTTCAATACTGATTTGAATGCAAGAAATGCTGAAAATTAATCATGGTTGTATCTCATTTATATTTATTTCAATTTTCCTTAAAGATTTAAAGTTAAGAAATATATGAGCATTTGTAATAACAGTGGTTTTGAGATTGACACTTAAATAACATAATTTCATTTAAATCAATTTTATGTGAATATAGTCACATCTCAGTAGAGAAAAATAACTTTAAATATATTTTGTTGCAAATTAATTTTTCCGTGTAAAATTAAAGTATAAATAAATACTGAAACATCATAGAAAAACAAAAGGATTCAAGTATTGCAATTTAAGAAATAAAAATGATATAACAAAACAATAACAGATTTAGAAAAGTTCTCTAGATTGATAATATTTTAAAAACATAGTTATATGCAGCAAATATATATATATATATATATATATATATATATATATATATATATATATATATATATATATATATATATATATATATATATATATATATATATATACATTACATGTCCTTCAATTGTTTAAACGTAAACTTACTTTTGATTTTGTGTTAATCACAGAAAATACTCGTTTTGTATAGAATGGAAGTTTTTCACTACTTTCGAACAAGACTTTTATGTAATCACACACTTTTTCTTCTCCTTCAGTTGGCCAATAAGGCTGACATTTTGTCTATAAATATTAAATAAAGCAATATGAAGAAAATGAGAGAAGCAGTTTAAACTATTACGGTTTAATGATTTAAAAAATAGACTAAAGTTTTAAATAAATTGAGTTGTTTTTTTGAGAATTAAAAAACATTTGAATTATTCTATCTCAATTAACATGAACATTCAACTGTAGTGAATTAAAATTTAACTGCTATTTATATATATATATATAAATTTGAAACCCATTATAAATACTAAATTTAATTAAAAAAGATATTTAGAAATTTTGAAACAAATTATGAAAAAAAGGTACTATAAAATACCAAATGAAATGCTGTATTGATAATAATACAGTGTAAAATAATTTTTAAGCTAGTAATTACATAGGAATATATTTTATTACACTATTACAATACAACTGAAATTCTATATATTATTCTTAAATGATTCAGAAATACATATTAGAAAATAAAAATCACGATTTCTAAGTTAATTTATGTTCTAAAATATGTTGTTTATAAATGAACATATATAACTAAGAATGATATTTTCAGCCATGAATCTATTATTTTTGCCACAAAATAGAATTAATAATTTCCTTTCCACAGCTGTGAAACAACGCTGTGAGCGATGTCGAACAACCTGGCAAAATGTTATTTTTCGCCCTTCTTCGATCTTTTCAATAATTCGGCCACGCATAAAGTCATCTAAGTGATGTTGGGAAGACATGTCAAAAATTTCAAGTTCGTCTATTAAATTTTTCCTGTAAAACTTTGACTTGAAACAACAACTGTCCACATGCGTCAAAACCTTTAAAGCTCTTATGAACGCTATCACGTGATGAACAGACATGGAAAAAAAATTTGGATACGCATACTTCTTCTTACTATATACGGTACTTATTCTAATTTTCCACATTTTGCTTCCTTTCATTTTGTGGTTGCAATGGATGATAGTGTGATCTGTCCTTAGCAGTGTATCTGGAACTCTTTAGAAAAGTGATTCAAGGTTGATTCTCTGGCAGCCACGTCTTGATTTTCTTAAGACAGTACTACTTAGAAAACCGATTACCATAGAAGTGGAAAATAAATATTTATCAATATTTTTGAGGCAACTATTTTCTTCAATAGCTGTAAATATAATGAATACAGAGCATTTGGTTAAAGGCGTATATTATCTCTTATGCACAAATCTATGTGAGCATTATTTGAATTTATTCCATTGTTTAAGGTTCTTATATTGAGGAGTCCAAGTTCTTAATGGAAATCCAAACCATTGTGATTAATTTCAAATAAATTTTCAGACAGTGAAATGAATACAAAATATAAGATACATAGAGACTACAGGGTAAGTTATAATAATTGAATATCTTTCTGGGAGAACAATGAGTAGAAGCTGTGAGTACTTCAAGAAACATAAATTGTGTTTACTGAAAAGCAATGCAAATGATCAGTCCACTACATAACCTCAGTAGTAACTCAATTGATGGTGTTAAATGTTGAAATCATCAGTCATAATACATAGTACCAGACAAAAAATTTGTAAAATGTTTAACAAAAAATTATTAATCACGTCTCTATAAGAATTTATATTTCTAACATAGAGGACTAGTTTAGGGATTATTATTCTAACTAATATACGAATTCGAATTTAAAAGAATTGAAAAAATATCATACAAGAAAAGAAATATTGTTAATGAGATATTAAATCATATGAAACCAAATTGGACACAAAAAAAGCCATTAATTTTTAATCTTTAAGTACCAAATATTTTAAAAATGAATGAATCTTCTATATACATAAAGAACAATTATGCAAAGAGCATAAATCAAATCAATTTTTATTTCTACTTAAAATGAAATGTGAATAAATGTACCTAATTGTATTTGTTCACAATATGTTAAATTTAATGTTTAACTTTCAAATACTAATAAATTTAAGCCACTTTAAAATAGAAAAACTTTAAAGTAATCTTAATACATTAAATTATAGAATATTTAAAGAAATTATAAAACATTAATTAAAAAAAAACCACTGAAATTTTTTTACAAATTCTGAGAGAAAACTTGAAAACAAACACATAGCTGAAATGTATTCATTGGCCAAATAATTTATTTCAGTGATTCTACAGCTAATTTTGAAACAGTAGATATGATATCAGCATTAAAATGAATCTAGGGATGTTAATCTGATCTGTATTATATTATTTTCTCTTGTAAAATAATAAATATTACGAAAATAATACATTATATAAAGATAAAGGATGCTATCCTAATATACTATAAAATAGTGATTTATCATGATAGTATTCTAAACCTTTCCCATTGTAAATAGAAAAGGGTAATATATGATTTTATTGTACCCAAGGATTATTAACAAATTAAAGTGATGTTTTCTGGAAAGTTTTAAAAAGTTTCATCATTATTTATAGACTTTTATTACATAAATAATAGATAAGCTAAAATTTTTACCTTTCCCTCACCAATTTCTGATAACATAACTAATGTTGTGATGCTTTGCTCTTTTATCATCCTCCAAAATTCAATCACTGTAGTTTCCAATGGATCTTGTGTTATGATGAATGATAATGATCTATCATATCCCTAAATCAAATATATACCTTTTTCAACATAAGTGATAATAATAAGGTTCAACATAAGTAATTTGTAAGAACACATTTCTGAATGAGCTTAAAATAACATTTTAAAAGCACTAAATTGTCTTGAAAAGAACAATGGTAGATGAATACACATCATAAAATTAAAAAATTCTGTCACTTCTCAAAATATCAGTTACTGGAATATCTTGAAAACAATAAGTGATAAGAAAAATGATAAATTATTTTAATGCATGAAGTAAAATATTAAACATCACGATATTTAAAATATAGATTGTTTAATTTTTTTTAAAATATAATTTTGAAATATGAACTGAAAATATTATTTTCAAAGCTCATTGGAATAAAATTAAGATATAGTAAATTTAACTGATTAAACACATTTATGATAGTCGACATTTATTTCTATGCACCTTTTTATTTCTTATTATAACCATTTCTATATGTTTAGAATGAGCAATCAGAAAAATAAAACATAATTAAAATGAAATCTGTGATTTTTAAACTATAGCATTTTTTACAATTTTACATCATACATTCAAATTTATTATGTTAAATAAGAGCATACTTTTTTATTTTTCATTTATTTAAAATTGCAATCATGATATTACAATTTTTTGAGTTATTAATCCAAAAATTTGTTTCACTAAAAATATATTTTGATTAAAACCTATTTCCTTTCACATACAAATAAAGACAGACAAAAAAGATATTCAGTTTCAGATAACAAACAAAAAGAAACATTTTAAATTTTATTAGTTTTGAATGTGAATGAAGCAGTACATTTAATAATAAAAAATGCAACAAAATAATTTTAGATTATGTATGAAAAAATAACTGCATATATCAATGGCTGGTAAATGCAAACTTCCATTAAAATTTTAATTAAATTTTACTGAAACTACTTTTAAATTGAACAGCTTTGCATGTATGCAAAAATCACATTACTCAGTTTTCAAAGGAATATTATATTACTAGTGATACTTTGCAATTCAGTAGATGGGGTGAAACTTTTACAAATATATTAACTTGTTTCAGAAGAAAAAATATTAATTTATCCTAATCTGTATTGAGTTTCGAAGCAACTTCGTCCATTTATTTACAATCTTGAGAACAAGATATTTAAAAATTTCCTATGAATACAATCAAATGTAAGATCGGAAAGAAAAAAGGAAGAACATAAAGAAGAAGAATTACAAAGAAAAAAATTTACAGTATAAGTTTGAAGATTTGAATATTCTGATATCTACATTTGTATATATTGTGAATGCATTAATTTGTGACATTACTGAAAAAAGCAGAGAAATGTAATTGTTAAAGAAGAAAAAGGATCAGATATAGCAAGCGCTCTGCAAAGTTTCTTCTATGATTGAATTTTGGATACTTCTGTCAGAATTAAAGTATCCAAATTTACCAATTTTTGGTTCAAAATATTGTTGTAAATCAGTATTCTAAAAAGAAGTTTATGAAATTGGAACATCGATTACAGTCAAACAGGGTGCATATTATGGAATTTCTGTAAAGTTTGTAAATAATTTTCCCCAATATTTTCAAAATTTAGAGATTGGCATTAGAAGTAATTACATTTCTTTATAAAAAAAATCTATTCTTATAAACTTAATTTTTGTCAAATTTAATTTTTCATTATATTTGAATTTTATGATTAAAATTTCAAAATTTTCCATAAAAATGTGCTATTTTTTTATATGTAGCACTAATTTTTAATTTTTCTCTGAACAATTCTATTTACTATAATATGCTGATTATTTTTTCTTTGTAGCCCAACTTGAAAGAAATTCATTCTTTATTATTTACCATGTTTATTTGCAATATTTCACTTATCTTTGTCAGTATCTGTAGTTGTTTAATAGATTGTTGATAAAAAATATTTTGTCTATACTTTAAGAGAGTTCTTTTAAAAATTCTATTTAAAAATTCTTCAACAATGTTATTAATTTCTAAATATTTGATTTGTCTTAATTACATTGATCTTTTTCTTAATAAATGGAATCACTAATGAAACAGTAATGGAGTAACTTCCCAAAAAGCAAATTGTAAACTAGCAATTAACAATATTTTTTATATCTTTTCATTAAAACAATATTTGTAACTAGAAATCTTAGGCACTTCATTGAAATTTTAAATCATAACTATTTTATTTTGAGCTCACAACCCAACAATGCTTGCAGAAGAATACTACATACTCATATAAAAAGTAAAATGTGAATTTGTATTAGATTCATAAATCTAATATTTGAATTATACTGAATTCCACAGGTCTATAAAGAAAACTTAATAGAGGTTACAAACTATAATTCTTATTGGTTACATTAAAATGTAATTTCTTTAATTATAAAAGTTCCTAAAAAGTTAATATCATCAAATTAAATTCAATATTTCAAATAATTACCAAAGAATTTACGTTTCAAATAATGGGATTTCATTTGTTTTATGTAATATCAAAACATAAAATTTTTATCATAAAATAGTTTCAAATGTTACAGTAAAAATTAACAATTATTTTTATTTCTGTTTTAAATTGTATTTTCCAGAGACATATATCTAACATTCTGCATAATAGTTTGTGTCAGATGACATTATCATTAGTTTAACACATTTATTAAATAGTAGCTAATGAAGTTAAACAGAAAAAGTAAAATTTAATATATTATATCAGCAGTTATTTTAACAATAATGGCAAAAGAAACTAATAAAGCATGTTTATAACCAAGTATTCTTGAAGTTATAAAACATAATACAGGTTATTTGCATAAGAAATGACATAATTTCCCAAGCCATAATTTGTTCCATATATATCTATGTACTACCATTTATTCAATAAGTGTACAACGATATGGATTAATAATATCTAAAGATTTTTTATATATGCATATTCTCCAAATAAAAATTTTAAAAAATAATTTGATACCTGGATAAATGAAGCATTAATGTAAGAAGAATGATCTCTAGATGGAGATGGGGGTAATATAACTCTGTTCAGATCATCTGTAACAGTAAAATTTATAGATCTTAAAGAGATTAGTAAAAACTTAAAAAAATGAATAAATTGAGAGAACAGAAAGGATAAATTTATGAACTTACTTTCAATTCATCAAAACAAAGAAGTTAGTGATTTGAAATTAATTTAAAAAACAATAAAAACTGAAGACTTACCTTTTAAATTATTGAATGATATATATTTCAATCTAAGTATGACTAAACAATATTTATAATTTCTAACAAATACCATTTGCACACACACATTTGACAAAGAAAATTTTAAAGGTATACTCACAAGGAATAATAAAATCATATCTATTTTTTCCAATATTCATATCCATTGTGCCAACACAACATGTCTTAGGATCTTCAATAACTTCTCCCAATTTCTAAGAAATTCATTATAAAAAGTATTGCACATATATTAATCTTTCTTGAAGTTGTAAAGAAACATTATTGACAAAAAAATAATAATAAATAAAGAGAAATATAAATAATTGTAAAAAATAAAAATATTGAATGTCTGAATAGTAGATTTTTTTAATGTAAACATTTTATACAAATCAGATATTGGAATTGTTCACTAAATTTTTGAGCTAAAATTTTATCATTAAGATTAAAAATTGTTAAAATACAAAATTTTAATTGTTAAATTATATATATATAGTTCCCAAGCAATCTGCATGGAGATAATTTAATTTCATTTACAGGTCCTTTTTGAAATCAAATGAAATTGCAAAATATTTATGTTGTTCAAGAAGCAAATAATAATCATGTAATTTGGTTTTGTATAAATGTGTGATTCTGTACACTTTTCAAACATGACATTTCTCAGTGATATTTTAAATATAACTTTTTATAATATGAGAATGTAATATGAAAATAACTGGAAAGAATAAAATTACTAAAAATTTATAATACAAATAATATTATAATCACTATATATATAGTTTTATTCACTGTCATAAATAGTACAGTAATGAACTCAAAGTTAAATAGATGCTTGCAGATGAAAATGTGTTACTCATGAAGATTTCATATTTTTATGTGAAACACATTTTAAATTATGAATGTGCACTTTTCAACAAAATATATACTAATATTAGTTCCAATTTAACATATTATTAAACAGATTACAATTCAACATATTATTGAAATCCTATCTTTATATTTATCAAATAAGAATCATTCACAGATACACAATTTCTTAAATGACAATCAATGACAGATAAATATGATTTAGTTTTAAATTTTTAATTAAATTTCTGATGAATATTGAAAATTTTAATCATTTCAAAATTAACAATTCAATTAGTTTTAATCATGTATGCATCTTAAACTAAATTTACTAGAGACAAATGTATGCACAGATATCAATTAAATATAATTTTTGCCCATAATTAATTAAAGTAAAATTTTATATTTTACAACAAATGTTTATTGTATTAAATATAATCTAAGACACAGGACAGATAGATTTCTGCAATTAAAAATAAATACTCACAGTTTAATAGTGATTAGCAGAGTTTCTATACTTCCTATATATTCACAATATTTAATATATATGATGTATTAGATATATCATGCATTTGAGAATAAAGTAATCAATTTATAGAGTTATATCTTTCATTAATTTATTTGTACACAAGGAAAATTCAAAACTCTCTGAATGCTAAATAACTTAATCAAAAGTTCATTTTAAGGAGTATGAATAAAATTAAAAGAAGCCTGATAGAATGGTATTATGGAATAACACTAGTAAAGAAAAAAGTGAATACTTTTCTTTTTTAAAAAATTATGCATCACTTAATCTATAATATAAAAAATTTCTGATGGTTAAACTTATATAATGTATGTTACTTGGAAATTTGATTATGATTGTTTATGTTAACATTATTTAGATTACTTTATTCACTTGATTCCGTCATTTATTTTTCATAAATAATTTAATAAAATGATCTGTAAATTTATATCAGATAAAAGATTTACAAGAACATAAAAAATATAAATTTTTTCTAACTATTTTTAAGCCAGTGTTATTTTTACATTTACTAGCAGAAGTACTGGATATGGTACATTTTATTGGCCTAAAAATAATGCTTTGTTACATGAATAACTGATTAATGTTAATACAGGTTTTGGAAAGAAAAACGGCAATTAAATTGAAATCAATAAATGAGATCAATTACCTCAAATTCTATGGTAAGGCCTGTTTTATCAGTATCTCCCACCTTTTCTTTCAATAGCTCATAATGATCCCTGAGGTGCCTGACTTCAATTTCAGTGTCACCAAATTGAGCATGTTCCATTAATGCTCTATATACAAATATATATTGCTTCTGTAAAAAAAAAATAACATATTTAAATAATCAATAAGACGAGTCATAAATATCAATAGAAATATTTAAAAACATATGAACATTTTTTAAAATACATGTTCCATTTAAAATTTTTAGTCCTTTAATAAACTTATAGGTAGTTTCAAATTAAAAATTTCAATGAATGTCAAATGCAAAGTTCTTTTTTTGTCTAGCTGAAATAAAAATTCTCAAAATGTAATACTTAATGTCACAAAAATCAAGAAAGTTTATGATTGTATTAATACAAAAATCTTAAAAGCTTAATAGATCAGAATAACAGTGTTTAAGAAAACCAAAAAGTTATATTTAAAGTTTTTTACTTATTTCATACTAATAAGAACTATCTTGTGATTAACAGAATTACTCTAGAAATTACATTCATTAGAATAAGAGAATGTGCATGTATTGCTTGGAGGAAGCTTTTAAGAATCAAATAGTAATTAATTTTTTGGGAGAACTTAAATAAATTTTCACCTCATATTAGAAGGATTTTGAGAGCAGTTATTTTTTTTCTGCTTGTGAGCAGTCAACTTCACTACTAATTTCATTTTTCGCCTTCTCCTTTGGTTTAATTTATTTATTTTACTATGGCATCCTTAAAGCATCCATACTGTACTATAGATACTTTCTGCCTGTCCTTTGTTATATACATTTAACTTTATAGCATTGATTCCAGATGTTTGATATTTATGAAAGAAAATTTTGACACTTAAATTTTAAAAATTACAAAAATATCCCCAAATGAACAAAATAACATGAAAATTTAGGAATTTTTATACTTAAAATTAATTTTATTAGTCAATAATAATGAAATGAGTACAAACATTTTTAAACAAAAACACAAAAATTTAACTGCCTTCTTACAAAGAAGATACTGTAAGAATATGTTTTATATAAGGTTACATTTTTAAAAAACTTCAAATTATAACAGCATAAATAGTTAATTTAACGTGTAATGATTTGTTAACACACACACACGCGCGCGCGCCAGTAATGTTGAGAAAACATTTTACATCCAACAGCAAATCTAAAATGATACTAAATAATATAACATATTTTTTTAATTATCATTGTTTTTCACTTGTGTTTATTGTTTACGCACCTTTTGATTTCTTTCCTTTTTTAAAATAAATGTATTTCATATTTTATTCTAAACACAAGTTATTTCTTAATGAAGAAAATGTTGTATACCTATTATGTGCTTATCAGCAGCACAGCCTTAATTAGAATTTACCTCAAAATAGCTCCACAACTTGGTATATAAAAATACATAATAAACCCATCATCATATTCATTAATTTGCAGATATGTTTAGTAAAAATATTTGCAATGATAACTAAAATGAAAATTTAAAAATGAAAAAATTTAGAGTGTAAATTTCTTTTCTTATACAAGGCACAATGTATGTAAATTTAAATAACTTCACTTAATTTAATATTTTATATAAATAATTTTAAACATTACGATTTCCATACCAATGTTTAATTATTTTGATAATTTAATGTTAACAAATTTTTCTACTGCTCCTCAACAAATTCACATGCAGTACATAACAGTGATGTATAATTTTCTAGAGGAAATCTTTGGATCAAAGGACTATGATATATCAGAAATAGTGTTAACTTTGTTATATAAGAGCTTGAAGTAAACTAAGCACACAAATTTGATTCATTATTGCTGGAAAAATATAAGTATCTTATAATACTCATAAATTTTAAGTATAGTTATTTGCCTCATTACCATTACTCCTTATTGCTATGAAAACAGCTAAATGATTTTGTTTTGGAGATTTAATCAAAGAAGACTCCCATCTTTTTTTTTAACTTTTAAAGATTTATTAATGTTGTTTACAGAGAGCATATAATTATCTTAATTATATTGTTTTATTTTAAGATCAAATTCATCATAATACTCTAAATTCTAAAATAAAATGATCTAGTATCTTCCTGTATACACAAAATATGTATGAATTTTATTACAATGTATAATTAAAGCTAAGCATAAACCAGAAAAAATTAAATTTAAAAATATGTTATTTTAGAGAAAAATAAAAGAAATTAATTAGAAAAATTGCTTTATATCCAATTTCAATTATATATGTATGAATATTTCCTTATTCACTAAAATGTTTCTAAAATTTTATTTTTATGAAGCTCAAAAAGAAAATATTAGAAAATAATCAATATTTATAAACATTTTTGGGTGAATGGATACACTTAATTTTTAAAATTGTATGTACAAATAAGATATTTTTAAATTCAATAAAAATATAGACAGAGAAAAATAATATCAGTTTTTAAAAATGAAACATCAATAAGAGTTATAATAAGCCACATATTCAGCATATTTTACTTATAAAAGCAAGTAATCATATAAGACAAATTTAATCAATATAAAAAATGGTTTACACTTTATTAATTTAAAACAGTTCAAAGTAATTTATGCATTAAAGTGAAGTAAAATATTTCAAACTAGATACCATGCTTATCATAAAATGATGTTAAGAACACATATGAAAAAGTAAATGTAGTAAAAATCTTTTTGTAAGAAAACAATAACATACAAAATTCAATACATCCTCAATAATAGATATTAAGGTAAAACAAAAAATTTAACTTACTAAGGACTGGACTAGAAAATTTCTTTGATGTCGTAATAAGCTTACATGAGCAAATACATCTATTCGACCTTCTTCTTCTAATTGTTGCAACAAACTATCTATAGCTACAAAAGTACCTGTACGTCCAACTCCAGCACTAAAATGAAATTTGGCACAGGAATTACAAATACTAAGCAAATGAATTTATATATAAATCATATTTTTTATGCAAATTGAAATTTTATCTATGAAGTATATTAAAGTTTCATTTATTAATTATTATTGATAGAATAATGTTATGCAGAACATTTCTATATAAAATACACTTCAAGATACCCGTTTTTTGTATCCTATTAGGCAATCATTTTTAAGAAAATATTTCAAATTAGCTAAATTTTTATACGATATACGAGATGCCTTTTCATGGGATTCTCATACATCTTTATGCAATATTTAATAAAATTTAGTAGATGTATTATGTTAACTAAATCATCATTAAAAAGATTAGAAAATGTATAAATTATTATAAAAAATATACTATAATTATTTAAATTATAAATTAAAAAATGTAATTTAAATGTAAAGAAAAGTAAATTTGAATAGTCTTAAATTAATTGAATTTGTTGATTAAAAATAAATAAGGAAAAAGTTTTGTTATAGACAATCCCTAATTTTTACACGAAGATTTTATGAATTTAAAGAATATTTTAAATTATATATTATAAATTAAAAAGTGGAGAAAATATTATTAAATATAATTAAAGCTGTTACTTATTTAGGACATCATACTCCTGTAGTCACATGAAGAAAACAATAAAGGGGAAGTTATTGTAGTATGTAACTTAAATAAGCAACTTATTTAGTTACATGAACACATAAGTTTGTTTTTTAATTTATGTAATATTTTCTTTTTTACATAATGCATAAAATCTACAACAGACTATTTCAATATGTCTTTGTGCTCAAATCCAATAAAGATGTTTCAAATAATAGTCATTGGCCCATAATTACTATGTTATGCTATTTTAATATAGATATACCACTGATAGCATTTTACAAATGAGAGTGGTTGTAGTTTTGAGTTGACAAACAAATGATACATGGTAGGCATTTGAATGAACAGGTATGATAGAAAATATGGTGTAGATGGCACAGTGTTTGAATTTTGGTTTTGTTGTTGCTCAACGATTAATTTTCGCACATGAAGCTAATTAGATGGAAACCTACAGTTTAAAGACGATTGAAAACTTTAAAAACATCCAAACCCAAGGTAAGAACCGAATGCTCTTGCACTTGTTATTAGTGCTAACAATTAGGAAGTAGCTTAGTGCAGTAGACTGCTCCATAAATTCCAATTGCATATTAAGATTTTTTTAAAAGACCAATAGTGAATATTTTTGTTTATTATTAAATACAGAAAGTGATTTGGAAATAACAGTAAATATGTAATCAATAATAGATTTGAGATGAATATCTTTGCTACATCAATTTGAAACAATTTCTGTCGAGAAATTTAAAATATTTGTATATGCATAACATTCAAAAAGATGTAATAAGAAAACGTACAAAAGTATATAAAAAATGGTGGTCAACTGTTATAAAAACAGCGGTGAAACGCTGGAAGATGCATCACGATTATAAGAGAGCTGAAGTCTTAATAATAATTTCGAAAGTTATTAAATAGAATTCATTGCAAATATATCAGGAACTTTCAATAATGTAAGTGAAGAGAAACATTTTAAGCTCACTGATAAGTGAAGTATCGTAAATTCTCAGATTGTAATAAACTTTAAATGTTCTCTATCTTCTTCTCATATCTTTCTAATCAATAGAGTAAGCCTCTTCAAATTGAAGTAATATGAAAAATGGATACAAGATGAGAGTTTACACCATTCATGGTGTGTCACAACCATATCTGATTAGAGATAATAAAAACTATACTGTAAAAGATAATAGAATAAATATGTAAAATTTCTCATTTTTGATAATTCAATGAAATGGATTAAAAAATGAAACTTTAACGCATAACAAAATTGTAAAAATAAAACGTTTAGTGATAGAATAATAATAATGATGAGTTAAGATATTTGTTAATATTTTGTGATTGGTCAGAACAAATTTTATGAAAAATTTTTTTAATGATTAAAAGATGATTATTTATAGTAAAACTTATAAGTTTTACAAAGGACAGTTTAAAAAAATATTTATTGAAAATTATACAGACCTACAGTGGACTAAAAGGGGGCCTCTGTCACAACAATAATGTTCATTAACACGCTTTATAAAACGCAGAAGCCAAGATGGTTGCTCAGGTGCCAAGAAATCTTTCCAAAGAACAAAGTGAAAATGTAAAACTTCTCTCTCTTCAGTTAAACCATCCTAAAAAATAGTTTGTTAAATGAAATAATGTACATTATTTATAATAAAATTGTAAATTATGTTAATTTTATATCTTTTAAAATTACCTAACTTGTACATAATACAAAAATTCTGTAATGAAATAACATCTATAAATTACATTACAATCATTCATAAAAAAAGAACTGTCTAAGTAAAAAATAATCTTCCTTATTCCTATGAACAGTTTTCATATAAAAAATTATATTGGTAATAAAAGTTTCAATTGATACAGTCAAGTAGTAAAAGATGTATTACAGAAGACAGAAATCAGATATTTACCTTAAAAAAATAAATAAATAAATTAGATTTATAATAAAAATGTTTTGGCTATAATTTATAAATTTAAATTAATCCTAATATTTCTTTGATAAGAAATGAGGCATAAATTGATTTCAATGTTCCAACAACTACTTAAATTTTAAAATTAAAAATTAATAATGGGAGTTGTGTAAATTGTTAGATCACATAAATTTTCAATACTAAAAATTATACTAGTTGTTTTAGATAATCTGTCATAAGTAGAAATGAAGAACTATTAAATTTAAGTTGGCATTGTGAAATAAGCCTAAATTCTCTAAATCTAACTGAAAACTTGCATAAAATAAGGTAATAAAATAGCAAACAAAAAATTATGTAGTCTCTCTCACAAATTTCAAAAATATTCATATATTAACTACTTATTTCATATTATTCAGCATCAACCTATTTTTAAATTTTTAGTTCAACCAATCTTTATTAAAAATTCTCAAAACATTTATTATTTCATTTATGATTTGCAGATTTGACGATATATGAAAATCCGTTTTTTCCTTTAGAAGACTATAGTGATCCTGATTGAAAAATATATAAAATTAATAAAACAAGAGAACTCAATAATTTGAGCAGACTATTACATTTTTTTGATGAATAACATTTCTGTTTGTGGGGAGTTTTAGAATTTAAAAATTTCTGTCGAGAATCACAATAGAAATAGAAAAAGTTAAAATACGTTGAGCACATAATTACAAAACAATTAAAGGAATAACAAAAGAAATTAAAATTGTAGTTAGTAACAGTTTAGAAAACAAAGATTATTTTATTTGAATCAATGACTAACTTAACAATATGTAGAACTCAAAACATGTTAAACATGTATAGATTGAAATTCATCAAAAAGCTTTCATAATTTTTCCTACGATGTAAACAGTAATTACTTTTGTGTACTCCACTTGAAATCTTCTAACTATATAATCTGAATATCTTTTTGTTGTAACCAGAGTAATCACAAACATCTTTTCTATCTCTTTAGGACAATTTTCACTCCAATACTGGGCACATTTTACCTACATATAATGAAACAAATTATAATGAAATAACTAAACATTTCATACATAATTACTCTTAATTAGTTAATGTATACAACTTCTTTTTTATTGATCGTAAAAAAGAAAGCATGGAAAATGTATGATTTCCATCAGGAACATACAATATTCTTTGATGACTGACAGACATTAAATATTGTCTAAATTTTATTCAGCCTGTGACTTAAATTCTGAACTAGGCTAAAATATTTACAAAGTAGAATTTTGAAACCATGCTGAATTTGGAAAGTGTGTAATATTTTGAAAAATAAGTTTATTAACAGAGAACACTTTGCTAAAAAAATCAAATAAAAAAAATTTATTTGTTTTACATACAATTAAAATAATTAAAACTTAAAATGCTAATTTAAAAATGCATATTTTTTTATTGCAAAATTAACGTAAGAAAATTTGTCTGAGTGAAAGTTAAAAAGCAAAATTAACAGTATAGATGTTACGATTTTGGTTTGAATATACATAATCACACATGGAAAACCTACAGATAATATTGGATATTTCAATCACGAACTAATTAAATGACAATAAAATGTAGGTAAGTGAAATATAATAGGAAAGTATTTATACCTCTTCAAACTTTCCTTCATAAAATTTATTTAAAAAGTAAGTTATATTAGATGGTAAGTTGAAAAATCATGTAAAATATAAACTAAATTAAACCAGATAAATAAACAAGGAACTTGTAAGCTAAAAATGACATTCCAATTTTGTATGATTTCAAATTTATGTACAAATTAATAAAAATGAATTTTGCTTTTTTTTAGAATGACATTACTTGTCCATGTTCTTCAATGCCAGTAAGCATTACAACTACAGAAACCCGGTGTTCCCATAGCATTCTCCAGAAATCTGCAACTGTTCTATCCAATGGTCCTTGAGCACATATAAAAGTTTTTCGATTTTTGTACCCCTATAAAAATATTTTACAAGAAAGTATTAAAACAGCATGGAAGTATTATTTTATTTTTTTTAACATTTGTCATAAACTGATTAATTTAACATGAGCAAACCCTATATAATTTTTGTTTGTTGATATTTAAAGTTTTAAAATTACTGTTTAACAGCAAAATTTCTGATTAAAACATTTTAAAAGATAAATTTAGCATGTTTGTCATTATGTGATATACTTTCATAAAAATTAATGGTAATCCAAATTATTCAAATGATAAGTAAATATGAAACACACAACTTTTACATCATAATTTTTTACCTTTTCAAGTTCTCTTTTTTAAATAAGCACTTATGGTATAATATTAAACTAATTTTGACTTAAATTCTTTTGTTTTCTAGAATATATTAAAATACAAATCTTCTCAGAAATACATAAAAAAACAAAAATATTTTACTGAACTTATTGAATATATTAAGTTAAAGAAATTTCGTATCATAATGGGGGGAAAAATAGATAAATATTTAATGTTGAGAATTATTGTAAAAAATAAATAATTATAAAATTAAATTATTTCATTAAAGTTATGACCGTAATTATTTTTATACAAGAAATTAAATTAGGTTAAAAATGAATAATTTATAAATTAATTGATGTCTGATATATCATAAATAACATTATTCCATTTGATAAAATTAGTAGCAGCATTACCCCAAACATATTTAAAAGAAAGTGTAGAAAATAATTTAAAATGCAATAGGCTTAAAATGTTGCTTCAAATATGTATAAATATGTTACAACCCTATGAAAAACTAAGAAACGTAATGTACCAAGATATCCTAAATTATGTGAAAACTAGTCAAGTGAAAGTCTGTGGACCATCATCTAAAAATATTGAAGACTTTTGTATTGGCAGTTGTTGACTACTTCAATACATTTCAAAATAATATGTATAATAAAAAGTGAAGTAAAATAGATAGTATATTGAACTATAAATAAAACAAACACGAATCACACAAATTATTTAAATATAACTATTTAATAAAACATTTATATGAGACAATAATTTAGAGATACTTTGGCTAATTGGTGATTTCAGCTATCATATTTGGTAGAAACATTTTAAGAAAGAAATAGAAAAATTTTTTTGCAAGACCTGAATAATGGTTTCATTGAAAAATTATATGCACACATGGACAATTCAATAATGAATTTTATAAAAACAGGATTTATAACTTCTTAACAAGTTTTACGTGGTGTTTATACTGTTAAACACAGATACAGGATGCAGAGATTTACTGTTATTAGGTTTCTATTTTTATAACTATTGGTTGGAGATATATTATCAGTTACAAAAAGTAAACATTCATTTAAAGATACTTTTAATGAAAAATATCAATTTAAAAAATATACACACCAACTTTATGCATTACATTTCCTATAACTATATTATGTAAAAGTTTACACACATTTTTATAAATGTAGTACATAAAAACTTTCACTAACATATAAGAAATTGGCATAAATATTTCATTTAAAATTTGAACTAATTTTCAAAGTTAATAGACAAGTTAAAGAATGAAATATAAAATTGGGCAGAAGAACAATCATTTTATAACAGACTCTCTGATAGAAAGAATTATATAAATTGGAAACAATAAATAATACGCCACTCCAAGAATAATCAACAAACATTCTATGTCCTGCAGATGATAAATAATCAATGAGCAAAAAATAAATGGAAAGGAGTAAGACATAAAGGCAACAAGCTGCATGCAGACTTTATTAGTGTCTTACTACTCTTCCTAAGTTTTATAAATAGGATTGTGTTACAGCTATTTCTTTGTATAAAAAATTTAGTAACTTGGAAGTGAACATGCTTATCATTTCATAGATCTAATAATGTACATAACATCACAGAACATAAAAAAATGATTATGAAAAATGCTTCTTTGTACCATACAACTAACTCTAATCACCATACAATACTTTTCAAGGTACATAATAAATACACAAAAAACCTGAAAATATATGAGCTAAATGTAATTCATATCCTCTGATATTTTAGGAAGAATTGATGATTGACGACCACACATGGACTGACTAGACTATTATTTTATTATGAAAAGATTATTATACTAATTTATCAGTATCTGAGGTAGTCTTCACAGTTAAGTTTTTGCCTTTTAATGAACATATGAGTTATTATTGCATAATATGCATCAATAACAAGGCTATATAATATGCGTTAATGGATACTGAAAAACTTCTGCGCAATGATTTAAAATGACTATCATACATGGTAGTCATGTAGAGTAATCATTATTTTAAAGGTATCTGAAGTGTCTGAAATGATTTTTTTCAGATGATCTTAAAAAGCATACCAACACAGATTTCAATAGTTATGTTCCAATGCACATAAAATTCATCACTATCAAGTATTTATCTGTTATTATTAATAATGTTAGATACTTTGGGCAGCATTTGGCGGATTTAAATGTTTCATGCATTGTTTTATCAAGAACATTTTCTGATAGATCTTACAACAAAATTTTTCTATTTAATTTCAATATTTTTATTTTTGCTTTCATTCTGATCCCAGAATAAGAATGCAAGAACAATAAAAATCTTAAGAACAATAAAAAATGTGAATTTTTGTTTTTAAGTAATTATTGTCAGCACTATACTTCTTAAGATGAGTGTAAACTATCATTATAAACAAGATTATCATATAAAATATTATATTTTGACATTTTTATAAAATTTATTTTTAACTTTAAAAAAAATAGACAAATATTTCTTTAAAAAAGTTTCCATTAAAAGTATATGTCAGAGATACAATTATAATAATTGTAACCCGATAATATATTGAACCTTGTGTAAACCTATTTATGAATATATAACTGAAAGAATTTGATTTTTATTCAAACATTCAAAATTATAAAATATTCTTACTTCAATAAAATTTGCATTAATATAATCAGATCCAGGAACTCCATCTATAAGAGGTAATCTTACTCTAGTTTGATCATCTAAAAGTATTAAATTTAAAAATGCGATTAATATACTAAAGAATGTTAATTGCACAAAATTTCTGTTAAAAAATAGTTTAAAACATCAGTACATTGTTAAAAGTCACATTCTTTTTTATAAAATTATTCTTTAGTTATGAAACTTAAAATTAGTTTTTCTTTTTTTTAATCATCTTGAAATAAATTTAGAATCTTAATTAGCACACATTTATATCCACATATTTATTTTTATTTATATAAGTATAAATAAATTTGGAATATAAGAATAAGCAAAAAAGTGTTAAATAAAATATTTGATGCACAATGAAAAGATACATAAGATTCAAGGATAAAAATCACTCATTTACACAAAGAAAATTACAGAAATGTCTGTAAAAGATAGACTTCTTTAGATTGTAAAAGAAAAGATATATAATTCATATTGTAATTTCCTGTTTATAATCCACGGATTATGTATTAAAAAAGTTTCAAATTTGACTGTGTGTATTATACATATTCACGGATAATCATATAAAAATATTTTTCATCAAAAAAGCTTACAATAAAGTTTCAAAAGAAATGGTGTTTATGTTTCATAAAATAAAAAACAGTTGTTGCCAAGACTCAGCTGAATTATTTCAACAATAATGAGTATTGTCCAATTGCATTCAAGAACGAATTCGGTTCTTCTGAAAGATATGACAGTTGCAATTGGCTAAGGCCATTTCACATTCTGTCTAGACTTGAGCTGTTAAGCTATGGAAACATTCAAATTCATATATCGTCATGTGGAAGCAAAAACTATTATGTTACAGAGTAAATTTTAAACAAAAAGATTTAGAGAAGGCAAATGACAAAAAAGGAGACAAACATGTTAATGTAAAGTGATATACAAAGCATGTGCGGTACAAAAGAAAAATATATCCAATTTGAAGTTAAAAAATTATTTATTCCTTTCATTTAACTATTAACAAAACAAATATATATACATTATCTTAAAAATATGTCTAAACTCGTTTTAAAAGCTATTAAAAACTAAAAATTGATAAGTTTTACTAGAATCTTCTCGAATCTTGATCGAAGTCGTGCTTTCGTCTCAGTTTATAGCACTTTGCATTGAGGTGGATTCGAACAGATCTTTCTCATTACAGGTGTTTTTTTCTGTACAATATATTATATTTTTAATCATACTGTGTATTCTTTTATTTTATTTGGCACCAAATTATCAGCACTATATATTTTTGACTATTTGTTCAAAAATTGAGGTGGATTATAAACAGTGGTGTATTATGTAAATGCTTATTTTTCTCTTGAAAAAAGGCCTTGCAGATAATGTCACGGCGGATTATATACAGGAAAATATGGTATTTAATAAAATTCTTTGATAGAATGGCATAGTTTAGCTAAGGAAAATAATTCCTAATCAAAATTTATAAGTCACAAATTTAATGTCATAAAAACAAAGGAAAACTATTACAATACTGAAATTACTGACAAATAAATCAATTAATCTACTAATAAAATATCAAGTAAAAAACAAATTAATAAGTCAATTTAAATAATATATGACTTAAATATATGAAGTGAGAAAATTACATACAAGCTTTTATATCAGGATATCTGTTTTTACTTAAGTTCTCAGGAGCATCTGACGCATGAGTTGTTCTGTCCTTAAAGCTGTCGGGAAGTGCCTAAAAATAGAAGATTTTAAAAAATAAAGTAATATAATAACCATTTTTATCATGATAAAATATTGAAAATATTAAAGTCCATAATATTACAATGTATGACAATAGATATATCATAAGTAGTTTGTTGTATTATATAACATACAATAGAAATAAAAATGTCATGCTTACATATAATATTTACTTATTATTATTGAAATTACAGTTGAACAACCGTAAAGTAGATCAAATACAAAAAAGGAGATTCAAATCTCTTTTTGTAATAAGTTAGAAAAATTATCAAAATTTCTAATAATTAACAATAAAGATTTCATAACTTAAAAGTTTTCACTTCTCTTCTTATTTTCAAATTGAATACAGATTCAAATTATTTAATCTTACTTCAAATTCACTTTGAAAGAGTAAATCACTGTCTATGTGTCTTTCAATGAAAGCAGAAGGAAGTTCTTCACTTGATATTGGTCCAAGTCTTGGAACTTTTGATAATGGCCCACCTAAAAATATATAAGTTAAATAAAAAAAGTAAATTTATAAAAAAACAATTATAGAGATAAAAATTGATTAAAAATAAAGTAACAACTATTGGTGTGACTATGGAAAAACAATTCTGTACATTTTCAAACATTTTTATTTTGTTAGTTTATGAAGTACATGTTGTCTAGAAACAAATTAAAAAAATATTTATATTTTATTTGACACACATTCGACATAAGCTAGAGTAAGTATAACACTATCAAACCTCCCTCAATTATCTTAGAGCTGAAAATGTTACCTTAAATAAACAATATTCTTTTTAGTTTATATAATTTCTAGAAAATTTTTCACTATCCTTTGAAAAGTAGTTTGGCAAATAATATAATTTTATCCAAAAGGAAAGGATTGTTGGATTATATTTTCAGCAAAACAGGATCAAATTGTAATACCAGTATCCATCTTTCATTCAATGACTTCTTATTCAAGCTTTTAATATATATATATATATATATGTGTGTTTATAGTGTTCTAATCCAATGATAGTAGTTTTTGCAAAGTACAGTAAGTATAAAACAATTACGAGTAGAAAAACGAAATTACAAAATCGAATTATTTGAATAACTGTTCAAAAAGTAGTTATTTTTAAATATGGGCAATTCATTCTTTATGAAATTATAATTAAAACATTACTCATACATATTTTTAATTAAATTTCAACAGTTTTAATCTTCATAACAATTTAGCAACTTTTTAAAGTTTTCAGTTTTTGAAGAATATTTTCCTAAACTGTATAAACATAAATGTAAACAATACAATTATTAATAGTTTCTTAAAAATGTTGTCTAAAATTGTTTTCATATCAAGATATTTTTATAAATACTAAAGTCTCATATTTATAAAATTTTTTCCTTACCAAATGTGAACTAGGGAAAAATTCCAAAGGAAAGACTAAAAAGTTTAAAACAGATAAACAAAAGAAAGACTGTAAAAAGTTTAAAACAGATGTTAAAAAATGTGCTCGGCTGAAGTTCTTGCACTTTGAAATATTTTCTATAAATTCTGTAATTAAGATGTGCAACAAGGGTAAAGTGCTGTGCTTAATATTGATGACTGATATTATTAGTTGTCTGTAGGTACAAAGGAATAGAATAACAATTGAAACTTAGTTAATGTCTTCTATTGCAAACATAGGTTTGCTTTCAGTGTCTGAGGTACTCAGAAAGATGATAACATACTCTGAAGAGATAACTACTTATTTGCATATCACAAAAATATTATCATAAAAAGTAGACATATTTCAACACTCTTATCAACACATTTTGCAATCAAATATCAGAGGAGAACTATCCTTTATAAATGTGTAGAATACAAGAAGGTAACAAACATTCCTAGATTGGTAAGGACAATATGACTCTTTATTATTAATCCAATATTTATAGAAGATAGGAGGCATTGTTTGCATTTGAAAATGTGTTTCATAGGAGAATGGATAAAAACACATGCATTTACTTGTATGATTGTAAACTGTCATGATACAGATGATACCTTTGATATTCATGAAATGAAGCTGCACCATTGTAAATATCAAATATACCACTGTTGCTAAAAAAACAAGAATTTCAAGAAAAAAATAATTCTGCATGAGTACTAACTTAAATTTTTAGACTCCTGTCTTTAAAAGCTAGGTGAATTGCCTCATAGAGATTTACTACTATATTTCATAGTCATAATATTCCCTGTCACAACTATATAGAATCAACAGTGATATGAACATCTGATGCTCTAAAAATAGACCTTATAGTGTTGACTAATATATTGTTACCTGGTACGCGTACCTTCCTGGGGCTTGAGCAGCCTCCAGTAGTGTGTTAGATTTCCTGTTTTATTACATGTGCAGAGTGGGGAGCTTGCCTTGCCAAATCTGTGGAAGTAGCTGGGACATGGTGCATGGTTGGTGAGGAAACCATTCAGGAATGGATTGGAGTGTAGGATGTCGGTGTTTACTTTGGGGATGATTTCCTGTGTATATTTGCCGGTAGTCGAATTATCCCAAAGTTGTTGCCATTTTTTGGTGAGATTTTGGAAAATTTTACGCTTAGCTTTGGCTCTTGACCACTTGAGGGGGGTTAACCGTAAGTTTGGATGTGAAGCCGCTTCTTTGGCCGCGGCGTCTGCTGTTTCGTTTCCCAGGACTCCATTGTGGGCTTTTATCCAGCTGAGTTAGAAGAGGCAGTGATGATTGCTGAAAAGAATTTCTTGGGTTGCTTTAATAACTGGGGATTTATGGTTTGGATTGTTTATGGCCAGCAGTGATGATAAGCTGTCTGACCACATAGTGACCGTTTTTATATTTTGGTGGATGCAGTACTGAATGGATTCTTTTATGGCCAGGGCTTCTGCTTGGAATACCGAGTTTTCTTCATGCAGTTTGAAGAGTTTTTTGTGAATTGGGTCTGAATTTTCGTAGACTATGAAGGCTGCTCCTGTTTTGTTGTTTAGCTGGGATCCATCGGTGTAGATATTAAATTTGGTTGGGATTGGTTGTTTTTGGGATGGTGCGGTCGGGATATTGAGGATATTGTGCTTGTGGCTTCTGATAGCGGGATGCATGTCGTCTTTGTTGAAGAGAGGTTCATAGTTGGTGGCTATGAGGGTGGAATTGTTTTCGATGGAGATGTTTTTATTGAGTTGTAGCACTTGCGTTTTCAATGCGATTGCTTCTAGGGTTAGGTGTAGTGGTGGAAGGCCCGCCAGGACATTTGCTGCTGCGGTTGAGGTAGTTTTGAAGGTTCTGGTGATCATTATTGTGAAGTGCCTTTGAATTGTTGAAAGTTGGGCGATTTTCCTTGCTGTAAGGGGAAGGGCCCATGCAGATGCGCCGTAGGTTATTATTTTTTCAATAATTGTGTTGTAGATGATTTTAATAAATTTGCTTTTTAGTCCCCAGTTGCAGCCAATCATTGAGCGGAGTCGTTGGGCTGTTGGTAACACTTTTGTTTTTAGCGACCTGATATGCGCCAGAAAGTTGAGTTTGTGGTCTATTTGTAGACCCAGGAAGGTTAGTACTTTTGTGTGGGAAAGGCTTTTTCCCTGGAGTGTGAGCTTGGGATTGGACTTGAGGGATTTGTTCAGTTTCCCAATAATCATGGCTTTGCTCTTGGGGGTGGAGATTTTTAATTTTAACGAATCACATAGGTTGGAGAAGGTGTTCAGAGATTCATTGCAGTTTTGCTTCAGTTTTTCTTTTGTGTTGCCACTGACGATGAGTAGTGAATCATCTGCAAACGCTATAGCTGTTGTGTGCTGAGGCCAGTTGTGTGTTAGTATGATGTTAAAGTACAGATTCCATAGTATTGGTCCGCTGACGGAGCCCTGTGGGCAGCCTTGAGTTTGTTTTCGTGATACTGAGCCTCCGTCGAAGGTGGTGAGAACTTCCCGGTCTTCTAGAAAACTGAGGATGGATTCGGTGATGTTGCTTGGGGCTTCTATTTTGGTTAATATTATTTTAAGTTGTGGGTACCAGAGGGAGTCAAAAGCTTGTTTTATATCCAGGCTAAGAAGTGCTGTATAAAAGTTGCTTTCTCTATTATGGTTAATGGTGGTAATTGCCTTCTGGATTGCATGCTCTGTGGATTTGTTTGTAGAAAATCCAAATTGGTTTGGATGTGATTGGTTTGGATATGGTGCTTTAGTCTGTCTATAAGCATTCTTTCGAGGATCTTGCCTAATGCTGGTAGGAGACAAATTGCTCTATAGGAAGTGGGGTCGGAGGGTTTTTTATTTTTTTTAAGGAAGAAGATAACGTTAGGGATTTTAAAGTGTTTAGGGAGGTATCGCATATCTAGACATTTATTGAGGTAGTCCAAGAGGAAGTTGGGTGTTGAGGAGTAGAAATACTTCATAATTAAATTATCTAGACTGGCGATGCCTGGAGCCTTGTTGTTGTTGAGATTTTTGATGGTGTGGTGGAGTTCTGATTGGGTGAATGGTGGGTCCTTGTTGCCAGTGATGGAGATGCTCGCTGCTCTTGTGTTTGCTTGCAGTGGTGTATCTATTGTTGGATTGTCTTCTGGGAATGCAGTCTTGAGAAGATTTTGAAGTACTGTTGAACGATTGTTAAGTTGCGGTTGAATGTTATTGAGAGCTTGATATTTGGTTGGTTGGAAGATCTTGTCAGTTGCGATTTTTTGGAGGATTCCGAAGGTTTCGGTATTGTTGGCGCAGAACGATTTTCAACTGTTGGCTTTTGCTTTTAATATTTCTTTTTTTATAAATGGCTAAGTTTTGTTTATATTTTATGCTAAGTTGTTTTCTTTCCTTGTCTTCTGTGCTTGACTTGATGAGTCTTCTAATGGCCTTGGTTTTGTTTTTGAGAATTAGGAGGGAGTTGTTCCACCATTTTAAAGTCGAGATTTGTTTTGGATTCCTTATCTTGAAGCATTCACCTGCAGTTGTTTGTAGAGTTGTTATAATAGATTTTGTGAGATTATCTAGTTCAGGTGTCGTAGTACCGGAAGCAAGAAGAGTATAGCAACTGCAATATTAGGAATTTTGGTTTTTAGAAGGTTTTTGAACTTTTTGTGGTTATTGATTGTTTTGTATCTTTTATTGAAGATGGTTGTAATGGCTTTGCTGAAGTCAAAGGTGATGTATGCATGATCGGAGAATGTGGTTTCTTCACTAACTGCCCAGTTTTGAATAAGATTGTAGGCTTGCTGGTTAGTTAGGGTGAGATCTGGCCACCCTTGTCCATTTGGTCCCACAAAAGTTGGGATGCTTAGTTGGATGTTGTTAATGAACAGATAATGTTCTACAATGAGGTCTTCAATAGCCTGACCTCTTGAATTATTTGAAGGGTATCCCCAAAGGGAGCTCTGACTATTAAAATCTCCAGCTATTATGAGAGGGAGGTTTTGGTAGTTATTTAAATTATTCTTCAGAAGTTTAAGAGGTGGATTGATATTTTCTGCTGGCGAAAGATAGCAACTGCAAATGATGATTGTGTCGGAGTTTGTATTGGGTCGGAGAATGACCAGGTCACGATGTTGTAGGATGATAAGAGGATTCATTGGTGATCTTATTATGGCTGCTCAGGGTGGTTTGTTAACATCTTTGTGGTAGTAGTGTTTCCATCCTGTTGGCAGGGTTCGTAGCTTGCCAGATATTGTGTACGGTTCTTGGACGAATGCTATGTCTAATTTTTGTTCGGTTACGAAGGAGATGAATTGGGTGGTGGCTGAACGGCTTCATTGTAGGTTGATCTGAAGGCATTGTATATGATTGCTTTGGAATTTAAAGTTCATTAAGAATTAAAGAGGATGTTGCTTTCTTGTGGTGCGGTTTACTGGGGGTTCAAGTTAAATTGGTTAGTTGTGGTGTTCCAGCTGTAGTTTTGGAAGGCATTATACGATGGACAGTATTTGTCATAGGCTGCATGATGTGTATTGTAGTTTGCTCCGTGCCTGTTTTCTTCTAGGCAGTTGATGCATTTTCGTTTTGTCGAGTGGCAGGTTTGGGTTTCATGGGTTTTACTACATTTACCACAGCAACTGTTGGTATTTGGGCAGTCCGTTGTCATGTGTCGATAGTCTTGGCACTTCAAACAACGTTTGACTGTGTGGAATTTTTGTATGCCATGATGTACCAGGCCGATATATATGAATCTTCTGGCTGTTAGTTTGTGGGCTAATGTCTTTGGCAGCTCTATTATTACATTCCATGCTTCCTGGGTTTTAGTGGATCTTCTCATTTCGGTTATGCTGATTGGGATGTCTATGTTAGCTAAATATAGTTCCTCTTTGCATGTGTTGATTATGGTGTCTTCGGAGGTGCCATCAGGGATGTTGAAGATAATTATTTTTTGTTTAGGGGTTGTTTTGTTGGCAATTTCAAGTTTTTCTTTTTCGAGGGTAGATTTTTGTATTTCTTTATCTTTGATGCTATGACATTTGATTTCAAGATGGTTGAATCTATTGTAGCCTTGAATATAGAATCAGAGGCCACGAACCAGCTCCCATAAACCCTGGTGTTATGCGATCAGTGCCTAGGGCTAATTGGCACCGCGGTATTGGTGTCTTAACGGAGCCTCTATTTGCCTGGCAAACTTCTAGAGTAATTTGCCTTGCCCAGTAACTCAGGCAATGCTGGGTGGACTTACATTACCTGAGCTTATTAATTGTTATCTTGTGGCTGAAAAGACACAAGAAATAACAAACCTTTCTGCATTTGCAGGTGAAGCCTCTGTAGTAGACCTTGCTGAAAAAGACAAGGGAACTCAGAGGCAATCTTGTAAAGGGGCAGTAATGAATCCTTCACTTGAGGTAGAAATGACCTCCAAACCATCTTCTTCTGGTGAAAGTCAGGAAGCTATCCCTAGCATGATTGACTTTCTGACCAGATGGGACTGTTTCAGCAAGACACTATCTGCTGGAAATGTCATACGTAAGAGGAAACGGCAGAGCATATCATTTATGAATGCGAGGCTCTTGCCCTCCCTAGATTAACTTCTTTAGGCACCATCCATACTAGAGAGTTACACCTAGACTCCATTAAAGGGTTATCGGACTTTATTAATAAAGTGGGTGACTCGAGCAACTGGAACTAGGAAACATTGGGTTTGGAGTTAAATGGTACAAAATGCTGATAAAAGCAGAGGTGCCCAATGACATACAAACCCAATTCTAAGAAAAAGAAGAATATATTGTTATTTTTTCCTTTATTTTGATTTAAAAAATTAAGTAGTTTCATTTCAATATTTGTCAAGACAATTGACAAATATTGAAATCAAATGACTTAACGGGTGATTGCAGGAACTGACAAATCATAAATCATAATAAAAACATGAGTTGACTTTAAACATGAATGAGGCTTCTTTTGAATGATCATTGAATAAAACCCGGATTAGATTTAAATTATTTTTTTTATTGTTTTCAGAAAATTTTATTTATTGCAGTTTTGAAAAAATTGCGCGAAAATCAAACATTAATAAAGAAGCTTAGTTGAGAAATATTGTAATTAGTATGTAAAACTATGTGTAATTCAAGAAGAAAAAGTGAAAGGTATTTTATAAATTTAATTCTTTTGCATGTGATCTAAGCTTTGAATAATGTTAGTGATATGAATTCAAAGCTTGGATCACATGCAAAAAATTACAAGATTGTTGCTTATTTTCAATCACCGAGTTTTTGAAAATAAGCAGCAGCTTGTACTCAAAAGATAATAACTTCAATAAATCTCTGAGAACAGACAATGGCTAGTCTTCAAAGTACAGAATTATTAAGAAAGAGATAGGATGAAAATGAATTATATAAATATTAAAAATTAAGTGAATGAGATTCAAGAATATATATAAAATTTTTAAAGTGAAATATATCAAGCAATAATAATCTTTTGCAATTCTTTTTGAAGCAGGTTATTTAGTAATATTTGGTTTAAGTAGTTCCCCCTAACAGAATACAAAACCTAACAATGGTATCAAATATTTTCTCTTTACCCATGAATCTTCTTATAAATTTATAATTACTATTTTATCTGTTTTGTTGCATTACATGGAAAGGAGCACTAAGATTTTTTAATCTTTATTTCTTGCACATGCAAATTATACTTGAATATTTATATTTAAAAATATTCAAATTAATTAAAATTTCTCAAAAGCAAAGTTTTCAAGAAATCTTTATTAAATATTTTTTACTAAACATTAATTAGAATAAAATACTTGATGATTTAGAAGATGAAATTAAACAAAATTTTAGAAAAGACATTTCTCAATGTAAGTTTAGATGAATAGTTGTAATTTACAATATTTATATTGTTTCCAAATGAAGAATGATATATCATCTTTAATTTAATAAAAAAAGAATTTGTCTCTGACTGACAGTGAAAATCTAAATAAAAGCAATAAGTTAGATAAAATATTAAAATTAAAGAAGTTAGATATTTATAAAAGTAAGCAAAAAAATGCATCTTCCACATTCAAAACAAAATTTTTTATAATTAAAAAGTACAATTATTTATTCTGAGGGAACAGCATTTTTAACAAAACATAAGGTTAATTACCAAAATTAATAAATAATAAATTTCAATAATTTATATGGAATCTGCAAATTTTTGATAAATACTATAGTTTAACTATAGAAAGGACGACATATGAACTAAAAGGAAAATGAATAGTACAGAATGCACAGTATAAATATCACACCTTTATTAAGAACACATTTGATAAATGAAGAACTCAAAAAATATTTTAGTCATAATAAACATAAATTGATATTTTAGTCGATGCATAATCCTAAATACCAAAAGAATATTGTTTAAGAATGTGTTCACATAAGGAAATTCTTAAAAGTAAATCTCTTTTATTTCTATTGTTTTATTGACTGGAAGTAGACAATTTATTACAAAAATTTCTTTCTAGTAATATTTTATTTTAAAAGAATTGAAATTTTTTGAGAGAATATATAAAATCAATTTCTAGAAATTTTACAAACATAAGCACATATTTTAAAACTTTAATTAAAAATAATTGAAATATTTAAAAATTTAATCTTACATTTCTTGACGATTTAAATTTAACATAGAAGCAAAATAGTCTTAAAAAAAAGATTTATAAGTTTTTTTATTATCTTATTTTTGAAATATTAGTTACAAATGCTGTTATTTTAAACATATATCTTAATAAAAATGAATACAAAAATGTTATATTTTATTTTTATAGATAGAATAATATTTATAAGGTGGTACAGAAAATATTTTAACAAAATTTATTGATGCCAGAAGATGAATATGCTGATTGATGTAAAACTGTCATTTTTCTTGGCAGTTCTTATTATCAAATAAATATTCCTTTACCCTTTATTTAAATCAAAAAACATTTTGATGTATATGAAGTTTTTAGGCAAATATATTTTAACTATACATCACTTTTCCAAAAGCTTTTTATTTAACCGAAATAAGTCCATTTTGTTTTAAATGTACTTTTCATAAATAGATTTTAATGTACAGATACATATCTTAAAAAATTTCTGGTCTTTAGAATCAATAAACTCTCATATGGAATTTTTCATATTGTCTTCATTTTTATACTGCTAAACTTGTAAAAAGTGTTCAAATGCATTTGCAAAAGATCTAGGGAAGAAGCTGTGCACTGAAAATTTTTATATTTTAATTCACTTAATTTCACAATTATTTTGTACGATGAATGTAGCCAAGGGTAATTGTGAAGAAACATTAATCCATGCCAATTAACAAGTGATGAGTCTAGAATTTTCCAACTTTCATGTATTTCATCTATGTACTGGCAATACTTTTCAGCTGTAATTTTCTCCCCATTTTGATGACTCCAGTCATATTTCTTTAAACTGCGGTACCCATCACTCCATTTTTTTTTTTCATTCTCAATTTCCAAAAAGTATCATAATATTGTATGACTGTTGTATGGTCAACTTTCACTGCAGTAGCAAGTTCTTTCAACTATACTGTTAGATTCATTTCTATGAATGCTTTCAAAGCATGTTTTTAGACATTTTAGATTTTCCACACTGTTTTATTTTACAGAGATAAAATCTAAACTATTAAAATTAGCAGTGCACAACAGCAAATAGGGGGCCAAGGCCTACAGAGTCCATATCTATTTTCCTGACCAAGGAAACCTAGGGTGAGAAGCATATGTCCTGGTTAGGTAGTCAGCCTAACCTAGAATTTAGTTCCCAAGCATGCTTGATATTCAGTTTATTGACTCACTGAAGGGGTGAAAGTCTAAGTCAACCTTGACCAGCTAAAGACCAAATCTTGGACCTGTGCTTTGAGAGTATGAAGTGCTACCACTACACCATCAGGCTTCAAGAGATAAATCATCAGAACAAAATTTTTCAAACTAATGCTGAACTTTTTGATTATTTACAACATTTGCCCCAAAAGTCTGATTTATATTGTGTATTGCTTTTGCAGTATTATTTCCAATTTTATTTAAAAAAAATTTATACAAGTATCAGTTGAATTCCTACATTGTTCATGCAAAAGATGAAGTTCAAAAGAAATAAATAAAGGAAACATTTTTGGGAAAATTTGCCAAGTCAAAATGTGACACTATGCAGAAATACCAGTGGTTATGTCAGTATGAGTATATAAATTTCAGAAGGAGCTTTCCACATTTCCTAAAATATAAGCGACTTCATCGCATATAAGATATTTCACAGATTTGGACACTTTATAATTTTCTAAATTAATATTTATTTATAAAAATTAACATTTTATTCCACTTCTATAATTTTAATTAAGCACTATTTGAAACAAAATATAATTCTACAATGACATAAATTCTGTTGATGTGAATAGAAAATAATTAGAATAAGGCAAATAAAAAAAAATGCACTAACACTTCTAAACACACTTTATTATTTTTATAAAAAAATTCAAATGATTAAAAAATAAAAAATTTGAGAAAAATGGAAAATAATGCAAATTTAAGAAAGTAACTAACATTTGCACAAAATCTTCCATTTTTTTTAAAGATAAAAAAACAATTAATTTTTTCTTTCCCCTTTATTATCTAAATATACCATTTAAAGACAATGAAGCTGAAAACTATACATTTCATTATAATGTATTAATTACATAATGTTGCGAAGTTATAATAGCCAATATTTAAAACCTTTTTTTGTTTCCATCAGTTCTGCTATGAAGAATTGCTTCACCCTGTTATGTCCAGGGAGTTCCTTTCAAGAAGGTAGCCTAAAAATCCTCAGTAAACTGGAAGGATGAAATTCCATGACAATATAGATATTCAGCAGAAAGAATGTTATCAGTTTTCTTTTTTTTTTATAACTTTTACTTAATGTCTTTAAATTGGAAAATTATTCAATAATTTTAATTTTAAAGAATTTTTTTAACTTTTTTAATGTGATTACAAATGTTTTCTTTCCAGAACAAAAGATTTACATTTTTAGCTGGCAGAAATACTTACAAATTGGTGAAAAAGAATAATTGAAATAATAATTATACTCAAAACTTGTTCATATGAATTATTTCAAATAACCTAATAGCATATAAATAGGCTTTTTCCAAAAATTAAACAGAGATGTAAAATGTGAAAACTTGACAAATACTACTGTTACTGATATAAAACAGTGCAGGAAAGTACTACATTGATTCATAAAAAAAATTACAAGTAAAGATTAGAATAATAGTGAAATTCCACAATTTATAAGATCTCATATTGGATTTATTAATAAAAATAAGTTTAAAATCAAATTAAATAAAAAGTAATTTTAATGGGGTATGTGAACAGATCTAAACAGGATAAAAATTACTTTGACTATATTTTCCATCAAAATATCGCCATTTATCCTACAGAGCCTGCCCAGCCTGCCAGATTAACTGGGGTAGGAATGGGTTCATCCTTTCTGAAAAGTTGTTTTTAATGATGACAGATCTATAAGGAATGTATTATTGGCCAATTTAAAAAAAAACAATAAAAACTGTAAACAGTTTTATAGTAGGATAAGGGATTTCATTCGAATATTGTACTGCTGTCATAGAAGCTTATTCATAGATATACAGAGTCCAATATTCCAGTCCAGATTGTGATACTTACACTTCAGAACATGAGATGCTTAGTGAATTTTGGATTGAGCTCTATCTGTTTTGTGGTTCAGATTCCTACATGATTGCCACCCAACCCATACATAAGCACAACTATATTTCAATCACACGCAATCTAGTCAATGTATCGAAGACAATACAATAATTCTAGCCCTCTTGACTGGATGGATAGAAGAACACAAATGCATAGTAACCAGTCACATAATCTAACAAGTAATTACTACATTGCTTTCTGCACTCAACAGAGGCAGAAACCATCTAACAAATATCTATTACAATTATAGGTGGAAGTTGCTGTTTGATTCTATTAGGCAATAAGAGAAATGTATCAATATTTACAGGTAGTTACTGTCACAAGGCAACCTGATACAAATCCAAAAATAACTGTTATGATGGTTTGAAATTGTTTTCATAATTGTGATAAGAAAGGATAAAGACTAAAAATTAGCAATATTTGCAGCCGAAGTTCCTGTTTCAATGAGTCTAATACTCTAAAAATCAAAAATACCTTGAAAACACAACCCATTAATGCTTCTTCTATCTCTACTACTTAGGAGAAAGTAGGATATCAGTGAAAAAGTAAGACAAATAAGGAAGAGATTGCTGTGTGTTGCTGAGCGTAAAGTATCTTGCAAAATTCTTTAATATTTGAACTGAACTCACAAGGTTTCAAACACCTTTGAAGTGAACTAAATGATTTGCTCTTGGAATGATTTGGTCTTAAAAATTGGAAGTGAGTTGTCAATTTAGCATTTTTGCTTGTTTGCATTTAAGAAAATGTTTTGCTACTTTAATTCAATTTAAACAATTGTTGTTCTTGAAAACTTACAACATTGTGCTACCATAATTACAATATTATGTTTAAGCTTCTTAAGCCATATTTTGAATAAGTATTTTGTAATGAGATGTCAGTATTAAAATTAATGATTTATAAATTTTTGGTCTTAAGCCAATTTGGCATGTAAATCACTAATTTTAGACATGCTAGTTTTATAAAAATATATCTATAGGCTTTACAAGCTATACTTGATTTAAAAAAAGTTATTATGTGATGCTTCCAAAATAAATTAAAATTGACATTATAATATCAGTAATTTCTACAAAAACCTATGCAAGTAGCTTTCTTAAGTGGATCATTTTTTAGAAAAAGGTGGAAATTTACTTGCAGTGTCATGTAGGATGGTATAAAGTAGAGCTTTTTAATTTTTATGCGCATGTTCCTTATATAATTGTTAACTGATTTATATTTTTTAAGAATATGAACAAATGGGTCAAATTTGATACTTAGTAAAGATTATTATAATTTTGATTTCATTTTAATATTATTTAATTTTGTTGATGATTTTGACAGTTCATGACTTCATATCAAAACAATTTTGATATACAGTATGTTCACTAAATTCTTTTGCCACCTTCTTAACTTCAGAACGGCAGTAAGAACTATAATAAAGTAGCTTTGCACTTCTGAATAAAATCATTTAGGGCATCATTTGGTAGAAAACTAAGGAGTGAAATTTTTAATAAATTGATTTTAAGTAATTTACTAAAATTTACATTGTAACAGCTCTTTAGGCTCATTCATTCAAAATTAAGAAAAGGCACCTAAACAATTTTCTGAAATATTCTGTATGAAAATTGACATATTTATGAATACAGAAGTGAAATCTAGACATCAAATAAACATGAAATTTAAAATGGATAGTTTACATGTAAATTGAAAAATAACTAATGTTCAGGATTTATTTGCTGTTACTAAACATTTTTTTTTTAAATTTTAAAGTCAAGAAATGTTTTGTAAATCAGGAGGGTAAGATACTGTGCTTTCAAAAAATTTGTTGTCTGACACTAGGGGGAATACTTTAGAAAACGAATTTCTTTTAACAATTTCTAGGAGTAGAATTAATAAAATACAAAAAATTCTGGTTGAATAAATATATAGGCTGGGTTTGAACTGTCAATAATCATGAATAAATATTTTATATAAAATTATTTGATGAATAAAGCAATTTACCTTTGCTTCCTGGTAAGTGACCATTGCGATGAATAGTTCTAAGAATTAAAGCAGTAAGACCTAAACGCTCTCCATTTTCTAAATATCGTGGCCCATGTTTGTGCCTATAAATATAAAAAGTATTTCATTATAACATTATCTAAAACTGTAACGTAAAAAGTAAATAATAAGCGAATTGTAAATTTAACATCAATAACTGCTAAAACATTTATTACAAGTAACATTGAAATTAATTATAAAACAAAAAGAAATGAAAACAATAATAAGTACATACAAAAGTCCTCAATTTCATTAGCCATAAAAAAGTTCAAATCAATAAGTGAAAATACAATTGAGCTCTCCAAGGAACTTTTGCCCCAGCACAAATGAATCTGAACCATGTGAATTTATGAATTTCAAATTAAAGTCTTTTTAAAAGGCTGAAGAAATAAATGAAGCATATATTAAATCATAGCAGAAGTTACTTTTATGAGATTATATAAACATCTGTATAATGTTAAATATAGTTTTTTGATTTTGTTCAAACCAAAAGAAATTGAAGAAATTGATATTGCTCAAACCAAAAAATTTCAAAATGATTTTTAATATTGTTTTTTGCAAATCGCTAATGATGGATAAGACATCAATTATTAGCTATGTACTAAAATATTTTTTAGCGATTATATACAATGCTTTTCTAACTCTTCATTTGTTAAACAATAATTACGCACAAGAATATTAGTGTTGTGTTCTTTGCTATGAAGATGAATTTTCTGAATACTTGTAAAAAACATATAAGATTTTATTTTAAAGCAAAGAATCAATTTAAAATCAAATAACTGTAGCAATCAATTTAATTCATTTAATTTTCTTCTTTCTTTTCATTAAGGATACAATAATTTTATTATATCTATTTGTTTGTTAGAACTATAAATATTTTTAGGATGTAATTATATAACAAATTATTACTATATTAATTTTATTTGTCACTAAAATGATCATGTTAAAGTACTTCAGTTTCTTTAAAAAAAAAAAAAAAAAAAAAAAAAGATGGCTTCTTTTAAATATTATTTTTAAAATCTGATGAAATTCTTCAGAATTCATGTCAAAATATTTTTGCAGTTGGTTTCAGCTACAGCCAATTAAAGCAAATAAATATTCTAATCATAATTTAAAATTTAAATTGGAAAAATGTATTCAAAATAATATCACTTATTTTTCATGTTTAAAGGTTTTTATTGGAGATTAAATCAGGCCTTAGAATTTGTTATTATATATTTAAAGAAATCCTATCAGTTTTTTAATTTTGTACATGAAGATATATGTATACAGAGTAAATTTGAAGATAAAATGGAAAAACTAAGAACTTAAATAAGCATAACTAAAATGCTGAAATTCATATTCTATTCAATTTATCCCAGAAAGCTTATGTATCAAAAGGGCATGCTGCCTAAGACATTTTGAATTATTTAACAAAAATTCACGCTGTGTATAAAATTTGTTAATGGTTGCATTGACCTCAAGTTATGTATCAAGAGTATGATATCACTCATGGTGTTAAAAATAATAAAGTAACAATACATACATATATGCATGTATGCGCGCGTAGGCGCACGTGCACACACACACAAATAAATTATGTGTAACTTATAAATAATTAAATAAAATATAATCAGATGACAGCTGAATTTCTAAATTACATATAACTCGATTTTTTTATGAATAATAATATTATATTTCATAAGACTATTAATCTGCCCTTTTAAAAACAAATTCAAGAGAATTCAAAGTTAAAAAAGGAAAAATATTTACACATTGGTATTTTCTAATTGTGAACAAGTTGAACTATTAGTAATTTGTCTTTCAGAAAATGGCCTTTAAAATATATTAAAATGTTCTGAGGAATAACTGTAATATTTCAAATATCAAAATTACTTGCTTTGTAATTATGTATCTTCCTAAATTAATAAGGTTAGTTTGTTACTCATGTTCAACTTTGCATACAAGAGTTAATTAGAGCAGGACCTACAGTTTAAAGGAGATTCTAAACCACTACAAATATTCATGGCCAAGGTGGAATTTAAATCCACAAACTGTTGATCTGAAGGCCAGAGAGCTATTTTTTCGACTGCCAATTTGTCATAGATTTTCCTAAAGTAATTGAGAAATTTATGTTTTGCTAAAACAATTAATATCTCAAAAATGTGAGAAAGTAATAAAGCAAAATAATTGCCCTATGCACTGTAAAAAAATATAAATTAAGAAATTATAAATGAGTCACTAAAGGAAAAATTGTTTTTTCCATGTAAAGACAGAAATCATATTCATGAACTTCAAACTTATGTCCAATACACTGCAAATATTGTGTTTTATATGGTAAGAGTTTGACAATACATTACCCACAAATTTTGTTAAGCTATGAGTTAGTTCCAAAATGGAAATGTACTGAAATGACTAAAGATAGATTCTAATCACTGATTGATATTTGAATTTGTATGTGAGCTTCATTTTCTTATTCATTACAATATTTTCCAAATTTTTTACAGAAAAATATCATATTTTTGATTATTTCAATTTTTATCTTTAGTTGTCAAGGTATGAATTATATTATTCTTAATTTAATTGTAATTTCATAAGTTGTGCAAGCAATTAAAAACTATTTTAATACGACAAGATGTAATGGTGGTCAAATAGAAATGCTTTAATTAGAAATAATGATTCACTGCTTGAGAACAACACCCTCCCATAGCTAGAGAAGCAATTTATGAATATAGAAATACAGTTTAAATAATCTTAAAAAAATACCCAGTTTCACAAAAGTGTATTAAAATTTCTAGTCTGAGGTTGCCAATTACAATTTTAGAGAAATATACAAAAAATACTTCAATAGTTTAAAATATAGATAGAAATGTGGATTAAAAGAGTTTCAGAAGATTTTTAAAACTGCTTTGAATTTAAATAAAATATTGAATTAAGAACAGGAATGAACAAAATCAATAAATAAGTATTCATAAGTCACTGTCATTTTAAATACCGGGTGATCCAAAAGTCAGGACGAACTTTAAAAATGAATAATTCGAAAACGAATCATGATACAAAGATGCGGTTTGCACCAAACGGATGGAAAAGAACTGGGTTTCGTGTGGCAATGAAAAAAATAGTTCTGTTGGTGACCAACAGATGGCGCTATAGTGTTTTATTGTAACAAAAGATGATTTACAAATGAAACAATGATTAATGAAGTCAGATTAATTACAGTTAATTAGTACTTACTACAGTAAATGTTCAATGCGCTGTCCATCATTCAGAAGCAAAGCTGTGAGACGAGTCACCACACCATTCACAGCATTTAGTAGCATTTCTTGCGTTATGGCAGACACATTTTGGCGGATGACATCTTTAAGTGCCGCTAGTGATGCCGGTTGGTCGCGGTACACTTTTGACTTCAAGAAGCCCCACAGCCAAAAGTCACAGGGTGTGAGATCGGGAGATCTTGGAGGCCATGCGTGATTAAAGTAGCGACTGATAATGCGATCCTCCCCAAATGTTGAGCGTAGCAGGCATTGCACAGGCAGAGCAATATGAGGTGGTGCTCCATCTTGCATAAAAGTGACTGTTTGAAGTGCCTGTCGCGCTTGCAGTTCAGGAATAATGCTGTTCTGTAACAGTGCTAGATATCGCTTACCAGTGACAGAAACTGTTTGGAAACCTGTCTGTGTGACTTCCTCGAAAAAAAATGGACCAATTATGAAATCAGCAGTGAAGCCACACCAGACTGTCACTTTAGGCTGTTGCAAGGGTACCTCAACAAATGCATGTGGATTTTCTGTGGTCCACACACTCGACAATTGTGGGTGTTAACAGCGCCAGAGAGTGTGAAATGTGCTTCATCTGTCCAAAGCACAGTGTGAAGCCAGTCGTGCTGCTCTTCCATCTTATTGAAGGCCAAATTCGCAAAATGTCGGCGAGAGTCGAAGTCAGGAGGTTTCAGTTCTTGGTTATGTTGCAACTTGTAGGGATACCGTTCCGAAGTTACTCACAGCGCTCTCCAGACACTTATGTACGACAATCCCGTCTGCCTCGAAACTTCTCGAGCACTGCACTCCCCATGTGCAGCAACCGCCGACATGGCTTGCACCGTCTGCTCCACTGTCGTGGCAACAGCAGTTGCATTTGAGGGACGTCCACTTCTTTGACGTGACGCCAAAGAAACAGTAGCTTCAAATTTTTTCGCATTTTTGTTCAATGCAGAGACGTTATTGGTCCTTTGCTATCTCGCATACCCTTCATGTAGCGATATGTTCGCAATACTGCAATGTATATAATACTTAATTTATTAATCAGTTTAAAACAGTTTAACTAAGAGGGCTTTCTCAACTATGGACAGCATTTCGATGCATACCAGCTTCGACTACCTGGTATGCATCGAAATGCTGTCCATAGTTGCTTCTTTTTATATCGTTTGTTGCTTTGCATAATCCTACATCAGAAATCCGACAGCGGCATCTGTTGGTCGCCATCAGAACTATTTTTTCATTGCCACACAAAACCCGGTTTTTTTTCCATTCGTTTGGTGCAAACCGCATCTTTGTATCGTGATTCGTTTTCGAATTATTCATTTTTAAAATTCGTCCTGACTTTTGGATCACCCGGTATATATATATATATAACTTTACTTACACATAAATTGGTTAGAACTTACCACCTATCACAAACTATTCATTTTCAAATGTATTTTAACTTACCTTAAAAGGAAAAGAGCCAGACCGAAAGCTATAAAAACCAATATGATACCACAAATTACTCCAAGAATGACAAGTATTGGACTTTCTGTAGAAGTTGGAGTTGGAGGTGAACCTACAGAGACAGTGCAGACTGCGTGCATAAATAAAACCTTATGTTTTAATTATATACCACTCCATTTGAAGACACATATAAATTTATTACATTAAATATTTAAAATATATTAAATAAACAAAAAAACATTGAGAAATTAAAATACCAAAATAAAACAGACTTTCACTTTTTAAACACTAAATTATTGTTAAGTAAAAATAAGCAGATACTTTTAAAAATTAATTTATTTTTTATGCAGTATCTACAAGTAGCTAGTAAAAATCTTTCTAAAAATATGAGATTTTTTTTTTATATAAATCAAAGCAATTCAATAAAAACATATTTTCAACCAAAATAGAGAAATGAATATTTTTACATATTATGGGAACATAATATTACATTAATTGCAAATTTCTATTTTATAAAATATTAAAATATAAATAACAAAATTTTAAAATTGCAATCACAAAGTTAAGCAGCAAAATTCAGGGAATTTACTTAAAATTTTTTATCCTTTTATAAACTTCTAAATAATAAATAAATCAAATAATAACTTGAGCAATAATATATGCGTATTATCCTACATAGAACAATTCAACTTCTTGCCTATGCCGATGACATTGATATCATAGGAAGACCAAAGAGATCTATCATTGAGGCTTTTGTAGCGCTTGAGAATGCGGCAAAGGAAATGGGACTTAGTATTAATGCACACAAAACAAAATTTCTGATTGCAATAAATAAAACGTTTGACCCAACACCTTTGAGGATAGGTGATTATACTCTTGATTCGGTAAAACAGTTTAGTTACTTAGGAACTTTGATCTCATGTAACAATGATTTAAAAATCGAAATTAATAATAGAATCTTTCTTGCTAATAGATGCTTTTATGGCCTCAGAAGCCAATTCAAATCTGGGTTAATTTCTATAAATACAAAATTTAACCTATATAAAACCCTAATCAGGACAATTGTTCTGTATGGTAGTGAATGCTGGACCCTTATTAAGACAGAGGAGGAAAAGCTATTGATCTTTGAAAGAAATATTTAGATTTTTAGGATAGGAGGAAGATTTTTGGACCCATCCAAGTGAATAATGAGTGGAGGATTTTATTCAATCATGAAATCAATAGAAAATATAGCAAATACGGTGGGACCGATATTGTAAGAACTATAAAGGCATCACGAATAAGGTGGTTGGGCCACCTGTACAGATGCACCGATGCTTTTCCCACCAAAAAAGTGACATTCTCAAAAATCGAAGGGATTCGTCGTAGGGGACGTCCAGCCACGCAGTGGCTGGACGATGTTGAAAAAGACCTCAAAATAATGGGAGTCAACCGATGGAGGGCTGTTGCGGCTAATAGAGTCAGCTGGAAGAAGATCAGCGAGTCAGCCTTGGCCTGCAATAGGCTGTTGAGCTTGTGAAGAAGAAGAATATATGCAAAGGGAGTTTTCTACCATATTTCTTTAAATAGTAACAGCAGAGAATAAATAATTTGTTAAATATCAACTATTTTTTATCTACTAATAAATATTCAAGATAATTTTACAAATATTAAGCAGCACTGAATTTTTGATTACAGATTGGAATTAACAAAATTCTAATTTCCAAAAAATTGTCAAAGCACTTGCCTGCCAAGGAGGCAGTTGAGTATTTTTGAAAAAAACATTTTTTCCAGCTATTCTCAAATATCATAATTTTATCATTATTAATTTACTCTATTATTTTTTCTAGTATAAACAAGTACATCCAATTAAGTATTATCCAATATTTATAAAATATATAAAGAAAATAATAATATATTTTTTTACCAATTCACAATGTTTTATTACACAATACAAATCACAAAATTAGGTCTTTCTTCAAGATAGGAGAATGATTTTGGAAATGCATAAAATAATACAAGCTCACTTGGTGAGATAAGTATTTGCTATTTGGTTGTTTATACATAGATAATTCATAAAATCATGTATTTCCTACATGGTTTAAAAAAAAGACTCTCAGAAATTGAATCAATTTCACCATAAAAAATGCAATGTTTAACTTACTATGTATTTTTATATGAAACCTATAATGTATTTTTATTTTCACAAATTATCATATTCATTTTAAATTTAAGCCCTACAGATGAAATAACTAATCTTGAAACAGATAATTTAAAGTTTTTGATCACCATGCAACGTTTTAAAAACTACTTATATCTGAAAGAATTTGTTTTTTTTTAAAAAAAACCAGATATTTTAATCTTATCTGAATTTTCCATGAATGCAAATACAAAATTTTAATAACTATGTAGTTTGTCCTCTTAACATAATCAATTTTTGTTTAATACTAGAAGTTGCAAAAATCACAGTTTGCCATTTTTCAGTAAATTATTTCTCAACTAATTTTGATTTGCTCTGTTGTAAAACTCATATATATATATATATATATATATATATATATATATATATATATATATATATATATATATATATATTCCCAGTAGACTGGAAAAATATACAGTTATTTGTTCAGGAGTGATGTTTCCCTTTGTCTTTTATGGATTAAGTGAGAAGCCTTGATTCTTCCACCTCTCTTTTCTCATACAATTTTCCCCAGCAATTTATTACCATTAGTTGACCTATCTGCTATGAAGACAAATTAAATGATACTGTGTACTACTTAGACACCTAACTTTTTAATGTGTATTACACCGACTTGAATTTTGTTTAAATCATTAATTACTATTTATTATCAAATTTAGAAATGCAAAATATTATTTTTAAAATAAATAAAAAGACATTATTTAAACATTCCATTGGCAGTTAAAAACTTAATACCGAAGTACTGTTCTTCATGTAGATATTTTTCGAATATTATACTTTTCCTAAATTTGTTCAATTCTTTGAACAAATATTCGATATAAATTACATTTTTTTATGATTTACAAAGCATTATAAGTAAGGAGACCAATAAAAATAAATTTAAAGTTAAATTCTGTTAATTTTGAAAAGGTTTTCTTTTTTTTCTTTTTTTTTTTTTAAGAATTACATTACATTAAAGAATTATTTATGATGATTTAATTTTTTGTGCTACACTTTCCCCTCAGAATTTTTATTCGAAATAAACAAATTAAGAAAAATTAAATTTAATGTGGTAAATTACATAACGATTAATAAATTAAGTATTTATTTTTATAAACTTTCTAAAGATAAATGCAACTAATTTAAAAATAAAAATAATTAATTATCAACTGTTTTTTAAATGAAAATATTAAATAAGTCATTTAAAGTCAATATTCTAATTTTTTTTAATCATCAACAAAAATTCAGTTTAATTTAAAAGAAATTTTAATATAGTAGAAAAAATATGAATAGAAGAAATATCTGCAAAAGGTAATTATTAAGAAAGAGGAATTTTATAAAACAAAGTGTAAAAATTTGTTAATAATGTGAAGTATAATATAAAGATGCATGAAACATATTAATAAAAACTAATTATACTTACCAGTTAAAATAGGAGAAAAATAAGGACTAGTTTTTGTGAGAATCTGAAAATAAAAACAAATAATTAAAACAACTAGATAGGAGTTTTTATTGAAAATTTCAATTAGTTTTCATAAGTTTTCTTTCAAAATGTATTACAAAATTAAATATAAACAGCAACAAAACTTTTAATACTATAAGCTATAAAATGCAAAAATATGCTATTTTTTGATAAGGTATATTAGAAAATCATGTTTTTAATATAAATGTTTTAAAAATGCAATGGAAAATAGTGTAATATATATCCAGAGATGTATATTTATTTCAATTTTTAATCGACTCTTTAGATAACTATATTGTACGTGATTGAATTGAAGGATTATTATCTGGTCATAAAGCCAGTTATTAACAGAGTGACAGTTTGCTTAGATGAAATGAATGTAGTTATGGTGACTACCTCGCAACTACCCAAATAATTTTGAATTGAACTCGCAATGATCTAAACTTCTTTGAAAATCTCAGAAATGAATTGTTAATATTGTGTTTCTACTTATTGTTTTGTAGTTAATTTAATTTTTTGCTACTTTAATTCAATGTAATTAATATTCCTTGAATGCTTACAAGAATGCGGCAACTGGAGATCAACGGACTATATTTTTGTTTACAAAGTAGCAAATTATATATTATGTTTCACATAGTTATAATTTTTTGCAAAGTCAGACACTGCTCTGATGGTTGCTGATTCTTGAATGTGTGTACTTGTTTGCTGTATTTGTTTTCTTCCACATTCTGAATAATGCTGAATGATAATGACAACATCACCTAGGTCACACATGTTACATTGCGACTCCCACCTTTCTGGAAGTCTAATATGCACATGGATAGCTCAATGTGAAAACACATTCACTTTTAGTGGTATCATGAGCAATGATATGAAATATTCAGTACTTGTAGCACATATAGATGCCAAAGCTCTAAGACTAGTTTCAAATATTGTCGTGACACTATCACGTGCAGACAAATACAAAACTTTGTCAGATCGGCTGATATCCGAGTTTGAGGACTCAGAACATCAAAAGATAAAGAAACAGTAAACAGATCTCCAACTTAGTGATGAAAGGCCTAGTCATTTGTTTCGGAAAATGAAGAATGGATACTGATAGCCAACTGAATGACAATATTCTACAGAGCTTGTGGTTGCACAGAATGCCTATACAAATCCAAACTGCCTTGTCAATGTCTTCAGAATCCCTTGATAAAGTTGGCCATTATAGCCAATAAAGAAGCAGAAATTATCATGTCAACACTTATTTGTAAAACTTCTGCTGCCCATTATGAGCCTAGTAAATTATCTAGTTTTTCATGCACAAGGGATTCTCTTTGCTGCCAAGTGGAGGGACTTTCTCATTAAGTAGCTGAATTGTCACTATTGCCTTACTAACAATATTCAGCCGCTTGCCGAAGATCTTGCTCCTGAAACACAAGTAAATGTTTTAATCAATAGCGTTTTGGTTAAAGTGCTAGAAAATGTAAGCAGCCTTTCTCCTTTAAGACAAAAAACTCTCAGCTTCTGTCATAGCTAGGATGACAGATGCACTAAAAAGCATAGTCATTTATTTGTTTATAATAGAAAGACTAGTCAGAAGTTTCTAATTGAATCTGCCAATGAAATTTCAATTTTACTACCTATTACAAAGTAAAAGAGAAATGCATGTACAAATTTTTGCCTGTTTGCAGCCAATAACACTAAAATCCCTTTAAGGATTTTCAAATCGACAGCTGGATTTAGGCCTTAGAAAATCATTTCCATGGAGTTTGTAATTGTTGATGTGCCTTCTCCTATTATAGGCGAAGACTTTTTGCAATATCTTAATCTTTTAGTTGACTTGAAATGTAAGTATCTCATTAACCCAGAAACTTCATTATTTACCTATAGTAAGATCACTCGCAAGAATCAACAATCTATTGTAACAGTTTCTGCTGATTTTAGTTATGAATACTTGCTTTCTGAATTCCCAAGTGTAACTATTCCTACTCTGATTAAGCATACTATTTTTCATGATACAGTACAACATATTTTAACTTGTGATCTTCCTGTAACAGCTAAAATTCAGAAGGCTGCATCCAAAACTGCACAAAGCAGCAAAAGAGGAATTTGAATTTCTTCTTCCCTAAGGGATAATCCATCCCTCCAAAAGCCCATGGAGCTATCCGCTACATGTTCCTAAATGAAATTAAACAGTGCATTCAGTTAGAGATTATTGCAGACTCAACTCAGTCACACAGAAGTCATTAGTTACTCTATTCCTTAATCACAGGACTTGGCCAATGGTATACCTATTTTTTCAAAAATAAACAGATATACTGTACTTTTCAAAAGATGTCACAGAGCACAAAGAACACTTGCATGCTATATTTAAGAATCTTAGTGCTTATGGCCTGAAGTTAAATTTGTCAAAATATGTGTTTGGTGTCGCAGAGAGCTCGAGTTTCTTGATCATTTTATAATTCCAAAAGGGATTAAGCCTCTGAAAAGTTAAGTTCAAGTCATCCTTGATTTTCCGATACTTGAAACTATTGGTAGCCTACAGACAGTTTTAGGTTTTTTAAATTTTTGTCACAGGTTTCTACCCCATGCAGAAGATCAGGCCATACTAAATGAGTTTTTAAAAAATTGCTATAAAAACAAAACTTTAAAAAAAGTTGAAACTTCTGTTTGCAACTGAGGCTTTCAATAAGTGTAAAAAGGTACTTAAAATGCCACTTTGCTTGCCTATCCTTCCCTATCTGCTCCACTTACAATACATGAAGAAGCATCAGATTATGCAATTGGTGGTGCACAGCATCAAGTTGTGACTTCAGAATTATAGTTTTTAGGGTTTTTCTGATGGGCAGGACATTTGTGTAGAATGGATGAAAATCATGTAACAAAGATCTTTTTGGTCAGACCATTAGGCACCCGAAAAAGAGAGAGACCTAAACTTAGGTTGCTAGACTGTTTGGAAACAGACTTAAGAATTTTAAAAATAACTAACTGGATGTCCATGGCCAAGGATAGAAGAGCTTGAAATTTGATCATGAGGAAGGCAAGGATCTATCCTGGACTGTCTGGCCATTAAAAAAGAAGGGGTTTTTTGAAGGAAGCTGAACAATTCAAAAGCTAATATAGTGCATATGATCAAGAACTCCTAGCTATTTATGCATTCATTCCATCCCTCAGGTATATGTTGGAGGCTAGAGACTTTGTCATTAAACTGAACACAGACCACAAACTTATGCTTTCTGCCAAAAGAATGATAAGTGAACCCAATGAGAGCTGAGGCAATCAAATTTCATATCCCAATTTTCCACTAACACAGAATATACCAGGAGTCTAGAATATTGTTGCAAATATGTCTAGCATGGCTGCCATAACTGTTCACACAGCAAATGATTATTCTGAAATTGCTACTGCAGAAGTATATAACAGATGATAAATTAAAATCTATCATATATTTCTTCACCACGATGTGGTGAGACATTCGCTTCAACTACCAGGTAAGACTTTTCTCAGTTGTCAGTAGAACAGAGGTTTGCCATTTTAACATAAATGGTTAAACTGTTGCTGTTTCAAGTGACAGGGAAAAACCAGCTTACATAAAATGAAAGCTAGCTATATCACCTGTTCCATTCAAATCTCTAAAAGATCTTGAGCACTCCTCATTGGGCAAATCAGATTCTTTTCCAAAAAATACAACTCTTTTCTTGCAGACTTACACAAGTGCGCAAACATGTTCTGGTCCTCATATATATTTTCCTGAAAAATATTGTTGACACTGGGAGAGAAGTGCTTGGTGATTACCTCACTAACTTAAATAATATTTGAACTGAACTCTCAGTTATCTAAACTTCATTGAAGTGAACTAAAGTGATATGAACTTAAACATTATAAAATTCAAAAGTGAATTGTTAATCTCGCATTTTTACTTGTTGTTTTGTATTTAATAAACTGTGTTTGGTACTTTAATTAATATTTGTTGAACATTTATAACACTGCAGCATGATTATTTAATGCAAATTAATTAGTTTAATATACCTGAAAGTTCTGTCATTATGAAAATTTACATACACAGCTTATGATATGAAATCTCATGGATTTCTGACATAAGGAAATTCTACTTTATTTTCTCTTCAAAATGAAATAGAAGAATCCTGAGGATCTTGCGTGAAAAAGAAAATTCAGATATTTCTAAAGTTCATTTAAGAGCATTGAACAATATACTCAAGGATATTATTTTGACATTGATCTAACAATGTGATAAATATTTTTTCAAACATGTAGATTTTGTTTTTTACAAACTTCCATTGAAAACAAGTATGGTATTTATTTTTTCACTGTCTATTTAAGATTTTCCTAAAAAAGAGGGATTCTTTTTTTCTAATATATCCTCTAATATATGATACAAAATTTATTTATATTAGTATTATTTATGAGTATGCAATAGAATTTTAAGGAAGCAAATTCAAAATGACAGAGAACCATAAAAAATGAATTTTAAATGTATAATCTTTTTTATATTTATAATTTTACAAATGAATAAAATGAACAAGTTAGAAATATATTTTGAAAATAGTTATAACTGGTAAAAATAAATTGTTTTATCATAAGAATATTTTAAATTAGAAATTAATTTCATTGAATTGTATCAAATTTAAGAAAACTAGGCTTTAATTAAGATTTATATTTTTTAAATGCATATTTTCACTCTAAGAAAAATATTTTGTAAATAAAGTAATAAATTTTGATACAAGTTAATAAACTGTCAAAAGAAATTTTCCTCCACAAGTTTTTAAATATTCCAAGATTTTTAAAGTAACAGCTGGTTCAATTATTAAGAAAAGTATGATTTAATGTAATAAGACTTATAATAATAACAAATTTTTTCAGTTAATTTTCATGAAATAAAATTTTGAAATAAAAAGACATTAAGACATTTTTATTAATATTTTATTCTCAAATCAAAAAGATGAGAAAATAATTAAATATTTTAAATCTTAGACAAACTGTAGAACAGAAATTTAAATGAAATACATTTTAAAAATAAAGATAGTATGAAAAAATAACTTGAATTAAACTCCTAATGTTTATTTCAAGTAATTTTTACATAGTATAAACTCCTAATTAAATTCAGTCTAAATGAAACAACTAATGTGGTATTTTATGAAATTATTTTATATTAGAAATATATAGAAAAGAAGCAAGCTTACTGTATTATTTGGGCCTTGAACTTTAACTTGAACGTAACCAGTATAGTTCGTGCTTGGTGCTAAACTTCCATCTTGCACTATATCTATTTCACCTTTATTCGAAAGAGAATCTTGTACTATATGTCTTTTCCTATCAGATATTGGTGCATCTGTATCACAATAGCGTTGATGATTATCACCAATGACAACTTCACTAACAAAGTCATCACTAATAAAATAAAAAATGAATCATTAGTTAACATGAAAGGTCGGTATTTGAATAAAACAGTAAGATCTCAGTTATTATAAATTTTATTAGCTGCCATAATTAATCACTTAAATGTTTAAATAAAAAATATTTAACAATTCCTGTTGATATAGTTACCACAATCAACTTTAAGACTTTTTTCAATAACATATATTTTGGAAATTTTATATTAAATTGATTTGTTTATTTATATTATATGAATTTTTTAAAATTTCTTCAAAGAAAATGGTTATTTTGGGGTGAACTACAAGAATCGATTTTTTAGGAAAACACTCAATACTTTCTACTAATTATTTTGATTGTTTCTTACTTGTGCTTAATTTTGCATCAGATTTACCTCATGTCAAGTTTCTAACTACACATACATTTTGATAACATTATATACTGCACAAAACTATAGCTTTCAAAAAGGAAATTTTATCATAATCTGTTTAGTGAATACTGTTTTATTTTCCAGTCTAGATAAGACTGGGTTCATCTACCCCAAGTCATCTACCAAGACTGGGTGATATTTTTCTTTATAATTTTCCAATCATATCTAATGGTAACTGGAAATTGTATATTGCATTGACAATAATAACATTAATAATGATGGATAATGCATGACTTAATTAAAACTTTTGTATAATGAACCTCATAAAACTCCAGAAAACAAAAATACTTTAAAGCAAAATTTAACCACATTACTTTGAAAATTATATATAAATATATGCATACACATATTTAATAATGCATAAGCCTGTAGCAAAATTTTCTGTTTATCTACATTAAGCATTAATTTGAAAATTATACTTAAGAAAACTTTTTCTCAATAAAATGAAATATATATTAAAAGAAGAAACTAAGAATATCCCAAAGCATTAACTCTGACAAACAAGCAACCATAAAATAGAAATACAATATTTACTTCCCATTTTCAATAATGGCACAATTAAATAGTGAATGTAGTGTTTATTATGGTTTTTTAAACTATGGACCTACTTTGAATTCAACAACTGCGTGTAATGCAGCATGTTTATTTAAGTTAAAATAATTTTTAAAAGGTGTTTTTCAACCATGTATTTAAGAAGTTATAAGATCATGATTGCAGACATTATTAAGAATAAAAATTAATTTTTTTTAGGAATGAATCCATATGTTTGATTACAGAATATTCAGCTTTTAAACCATTTTTTAATCTGTTTTATTTGATGATGCAAGTTGGAGAAATTTATTCAATAGTTTAACTATAATTATCTAGAAAAGTATATTAAAAATTTTAAAACAATCATTTTTAACTATTGTAGCAAATAATTCGTTTTTTTATCTATTTATTTTAATTTTATTATTTTACCTTCAAACAAAATAGTAAATAGCAAATTTAATTGAAGTAGAAAAATAGTATTTATTTCTTAATTTTTAAGTTTTTAAATTTTAAAATATCTAAATTTGTTTAATAATACTTTTCAAAATTTTTTAAATTCATAACTTTAGATTAAATTATTGCAAATTAGAGTTAATAAGCCCCTTTTGAAAATACATTTTCCAACACACCTTATTTATCCTTTAAGAATTAAGTTTGTTATGATGAAAAAATATTTCTTTATTTAAAAAATAATACATTGCTAATAAATCAAGAACTTTTTCATATTTAATTACATTAAAGGAATAAAAAAATATTATAAAAATGCAGATTTTAGAAATTATCTATAAATGAAATTTTTAATTACATTAATACAATTATATAATTACTTTGTTTTCTTAACAAAGAAATATTTTTCAACAAAATCCAGGGGAAGGAAATTTCCTTTCACTAAAATTTCGTTTGAAATATATAACTTTGTCTTGGATAATAAATAAAAAATGAAAAATAATTTAAAAAACATTGATGTATAAAAGATCTTGTCAAAATTCTAAGAAACAGTAAAATTTTACAACACATTTCACTTAGCCTTAAAGAAAAGGATTAAGATTTATTTTACCTTGTACTCTGTAGAAGAGATACACAACTACATTTATGCCATATTTAACATTTATACTTTATTCAAGCTAAAAATTCACTCACTCTCACACACACAATATTAAAGTTTAAGTATTACATTAAAACTTTAATTATGTAGTAAATATGATTAATCTGAAACAAATCTTAAATATTTAATCGAACTTCCATACATAAATTTTATTTACAGAAAAATAATTCATATTAACTCATTTAAATAAATTTTTAAATAAATGTTGTATAATTTTTTGCATATTAAACTTCAAATTATTATAAAATGATATTTTAGATAATACAATTCTACTAAATATTGTGACTTCATTAAAATATAAATAAATTGAAACCTTGTAAATGCTTCTGCAATGTATGCACCATGACCTCCATTTTTATGAACATTTTCATGAGTAGACAATTGAACTGCTTGAGGATCTTCAGGTAATTTACTTAAATTTTGACCTTTAGGTAATTTTATTATAACAACTTTATAACACCTAAAATAGACAAAATATAATGTATAGCCCATATAAGTGAGAACAAAGATATAGCAACAAATTTATTCTAAATAAAATTAATTTAAATGTATTTTTTTAGGAAGTGACAAATTACAATTAATACTGATTTAAGAACAAGTTATATGAATAAAATAACAACTTACAAAATTGATCCATTTCTCTCAGACACTCTTTGTAATTTTAACTCAAGTTGTCTGCAATCATTAGAATTATTTTTTCTATGCATTGAGAATTGTGGTAGAACAGATGGAACTATAAATTAAAAACAGAAATAAATCGTAGTTAATGAAAGGCAACTAAAAAAGGTCTTAGCAAAACTAGAATAACTATGAAATTCTAAGACACTATGTGTGTAATAAACAAGCAAATAGGATACTTTTGAATACACATGGTCACTAGAAAATTTAAATCAAAACTTACATTATTTCTGAATAATTTCAGTAATCATACTTTGATAAAAGTGTAAATATATATATTATACATAAAAGATAAGAAATATAATGTTCTGTTGTTTTGGATTGAATTGTAATTAAAAACGTTATGGTATATAATTCTTATGAGAAATATTGAAAATAAGTTTGTCAGACATTCTCTCAAGAAAAAAAAAAAGTCAAGTTTTATAGATAAAAATAATTTTTTCCCACAAAAACATCTTATTTAGGAAACAAATACTTTATATATGTAAAAGAAGATTTTCTGGAATTGGGCATGAATGACAATGAGAAATAAACAGCTATCAGATTAAGCAATGAAGATAAAAAGAAGGATTTCCTAGAACTATAGAAAGGTTTGTAGACTAACTCTACAAACAGTGAAACCAATCTACAAATCTTTTATGAAAAACGTAACAACCACCATATAAAAAATAATTACAATGTAAGGTCTCCTTTATGAATATAATTTTCAATTTATTTGGTATATTCCTTGTTTCCTTGATTGATGCTAAATAGTTATTTTTTTTTAAACATGGGCTAATTAGAAAAGAACCTACAGTTTAAAGTGGATTCTAACTACTGCAAACATCTGAAAACAAGATGGGGGATTTGAATCTAACAAATTGTTGAACTGAAGATTAGAAAGCTAACCATTCAGCAACCAGCTAGGCAGAATTCTTATGAATCAAGATGAAAATTTTTAACCCAGAGCTTGGGAAATTCATAAACTTCTAATTGCATTCCTCCAAGGATTTTTTGACTACAAAACTTCAGAATTGTTATATGCAGTAAACAAGTGAAAATACTTGTATTTATAACTCATATTTGATGACAAATATTTAGATAACTGCAATATTTTGTTCAATGCAGCTTACATAAAATTTTAAACAAAAGATTTATTATTAGAATTAAAAATAACTCTAATTATGTTTAAATCTAATATAATATATAACACAATTCAATTGATAACATACTGATATATGATTAGATCATTGCTGAAATTTTATATCATACCATTAGTAAGAGATCTACAATGTGTGTTTTCTGTTATGTTTGACATAGTGCCACATCCACTTCGATTTATTGTGCAGATCTGAACAGTATATTCCGTATTTGGTAAAACATCTGTTTTGTACTCAAATTTATTTGTTTTGGCATCTATTATTTCAATTTTTGATGATTTTTCTTCAACCAGTTGACCATTATCATTGCGATATTCAGCACTGGTATAAAGTGTAATCTGAAATATATTTCAAATGTCAATAACAAATATAACACTATGACAAAGTATGAAAAATTCTAAAAATTACACTGTACTTTTTAACATTCCTATTCACAACAAATCTGAATTCATATATTAAAGTTAAAACAATCTCAAGTCAAATTAATTCATTAATAATTATTTTATTAAATTAAGAATAAAATATGTTTAGGAAGTAAAAAAATAAATAACTTGAACAAATCTTTTTGCATATAAATAATAATATCATTATAAAAGACGTGATTAAAAATAACATGTAGCATTTTTGAACTTGATGACTTGAACATACTGTCTAATTAACATACAAACATGTCTAATTAAAATCCAAATGATTAACTACAAGCAACCAGACATCATTGCTTTAAGCAAATTAAATAATCACAGGAAAGAATTATTTTACTATGCAATTTTTAGATGACAGTAAAATAATTTAACAACTAAGCAATCAAACAGTGAACACAATCATTTTGATTATTTAGAATGATGAATAAAGAGGCAACAAACACTTTAACATTCTCAGGAATCACACTGATTTTTTTTTTGGAAATTATTTTTAACAAAAAATATATTGGTGCTTGTATAGTAAAAAACTATAACTACTTCAATAATTAGTTCACATAATTATTTTTAAAGGCAAAGATATATTCTTTAAATATTTCTATTAAATTAAAAAAACATCTTTCCTCTTTTATTTTAAAAATATTCTTTTTAATATTTCTATTATAAAGAATATTCAATTTTTTTTTTTTACCATTACCAAATAATTTGTTTAAAGAATAATCATTTTAATCATCTTTAGTGAAAAATGAAAATTTTTGATAGATTTAAAAGAAAACATAATTAAAAAAAAAAAAAACGTTGGTGTATAGTGGTACACATAAGATGATTGTCATTATATCCTCCAAAGTTTGTAAGGATATGAAAACTCAGAAAATAATTGTTTTCATAAACAAGTGTCTGCATGCGAGGAATAATAATGATTGGATAATTTTTAAAAGCAATAAAATGACTACCATGGAGAGTTTTTGTAATACTGCAACAACTTTTTTTTTTTTTTAAAAAAACCATCACTTGTTAAAATTTTAAAACATTGTTAAAAAAAAAAAAGCCAGGAGTCTAAGAGTTAATCATGCACAACCTATAATATATGCCAAAATAAATTCTTTTTACTTAGGGAATGAGCTTGACTTTGATACATAATAAATTTTACACCAAGTTAAATTTAGTACTAAGCATTTTCACCAATTTTTTGCGATAATGCTATATTCAGATACCGCTAAAATTACGCTCAAAACGTCTCACTGCTGATACTATATAAGAAAACATTGAACACAATAATTTACACAATGAAGAAAGAAGCAGAGATCCTAATGGAGGATATCGATTCTGTATTAAATACCCTAAAATATCAATTCAACTAAAGTATTTTTCTGTATATAATCTGCAGATTTTGTGTTGAAAAAGTTTCAAATTTCATTGTGCCTATACTATGCTGCCACAGATAATCTGATTAAAAACATTCTCCATCAGAAAAGTTTACAATAAAGTTTTAAAATATGTACTGTTTGTGTTTCATAAAATAAATGACAGATGGTACCACAGCTTGACTGATTTATTTTAATAATAATAATCAACATTGTCTAATTATATTCAAGAATGAATTTGGTTCCTTAGAGCAATTTTGCAGCTGCAATCCGCTAATGTCATTTTATAATCAGTCTTAATTAGAGATCTTTCACTCGGGAAACATTCAAATTCGTAAATTGTCATGTGGAAGCAAAAACGCTTAAGTTAAACAGTAAATTTTAAACTTAAAGCTATAGGAAAGGCAAATAAAAAATGGTTAAAAACGTATAAATGTAAGGTGAGAAAAAAAGTAGTCACAGTACAAAAGAAAAAATGTATCCAATACGCAATTCAAAAATAATCCCTTTCTTCCATTTAATTATTAATGAAACAAATAAAATATATATTTAAAACATATCTAAACTCATTGTTATTAAAAATATAAAATTAATTATATTGTAATGCTTATGAAGTACATTAAAAAATATCATTTTTATTCCCAGATGTTTTCATTATTTTGATAACCATGTGTATAAATATGTATATATATAGAGATAGAAATTAAAAAAGTTATACAATAAATTTTGAAAAATGCAGAAAAGGAAAAAAAAATGCAGAAAATGCTAAAAAAACTGCTAGATTTTTTAACTAATTATTTTTCACATAATATTCTTTTAGTGACATTATATATTTCATGTAGGTAATAAATATTACTCTGATATTTCTTTTCTTCTTGGTATAACTTTTAAAAGCCAATAGTCTAATTCATAAAGTTCGAAAAGCATACTTAAAGTAAAATTCTCATGCCTAAAACACATGGATTATAATTTCAGATATACATTCTGAATGAAATTCAAGCAAAAAATGAAAAAAAAAATGAAGTCATTAAACATATGCAAATTGGTCTTTAATTAAGTCAACAACCAAGTTTGTATTTTATAAAATGTGTGTAGTCTTTCTATAACGTTCTATTATATTTTTTAAATTTCTAATTCTCACTTACTTCAGTTTAATATATTTTAATAAAGAAAAATCTTTTTTTACTATAAAATTTTTCAAATAATCAAAAAAAATTTCACTACTTCAAAATTTGATAAATTTTAGTGATGAAATTATAAAATTACAATCGGGATATACTATAAAACTATAGCTATGAAAAGAACAGAAAAGCATATTAGAATGAATACACAGATTAAAAATTATCTTTGTAATTTTTAATTAAAACAAAAGATTTGGCTATCCCTACAGAATTTAACACTTCTCTGAACACTTTGAATTGAAAATTATTATTTATGAATGCATGCAGACACAATTATTTTTCAATTTAAAATATTATTTTGAGTCTTACAATTTTATAACTCTTATTTTTTAAATTCTTACAAACTTATGTTTATTATTAAATTTTAATAAAAATATGAAGCTCTCATGGAAGACAGTTTTAACAATGTTTAATGAGCAGTGATAATAAAAATAATTATAAAGGTATGAAAAAACCTTTCAATCACTGAAAAGGAATTTTTTTCATACAAAAAATTTCACAAGCACAGATGATTGTTCGGAATGAATTAATTGAAAATACACTAAGATTTTTTTTTTTTTTATCTTACATTGTAACTTAGAATTGTTCCTCTTGCATTCAGTGGTGCTTCCCATGTAACATTAATAAAATCAGCATCTCTTTCATTATCATGGTCACACATTAATAATACATTTCTTGGAGGATCAGGCACTAAAATTAATAAATAAATTAATTGAATATACATATTGTTAGGCTTAAAATTTTACAAAATACAATACAAACAACAGGCATTTATGTATACATAAAATGAGCAAAAAGATATGCCCATTTTTTATCTAATGGTTGTAATTGTAATATAATTTAAAATATAATTTTATTGTTTTTTTGTTCAAATAATTTAAAATAGTTAAGCCATTTAACAAAATTTTGAAGGAAAAAAATATTGAATTATTACTAGAAGCAAAATCGCCATTAAAATGAATAAAAAATTCATCTAATCAATATAAAACAGTACAATATTAAAAATTCATCTAAAACAATAAAATATTAAAAATTTAAAATACAAAAGTATTCACAATGCACATAAGTATCTTCTGTCTGGCATATTAGATGCGTCCAATAAATAAATAAAAAGAAAAGAAAAAAAACTTGTGAAATGAATTCTACTTTGATCTTAAAAGAAATCCACACAGAAATCAGGTTATGATATAGTAAAATAAAAAAAAAATTTTACAGTTAATTAAATGTTCAAAAAAGGCAAATATTTGAACATTTGCAATCATATGGAAAATTTTAAATGCAAATTAAACTTGAATATTAGCCATTAATATTTATTCACATTATAGTCATGACCATGTTAAAAAGGGAGTAAACTTTTTAATACATAAATTAACATTTTTAATAAGAAATGAAAATATGATTGATATATATAATTAAGGATCAGAAAAAAACCCAGAAAATTTTGTTCAATAATTTCATTTGTATAGGAAAACTTATACAGCATTTTAGTATTTGTTAATGTTTAAATAATTTTTTTATATCTATAGTTGATTGATTTTGATTTCTTCATTGCAAGAGATTGATAATACATTTATGATGACAATAAAAATGAATGAACTGCTTGAAAAATAATGCTTTGATTATATAGTTTAACTTTTACAATATATATTTAATTCTAATTATTTTGCATTTCTTTAAATTTCAGTCTTTTATATATTCTCCAATACGTTTAATCTGTTTACACAAGGCCAAACATGCCAATTTTAACTTGAGAGCCTCTTTTTTACACAAAACTTCAAATCAGTAACTATCCTCAAAACGTAACTTAATTTTCAGTTAATTAATTTTTTATTAATTGAATGGAAGCACATTTTAAAGAAATAAAGATATTTCCAATTAATATTTTATGTTTATAAGTACACATCGATAATTTCTTTTAAAAATTAATTGGAATAGTGCTTTGTTAGCAATATATAAAGTTATTTGTGATGAAATTTGTCATTGAATGACTGTTTATAATGGAAACATTTTCTTTAGAGGGAATTGTAAAATAATTTACTAATTGAAAAATGTTACTATTTAGACAATGTGTTTTCCCGTTTTTGAGAGCAGTAATTTGAAGTTATAAATATATAAAAGAAAAGATATTATAAAATTATTTACAGTAATGTTAAATAAATTTATACATTTTAGAATTGTGACAGAATTTCTGCATAGAAATAAGTCACCTTGCGATATTCCTTGAGTTGAAAAAAGTGAAATATAAAATAAAAATGTCAATTTTTTCTTAAATGCGTTACTCCTTAGAAAAAACATGGATTCAAAGCATATTTTCCCTACAGTATACTTGATTGGTTATTGATTATGGGTTTGACTTTTATTTCAAATAGTCAAGGATAGAGTTCAAATGAAAAATTGCAAATAAACATGTTGGAAATCATTGTACTTCCATGAATGATTGTGAAATTAATAAGCTACAATAAGCATTCCTATTAAAATTAACACTACACTCACATTTTAGAACCCTCGTAATAAAACTTGATTTCAGAATGCCTAACGTTTTCGCAGCCGTTAAGCACAGTCAGCCTCAAAAACTTTAGAACAGGGCAAGAGAAGTAATCAACATCACAGCTGGTAGCCTTATCTTCACAGTCGCAAGGAGGAGGAAATTGAGCCAACGAAATTTTAGATTCGAAAATAAAATTATGTCAACAGACTCTAGAAGCAAGTTGGTATAGGGCTCTAGGTAAAATATAAACCACAAATGAGTTAAATTCTGAAGGCGAAAGTGATGTCTTTATTTTCTAGGCTCATGGAATCCCTTGCATATTTTCTGTAGACTCATTTTACTACTGTTTAGTTACATTATTGTTACTACAAAATCCTTTTTTTTTGCTTAAGGAATGTGAAAATGCCAACAATGTAACATCAAAGGGAATTCTCTTGGCAGCAATAAATTATTATTTAACGAAAAAGATATAACTTGATTAGAATATTTCCTCAAACAATAATATAATTTACAAATGCAGATTATAGTTAATTTTGAATAGCCAATCCAATATTGAAAACTTTAGAAAATTCTTATTTTTAAAAAATATATTCTGGGTTAGGAAATTAATGAAATGTGTTAAAAGAATTAAAGTTACACATTATTTCATTTTCCCAAAAATAGAGGCAGAAAATGTTTTGGAACCCTAAAAATAATAACCCGAAATTCTTACTATATGTATGAAAAAATATTAGTAAACAGCAAATTATTATGCAAATAATTTCAAGCAGAAATGTATTTTAGCAATTTTTCACCAATCGCAAATCATAACTCCTTCGCTCAATAATAATAAAAATTACTTCTTGGCCAAGCAAAAAACTATTGCTCTAAATGGGTGCATACAGTTTAAATTTTTGTAGGATTTTAAATCACTCCATTGATGTGGTGTGATTGTTTATAGAACAAAAGATTCTAATTCAATTTTTTTCCGCCCTGTCATTAAGAATTTTCATCTTTTCGGCTTTACAAGAAGTAGAACTCATAACGTCTTATGTAAAGGGGCATTCAGTGGGTGTACTATCGTAACTCCATAAAAGTTCAACTCAATATGAGTGAGTAACAAGAAATTTCTTTTTCTCAGTTTGGAATTCAAAAGTAAATCATAATTTTTACATAATTTATAGCAAATAATGATACTGCCTAGGAATTAAGAGAACCAATATAGGTAGAAAATTATGTATTATTATGCAATATATAGAGCGGAGTTTCATTAAAGTGAGGATTCATCAATATCTTTGTAATCTTTGCTTCAGAGAACGAAAAATAGTGTGAGTCTTTATGCTGACTGTGCCTATGAGAGTATTACCTACAATACATTAGATATACTCTTAAATAAACTGGTAATCTTATTCAAAAATCCAGGCTCTTGCTTTGCGGTTGAAATATAATGAAAGGTAAAAACGGTTGTTCACTATGCAAAGTATCAATAACGTTAAAATCAGATCTGATGTGAAAAAAATGGAACATTAAAGACTAAACAGATAAAATGTCGATTCAAATAAAAAATTAAGATAATAATTTATTATAAAAACTGCAAACCTTCTAATTGAAATATCATTTGTTAGCAAATGCTAAAATTGATCTATTTTCAAGTGCAATAAATTCGTTACACCATAATAAATTGAAGACTTGATTATTTATGGTATAAATAAAAGTTGTCTGTGAATCTGCTTCTGAATTATCATATTACTTACTTTATAAATGTATTTGTTCTTGATATTTTCTTGCTCTTAATATATTAAAGGGCTTATAATTTATTGTATTCTTATTATAAAAAAAATAGATGATGCACTGCTTTAATATGGAGTAGAACATTAGCTTTTTCCTGATATATTTATAACCAATTCTGAAATTTGAAAGAAAAAATACACTGTTTTCAAAACTAAATTTTTAAATTACTGTTGAACGAAAATTAAACAGTTTGTTACCGGTGACATCTGAGAAAAAATTGCTATAGTGATAAAATACCGATTAACAACTTCAGCCTTGCTCTGGTTTAAAATCAAGGGCATGAAGTGGGAAAACGAAGAATTAACCACAGTCCAACTTTTTCTTAAAAGTAAGCATTAACTTTAACTTAAAAGTGAAAATCAAATTACCATTGACAGTTTGTCTAGAGTAATTGTTATTCTTATCATTCATAATTAGAAACTGAACCAGAAAGAAACAATTATTTTTCTTAACTAAGTACAAAGTCACCTGTTTTTTGGATGTCTTATACACATTTATTCGTTATGCCCATCATTTAATAAAATATGAAAGATTAATAGAAGTTTATTATCTCAAGTGTCAATATCGTCATTTGATCATAATTTGAATCTACGAGTAAGAAATAGTATTTCTTGCTGTAAATTTGCAACTGGTACTGGTACTCTAATTTCTCAATAAACATGCAAAGTAAGATTTTGGTGACATTCTATGTAAAATCTTATGAAAAATGACTGGTAATAATTTTTAGAAATTAATGAAAGTCATATAATACAAATCAATACTCAAAGCTTTTCCGAAATATGAGCCAAGTGTCATCAGGAGTAGAAACGAAACATTAAGTACTTTATTGGATACGAGTCCCTTCCGAATGCATTTAAGGAATTACCCATCCAAATAAACACTTCTAATATATATTAAATACAGTGTATTTGAACAGTGAGTAAAAATTCATAGCTGACTTTTATCATACACAAATTGAGGGAAACTATATTAATTTCTGAGTAAATTATAATTGTTTAATCCATTTTAAATAAATCGCGTTTTCTTGTTTTAGATAACTTAATTACCTATCTTCTGGTGAGTCACCAAAAGATTTTTCAAAAATAATCGTTAAGAAAGTAAAATGCTTTAACAATGATAATTGTAGATATATATTTTCAACTACAATTTGTCATTCCAAATTGAATACAATAAAAGATGACGAAAACTTTTTTGCACAATGCAACAAAAAAGTTTCCAACATTACAGAGAATAAGAATGGATGTTTTGTTGTGTGAAAGTGCTTTAATTCCTACTGTACTTACTCAATAAATATTGCAATAGATTAAGATCCCAATGAATTCAACTCTAGTTATAAACTGATAATTCAAATGCAAGAATTGCGAAAGATAAAATTCAATTTTAATATTGAAAATAGAAGCAATGCATAAAAAATTTCAGCACAAATGTGATAATGCAAATTTATCCTGTTTGTTAATTATATCTTGGATAGATTTGAACTTTAAGAAATCTTCTGGGATTTAATGTAATTTAATATCAAGGGTTATATCAATTAATTTGGCTTTAAATTTTTTTAAATTTGGGACTTTATTTCAAAAGAGAATAAATTCTTTTTTATTTTTCTTTTAAATTATCTACTCTTAGAAGTTAACAGAGGAAATAAAATATAAAGTAAAATGTTTTAAGTTGGCGAGAAAATTTTATTGGGGAATTAGAAGAAAATATTTCAGAAATATTTTTTCAATAGGATGAGTTTATTTCTAATGACATTTTAATTATTCAAGATAATTTTTTGACTTGGAATCTTAATACATAACTTCTCGAAAACATTTATAGGAAACATAAAGTCAATAAGATCACCGTAAAATACTGATTGCAATGTCAGCACATTTATTCTTTCTCAAATTATCAATTCATTAACAACAAAATTAGAAGAGAGCAAAATTTTGAGTGAGGAAATTTTATTCTACTACTTAAAATTCCCTAAAAGCTATTGTTATAGTCTAGTTTCTTTCTTTTAAAAAACATATTTTGAAATGTTATTAAAGAAGTATTTTTCATTATTGAAAAAAATTTTTTTTTGCTTGTGATTTATGGTAAGGGACATAAAGATCAGACATTTTTAATAAAGAGTTAAAGAGAAATTCCATGGTAGGAGAAGTGTTTTGGCTTTGTAGTTTAACGAATATAAGATCCTTGCATTATAAATTATTCATTTTTAATACTGCATTAACTAGAAGATCTTTTTTAGTGATTTATCATTGTGTTTTGAAAATTATTTCTCAGATCTTCATATTATGTTGTAAATGATTCATTTAAAGGTGAAGCACTCACTTTATATTAATTTTAGAAGCAGAATCATTCTCCCTCGACGTATATAAATTAATTAAATTGTGATATTTTAATAAAGATATCAATTTTCGAGATAAAAACAAAATGTAATCAATAAGCATATAGTGCGATGCAAGTCATTAAAAATAATGATATTCTTGCTGAAAAAATCTATAAAATTAACTTAAAAAATCCCCATAGAACAACAATTATTAGGGAAAACTAATATTTCTGAAGTGATTATACTTAAAAAAAGGTAAAAGACAACTTAATAGTAACTTATGATCTTGATACAAATATTCACATCAAAATTAAAGAAGTCATTAGATTAACAGAAAGAAATTTTTGTGATAATATCCGCAAGAACAGTACCTTTCCTTCCATATTTTCGAATCTGTTTCGCGTAGAAATGTTGAATTTCACTCTTCTTATCACACGTTATGTTTATTAATGGTCAAGAACTATAGGATCTCCAGGTGCAAAAGGATTCATTAGTGATGAATTGTCGTTCTCCAGAGCATAATTTCCTTATTTCTACGGATTATTACGGCCCAAGGGATACTGAACTCAACAAATAGAACAACTTTTCATACTTTCTGAATTAGAATTGGCAATTAAATTAGAAAATTACAACTCCTGTAATGGATAATATTTAAACAAGAGTCTTTAAACTATTTAAAATGCCCTCCTGGTTTATCATATTAGAATTTTCAGCAACTTTTAACGAAAAAGGCCTAGTACAAATGCAAATATGCTTAGTATTCTTAAAATTCAAAAAATTAAAATCATACAATACTGTTTTATTTTCCTTATGCCGGAAACTTTAAAATTTCTGAATTAAACATGATAAAATATATAAGTATCACTATATAGCTTTACGTAACTGAAGGATTGCCAATCAGCACAATTTCGATTTTTTTATACATGATCTTGAAAATATTATAAATTATATAACAGCACATCATTGACGCTAGATATTCAGGTGGCCTAGACTATAATTTAAATTGATGAACTAATTTTTAAATGTTTAAATTTAAATATTGATGTTAATAGTATAAGATGGATTCTCCGTTAATAACACCTTTTAACTCAAATGGGGGAATTGTGTTTTTTCAGCTTTTCTTATGAAAACAGATGCTTCTTAGATATTAGTATTATCATATTGTTTGCATATAACATTTATGGTAGATTTCTTTCTTTCTTCTTCTTTTCTTTTTTTTTAATTCTTTTCCTAGGGTATCTAAAGTCTAAAACATATTTTTAATTTTTGAGCTCTGTTGTTGTTGTTGTTTTTGAGCTCTTGTCAGCCATAGCAAACTAACGTCTAAGAATTTTTTTAAAATTTTACTCAAAAAAAAAGTATGGAATTAGATCTCATCACTTATTTTATATAGCCAATTTCATTTACGTATGACATTAATATCTATGTTGATGAATAGAAAAAATGCCTCATTTAACTTTTGGTGATCTGTATACAACTGTTTTTAGAAACATTGACTACCTAACGAAATATACACATTTTCTTTTAGGACTCTTTTAAACTGCACAGATGATGAATAAATATATTCCTTCTCAAAATTACTATCACTGAAAATAAACATGTTTAATTATTGTCTTTTTCTGGATAATAAGTAAAGTTAATGTGGCATGAATTTTCACAGGAGAAAGAATACAAACATTTTTTTATTCCTATTTTTAATATATGATTCAAGTTCAAAGATTTTTAATTTTCAAGTTGTAAAATACTTCATGTATTTACTGAAAGAAATAAAAGTGCAATAAAAGAATTCCATTCACCTTTCAAAATCTTGATTTCCTTTTATTTTTATTCATATTGGGGAAATTTTAACTTTCAAAATAGAACTCTATAAAATTATTACACTCAATCCTTATTTGAAAAATCAATCCCCCATCAAGTTCATTTCCTATCATTTCTATTGATGCATACAAAGCAATCTACCAATTAGGCAGCTATTGCTACCTAGTTCCTTTGTTAGTTGAAAATTCAAAATCAGCGACATTATTTGATATTCATTATAGAAGTTTAAGATGTATACCAGATCATCAATGATTTCATGATGTTTACAATTCTAATTACATTTATACGGACATAAATAAGTCCTTATGGTACATTAATTTATTCTAAGCTAAAGCAATTTGATTAAACATCTAAATTTTATTCTATCTAAAAATGTTTGGGTTTCTGTCAATAAAAATATGGGTGTCAATAAAACCAACAGTCAAACTTATGAAGTCACGATCATAAAAGGATTATTTACTTCATGGAACTTAACAAATCATATATATATATTTTAAAGAAAAGAAATATTGAACGATCTTATTCTTCACTGAATACAGTTCCAAATATTATAAGAACATAATAGGGGAAGTTTCTCGTAAGTATAATCTTTAAATAGACTTCAATGTATAAGTCTTTCTGCTCCCTAAAGAAGGAATTTCTTCTGCTTACAAAGCTCTTGTGCCATGAATGTTAATTTAGCCGCTCTTTCTTCATCAGTTTAATTTGCCTAAATCACAGATACTTGGCAATATGTACAATGTTTGCAATGACATGGAGTTCATCTTGGAAAATATAATTCTCGAATATAGTAATAGATTAAAAAGTAGATTCCGATTCCTACGAAAAATAACCTTAAAACAGCTATAATAAGTAATTGTTATTAAATTCCTTTACATGAAATAGTTTCCAAAATTACTACTTTAAGTGGATACTTGTGTATTTCTTGAATTTTATTGGAGAATAGACACACTAACTATTATTTGTTACTAAAATTCTCAGGACCAATCCTTCAACCAAAACCTAAACTTTAGATAGGATGCACAACAAATCTGTAAGAATGGGCAGATATTTTTCTCTTAAAAGTGTGAAATAGAAATCATTATATGATTTTAATTTTACACTTTTAAGAGAATGATAACTTTTTATTTTTTAACTTTTATGGTAAAGAGGCTTAATTTCAAGGTAAATATCAAATTTGAACCCTATAATGTACAAAATAAATAGTACTATATGCCTCAGTTCAGAGAGTTATTTAAATTTGTATAATTTCCAATTATACAAATTTAAATAACTTTTTGAGGGAAATTATTTGACTTTGTGTCATTGTAGAGGCTTGATTGGTAGAGAAATCAATCCTGTTTATCTTATTTGATGCAATCAACCATCGCCATGCAAGGAGGACCCATTGAAGATTTGATGATGGATAGTCTTAACCTATTAATCAGTTTGTATAATTCATATTCATTATGAGTTTTTTTAATCATTATGAAATTTTTTTTTGTCAAACTGGAAATTTATATATGCATACCTACCTATCTACCTACCTACCTGCATGCATGCATACATACATAAATACATGTGTGTGTGAATGATTATAGTAAAACTCTGTCATTGAATGCATATAAACATTAAAATTACAACTTCTCAAAGATAATACAGAATATTAATAAATAGTAAAAATATGAACAAATGAGATATAAAAAATTAATCAATATTTTTAGCTTCTACTATATCGTTGCACAACTTACAAAAAGTTATTTTAAAATATTTTCTTGTTAATTTTAAGAGGGGATATAAAAAGTTTCTCTCATTACTGTATATTATATGTGGAGTGACACATACGCATTTTACATAGGAACTTCTGCACATTGTATGACGCATCTAGTTACAAGAACAATTTAAGAACTTGATTAGCAAGTACAGAAAAGTTGTTTAGATCACGAAATTCTATGTATCGTAACCGTCGATTTTGAGAAATGAAAACTAATATTTATTTTTAAAGCTGTTTATACATCAAAAGAAAATTTCTCTGAATATCATTTTAAGGGCCGGTGGAATACATATAAAAGTGAGTATTGTATTTGTTTTGAAAGCACGTTTTTTAATTAAAAAATTATTCTCATAAAATCGTAAAAAATTAAAGGAACTTTTTCTGTTACAAAAATAAGTCTAAGACAAACGATTGTGAAATGATATCTAGTAATGATAGTGGTACTTAATATATCCTCGGGAGAATCAAATATAACTTAAATATTTGTAGATAGAAGAAGAAAAGAAAAGTACATTTAATTCATTTCAAAAGAAGTTAAATAGGCTGAGTTTTTGGTAATTTTATTGCTTAAGATTAAGTATTTTCCAATAATTTTGAATACGCTGAAATTTAATGTATATTAAGATTGAAAAAAGAGAGGAGTGGAAAGTTTTCCATGTTTCTTCATTTGTGAAACTTGAATACGAATCACTATCTATTAGAAGTCCTCCTTTAAGACAATACTTAATGACTGTTCAAAGAATCTTACAACAGTATTCAAATGTTAGGCTATTCCAAATGCAATGTCATTTACTTTTTAAATTTCTTTGCCTGGAAATCTTATATCTCTTTCCTCATCAACGCATTTCTCTCTAATCGTTTATGAAATCTTCCTTCATCAGCAATTTTGAAAGTTTAACAAGATTACACTTATTCGAATGATTTTTTCCTTGAAATTTTAAAACGAAATGTATAAAATAATTTATTTGATAGTTGATAATATACTAAATGAATTATCAAATAAATGATGAAAAAATTTATCATTGATATGATTTAAATAAAATCAAATAGTTTATTATTGATTAATAAGAAAGATTTATTTAAACGCTGAATTTGTATTTATATTCATGAATTTAAATCACGCTAGAACAACAAAATTGGTTTATAAGGTAGTTTTCTGAGATGCATTCTAAGACGAAGTCTGAGATATGACGTCGTAGTCTTAAGCCACGATTAAGTGAAGAAATGTACACATGAAAAGGACATCCTGTTCTATTTTTATATCATATCAAGAGAGGTATATTTTATCCCATGAAATTTTAATATGTATAGTTTTTTTCACCCAAAAGGTTTTGGCTGCAACAGAATCGAACACGTAATTTTTCATTTACGACATCAATATTTTTCACCTACCAAAGGCCTATAACCTAAATAATAGAAGAAATAAATGTGGCAAAAGTCAGTTAAATGAAATTAAATTTTATCTTTGTATTTATAGAATTACAGTTGAATATTGATGATTTAGAAACTGAAATGAATTTAATTAGACAGAATATTTTACAGACAAAAGCTATAAATGTTATGAATAGCATGAGAATGTATTTAAAATAAAAGTATTATTTGCAGTTCGAGGGGTTATAAATTTAATACCAAATAAATTGAGTAGAATTGAGATATTATTTTATTTTAATTATGGGTTCTTTTTTTTAAACACGTGCATGATTTTGTGTGATTTATAAGACCTTCGAAATACCTTTCCCTATCGTGTTGACAAATAATTATTTTCGAGTAAAATATGGTTTCTTATAATCAAATTATAGATGTGTAAAATTGAACAAACTAAATACTTTAACTAAAATTGCATACAATTGTATACCAAGGGGATTCACTTACTTCCATCTGATGTTGGACCTTCCAAAGGCTCAGACCAGTTACCACAACCAAGAATATTGCAAGCTTGTACCTATAATAAAATGTATCTTTAGATATATACAGATTTCAAATCGGACATAAATTAATTTCATATGGATATAAATGAAATCATACCTTGAAAAGTTTTAATACAGTAAAGGTCAAATAGGTCACGTTTAATAATTTTAATGACCTCATATTTATATATCTGTATCACATTTTAAAATTAAAAGTAATTTTAAAACAAGTTCTTTGTAAAATAATACATAAAATTTAATTAAAATATTTCTTTGCAAATTTTCACATATATCTTCAATGAATAAAACACTATTATATCACACTAAATTTATTTTCAAAATATGAACAGAAACCAAGCCATAAGTTTTGTCACAGTAATTAAAATATGAATATTTCCGTGTAATGGAAAAAAATTTATATTTCTGTAATAAAAACTCTTTTGGTATACACAGTTTCGTAGTTTTCTCTTTTGACAGTTTGAAGACGTCAATCATTTTTAACCTTAAGCGTTAATTAATCATTTTTTTTAAATAAAAAATGCTAAGTTTTATATTTTTTTCAAATTAGGTCATGAAAATCTTAATTTCAAGAAGAGAGTATTAGAGTAGAATTTTATATTTTTGTATGTTATTTTTTGACTTAAAATATCACAACTTTGTTCTTCTGTCCATTTTAATGTATGGTGTTTAGTCAAAAAACTTACTTTAGCATTATATAATGATTTATTATGGCAACTATGTACGAACAATTTTTGCACATGAGAAAATTGACAACCATATAGGTTGAATTTAGTTTTGCAATTTTTATTTCTTCCAAAAAAAAAAAAAATCGATTCCTGTTGATATCGAAGCCAGTGATTGGTAGAAAAATTTAGTATTTCTTTTTTTCTTCGGATAACATCGAATGAGACTAAAGAAATGCCTGACACTTGAAGCTAGCGATACAGTCTAAGTGTAAGTCTCATGTGTTTATATTTAAACTGTATTTAATTTGAGATAGTTAAATAAAAATAGCAGACTTTTAAAGAAAGTAAAAAAATTTAAATTTTATATAAAGTACTTCATGTTTGAAAAATAACAGAATCGGTTCCAAAAACTTCAAAAACAAAATAAATTGTTTGGTAAGCATTTTTCATCCACTCTTTTTTATTCGAGGAAAGCTCACACTCCCAAAAGTCTTTGAAATAAATAAAATAAAAAATAAAGGTGAAACACTCAACTGAAATCTTCGTGGACGCTTTGAGGAGGTATGAAAATCATGCTAGTCAACTGAGGGAAGCACAAGATGCTGATGTTCAAAAGAAAATAAATAAAAATTGAAATTCAGTGGGAAAAGACAGACAAGTTGTAAGTTCTTGTATTTTTGTATTTTCTAACACCATATCTTTCTCTAACCATAATAACAAAAAAAAAATATAAAAAAGTCTGATTACGCATTGATATTATATAGTGTAATTTACTAAACAATTTTGATTTATGCGTCTAGTGTCTTTTTAATGCAAAGTACCGTATTTACGAGAATCTAATACGCATCGTTTTTGGCCAACTGTAGTTTTCAAAATTGGGGTGCGCATTAGATTCGAGTGCAAGGTCAGCAGATAGCCAATGACGTCAACCAAATTTAAATCGTAACAATGGATTACGGTGTTTTTCGACTACATTTACCGTCATACTTATCGTTGACACATTATTGCATAGAGGATACAAACTGCAGAGCAAACAGAGAAGAATTTCATATGACGCTACTTTAAAAAGTAAAGTAATTCTTTATGCTGAAAAAATGGCAATAGAAAGGCAGGGAGAGAGTTCGACATAGGTGAGAGCAATGTTCGCTTGTGGTGGCAACAGAAATTGGCACTGTTTGCAACTAAAGCTAGTAGAAAGAAATTCACTGCCCCTCGGAAAGGAAGAGACCCTAAAATTGAAGAAAAAGTTTTGGAATTTATACGTGAAAGGAGGAAGAATGGACAACCTGTGACTAGTGACACCATAAGAAATGAAGTAAAAGAGGAAAAGAGGCAGTAATCTTATTATCGTTTCTGGAGGGATGACGTCTGTGTCACAACCTCTGGACGTTAGTATAAATAAACCCTTTTATTTATACTAACGTCCAGAGGTTGTGAACCCAAGGGTACGTTCAGGTGGAGTACGAAAAATGGTTTTGTGAGCCAAACTGTGAATTGACCTCGACAGGAAACATTAAGCGTGCTGCACCGCAAATTGTTGCACACTAGGTTTCTGCTGCCTGGAAAAGCTTCGAAGCACCGTTGATAGTGAAATACTTCAAGAAATGCTGCATTTCAAATTCATTGAATGGCCGTGAAGATGACGTGCTTTGAAACGCCGAGTATTACGATGATGATGACGAGGAAAAAAGAAATGAATCTGTTTCTGATGAAGAGAGCTGCGAGGATTCCAGTGATGAAAACATTAGTGAATAAAGATGATTACTATTAATCACTGATTGTAGAAACTGTTAGCTAGATAGAAATTTATTTCATGTTCATATTTTACGATAGGTACCGTATATACGGTAGTGGTAATTAACAATGATTGTTTCACATAACAATAACCCACTAATAGATTAATTCTATGTTCTGCTTCTTTATATGTATAAATCCATTGTTGTATAAAATATGGTATCTAAATTTAGATAAAATTATCATACCATTGATTGATAGTTTACATACAAATCCATTGTTTTATAAAATAAGATTCAATAAATTCCTCATACCATTGATGCGCATTACATTCACCGACAAAATTTTTTTTATTATTTAAAGTTTTAAAATGAGGATACGCATTAGATTCGCATAAATACGGTAGTTTTTAAAGAATTAAAGTGAAATTTAATGTAGAGAAGTGGAAATTTTCTGCAACTACCAAATTTCTGTGCATGGTATTCCTATTTTTAAAGAAAACAACTCCAGCTGTACCAATTGCAGTTAAAATGATTTCACGGAATCGCTTAAATGATGACTGAGGATGAAAAGCGATTAATAGACTAGTAGTTATGCAATCACAAACGGAAAACAATTGCTGACTACAGGTATCGAGTACGGTGGATTCCAGATTTAGACATTGAGTACGATTATAAAGGAACCTAGACACCAAAAAGTCACAATACTTGGTTTTAAATGCTGACACCAGATGGATATGATTTGTGGGCATCTTTGCTGCGTCTGAAATGATAATCTAGAGATAAAGTTTATACAGGAGGCAAACTGAGAAAGGGCTTTATAGCCGGAGATCAGCGGTGTGTGTTCCCCTCACGCAAATTCATAAGATACTTTATCTTGAAGCAGTGAACACCACTCTTAGACATATTAAGATTGATACAGTGCTATCTTAAATGACGACGAGTCGAGGTTTTGCATACAAAGTGATTCTCATTAGGAGAGAATCTGGGAAACGCTCTCATCTTGAGAGAAATCAATCACTTTGGTGACACTGGTGGGAAGAATAATTTTAAATGGATATACAATGATCCATATCTTCTCTTCTCATACGGTAACAGAAGAACACTATTAGAATGATATTTACTAACTCTGTGAGCCATATTTTTGAGGAGCTGTAGAAGACCATTTCCTTTTTATAGACCATAATTTCTATTCACACGAAGTTACGAGGTACCTAAGCCTCACTTCAAAGAGTATTTCCAGGATACTCTAGGAAGCACCAGTGTATGTCAACAATCTCTTTCCAGGTCTTTTCAAACATTAAAATTAATGCTTTTGGAAAAATTAGAATTAGCATTGCAATCGTTGATTATAAGACTCATAATTTTATGACAACTCACTGTGATTTTTGTTTAGCTGTACTAGGTGATTATACCTCATATTAGATGAAGTAATAAGGAGTGAAATAAAGACAGATGAATTAAAAATGCATCATATAACACATTTAATTTTGATCAACGTTGCTGTCATTTGTAAAACTGATTATATTAAACTCTTGTGTGAAATTCTTCGTTAGTATTTCTTGACTTATAGCATAAGGCATAAGAATAGCAAAGTTTCTACTCTAAGCCATATTTTTTTCGTTGAAATATTGCACTTTTCATACTTGTAACTTTAATTTTGAGCACACATACATGAGAGTGCATATACAAATAAATATACTTACATGATTGCAAGCATATAAGTATCTATATATTTTTAACTATCTATGTATATCATATCAGTTAACATGGGGCCAGCCTAAATAGATAAAAGCATATAAATTTTATGTATTTAGGGTGGCAAAATTGGTTAACTATAACTATTTTGGCACAACAGATATAAGAAATTATTTTTATTCTGATCTTCACTGGAATTATCAGCAAATCTGTGTTTCATGTTTAACAGCTTTGAATATCAAAACATAAAATGTTTTAAAATTAATAGTGTAGTTATGAACATACGAAAATAAAAAAGTGTTAATGTCAATAACTTATTGTGTGAGATAAATAAAATATTCTTCACCTTAAAAGGCAAAATTACCAAAAAAAGATTTTTTAATTTACTTTAAGTCTCTTCCGTAAATTCAATAAAAATCTATTGCAGTAAAATGGAATTTCATCAAAATATGATGTCTGTTTGATTAATTTACGAACATCGCTTTTTGTAATGAAAAATATATATTTTTTTAGAATTAAACGCAACTGTGAATATCCAATTCTACATTTTCTTTATAATAAAATGATAAAATAAGTTTACTTAAATTTTTTTTACATAAGCATATCTTAAAATGATACATTTTAAATTAAATATGAGAGACATGTATTACTTAAATCTGTTGTATTAATTGAAAATTTAATTACGCGTAACTAGAATGAAAATGATCGGGAGTTAAAAACTTATTGTCAATGAATAGAAACAATTAATATGCCATTCATAGTAGCTCTTCAGTAGTACACAATGTGCTTTCTTCCGTTAAATTTTAAATTTCTTAATGAAGTAACTTTTTGAAATGTCATATTTTTTATCACTTGTATCAAATAATGTTCCTGAAGTAATTAACATATTAATTTTTTGAGACTTCATAAGATTTCACTATCACTGAGGATTTTATATTTATGAATAAAATCACACACAAATAAACATATATATATATATATATATATATATATATATATATATATATATATATATATATATATATATATATATATATATATATATATATATATATATATGTGTGTGTGTGTGTGTGTGTGTGTGTTTGTCCGTCCAGTCACATTAATGTGATCACCTGTCAAAAATTAGATAATCACCTTTCGCAGACCGGATTGCTGCCAGACGTGCAGGAAGAGAGTCAATCTGGTTCCTAAAGTATTCACTGAGATGTTGAGCCATGCCGACTCCAGTGCCATGACCAGCTATGCTTGATTGAGATGGTCTCACAGATTCTCGATTGTGTTTAAGTCATTTGAGTTTACTAGTAAGGGGAAAACGGTAAACTCAATCATCTGCTACTTTTCGAACCACTCACGTACACTGCCAGCTGTATGACATCTCGTATTGTCCTGCTGGTAGATGTCATCATTCTGAGAAAAAAACAATGTAGACATATGGATGGATATGGTAAGCAAGAATAGGTGCGTATTTGTTTTGATTCATCATGCCTTCCACAATGACGAGTGAACCCAGAGAATGACAGGCAAACTTTCCCCTGATCACAATGCTCCTGCCTCCAGCCTCGGTCGTTCTGGTAATGATTCCAGGGAGTTTGCTTTCAGAAGTTTCCCGTCGTATACATCAATGTGTATCTGTGGAATGAAGCATAATATGTGATTCACCGGAAAAATTTACAAGTCACCACTCAGTGGAAAATTCACTCGTGTGCGCATTCCAGTCTTCGTCACCGATGAACAGCAGTCAGCCTAGGTGCACGAACTAGGCGTTTGTTTTGGGGGCCCAGAGACAGCATAGTTTGCTGAACAGTAGTTTGAAAGATACTATTAGTAGCCCCTTGGTATATTTGGGCAGCCAGTTGTTCAACGGTAGCACGTCTATTCCCTCGAACGCATCTTCGCAGACGTCGTTCATCTCTGTCATCTACGTCCTATGGTGCATCACATTTGCCAAGTCGTTGATTTACGACAGTCCCATTTTGATATGCACGGTATGCTTTTACTACGATGACACTTGAACAGTTCATAAAACCAGACGTTTCGGAAATGGTTCCACCCTCAACCCTAAAGCCAGCGATCATGGCTTTTTGTACGTCGGATAAATCGCTCCGTTTATGCATTACGTAAACGCTTGCAATGTTTTTTGAAACTCGCATACACCCTTTATATACGCTCGACTGTATTGTGTTGCCACCGGCCATCTGCGATCTGTTACTGGTTATTTAATGTCGAAAGTATTTGATTGTTACATTAATGTAACTGGACTGTGTATGTATATATATATAAAAATATAGCAGGTTAGATAAGAATGGAGAACAACTTAATTATAGTTCCTTCATATACTGAATTTAAACATCTTGTTAATTAAAATATATGATAAAGGAGTCCTCAAAATCAAAAGCTAGTAAATCTTCCATCTGCATTAATCTTTGAAAAAAAATTTAATTTTGGAATCTTTTACGTTAAAATTATTTTTCATAAACTTATTTCTTACAATTAATTTCTTAAGATAATTTATGAAGAATAATATTTAAGTAAAAATCTAAATTAAACACAGAAGACAGTAATTACCAAACATGCATAAATATCAACAGTTTGATTTTATACATTATTCTTGTAACACACACACACACACACACACACACACACACACACACACACACACACACACACACACACACACACACACACACACACACACACACACACACACACACACACACACACGCACGCACGCACGCACACACACACACACACACACACACACACACACACACACACACACACACACACACACACACACACACACACACACACACACACACACACACACACATTAAAAGAGTAGAACAAAGATATTTTCCCATCAAGTATCAATGTGTATAGGGTAATGGATAAATCCTAAATTACATGTATTTTTATTATATATGTTATAAATAAAAACTTCTGATGGAAACAAAATTCGGAAACATGAACTTTCGAATTATTTTTCATTTATTTAACATTTTTTTATGATTGATTAACACGCTAAGAATTATCCTTTAAACAAGCTAAATTTATTCTTTAAGCTAATCATATCATAACAGAAGTTCATGAAAATCACATAGCTTAAAAATCTATGGATTTTTAGCAATTCAAAAAATTCTAGGAACCCATAGATTTTATGCACTGTGTGATTTTAATGACCTACTGTAATCATTTAATGAATGTTATCATTTTAAAGAATTTTTGTCATGGCATCTTCAAATAAACTTATTTCTCTATAAAACTATCAGTTTTATATCTTTCTCCTATAAAACTAATTCACATAAAGTTAAAAAATGTCAGAACTAAAAAACATTCTAAATTTTAAAAACCATGAAAATATAGATTCACATGAGCGTATCATTTTTGTCGTCTACACGGTAGAACTATTTCAAAAGTCTAATAAAAAGGGCAGTTTCTAGAAGACATTCACTTTACAATTCAAAATCTAGTAATTAATTTTTTTCATCGTATAAAAAGCTTTTCAATTGTGACATCATTCTTCTAGATGTGCTGTATATTTAATTATGGTATTCATCTCAATGTCTCTCTTCCCAAAATTTAGACGGAAATCATTTATGAAAGAAAGAGATGCCAAATTAAATGCACATGTGGTGTGAAGCAACAAAAGTGCTACATTGAAACAAATTTCAACATAAGGTATCTTAGAAAAGCTTTAAAGCATATCCATTCACTGCAAAATTTGAGAAATTCTTTATAAGAAGCTATTTTAATTTCCATGAGGTTCACCTTCAATTATTAAGATGTAATTGTTCAAATTTCCACTAAACCTAGTAACTTTGTGTTTCTAATAAATTCAATTAATTCATATCTGTTTATTATCAATGAAATAAAATAAATGTTCAAGATGATTCTGCCTTGAAAATTATATTCAATTTGTACATCAGAAAATACCACAATTAAAAATTAAGAAAATTTATAAAATATAAAGGGAAATATCAGGAAAGTGCACTTTTAAGTATGCTAAGCAAAGAACATAAACTTAATAATTTTTTCTAATCACATGTACAGTGCATGGTATTAACACGCAGATATTTTATATATTACTCACAAGAAGTATAAAGGTTTTGTTATGAGTAACAGCGAGGTTTGGATGTTAAGGTCGTTGTGTGACTCAAACGTATTTATAAAAACTCCTAAAGATGAACTTTGTTATTTGTTTTTATTTGAATAAATACTAGTTTAATTGATAGCAATAAAAGCTTCATTTTGAGTTAAAAATAAGCTGGAATCAACTGAATTACAAATTTTAATATATTTTCTTATTAAATTAATAGTAACGAAATAAATCACTGAAAATGTTTCTTTACAGGTTAATAGTAAATTTTAAGTTATTAAGGACCTTGTAAGATTTTCAAAATGATTATTTAATTTTAGATATATTTTCTTTTTGTGTATATGATAAAATAACTATAGTAGAGAATATAGAGAGTGAGTTGAGAAAGTTAAGAGATAAATATGTTTGGAGAACTTTTTTATGTGGTATGAATCTACAAAGTATTTATATTCACAGCAAAACAAAAATATGGTATTATAATGCAATAAAAGATAGTTTTTCAAAATTTTAAAATTTTGTTTTTTTTAAGTGTGAATACTGTCAATCAAATTAACTGTGGTGCCATACAACTTCTGAAACAAAATTTTCTTATATACTTCCGGCAAAGTGTTTTGGGGAGTCAAAAATCAGTAACTAATTTTCGGAAATGAATGTTCTTAAAATTCATCCTAAATTGCAATTGCATTAAGAAAGATAAAATCTGGCAGACTATGTCGCCATATTATGTATATTTCACGAAATATATTGAAAAAGAAAAGAAATTGGCATCAACAATGTCACCATAATAAACATTTTAATTTATTTTTTACCACTTTTACATTAATAATGAGTGGTTTTTCTACAAATCTAAATTGAGTCTCATAACTTGATAGATGCTCGTAGTTAAGCTCTATTTTTAGTGATAAATGAATAAAACATCCGTAATTGCTAAATAGAGATTTTCTATCAATTCAGAATTATTCTAATGATAAAAAAATTCACTATCAGCAACCAGAAACTTAATCTTGTGGTTATTTAGAAAATATCGAAGTTTTCCCAGCCTCCTCTTCTTTATAGTAAACGAAAGGAAGGGCTGTTTTTATATTTTGTAATTTCAGTTGTGGATACATTATTTTAATTGGAAGAAGCAATAATTTGTATCGTAATATATCATAAAAGAAACTGCACTGCTGATTATTAAAAGGCATTCTCTTAAAATTAATTATTAAAACACTCAAATCCAAATATAATTCTTGGATTTTAAAAATTATGTTTTGGTATTCAAAGATGTATTTTTGGAAATTAGAGAAGATTTTTTGGACTTATTGAATCCTATATGTAATTAAAAACAATAAAACATACATTTTAGTATTATTGGAAAAATAATATAAGGTTTAGTAGATAAATTTGAAATTGCAGTAAAAATGTAAAAATGGATATGAAATTTTACACAAAGAAGCACACACTCATATGCATTTTTCAATAATATAAAATATATAATCACAAGTAAAATCAATAACACTTAATAAATTATTAGAAGAAATTAAAGACTTAAAGTGACTTGTAATTCAAAATAATACGTACTTGAAAGGAATAGGTTTCCCCAGGCTCCAAATTCACAAAAATGTACATATGATTATTACGATTAGGTGCATTAATGTCCAAAGTTTTGTTTGCAACAAGGCTACCATTGTGATGATGGAGTTGAACTGTATAATGGGTTATGTTAGCTCCATTGTCGTGATTGGGCCTTCTCCATCCAAACAAAAGAGTTTCATTAGTGGATGCAAGCATATGAACCCAGGAAACTTTAGGAGGAACTAAAATAGAGATGAAATATATAAATATTAAATATGATATTTAATATTCTTAAAATAAAGCTATTAATATTAGAATCATTTAGTATCCATAATTAAGTACAAATTTTTAGAACTTAATCACAAAAAATGTAATTGATATGAATATGAATACAGTTTCGTAGTAGTATGCATGCAAAATGATACTGTAAATTAAGTACTCTTTCTAATATTATTTAGATCAAGGGGAATCGATTTAAGAAGAAAAATAATTGTTAACAGTTTTGGTGCAAATTTGGTGAAGATTTCTAAATCATTGTAATTTTTCTTAATTCAGCGCCAATGTACAACATTGGCGTTGATTTAAGAAATAAAAAAAAATGTATAGAAAAGAACAATTTTGTATGATTGACTAATATTTACTTCGTCAATTATATTAAAACAGAATTAGCATTTCTGCAATTTCATTAAGTTTTATTCTTGACTTTTATTAAATTTCCAACAATTGCCATTCACTTTTTTTGATTTTATAAAACTAATTTTCAGAGTGTTTCAACTTTTATTTCATAGGTAAATTTACAAAGATATTCATTGCATGCATTATACCATGATGTTCATCCTCAAAATAACTCTTCTATAATATCTATCATTAAAAGCAACCAATCTACATCTAACCTATAGTTCTATGAGCATCCAAGTTATCGTTCTATCCAAATCCAATCTATCGTTCTATCAGGTAAAGTATGGAAATATTTAGAATTCACAATGTGTTTTAATGACCTCATTTACAAAATTATAAGGGCAAAAATGTGGTGTGTGTGTTCTTTATTTCATTGGAAATATAAGAAGGATTAGACAGTTTTTGATAAAACAGTGACCCAAGATTTCGGTATAGAAGTAATATATTGTAAGTATTTACATTATTAACATCAAAAGTGAGAAAATTCATACACATTTTTTGGTACTTGTTTGTGTGTGCAATAACAGAAAGTTGTATTTATGAATCTTATGTTTTCAACGAAAAAATAGGGCTCTATTAACAATAAATTAAAACATTTCTTGACTCCAAACAGTTACTTTTGAAGAACGAAAATCAATTTTGTGGAGCAAGTGGAGATTTTACGACTTTCAAATGCTGTCTTCTGTTTCTCACTGTACAGCTAAACGTAGAATCATATGATCATATGATTGATTGATTTTATTCTTTACGTAGTAAATATTAGTCAAAAATTTGGCATAATAAATAATAGCGGGATTAAGAAAAGTCACATTTTTTAAAAATTTGGTCTTAAATTTACTTAAAAGCATGCATAAGTGCATAAAGAATGAATTGTTTCAGGTTGAAATTTCTCAATACATATTATATCCTTCTGAAATTAGCAAACTGGAAAATTAATTCATAAAATGCTTTTATTTCTCCTCTGGAAAAAATATTTATGAATCAAATGGCTTACAAAGTTATTTAAATATACAACTTATTAGTAAATTAAATGAGCATACCATCTGCAGGCATTGAAACATTCAGATAATCGTAATCACTAGTCCCAGCTCCATTCTGAGCAGATATACGAAATGTATACGTGACTCCCGGTAATAACGAAGTTACTGTATACTTCGTTATATTTCCTGGAATGTCATGGTCTACAGCAAGTACTGGCTCTTCTCCATAATTCTCTCGTTCTAATCGAAATCTTTGTACAGGCAAATTTCCATCATACTTAACATGCCAATATAAAGTTGTTGTACTAGTATCTGTAATCGTTACATTATCTTGCAGAAACTCTACTTCAGGAGGCTCTATAAAAGAGGAAAAAATTAATGAATATTTACACATTTAATCATCAACTATTTAATTAACAGATCCAAGAAATTGAATTTTATTATTAAATGAAAGAACAAGAGATTAATACCTTCTGATTTAAAAGTAAAAAGAATTCCTATTCAAAGAAAAACATTAATGCTATAAAATCGTGTAAGGAAATGATTATAAATTTAAAAGTTGTATAATACTAGTGAATGATATAGTACAGTATTTATTATAAATGAAAAATTTGAAAATGTCTCATCTCGATTGTAAATGAAAGATATATGCACGGTAAATAAACATGTAAGCAATTTTTTGTGACATACAAAAAAGTAATAAAATTAAAAAAAAATCTTTAGATGATCATATACATTAAGCGAAATATATTCGCGCAACTCTCTCGAAAATGATTCACGCCAAATCTGTCATGTCCGGAATAATTATACTAAATGAAACGTTATAGGAGAAACAACCATACAAAAAACGAGCCGTTAATTTTCGTGAGACAACTCTTTCATCATATTATGTGTTGAACTTCTATTATCTCCCGCGACAACTACCAAGATTCACACTACATGGACTGGGAGAAGCGAGGATCTTATTTTGCGTGCCAAAAATCGACAAGGAGGTTGTTCATTTCAAAACAAGATGGTGCTTCGCATTACAAGTTTTATGACTATGCTCAAGTTTACATGACGCGAGTGTTGTCTTACGAATAAATTACGCGACAATGTTTCATGTAATAAGCAAAATTTAAAAGATTTTTATAAAACAATGCACACTTTTCAGCTACTTTGCATTTTTATTCACAAGCGAATTCTAGAAACTTACTTTAAAATAATAAAAAATTTTAGAAAGAATTTTTACTTTTTAGATGTTTTACAAATCAGAGCATCGAATCTGAATATTTCAATTTTATAAAGTAAAAACAATTCAAAAGAAAAATTCTTCGTGTATTCAAATTTCACTTTTAATTTGCAAATTCCGCGCACTTATATACAAAGTAATTATTTTAAAATGTAGATTTATCAATTATTTTTATATTAATTAACCATTGAAATATTCTGAGGATTAATACGAAGTCAGGTTTTAAGCAAAAATATATAGGAAATAATAACAGAAGGCTGTTATACAGAATTTTAAAATTTGCTATAAAATGCCCATCGAGGCGTCTCTTATTCTGAAAAATATTACTACCATTCTCAAAGTAAAAGATAGAAAGACTTCTTCCAGTAAGAACTTACCAAGGAAAATGGAGTGATTTTAGCAGTGAAATATTACAGATTTGATCCTAGTCGTTGTTGAATTATTGAAGCCGGAGTTATAGTTTTTATTACAAATATACGTTTCTTATGGGGAAAAAAAGAAAAGAAAAAGAAAGACAGCCCCATGCAAATCAAACCAAATCTTCCGGCAAAAAATTTAGACGAGTTAATGGAGAACTTCATTCTGATTATCGACATCTAATTCAAGGATATGCAACAGAACTAGTAAATACGGTTTTGGTCAGTTTTCACAGATCTTAGAAGAAAAAAAAAATACAGCAGTTAAAAGTTCTATTTAATTGATTTTATTTAACCACAGAAATATCATCAGATTATGTGATGGCGTATTTATATGTTTATTGAGGAAAGTTTGAAAGCAATTACCATAACAAATTAATACCATATCAATTAATTTTCTTAATAAGGGGAAATTCATTATATTTGATTAATTGTAAAGATTCCAAATTTTCCTTAATCATTTAAAATCAAGATTATTAGTATTCATTGAATAATAAATTTATTGCCATAAATTTATTAATTCAATGAATGAATAATGGAAGAAGTTCCATAGTAGACGAATCTTTTGGAAAGAAGCATTAAAATGACGGGAGAATGTTATGGCAAGAGCAAATTTTCACTAAACAAGAAAAATTCATAATGATTAAGCATTATGGTCTGAATGTTTCCTTATTTTTAAACCAAATAAAATTCTACAAATAATATATTTTCTCCATATGTTGGATTAAAAGCTGAAATTTTTATACTGAATAAGGACTGATTTTTAGAATATGAGAATGTGTTTGTGTAAATATGCATCAATGTTTGGGAAAAAAACGTTCAGACGAAATTTATATTCCATAAAATAAATTTACCAATTTAATTTAATTAATTAATGAATAACAAATATTAATAATAACTCATTAATAATAATTATTCTTAATGAAATTGTTATAACTACTGAATTTTTTCTCGTGAATGTTTTTATTAGTTCATAATTTAAAAAAAATACCGAAAACATATATAAAAATAATGAATTTATCATTTTATAGTATAGATTTATAAACCTATATAAAATTTCAGTCACGGTTGCTAATATTCTCCCATAGTATTTGATGAAAATGTAGACACTGAGCAAAACATCACAAAGTATAAGTCATGATTATTTTAAATAATATGTGTGAGAATGTTAGATTAAACGATCTCTTACAGAAAAAGAAAAAAATATTATGTTATTAATCAGGCTGTCTCTACAAATTGCATTTGGTGTATGAATGACATTATCTGTTCAGTGCTTAATTGTGCTTTACCATGTTAATATTATTAATTAATTCTACTTATTTGAAGAGTTACAAGAAGAATGAGAATTTTATAAATATACCGTAAGCAGTTGTAATAAATATATCACTAGAGAATGTTTTCTCCTTAATCAAAAGAAAGAATAAATGGTAATTGTAATAGTTTCAAACGTATTTTGCATTTTCATTTCACTGATGTCATAATTATTGGTCTTCTAACCTAAATCTTGTTAAGCACTTGTAGCTTCGGATAGAAAGAGCAATAATATCATCATCAAGGAATTCAAAGAAATTAATGTAACTTGTGTTTCATCATCATGAGAGAATACTCTGCAAATCTCTTAGACTTTTAACACTTCAAATAAGAAATGGAACGTTATTAAGTGAACTGATTGCACTGCATATTTTTTTAATGAAAATAACATAAAAAAGAGTTCAGTTTAATACAAAACATTTTTTACAAATGTAATGTTTTATAATAAATTCTTTTAAGACATAATTTGAAATTTTTAGTATGTATTAAAAATGAGCACAAAATTTCCTTGTAAAATTTTCCTATACATCAGAACTAATCATAAACTCTTTTTTTTAAAATACTATTTTATGTTATATATGATGTTTTAGAAAAATATTGGAAGTAAGCGTTCATTTATAAAATTTAATTCAAATTTATCAAGTAAAATGTTCAAGTAATTCATATTTTATATCATTAAAAATAAAGTTATTTAATTCAAATAGCATTTATTGTAACGATAATTAGTGTATAGATGGCAGCACTGTAAGTAAATTGTTATATTAGTTAATATCAAAAATTAAATTTGCTAGGTACTTAAAATGAAAAACGTGAAAAGTACATATGTTTATTTGCTGTTGAATAATATGCCTTAAAAATTTTATTAAATTACAAGTTATTTCAAAATAACTTCAAACTTAAAACAATAAATTTATATGAATATAAAATTAATCAATTAAAATAGTTCTTCTAATAAATTAATTGAAATTCTTAATTATTATCTAGTAGATGGCACCACTATTCATCATTTAAATGAATATAGTATTTTTTTTAGAACATGAACATTTTTCGGAGAATTTTCAATCAAAATCGACTAACATGAATCTGATTCGTGGAAAGAAAGACAAATATCTTCAGCTAATTATTTCGTTTTATTTTGCTCGAGTGTTTTTTTAGCATTTGTTTTATATCATCATTACAATAGCATAGGTAATATTTATATAAGACTGTGTCCAATTTTGGAATAAAGCTTTCATTTTTAGTTTATAAAGTATTATTTTATATTTGTAGAAATGCAGTAATTCTCTATTAATTTATTCGATTTAATTCATGATATTAGCATAATTTTTTATGATCAAGCCTTTTCTGCTTCTACTATGTAAATTAAACTATTCAAGTTTCTAAAAGTTGAAAAAGTAGAAAGAAAGCTTATATGTTTGGACTTGCATGTTCGGTAGAATGTCGCATAAAATTTCATTTAACTTTGCTCGTTTTGCCCTTTAATTCTTTTTTGTTTAATTAAGAGAACGCCGCCCAGACTAGTAGTTTTTTGAAGCCTTAAAAATGTTTTTTACCTCTTTTTTTAAGTTTTTATACACTATAAAGATACTTTCTTTAACCTTTGTTTTCACGTAAAGAAAGTACCTACTACAATCTATTCTACCTTAGAAGAACATTTTTAATGAAAAGTTACCTTTAATTAATATGACAGAGAAAAAATAGAACTGTTTGGACTAATTAGATTTTCAAAATTTTAATCTTTTGCTTTTACATTATTTTAATAACCATAAAAGTGAAGCTTGCGCATTTCATAAAATCAAAACTTTAATTATTAATTTCAATATTTCACTTCTAAAACTAAAGAATTGAAACGATAACGTTGATCTTTGTCTCAAATAACAGTTACATTACGCCTATATATTTTTTGATATTGTGTGATAGCTATTCAATATCCAATACGGATTTCTATCACCGGAGAATCTTTATTTATTACGAATTGAATCTTTATTTATGAGCAGCCAAATTTTAACAATTTGGGAAAAATAGAATCGCATCATAAATATGTGATGGTGCAGAAAATCTCAAGGTAAAGCCTTTATTATTGACTTTACTTATCTATAGAGGGTCAGTATATGATCCTTGTTCACTATGTGACCAAAATGTACAGTTTGTACGTTACGAATTTACAAAATATTCCATACAATATGTAAAGTTTGTACGTTACGAATTTAATCATAGGAGAAATGACTTTTTGCTGTTCTAACAGGAGAATTACTGTATGCATATATTGATCATGGACAAGAAACAGGAATGTTAATACTAGATTGGTATTCATCTTTTTATTTAAAACTGACATTGATTTTATTAATATGTATTAGAATTTTAGTTGATTGAATTGCTGTTCCCAGTTACTCTATCTGTTAAGCATCTTGTACAGCATTTGTTGAATGAAATAAATATATTTGTTCAAAGCGCTGAAATAAGTATTGTACCAGAGAGAATTAAGAGTTTCTATTTCTTAAATAATAAATTTTTTCGGTATGGCTATAAAGGTTCTATTTTTTTCCTATAAAGAAATAATGATATTCATTTTTAAGTATTCAGCAACGTATAAAGTTCATGCTTAGTAAAATAAATATGTTATTATGTTTCCAACTGAAAAAAATATTAGCACTATGCAGATACTAATATGCTGTTCATCTAATATGTTAACACTGTTTAAAATTTAGAGAAATGGCAAAAATGATTCCCAAACTGCATATAGAGCAAGTAGAAGATGTGGTAAGTAATTCAGGCTAATATAATCATTTGATTATTCGGCATTTCCCACGATGATGGAACCCATTGCTATGGATTTTATTTATGATACAAGCATATTTGACCCATCAATATGCATTTATTCCCGTATGTCTCCTAAATATACTTATGGGTTTTATTTATGAGACAACTACAGTCTCAAAAAATTTCAAGCGTATTCGTTCGAAAATATTCGCTCATTGGTATGACAGGAAGACACTGAGTAATGCGAAATAGCCTTTACTGAATACTGTTTTCTGTATCACATTTGCATAGCATATAAAATATTTTTTAGTTTCAACAGCCAGTGTGGGATGAGTAGACGTTCTAGCTATCTTGCACAATTACAATTTGATTCTCACTGTTCATCGTATATATTTGAAATAATCGAGCTTTTCCTAATAAATATAACATGATCTTCCATGAAATGAGATCAAGAAAGTCTGGGTGAATGGAAATTAGATTTCTCAGTCATAAAATAAGTAAATGAATTTTCACTTTAATTATTTCTTAAAAATTACTTCCATAAAAATGTGATGTATTTGCTAGTATTAAATACAACAAAATTTGGCAACTTATGTTTGTGAATTATTTAATAGTTAGCTCTGTACATTAATAAACTCTTAGGATGATTTTTAGCGGAATCAATACACTAATGAAATAGAAAATATAATAATCCAGTTTTTAGCAATGTCTTCCCATTTACTAATTGAATAAACTAGAGGAAATTGGTAACATTCTATATTTTTAAGAATTTAAAATGAACTTGTAAAATAATCAATAAATAAAGCAAAAATTAATCACCAGATATCTCTCACAAATTTCTAAAAAATAATATGATTTAAATATCATAAGTTTATTTTTATACTCTATAAACTGATATATATATATATATATATATATATATATATATATATATATATATATATATATATATATATATATATTATATATTATATATTATATACTCTTTCTTCACTCTCAACTCAATTTTCATACGGTGAAGGGAAAAATTAATTTTTCACAATTATATGATCTTTGTACATATACTGAATGTTAAAAATGTTTTAAAAAAGAACGAAACACAACTAGATGTTGAATTCTTAGTTTTGCTTCATTTATGGAGAACTAGCATACTGAAGATATTGATTCATTAACAAATGGGATAAAAATAAATTTTACATCTATATAAAAAATATTAGTGTTATATTACCATATCCTTGGCAAAATTATACCCATTATTTAATTTTATAAGAAAATATTAACGCTTACTTATTATTTTATATCAATTAAATATTTGGAGCTATTACTTCAAGAACTAAATCATTTCCCAATCTAATTATAAAGAAAAATTATTTAAATTGTACTAAATAATTGTTAAAAGTAAAAAAGTATTTTGCAGACAAAATTTACTGTTGGGAAATTACTAGGAAATTCCATTATTAAGAAGTGGAGTTAAGCCTTTAACAATAAATAAAATGAATGAAATCCAAATAAGAGAAATATATGTAATATATGTTTGAATTTTGAAATGTATAGATAGATTGGTTATGAGATTAAGTATTACAGCCCAAACAGGGAAATTATTATGGCTTGTTGAAAATGCACATCATGTATGCGTTTTTAAAAATGCATGGTATATTTAATAGTAAGAAATTGTTTTTGATAATACGCTATTTTTTATTCCATTTTTATTTTCATTTTCTTTATTTCTCCACTTATTATTGTTCCATTTATTAATTGAAAGAAATCTATAAGAAGCGATGTGAATCATGGACTTGTTTAATTTGAAAGAGATCTTAAAGGTTGTATATTTTAGAAGTTGTAATCATTCAGATTGTGAGTGTGCAGAAAGAACAAAGCAAGATTGATTAAATAAAGTATGTACTATTTCGTATGAGTAATACTTCGAAGGCATTATCAAAAGGAACAGAAAAGGACAAGAATGCGTTTGATGCAAGCGTAAATTGGTTCTGATAAATATGACCGCTTTTTTGGTAGATCTTCAAACCACAATGTTTTCAGTTTTAATTTAGAAAGTATTTTCACTGAATCTTAATAATGACTCAGGTATCTTGCATCATAAAGTGATTTCATCTTTATTGAAGATATGATAGAGATGGAAGAATGATGCTATGTTGTCTTCATAAATAAAAGCTGCTTTTGTAAGAGTACTAATGACGGAAGTATCTAAGGACGTGAAGAGCCCTGTGCATCTTCTCTTTGGAAATATTACCTGTTAATAAACTGTATCGGCAACTGATATGATATGTTCACTGGTATATTATGGAAGGGTTTGGAATGCTTATTTTACCAACAGCGCAGATTTTTTCCATTCTAGAAAAAATGGTAAAATAGCAGAAACAGCTGTTTCATGTAATTTATGCTAACTATCTATAGGGCATGATTTCAAAAAATAATAATTTGCATTTTCGTATTGTAGAAAAATTTGATATGTTATTCAAAGTATCTATTTGCTATTTCAATATCTTGCTATCGAGAACGTAGAAAATGTTATTATTCATCAAGTTCGTGCAAACCCAAAAGTCATTATAAGTGTTTTTGACTTTAAAACCCCAGATACTATAACTACAGTATTAGAATTTGCAAAGTAATATCCTTCTATACTTTCGCCTAATTCAAATAATTTTTAGCTTTAGGAATTTGTTAGCTCTACTTTAATCAAATATTGTTTAAGTTTTCTCTGCTACTGCATATGTTATTTTATTATGAATAACGGAAAAAATGCAATTTTTTGCACATTCATTTTAGAAGCAAATATTAATCTTTATATTGAAGAGTGTTTAAAAACAAATGAACCATTTAAATGAAATTAGATACCTTCTACAAGTAAATCTTGGTCTGCGCTTGCATTCGTGAATTCATTGCTTGCTTGACATGTATAAGTTCCATTATCCTGACGCTCCAAATTTTCCAAGTGAAGAAACGCCAGGAAGGTTACTGCATCGGTTTCAATAGTTGCCATTCGCCCATTCGATGCATTTAGATGATCTCCATCTTTAAGCCATTGAACTTCTGCTATTGGATGTGATGTGATGAGGCATGTTAAATTTACCTTTCCACCACGTTCCTGAGAAGTAACGTTATTCTCCACTTCTATGGTAACAGGAACTGAAAAAGACACATAAATTTACAAAATGATAAAAAAAAAAATTGCTGAATTGCACTGTTTATAAAACTTTTTCTAATATTTGAAATTTCTCAGTAGAATGATTTTAGTAAAGATAACTATGTGTTTTTGGTTTAGCTGATTTTAATCAGCTACTAATGTAGTAATGGGCTCAGAGTTGAATTTCAACTATTTTTGCTTCCCATTTATGGATATTCACAGATTTAAGTCTTAGTAGACCACAAATTATTCACAACTAAATTCCTTTTATAATAAGAAACTGAGAAATTCAATCTTTTTGAGCTGAGTAATTGATGCCGTACAGCATTAAATTTATAATATCCTTAAACAACAATGTAATTAATATTAAATTTTTACATTGAGATGTTTTTATTATATGACACTTGTAATTGTGTACTTATACTCTACTGAGTGACTTAATTTATTTACCATGATTTCGGATTCAGTTACGATGCATCCAGTAACAGAATTTCGTAATTTTGAGCTAGGATCAAGGGATGAGATCAAAATATGAGTTAGAAATCTCTGTTGAATGAAATTTTCAAGTCGTAATTTTTGAGATTTACAACTCTCTGTGTATTTTAATATTTATAAGCTGTCTTAGATTAATGGTTTTTGAGTAAACAGTGATCAAACTTCCTATCTCTTAATTATAAAGGCAATCCCGCAAGCAACCGCAATTCCATTTACAAACAGATTAGGTTAGTTAAAAATTTCTTGTTATTTTATCCTAGAAATAGTTAAGTTGGTATCTGAATAAGCAGAGCTCTGGTTTTCAGTTCAATGGTTTGTGATTTTGATTTCCATAATTTCTGTTGAGGCGGAATCCAAGCTTTCAGTGTTAGTTTCTTATTGAATTATTTAGTTGTTTTAAAAATGAAAGTATACTGACAAATTGAACCTTCATAACTAGAGAAAACATCCTTCTCATATCAACCAAAATGTTATAAGTTGTAATATAAAATAATATGGACAGCATTATGATTTCAAATGACTGTTTAATGAGATAAAAAGCTTTAGATCATTGCAAAGTAATGTTATGCAATGATCATAATATTTATATAAAATTATAAACATGCTTATACTTTTTCCATTATAAGGATGTATAAGAAATGTATTCCTGTACTGTTTACACAAAAACTACAAAAAAATATATAATGACTTAAACAACATATACACAATTATAAAACATGCAAAATTATACTTATTAGTTTTAAGCTTAGAATATCATATGTGTGTAACCCTTTAATAATTACAAATTCACATGAGTTATTTATTCCATCAAAAAAACATAAAAGAAAATTAAATCAGAAAAAAGTTTACTTATACTTGAAAATTGGTATGAATGTGTATTTTCAAACAAGCTTTTTTAGTATTTGGTAGTATATATGTCATTATGTGTGTGTGGATATAGACAATAAACTATTCACGCAATAAATTATAAATGAGAACAATGTCTTAGTGGATGATTTTACACTTTCTTCTTTTAATTTGCGCATTAATTACTTTTTCAGTGTTACGCTTTGTCAATAAATATGTCTTTCAACTTTCAACTGAAGAAGTACAAAAAAATTCTAATTGTATGATTCAATTATTGTTCAGTCGAAAATTGAAGTTCTTTTAAAACCATAAGAGTTATGCTTTCAATTTTTTAGTTTCTTACATTTTCTCTATTTATTCTTTCTTTCTTGGTATATATAAACTATATATACCATTTTGTATAAATATAACTCACTCTGTATTTAATTATTAAATAAAAATACTTTGATACACATTCAAAAATTATAAATAAACTTTTTTTTACTTATTAATTTTCAAAATTAACGTTTTTAATTTTAATATTCCTTAATTACGACACATAAAATTCACTAAAAACACTAATAGTATACACTAAAAATAAAAAAAAAATATTTTTAGTGTATTTCGCGGCTTTTGTACAAACTTCTTTATAGGAAACTTCTCATTCATTTCCGTCCACATATTCCCCGTAAAAAAGTTTCAGTATATTCTTTGAATTTTCAAATTATTTTCATTTGTTCTCAAACAAATCTTTTCTTTGGCCTTCCATTTCTTTGTTTTCAATCTCATCGAGGAACAATGGGTTAGAAAATTCCGCATTACTCGCTGTTCTTCAGAATGATATCTGTCTATTTGTGGACAGATTTGCATGACTGATTTAACAGAAAGATTTGCCCTTGGTCTGAGTTTTTATATTAAGCCTGGGATTGCAGGCGAGATATGGCAATTCTCGTTGTAAAAGGTTGAAGCCATATATTATAGCTTAAAATTCATACTAAAACTCTAAATTATAGTTGCTGATCTAAGGACGGCTCCATTTCCATATATTTACTTTGGTAATTTAGGAGGTAAAATAGGCATGTTTTCCAATTGTGTCTACTGCAATATTGTGCGGAATTTTAATGACAGTTTAACGTTAGAGAAAGATTCTAGAAAAAGCCTGATAAAAAAACTAAACATATTAATCTTTAATGTACAGTTTTGAAATCAATGAAGCTATTTTGATTAATTTATATACCATGGTTTACTCAAACATCCTAATTTATTATTATAAATTTGAAATAACTAATTCATTCTATGCAAACTGTTGGACTAAAATATTTAAATTTTTAATAACTTACAAGATAACGCTAAATTTTACCAATTTACTCTACTCTCTCTCTCTTATGTATATATATATATACATATATATGTATATATATGTATATATATATATGTATATATATATATATATATATATATATATATATATATATATATATATATATATATATATATATATATATATATATATATATATATATATATATATATATATATATATATATGTATATATATAGTATATATATAGTATACATATGGTATAAATAAATTAATTAGGTTACCTTTTTTTATTAATAATAACTACTAAATAAGAAAAAAGAAAGTGTAAAATGACTAGAATGTATATGACATGCTTCTAATATAATAATAGCATTATAATATGGCTGCAAGATAATATCAATAAATATGTTTAGCAGCAATAGTTTTCATAAGGTGTTAAAATATTCTGTAACAGATTAGATTCAAGTTTTTAACTAATTTTTTGAAATTAATTTAGAGATTATGATTCAAAAGCATAGCAATAATTAGTTATTTTATCACCTGTAATACTTTATACATACGAGAAATTATAAAGAGATACTGATAAATAATTTACAATTATAAAAATGTGTGGATGTGCAAATTAACAATTTACACTAACGTATTGTTTAACTATCAAAAATTGTACTATTTTAAAATTTATATCCCCCCAGCTTAGAAATTTGAATATACTAATCTTTCTAAATGATTAAGTTTTATAATTTGTGGAAAACTTTTAAGCTTATAAAAGTAATTCTTTTTTGTACTATTAAAAATCATTCCTGTTTCAACTTCCACTTTAATGGATAAGAAACAGTCACCCAGTTGTAATTATGAATCACTCTTTTCAAATATGAAATAAGAGCTTGCAGTTCTTTTAAACATGATCGAAATTATATAATAAAAATTAATTAAATTAATTGTGTGTGTGTGTAATGAGAGAAAAATAAATTTACAAAACGATTCCCATGGATAATTAAAAAATTAAAATAAAATTGACAGCTATTTATTAATATCAAGACTTTGGTAAAAGGCAAATTTAAAGTGCTCGATATATACAACAAATAAATGAAGACTAATCATATAACATCTTAGAAAATATACGTACAACTTGTGTGAAATATAAAGCAAAACAAAAATTTTATTACTTAAAACAACTATTACACAAATTTATCATTCCATATTAGTTATATATGGTTTGGGATTACCAGGAGTATTAAGATAAAAATAATATTTCAAGTAGAGAACTTAACTGTGGCGATTAATCTAGCCTCGAGTGGCCTAATGACTAGGCTCCGAGTGCGACTCCCATCTGAATACCAAAGTCAAGCATTATTACATGCAGGTAATACTTACTGGTGTAGGGATGCAGGAACCCGATCAATAGAAAAATCGATCTTATTTAATCTTCTTTGGCCCACTTAGAGTATGTTATGCTAAAATGGCGCATGAACTTTAAATATTCGTAAAATTTAATGTTTCTTTGCACTACGTTTGTGTGGTGTATAGGGAAAAGTACCGGCTCAGGAGTCAACCTCATAACTAGAGAATGAAATTACGAAATGATTAATGTTTTTGAGAGATTATATAGTCCAAACTGTATATAAATACACATAGTTGTGCCAATATACTTGTGTGTGTATTATGAGATTTCTAGATAACGTAAAATTATAACTGTGCTGTGAATGTATGTTATTTAATACAAAGTGGGCCATGGGTTAACAGAAACCAAAATGAAGTTTGTGCTACATATTTCATATTTTTTAAATGTGGGAAAATGGAATAAAAATTAATTAAATAAAATGAAATATATTTATCACAACAATTCTAAAGCAATGAATATATATTTAATTTTTTGAAAAACAGATAAACTTAGTTTTTTCTGCATTGTCTATGAGCTTTTAATTTTTAGGCCTTTTCTCAAAAATACTAGATTGTAGGTGTTTGATTTCAATCTTAAAATTTAAAATCAGACTTTTGTGTTCAGACGCCAGTAAGTAATATTTTGATAAATTTAGATTTAATATAACTTTATTTAAAATTTATTAAGTAATACTTTAAGATAATGATATATTTTTAATATCAATTTCCTCCATAAAAATAAAATTAAAATTTTATAATACTGTAAAATCTGAAATGCCATCAAAAACGTTTTATTCAATTGATCATAGTTTGAGATAACATATTCAGGTTTAAAAATGTTTTTTTTATCTAAACATTTACTATTTATTATGATTCAAGTCAACTTTTTAGCTAAAACACTTTAATCTTCGGTTTAAGAAATAGAGAATTCGAACTACAAACATATACCTTGGGTGTGGAGGATTGTAGAGGCTTGGAATCTCCCCTTTAAGCCATTGATCTCGGTCGAATTACCTTTCACAAGTAAAAAAGGACAGTAAAACGATAAGCCATTGTTATAATTTAGAGAAATAATCAAATGGGATAAAAAACAACACAAAATTACTGGTCTGAAAGGGAGAGAAATTAATGTCTAACTTACGTAAAATACGATTCTTATTTATTTATTACAAATGCCCAGAAAATTGGTTACGACACCATTAGTTCTCGGGCTTTCCAGTATCTCAGAACAAAAAATACAAATGCAATGTACGAGTCAAGATTGTTAGTGCAAAAAATTTGGTCTTGTTTAAACAAAGAACACAAGGGAGAACTCCAAAGTTTAAAACGATACAAATATGCAGACAAACAATCATGGCCTGTAGAAAGGCAAAAAATTGCTCCACTTGCACTCCTAGGAAAATCAGGAACACCCTTTAATCAGGAAAGCTCAAAGCTTACTGGTAGAATCACACAATGCCTTCTACTTTGTTCTAGCAGCAAGTCTTTTAAATATGATTCTAAATTTCGATTCTTTAAATTATGTAGAGTATAATGCTGGGCATATTTCTTCGCTTTTATAAATGTCTTTTTTTATTATTCAGGTAATAAAAAGATTTACACGTATTACCTTCTTTTTTATTAAGCTTCTTTTACACAGAATTTTACAGCCTACTCCTAAGGTTGAGAAAATTCCTGGAACCTACAGAATGCCACAAAACTCATAAAAGACATGGCATATATCATCACATTTGCAATCCAAGGTTAAAAGCTTAACTTTTATTATTTTTTTACAAACTACTTGAGAGCACATGTCTTATATCCATGTTTTCCAAAGAAAGGTCTAAAGATTGAAAGGTGTTCATTGAGTTATCACATTTACGATAACTTCTGCTTGGGTATTCAAAAAATTAATGGGACAGTTATTAACAGAATGGTTAACTTTCAGTGGTTAATAATTAAAGATAGCTATTTTAAAATATTTTTTCGTATTTTATTACAGGAAATTATGTTTGTAGATTTGAGATTGATATTAAACTGAAAATGGTTTCATTTAACAAAAGTAAACTCTTAAAAAATTTTTGTGGCCAATTGTGTGCATTATAAATTGCTTTTGAGCTTTGTTTATTTGTTTCAATACAGTAACTTTTGTTACGATCTAAGAGTTGTATAGGCTATATTGAAAATTTATAACATAAATTCGTTAAGAATAATTTAATCCCTCCAATACATAGTAAGAGCTGACCAGTAAAGTTCGCAATTAAAATAAATGTTACGAAAAATTGACTTCTAATATTTTATTATTAAACTTCGTAATATTGAAGCAAATAGTGATTTCGTATATCCCCGTAATTAAAGGAATTTCATTCTTTGTTCATGAAAATTTTAGAATTTATTTGATAATTTTTATTTTAATCACCACATTATTAGTCTGCCCAATTTTGTATGGGTTTCTTTAACTTTTTTCATTTATTTTATAAAATCTCATTACATACATAACCCAAAATGAACTAAAAACAACAAATTTTTCATTACTCTGCCCTCGTGATTGGTATAGAATCATCCGTGCACATATTTCTTTTCTTCATTTTAGGCACTTCAAGAACCGTAATCATAGATTCTAGTTATCTAAAATAGTATAATTCTTTTTTATTTATTATTTCCATTATCTATACAAATTTATATTACATAATTTATGCTAGTTAATGGAGGATAGTTTATGGATTAAAAATATGAACCATCCTTAAAATCACAGCAAAATGGAAAAAGGCAGAAAAAAATATTTATCCTTTTCTATAGATCACACAAACATTTAGAGGACTTAATTCTATATCTATGAAACTTGTTAACAATTTCAATTTGTTTTATCTTTTGTAGAACCTATTTCCTCTATTTTCAAATATTTACATTAAAACTTCAATGGAATTCCTTTCTTGTATTGAATTCTTTTTTAAAAAATGCGGAATTTTCACACTATTGAAATTATTTTTATATTTCTTAATATCAAAGATCACAGAAGATTTGTGATATAATAGTAGCCTTAAATTAGCAGAATCACAGAGAAGACAATTCAATATTGTGAAAAGTTTAAATACGTGACCGCGGTAGCCTGTTTGGTTAGGGCATTCGTTCTCATTATTAGAATGTAGTGAGTTTAAATCCCGCCCCAATCGAAAATCCTTCGTGTTCCCTAATGGCGGCTGGAGTACATTAAATGTGTCATGGTCGCAATGTTCTCCATGTGAAATGATACCTCTCTAGGGGTGGCAGGCCAAGTCTGGGGTCTTCTATTTGGTCCTTGCTACCAAATCACCAAGACACCCACTGGATGCCCCACTATATCAGGTGTCATCACTTCTTCCTCTTGCAGTACTGAAAGATGGAAATTCTAATAGCCGGGCATTATACAATAACAACTCAGTTTAGATATATAATCTGATTTTATATCATATGTTTAAACAGAAATGTATTTGAAATGCATGTTTCCAACAATCTTAAAATTCTGGTGTAATTAGAAATCAAAAATTTCAAATGGAAAGAGATATTTCTAATTACTCCAAAATTTTGGAGTAACTTAAGGCAGCTGAAGTAATTTAAAGCAACTCTCGTTGATTTTAATTAATCTAACAAATTAATTTTGATTATATTTTAGAAATATATTTTCAGACGAAATACTATAACAAATGAAATACAACAATTAAGTAGAAACAATAATACGAATTGATGACACCATTGTCACTTCCTTATTTTGCTCACCCAAACTTAAAACCTATTTAGTTTAAATATTATTTTGATTTGGAAATTTTTGATATAAATACTCAAAAATTTAAAGTATAACACTGTTATATTAATGTCAGTTAAAATAATTGATATAAAAATTTTTGTTTTAAAAGTAATCTTTATATTCATTCAAAATTGATCATGCTTCCTTTCAGATTATATAAGAATAGTTTATAAAAAAAACTCTAAAAGCAAACAAAAAAATAAATAAATAAATAAATAAATAAATGGTTTTTTGTATAAATGTGGTAAGTGACTTTCCTGCTATCTGAGGACGCAAAAACGAATCTTCGGTCGTATTGTGTTAGTGCAGTCATTACGCACTACGAATTTCGCTTAAAGGATTAATTCACGCGGTGAAAGGGGACTTCTATTTCTCTCTTTAATCAGTACTAAAAACCAACTCAACCTAAATCACAAAATTTGCATTTCTAACATTTGTGCGTTAGGGCTTATAATTAAATCGATTATCGAAGAAACAGATCTGAGGGAAAGCTTAGTAAATATTGATCTTCCCAAGAAAAGGCTCTCTCTATGAAATAGCAACTTCACTGCAAGAAAGATTCCGTGAATAGAAATGTTTGGGTCGTCTTTTAGAATGAGGGACTAGGGTGCGGAGGAGGTTAAATTAAAAAAAAGGAGAGGAAAAAGTGATTTATTTTCGCCAGAATAAATAATGAGGGGGATGGAAACTTTTTAGTTTTTTTATTTCTAGCTTCTAAAGTTCTTAACATTATCGCATTTCGGAATTCCGCAAATTAGGGAGAGCGGTAGTTGTTTTCACATTTTCAACTAGCGTTTCAGAAAGGAAAAATGATTAATTACGTGTCCAAGATTAAAATTATTTATAGAAGATATAAATTTATCTTGTGAAATGAAGTGAAATTTTTAGAATGGTACTTTCTCATTCATCCATTATTTTCAAAGTAAAAAAGAAAAAATCTAATCATAAGAAGAAGTAGCATTCTAAAACTTAATATTAGAAATTTTATTTCAAGTAAATAACTGAAGTAAACACTCATTTTTCATATTGTCTACACCACGTCTTTTATAGTTTTTTTTTTGCATAAAAAATATCATTAGCGCATGTCAAGATACAGTCTAAAGTCTCCTTTTGTATATAAGATAGAATTAATATTATTAGAATAATATATAAGATAGATATTAATATATAAGACAGAATTAATATTATCAGAATAAATAGATATATTAGATTACTTTCAAATCATTAATAAATAAGACATTCTTATAAAATTCCTGTTAAGAGGACACTTGCATTGTGTAAGTGACAATTGAAAAAAATCCTTATTGGAAACTAATAAAAATGATTCACCTACACAACCTTGTATTACCGTTTAAGGTTATTCCTTTGTATTTTGCTTCTTCAAAAAATTTATTTTTACTTCCTCCTACATGAGATTCATAATGAAATTAGTTAATAAGCTAAAAATATTGTTATGATTGAACACAATCTCAGTTAGTATACTTAAACTCCATCAGTATAATGTTTCTTAGAACTTTTAACGGATAGAAATATCAACCAAAACGAGATCCTATTGTGGTTCGTTCCCATTTATATAATCCTTATACGAGATCCCATCTCGTATAAGATTTATAAATAGAAAATTAATGGACTGAATGAATCCGTAAATCTCTCTCTCTAATTACTGTATCTGATTCACATAACATTTAGGAACGTACAGTATCTGATTTTTAATGGATTAGTAGGTATAATTTTGCCAAATTGGTCCTGTTTTCCCGCATTATCATTGTTTTTTTTAACAGAGGTCAAAATCATTTTCTTTGAAACTGTTTCCTTCATGTTTTCTTAAAAGCATATGTGAAAGTATGCTTAGAAATCTTATCATTTCTTATTTATAAGATTATTCGATGAATGGTTAGCTGAAAAAGGAGCCAAGTACTAGGATCAAGGATTCATTTTAGTATTAGCATATTAAAAAGAAATGCATTAAATTGTGCAATTGAATAAATAAGGCGTAATTTTCTTTTTGCTTTATAGACCCTAAGAAATATACAGTTAATAAAATAATTGCTATGAAAAACTACAGGGTCTTATAGCAAATATTTTTTTATATCAACCTTTTTTTAAACGAATTTATATAACAATAATTTCTAAATGAAAATTTTGTGTTGTGTTCATTTCCAATAATTTCCAGACTTAACATAGAGCAATATTTGGATATAATGGTAATTGGAATGTCATACATATTATGTTCAATTTAATATAGTTTATGTTATTTTTGAAAACTTGGTGGCTGATTGATCATTGATTTGTTCTTTAGCTTCGCAATTCTAGGTTCTATATTCATCTCGAGTATAAAGGTACGCAGTAATTTGGATACTGTGAGTCTGATCGACCCCTATTAGTCACACTCCAATCTTCCCACAAATTCTCAATGATTCGACCTCACGTGAAATTATCTAGATGTTGTTTTTTGTGTTGTCTGTGGTACATATCCTATGGTGGTAGCAGCTTCACGTTTCTTTAATTGATGTACACTATGTGCTCAGTAACTTTCACAGAAATGATACGTATGCAACAGCAAACTGTACTCCCAATACAACATGTTGGCTATTAAGAAAAGACCCTGATTATCTTCACCGTAATGGAACTTTTGGGTATCTTTTCCCTTTCATGCTTATTTCTTCACTTAATCCCTAATTTTTGCGCACTAATATTTTGAAAAAATATGAATAATTAGAATAAAAGAAGTTCGTCTCATCAACTTTACATAGAATAATAAACAACTTAGAATAATAAATTTTATATATATATATATATATATATATATATATATATATATATATATATATATATATATATATATATATATATATATATATATATATATATATATATAATTGCTGAATATTTTGATTAATAAATTTTAGTTTGAATGAAATTTTCAGTTTTAGTTTAGCTACAGTTTTATATTTTGGATGATTCTGCCAAAGAATTTCAGTTAAAGATAAATACAATAATTTTTATCGAAGACTAGATAAAAACGTTAAGATTGGTTAACTTGAGAATTAGTAAATTTTTAATTTCACTATTAAAATTTATTTTAAATTTTAAGACACTTTTTTTATAGTGTTATCTTTAATTATATGTTGCATTACTTATGTTGCCACAATTAATAATCAAGAATTAATTAGCATGTGAGTAAGTAAATTAACTTATATGATGCAATGATGGGGTTTGCTATCAGCAATAATTCCAGACGCATTATTTTCTATGTTACATTTGATCGTTCTACATTAGAAGTAATTATTTAAAAGAAAATTCAAAAGATTAAGCTTTGAAACATCCCTTAAAAGCTAGCTTAATTGCTGAAAGTTTACTATGACATTCTACCATCCATAGCTTTCTATCACTTGTCATTTTTTTCAATGCCTCTGTGGATTGTGTGTAAAAACCTAAAAAATTACAAAATACTCTTATCGGCAGATATGTTTGTAGAAATGTGATATCCTTCTTTCCGTAGAAGAGGGAGTGATACTAAACTTAGGATCTTTCATTAAGGAAAACTCGGTTTTAGCACTAGGTAAAGGTGAAATAAATAAGTTCAACTTAAATGAAATTTTTAGAATTTAACAATATAAGAAAATATCTTCTTGAAAATAAAACGCAATGAAAATTATGTACCTCAAAATTTATATTCGAGATTCCTGTATAAAATAAATCATTATTTTTATCTGTTAGACCAAATTTGGATAGTAATTTTGCCGCAATCTTGCTCAACGTTTGATTCCGAAATCCCTTGAAGATAGTTGTTTCTAGTTGCAGTTATTATAGAATATGAAGCCCCTCTCACACAGATCATTGAAAATTTTAACAGGAAAATTTAATATTATTTTTTACGTCTATATTTCTGAAATAAATTAATCGGTAAGAGAATGAGCTCTGAATTCGGATAAAAAGAATTTATCTAAATTCGATCAATTTGCTATAATTATTTTATAGTGAAATTAACACCTAGTTTCATTACAAGACAATTTTTTGGATATTATTTATATTAAAATTTTCTATATCAATAACACATTTCTCTTTATTAATGTTTCATTTTTAACAAAATTGCTTTTCGGAAATAAATAAATAACACTTCGAAGGAAAGTGAGAAAAATATTTCCAATAAAACTATATTTTGTTAAAATATTCAGGAACGTTAATATACATAATTTAAGTTGATAAATCTTTCATATTTATTTATGGATATGTCGATAACTTCTTTTTAAAGAACTTAAATGATAGTTGTGTAAATGTATAAAAACACGAGACAAAATAAAAATACATAACATAACATTCATAATGCATAAAAATTGAATAAATTAGCCAAATTGATGCAAATTAATAGTTACCTTTTAAATATTAAATAATCATTACAATTGGAAAGGTAACTATTAATTGCATCGATGTGACTAATTCATTTGATTCTACACGTTACGAATATTTAATTAGGCACTTTTATTTATAGTTTGTGTTCTTACAAGTTTATATGGCTTTCTTTAAAATATGAAAGGAATAAATATATACTAAAAACTAATAAGACATTTTAAATTTTAGAATAAAGTATAAATTGGTACCCTAAGTGTTGCAACTCAAACACATTTTTCTCAATTAAATGTTTTTACTGAAATATTATCTTCTGAAGTGATTGTGAAGAAAGCATTTCAATCTTGCAAACACAGTTCTCATCAGCATTGCCTAAAGGGTGTTTATTTTCTTGCATTTCAAGGAGCTCGAATGAATATATGACATGTTCGGAGGCTGTAAACATAGATTGGAAAGTCTTTGAATATTTAATATCATTCATAAGGAACTGAAAATGGAAAAAGATTGAAGAATTAATTTGCATCAATCCCTTTCAGCAAGTATTTCCGAAGATCAAGTTTAATAATAAGAAAAGTGTAAAACCGAAAGATTCGATTTAGAAATTTTAAAGTGCTTATTCAATACAAGGTACGATTCTAATTACTCCATCTCAATCTCATATATATATATATATATATATATATATATATATATATATATATATATATATATATATATATATATATATATATATATATATATATATATATATATATATATATATATATATATATATATATATATATATATTGAAAATAAATAAACATATTTTCTGGGACTTAAATCTAGCTGAAGGATACGTTTTTATAAAGAAATAAAAATACGAATTCTAGCGTTTTTAACATCTGAAAATCAATATAGTATTAAATAATTAACTTTTTTTACAGGTCAATACTTTCTGTAAAAGTTAAGATATTTTTACTAGAGAAAACACTCCCATTAAATTGAAAAATTATATCAAATTGTTTGAAAATTATCTGAAGTTAAGTTTCCAAGCCATTGGGTATTATATCAGATTTAGAAATAAAGAAAAAAAGTAATTTTTTATATTTACTTAAAGGTTTTTGCCAAAAACTGAAAATTCGAAGAATTAAGAGAGAAAACAAGGGGTAAACACACACACACACACATGAGTGAAATAAATAAAAAATATTCCTCAAGAATATATTTTTATTCGCTAAATAAAAATTAAAATGCAACGTTTTGTATAATTATTTCACAGAACGTAAAATTGTATATGGTGAATTCTCTTTTTTATTAAGAATCTAAAGCTGTGTATTATGTAAACTTTTTGAGATGAATTTTATTATTAATTTGCATTCATGGGGTTTTTACAATTAACAACATATTATAATTATTAATATTATAATTAGTGTATTTTATTTTCATTGGAATGATAAATTATGCTGGACAATATTTTTAAATGAATTGGTTGCATATGTCATTTTGAAAAATATAAATACTAATACTATAAAAATATGCTCGAAATATAATTCGTGAAAGTATAACTTCATAAATATTTTAAATATTGCTTTACTCAGAAGGTGTAAATATTTAGTACATGCAAAAATTTGTATCAGTCTGTTTCCCAATATAAAAAAAAACATTTCCGTTATATAATGAAATTTATGAAAAATATCCTAAGCCAGTGATTTTAATTAAAAAAAAAGTTTACGAATATTAAATATGAGAGTTAAAATTAACTTTAGTAATGAAAAACTATTTCATTGGGTTCAATATTAGACTATATACATAATCCTTAGGTTTTCTTCTAACCTTTTGTTCAAAAAAAGCTCATTGGCTTCTAATTTTGAAAATATTTACGCGTTACATGTATTAGAGAAAAGTATATTTTGTGATATGAATGAATTATCTTCTATAAATTTTGAATTGCTTCCTTAATTCGAAGACCAACCACTACATTTAAAAATGCTTAAAGTTTAAATATTCTTCTGAAAAGGAATAGTTGTTGTGGGGGTGGGGGTCAACTGTGCGGAACTCCATAACACCCATTCGTTCCGCCAAGTTAGAAGTACGAAGGAATACTAAGACATTACCTCTTCTTATTTTATTGCTGTTTGTAAGTGTTGTACAAGGTCATATGCCAGTGAATTGATAGTTATTGCCATTTTTTCTAACGTGTTATATTTTACACAATCTACATTTCTATATTTTTTACCAAAAAAAAAAAAAAAACATTTTAAACGGTGTGATTTTTTACAGGTCTTCTGTTACTATAGATTATTGTATATTATATAGGTATGCTCTGACGTGACTCCAAATTAAAGCCTAGATTATCCAATTATTGTTTTCAAAATTTAAAAGCATTTTTAACTTTTTTCAGTATAGCATATGATTTCCAATGATTCTTTGAATATGATTTGATGTAACTTGCAATTGCTGCATAAAACAGCATTAGTAATTTTATTATATTTCAGAAAATCCAATAAATCTGAGTTTACTACTGTATTTCACATAAGTGACCATGAAACGAGGATAAATTTCCTTAGTGGGAAAAATCGAACTTTAAAAAAATAATTCAAAATTAAGAAAAATTCATTACTTCGAAATAATATTATGAGAGAAATTTCCGTTGAATAATTGTTGAACTTTAATTTTCAAGTAAGGAAATGATGAAACACATTTGGTTTTAATTAAAAGAGCTTAGAATTGAAAATGCTAGGAGATAAATATATAAATATTTCAATTTGCTGTAATTTGTTTGAGCTGTAAAAACAGCTTACGATTTAAAATAAACATGAAAATATGTAAAATATTACATTGAATTACTTTACACATTTTCATTAATTGCGAATTGAATTTTTACTCATATTACTGTTTAAATAAAAGTTGGAAATTTAGAAATTTTAAACAAAAACTTAAAACAAATCAGAAAATTTCTATGCATAAATCAATTTATATAAAATGATTTTTAATTTTCAAATTGATTTATAATTTAAACTAAAATTTTTTTAATGTTAGTGATGTGTCATAACATGATAAAAATCAGGAATCATAAAAAATTCCTACAATTCCACTTTCTTTTATTTTTATGAACCAATAATTTTAGTTGTAACCGTGCCAAAATGCTATTTTGTAATGAATTTTACATTTTATAGCTGCAATGGAGATTTCATAATGAAAATGAAAATCACATTGGGACTAATACAATTTAAAATACACGCATATTAACGGATGAGCTTTGCAATATTTTTTACAAGATGCACAAAAGAATAAGGTTAATGAAAAAAAATTTCAATTAAAAAATAGTGTTTGATGATAGAATGGCAAATATTTCCTTAAGGAATGTTTCTAACACATTCTAAGCTATTCCATTTTCGAAATAAATTTTGTATTTCATATAAAAACGAGGCTGTCATTTAAAATGTTGTAATCTTTCTGTATGTACAAATGGTGGGGAAAGCCTTCAAATTTTAATTTAAAGGAGATACGGAAGCAAAATTAGTTAAATTTAATTTCTCGAGAAGCAAGTAATGGCAGGAAATTCGTCATGAATTATTTCAACATTAAAGTCATTTGTGGCTCTTTCGCAATTTTCTGTGAGGTTCTCATTCAGCCGCACTCCCACTAATCAAGAAAATACATGACGTGGAAAACGTAAGTTTATTCCTTTTAAATGGACTTTTGCGAAGAGACATCAAAGTCAGCTTTAATTAAGCTCGCACCATTTCAAAGTCTCTGATCAGAAAACATTCGCAAACTGAATGTTAGGAAAGGATCAAAATATCTTCTGAGAGATTTGAAATAGTATTTCAATTTGTGTAGAATGTATGTTTCATATTTCTGCTCTTCTTTTATGCGAAAGATGATCTATAATTGATTTTGATTTGAAATTTAAATTTCCAAAGTTTTGATCACTAAATGTAATAAATGCATAACTTAATTTTTTTTCTATAAATTGCTTTTTAATATTCCTTCATGCCTCTTCTTATTTTTGCGATAGAATATTCATTAGAAATATTGGACTGTTCGGCTATTTAAAACTTTATTTTGATGCTTGTAACAAATACAAGTAAATTAAATCCAGTAACAATCAGGATCCAAATGCGCAATTTTGTGTTTATATAGTAAACAAATTACTATTTCAGTGAATATTGCTTCATCTTGCATTAAAAAAGTCAGCAAACACATTACAAAGGAAACTTCTTATTTTATTGAAATTATCTCATCGTGGAATAATGTAATCAAAATTAAATACCATCTAGAAAAAATACTGATATGTGTTGCTTTTAATCTACCAGATTCAACAATTTTAAACAATAGATTTTTATTTTTATTTAAAACTATATTTTATTTTGAGTTAAAAGTTGTATAAAATTACAAATAAAAAGCTTCAATATTGAATCTTACAATAGACATAAGTATTTTATCTTCAAATTTTTAAGCAGTTATTTTATAAGATTTCTTGAGTAGTATTGTGATATATTATATAGGCATTTTTCCTATCTACTTCTATTTATAATGAATCTCTAAGAACAGTGAGTTGTACATCTGTTTGAATGAATTTCTGTTAATTCCGGGACAACTAACTTTAATTTTTTGTTACGATAAAAGAAGTTACGCAAAGCGTAATCTTTTCATTGGCATAAAAGTGATAAATATAGCATTAAAGAAATTATAATTACTTTAAGTTTAAAATAGCAAGCAACTGAATTGAAAGGAAAAGAAAGGAGTTAAATATTTTAAAATTATAGAAATAAAAAAAAACTTTTAATTCCTTTTATAAGAATCTTCAATATACTTCCATTCAGAAATTAAAGGTTTCAACAAGACTTAATATTGTGTCGAAACAAGCTATTTTCAGAAAGTGCTTTACTAGATTTATACATGTTACTAGGAAAAAAAATCGAAATGATTGATAAATTACAAATTTTTACATCACATATCAAATCAATAAAATATTTTGCTTTTTACTTTTTCTCAAGACATATGGCAATAACTCTTAAATAATGAGAAATAAATAATGAAGAGATTTATTAAATTTCACCAGATCTCTCGAAATAAACCATTAATTCACTAGTTCTTATTGGCTTCACTTGAAGTGAATTAAGGTAATTTTTAATCAAAGTTCTACTTGAAAGCATTCATTGAATTCAAACTCAGAAGGATCAGGGCTTGTATGTAATTTCTAAGTAAGTTTTAAAACAATTTTTTAAGAATAAAAGTGCATTAAAAGCATATTTTATCAGACCAGGGAAAACTATTATTTAAAAATGAAGATTGTTAGATATGTCTAGATCGAAACTATGCCTCCAGTTTTGATTAATCATCATGACTGCAGATATGGTTCAAAATAATTATTTTCAGTAATTGATTTCACGGATCGATTTCTCTTCACAGTATATCAAATGTTAAAAGACTCTCCAAGTGAAATGGAAGAGAAATCTCATTTCGAATTTGACGTGAATTAATTTAACTTCTACTTGAAAGGGTTCGCAAACAAGTTGAGAAAGCTTTCATAGTTTATTAAAAGGAGAAGCATTGCCCCTGAATAGCTGTCCTAATTCAACGTTGAGATTGATCTAGTACATTATGCATGAAGCATGATTTTTGGATAACTAATGAGTCGAGAGGGACGTTTCGAATTATTTTAATTCATGTTACAGTTCTAATTAAGGTAATTCAACGCATTGGACTAAATATAATAACATACTCATAATGTCTACAAATGAGATAAATGAATTTATTTTCATTGATTTAAGTTATTTAAAATACTGTATTAAAAGATGAAGGTATTTATACATGAAGTACTATTTATTATATACTTATATTTTAGTATATTTATATATTATTATATTAGTCTATATTTATATATATACATACCATGAAGAGTTGAAAATTTTGTGGAGGAAAAACAGTTTTTACTAATTGCTGACATTCACGGTATATTAAAGGATAAAAAATAACATTTCAGATCGGTAAAGAAAATTTTTAATGGTTAGCATTCTGTTTATTGTCACATTAAAAAATTTTGCAGTCATATTTCTACTTCTGATACAAGCCAGAAATTTTGCAATATTGTGAGCGTTCCATAATGCTTATTTTTATGAAATATCTAAATTTTCTTTCAGATTTTATAAAATTTTATGTCATGCATTTTATTACAAATCATATTTAAATTTCAAATGAATTTTAAGTCGAGTTTTAAATCAGAACATTCTAAAATTTTAAAATAAAATACTAAATTAACTATACAGAATTACACCACATGATAAGCGTTATGAGAAATTTTTATTCTTCGTCCCTTGAAGAAAAAGAAGAGGAAGGGGAACCTAATAGGACCGTTTGCTTTTAATTTAAACAAGTATTTAATTACATATATAGATATTTTATAAAGGGTTTTGTAATTAATGAAAATACAAATTTTTAAAAGAAAAATCTTAAGATCATTTCTGTAAAATTATTAACTAAGTGTTTTTCACTATCTATATTTTAATCCAAGTTGACGCAAAGTTTAGCTCGAATTTAAAAATATCAATTTCGTCCTTATTTTACAGTGAAGAATTAAAATAATAACAAATTGTGTCCAATATATATATATATATATATATATATATCGCACAACACATTTTAAATTTATAAAATGAATAGTGAAATTTCAAAGTGTATATTATACGTCCAGTAAAAATATAATTAATGAAAAAATTTGATTGAAAAATAGGATAAAAAAATTTTGTGCAAAAATTAACATAAATATAAAATAAACGCTTATTTAATTTTTACTAAAAGTTCCAAGAAATGCAGCATAAAAGTGTGATGATAAAAATATAAAAAACATCGTGAAAAAATTAGAGTCAATTTATCTTGTCTTAGAACAACTATATGAAAATTAAGTTATTTCTTTAGTTTCTATACTCGTAGTTCATGTGACTACTTCACTACGAAAGACATGGTGTACGTTTTTAAACATTTTTCAATTTAAACACATTTGATATATGATATAATGTAACTGTTAAATAAATACTCTAGAACATTTATCTCTTTTGTTATTTTTTTAATAATTTTTAATTATATTATTTACCATATATCTTGAGAAGGGCCTCTCTTCGGTAGACCACCTCGCTTTCATTTCTGTACTGAGCATTGCAAGCATAACTTCCTTTGTGTTCAAGGGTTGGGCATTTCAGCTCCAGTTGCCAAATCCCTTTGTCCGCGTTGTCAGCCAAGATGGTAGTGTCTGGGAGCTTTGAAGCATTTTCTCCTCGAAATGTCCACCACACTTCCACATTGGAAGCTGCTGTGTCCACTCGACAAGTCAGCGTGACAGAGGAACAGTTGCTGACCACAGGAGGTTCGATAATGTGCTCCAAAATTGATAGACATGCTGTCATAAAGAAAGACGAAACGAATTAAAGATTAAGTATATTTTCATTTGTCGTGAATCATAATTTTTATTACATAATAGCTAACACTAATTTTAGTGTTATTTTTCATGTAAGAAAAAATATATTCAATTTTTAAAATTAAATTTTTCTTCCGCGAAACAAAACACATAAACGTGGGTCTATACTTTAATTTGCTTTTATTACTTATGTGCTTTAATGAAAGAAGATTTTATGCAACTACATTGTATATTTTTAATGGTTTGATGATTACTGCGACAAAAATTATTTAATATTCAAAAATATTTTAGTTTCTATAACTAAGTATTTTGAACTTAGTTAAAAAATGTGGCACTGTGATTAACCTTTTGATTCTAGGTATGAGTATATTTCTTGATGAGTTGCATAGAATGTTGATAAATAAAATTTCTCTTACATCTTCATTTAATTTTAGCACTTTTAGGCTTTATTATTTTTGTCCACTTAAGCATTCTATGATCTTCAAAGCATGCAAGATAACTTTTTATAAAATTAAGGGTTGTATTACCAGGATATGTATGTTCTCTCTTATACACACACATTCATACATATGGAGCTTTGTAAAAAATATATGAATTTGACTTCATTAAAACTAATTTAAAAGAATTTAGAACGCCCTTTTCACAATACTAATTTAAAAAATAATTTATTTCCTAACATAAATGATGTTGAAAATATAAAACAATTTGAATACTTTCCACTCTATTTTATTGAAATGAGAAAGAGGTTGACTATATAAAACAAAGGTTCTTAACATTTTTCTAGGACAGCATCCTTATAAATCTTATTGATTTCCCATTTCCTTTGGAACCTGAGAGTCCTTAAAATTTTATTACATACTTACCATTTTATAGTAATTATAATAGGCTCATTTTTAAAACTTTTTTTAAGCTAAAGGATTGAAAAAGAAGTGATAATTTTGGAAACCTATTTTTAAGAGGGGTACAAGGAAATATTTTCGACAAATTTCGTTTCGGTTATGAAGTAAAAATAATAATAACAATAGTCCTTATATGTAATAACCAGTATTAAATTATAAATAATATTTAACAAATTACGATAAATTATGTTTATCTTCCTTTGATTAGAATTGAATTTATTCAATCTGCAATTTGTGGCATCTTGCACTCCAAGAAATTTTTCCTCACATCCCTGACGAGCTTTTGATGTAGAATATTTATAATATAAGGTAAAAAAAAAATCAGAGAATCTATGAAATCATCAAATTGCCTAATGGTGACACAATTGATGATGAACAAAGTTATTTGAAAGATCCAATGAAAAAACATTTTGGAATGAAAAATATCTAAATGACTTAAACATATGTCTCCTGTAATTATGTTTCTTAGCATTTTTTTTTACAAATCATATGAAAATCTTATTCACGATGAGTGAAAGGTGTTTTTTATAAAGTTAATTAACATTATTGAGAGAGAGAGAGAGAGAGAGAGATGAAAGTCATTTGTGCATTGTAGAGTGAAGATTTACTACAGTCTATTTTTTTAAATTTGAATATTTCAGGGTGTGTAACCTAGGAAATATAGTTTTATCCGCAATGTTAATTCAAAGTAATGTAACTTTGTCATTATATTTAGTACTGTGGTAATCGATTAGTGAAATTTTTTTTCAAAAAGCAGTAAGATTAGCCAAAATTTACTAGAAAATAAATTATATGAAACCACCAAGAAAATTATACGCTTTTATACGTAAACACCTAAAGTAAATTTCCTCAATTATTACATAAATTATAGAATTATATAATGATCAAAATATAAGCATTATTCATCCTATACCACTAAAAATTGCAATTGCTTTATTATAGATTCATGAAACTAATTCAATTTTAAACTATTCATTAAATAAATTATTAGAAATAATTTAAATATGAAAAAAATCGATTTTCAAGCTTCGCAACTTTTTAATCATGTTAAACTTAAAGTATTAATTGCTATTTGAGAAATTTATAATTATGTAATTAGTATTTAGAGATTTTGATTTGCCTATTGATTAATATTAAAATAAAATTATTTTAACTGCTAATACAATTTGTAACTTTTAATTTTAGAAAAGAAGGAACCAGTTATGAAAGTATTTAAAAAAAAGTCGAGAATCTTTTAAGTAAAATAAAGTTAATCATACATGTGATTGATCAAAATAAATCAATTTATTTTATTAAAAAATTTTTATTTTATTAAAAAGTAGTTTTTTAATGAAAATTATCTCGTAAATTGAAGAAAAATTTGGTCTCTGTGGTATTAATCTTAGTTTGCATGTGTTTCTTATAGTGTGTTCTAAACATAGTATTTTATTTATAAATAAAAAGTAGTTTAGTAAAAAAAAAGAAAAAAAAACAGATCTTAATTATCTAGTACAGAGGTGCCCAAGCCCCTTGATAGTCTGAGCCATTTTTTAAAATTTGAAATTTTTCGCGAGCCGCAGTTAAATATTTATTTAAAATGTTTGCAAAAAAGGTATAAAAATTTTTTTACAGAAATTATATTTATTGAAAACATAAATAAAAGTACAAAATATGTGTATTGGATTTAAATATTAAAAATTAAACACATTTATTTTATTTCTCTTGATAATTCTTTAAAATGTGGTGTATAATTGGTGACAGCACAGATGGTGGTTAGTTTATACTGATCGGTGTTTGGATTTCAAGATTTTTAAAGTGGAATAAAATGATTCACATAAGGACGTTGTTTCGAATATTGAAATAATTCAAGCAGACTAATTCAGGATACTTCGTTTCTGGTTCAAATTTCCAAAATTTAGTAATCGGCTCGCGAGACACAGGTTGGCCACCCCTGATCTAGTACATTATTTTTCTATTTACGAGCTTTCTATTATACGAACTGTTTTTCTGTTGTAATTTTTATAACAGCATCGATTGATCTTTATAATTATTATAATGAAAGGTACCTTTATAATTGATGATTAGTATTGGATTTACTAAGAAAACTAGCTTCTATCTTACTGTGGTATAATAAAAGAGAGCTTAATAATTTTTTGCTTTATACACACACATAAATAGCGAATAATTTACGCAACATTTTCCTCTCAGGAAAGAAAGCACAATTAATTTCAGAGTTATAAAATGTGACATTTAGTTTTCATCATGGTAGCTTATAATTAATAAAACTCAGTATATAAGGATAGACAGAAATGACAGATTTCGCACTACATTAGTCTGATTATGTAAGTTTGCAAGTTAAGGTATTTCAAATTAATGAATTAAAATTAATGATAGAAGTTTACCTTCTTATAAAAATATAATTGAATTAAGTAAAATAGCCTTTACATTGTTTAGTGATAAGCAAATTACTATTTCGGAGTAAAATAGCTTGAGAACAAGTATTTTTTATTTGATTCGAGTTTCCAAATAAAATGTGCTACAGTTTGCCTTTTGAATACTAGATTTAGAGAAGAAGTAGGAAAAATTAGAGTTACTTTTATCTACCTTTCTAAAAAGCTTATAATTCAGTGCTTTAAATTCTAACTAATTTATTTAAGCAAAGTACATTAAGGTACAGGAAGTATTATAAAAAATATAAGATAAGTTTCAGTATCTAATACATAACCATACAAAATGTGTATCTTATATTTTAAAATCAAATATCACTAGAGAGTAATTTAAATATATGTATTAAGTTACTTAGAAATTTCTCGATCTTAGACTTATTATATATTCCAATTTTTAAAGACATCGAATAGATGGTTCTTCGAATAAATTTCTATTTATACACTTTGCTCCAAAAATTGTTCATCAAATATATTAAGAGGACTTGATGACAGTTCTGCAGATATTGACTGCATAAAATAGAAAATTACACATCAGCTGGCGTATTTCATTACTACGGAAGAAACAACTGCTAATATTTATAGGAAATAAATAACGCCATGAAGCGGGTTATTCAAAATATAACGAAATTTTAAGTGGCTGTAAATAATTAAGTATCTGAAGGAATCTATATATATAGCAAGCTAATAATAGTATACTGAAATATGTTTCATCAGCAGTAATGGAAAGTTTACTTAATATAAGCATATGCATATAAATCATTTGAAGTTTTAAGTGATTTTTTGAGCAATTTTCATAATGTGACAGTTTAAGAGTATGAATAATATTCACCCTAAAAAAGCATTAGTAAATTTATTTTAAGAATGGGTTATAATAACAATTAATAACAATACATTATAATAAATTTTTTTTATTTTAAGTCGAATTTAGAATAATCTCGTTGATGATTTCTAAAAGAATATTTTATGACAACATCGAGTCTAATATAAAATCTTCGATTATATTTAATTGTTTGAAAATGAATGCATGGATCATTCAAAGTGTCCAATTCTCAAAGAGAGTGAAATCTTAATTCAACCAGAGAGAAGCATAATTTTGTTCTAATAATTTATCAATTTAATAAAATAAATTGTTCAATTCGGTTGGCAGGTTTTCCTAAGATCTCTTCAAAATAAATTATGAGATAAAATTTTAGAGCTGTTTTAAATTTATTACTGCAACCAATATATACATTCATCTGTAGTAATAAGACATTTAGCTGTAAAAATGCCTTACTTTTAATTCAAGATTCCTGTATTTGTGTTTATTAGAGTTCTGAACAAATTTTGTGCAAAAAAATATTTGAAAATGATTAAATAATCATTAATCTGAGTATAACTGGGCAATTTTCATATCTTTAAAATTATAGTTTCCCCATCTGATCTAAAACTGGAAAAAATTGGACAAATATTTTAAGGGGAAATCAAGACAAAGGACTTTTTACATTTCCCTTAAGCAGCAAAACTGCATCAGTCGAATTAAGTATATTACGCTTATCAGTATGGAATATACTGAGGTGACTATACATACATTATTTCGTACATGAATTGTCATAAATTCGACTGCTTTGTTGTCAAAAGATTCCACATACAAGATATTTTTAACTGGGCATTAATTTGCCAATTGATGACATTGAATCTCCTAGAAAAATCTTAGTTTTATAACTGTCAAATTATTCAAGAATTTCAAATAAATTTTTTGATGCTCTCTAATGAAGTAAAATAATTCTATTTATTATCCAATAAAGTCATCTTAAATAATGCTTTTTAGTAACCGTGTAATATAGTGCAGTAAAACAAGAGATGCTGAATAATAATGCATAATAATGTGAACATATGATATACATGACATATAGTGTCATGGGAGACAATAACACGTTCAATATAATAAATCGTATTTATAAAATCTTCTTTCATGATAGATTACAAAACAGAGTTGCAATAAAATGATATTTGTCCTTATGGAGATTAATTACTCATGATTGCTGGTCAGAGAATCTGACATCCAGAGTTGTTAAGACTTATAAAATAGCATTTTTATATCTATATTTCTATTTCTATAGTCATGCCAGAGATCATATAAACAGTAAATGGATGATGTATGCCTAAAGGCTTTACCGAACTTGACCGTTTTCAAAATGCTATAGTAAATCGCTTACAGTATTGACGAGAAAATGACTAAAAATGCTCTCGAAGATATAATTTGTAAGCTATTTTGCTGTTAAAGATAATGTGTTTTCGTTATTTTAAGTTGACTTTTTTGTTTTCATTGTTTTGAAATAAATAACATAATTTTCCATCGTTTTTGAGAGGCATTTTATAGGTTTCTGTATCGAAATGTCTTCGGATTCGGTTTTGCTACGTTATTGGTGTCTGAGTGAACATTATTTAAAAATAAAAACAGAGTTGAACTAATATCAAGCAAAATATTAGAGTCTATTGAATTCAAACTAATTAAAAAAATCAATGTGATTAAACTATGCATATAAAATAAAAGCAGCTGAATATTAAATGTAAGATAAAATATGATTCCTTATATCTAAATTATAAAATAATCTAAGTAAAATTTAAAAAATTGAAAACAAATTTCTTTGTATTTGTGTTCGGTCCCTCCGCTCAGAAATTTTAAGGGTCAATTTTAGTTTCTAGAAAGCAATAAGTCACTAGGAAAAGAGAAATTTTACATCTTCAATGTCTCGATAAATTTCATTCTTAGAAATATTTATCTTTTGTGGAAGAGTTCTTAGAATAATAGGATTTACGTCCTAATACTTGAAAGTTATAACATACAAAGGTTGTACAAAAAGTTATTACGTTCTATTACTTTCTTTGGACATATTTTAATCTTTTTCTAAGTCGTCTGCAACAAATTGCATAGTTACATCTCAAATCTCCATAGAACTATCTTAGACAAAGCATTTTTTACCGTTAATTTTAACCAGGGAAACATTTTTCGAAAAATGCAATAATTTATAATTTTTCCACGTTCCGAACAAAATTATAAATTTAACTACCATTTTATTGATATTGAAATTTATAATTTAAAAATTCATTTGAAACTTCTAACAATTTTAGTTAAATATATTTAAATTTTTAAACTTTATTTTTTCATAAATATGAAATTTTACTGAATGCTGAACATTCATTTTCTAATAATTAAAGACAACTCTCTTTACATTAGAAATCAGTTTATAATATACCAATATGTCAATGACGAAATATTATCAATATTGATTGTATTCAATAAAAATATTGCGTTTTCCATATTTTAATCATTTAAAGATTATGCAAATACATAGTTTTTAATAAAGAAACAAAATTTAGATCTAGTGAATTTGATAATTGAACACAAAATGTAAATTTGGAAATGTTCATTTGCTTATATTTAAACAACTTATTTTTAGAATAACTTATGAATATTTGCTTTAGTTCCCATAGATTCGTCTTTTTATTACCATGTGCTTTCAGCATTTATGAGAAATTCAATTAAAAGTATGTTATTTTCTCTATTACCTTTAATTTCAGAGAAAATTATTCAAAAACGTGACTGAAAATTATTAAATGGCATAGTTTGAAAATTTTTTATATCCCCTTCCTCTAGCATTTTTGTCAGACATGTTGTCTTATAACAAATCATTGAATTTTTACCACTCAATGAACAATAAAACATTGTTTAAAGTCAAAAGATGCCGAAATAATACTTTAAATAAAAATTTTAAGAATATCAATTTTCACTTTTTTACAGCCTTAGAATTAAGTATAGGAAAAACTGAAGATATGTGGTACACCTCTGATTTACTTGAGTTATTTCTTACAGATCAAAACCAGTCTAAGGAAATTATTTCTAAAAGTAAAGCTAAATATAGTACTGTGTGGACCAAAGTATGTTTTTATTAAAATAATTTTTTTAATTACCCCATTGAAGTATAGCAGTAAAGAACTTTTCATGATGTTCCACTTAGATCTTCTGAGTAAGTATAGAGAATTTTTTTTCAGTGGATGATCTTATTATACTTCTAGGAAGGATGATAAAATTTACAATCTTACAGAATTCGTAATTTGATCAATAGATGGCAGCATTAGCATTTCTTTAATTAAAGGTAGCCAATTCTTTAATCCATGCAAAGAAACTTGTTTAAAACATCATTTGGGTCATAGCAGGGGTTATTTTTGTTTTCCAGAGTTAAGGTCAAGGTCAATCCACTGATTTGTACTAGAAAATAAAAAAGAGCATTTTGAAGGATGTGTTAAGGCGTTTCCTCACTTTCAATTTCAGAGCTGTTTTTTCCTTATCATGATCGATGACGCTTCCAAATCACTTCTAATTAAAGATTTTTAGCGGCGTCAATAACTGAAAAATATTTTTCAGTTTGTAATTTAAAAGCGAATTTATAAGAATGTGTTTTTAAAAATTAGTTTTCGCGTTTCTTTTACAATTTTACAAATAAAGCATTTACTTTCTTTTATGTATGAAAACTGTTTACTTAAGAATAGGATTTCAAAAAGTTTTGGGACAGTATTGAATGAAGTTTTAAAACAGTATTAAATGTGAGTGTGTGAACTTTTTTGTATAAAAGTTTTATTTTATTTCTTATAACTATTACAAAATGCTGTTTCAATTGATTGATAAGAAAACAAATATTGTGAACTGAAATTTGTTTTGTGATTTTATACTTTAGCAAATTTATTACCGGTAAAAAATAATATTTATGTTCTTCGATTTATTTTCTTACTCTAATATGCATAAAACTAAGTACATATTTGAAATTTGTTAAGAAAAACATTAACTAAATATGTTTGGTCTGCTTATGAGGCATAATATAGCTCATATCAAAACATTATTTAATTTGTGAAATAATTGAGAAATAAAATTAGCAAAAATAAAAACATCATTAATGGCAACAATAATTGAGGAGGATATCATAAATAGTAATAATGATCAAGAGACAATAATTGAAAATTATTATTACAAAAATGTTATTCAAATAAAGTACATGATCCTTTATTATTATGTAATTCAACAATATAACAAAACGTTATAAGTTTATTTGGCAACAATATTAAAACATATTAATACAAACATTAAAAATAATATTTTTTTATTAATTTAAATGTAAACATTATGACCATGTAACATTAAATTTGATTTTTAACAGGTTTCTAAAATTATTCGAAAATTTGAATTCAAAAATTTAACTTTAAATTGTAGAGAGATTACCTGCAGAACTATATATATATATATATATATATATATATATATATATATATATATATATATATATATATATATATATATATATATATATATATATATATATATATATATATATATATATATAATACAAACACATTAAGAACTGAATTTATAAAAAAAGAAAGTCTTGCTAACCAAAAATAAATACCAAACTTTTGCTTTCATAATTTCAGTTTTAAATTTGAGATAATTTTAATTATGTTAAAAAAATAATTCAACAGTAATTAAATAAAAATGCATTTTATGTAATCAAATTTTATATCAAATAATGCATTTTAGATATTTGAAAGTGGCGTTTTTAACGTTAGAAATTTTTTTCATATACGATTTTTCTCTTTTATTTTGAACATTTTTTAAACTAAATTACACATTCTGAAATTATACTTGGATAGCCACTCATCAATGATGAAGTAAAAAATTATTCGGGTTGTGAAAAGTCACTGAACCGTACGATAAGTTTTATTTTATGGTTGTTTTATAAATATCGTACAAAAATATTTGCTACCTGCAATTGATATAGTTCACAATTATAGAGTAAGCTCTCATTTATTTTTTAATTTTCCTCTTATGTTTGAAAAAGAGTAAAAAAATGTATTTCAACATCAAATTTAGTTTAAAAGTCTCTGAGAACCTAGAGGACAAATAGCTTTCAGTTCTCTGAAATTTTTTAGAGCAATTGATTTTTTACGTTAAAAAATATCTAATTCATACTTTGAGAAGTACTACACTGTAACTAGTGAATTTTAATGTAGTTCGAATACATTAAAATTTAGGGACCAGGACTAAACCTCTTAGTAAAAAATATAATTACACATTTCTTATTATATACCGATTATTATTATTTATTTACAAGTTTTATGATATAAAAGGCTCGTAAAATCGGAGAATGGGAAAGTTTTCCCCTTTCTGAGCGGTTTTACTATACTTTACTTTCTCGTAAGCCGAGAGAGGAGCCATTTTCAACCGTATACCTTCTAAAAGCATTTCCTTCTGAAAAAGTACGAAAATATTAATCATTCAAAGTGTATTCTTTTTTTAACATTTAGTTAAAAAAGAATTATTTTGTCATTGCCTTCCTTCTGCTGAAATCTTGTTTCATTTAATGACCTTGATCTGCATGAAAACCAGCCTTCAAACTTTCAACAGGGTATGAATCATTCTTGAGCACAAAAGTAGAGTGATTTGATTGGTTACTAACAGATTTTGCAGCTCATGTTAGGTGTTGAGGTTTTCAATAAACTGAAATCACTATTTTCAAATCGATGCAGCGTTTTCCCCCTGCTTCTTGAATTGCTTTTTAATATTAACTCTGTTTTCTATAAACTGTATTCAATATACTTAAAAATGGTAATTATGATATACTTTTTGAATTTGAAAACATTTCAAGAATGCTGAGTAAAGTGATTTAATAATAAAATTTATGCTGCTTAAATGAATAATCATTTTGATATAAATAAATATAAATTTTATTTATTTTTGTAAATTAGAAGTAAACTTATTATGAAGAAATTCTGAAAGATAACAAAATTATGCGTATAATCATTTAAAAATACAAAAATAAATTTTGCTTCTGTTCAGAATTTTTTTCTAAAATCAATTTTAAATGTAAAAACGAAATACTACAAAATGGCATTAAGCCCATACTGGTGATTTTCCAATAATAATCTCTATAATAAATACAATTTCAACAATAAAAAATAACTTCAACGAAAAAACGTAATCATATAAAAATTTTGTAGTTCCTTTATGTACAATATCTTATCTTTTTATGTCCTTATTTAACTTTTATTTTTATTTAAACTTATTGTTATTAATTGTATTTAATAGTATCAACTTGTTAAAACTGACTGATATTAATATAGCGAAGTGAAAATGTTTTAAAAGTTTAAATAATCCTTTGAACTTTTAGCTTATTTTTTACGGTAAAATATTTTCAGCATTGTTTTAATTAAAAAAGAATTTAGGAACCAAATGTAGCAGAACTCATTCGTATTTAATTTCAAATCAATCTTTTTTAAGACACATAATAATACTAGAAATAATTAGATGGGTTAAAAGAAAACTTTCATTACTTTTAATCGAAATAATAATGTTTATAATATATTAAAAGTTTAGCTCAAATGAAATACTTATAATTTGTTTAATTTTAATTTTTTTTTATAAAAATTCTTTAGATTGTTTTTATTGAAACTTAATCCAGTACATAAGAAGTTTTGATATAGTTCAACATCTTTTACTGCCCAAATTTAATAAAATTTATCGATAACTATCCAAAATAAAAATCCTAGTACCGGATATTAATTTTATTAAGATTTTACGATTGATTTTTAAAAAATCCAGTTCATAGAATAATGATTGATCTGGAGAAGTAAGTCAAGCAAATTACAAATGAAGCAAATTCATGAAAAATTCAGTTTTATTTACTTATTATTATTATACAACTTCCTTTTTTATCAGTCTTTTTCTACAACAAATTGTAAAGATTTTTTCCAGTCATCTAAACACTTTAAATGAATAAAATTATTATTGAAGAAATTTCTTTTTATATAGTTTCTTAATAAAAACCAATTCTTATGAATTAATATTGTGTAATATCAATTGTTATCAATTATGAAATATAAATTTTTCCTCCATAATGAGCCTACATTCGGTGATTTCTATCAAATGACATTTTCAGAGTTTTGATTTTTATTGGTAGCAGTAATTGTGAGGTACCAGCAACAGTCATAATTAAGTACCAGCAGTAGTAATTGATAAAAAACTATGTCATAAAATTTTCATTTTTATTTCAATGTAAAAAATATTAATGCATACAAAGAGAAATTGCTTTTCATATTTACATTTATATTTATAGTGAGAACACCCTGTTTGGTATTGAAGTGAGTGCAATAAATATATATGATCATTGATTATAAAATTATTGTTTCAAATTAACTAAATTTTTAAGAAATAACATCAGTACTATCTTTAGAGGTAATGAAGAACAGTGTAAAGAGTATTGAGGTTTCAGTATTATGAACACAAAAAGCGAACATTTTTATAATTAATTTTTAATTGAAATATATAAATAAAGAAACGGAAATAAAATTATTAAGGTTCTGAAAAGATAATGATGTGTCTATATAATGTTTTTTAAAGAAAAGTCGCAAGTGAATCAAAAGAAAATGCATTAGCTGGAGTTCCAAAGACGACGTGAGGCCATAAAATGAATAATCGAATCGACAAAGATATTGAAAGGGATAAATGCACACTATTATTTTTATCATTAAGACCAAAGAGCTGTTATCCTCTCGTTTAGCGGCCAACTACACAAAAGAAACTTTTAGCTGTGATTACAAAAAAATCCATCAAATTCAAATGTCGTAAAGATAAATTTGGTAAAGCGACTTTTTTTAAATATTCCCTCTTTACGTACTCGAATAAATATTATATTTGTTTAACAGAAAAAAAACGATGCATGTGTGGGTTCTTTAAAAAATAATTGCATTTAAAGAAGAATAATAAGATTACTTTAGAAGTACAGCAGTATTTTAGTGCGTAAATTAAAAAGTGTAATGCAGAGAGTTCTTCATATAAAATAAAAGTAGAGGGATTTTAATATGTAATGTTTGGATGGTAATTATAGTGAAAATAGGAGATTATTAAACTCAGAGTCTCTTTATTCACGAGATAAATTTTAATGAGGTCAAGCAAATCTATAATAATGAAGTATTCCAATTTAAATGAAAGTTCGCCTGGAATTAGGGATTGGTGTTGCAATTCTTAATCAGTTTTAACCTCTATCTTTGATCTTGCTAATAAGGAAACACAAAAGAAATATATGTAATAGTATATTTTCAAATATATATATAATATACACACACACACACACACACACACACACACACACACACACACACACACACACACACACACACACACACACACACACACACACACACACACACACACACACACACACACACACACACACACACACACACACACACAACACACACACACATATGTGTGTGTGTTAAATAAATTATTAAATAAATCACTAAAAGTCAATTGAGATCGATAATAAATAGAGAATTTTTTAATTTTTATTCGTGATCATAAAAATAGGAGCATTTAAAATAGAAAAAATATTTACAGAATAGAAAAAATATTTATTTTTTCATTTGCTTAATTTTTTAAACATATAAAGAATTTAACATTTTTAAACGTCAGCATTTCAAAATAACATTGCGTATAATAAGGCGAATGTAGGTATAAAAAGTTCAAAGCATTGTTTTAAGGAAATATAGTTTTTTTTGGATCAAAATTCAAAAATATTTTCTTATTAACGAAACAGTATAATACAAAAACTTACTATAGTAATACGTATAAATAATATACTGTAAAGTAATAAGTAATGTAATAAACACATTTAAGCAGATGTTATAAAGGAATAAGTTAAGAAAGCATAAAACCATAAAGTATAACAAATATTTTTAAATTAGAATAATTGTTAGTGATAATGCAAACAATACAACCTAATTCATAACTTGGGAAGTCAGAATTAACTTTAATAAAGTTCTGAGCTTATGAATAATAATAAAATGAAAAATTATAAAAGAAAACATTGTAAGGTTTTTGTCTTGAATCAAATTAAATGTCTTCGCCAAATAGAGATATAATCAAATTGAAAGAAATGATATTAAATATTCTGTTGATTCACTTTCACTCATCGGATTTTTATTAGTTTTAAAATGTTTTAATCCCATTCAAGTAAAAAAAAAAAGTAATTAGAAAAAGAATCACACACCTAAAAATAAACGCTATGTTTGTGATTTTAAACAAAAAAAAAAATCGAGACATGTAAAGTGGACAATGAACATTTAATGCCGCTTTTTTCAAGGTAAAAAACTGCGCGGAATCTGAAAAAGATAATTTTTTCTGAGAAACAAGTCTAAGAAAGTTATATTGAAAAAAGAAGCCGTGGTGAATTATTATGTAAGGAATGAAAAAGCGTGTTAGTGCATTCATGGGCGAAATGTAAGAAAGAGGATGAAGTGCAATAAAAAACGCTGCAAAAAATGAACGAAGACGTAGCTATACTCTAAGGAGAGAAAATTTTTTATTTAAATATATACAATTAAGAGGAATTGTTTTGCTGGTTGTGGTTTGTAGTTCGCGCAAGTTGACATTATACGTGGAGTTAATGGTATTAGTTCACGGACAAAATTTTTATTTTTAAAGATTAAATTTGCGAAACATTACTTTTGATAAATAATGAGATTTTGTCGAGAAAAAATTTGCTTTATAAAAATGTTTTAATGAATAACATAATAGATACACATTTATTGCATTTTGACGGGGTAATTTTTGATAAGAATAAAAGCATAATGCAAATTAGGAATATAATTTATTCATTAAAAATAAAACATGTAATTTAAAAATGAACAAATAAAATGCATACTGAAGAAAGAGTAACCTGTCATAATTCATATGCAGTTTTAAGATATTTATATACGCTCCTATTTTTGCATTGTTTTTGTTTTGAAAAAAAGTTCCAAGACAAAAGAAAATTAAAAAAAAATCTACCACAGTGTGGTATTTTCAAGAATTGTTCTTAGTTTCGTAAATTTACAGGTGAAGGAGAAATACCACAAATATGTACAAATTATCCCTTTTTTCTGCGTCAAATATATCGATTACACATGTTTCAATAGAATAAGTTTAAAAAAGACACGTATATCTCATCTTTTCGGTGATTTCAAAATGATATCTATATTATTTTTGATTTAAAGAGGTTTTCTACAAATGAGTACATACTGAGAGTAACAGAAACAGGTTTTATTTTGATTTTGTTTTCAGTTAATTTTTCATTATTTTCTCTTCATCGGTTACTTCTAAGCATTCGAAACTCCTAGACATCAGAAACTCTTCTTTTGTGTATATTTAAAAAAGAAAAAAAAAGAGTTGCTTGAATAACATAACTAAACAAATAACCCTGGATTCTTCTGATGGAGAAAACAAAAGCTTTTAAAATATTTGTTCATTTTTTTATCTATCCATTTATTTGTGTTTATTTTTGCCCGTTTAAAATTCAAATCATTTATTAGTTAGTCATAAGTTAAATTTTCAGTCAAATTCTATTTTGATTAGAAATCATTACTTCAAATTTTTTTTATCAAGTTTTTCTTATCAATTTTTAAAATTGTTTTACTAAAACTCGTATGACATTTCACACCGAGAATTTTCTCAAAATCAGAAATTTTCAAGGTGAAGGAAATTCTAACTTTGAGAATTTTCTCTTCTATTGAAAATAGCACATTAAATATATGTTCGATTAATCGTAATAGATCGAGTTAAGAATTTTTAGCAAAAAATAAAATCTAGAGTGATATCTTAAGAATCCATCACGAAACTAAGAAACCATCTGCGCAATCGGAAGGACTGCAGAATCAATCAAATATCCTGTTTATTATCCGGGGGGTACTTTTTGGATTGGTACGTTAAGTTATCTTTTTTCCAAAGAATCATCTATGTCATTTTATAACTTATGCTTTTACGAAGTACTATACATTGGATTATGTGCACTTGGTGATTAGTATTTGAAAATTTCAAGGATTGCTATTGGCGAATCAATATCTTATTCCGAAATTTTCTTTTCAACAATTTAATCGAAATAAAGAATCTGTTTTTATTTACCTTTATATGTGATTATTTTTATACTTGAGCTTCTGCTCGAACATATTGTTTGAAGTGGAATACAAACCATAGCAAATATCCACTCTCGAGATTAAAATCGTCGAACTAAAAAATATAGGATTAACAACAAACGAGACTATATGCGCAAAAAGTGTCTTCAGCTGGTATCGAATCCACTACCTTACGTATTTCAGCTATGTCATTCCCTTTTCCAAACTTTTACTTATAAGATATCCGAATTCAATATGAATACATTTATTTACTTTTGTAGGAATGAATACTGATAAGGAGGGATTATTTTATTGTGAGGCGAAGGGGCGTGTTCTGTGAACCATGACACTTGATCATATCTGTTCTCTGCGCCCCAGAAGGACGTCTCTCGGGATGTAAATAAAGGCATTTTCTACACCGGAACAAAACTCATTTTCTTCTTCGCTCCAGTACTTTCTGGGAAAGGGGAGCCGAACTTAAAGTAGGGCAGAGAAAAAAAATGATGAATCACGCATGATTTTATGATCATCCCTTCAACAATCGGATTGTGTGAGTGATCTCGTTTGCTCATATTTTTGACTTTTCTGAAAAATGAAAAAAATGCAGTGACGAGACGGTTTCTACGAATACTCATTTTTCGAATAGATTTCCGCAGGAAATAGATTCTGGAAATGGACGATGACATTTGATTCAAATATTGTGGAAATGATTTGAAAAACTGGATGGACAGCTATTAAATATTAAGAATTCAGGTAATTTCCAGCTAAAAATGAAAGATTTAGAATTATTATATTGTTTTTATGAATTATTCATTTTGTTTTAATCAAAAATTTATTAATCTCTCACTAATAAAAAGTATCCATAAAGCCACTGCCTGTTAAAAATTAGCGAAAGGACACAAAATCTTCTAATTCTGAGAAAAGTTAGATTCTCATTTTCGCGATTCTACTGCCAAAAGAAAGTTTAATATTTTCTTAAACTTTTAAACGTGAATCGTTTGATTGGTATTCAACAAATCTGAATACTGAAAGTTACTTAATAAATATAGACTTTTAATGAACATCTTGATTAAAGTAACTTTTTGAACTTTTTACATTTAATTTACAATAACATGTATGTTACATAAAATTAAATTCAATGTTATCTTTTCATAGAGGCTCAAAAATTTAGTATTTAAGATATTTGATTCGGCATTACACATTGTGTTGGAAATCTTATATATTTAACTGATGTAAAAGTCCTTTTTAGTAGGAGCCCTTACCATCAACGCTGATAGTCATTCAATCCACCAATAGCAGGCTCACAAATGTATACATCAGATGTCTTTCTTTTGATCATGGGTAAAAAACATATCCAAAGTGCATCAGCTTCATGCTGTCTTCTCCCTATTATATATTTACCTGTATGAGTTTTGATAGAGTTTTTAAAGCAGTCCTCTTCTCGTTTATGAATTTCTAAAGATTCATGGGCTTGTGGACTTGGTCTAGACCCATCATGAGAAATAAGACAACAACAACAAAAGATCTTTTGTACTGTTTGTAGTAGAAAAGGCCTTAGAATTGAAATACCATGGCGCCAATGCGAAATGCATTGCCTCTAGGATTTGAATTAGAAATAGGAAAATAAGATCTTAAACTCAAAATGTGATTTGTAAATTTCTTAACATTAAATTTTTCTTCCGATTTGATACTTTTTTCATGTACTCAAGCATATGGTAAAAAGTTTATAAATACATTTAAATTGGGTGCTGGAGATGTATGTACAAGAACATCCCTAAAAATATTATTTTTTTGACATTTTTATATTCTTTTAATTATTTTGATTTGATATATAGAAAAAGATTTCCCCTTTTGTTTAAGATTTTCAGTTTTTTTCTGTTATATTTTGTATTACTGATTTTATATTATCAGTAACGTTTTGATTAATATCACCAAATAATTTATCTTGAGGTCAACATACATGTACAGGTTTTAAGTTATTTGTTATTAGAAAGAAAATTAAAATAGAGACGTTTAATTACGCTTAAAATTTTGTAGATATTTTAATTATAATTACATATTTTTATATAGAAAGAATAAAATTAAGCAAATTATGGCGAATATTTCAGTAAAAAATAATCTTTAAATCGCAGTAACGCAAAAAAAAAACATTGTACTAATAAGTAGAAATTTGGTTACTTCATAAGATTATAAATACAGCATAAAATTTAAATTTTGATGTTTGTAATGAGTTGACTTATATGGTGGTGGGAGAAATTCTGTTTAAGCAGTCTTTAAAGTTCTGAATATGACCTTTGATGACATTCGACTACTTAATTTTGTACCGAGATATGCATTATGTCGACCCTCCAGCATTAATCGAAGAATGCAATTAAATTGTTTTTATCTGTTCATAACTCAATGATGGATAAATATAAAATGTCTCCCATAAATTTGATGTTTTAGAGGTTGAAATTTTTAGGGGAATTTGAATATTTTTCATCATTTATAGGGTAACATGTGTATACATTTCTGAATCTCCCCCACCTCCCAGGATTCTCCAATTGCACTCTCCGTTCCTCGGGGTTTTTTGGAGCGGTGCCAAACACAAGATTTCCCGTTTTCACATCATTTCATTCAATTCATTCGAAGGTATCCCATCTAAGTATTCTGTCGCAAGGTTTCTATCGGGAAATTCTCACGCTCATTACTCACATTCTTAGTGTGTTCTTCTCTCTCAACAGTCTCTTTGTATTGAAAATGGATTATTCTTTCTCCCTCTCCCAAGTTCCATAAAGAAAATTCATTTAATGACTACTCGGACAGATTCGTTTGAATTGATTCTTTAACTGTTTAAAAGATTCATTGGACACATTTTTTTGACTTGAAAGCAATTTATTTCAATATTATTCTTTAAATATTTTCTAGAATTTGCTTAATTCAAAAATAAGCATTTCTAATTAAGAATAATTTATATTTGGAAAAGTATTTCTTCAAGCTGGTAGTAGTTATTCATTAATTATGAATAATTTTATAGAAGCAATAAAATTATTTGAGATAAACTACACTAAATTTTATAAGTGTACACTACTAACAATTTGCGGTTCCAGTATATTTAATGAACTCAATAAAAACATCATTATCATACTTAATCAATTCAATAAAAGAATATATGTAGCATTTTATTTAATAATATTTATATGATTTGAAGGTATAAGGAACATTAAATTATCCATGTAATTTATGTTGAGATGAAAAAATCTTATCTTCCTTATTAAAAAATTCAAATTTTTTTTTAATTCCGAAATTTACTGTGTATTAAATAATTTGAAAACTTATATGTTTTCAAAAATTAGTAAGTAGAAGAACTTGATTTTATTAACATCTTTTTTGTGAAAATTCCATAGTATTTTTTGTGAGTTTTCTTACATGAGAATTCTTAATTATTATAAATAATATTACTAAATCTAACAAATAAAGAAAACACGTTAATTTCAGAATATTTAAATTATATTCTAAAAATTCATACGAAAATTATCGTCACATATTAAAATTTTTTGTTTTGTAATGTATAAAAACATCAACTTTCGATGGGTAACTAATTTTACTCACATAAGGATCTTTTTAGGAATTGTTACTTAATTACCTAAGCTTGAAAAATAATTGTATTTTTTCATCAGAAATTACTTTAACCATTAAAATTTTTAAATTTCTGCACAAGCTATTCTCATTTAATATAACTGCATATCAATTACAAAAAGGAATTTAATTTATACAAAGTGAATATTTTTTAATCAAATATCAAACAATCGCAGAATTGCTTCAGATGAATGATAAAATTTAAATAATTCATGTTATCAAGAGGTGGATTGAATTTGCTACTGTTTTATAAAAAAGAAAAGAATTTGCTAAGAATTTTTTACTCATTTAAAAATTTCCCTCTAGTACGCTGTCATGTTAATTTGCATATGTTATTATTATAATATTACATATAATATATGTATATTATACATATAATATATAATATTTTCAAAGAGAACTTACTCACAAAATATACCATGATAAATCTATATATAGATATTATCATCTATTTCAACATCTGTATTATTTAATTATCAACATCTGTTGAATTCATTCAAAAAATAATACAAATGATTTCAAGTTCTGTTTTTCTCTTCAGTTGTTCTCTAAGGCAAACTTTGGTTGCTTCTATTTTTGAAAACAAACAAAATTACTTCCGCTCGAAATATAAATCGAGCTCCTACTGGAAATCCTTCTTTAAGTGTTGGTATTTTTTCTTTCTCTTTACATCCTCCTTTCAATCAAGATTGTGGAAAGAACAGATTTGTGCTTTTGACAGGTATCCTTTAGTTTTGAAACTCTCTCCACTTTTGTTCAAGTACTTTTTTTTAAAAAAAAAGAATGCACATTTGTTTCAGGGCTTGGAATAAGAACAGTATGCTTTCTAGGCATACGAATAAATTTTCTATTGGCACTCGGATAAATAAATAAATATTCAAATAAGTCCATAGAATTCAGCCTAAATTATTTTGTTGCAAACTTTGATTGATGATTTGGTCTGACGTTATCGATAATAGATGGCGCTAGAAGCTTACGAAAGAAAATATAATAATCAAAGATTAGTTTAATGGAGCGAAAATATCAATGGAATTTTACAGAAAGGTATTTCTTTTTTGTCCATTTTGTGTAATTGGGTATAATTTCACAATAAAACAATACTTAAAATCGAACGTTATTTGAATGATATATTAAAACAGAAACATGACAGGTTATTGCTATAAACAAATCTTCTTATAAAATGTTACTCTCCTTAAAATTATTTTCTCATTGCCAAAATAATTTTCAAGAGAAATTTTACGATGAAAAGATTTTTTTAAAAAGCTAATAGATAAATAACAGGAATTAGTATCATTATAAAAAGATTGGAGTAAATTTTAATGCAATGATTAATTCTCACCAAAAAATTTTTTTATTTGATTTTTATACATATTTAAAAGAGATACAAAACTAGTTATTATTGGTTGTCGGTGATGTAACTCTAAAATCTAGTTGGAAAATATTCTTACTGGCAACACCTTGATCAACCCCCACTTACTATCTAGGATTCTGAACCAGACTGACAAGAAAAGAAAATTAACGCTAGCTATATTACTGGCTCGGCCCTCAACGAGCAGTTGATTCAGAAAAGCAAAATAACTGAATAAGTAAATAATTGCAATGAATAAAAATGAAATATAATAAAATAAATATAAAAGAACTATACCAATATTAGCAGCTTATTATTATATTGAAAATTTAATGGATAATAAGTCTTAAAAATTTGTCCTTCATCATGGAAAGATCAAACGATGTATATCATTTATTGATGAGATTGATATTATATATTTACGCCAGTTTATTCCAACGGAGAAATAGGTGGTGATCTAGATTGCAAAAGAAGGAATCTGACACATAACGATGTAGTGAGGCATTTGATAGTACTATTGGGTTACGGAATCAAGTCCCACCATTATCAAATACCACGTACTTTGCAGATGTTAACACGTAAGGTCGAATTTTCTTCTCCACATCACATTGGCAGAGAAACTTTTATAAATGTATAACGAAAATCTCAGCATGCTGACCTTTGATTGTATGAAGAAAAACCCAAAGAGATCGTCAGTTAGATCCAAACAATTTGATGCCAGAAGTAGGACTATAAGGTAATTAATGTTTACTTTTCCAAGTATTGCTAGAAAGAATTGCTTGATTTTGTAGTTTGATAGAAACCATCATCAAGCAGCTAAACCACTCGTGGTTCGCAAACCTAAGAAACAAACTGGTACAGCTTTTCAAAACAAACTGAAGAAATGCTCTGTCAAAGAACATGCTGTTAGTGAGTTTCTAACCCATACCGAAAGAAAGAAACAATCTTTCATTGAAAAATCTAATACATTTATTGATATTCCTTTGAGTTTGTAACACATTTACATTGAATCTGTTGACTACATAGTCAAGATTGCGCTTCATCAATAAGGGTAGTTACGCAAAAAACTGAATAGCTGACAAGCCTTAGAAACAAAAAATAAATACTTATCTCCCTGTGCAAGTGCACACAGTTGAAATTTGTTACGATTGGTATGTTTGAATATTAACAACAGTAAGAGGCATTTTAAACTAAAGACAAACATTTCTTGTTGAGGTCAGTATTTTTGAATAAAACCGCATTCGCACATACAAATTTGTTACTAGAGCTACGATATCCTAATTGTTATGCTATTAATTTCTACTGATCGACAAATAAAAAGTAAGAGCATTGTGTTCATACGATTCATGGCTGTTAATTATTAATGCAAATTATAATCTTTTAATATGATATAAACATTTGACTGGCCAATTCATTATTTGCATTATTAAATTAGCATCCGACAAACCTCAAATCCGGGTTTCCCAACTTCATTAAGAGTAGAGTCCTACATCCTATATAATGTTTTATGGCCCCATGAAGATTTCAATGGGGAACATGAAATAATTTTTTTTTCTTTACATATGAAGATTTTTTTCTTTACATAAAGTAACAATTCAACCATTATTACCATATATATTTAACACCAGTAAGACCATCAAAAATTTTTTTAGAAATATATTATTAAACTTCAGGATTTTTTAAAAATTAATTACAAGATGTATTAAAATTTATCATATATAAGTGCAAAAATATATATAATAAAAAAGTATAATAATAATGCACTATACTTATAATGATTAAAAAATAATTTCATTTATTGCAAGTATATCGAATTATTTTATCATTTTAAAATATATGTAGATGCTGTAATTTATTAAAAAATACGAAACCTTTTCCAGAATACTATTTTACAGGAAGAAGTTAAAAGTGCTTTGAAAATTTGAAAGGCATGAATTTAATGAAACCATTCAACATATTAAAGTAATAATGAAAGAAGATAATAAAATAAATAATACAGAGATGAGAGAGAAAAAATATATAGGAAATGAAAACAGGAATGAGAAGATGGATAGAAAGTATATAACCGAAATGTTAGTAAATTTTAGACACGTGCGTGTATGTGTGAGTTTCTCCTTTTACATACTATAATAAATTTAAATGATAACAAAATAAAATAATAGGTTATATATGACTAACGGTTTATCGTTCATTCATCAAAAGAATGGAATAAATTCAAACTGATGGTTACTCTTTCGAATAAAAAATGAGGAAATCAAAACTGAAATATAGGAGCCTTTATTCTATTTTGCGTATAAATGTGCAATAAATACTATAAGAAATACATAAAAATAACCTGAAATGTATTTTCTACCAAAAAATTCAAAATAAAGATTTCTCGGATAAATCCTTTTAATACTGGCATTACCAAACGCAAATATAAACTCAACCAAAGACATATTTTTGCTAGAAAATATAAATTATTCTTTTAGATTCCTTTTAAAGCCGTCCACGTATTGTAACCAATTTTAAAAAGAAAGAACGCTTATACCTAATTTTTCTACTAAATAAGGAAAATAAAGGTTAATATATAGGCATAATGCATACAAGAATTAAATATTTTGGAGGTTTGCTTATTCAAATATAAAAATAAAAATTGGAATTAGATATTTTTGGAGCAAAATGCATTTTTCAATTTTTGACGAATTAGTTTCGAGTACATTTTATTGAATTGAATGCAATTTCATTAGAGCATTTTTTAAAATATTACAGCATATTACTTTGCTTGAAAAACTAGAAAATATCTAACATGAATATTCAGAAAATATCATCATTATATGTACAATCTACAAGATTAAGAATTACTTTATTTAAAAGAAATAATTAAATCTTTCATAGAAATTTCATTAGGAGAAATGATTCAAGCACAGTAAAATTGTGTGCTTTTTTTCAAAATATGAATATTTTGAAAATAATTGCGCTTAGTTACATTTCGTTTTTCGCTTTTTTTACAAGTGGTGAAAAGAGAATAATGCGTAGAATTGCAGCGTTAAAAATTTTAGGCTACCATTTCGGTTTACTTAAGAAATAAATTACCGGAAAGAGAGAGAGAGAGAGAGAGCACTTTATATGTTTAATTATTTTTAAATATTTTACGAATGTACATAGTTTGAGGCAATTTCTATATGGATTTTATCATATGTAAAATAAAATTTTATGTAAGCGACTGATATTCCGATAAATGAAGTTATTTAATTATTCATTTGAATATATGTGGTTTAATTAATTTAACTGGAAAACAAAGCCAATATATTATTAGAATGAGTCAAAAAACGAAAAACATTGTCATACAAAATCTTTGTTCTTTTGATTAGATTTAAAAACTTTTACAAAATTAGATTTCATCTATTAACATCTACATAAATTTCTCCTAACTCTCTCCAATATTTTTTCATATTATTTTCCTGATATATTTTGCGTTATTTACTCTGCGCATTTAAGATGACTAAAAAAAATATTAAAAAAAGTCTCTTAACACTATTGTTGCAAATTTTAAAGTACCTAATATGTCATTAACTTAATTTTAATGTACTTTAAATATTTTTCCTTTTTAACAGTATAATCATAGAAATAAACTGCACAAGTTTTCATTCAAAATTTATATATGAGAGCATACTCGTCAGCTAAATTATTGTTTTAAAGATATTCAATTATAAACTACATACATCAAAACAGTTCTTCTTTTCATTTAATTTCTTTCAATTATACATGGTTTACTTAGTCTAGTGACCTATTCCCTCCAAATGATGACTCATTTAGACCATGTTGGAAGCTTGTCAGACAAATTATGATAAGACTTGGTATGAAACAGATAACAATGTCCATATAAATCAATATTACAATGGAAGTCTTTGTTATGACATGATAGAACTGGTAAATGTAATTCCTTAACAGGTATTTTTTGGCATGGGATCAACATATCAATATTGACAAAGCAGATTTTCATGTAAAATAAATACTTAAAAAATAATATAGTATGTATAAGCAATGTTCTTAAAATAAAGGGTTATTCTATAATTTTATTGTGGAACAGGAATAGTTTATTTTATGAAATAATACACCAATATAAAAAGCGAAAAATTTAAATTGAAAATGCTTAACTTTTTTTAGAAGTGCAATTAATTTAAAAATAACCTATAAAAATTCAACGTATTCCATTATGTTCTTAACGAAGTTTGATGCAATAAAAATTTTTTCAAATAACAACAATCTTTTTAATTTTTAGGTATATTTCATATATTGTTATTTTAAAGTAATGTGTTTGATTTACAACATACCTAAGGGAAAATTGAGTAGTTATTTAAGAATACAACTTGAAAAAAACTAAAGTTTCAATAGATACAAAACTCACTTGAATAAAAGCAAACATATAAAAAAGCAATTTTTTTATAAGACTTTAAACCATTATCTTAATAACTATAAAATATTAAGCATTTTATCACTCTTCAAAAATATACAAGGAGGTAAAGAAAAAGATTTTGCTACATGTACATGGAAGAATAAGAAAGAAGAATGGCAAAAGTTATAGAGAAACATTGTATTTCAAAGCTAAAAGTAAATTCAGAAATTACAAATGCGTATATTTTGAATATTAATATAGAATAAAAACAATTATTTGATGATAAGAGTTTACTGGAAGAAAGCCAAGTTAAGATGTCTCATTTATCAAAAGAAAATGAAGAATTTGTTAGGGCAAAACTTCATCAACATTGGTTAATGTATGATTGGACAAGTATTTCTTGATTTGATGAAACAAAATGAGATATTTTATGTAAGAAGTTAATAGATATTCTACAATAAAATGCTTGAACAAATTATTTATTGTAAATTTATTGTCATGGCATTGAAACAAGTGAAATTATAAAAAGAATTTTATCTGTAGGAATCCATAAAGGAATTCTAGAGCATAAGATTTCATCTTTAAATAAAAATAAATGCTCACAAATCGATTTCATTTTACGAAAGAATCCGGTGTACTTTTAAATTAATGTAGAAAATGGTTTCCAATGTGGATAAAATAAAACCTTTAGACTGGTATCCTTTGTAAACAAATTTAAATGTCACTGAAAATGTAAAATGTTTGCTAAGGCAAAAGATTTATCAGTGCTTGGTAGCAATACTAACAGACTTAGAAGAAGTAGTTTAAGATTAATGAAGCAATGCAGAGAGTCAGAACTAGTTCAAATATTGTCAAGGTTATTCTCGAATTAGAAGTAGGTAGAAAATATATTACTTTAAATTTAATTGGAATTGGAAATAATTTCGAAAGACATAGGGAATTTTTTTTATTTGATTATATTAAGTACATAAGTTCAATAAAATAATAAAAACCTATGTATGTATAAAAACTATATTCAAAAATAATTAAGTACTGAAATTTTTTTTTTCTAAACGACTTGCATATTTTAACCCGATTTTTAAATTCATTTTGAATTCATTATTCATCATTCTAGAATTTTTTTCTGGAATTTTCTCAAAAATTTATAAATGATATTCAATAAACTTGAAAAAGAAATTAAATAACAATCAGAAACCACAAAGTCAGTTTTGATGATCATTAAAGAGAGATTAAGAGATTTAAAGAGTTAAATAAACTATATAGAGTTAAACTTACAGGATATTTTTTCAAAACTTACCATAAAAGTAACAGGGAGTGAGTTAAAAAGGAGAAACCACTGAGGAATAAATCATTATAACATATTCTCTCAGATTTAATGTTACACAAATTACTATGAAAGATTGCTTAAACAAGTGGCTTATACTTCACTTTAGATTCATTTAAAATTATATTAAAACATTCAACCATTCAATTTCATTTTGGGCAAATATTATACAGCATTTTTAAAATAAGCATTGCAGATTAAAAATTGTAGTTTATATAACTTTTATTGGGAACTGAAAAAAATATACCTATTTTTTCCCTCAATACCCATAAATATTATGTATCGGTAATATCAGAATTTTATAGATTTTAAAAATGATTTGGTATGAAATACCTTCCACTTAATCTTTCTTAGTGTTTAAATAAGTTTAAAATAATGAACATTTGTGCTGACTTAAAAGGTATGCTTAGGTATGTTCACGATTTCACAAGAAGAGCAGCAGATAACCTTATTTAATTTTTATCAAAAGAATGAAACGAAATAAAATTAGGGAACGATGTTAAACTTTAATCGATGCATCGAATTTTCGCGTCTCTGTTGTACATAAAACGTAGTTCTTTAATTTGATTGAATACATACAGCAGTCACTTGGATCAAGGCATTGTTTAATGATTGAATAAAAGGTAACTTAGAGCGAAGTATTTTAAATCTGAAATTGAATAATGTATCGAAGTTAACTTATGCAATGTTAACTGAATAAATAATGTTTTGAAATAGCATTACTTGTAGTTTACATCATCCCAATCAAAACAATTTGAAAAAGGCGAAATTTTTATTAATAGCATTATAATCTAATAATAGTCAACTTTTCTGGAATAACTGAATGAAATAGTCAACGAAATTGTCATAACAAGTAAAATTGTGATGTATCTTATAGTTTTCGAAACGATAAAGAATACCCTATTTTATTTTAATAAGACAGATTTTAAAGAGGACATACTTTTTATCTGCATAAAATGTATGAGATTTTGTTGCATATTTAAATTAAAATATTGCAGATGTCAGTCACTGAATAAAGAATCTTTAAAATGGAAAAAAAGAGATTTTTAATTAAAATTCTAGTTTTTTTTTTTAAAAAGCAACCGAATAACTTTTTTCATCAAAAATATTAATTAAACTTGCATGAACGATCAAAAAATAAAAGCAAATTTGTTATAAAATCATGTTTGATCACATTTCGCTCCCTCTAGTTTTTTGACGTCGATATGATTGGTGGTTGGCTTTCAAGGATTTAAGTTTACACTTAGGAATGAGAAAGCTATGTATGATCCAAGGAATAAGAATATAATCATTGATAAAATTCTAAAGATAATTCAGATCAAGTTCACTAGACCTACTGAGCATTAAATATGCTGATTCACAATCAAAACTATAATAGGTGGCTGTATTCTGCAAACATTCGTGTAAGGATGTCACCTCCTAATCTATGTCTACGTCATATTAAACAATTTTAGTTTGTATGTGAGCGGGTACTCGACTAAGCGAGGAAATTATTAACTCCCAGGATTGAATGCTATTTCTAAAGAATGCAGTGATGTAAAAGTCACAGACATCTTATATTGTTTTGTCCCGCAGCATTTATTAGATGGTTAAGCATTTAATCCCCAAACGGTGGTGTTTTTGACAGAAGGATAATGAGCAGTGTTAAATTATTCTGTAGTTCTATTGGATCCTTATAATGAACCAACAATTTTTTTTTTTTGAAACTTTCTTGGAATGCAGAAAATACTTTTTGTGTTTTCTTACAATAAGTTTAAGAATACCTTTTTAAAAATTGAATGCATTTATAAAGATGTATTGATAATAATAATTTATTAGAGTTAATGTAGAATATACTTGTATATCAAAGTTATTAATTAAAAATCTCGATATAAAACATTTGGTAAATAAGTTTTAAAGCAAAATCATAAAACACATTCAAGCAAAGATGTTTTGTTAATAAAAAAATTAATTTTTAGGAACTTCTTGAATGACTCACAATATTTCTTCAAACTTGATTGAAAAAGAAAGCATTATATTTTTTGTTTCATAGGGAGTATTAATTGATTATATTGAATTTTAAGAACATTTTTGTTTAGTTGAAGTTTACTCCCGAAAAAAAAATTAATGTTTCTAAAGTCTAAGTTTATTTTTGTATACCTAAGCAGACTCAAATTTTTTTTTTCTTATTTGTGTCATATCGAGTTTTATTCATTTATTTATTTTGGTCACCGAAATCTACACCAAGGCCAGGAGATTTTGGAGAGTCACAATTATTCTAATATTCAATTGCAAGCTCATCAGCTATTTCTAGTGCAAAACATGATTAAATATAACATATTGATGAGTACTACTTCTTAGTATCTTTGTTTCACATTAGGTCATCAAAAATTTTCGCTTTTTACTAAAAGATACTTTTTATAAGCAATATAACAACTTTTTTCATATATATAATAAATTACATAGATAATAAATTTATTTTCAATATTTTATAGTATTCTTCATTGTTAAAGCACATATTATGATAAATAATGACTTGCTCCTGTTCTAAGAATAATAACTCACATTTTTTGAGATTATTTTAAATTTGAAAGAAAATTTTGATATTAAGTTTTATAATTTGAATAAATTAATAAGCGAAAATAGGCATTCAATTTACCATGAAATATACGAAAACATATGAGAATTTAATAACTAATTTTAGGCTTAAAAAATTAGCATAATTTTCCAATCTTTATAAAATCTGGTTTTTTTAGATTATATATTTAAGTTTTAATTGTATTTAGTTATTATTTTTATTGTATTTGTTATTGTATTATTGTATTATTATTTTTATTGTATTATTGTATTGTATTTAATTATTATTTAAATAACTTTACTAAAATACAATTATTCATATAATTTTGATACACAAATTAAACTACTATACTTTAAAAATTTACACAAAATATACTTTACTGATCTTTTAAATCAATAACTAATCTTACTTAATTAACAATTACTCATAATTTTATCAATGCATTAAACGTTGCACATAAAGATTCTAGTATTTTAAGTATTCTATTATTTTAATATTTATTTGAATAAATTATAAGACAAAACCCTATAGAATTTACTATAAGCATGAAGAGATCATTTGTTTCAACATGAATGAACAATATTAAAACAAAATATCTAACACAGGGTTACTTAAAAGGCAGACAAGCTTCAAACTAAAAGTGGTATTAGTTTCAACCGGCCTCTTTAATCAAGTTTGAATTTAGTTCACGTTTGAGCAATCTACTCGAGAAATAAATTAAGTTTCGGGGAAGAATATTTTTGTTCTTAACACTGGAAAAAAGATTTTTTGAAGCCATTTATTCTAATTTTTTCATGTTGAATAATGATACTGTTTATAAATGCGGTTTTAAATTTCCTCAAATTGTATAATACAATAAATGCTTGTTTCTAAAAATTTTTCTTGAGCGTAAAAGGACAGCAATTTGCAAAGTAGCTTATAGAAATGAACTTTATAATACAGGTTTGAAATAGTAGTTTCTACTGTTTTGAAAAGTTATTTTTTAACTCATTTACAAACCATTCTTTGTACTGTAAATATAAAAATATGTTAATGAAATAACCTCGTATAATATAAATGATAGTAAAATTCAGTTAAATGCAATAAGTAAATATTTTAAAGTCTTCATGTAGATTTATCCATGCAGTTTAAAGTGTAAGCGCTCTTGAGTCAAGATGGATTTATTTGACGGTAGGGAATTTCATGAACAAATGCCTTTCACTCAATGATTAAAATTATTAAGATTTGTCTGTCAGATGATGAATAGCTGGAATTACAACAGCGTTAATGATAATATATAAGAGGCGAAAATTCCTATTATACGAAAGTTCTAATTTAATTATCTAGCTTACTTAGACTTTATCAATAACTCTCTTAACGGGTCACGAGCAGTGGGAATTTTATGTTACCATTAAATAAACTGTGCTTCTTCTTTATAAGAAGTAAAACATTAAAACTTCGGTATGATCTACTATTTAATCAAGTAGATAATAACATTCAACGATGCTGGCACAAATAAGGAAAGGCTAAAAATAAGATATTGCTTAATTTGGACAGAAGATGAAACGAGATGATAGGTACTGTAAGATCTGTCTTGCAGCATTTGATTCGCCACCAGTGATGCGCCATGATGTCGATGCACCAGGGATCGTATAGACATTTGATAGATAGCTATGCTGACGAGACTTGTTAAGTCAACTGCCCTCATATGCACCTACTAGCGAATGTGATTACAATGATATTGGTCTCGTCCGACCTGGAATTTCATTGACAGAAGTATAATAGTTTCCGAGATGAACCCCGACAACCCCGGCGAAGCTGTATCTGGAGGCATCCAGTAAAGCATCGGTTAATAACCTTGTCAACAGCAACATACTCAGTAACCGCGGTCAACGGTCCAGGGTGTAATTGCATTTGATACCCATATCCCTTTTGTTGTCACTTGTGTTACTCACACGGGTGATGCTTCTATAACACTGTGCGCCCCATTGTGTCGTCCTTCTCTGGAAGCCTTAAGGGCTAATTTTTCAAATTTATTGATCCGAAGAGTATAAAATGAACAAACCATATTTAGTTCTTTAAATGTTTTTTTTAAGTAAAGTTTGTAAAAAAAACATGCAGATTTTTTTCTATTTTGAATTAAATATTATTAAAACAACAAATTCATAAAACGCTTTTCAGTTTTAATATATTACGTCTTTGACAAATCATTACTGTAAACTACTACAAAAATAAGGTTTTCAATTAAATTTTTCTGTTGTCTATATTAATTCTTGTGATGTTACATTAATATATCATTGGTAACTATGAAACTCGATATCTTTGATGGATTAACACAGGAAGTCACTGAAAATTGTTTCAACCACTCAAATGGAATGGGGAAAACAGATAACTAAACATTTTTTTTATGAAAAGCAATATTTTTAAGAAGCTAGTAAAAGATTTTCAGGCTAGAGAAAATAAAAATAGGAAGACTGTTCCTTCATGTGTTTAAAGAATGAAAAAAGCAAGAGTTTAAATTTTTACTTGCAACACCCAAATTCAATCGGTAACTAAAAATGAGAATTAATATGTGCTATAATGAAGGGGTTAGAAGATTAGTGCTATATATATAAGAAAAACTTCTAATAGTGTAAGAATATTTTGAATAAAACATTTTTTTTTAATTATTTCATTTTTTTGGATTTTTCGTATAAAAATAATAACAAGAACTTAATTAAGAATGTGAATTCTTAGCACAATTATTAGCCCTTATTCTAAACCCATACAAACATACATGCACGAGGTGAGTAACCAATCCATAAACTGTTGAAATAAAAGGACACGCCTTTTTGGTACGTAAATCGCGAGAATAATATAAATATAACTAAATTTTATTCTTCTAAATGAACATTTCTTACTTAAAAATTCATTTATTAACAATCGATGATAAAAGAAATATAATTAACGTATAAAATATAACATTACTATTTACATAGTAATGTTATATTTTATACATTTATTTACATAACATTATACTATTTACATAACATTACTATTAATATAAAATATAGCTATACTATTTACAAAAAAGTTGAACAATTTGGAAGATATTAAACTCTAAAAAGAACATCATTTTAGTTTTTTGAGCAAAACAACGGATGAAGATAAACTACTAAATATTTACGATTATTATTGCCATCTCAAATTATGTGTAGTTAAGTTTTGTTTGCTTTAGTTTGATTGCACCAAATGAAATGCACACAAATTTTAAGAGATCATTTTTACTGAGGATTGATTTGTAAAGTAATAAGGTAAGAATCATACAGAAATCGGATATGAATAACACAAGTTATGGAGATAAAAAACAGAAATAAAAAGTTCATAATAATTTTCTTACAGCAGAAAGTATGCATTTGACGATAGTGGATATATCACAACCATATATACTACTGTTAATATTCTTTCAAATAATATGAAAATTTTTCAATATATTTTCTACATTTGTTTCATATTTCTTTTATTAATTTTTTCAATTTTTCTAAAGTTTTAAGTTTTAATAATTTACTAAACAAATATATTTTTTGAGCTGTGAATTACTAAATAACAATTTTGGATAAATTTAAACAGTGCAGCGTCGTACTTCGGAAGTATTTCTCATAATGAGTCAGAAGTGTAAAATAAATCAATTTAAAGTAATCATGAAAAAAGAACAAACAACTTAAAAATTTTGTTAGTGGAGATTAAAATTTACCCATTTAGTTTCAGAATTCTGTTTTACATTATTATGAAATAAACATAATACAAATATATGAGTACTAGTTAAGAAATTAAGTACTCATGAGTATAGTATTCCTCACGAATATACTTAGTGTGTAACTTAACTCTCTAAAAATAATGACAAGATTAAAAACACCACAAGATTTTTATTTTTTATATTGATTTCTGTAAATCGAAATTCTGTTTTTTCCGAAAGATGACGCTCGAGATTCCAAAAATTTTTGAGTTTGATAGTCGATTAAATATAGAAATAATATGTGCAAATAAGATAAAGAATATGAATTACTTGGAATGAGCCTATTGTTTAAAACTGCATAATAATTAGAAGTTCAATTTCTGTATGTATAATCCTGAAAAAAATAGCAAATAGCGGGTAAATGTATGCGAAAATAATTTTTCATGAAAATAAATTTTTAGTGCGAAATAAATAAATGAAGTTATCGTCTTCCATTTTAACATAAGATCACAAAAGCCCTGAATTTCATTTGAATAGTTTTTGTATTCTTTGAACAGATAAATACAGTTTTAGTAACAGAAATACAGATTTGTATTTTTCATTTGAATAATTTTTGCATTAATTGAACTAATAAGTACAATTTTAGTAATAGAAATGCAAATATGTACTTATCATACTTCTTTATAGAGTCACCTCAATTGAACAATTTCTGTTACAGAAAAGATGCAGAAAACTTTCAAGACTCATAATATATCAGCTAACATGCAAATAGCACGAAGTCAAATTTGTAATGTGATAATTTCTTAAAAATTTCTTAAACTCAGAAATTTTTCAGATTTTTCATTTTCATATTAAAATTTTGTGCATAATAATTATGACATCAGGAAAAACTTTTTACTATGTATTTCAACATTTCTTACAGTTTATTATAATACAGAAATGGAATTTTTTCCTTCAAATTAACACTAGCAATTTAAGTTATATACTAACTCATATGAAGTTTTTATTAACAATTCCTTAACTAATAACATCAATAATTTTACAAAGCAAAAAATCAATGAACTCGTTTGAGTTTTGAAGGTAGAAGTTTGTTTTTTTTAACTAATGTGGTTTAATAATTTGATATGTTTTTTTGCATCACACCTCAAAATAATAAATTTTTTTAACTGACACAAAATTATTTTTACATCTAACAATATATTTACGCATGAAATCAACAAAATACTTTCAATTTATAATTCTGAAATCATTTTCCAAAATAATGTTAATTTGATATAAAGAAAGCAACCAAATTTAGAAAAAAAAATGACATTGGTAAAGATTTTAAGCCAATAAATTAGTGAATATAAAAATACAACTATGTAATTACATTGTTATAACTTGAAATCTTTATAATACTAGAAATAAATTGAGTTGAATGCAGTGAAAAAAGAATGGGCCGCAACATTTTTTACCAAAAAAAAAAAAAAAAAAAGAATAGGCAATGAATAAAAGAATGAAAAATACAGGAAAATTATTCTTTAATTTAATTTTCAATGGCTTCCCGAAAAACAAAGAGCTTTATGATAAAAATTTTCCTAGGAACGTCTGGATAATTACGTTTCCATGACGCCCCAGTGATGAAATTTCAATTATTTTTGTCTTCTAAGTATCATCGCAAACTAATTTGATTTGCATTAAATTAGCTTTCATATACAGGGGATAAAAAACTATTTTACCTGAAGTTGTTGAAATTTAAGAGGAAGACTCTTCATAATCAATCAAGGAACGATGTAGGGAGGGCGCAATTTATTCCTCCTTTAGTAAAAAGCTTAATTTCATAATAGATAAATTTTCTATATATATAGAATGCACTACACACATAAACAGTTTTCTCACGGTTTATAAAATAATCCTTCATGTCATAAAAGTGTCTTTGAAAAGCACTTATGAAATTGAAAAGATAATAAGTAAATTAAAAGTTTCCGTTTTAATTTAAGTAAAAATAAAGCAACTACTTAATGCTATTGGTGACTATGTAAATAAAATATTTATGGAAAATGTGTTACGGAGATGGAATTTTTAAAGATTAGTTTTGTGTTACAATTTCCAAAATTTCACTTTGAATTAAAAGTTCTTTTTAGTATTATTATAATATCATATATATTAATCTCAAATAGAACATTTTAGATTTTGTATTAGGGGTATACATTATAAAATAATACATCCCTTTTATCATATATATATATATATATATATATATATATATATATATATATATATATATATATATATATATATATATATATATATATATATATATATATATATAATATATATATATATATATATATATATATATATATATATATATATATATATATATGTATATATATATATATATATATATATATATATATATATATATATATATATATATATATATATATATATATATATATATATATATATATATATATATATATATATATATATATATATATATATATATATATATATATATATATATATATATATTATTTTTCAGGGAAATTATACTCTATTTAGCATCGATGTTTGTTTAAGTTTATCAAAGCATACACTTCTCTGTAAGAAAAAAAGAGAATGACATCTTATTAAAAATAAAAGTGGAATAGACCTGTGGGGAAAGCCAAAATTCTCGCAAAGTTTTAATTCTGAATAATAAAGATATTTTTCTTTAGAACTTAAGACCAAAATAGGTAACTAGCCATTACTGTCAAATGTTATCATCACATTTAAGAAATCATTTTTAATATAATAGTTAGAATAGCATGTTTTGAAACAATTTGAATTTATTAATTTTATAGGTATGTATTATACGAATGAATATCCCGGACAATAAATTTTGTGGAAAATTTATTATAATTCAAATAACAGGAAACAGAAAGAACTTTCAACTGCTTAAAACATACTTTTTGCTGAAAAATATATTCACACATAATAATAACATATTACGCAAAGAAATCTTTTCTTTCAAAAAAATAAAGTAAGAAAGAACGAGTTTCTTTCAAAAATAAAGTAAGAAAGAATAGCACTGGCACAAAAAATAAACAACAGAAAGTTCAGAATCTCCGGCCCATTTCAAAAGTTCTAATTGCAGTTATCCTGCCTAATGTTTTCTTGTGACGCTTTGATAAACCGCCTAAACCTCTAAGATTCTCAAAATAAATTTACTCACTGAAAATTATTTGATACTGTGTAATTTTAGAAAATTAAGACATCCAAATCTAAATAAGAAGAGAAGAAGGAAATTTTCTTCTTAAATTTTATTATGTTATTTTCTTCTATTAAATTTTATTATAGATTTTATATTTATTATTTTAAAAAATATATACCCCAGTGTTCACCTTAATGAAGTCAAAATTACAAAGGAATGAAATCCGAAAATAGAAACTGTAATACAATAAATATTTTGTTTTTGCATTATATTTATGTAAATGAGCTTGAGCAGTGAGATTATTAACCATTGTGCAGCGGCACTTTTGTGTGCCGCCAAATCCTTAAACTATACCGCCAAATTTTAGAAATGTATATAATAAAAATTAAACTTTTTTACATTTATAATAAGAAATAAATGCACTGCTGTTTTTGAAGTACATATTACATTATTTTATTTTACATTTTAGATTATTATCCTAAATTATTTTACACAGTGTATTATAGGTAAATAAACAGCTTTTAGAGTTTTACTTTTTCCTATGTGTGTGCCGCAATAGAAAAAGTTTGAGAATCATTGAACCAGAGAGTTCATATAGAAAACTATCAGTTAAAGCCAAAATGTTTCTAATTTCATCGAAAAACGGAACGAGAAAATTATTATAGAAAATTGAATTTCATACATTTGGACTTATAAATTTAATTTTTTGATTTAACATAGTAGATTTTGTGTGTGATTTGATTTTAACGTAAATTTATTTACAAGTATTCATATATATATATATATATATATATATATATATATATATATAAGTTTCAAAATAAAAAGAGACATACTTAAATAGAATTATTCTCTCTATAAATAGTAAAAAAAATACAATGGATATACCAGTTACACTTAGGTAAAAAGAGTCTGTGAAGGGCAAATTAGGCATATAAACTTCAGCTGAAAACTGGAAAGAAAAGAGAAAATTTTTTCACTAAAGAAATATATTCTCTCTCTCTTAAGGATAAAAAAAATGATAAAACTTATACATTTCTCCTTAACGAAAATATATAAACTATTTTAAAACATTACAATCATAATAGAGACGTTTTTAACCATGATACTTCATTGATGATACAGGATGCAACAAGGATGGGTCATTTAACCAAGTTATTCCCTGGTCCAGCAGAGCAGAGAACGTCTCCCTTGGGATTCCTAGTCATGTACACCAGAATGATAATGGTCAATTCACGGAACGAATTCCTTTCTCAAGATATTATTTTATTAGTCTGGCTGAGTGAGAGAAAGCAGTCATGTCTTGCATGATAATCAATCACTCTTGGAAGAGAATGTATCACCTCGATATCTTTCAATTCTCTCTTTAAAAACTCCAACTTAACTCTCAAAGCCCTTATTTAAATTGATGAATAGATAGGTAATACATTTTCAGCGCACATATCTTTTCATATGCTGATATATTTTAAACTAAATTAAAATATAACTGTTTGTTGTCATATTTAATTCGAGGCATTTGATAAAACACTATCGGTAAAGTTCTAATTATTTAATTTTTTTTAAACCTTAAGTTCATTGTTCATTTACAAGATGCACATTTTCTCAAGTTCTATTTATCTTACATAATAACTTGTGGTATGGAATGATTAATCACTTCTAAGGTAACATAAATATAAATTGTCTTAGTAAATGAAAAAGATATAATTAAGAAAGGAAAACAAGATTAGAATTTATGTACTCAGGATTAAAAAACAACTACAAGAACTAAAAATTAAAATGACAAATAAATTTTAGTAGCTTATTTTTACCTTATTTATTTAAAAATTAATGTAATTATATAATGATTAATCTTATTCAGAGATAACATACCCATAGTATAAAAACATTCTATTATTAAAAAGAAAAATAACTAAATAAAAATATTTTCATATACGTTATATCCTTACACATATTACTACAATAAAAACAAGTTATTAAGATTATATATATAAAATGTCCACGAGAATTCATGCGTTTTGAATCCTCTAAAGAAAAAGCACTTTTTAATTCAAAATAAAATATTTAGACAGGCTTTTATAAAGTTTTAGCAAATTAATTTGTCTCATTTTTTGATAAAAAAGGACAAATTTCAAAGAAATTTTTTTCTTGCAATACGCATATTTTATTTATTTCATAAAAGTGGCAAACTGTTATTATATTCCTTTTTTAGAAATCTTCACTCACTCAGCTTTTAACTGACATAAATATCTTTAATTTATATAATAATACCAAACAAAATGAACACATAAGTTTAATAAATATTTTTTATATACTTTTAAATTTCCAGAATGATTTAAAATAAAACGATTTGTGTACTTGCAGAGAATATAGTATGAAAAAAAATATTATTATGTATTTCTGAAGAAATATATAACACAATTCTTTTGTTTGTGGTGCATTTTATAATTTACTTTAGTTATCGAATATAAATAAAACTAAAAGTAGCATTTAAAAAGTCATAATTAAATTAAAAAATTATTAAATATTATTTACCGGATTACATTTTAACACAACTGTAATAATCATTAATTTCATACTTTTATCCTTCAATGTACATAAATTTTCTATATGTGTGTGGCAACATATTATAAAAATATATATCCTCACGAATATACTAGTAAAATATTTTAATATATGATAAGAAAAAAAAGGAATCCATCCATTGAATAAGATAAATGGCAGCCATTCTTCAGCCTTCGGTTGATTAGTCCAGCTTCTCCCGAAGTTTCTTTTGTAGGAAATCAGGGTACCGTGATTTTGAAAAGAAATGTAATTGTTTCCTTACTGTTCAGTTTTAGAAAGTAACTTTGCACAGCGAATGGAATTCTTTTTGGAAACGTTCTTTGTTGGCTACAACGGCATGGGCTTCAAAATATTCACTGGAATGTGTAGAATCTAAAGACAAAAAGAATTCACGGGAAATTTAAGGAATCAGAACTGCGAATTTTTTATGCTGTAGATACCAAAGAATCGTTTCTCGAAAGTAAAGTCAGTTTGCGAATTCATAGAAATATTCTCAAGTTGCAAAAAAATTGTATTTTACAATGTACTTGGAAAAAATATTTCGCATTTTGTATAAGTACTGGATATAGATAACTTTCAATCTAGAGATAGAATATATATATATATATATATATATATATATATATATATATATATATATATATATATATATATATATATATATATATATATATATATATATATATATTCTATCTCTAGAAAGTTATATATATATATATATAATCACCAATATTTATTAATTTAATATTAGTAGACAAACCGTATATAATTCTGAGGAATATATTAAGACACACACGGTATTAGAAAATGTAATTGTTAAATCACATTTTCTGATTGATATAGAATTTAAACATACAACTAATACAATTTTTAAAAAAGGAAATCTTAACGCTTTGAATAACTCTAGAATAACGCAGAAATTTCATTAATATAAGAAGAGTATTTTATCCGTAAAAATGAAATATATTTGCATTTTTCAGCCTAAAATCTTCTAACTTAAGAACGGTTGCGTATAAAAAGAATTCTTAATATCATCTTCTAATTTACATCATTTGAATCAATTCTATTCTGTTTTCAATTGCATTTTTTTCTTATTCAGACATTTCTAAAGTTTAAATTCTAATTTTTTTATTAGTAACTAGGCAATTAAATAATTTCAAAAGTATTTTCAATAATTATTCAATTAGCATTGCATTTCTAAAACTTATTTAAACTAAGGCTGCAGTATATTTTAATTCAGTAAAATGATTTCCATTAAAAATGCATATTTTTATACAGTGTATTAAGATAAAAAAATTTATAAAGAAATCTGCTTTTAAGCACCACCAAAATAACTGAATAAAATAACATCACAAAGCAAGTAAATTGTCTTCCACTCACTCTCACACACGCTGAAACTTACATAAATCTACCTTATGCTACTGCACTAGCTATTCAGTATGGAATGTCAATATTTCCTCATAATAATTAGAGTTGAAAATGCGTCATAAATTAATTTTGCTATTTCCAATGAGTAAATCATTTCATTGATATTTTTTCCTCAATTGCCTAAAACTAATTAAGTAAAAATATCGATAGAAAAGAAAGGAAAATCAAATCAGTTTGCTCACGGTGAAATGAGCTTTGGTTTGTAAGTGTAGTTTGTGTAAAAAAGTGAGTGACTCACTTATATAAGAAGAAATAAGGATATTCTTTATTAATCTCCTGTGTAATGAATGATTGAATTTAGTTGTCAAATGAGTGATGGTAAGACCATATTTCTTCTAAGAAATCATTTGACTTACGAATTTTATTTAAAGCTTAGAATACAAGTTTTTCAAGCAACTCCTTTGAATTATAGCATTTTTTACACTTATCAAAAATTAGAAAGAGGGATAAAAATTGTATCCTTATTGCAGTAAGATTCTACCAAAATGCTAGTGGGACTGCTGACAGAAATGTTTTTTAAACGATAAGAATTTTTAGCGATAAAAATAAAGCTTTGTATGATCTTTGCTTATTTATTTCTCTTTACTTCAGTAATTTAATCTAAAAATAAACACATTTTAATATTAATTATATATTAGTTTAATTAGAAGAGTGCTCCCTATCTTTTAAAAAAAAGCATTAATTTCTTTTTTAATAGATAACGAGCACTTCTCATAAGTCGATATTTTTTAGTCAAAATTATTAGGATTAGTAAAATTAGTCTTATAGTTCTTATTTTTTTAATTCGAAAATACCTAAGCATCTTTGATAATAGCATATAAAAACAGATTACAATGTCTCATATTCAGAGTTTTTCTTTTTAATAAAAACAAGTTAATTAGAGCACCGAAAATGTTTTTCTTGCTTTTCCCAAATGCGCTTGAAAATAATTTTAAAGCATTCATTGAGAATGTCATAAGGTTTAATCAATGGGAATTAAAATGACAATGCATCTTCTCAATTAAATTTTTGAAATCAAGAGAATTTTTAGAAATTTTTTGTGATTTGTGTTGAATTAGTAAAATAGAAATCCAACTTGCTTAGATGGATGAATGTAATTCTAAGGTTTATAAATTTTTAATGTTTATAAAACAAGTGGCATGCTTTTTTTTATAAAAAAGTATTTCTTATCATATCTATTCAAATATTACACTTTAATAATTATCTTTTCCACAGCAAAAATTACCCAAATACGTGACATTTTGAAAATTTTAGAAAGAAGAGACATGGAGTTTCTTTTGCGTGTAATATATGACGAAGCTCCAAAAACTAATAAAAAATGTACAAGGCAACTTAAGATTTATTTTAGTGGTGAATTATTTTTCTAGTAGAAATCATTCACTTACCCATGTATGAAAGAAAAAATGCTACAGAAATAAGTTACCATGAATTTAAATTTTATTCATCTAATTTATAATTAAGAATCATATAATGATACCGGATGAATACAATTATTTATAATTAAGAATAGTACTTTATAACTTTTTAGTTTACTGAGTATATATAAAATGAAAAATTGTATCATCTCCATTGATATCGTTAAAAAATATTACGAATAAAACTTTTCAGTAAAAATATTTTTAAATGGAAATCTCAAAATTTATTTACTTATTTGGTTTTTATTTAACAAGAAAAAAATCTATTTAGCAAGAAAAAATTCTTTTAAATTTCAAAGATTTATTCAAGGAATTTGGATTTAATTCATTATTAAGAATTTAGAATACATTCTGTGTGAAAATATATTTTATGAGAATTAGAAGATTGATTTTAAAAACATTTCCGTAATAATATGTTATCAAAAATATTAAAAATTGCTCTAATTTAATAACAACAGAGTTGGCAAGAATCCAAAATTAATATTTCAGTTAGTTTGAAAACATATTACTGGAGAGCTTGTGAGTAAAATTGGATTAATTTTCCAAGAGGATAAGAAAAACATGAAACTTTTTTATAAATAAACAATGGGATTTAAAATGTAAAGGTTTTTGATAAAAATTTTGAGATATGTACTGCAGCATTAGAGTTAATGGGATTTTACCTTTAATTTTAATAATTTACAAACAGGTGAAAATGTATTATACTTACATATGATGCAAAAATCATATATTTAAAGTAAACTCACATAGTAAATAGGCTCAATATATATATAAGATATCTTGCTTTTAATCGAATGTAATCAAAATTATTTAAAATATTCCAACAACAAATATGTCTTAAATAATCATCAAGTGCATCATTTAGAATAAAAAATGAACCAAAATTTCTTTTTTTAAATAAATATGTAAAAGTATTGATTAGGAAATCATTATACTTATATGGTGTAAATATCTTTTAAATTAGGGATTAGTGCTTATCATAACCTTTTAAATCCATATTTCAATAGTAATATTTAAGAAATTATAATGTTATTTTAGATACTGATTTATGATTAGAAAGAAATAGATAAGTTGGAAAAGATAAATAAACTATTATATGGTGTATTTTTTTTTCTGTTTTTGAAATAGAGATTTTATTTTCAGTATTTCTAGAAGAATACATAAAAATTCATTCAACGTAAATTCCCTATAAAATTTCAGTTTTATTAAATGCCACTTGAGTAACTATTAGATATCCAGCAAGTGTAGGTGATTGTTTTTTCTCAAACGTATATTAAATTAATGTCATTAATTAACAGGAAACTTTTAAAAAGTCCTTTATTAATTAATTTGATGTCTCAGAAAAAGTGAAACCAGACAAGTACATGGAAATAGCACGACAAGTAATGAAATGATTTGGGGTTAACCACTAAAAGGTTAGATCTATTTACATATTTATATATATAAATACCATTTCTACTCAAATACTTTGCATGAAAGTATAATTATAATGAAAAGATAAGGTTAATTTATATAAATATTTTTTAATTAAATATAATTATAGTTACACACACAAAAAAAAATCAATATAAATATTTTCATTTACAAGCATCAAATTATCATACTATAGAAAATATAGTTTGGTACATTTTGTTACGGAAATATTATAAGTTATGCTTCTTTATTAGAAGTTCCAATAAAAAAATTTCAAACGATTATTTCCAGTTTGATCACTTTTGCAAAAATGTAAATGATGAGTGAACAATAATTCCTTTCAGTAAAAAAAATGTCCATTGTAAAACCTGAATAAAGGATACTTGGTTGATAGATACAATCGCTTCATTTTTTTCTATGCAGACTAAAAGGGAAAAGGAAAACGAATACCAAAGGGAAAGAACGATCTTACATTTGTCAAAGTAGATCTTCGAGATAAGGAATTCGTAGAAAAAAGGGATCTCAGGTGCCTCATAAAAGAATTCTCTTTTTTCTTTATTCGATTCTAATCGGTATCTTAGTATATAAAATAATTGAATAGAAATTTAAGGAAAAAAGAGTATTGGGAGCATTTCCTATAGAATAAATGAATAATAATATAGGAAAGAGACTATTTTTTTCAAGCGATTGAAAGTGAAATAAAACGTTTGCAAATGATGTTGAGAAATGTTCGTTTGGAAAATGCTGTAATACATGCTTTCACTTGCATTTTTTATTGCTTTTTTATACACACACTTATTTACAATTTTTTTTTTTGCATTTTTAAGCATGTTTTACAATTAAATAGAATAAAATGTAAAATTAGGTAACCACTCCATTTTTAAGAAATACATGTAATTCATTTCATAAAAAATTTCAGATGTAAATCTAAAATATTTTTGGAATTGTTCAGAAAAATGTCATATGTAAACTCGCACTCAAATGAAACGAAATTACTCACATTATACAATTTATGTAATTGATAAATAAGATTACTAAAATGAAGAAATACGATCATTGCATAATATAACGAAGAAATTAGCGCACCATTTATGTTTTTCACTGATGAATGATAGGTAAAATAATTTCAAAATTGAAAAGAAGGCAAGTTATTTGAATTGGCATGCTATGCTTAGAAAAATAATAGACTAAAAAATTCGTTTATTGAATGGAAAAAATAATTAGCTCCTTCAAAACGCTATTCCACGGAGGAAAAGAAATAAAAAACAACATTTATGAATTAAATAGAATAATAAATAAAAGTTTCTAATTTAAGAAAGTGGATAATACCTAATTTAATCGTTTGCACTTTGAATAAAATTACTTTGTTAACAGGAAATATCAATTGAAGCAACTAGAAGTTGTATTAACTAGATCTGGTATTTTCCAATAAACAACTGGTTATGTTTGATAAGCATTGTGTCTTAGTGATAGTGAATCAAAACAATCGCACATTAGCTTGTTATAATATTAACCGTAAATAAATAATGCTACACTCATGCAGATCGCCTATTCGATTTCACTAGATTCTGGTACTACGCATGTAATGTTGCAGGTAAAATCGAAATTCATTTGAAAGACAATATCATATTACATAAATGACAACGTAAAACACTAGTTTATCTGAACTATGATGAATTATTGCAATGTAATTGTTTCGTGGGAATCAAAGATTGTTACAGCAAGTGTGGTCTTGCAAAAATACAACTTATTTACACAGTTGTCGATCAGTAGATGTTGAAGCATACTATTTTGTTGTGTGAATTGATGTCGATGGAATTCAAAAAGAAAACAAACATTTATGCTAATTTCCTTCTTATACCAGGGTGATTTCACAATACAGTGTTTGTTAAGCAAAATTGAATTATTTTTGTCCTAGAGTTATATCTCTATCGGCTCTTCGCTCACCAATATAATTGGCACAATCTTGTTTCGTTCACTGCAGTTCTTAGGTGTAATAACATCCATTTTAAGTTTATTTTTGAAGATGCAATAATTCCTTTCTCAAATGGTGCTCATATGATTCCATACTAAATCTTCGCTCCCAAAAAAACTAGAAAAAAATGCGGTTTCAGTATTCAGTTACTTACATAATACATATACTCTTCCTTCCTTTAGACAAAATTCGTTTTGTGTCCGATGTAAAATCTGTGCCTAATAAAAGCCATTCTAAAATAGTTTTTATAAGTCATATTCTCTCAAACATACTACAGTTATTTAATATGAAAACTTTAAAATGAATAGAACAACAAAAAACAACGATTTCCTGAATTCTTTTATATGTTTATATTACATTTAAGTAGTCTTATTACCATGATAAATTTTTATATAGATTGAAACAATAATAATTTAATTCCTATAGATTATAAAATTTTATTTTGAGTGAAAATTACAAGCACTTCTTTTCATCATGTTGCACTTTTGATGTCCGGTAAAGTAATTTAAACAATTTATGTGAAATTAAAAACTATAATACTTTATCAAGATTATCTATCTACTCTTATAATTTTATAAATCCAAAATTATGTGTTCGCGAAAGTTTTAAACTAAAATTCTTTCATTTTTCTTAGATATATTTTTTCTATGTTTTAACTCTCAGATATTTCTTGCGAAACATAAAGCATTTAATTTCTTGCTTCAAATTACTTCATAAGAATTTTTAATTGCTGATAAAAATTTTTTTGATGAATATTAAAATAATGCATTGTTTGTGAATATTAACTATTGCAGTCAAATAAATAAAATTTTGAATGAGGTCAAATTTCTGAAAACACATCATTGATTCTAGAAGTTTAATACTTTATACATTTTTTTAATTTAAACTAAATATCTGTTTTCATTTGATTTCGTTAACAATTTCTTATTCAAGACTAACATAGCTCATCTATTTTGCTCTATCACTAATACTTTCATATTAATGATTATAATGCTATTATAATAATAATACTGCTAATTTTACGTCAGCATGTGAATTATTAAGATTATAAATTTTTGAAAAATATGCATTTACTTATACATATTTAAAATTTGATATTTTAAAAATATTTTGACATTCTTTTTTAATCATTTTTCAATTTCGGTTAAGAATGTATTCGGTTAAGACTGTATTTCAGTTAAGAATGTAAAAATGTAGATATATTATTTTTACATATAAAATTATTTGCTGATGTTAGGAAAGTATTTAAATTGTATGATAATTTTTTTTTAAATTTGTTGTATATTTCTTATATGATCTTAATATTCTTGATTTATTCAATTTTTAATATACAACATTTTTGAATTCTATAAACAATTTGTAACGTTCATTATAAATTCAGATTATCGTAACAAAGCCTCGTTTAAAAAGTAAAACTAGCATTACTGTCACTCAGATCTGCATCATTTAAATATATTAAAAACATGAAAATTAAGGTCAAGTTAAAATTTTGCTAATGGATAATTTTTTCCTGATGCAAGCTTGGAATTTACGGTAGTTGTTTAAATTCCCGGTCATATTTAGATATTACAAGAAATTTGCTAGAACTTTCGTCTTTATTGTCAATTTCCTGAATAACAGAAATTAAATCCGACTGTTCTTATCAATATTAAGAAATGATCTATGATGTTTTTTGTAATAAGTAACATTGACTGTGACACCATGAAGGACGAATTTTTCCCAACAAACAGTGCCATGGGCATCGAAGAACGTGATCAATATTGTCTCGACGCGTGACTTCGTTATTCTAGTCTTTACCGGTTTCAGCAAATCTTTCCCAACCATTCTCAAACCGTGAGTACAAACATGTTATCTTCACTCTAAGTTTAAGTAATCATTTCAAGCATTTTTACCAACGTTTTTACTCCGGCTTAAGCCAAGATTGAATTCCCTCATATTGTTTCATTTTGCAAACTTCTGACAACGAAATTCAATGAATGAATCTCGAAAGATGTCTGTTTCAAATTATTTAAATTGTTATATGAAACAATAGCAGGAAATGAGACAAGCATTATGCTTTTTTGAGTTTTAGCTCTGGTTCTTTTGAACGAACAAGCAGCGTGTATTACAGATATAGATGCACAAACATGCAGAAGCAGACGCAACTCGTATACATAATGGTTATAATCTATACCGACTGTACAGATGGTTCTATCCTGCACATTATGCTTGATTTAAATTTTTTGTTTTTAGGTACTGAGTTTGTGAGTGTTTAAAAGCAAATAACTTTATATATATATTTGATGAGCTATTTTATAAAATTCTGTATATATTAATATTCTTTAAATTTAATTTATATATAATATAACATTTTTAAATTTAAAGTTCTCTTAGATGCTTATTTCTGCAATACTGGAGAAATTGTTTTTTACGAATAAAGATTAAGGTACAACAGTGGACTGCATTCTAAAAATGTTGATTACTCCTGGCTTACATGGTACTAGAGTGAAGTCTCTAGTTTTATAGCTCTTCAGAATATATGACACTCCAGTTTTCTAACTCTACTTAATAAAAATAAATTCGTTAAATGTCATTTTTGCGAAAGAGTACTATACTTTTTAAAAATATAACATAACATAAATTGAGAAAAGCTAACAAAATACAAATTTCTGATTTATTTTTCCTTCGAAGTCTATTTTCTTTTCTTTTTTTTACTTTGTTGAAAAGCGAAATTTTTTTTAGCTGTCAAGAACAGAATACAGCTAATTTACATTTTCACGTACTAAATCGTTTTACTTTCTTTTTCATTTGAAGTATAAAAAATTGACACTTTAGATAATATTTTCCTTCTTTTTTTATTTTTGAAAATTAAATTTCGAGAGCTGGTTTCCGAGCTCATTTTTTTAAACATATCGCTTCACTAATGCCTAATATATTTTATCATGGAACAAAAATGCCAAGTTTATGAGAGGTTTCGGGAAATTTTTAAACATTTGGTTGAAATTTTTAAAAAATAATAAAAAGGATAACACTCGGCTTTAAAAACATAGTTTTTATAAATTTCATTACTTAAAGGAAACTGTATTTTAATCTATTTTCCTTAAAAAAATCATAATTGTAACCAGTAAAAAGAAAAGACTTCAGAATATATAATAGAGAAAAATAGTTCCAACTAATACTTACAAAAAGGAAGGCAAACTTCTCGAGAATATTTTTCTTTCTACTTATTTCACACAGTTATTTAATTGATATTAAAGCAAGAGTTTTTTCCCTTGTTATATATAATTTAAACGTTTCAATGAAATCATTTTTTTAATGCATTAAATTAGGGAATATTAAATATGCTGTCGTGATAGGTACATTTCAACTCTAAACTCAATGAACAATGTTATTTATGAATTTACAAGTAACTTAACAATTAGCTAGAAAATAATTCTCATGGCTTAGAATTTGAAGCTATTTTCATTTTCAAATGAAAAATACATGCCTATAGAATATTAAAGTTTCATTTGAAAAATAAATGCATCAGGAAATTTAAAGCTTAAAATATTTTTCAGTAAATATAAATTTGAAATTGATCTAAAAAATACATTTTTAAAAAGCATGAAAATTATTTATGCAATTAAAGATAAACTTTAATTAAACATTTAAAATATCAGAGTAACATTAAAATACTAACAACTAAAATTGTAAATGGTTTATTATTTTATTACTCAAAACTAACTTTAGATTTAAAACAACATTCTGTCAACTCTTTTTAGACTACTTTTCCAAAAGTCTGGAAAATAGATAGAAAAAAAAAGAAATCTCAGTACACTAATAAATAAAAAAATTTTTGTGAAGTTAAGAAAGATTGAAAAGGAGATGTGCCAAGCTAGAGAAATGTCTGTGCTCTTGGTCTTGACGCCCACCTTCGTTTTTGTCAGTAGAGATACTTTTAGTATCGATTTTTTTGGAGCAAACTAAACTAAGTATTGCACAATGTTATCCATTTTCCTACTTTCTCTCTCTGTTTTCTTTATACTAAAGCCACTTTTTATTTTCTCACTTTCTCAAATTTTAATTTCTGCTCTTTTTTACCAAATGTTTGTTGATTTTAATTTTATTTTAATCCAATGCTAATACATCTTTCAGTAACAGGTAATGTGAAAAAATATATTGCCCTAATAAGTTGTAGAGATTGAATAACATACTTGTTCATGTATTCAGTATTATTTAAATTGAAAAAAAGAAATGTAAATGATGAACAATTTGAAAACATATAATTTTAAATTAAAAGAAGAAAGTGTTACTTTACAACTCCACAAACCATAGAAACATGTAGATTTATAACGTACCTAGAAATAAAATATGCCCATATTAGTCACAATATAAAAAGTTATCAAAGCTTTATTGAAATCAAAGATACAACTTCAATGTATAATACTTTACAATTATAAATAAATAGTAAATGGTTTTATAGCATAATTATGTTAATAATAGAAAATGCATTGAAAATGTGATTATTTGTTACCATAGTTGGTTGTAACTAAGTCGGTGCATAATATTTACACATCCTTTTTTATATTTGCAATTTATAAATTATAGCAAAATAACTATACCACTTTATATATATATATATATATATATATATATATATATATATATATATATATATATATATATATATATATATATATATATATATATATATATATATATATATATACACCTAACACCTAATACAAAAACATCACACAGGCACACAGGGATATGAATTAAAAAAGAGATTCAGAAATAATGAGGTTTGCATTTATACTGTCATTATTTTTGCGATTTCTATATTTTAATCAAAAAAGTTTATAACATTTACGAGATCAAAATCTAAATAAAAATCTCTCATATTATGGCATTTAGTCATTTGTCAAATAAAAAATATCCGTTTTACAATACCTTTTATTATTTTCCAGAATTAACGTTTTTAATGCGTTTTGAATCCGTAATACCAAAAATTATTTAATAATTAGAAAATTTTCTTTCATTAATTCTTCATTCAATCTCATTCTCATTAGACCCACATGGAGGGGCTATAAATTACTCAGAGCTCCGGAAGAAGGTATTTTTCTGGGTTATTCACCCACTTTCCTCAAAATTCTAAAACCACATCTAAAAGAGTTGATTTACAATAACAGTTGTCACGCAAATGACATCCTTAAGCAAAGATCAACTATCAAAAAAAAGGACAACGCGATTTCATTGTGATCACGAATTTCCAGGACTTCCGGACAAAGTAAAATAAACCAAATCATCATCCTTTTTGTGATTTCCTCAGTGAATTCATTTCCAGGAAATCAAAAATAAAATTTGTGAAAGAAACAGGAAGGGCAATACGTTATGGGTAGATGTTAACAAATAAATGAGAAAATATCTCCGGAAAAACTTATAATCACCTGTACTTTTTCAACCGCAGGCCACAAATATATTTTTCTAATTTAAAATCTTAATGCGTATTTTTAACTATACAAAAAAATTTCTATTTCAAAAAGGAAAACATTTTATAAACATTGAAAGTTTTTAATATGGGCCTGAAATTCCTATAATTATTTAAACTTATTATAATGTTCATAAGTGGATTTCTCTAAATACAATATTGATTCGATTAAATTAAAATTGATGAGAGAAAACATTAAACTTCAAAGTATTTATTAAAATATAAAATATTGAACCTAAATTGAATTAAAAAATTATATACAAATGATTTCAAGCTATATTTTCTATACGAAATATTATTTAAAGAATATATTTTCACTATAATATATACATTATGCACTTCTAAAGAGTGATTACTTTGGAAACTTTCATATTTAATAATTTGTTTTAGCACAAAAGTATATAAGAAAATATCATGATAAACTGTCTTATAAAAAGAAATTACATTGATAATAGTAATTTTGATGAAAATTTGTTATATGTACAATGTTGCAAAATTTCAACATAGTTAGAAGGCAAATTACTATATGTCCTACAGTAATCGTATATTGCTTAATATAAAATAGTAGATTTTATGAGCTTTGGACTTTTAACTATGCATACGCTAATTAATTTAATGAATGCTTAGATAAATATTGAAAAACCACTTAATTGAATTTCAGTATATTTTACAAAATCTGAGTTTCAGAATGATATTATACTTTATATCCTTATTGAATCTTCAACGAAAAAAATAATCTAATTAATTCTAACGAATGACAACAAAAGATAAAATTACTAATACATTTTAAAAGGTTGCAAATGAAATCAGAAATAGATCAATTTTAAATTTCAATAATTACTGTCCCTTTAAGAATAAAATAAAATTCCTTGATAGGCACGGAAAAGAGAAACTATAGCCCCTAAATTTAATGTCACTTATTTCTCTCAATTTTGCTTGAACAATTAATTAAATTTAAATACTGCACATTAGTGCATAATGAAAGTTTTATTCAAGATTAGTATAGAAATAAAAGGTTATGCGCATGTAAAAGTTAAAATTTTTAATGTAAAACTTAAATTCTTATTTAATGTTAGATTCAGGTAATATTAATCAGATTTAAAACATTTTCTCTATTGGGAGTATATTTGAGGTAAGCAGCTGCGAATATATAGATGTTTCGTGGCCTAGCTGTTTATACTATAAATATATATTTTTAAATTATAATTTTTTATTACATGTACAACAAATGATTCAAACAAAGTAAAAAAAAAGGTAGTAATTAATTTTATTAAAATATGAATACAATTGAATCTCATTGATAAATAAAAAACAGAATCATTTTTGAAAATTCAGAAGTACACAAAATTTATTTTAATCAATATTTTGATAAATATGAGAAATCTAAAAGACATGTGAAATTATGAATTCAGTAACTTCTAATGAACTTTAAATAAAATAATTTAGAAACTTTAAATAAATAATATAAGCTTTTTGACAATTATTTTGCCAACATCAATAAATAGTTCATATTACTACAGGTATAACATATTATTTTAAACAAAAGATATGTTGTATACATATTTAAAGTTAAGTTCTAATTAAATATATATGTAAAGAAAATATGACAGAATAAAATTTTTTTGCAACATGTACATTAAAATGTAAATTTCTTCTTTTTAAAATTTTAAAGTTATAATTCTAAAGTAATTTTAGGAAGTCTTCCTCATTAAGTTGCTTGCTATGGAGAGTTAGGTGTCTTCTTACATTTTAGTGAAAACGATGAGAAAGAGATGAACATTTTTATAAAGAATAAACTAGATAATATTTTGTGTGAAAGTATAACTTTTCAAAATTTAAAGATTATTAATCACGAGCTTACTTTTATGACAAATCATTTTTGGCCAAATTTGCTGTAGAGTTAACTTAACAAAGATTATAAAGTAATTCAAACATCTATAGTAACAAAATGTAAGCGAATTCCTTTGCATAAATTTACTTTGTAATTATAACTGAATTAGTGAAAATTTATTGATGGCATCCAGCGAAATTCTAATTGACTGGCTCAGTAATCATGAGCAAATAAAATGTCTCACATCTGGAGGAGATATTTGTAAAGCAAATAAGAGAGAGAGAGAGTGCTCTACTGAGTACTTAGAGCAGCAGCTAAGCAATTACTATCTCCCCAATTTCTGCAACAATTTTTCTACCTGCGTTTATTATAAATATGGGCTTCTACGTGTTCTCAGTAAGGGTTTTTCCTCTTCAGATGTTGTTCAGAAGGTACATTTATGCGTTTAATGCTTTGGAACAGTCATAGGATCCATTTGTGCAGGCACCTATCTATTGATCTGCACAATCATTAAAGCTTTATTGCGAAAGGAAAGCAACGGACTGGAAATGATGTAGCTTTTTCAGGGACGTCATTGTGTTTTTCCGAACAACATTTTGGTTCTAAAATATTTTTCCAGTAGCTTGTAGTTTTTGCAGTTGAGTTTTCTCTACTAAAAATAGGAACCGCGTTATTTTGGGTTTGTATTAATACTAAAACACATTTTGAGAATCCGCAGTAGAATATTCTATTTCATTTTATTTTGTCAAATGCAGGATTTTTTCATGCTCAAATGGCTTGCATTTTCCTTCTGTGTGCTCAAAATTTTATTCAAAGTTGTGTAAAGAAATGTAAGGAAAGTTATATACTCTTAAAAAAATTGAATTTTGTAGGTGCTGAAGAAGTAATAAAACTAGCTTGTTATGATGAATTAAAAAAACTGAAGAGTAAAATGAGTGATAATAATTTATAATTCTTAATGTAAATTACATAAATTTAAATTTTATGCCCATATTTTTCTTGAAAAAATATTTTTTTCATCTATTTCTTGCGATTTTATATTTATGTAAAGCATTTACAGATTCTATCAATGACGATTGAAAAATTAGGAAAATTTGAGAAAGTATAAATGTAAAGCGAGAATAAATTTTCAATACACATGCGAAAAATAAATAAACTTTAGAAATTTATAATTAACAAAAGAATAAGCGAAATTTGAAAAATGAATTTTAATCTACTTTTGATTTTGATTTCAGAACTACCAAAAAAAGTTAGTTTTGTTTTACTTATACAAGTCATGAAAAGAACATAACATTAAAATGTAATTTATCATGCGTAACTTATGTTATTTTTTAACGTTTAACTCTTTAGCTTTCAATATATTACTTTTTGAACGTTTTCATTTTTCCAGATGAAATATTTTTAAGACACTTTGAAAGTGAAGCACACAAGCTAAGAAATAAAATAATAAACTAAAAACTTTTGCACTTTAGAGCTTTAATTTCAAACTGATTTTTTTCCAGAATATTTTTGCTTCTTAAAATAAACGATGAAAAAGAAAAAAAATATATGTATTTGTTATTAAAAACTGAATCGATTTTTTATAATGAATCTAATATGTATTTATCATGGAAACATAGAAACTGAAACAAGAAATAAAATAAAATATTTTTGCGTTTTAAAGCTTTAATTTTAAACTGAATATTTTTACTTATTAGGGTAAATAATGAAAAAATAACCTATTTCTTTTAAAAAAGAATGAATGAGAAATAGATATAAAAGTCGGTTGAAAGTATTATATTGTATGAATATATACAGTATTATAAGCATATCACATGAGGCATTTGATATGTTACATGGAATACAAAAATCTTTTATTAAAAACTCAATATTGACATTGAATGGCGTATTTAATTTGAAATACTGTTCCAAAAATAAGTTTAATCTCATTATGAAAAAAAAGCATTAAATAAATCAAAATAAAACACAAAAAATAATTTGGAACTTTATTTCGATCATTTGGTAAAGCTTAAAAGATGAGCTGAGCTTGAAGAAGAGAAAAACAATCGAGCCAATGGAAAACTATTTTTATTATAAAAGGTATAAGCCTTTATTTAAATTCACTCTTTATTACTTTATTTATGGCCTTGAGCACAGAAAATGATTAAGGATAAAATGCTTTAAAAATACATAAAAATGTCATTTTAAGGTAATGTGGCTTTCAGAACAAATTCGTTCTTTTAAATTACTATTTATTTTATTTTTTTACTTATTATGTTTAGATTTAAAAAAAAACAGTCACATATATTCATTGTGTATAAAAAATTATTTATTTGACTGATAAAACTTATTAGCGAAACTCGGAAAGATGTTTTTTAAATCAGGTATTAAATGTGAAAATCTTTGTGCTTTGGCAGAGTTTTTAGAAATAACGAAACAAAATAATAAACTTCGGTATTTTTATTTGCTAAACAGTTAGATATTAAACAGATTTCTAATTGAGTATATCCATATTATTATTGATTAGAACACTACGAGTCAAATGTATGAAATACTATCATGGGACCCAGAAAACTTCGTAATTTTGCACACAACATGATTAAAACATTCACCACATTGATATAAGGAAAATATTTAGCAAAAACGAGATATAAATTTGATCATAATAAAAACATATTGATTACATTTGGGAAAATTTAATAAGATTTGGTCATCAGAGAAAATAATTACATTATGCTTTTACCAAATGCTTTTTTTAGGGAAACAACAGATTATTTCAATATAGATCATTAAATTACACTATAATAACCTAATTTCCATTGTATACTAGAAGGCTATATGGCCAAAAGTGACTTTAAAGTTTCTTTTAATATCCACAGCATTTTATTCTGTCAGAAAATTTTTCATAGAAAGTACATTGTATTCAAATGCTATAGAGAAAACCAGAAAAATCACAAGTCAGGCATGCTTGAGAAAGCAGATGTGTTACCTTAATATCTTGTTTCTCAGTAATGATTAGGTAAGATCGAATGTAATACCACCCGTTTGGGACTGAGCGGTCCTGTCACTGTATCACGATGAGCCAATCACACTCGCTTTCTTAATACTTTGTCCACTTTCACACATTGTCTTCCGATGAGAGACCAGTGAAAGTCAGGTAGAGAATTGACGTACTGTTTATATTTTGCTTATCAATTTTTCGAATGTGATTATGCGTCTTATCGATTAAAATACACCATAAAAATCCAGCAAATGGCTTTCGTTTGTTTTATTGAATTTAAAATTGAAATTTAAAATGCTATTAATGAAAATCCGTAAGCGAATCATGAGCATACCATATACCATAAAGCGCAATTTTGCCCGAAAAAAAATTGACCGAGATTAAATGAGATTTCTTTCATCTTTAACAAACCTTAAATGGAAGAACTCTTCATTCAGCTGGAGTTAATTCATAGTTTTATTTTCAAGAGAGTGTCCGTTAAACGATGGCTTAATCAATTACTCTAGACAACGTTTCAAGCTGATATCAGAAATCTTAACTTTATATAGTGAGAAATTAAAGGATGAAACTACATTTGTCCAATATACAGATTGATTTAAAAGTTTCCTTTAAACTTCATATGTGTGTTGTTTAAAATATATCTTTTCATGTATTCATTTTATTAACTTATATTATTCTATTCCTATTTTCTAGAAAAAAAATGCGAATATTGCATTTATATTTTCTATTTTACTTATCATATTTTTAACGATAGTTCCTCATTTTAGCATGCTTTAAATTGAACAAAATATTATTTATTTTGCGGACATGATACGTATTTCTTTTTTTGTTACAAAAATTTTTTTGAAATGAAATTAAGTTATAGGGGCATTTTTGCCCTTATTTCTATTGTTAATTTACTAATAACAAGTGTGTTTTGACCAGATAACAACAATCACTACTTTTTTCAGGAAAAATTACCTAATTTGAAGGTAGATATTTGATGACAATTTTTAAGACACTCTGTCTCTGTGACATTTTTAAGAGAAATAGAAGCTCTGTATCTGATTCAGTTTGCAGTTAATTCGTCAACTGTCCTCGAGATTATTTATTTTTATTGAGCTCAACAATATAACTAATTTTTTCAAATGAATATTTTCTTGTAGATTTCCAAATAGTGCATCAAATGCTGCAGCATTTTTGAAATGTTGAATCAGTAAATTCACTTATAGGAGACGTGTATTTACCTTTATTATGAAACATTTATACCAAAACTGATTATACTAAATACAAAAAACTTCCTAATATTAAATTTTATTTCCATAAAATAACTACTGATATTGCAGCGTTAAAAAATTCCAGAAAGGATTTCATTAATATAACTTTACCTTTCATCAATTAAAATAAGACGCACATTATTTTGTAATTTTTAAGATAACATTTTTGCATCATTTATAATGATAAATCATGCATTTCAAATGAATCGTAAAATTCTTTTGAATGAAGAACACTTCCAAATAGTTGAGCTGTATGAAGTGCCTAACCTTCAATGCTAGTTACAAATATTTGTGACTCTCGTGAAATGCTAACATACCTCACCTTTCAGTTTAATATGTAGATGAGAAACGCTTCTGCGAGGCACACCAGACGAGGGAAATTCCACCGAATGTACGAAAACGCGCACAAATGCAGCGAGTTGGAAAGAAACTCAACACAATTGCGCCATTTGTCAAAGCAGCAAACAAACGAGTACCTTTCAATGTTTAAATTATGCTAGTGTCACCAGTTCATACATAAATGCATGCCGGTGTATTCCAGGAGTAGAAGAACAGAAATCATAAAACAGTTTTCTCCAGTTCTGGAGTTGGTGTCTTTTGTATCTGTTTTTGCTTATCCGTCTCTTTAGAATAAAACATCTGCTATTTTTTTCCCCCAAAAAGTTTCATTTACTCTTTCTAAAACAAGGAAAGATCAATCGATGGTGGCATTACCGATAAATCCTGAAGTCCGTCTGTCTGGGGGCGACATTTTGTCGGCCCTACTACCCTGACTGGAACATGTTCAGCAGGGCGTGAATGAGGCAGGGGGAGATCTTCTGATGACAGTCCAGTTGAGCGTATCATGCCCGACGAGCCTCCCAACCAGCTTAAATTATCTTATGTCAGCTGAGAGAGGAGAAAGTTACTTGGCCCTCACACCTTCGGCAGGGTGGAAAGAAAAAGTTCACAACGAACTTATTCTTCTGACACTTTAACCCTTCTTTTTTTAAATTTTGTATGTATGAAAGCAGCAAGGATGAAATGATGAAGTAGGTGGGGAAGAAGATAACATGAAGTGGAGGCAAGTCATTAAGATTTCGCATTTAATTTATTGCTCTCCCACTTCAAGCATTGTTTCAAATTTTTAAAATGCTCAGCTTGTCTGAATAAATAGAAGTAACTTCTAAATTAAAACCATGATTACTTCACTTAATGTGTTCCAATAATATATATTACCCGGTAAAAATTAATTGTTTTTGTTGAAATTAGTTATTCCTAATACTCGTAAATAGGTTATGAAATAATTAAAAATAAATTAACAAAACCTATATATTAAGGGATTTATTTCCGCATTAAGAATAAACGATAACTTCCCAAAGAGGATGATATCGTTAACCAGTGTTCTCCCTCTGCACATTGATCTACACTCCTTTGACATACAGCTATTCAAAAATGGAAATTTCAAACTCTTCACCTTCAGATACATATACAGACATTTACTATTTCGTATGAAAAAACATTGATGCACATATATCATATGGAATGGTTAAGTTTACTGATATTTTCAGATAAACTACGTAAATTTATTTACCCATTCTCCAAATAACCTACTTCTATGGCATATAAACATTTAATTGTTTTAATGGGAATAAACATATCAAGAAAATATTTCATAAAGCTTAAGAATACTTTATTATATGTTATAGCTTTATTATATGTTATATATCGATATTAATACAAAATAATGTAATTAATATCGATATATAACATATAATAAAGTTAAAAATTATATTAAATTAGATGCATAATTTTTACGTAAGTGATAAAAAAGAATTTTGTAATTTCAGATACGACACCAGGAAAATTTTAATTGTGAATACAGTTTGCAACTTTCCATGAGGTAAATAAATGCAATTAAATTTACTCATCTCTAAGAAGATATTCTTTGAATCCACATCCTATACTTTAGGTTATCAGTAATTTAGCTACGTATCAACATTTTGACAGTAAAATTGTTGTAAAAGATTTTTTCTAGAACTAGTACGAGATAAAATATAGTAAGATTTTTCATAATCATATGCTTTAATTTTATTTATTTATTTTTTGTGAAAATGAAAAAAATATGGAATGCGGAGCCAATAAATTGAAAGTATTACTACGAAAAAATTTCTGAAGATAAAATGTGTATCTAGTATTCCTTAACAGAATCATTTAGATATCCCCATACAATGCCTGTCATATAAATTTTAATAATTACCATTATCTTTATCCCTTAACGGAAGCTCATTCATCATAAGTTTCGGAGAAACAGTCAAACAAAATGCTTAGTTTCTCGATATGTGGGGTTAAAAGTTCTGTTTTGGGATATGCGCAGTTATTGACCGAAAGAAATGCCCATACACTTCACTCCCTGCTCTTGGACCACTCATGAGAGGCATACATCAAAAGCATCCAGTCTGGTAATGTTCGCATGACGTGCACTTACGTTTTTTATATGTAAAAGAATAAGGATTGAAAACCAATTACGTTGTCCACAGCTGAGATGATAAGAAAATAATATGTTATAAACGCTTTAAGGGAAATCCATTATTATAAAAAAATTGCTGCGATAAAATATGAAAGGAAGACTTATACAAGACAGAAATATTTTAAAAAATATATATTTAAAATTTTAATCATATCCAAAAGAAGTCAGCTCTTCTTCAACGTGTAAATTATTCGGGATGTCAAATAAAATAGCAGAAAAATCTTGATTTATGAGTTTTGTTTCGAAAAAACATCCATTGACTATTCCATTAAATGTTATTAAAGTATTTGGGAATTTAAAAGAAAATTAATTGATTTTTTTAATATTATACAGAAGTAAAACTTATTTAATTGACACTGCGCCTTAGGCTTCATTTCAGAAAGTGTGTCCGGACTTTTCTCTTACAATCTAGTTATATATATATATATATATATATATATATATATATATATATATATATATATATATATATATATATATATACTATGTATATATATATATATATATATATATATATATATATATATATATATATATATATATATATATATATATATATATATATTATATTCTACATCTCATCTTATTTCTTTTACTTTTATTCTTTATGATAGAATTTGTCAGAAATTGAAAGAAAATGCAAAGAAACACAGTATTAGTTGAAGAGAGAGAATTCACTTTAGTTTCAAAAATATAAAGTCTATATAACATGGATAAAAAATAAATTTAAAAATATCTGTTTCATATTAGTTCTTCGACTATTAAAATATAAATAGTTATTATGAAAATAATTCCTTGATTCATAAGGAATAAAAAAATATCAATTATCACTAAAGTTTCAACAGGAAGATTGTTCACTTTTCATAAAAAAGCAATAAGCATTTTGAATTAATACTAAAGAATACAAACTACTAAGTAAAAAAAAATGTCGTTTCTTCAAGATAAGTTATTATTTCTTTCGCTTTACTATTTTTACTGGGGAAATGTTTTTTTTTTATCTAAAGAGAGAAATACTTTTTTTCTCATGTAAAAAATGATTTTTTTTCTGTAAAACTAATGTTTAATTTTAATTGGATACTTTTTATTTCTTTTCCTTTTTTATGGTAATGTTTTCGGAGTTTCATTTATTAACAAAATAGTGCGTTAATTCTATATCTGTAAAAGTATTTTCTAATGAATATATATATATAAAGAGTAATTTTTTTCAAATATTTTTTTCTAGATATACACTTGCACTATTTCATTAAGGAATTGTAACCTCGATTCCCCGAGAATCAATTTTTCCACTTTAGCTTTGTTTTCAGAATCACAATCAGTGCTTGCTACTCTGTTCACTTTATAACTTTGATTAGTGAGTTTTATCATTACTTTTTTCATGAATAAATCATTAAGTAAAAAAGAATTGCGATGTACGCAAATTATTTAAGAAATATATTCTTAATATATAAAAATATTTAAGAACATTTTGAAATCAAATAAGTAATACTATTTAAAATTATGAATAGATTTCTATACATATGAAAATCACCACAGAACATACTAAGTAAAATAAAGCATCTCTTAAACTAAAACATATTTAGAATCGTTGATTTCGCTGATACATATCTAGAATCAGTAGATTTCATTCATATATACCTAGAATCAGTAAATTACAGATTTCACTGTTTCACATCTTCTAGAATCAATAGATTTCGCTGATACATGTCTAGAATCAAAAGATATCGCTGATAGATATCTAGAATCAGTAGATTTCGTTGATGCTTGAAAATGTAATAAGATAAGCTAATAAAAACATGATTTTGTCCATTTTTCAGAAACATAATCGAAAATATATTGCTTATGCGATACCCATTACAATTTAGCTCTTTATGAAAAAAATAGTTCACAAACATTTAATATGAATTCCATATAATTCTTTCATGTTTTTTTAAAGTTGTAACACATTACATATTTATATTAAAATTTTTAAACTTGTTTATTTGTATAAATATTTACTGACGAAAAATTAAATAAAAATAACATGAAAATGTAATCAAAATTTCTGCTAAGTTTCTTAACTAATTATTTCAACAATTAAATATGATATACATGGTTTTATTCAATTAAGTTGGGAATTATTACTTTTTTGATCTCACCGAGATAATTAAAAATGATAATACTAAAGTAATTATCACAATAATTATATTTCCAATAATTTTCTGCTTAAAACTTCCATAAACAAAGAGCATGATGTAAAAATGTTCTTAATGTATGGTTTCGAAATGATTGAAATATGAGAATTTTGAGAGAGAGAGAAAGAGACATATATTTTTATGCTCAATATATATATATATATATATATATATATATATATATATATATATATATGTACAACTCGTTAAAACATTTTACAGTAGTTAAAGTGAATGCAGTTATTTGTGTAGTCTTTTTTCACTTTTATACAAAATTAGATAATTTTTAGTAAGTTTTAGCTATTTTTTGAACTAACTTTCTATACTTTCGATAAAATCTTAACGCAGAATTTGAAATATACATTTTTATAACTATTGTAACTAATGCTTATGAAAATATTACTAATTCCCAGCTTTATATACTACACATTATTCTCATTATAAGCAATTATTAATTTATAATATATATATATATATATATATATATATATATATATATATATATATATATATATATATATATATATATATATATATATATATATATATATAAAATATATATATATATATATATATATTCTGTATATTACCTAGTATTCATTTCTTTATTGTTTTAAATCTAAGTCCCATATTTCTTCTGAAATAATAATCACTAATACTTATTTCAACATAACAGTGTATTATTTAAAATGCTGTGTGAAATATTCAGAAAATGCATTTGCTTAATTTACTTGCTCAAGATGAAAGACCCGAATACAAGAGACTAAAATTTGAATAAATTTTCTCAAAAGAAACTGAGCTAAGCATAAATGTTTTCCTCAGTTACCTCTTTTCAAGAAAAGAGTCGATGTATTGTAAATAAATTCAAATTGGAACTGAATTCTTATTAAAGTAGAGTTCAAAATATCATCCGAGATTAAATTTATTGTCATTTAGTTTCAACAATTTGTGAAATATTTTCACAAGATACAGATGTCTTTATAAATGTAAAATTTAAGTCCAAACTTTAATATTTATAAACTTTATTTAAATCAGAAACAATTAGGGTAACTATTAGCTTTTCGACTGATAAAGCTTCGCTTTTGTAGATAACATTCATTATGTTAGAGTTGTGAGAGATTTCAGAATTGTGCATGAAATTTAGGAAGACATTTTGGAATCAATAAATGTTTTTAAATGGTTTTCCTTTCGCCGTATGATGAGCCTAAAATAGTTTTTGATAGACACCGGAGAATAATTAACGATACTGAATTTCATTATCGGTAAATTGGTTTTAGAAATATTCTCATATAAATCCATTGCGTAGAGAAAACAGCGCAGAAAAGCCAATTATTATGCAGCAGTCTCAGAATATATAGCGGAAAATGAGTGTTTCCTGTCAATAATAATCATATTTCATAACACACTCAAATTACATGTGAAAGTGAGCAATTATTTTGCATAACTCTGGGTTCTTTTTTTTTTACATTTATCTCTTCATTATATAAAAAAAAGTTGGAGGTAAATTTCTGAAATAAAAAACAACGTGGGGCAACTAAACCAGGGGCTCTTAACCTTTTTCCCGGTAAAAATGCTATGTTTCTTTTAATGTTATCTCACAATCTTTTAAAATCACAGAATACCTGTAGAGGTGGTTCTCAAAATAATGGAAACACCTTAAAAAGAATCCTTTATTGGTATTGTGTAGGATCGTCTTTGGCATATATTAATCTTTGATTAGACTAAAAATCGATTCATACAAATGGTGAATAGTGCTTAGAGGAAGCTTGTAACATAAATCATGGAGATACTGTGAAATTTCTGAGATAATTTAAATAAAATGTTAATAATAATAATTTAAATTAAAATCAGTTGTAATTATTTATTTAAGATATTTATTTTTTCCAAAATTATTTATTCCTTTCCATTTTTCCAAAATTATTTATTAATTTATTTACTCAAGCATTGTAAAAAGATGCAATCTTCATATTTTTAACCACAATAATTTAACTATGGAATTATTTTTCAGAGCAATGGGATTCGTTAAATATTTTTAACAACAATAATTTATTTGTGTTATTTTTCAAAGCAATGGGTTTCGTAAATTATTTTTAACAACAATTCTCCCTTACTTAGTACTTTGAATGTTTTTCATTACTCAATGTAATATTTTGATTTTAAAATCTTCACTCAAGTTTTCTTTCAATGTAACGAGAAGTTCACCTCAAAATAATGCACGAGTTCATTTCTTCTTTTCTATTAGTCTGGGACGAAAGCGAGGAGAGAATGACTTCTCGGATATTAACTTCATCATGAAACTACTTTTTAAAATTATACACCACAGTAAGATAAATTTAACGATTTTAAGTGTAAATAATTTGATTTTACTCAACATAATCACTATATAACATGTTAACTTCAAAATTCAAACCTTTTATGAATATTAAATATTATTCAATGAATATAAATGATGAGAATACACAATTAATACAATGTATTTTATTCATAAAATACATTTTATTTCATTTATGAATGTATTGTACATTTTAATTAATAAACTGAATTTTTTGCATTGGTATGAATTATAATATGTTTCTTTTTCAAAAAGAAAAATTATTAACAAACTAATAAAATACTAAACTTTCTACAAAATAAATATTAAATACGAGCTTCCCCTCTTCTTCAACTCAACATCTGAGTGAACAGAAAATGTCAAATTACTACAATTCCATGTGTGATACTACTTTCTTTTTAAAGATAGTACTTCAAGTAATGATAAGGCGCTTAATCAACGGTAGTAATAAACTAAGAGCGTTCTTTTTTGAACATTGATTTTTTTAAATAGATTTCTAAAATGTTTCTCTTAGTTAAATATTTTTCTAAACTTACTGTGGGTGATCTTATAACAAGTTTGTCTTTGAATTAAATAATGTTTGAAATTTAATGTGAACAAAAATATCGAATATCAACGATTGTTTAATTTAAAAATTGCTTTAAAAATTGCTAAAATTGAGTAGATACCTCGTAGCAAAAGTTGTGTCAAAAGATTACTGAGAAAGATAGTAAAAAATTAAGAAAATAGGAGTTCTTAAAATTTAAAAAAATTGGAATGTACTGTTACATATTCATATTTTCAATTGCATTTTAAATGAATTTTCTTTTCACTTACAATATCAATGTTAAAAATATGAAATATTAAAAAAGAATTATTCAAATGTTAAGAAAAATATAGTAAAGGAATTGAATTTTTCTCATTTCAGAAATTTCAAACTTGTTTCCAAAAACAAAATTAAATAGAAATCAAATCTAAGAAAATTTCATATCTACTATTTCGATGTATTCTTGCATGTATTATTATTTTAACATCATGTCCGTAAAAGATTATTTGTTTAAGGTTCTACTTATATGGGACAAAAAATTTCTGACATTCATCTAATTTAATGGTGAATAGGAAACGATAATTCCATTGGAAGAGCGAAAGAAATTCACCATCCATCCAAAAGGCTGAAGTAGGGGAACTAACAGCAGAATCAAATCTTTACTTCAATCTGTAATCCACCTGCCTGAGGCTATCCAAATGGTGAAGGTTGATACTCGGAAAAGCTTTTCTTTCTTTGTCACCATCAAATCTCTGTTCTCACATAAGGTTGCCATCGAGGTAAAGAATATTCTTATCTTTTATTTTCTGTCTGCTCCTAGTGGACATTGGATTGATTATCAGATGGTGAGTTGACATACAGATAGAATCGTTCAGAGAGTCGTTAAGACCTTCAAATTTTTAGAAAACTAACGGATTACAGATTAATAACACAAGGATAAGGAAACGATTGAATTCGTTGGATTAAAAAAAAACTTATCATATATCTTTTTCGCTTACAGAAATATTTGTACAAAAATATATGTTTCATTATATAAACATCAATACACACAATCCAAAATACCAAAATATAAATAAAATCATTTATCCACATCACCAATTTCATAAAAAATGTTTAAAATGGTAGTATAAAGTATGGCTTACTATAGAGACATGAAGAAAAAAATCCAAAATTGGAAAAACCACAGAAATTGGAAAATACAAATTAATGCATAAAATTAATAAATACAAATGGACACAAGAAATTAATAAATACAAATTAAAACCCCAATTGAAAATATTTTCCAATGACATAAGCAAAAGAAAACAAAATTAAATGCACAAATAAATGAATGCCATAAACTATAAGATAAAAATGAGAGATCTAAAATTAAACACGCATAAAATAGAATTTAATTAAGTAAATTAATAGATAGATGTGTTTAGAGGAAGTAAACTAAAATTTTTAATAAAATTTATAATAAAAATGTATTTGTTGTATTTTACATTTTGTTAAAAACAAATATAGTAAGATTATTTACATATTTCTAAGAAAATTGCTTGCTGTTAATTCAGTTGCTTCGAAATAAAAATTCCGAATCAGCTCATCACAGATGGATTTCATTTAAATGATAACCCAGTTATTAAAATCTTATAAAAGAGTATACTTTTACAATAAAATGTATGTAGGATTTTTGTGCTTAGTTTAGTTTATAAGATCTAAATGCTAGTTTTTTTAAATTTTTATTTTAAAAAAATTCGACCTCTAATTAAAAAAAATTCTATAGCAAAATTCGACCGCAGAATAAGTAATTTATTAAAATGATATCACTATGTGCTTCAAAGTAGTCAACATGAATATGACTTAGCACTGTTGGGGGAGTACAAATAGAAATTTTTTTTAAATAAAATTGTATTAAAAGAAATATATGCAGCTTTTTCAACAATGAACAGACTGATTGCTCTGGCATAAACTGGCAAACAAAAGAAGGAATCGGTTATTTAACGTTATGAATCATCTATTGAGTTTAAGAAAACAAATTTTACTTTGCTTCAGTTATTTTCCCACGCATAAGACTCAGAAAAGGGGCTGGAGAAGAATACAGTTTAAGATCTTTGACCCATAATTTCTTAAATGAATTGAGATTTCTATTACGTTGGATTGTTTTACTAAAAATACAGGTACATTTGCATTTTTTTCTTATAATATTCCATCTGGGATAAAACTGATTGCAGCTTTGTATTGATGCTTGTTATTGATGTAATTCATCCAATAATTTTAAACTAATTTCATAAAACATGTAAATGACATTACTAGGTTTAAAAAAGCCCATCAAATTTAAAAGAATACTAGCTTTAACAAATAATTTGAAACAAGTCTTTTACTAATACTGTATATTATATATTCATTAGAGGCTGTTAAGTTCATTACACCAATCAATATTCAAATTTATACATTTGAATTATAATAGGATTGCAAGTTGGTATTTAGAACAAAATTTAAAGAATAGATCTGAAAATATATTTTTGGATACAACTGGAAAAGAATTCGATACTTATCAATGAATACGTGCTTACATTTAATATCTAAACCAAGATCCAATGCACAAAAATGCAAAGTACTAATTAGAACCACCATAATGGACTTAGAATATACTGAATTAGTAATTTATCCATAACAACTAACCACTTACTGTAAAGAACGATAAAATTACAGTAATTAAAATCTAATATCTAGCAAAACTAGAGATAAATACAATTTACATTTACTAAATTTTATTATTAAGCTTATGCTTATAATATAGTATTTTGACACTTTATTAATTCATTTATATTTATAATACGATATCATTTTGAAGTAATAGTTCATATTTATAAGGAAACCCAGTTTTTAAATTTTAGTTTAACAGCTAATTTCTTACAGAAGTAATTAATTAAAGGTGAACAATTAATTAATTAGTAAATTTTATCCACCGTAAGAAATATGCCCTAATTTTCGATGTTAAACTAAAGAAAAGTTTGAATTTAATATATATATATATATATATATATATATATATATATATATATATATATATATATATATATATATATATATATATATATGCAAATACATATACATACGTATATTTTTCGTGCATATTTTATTTTCACCCAAGAAAAAAATCGTTATTGTTGTGGATATTACTTCGAGTGGGGCATAGCGTCTTTGTTGTAGCTTTTTATCTGAACATCTAAACAATCATTACTGTGGGCAGTACTTGAGTTGGTGACAACTGACTCCCCCTTACAGCTTCCATAGCTTCAAGTCACGATCGTGGCTTGAAGCTATGGCGGAGCCTGATTAATAAATAGATGAGAGAATTTACGCTGCTCGTAGTACTCTGTCTATTCGTAGGGCCCAGTGTTGTACGAATTCGTAAGGATACATTTTAATCATTTTATGTAACATTTTTTAAAAGTGAATTATGTTTCTTAAGCTTTACCTTGGTACTGTTGTATCAAGAGAATGCCAATAACAGATTTTGACTTGTTAATTAGAATGTGTTGCAAAATTATACAAAGCATTTGTCTGGGTTAAATTAGTTCATTTCAGAAGAAATATAATTCAATAATAAAAAGTTTTTTTCTTGAATTTGAATTTGATATATTCAAGAATTGAATTGGATATATCAATTACTTAGTCAAAAGTAATTTTTTTAATATGACTTCTTAAGCCTTCATTGGTCTCAGTAACCTTATGAATTTCAAAATATATAACCTCATTTTTCCAATTAACTACTCAAATGATCCCTTGTCAATTTTAGGAAAACATTTTTCAACGCAAATAATTAGGAAAAAAATATTATTTTTTCAAACAAACCAATTTAATAAGGGCAAAATATTTTTTTAATATTTTGATAGATTTTATATTTATTACAAAACGTATTGTTTAAAAGTTTTCATAATTAATTACATTTTTTCAAATGAAGTTGCATTTCATATTTAACACTATAAAACCTTTCTTACATTCTTAGAAAAGTGGGTACCTTCGATTAAGAATAACTTTTTTCTTTTTTTAAATAAATAATTCAAATATATTCTACACATTATAAATACTATCATATTTTCACCATTGTAACAATATTAACAATATAGAAAACCTCATATGAAATTCTTTTTAATTTTCAATCTACTAATAAGAAATTATTACACTCTGAAAACTGATTAATATTGATATATTTATACGTCATACTGGATACATAATTAAACAATAGTTTTTAGGCTGATACATCATCTGTATAAAGGACGCATTTAAAAGAATTTATAAAATGATTTACATTTTACAAAATATCACATTCAAATTATTTGTTTTTAAAATTTTGCATAGACAAACATTTTTTATTAAATTAAAAAAATTTTTTTTTAAAGATGCATACATAACTGCCACTTTTTACATACACTAATAGTAGAGTTATTTACTCAAAAGAACCAAAAGAAGTTATATAGTCTCTTTTTGAAATATTTTTGATAAAATATCGAGTTTGTTATCATAAAATTATGTCAAAATATTTTAATTCTTTCATCTGTGTTTATTTAGAGAAATGCTAATTTTCTTTAGTGAAATTCAAGCGTAGTAATTTCCTACTTCTGCTATTATCAAACGAACCTATCATTGAATGCCGGAGGGATGGGGATATTTTATAAGCAAATCTAAATAAATTATTGTATATTGTATGTTCAGTGCAAATAAATACTATAATTTATTCCTTTCATTTATAAAATAATATAATTTTATCTACATTTATCATTCCATTTGCAATGGTTTACAAAATAATGCTCGGATTATAATGCGGAGTAATTTTGGACATGAGTATTTATAACAAAGGTTAAAATTATTATATCGATTAAAAATAAATCTGAGAAGATTATTTATCTATGCCTTAGATGGCTGAATATTCTATTATTTTGAATGTAAGAGACGTTTAAAGTCCTCGGAGATTTGTTTTTTGCAAAGAAAATCGGTGATAAATAGGTCGTATATCTGTCTTCGAAAGTATAGAACCTGAAAAATGGTAACCTTATGAATAATGTAGCTAATTTAATATACAAAAGAAAGAAAACTATTCTGTTGAAAAGTTCAAAGTTCCCTGTAGAGTTTTTAAGAACCATTAAAATTTATTGTCTTAGGAAATTGATGCGAGTCTTATCAATAGAAGTTTCTTAAAATATAAATAATTTGCTAATTAATAACACTACATTCATCTTTTTAATGGGTAAAGCAAGTATGTCAAACTTAAATTTTTACATGGAACAAATAATCTCGTAGAATGTTTAAGTAATGCAAAATAAGCTTTGCGATATTTTAAAATATTTAGAATAGACTCCTCTCTTTTTGATATTTTAAAAAATAAATTCATTTTTAACAAAGACAGTTTTTGAGAATTGCATTATTTTTAATATATTATTCCAGGAAATAGTACCTAGTTGGGGGAAAGTTTATTTTTTTTATATTAATCCGGTAATGATGATCTACTAGAATTTAAATTCGTGGAATAATTATGAATATTTATTAAATATTACACAACTTTCGATCAGATTAAATAAAATATTTTATGATATATTTTACAGCAGAGTATTACTAATTAAATTGTACATGCATACACAAAGCCTTACTATTACATTAAAAATAAACGCCTCTAATTCTACAAATTGCACGGACTACTTACCACAAAATTAATTCAGTTAATATTAGTAATTTTAAATTATGTGTATCGCAAACAAACAATACTAACTAATTCGCACTTAAATAATAATTTACAAATAAATTACTTAAATAAAAATAAACAAACAATACTTAAATAATAATTTAAGTCGGTACTTAATAACTCAAAATAAAACATATAGTGCAAAATGTATCTAATAGAACTCATCATGTGAATTTAGAAGCAGTTAAAGCGATTTTCAATTTCACTTCTTAAAAAAAGTAATCTCTCAATATTTTCGATTTTTTACATCAAAATTTAGATATTTACATTATTTTTATTCAGTTTTGTTATTTTATTTCGGTAAAGAAAGATGAGGAAAATACGCTGCTATTTAGTTAATGTTAACATTTGATAGAGGAATGGATGTTATACTTAGCCTTATTATAGACAGAGTATGAATAAAAACTAGTAAATATTCAAATATGGATCATTTGAATTTCTATAGAAATTGAGGATATAGCGTACGTCTTAAGAAATATTGCGTTTATTTTTATAAACATTTTTTAGTAAAATTGAAATTATTATAAAATTATTTATAAAAATATATATTTAATACATACCATGTGTTTCTTTGTAATTGTTTCTTTTAATGTAATATTTCATTAGTCGTTGAAACTTTAAAATATTCGTTGCAGGCCACGAGAGAGTTCCTAACATTCTTATTCTCTCTCCGAAATGTAAAACCCAGAGTAAATTTATCTACCATGTTGTTAATCCATGTCAAATCTACACTGTAGTTAATCTAAATAAACTATACTGCTTTTTACAGATGTATTTTTCAAATGATCTTAATATACCAACACAATTCGCTGTAGGTCATGAATTCCACATGGTTTGAGTATTATACTAACTCAGAGACAGTTCCTAAAATTTTTGCTTTTTCAACATTATAATGCTGCTGAAAGGTTAAAATACTATTATAATACCTAACCGAAGGGATGAAGTATGTAAAGATAGTTGCAATTTAAGTAAATAAGATCCTAAAATTTATTGAAATCCTTATTAAAAAACATTCCATATCTATTCCTCCCGCATCCTTCTTCGAAATTTTAAATTGCTTTTATAGCTTTGGCAATCTGCAGTCACGTGTCAGAAGGCTAATTAAAAATGGATCTACTGTTTAAAATCGGGTTACGAAACTCCAAATCTCTTTTAACACTCAACTTTGAATTAATTTTGAAGTGTGATGTTAGCTTTGAATTAATTTTATATTTTGATTGAAGTGGGAATCGAACCCATGATTTGTATTATAGAAGGTCACAACGCCAACAATTCAGCTGCTAGCTCTGCATTGTTTTCCTTGTATAAGGAAGCAGGATGAATTGATTTTTCCCATGCAACTTTTCTCTGACGCACAATCACTTTAGAATGCAGTTTGCAGCTAAAGGTCACTTGATGATTAAAACTGACCTTGGTTAAATATCTTCTAATAATTGTTTAACAATAGTATGTATGATTAAAATATTGTATATAAAATATATTGCATTGATTTATTGTTTTCCTTTCAAAAAAGTCCAAGGACAAAATTATAAAAATATTTATGAAATCTGTAAAAGAACATATTGAATATTAAAATATTTTTTTAATGACACTTTTTTCATCATTAAAGTTTATTAAAATAACTTCAGTTCATCAAAATAATTGCTGTGTATAAAAGAAAGCACTTTTCTGTTTAAGAAATGATTTTATTAATTTTATATGTTCCAAAGTAAATATAACTACATATTACCACTTAAAGTTTACTGTTCTTGTTTTGTTTTTTAAATAATTTCTTTGCTTTTTCTGAAACAGAGAGTTTTCCATGTTACTGCGATGTAAAATGTTCAGTATTAAACAAAAGTAAAAATAGCAGTAGGTTCTTTACAAAGGCAATTTTAAAATGTGTGTGAAAATAAATTCATCTACTAAAATTCATAGCTGAAATTGACTTTGAAGACAACTGCATTAATGTATGCAGTAATTATTCTAGGCCGAAGAAAACATTTTAAATTTAAGAAAGTAAATGATGAATAAATTTATCTCGAATTTTTTTTTAGCACAAACCTACAATGAAGATATTCATTCATATATTAAAATATGAGCCCCGTAACATAGTTACTAATCATATTCATGAAATTTATTTTTCATTGTTTCCTTAAACAAAAGTATAAAGGTAATATTAAATAATAAAAGCTGTATATTTTTTCTGAGAAAAATCAGTTTGGACAACATGTGTAAAAGTTAAAGTTGATATTCGCAACAGTAAATGGATAAATATTAAACAGCTCTTATTTAAAAAAAAAAAAAAAAAAAAAAAACCTCATATTGTTGTCTTATACATTGTGTTTCATCAAATTTTAGGGGGTGCTTGATAGCAAAAAACTATTTTGTTGAAATGTAGAAAAGCTTCAATGTAAAGTTCTTTTCAAAGATCGTTAACTTGATGAATCAAAATCCAAAGTGTATTTTTTAAGTAATGAACACATTATATGTACTAATGTTTGAGACTATTACAATGATAGAACTTCTTAACATTTAACATTGTCTAAGGATATTTCACGACGTTTAGATTTGTTAAGCGTGATTTACTGCATTAACAGAATAAGTTAGCATTTCCAAACTATTCGCATGTCTCAGATGTAGATTTATATACCTGTATATAATATGTGTGCATAAAAACACACACACATATATATAATCTAAAAAATATAATGTAACAAATTTAAGGTTAATTTATTAACAAGCTTCATGTAATTCGAAGCTTAATTGTTAATATATCATATTATGTAAAAATATATGTGTGCTATGCAAAAATATAAATCACTGAGATCTTCCGACAAGCTTCATTTAAATCTTACAGCAAAAATGTATTTTGTGTGTGATTTGGGAGATAAAACACAATTAACTCTAAATATGAAGCGAGGTACAATGTGTTTTTAAGTATAGAAAAATTTATATTTTATATATTATGATACACACACACACATATTTATATATATATATATATATATATATATATATATAAGATACAAACACATATCTAACTAAGTATCAGTATAATATTATAGTGGTAAATTTTAGATATAAGGTTAGTTACTAACTCTTTAAAATCATTACAGTCCTTTGAAAATAGAATCCGGTTTCGACAATCCCACTGTGCGACTGTGCACATGTTCACGGTCTTTTCATGAGAACCATTAGAAAAGCAGTTGAAGTACTTTCAGGTGAACAGCGAAAAATAAGAAAGATAAACATGTCTGCGCAGAAGCCGCAACAATGAAGGGTTCTGGATTCTAGTTTTCTTTTCTCCGGGGATGAAGAATTGAATTCAACCTCTTTAATGCGATATCGAATGTGTGAATAAAAAAGTCAATTTCTTTTTCAAAATGTAATAGATATAGACAAAACAAGTATTATTCTAAATATGCTACGAAACAATAATACTAGCATAAATCAATATATAAAACAAGGGAATGTTAAATTTCAACGTCATGGGAAAAATTTAAAATACTAGTATTAGGAAGCAAAATATGTGTATAGTTTATTTTAAAATAAGATTTAATCTTCATTGGTGATTTTGAGAATAAATGGTAATAAATACGTTTAGATTTTACTGCAATAATATCTGACATAAATATTCGGAATTACAAAAGGGCTATGTTCAAATTTAGAATGAGCATATCGTGAAAATTCGGACTAGAGATATCAAATCACACACATATTTGTATATATTATTTAAAAATAATAAATTTTTCTTCATGAATAAAAAAATACTTTAAATAATTTCCAATAATCGTCAGATATTAAAATAGTATAATTTTTGGTGTTAAGGTATTTGTTATAGTTTTTAAGTTTGCAAAAATTTTCAAAAATAATTTTATTAGTTGATGAATGAAATTTGGAAAGATTGCTCTAAATTATCATCTTAATGAAACCCCAAATATTTTAATAGAAACTGACATTTTTTTCGAAATGTAATTTTATTTTCGCATACAGAAAAAATGTTTAAATCATAAAAAGCATGGAAAATATTCATTAACTATATCTGAAAGATTAAGTAAATTATACTTAAAATAAATATCTGGGAAAGCAATCGAACCAGAGATAAAATATTTAGCAGTCATGTTTTATTTTCTCTCTCTCTCTCTCACCCGAAATTTCACAACTTAAAATAACTTAAGATCTTAAGATATTTTATCTTAAAACAAAAACAAGCAAATCAATTATATTTGAATGAATATATATATATATATATATATATATATATATATATATATATATATATATATATGTATATATATATATATATATATATATATATATATATATATGTGTGTGTGTGTGTGTGTGTGTGTGTGTGTGTGTGTGTGTTGGGTGTGGGTGTGTATGTGTGTGTGTGTGTGTGTGTGTGTGTACACACATTTCCGTAACTATTTTTTGAAAGTTATTTTTGACAGTATGTAAATTATTCATATATTAACCTTAACGCGTATATAACTGAAGACTTCAAACACACACTAATGGTTCTTATGAAGTATCTTTGATATGACTATTATATAGTATCATTTATGACGATGACCATATAAAATAGTCATATTAAAGCAGCATTAAAGTAGCGCATTACATTGCAGGTAAACATTTTTAGGCATGCTTTATTTAGCTCTATGCCGTAATATATTTTGTCTTCATTACAATAACAAATATATTTTATCTGCCCATTCTGGGCAACGAGTACTTTATGGCTTTGATAGTTAGTAAATACCATGACTATTTGTATTAACACGGAATTGTGAGAACTTTAAAAAACGAACTTGTAATCAGGGAAACTTTAGCAAATCCAAAACACTATTTTCATATCTCATCTCAAGATCACCACTTATCAGCCGCGTAATTTTTAACAGCACAACCCTTACTTAAAATCCACAATTACCATTTCTGCTGGTTTTTCCTATATTTCACATTTCCTTGTTCAGTTAATTACTAATCAGATTGAGAGGGTGGTTAAATTTCGTCATATAAAGAAATAATATATAGATATATATGTATGTATGTATGTATCTTTTAGAATCAAGGATCAGAACTCACAATATGCATTGGATACACTAGATAGTGATTTTCTTTAGATCTTTCAATTTCGACAAGAAATAAAATGATAATTTTATGACTCAGAAAATTTGACCATTAAATTATTTCTAGATACTAACATTCTAGTACTTACTTTCGCAATTTTATTGCGCATGGTAGCGTATCTTATTGTTGTACAAAATTATAATTTTTTTCAGCTTGAAACCATGAGAGAAATAAATTATGACACTATGATTAATGATTGACTAATTAATTATTATAGTTTTTATTCATAGATTTGAGTATTCGTGTGGTTTATTTAGTAATATAAACTGAATCATTGTGTGTGTTTTTCTAATTTCACTATTATTTTATTCCATTTATAATGTCACGTTAATTTAAATGTGTCACTATTTATTTTATTCCATTGATAAAATTTAAAAATGATTTTTATTAACATTTTATTGATTTTATTATTTATTCACTGAATCTCATACACACAAATTTTGAAATACTGTGAATATCAAGTTATAATAAACGTGATGAAGAAAAATTTTAATTAATAACTAAATAAATAAGTATAAAATTTTGAAAATTGGAAATTAATAGAAAATTTAATACCCAAAGTTATTAACATCTTTATACTGCAGAATAACATGAAAATATTTACTTAGAGATATTTGCAATGATAACTTCAATACTTTCTTACAACTATTAATGTTTTCTTTTAACGTTAAAAATGCGCTTTAAATTTCTAAAAGTCAATAGATAAATTATCACCGCATATTTTACAGCAACTGAATTTTAAAAAGTAAAAGCATTTCTTTGGAATTTAACACGTAAAAAAACAAATAAGTGTATACCAAATTAGACTGTTTAAACACAAAATACGTCTCTATATGTATAAATATATAATTGATTAATCTGTTGTACAAATATTTATGTACTACAAATGAGTTCAATATATTTTTCAATTTGAAATGAAATAACTACTTAGCAAATAGAAATTTACGAATCTTTTATTGACATAAACGTGTTTTATAAAGCACAAAATATTTCAGCCCAAAAATTATAATAAATTTTTAATTAAAAAGTGCATTCGGTGGAAAAGATAATTTGAGAAACTAGGGAATAAGTATTTCTTTAACAGCATTCAAGTGTTGAATCAAATGTACATGATTTGCATTTTTTAGATGCGTTTTTTAAAGGAAGTGTTTTTCGAAAACGTATTTTGAAAGGTATGTTTTTCATGGAAAGAATTTTTCCACAAATAATTGGTTGTATAGAAGTTTTTATTTAATTGCACCATCGAAATGCGCTTGCATTCAACCGTAAATTTATATCGAAGTAGCAAAATACAAAACCTGAAATTTATATGTCCCATTCTTTCGAATATATTATAAACTGGTTTGTTTGTTTGTGGATACATGGTCACTTTATGTAGGTGAATGATTTTTCGACCAAGGTTTAGGGCTCAAAAGATATCCGTATCACTGCAAACTACCAAGCCCACAAATGGGAGTCAAACCCACGAATTGTTGACTGAAGGGCTCAAATTCAAGATATAATAGGATTTTATGGTATTTATGATAAATGATTTGAAATTTTAGACAAATGATGGAATAGTGATATTCCTTGATTTTTAAAAACTGAATTTATTGATTACGATATGCAAAAAAATAAGAAAAAATTGCGACGAGAAAAAAAATCGATAATTTACTGTCGTAAGACATTCGTGTGGTTTTCTGATTAAAATATGCGCAGTAAAGTAAGAAAATGTCTAAGCAAATCCACTAATGTGGAACAATAGTATAAAAAATTACCCGAGTATCATTCGAGTGTTACGAGTGACTTTTACCCCATTGTATACAAAACGTGCATCATAAATTGTCAGTATGCGTTCATCACCCACAAGAAGTATATGAAGAAACAATTCTTTCTTGCATATGCAGCTATATTGTTACTCGCTTAAATTTCACGATAACAAAATGATAGAGTCCACAGCAGAGAAGAAATATACTGATAAAAGAAAAAGATTTATTCTCAGTCAACTCATGCGCACAACAGACGTTTTCATCTCGATAAGTTTTGTTTCAAAAAGAAAAAAGCAACATATTAACCTTTTTTGTAACAAATAACAATAAAATATCATAAAGTAAATTTATAAAGATTTGCTATCCTTAAGAGATCTTAAGTGAAAAGTTGTATGCAAAATATAATGTGCATCATACAAATATAAACATTTTCAATGATATTTTAAAGCAATATTAGCCAATTCTTATACTGTTTAAATCTTATCTATTCAATTCTCATACTATTATTAATCAATTCAATTCTTATATCAATTCAATTCTTATACTATTTAAAAATGCATTTCTTGGTTAAATATAACTATTAAACTGAGAAATTCGCAATGTGGTTTATAATTGAGTTTAAGCGGTGAAATACAAATTCAGGTTTTGTCATACTATATTTTGTTGAAATATTGTAACTTAAAAATAAAAAATTTATTGAACTGATAAATTTATTATTTCTTGAATAATGAAGAAAGGAGTGAAAAAAAAATATTTTCAGAAAAAACTAACATAAAGAATTGGGTACCAAACATTTAAAAACTGTTTAAGAATGTCAAATACCATAGAGCCGCGCAAACGTATAATACAGAACCTTAAATACAGAGCTACGGATAAGCAGTCATTTTGATGTTAAAATATCATTTCTCTAATAGAGAAACATTGCCTTTGGGTGGAACCTCGCCAATAGACTGACGACATAACCGGGACATGCACTTCGGTCACGAAAAACAGATATGGACACTGTAGGCCTTGGCCTCCGTTAATCATCATACGTATATATATATATATATATATATATATATATATATATATATATATATATATATATATATATATATATATATATATATATATATATATATATATAATAATCAAAACAACTTGCCCTGAAAGATATTTTAATGGAATTAACATTAACAGAACAGTAAAATCATAGTTTGAACTACAAACTGCTACGCTTATTCATTATTTTCGATATTCTTTATTTTGCTATCTTCTAAATTTTATATGGTCTTCAAGTCTTACGTTTATACGCAAAAATAAGCACAAACTAAAACTTCTAACTTACTGCCGAATTCATTAAGAGAAAAGTTTTCAGGCGGAAAATGGAAGCTGCCTAATCATAAAATAATGATATTCTAACTAAGCAGATGCATTAATTGGGAAAATTTTGTTTCCTTTCATAAGTGATGATAACACTCAATTCATACACCTAGATAATATTTGTAAACTTACCTGCCCAATGCAGGCTTTACACATTCAATTTAAGAAAATGAACATAAAATTGCTTAAAAGTAACAAAAAAATGCAACTGACATAAGAATACGCATAAAAGTACAGTTTAAAACTATTTTATAAATATATTTAAACTAATAGTATTGCAATGAACGTCAAACATGTATCATTGGAAGCATATGTCAAATGTTAGTTCACTGTAGATTATTCTTGCCTTTTAATTTTCAAATTGATGCATAATTATCTAATTCAAAAGTGCAGAAACATTTTCTTACAAATTAAAGAGCTATTTAAAAGTGTTTCTAATTATTTTATGTTTAAGAGGATTATATCATTAAACCATTTGAATTTTAATCATTTAAATAATTAATCTGTGGACGCTTTTGAGTTTACAAGGTTGTTAGGATTCAATTCTATCAAATTAGAGAGCCAGAAAAAGAGAACTTTTCTTCTCTAAACAAGATGACATTCGGATAATATGCACTTCAAAAAAATTCTTTCAATACTTATTCAATAAAATTACTAGCGCGAAACGTTTAGAGATTTAACTAAAAACTTTACTAAATTTTAAAAAAATAACAATTTTTTGTTTGAAAATGAGTTTCTCAGTAATTTTTTTATACTTTTTTATTTAATAAATGCGGAAGCATTTATTAAATAGACTCAGGCTGTAAGCCAACCACAAATGGCGGAATGGTTAATGTTCCTAAATTCTAAGCTGAAGGTCTCGGGTTCAAATCCTGGGGCGGGTATGGATGTTCCTTTCTTTGCATCTGTGCGTTTTTTTTTAATCCTTTCACTTTCAGAGCGAAGATGGTAAATCTTTTGGGGGGCACACTGTATAAGATGCCACCACCCACGCCTCTTGTAGCACTGAATAGAATTAAATCCTAAGGGCAGCCGGGCATAATAATAAAAACTTAAAATCGTTTGTATACATAGTAAGTTTTGCAGAAAGATAACTCAAAGCATCGCAAAGATCGAAAGAGAAAGAGTTATTGTTTAAGAATATTTTTCTCTTCTCAAAATATTCTTTTGTTGATTATTCCGCTTTATATAGATGTAACAATAACTTGTGTTAATAAAGCGAAATAGAAAAAATTTAAAGAAATGATATTTCTTAAAACTATCAAACAAGAAGAAAGATATTTCTTTGTTACATATATAAATATCTAACATTATTTCTTTGTTACACATATAGCCTTAACCACTTTAAAAAATAATTAAGATTGCTAATACTGTTATAAGTTACAAAATCGTATAGATATATAACTACAAATATTGACTAAATTATCTTAACTGTATTTCAACAAGTTTACGTTTGCGAGATCATCTCATTTAATTTTGATACCTTTACATGAAAATACTTTATAAAAATTATTACTTTTACCTTTGAAATATTTATATTCTAAATTATTAAATTATATGTTATTTTGGAAATGTAAACTGTAAATTTTTGCTGTTACTAGTATACTAATAGAAGATGTATTTCTCGTCAATTAGTATTAGTAATAAATTGAAATTAATGTGAATTTTTTTAATCATTTCGTAACACTTTTTTTAAAAAAAATTTACTAACCAAAGATGTTTTGAAAGAATAAAAATCTCTTCGGTTATATAATCTTCTTACTTTCTTCCTAAAAATTACCACTTTAAAATTATACATTGCCTATAAGATTGAAAATTCTTATTGAAAAATTGAAACAAGTTTATTTTTCAGTGACATTTGTTAATCATGGATAAAAAAAGTGACTTGTTATTCTTATAATTGGAAAATGAATTGAGTTAATTGAAGTAAGAAAAATTTACTAATTAATAGCATGACAAAAACATAAGACATTAAACTGAAAATTTTTAGATAATGTTTACTATTTATGTGAAATAGAAAACAGTAAGAATTTTTTTCATAGTTATTTGATTGTTTTGTCCATCTTATAGATGTTTTAAGAACAAATATCAAAAAAGAAAAACTTCTACTTAAGAATTATACTTCTATGCCGTTAAATTGAGCATAAATAATTGTTCTTATCCAATAAAATCTAACAAAAGTAGTTCAAAATGGCATTTTTTATTTTAGAATAAAATTACCAGAAAGTAAGATGTTAGAACAAAGTAATTGAGATCATTTTTCCATACATTCATGAAAACATAGCTAGAAATATCGCTATTATTTTTTTGTGAGATCAAAATCTATGGGCACAGATACACTAAATAATTTACTCTTCAAACCATATGCGATAAAAATAAAAGTATGGGGTATTATCATGTATGATACCTCTTAAAATTTTCTATTCAGTTGGTGAAGTACCACTAGAATTTTCAATTGACTGCGCAGAAAAAAAGGGTAAAACAGCAGAATTTTGAAGAATTCTCAAAATTGCTGTGACAGCTGAAACGATTTCAGTCGGGTCACATACATGGTGCTCTTAACACCTGAGGTAAAAATGTTTTGCAACCGTCAGCATTACAATTTAGAAATCGATATCACTGCTCAGATAACTCCTTAAACTACAAATCTTGATGGAATTGTGAAAGAAGTATATGGGATTTCTCATATGAAAAATTCATGTAAAAATGGATTTATTTTGCTGTTTATCAAAAAATAACATATATATATATATATATATATATATATATATATATATATATATATATATATATATATATATATATATATATATATATATATATATATATTAATGTTCAAATGTTATAAGATAAAAATATCAGGATTTTTTTAAAAAATTAATTATAATTAATTAATTAAATTAAATTAAAATAAAATAAAAAGTAAGAAGTTATAAGAAGTTAATGAAAATTAACTGAAATTTTATATTTGTGTAATGAATCATGCTAATATTTTTAAATGCTTGATTAAATAATACAAGAATCATATAACTCTGCTAAAAATTGATGGAAGCATCCTAATACTAGTGGAAAACTGAAATAAAAAAATTTGGAGGATATTGTTAAATAAATTATTCAAAAATATTTGAATATAATATAACATTTTATTAATTAACTCTTAGTGGTAAAAATAGATAATAATAGCATGCAATATTCAATAGCATTCAAAACACTATTTCTAAATTTGAAACGTGTGTATTTTTTCAACAGGATTATTAGAAATAGTAATTAATAAAAAATTTCTGTTTTTGTACCCCGAAAGATTATTGTACAAATATCGAAAGATTAATTCAATTGAAATAATTAAAACTGGAAGAAAACAATTCTTCAATAGTCCATTATTTAGTTTTTTTTCATTATCTATATAACAGAGCAATTTAACAAATCCCTTGTAATGCTGAGATAACATTATTACGTTTCTTTGATTTTGGTACTAAATAACCACATTATCAATTGCTTTAATTAGATCAAATAAGAAAAATGTACCCAAAAAAAACGAAGAAATTATATAATATAAAATTTAAATACTCCAATAAATGTTAATTTTAGACGTGATGTCGAAAAATATGCATAAATATTGAAAAATTACTTTCGATATTGCGTATCAAAAAAAAAAAAATACCAAAAAACTATGTTTTGTTGATAATATTCAAGAACGTAACTTAATTGGGAGTTTGGGGAACAATAACTCGTATCAGAAGATAATTCATACTAGAGTTTGGAGAAAAATATAGATAAATGCTCAGGTTTAATGCAGAAAACTGGAATTCCCAAAGACGTTATTACTGACAGATTATTTGGTAAAAATAAATGACAGTGGAAAAAAACAGAAAATTGTCATAAATAGACAAAACGTAAAAATGACAAATGGCTTATTTTAGTCATTTATCATCTTTGAGTTTCATTAACTACAAAATATTCTTTAGCAATTTGTATTTAAGATTGCTGTGCCGCTGTCAGATATTAATATTCGATAATAATTAGACATAATTGGATTTCTTTTATGAAGTATTCCTGGATTCCTTAATTGCGAGATATCAGGAGGTAAAAAAATGTTTTAAATGATTTCAAGAAGTAAAGTCACAATTTTGCATGCAGTGGAAGGAAATTTTAATTCAATATTTACCCAGACAATAAGCAGAATGAAGAGAGGGGCAGAAAAATTAGTACTATTTATTTAGAAACTTTTAAGTAAGCAATATTCGATAATAATGCATGAAAAGTACAAATATGTCACACCATAAGAAAAAATAATGATAAGAATGAGAATAGTTCATAAATAAGAAGAAATAGTTAATTTTTCAATCCCTCATATTTTGAAGATACCATCAACATGATGAAAGAGTGTAATTCCTGCGATTTTTGAGTGGTACCATTTTAAACAGAAACTTTATCCAAAGAAAATCGGAATACAGGCATACTATATGCTAATTAAAACAGTTCATTTTAGCTGCGGAAATTCTAGTAAATCTTATGCTAGTATATGATGACTGTATTTTGTCCAAAGCATATCTTTCATGAGCTTTTTAGTATGGATTGACTGAAAAGATTATGAAAGATGCTTACAACAAAATGCAGCCATCATATGCTTAAAGATATAAAGTGCAGATAACAATTAGTACCATATGAGAGCAAAATCAATATGCTTTGGTAATGATTTATCATACTTGAAGAAATGATTTTCAAATTTATATTTCAATCAGCAAAACGGTATTTATAACTTCGAAATTTTTGTCTGTGAGAAGGAAATTAATGAAACGTACATATAGGCTGCTAATAATACAAGAAATGTCATTAGATATACTTAAATTAAGGTATTTATTAATAAAACTAAAAAAATTAAAGGAATTTGAAATGATAATGAGGGAAAAGTGACAAATTTAACAAAAGTCGTTTTGCCTACAATATATTTCCTTACTAAACAACCTTTTTTCAAAAAAATTATTGATTATTTTACTTTTCATAGTTTAGGGAACTTATGGATCATAAACTCTAATAATAAGAGAAAAAATTATGGGACAGTAAAAAAATTCCCTATTGTTAAATCCAGTATCATATTTCTGAAAAATTGTTTTGAGAAGTCTATATTATAATTTAAAATCAGTTTAAGTGTCACAGAAATTTAAATTTATTTTCCGTTTGTTAAAGTATGATTAGTTATGATCTACTTTCACATATTAGAAGCCATTAAATAAAGTTTTAATCAAATTGCAAACATCTTCAGTGCAATTCATTTTAAATTTTTTTGTTCTTTAGTTAAAAAATGTCTCATTTTATTGCCTCAGAAAAATCTTTGCCTTCAATGCACATTAATTATAGTTAAATTGTATAATATTTTAAAAATTATATACGGTTAAACAATCAAATAGAAAATTTTACAATTTTCTTGAAAACTTTACAATAAGAGAAAAAATCAGATTTTTCTCAAGTCAGCATTGAAATATGCATGGATATTATTTTAAAATTCATTTTTATATCAAATGAAGTGTATCTACATACTTTATAATCAAATATAAATCTTTATGATTGGCTGTGTAAAATTAAAAAGAAGTAATATAATTTAAAAATCACTTTTCAATTTAACGACATTTTATGAATTGATGAAACGAAAATAAAAACTGGTCATAATACATTTTTATTGGTACAGCATAGAAATATTAGATGATGCCGATGAGAGAAGAATGAGTATTAATTTCGGCACATTTTTTATGATTGGAATTTTTCCCGCCAACTTCTCGATCGTCCACCTCTTTTCTTCCGTTCAGAAACTTCCTGACGAGAGGAACCTGAGACTTCACACGGCTCTCGGTCCTAATCGCGCGGAGCAAAGCGGTTAATTTCCGGTCGCAAACTGTTTTTCGCTTCCTCGATACTTTAGGCAATGACTTAATGGCAAAAGTGTTAGATGGGCTCCGACTTCATAGATCAGACAATGTGTTGGCAGATGCAACGTATCTAATGAGTCTTTATAAAAATCGATGGCGTGGATTAATACGTTATTATAAAATGAAAGGAAGCATTAAAAAAAGACTTCGGTAGTGACATCTAAATTAAAAAAAAAATAAATTGAAACATAAAATGTGGAAATAATTTTATTATAATATTTTTTCAGCTAAATGAAAAAAAATCTTTAAAAATGACTTAAAAAAGTAAATTATTTATGCAATTTGCAGCACGTTAGGGAAGAGTGTTTTAAAAATAATATTCAGATACATTTCCTTAGAAAATACCAAAAGATATTTCCATAAAAACCACCATATGGAGGACTTCCTAAAAGTATTTCTATATTGATGCAGTATCTAACTTTACCATTTCATTTTTTTTAACTTTCTCATGTATTTGTATTTTGGGTAAGTTTGTAATTTATTGATCATATAGTTTTCACATAAGAATAAGAAGCCATAGGTTTCCATAGCCATAGAAAGTGTACAAATGTTACAACCTCTAGCGCAGAAAGTATTGAGCTGCGGAATCCCATTGTGGATTTAATCTGCGAAAACTCGATTGGTAAGGAAACCAATATGACTTGACCATTCATGATACAAGTAGATATCTTCATGTTGGTAGGACTTATTTATATTGTTAGCCTATCTCAATAATGTTGTAGAGAAGTTGTTTGAAAAAAGATTGCCAACTCAGTAGTCGACTTCGTTGCTTGCATGTGATTTAAAATTAATGAAATGATTAGTTGTATCTTAACCAGGCCGAAATAAAGAATCAAAAATGTGACTGAAATGGGAACAGAACAAGGTACAAAGAAACATAACGGTGGAGGAAAGAGCGAACATCTATTTCATATTGGACTGCGGGGATGGGGAGAAGGATGATTGGGTGTGGGAAGCTGTACGATGAAGTTATTTCCTGACGGAATATAATTAATCGTTATTATGATTATGTTGTATTATGGTGCACTAATAATGTAACACAATCATAATAATGATGATAATAAGGATTATGCTGTATTATATTGCATTAATAATGTAACATAATCATAAAAATAATGAATTATGACTATCCTTATTATGATGTATTTTGCCGGTGGTTCATAAAACTGTCACGAAATGTGATTAAGAAAAATCTGTTCATCCGTTACATACATTTTTTATAAAGTAATTGGCTTTTTACACATAAAAATTTAAATATATGAACAGGAAATATTTAATAAATTTCTTTTCCAACTCCCTATTTTTTGAAATAACATGTCTTCAACCCAGAAGTTTTGACTTCAACATTGGAAAAAAAATTTTTTTTTCATATATTCATATCATATTCCCCTATTAAAGAAAATCAAAAATTTATAATAAAATAAAAGTATTTGCAACATCGAATACAGTAAAAAATTTTCTTATTTTAAGTCCTGTTAGAGATTCTGAATAATAAAATGCTTATTTGAAAAATTCAATTAACATACTGCTGTTAAGGAATTAGAACACATAAAAATTAGTGCTTAATAACTAGGATTTACGATCTTTTCAGTTATGAAAATCGCATAAAATATTAAAAGTGTAAAAACTCGAGAAATTTTTATAGCATATATGAAATTGTCATCATAATAAAATACTGAGTGATAGTATAAATTCCAACGTGTTTAGACAAATGTATTATAGGTTTTTCTTGATAGTTCCACGAATTATTACAAAACTAAAAAATTACGATTCATGAAATTTGCTTTTAAAGTAAAAGTTTCACGTATACATTTTACAATAGTTCATTTTTCATTGTTATTTAATATACTATAGTTTCTATATATATATTTTTAAACTATACAAAATTTAGCTAACATTTGAAAATTCAACAAATCTTGAAAAAATTTACATAGAGAACTAAAAATTTTGATGAATGCTTAAAATAACCTGATTTTAGTAAAACCTTGAAAATACTTTAAAAAAAAAAAAAGAATGCATTGCAGAAAAATGGTAAAACATCAATGATGCAGCACAAGAAGTCGTGTTTAAAATTAGGTCCATTGAGAAAGATAAACGATAATGGCATGCTTACTTTACCAACAAAACCATAGTTAGTAAAGTAAAGAATATGTTATTGGAGCAAAAAATATATCATTAGTATTTTCCAGTATTATATATTGACTTATAAATGTATTCAAAAGAGCAAAAGTTCTACGACAATGTTAAGAAATGATTGGTAACTACCTAGAGCTTATACATGAAGGTGACCAAATAAGATTGCTTCTGCCACTATGACAGTTGAGAAAAAATAGAACATTTTACGTGAATTCCAGCGTCCAATAAGTGTCATGTCCCAATGGCACAATTTGGAAAGCAATGAGGCGTGCACTTTATTGCTACTCGTCAAAAATTTAAGATAATCAGGAACTCTAAACTACTTATTCTGCAGTGAGCGAGAATCGTTTGAAATATTCAAAAAATGGGTGAAGGTGATGATATGTAGTCTAATAAGTTTGCTGTAGGGAAAAAAATCGTTTTCACACTCCGGGGTTCTGTCATCTTCCGCTACATCAGAATATCGGCGACCGAAAACCTAACGCTATTGCGGAAACACCACTGTAAGATGAGAAAGTAGCGACGGCATGTGGAATTATGGCATTACTGGGGATTATAATCTTTTCCTACACTGTTTGGATGAGGAAAGACGTAGTTTTGAATTTCATTCTGTCGATGAACCTGGTGTATGATATTGCAGACATTTCAGAATTGCATCATTCCCAACCTGATTGATAAGCAACTGCTGACAGTTTCAAATTTTGCAAATTGGCCTACCACACTCTTTTATTTTGAGAAAAAATTGTTGCGCATATAGTATGGTAAGAGCAGCATGCTTTAATGCTTATTTCTTCATATTTGATCTCATAAAAGTCTCCGAATCTCAATTCCCATACTTATAATCGCTTGTATACTTTAACAGTTCAACTATTCAAGGCATGCTAAAAGGTGTCATACAATGACAATTTTCCGTCATTCCTATAGATATATTGTACAATAATGTTCACAATTGCTCAAATATTATTGAGGGATCAGAAAAAAGATATGCCGAGCATCTGCTATTAAAAATATCGCCTTTTGTACCCTAATAAAATCTTTTGTTTCAAGTATTAGAACCAAATTTTATTTCTCACTTCATGCATTTTTCCGTGATTGATGTAGTTTCAAAGAACTTTTGATTTTAAATAATTTTATGTATTGGATTTTCAATACACATAAGCACATATATTCTATTTATTTATGTATTTTGATGTGATACTTTTAGAGAAACTCTGAAATTCTAACTAAAGCCCAAACTTGCTGCATTTTAAGATTTGGCCTCAAGAATTATTTTCAGAGATGGTAAACAGTAATGGAATCCTAATATTAAATAAATCGTCATTTTATAAATTAATTATTAATAATAAAATGTTGCATCACATAAGTTGAATTAAAACATCATATTTAGAAAACCGAATGTCTAGGAAGAAAACAAAAAATCATGTGCGCTTACATCAATAAATTGAAATTGATATAAGCAAAGAGAATATTATTTCAACTTATATTTGTGGGTAGTTAAATGTATTTTATAATTATTTGAAATTTCACCCTCCACATAGCTCTCAAATATATTTTTATCCTACATTTCCAGGAAGCTTACTTTCCTCTCTTCGTAGAAATAAATTTAAATAACTCATAAAATGCATTTATATTTAAATTATTCTTCGTTTTAGTTTATAAATTCACCTAGTATTGTTAAACTTTCACCCAGTATTTGCTGAGTAAGAGAAGCTAGACAAATAAACAAAAAAAGCTGAAGGATAATTTACATCTCTTTCATAAGGTAAAGGTGTTATTTGCGTATAATGAATGAAATTAGAGCCTTAAAAACCACTCATTTATTAAAAGGTTAATGTGATTTATTTATTTGTTTCCTTACTTGAATAAGCAAATTTCATTTTACGGCAATAAAGGATTATAAAGAATGATTTATTAATTTTTCTTAATTACAATAACTGCTAATTTTGTTATTCTATAATTAAATAAATACAATATTTAATAAAAAAAAATTGCAGCTTCACATTTAAGGATTTAAGCTCTTCAGAGAAATATAACGGTGAATATGACTCCGGGAGATTTTGTCTCCAAGGGAGTTTCGTGGAAGTGGTAATGTATATTTTTAAACGCTAATGTATGAGTCCTAAGATTATGACTACATTACTGAAAAAAATAATGGATTGCATTACTTTGTGGACAAAGAAAAATCTTCCAGTGGGTTTCTATTAATTCAACGTCTTTCATCTTTCATGGAAAATATTAACGGAAACGTTTGATGTTAATTTAAGAAGCTTATGAGAAAATAAGTATTATTAGATTCAGTCAAAGATTTAGCTACAGCGGAGCATTAAAACAGATATTTCTTTTAAATTCATGGGGAAACTTAAGTTTTCTCGGAAATAAATTTCCTTTAAATATTCTCTGCTTGCACATATTATTAAAAATATAAGCTTTTTGAAAGCGTATGATTGATGCAGTATTTATCAATTATTTTATTTCAAACGCCTATTTTTTCAATATTAGAGCAAAATGTTTAAAAAAATTTTTAACTTGTTGAAAAAAACTCATTAAAGAATAAAACAGATATTTACATTTCAAAGATATGGTTCTTATTGCGAAAGTAATAACTATGCATACGCAGGGATATTGCTTTATTGACTTCTTAAAAATTAAATACAAAAGGAATCACTTGAGGTAAAACCCCTGCGAATATAATTCGTCGTAAAAAAGCATCTAATATAATTCATGACATTTGTATTTCCTATTGTTATTTTATCATTCAGATTAGGGTTTCTCATTCACTTTATGAAAATTTTTTAGAGAGTACATTTTCTAAAGAACATTAAAGTTTTTGAATTGGAACAATATATATTTCTTTTTAATTACTGTGCATAAAAATTATACCAGAAAATATGATATTGTACTTTTATTTCACATTGAATTATTTTACATTCAATTTTATTCTGTTTATTGAAAATTTTCTATAATGAGCATTCATTAGGCAAAATTTCGTTATTTATTAATTTTGAATTGACATAAAGCATGAATTGTTTTTTGTCTTTATTTATTCAATAGTAAAAGATCAAAGGCAATTGAAAAATATTCAAATTAAGGATCAATGGCTGTAAAAAAGGAATCAAAGTTGTAAGCAGATAAATGCTTATGAAAATGAAAGAGAATTACATTAAAAAGTGTTGGGTATTTAAACTTGTTGATCTGATAAAAGATTTTAGAGATAAATAAACATACTAATAATTCGTTTGTAATTAACATTTCCAATCAAAAGAATTCTTTCAGCGCATAAATAAATACAAAACTTTAATAAGTAATTAATTTACTTAGCAATTAATTTAACTGCATATTGCTCTTTAATGAATTTGAATTTCTAAGCATTTATTTAACAAAACTGATTTCTTTGAATGGGATTTAAAGGTTTTTTCTAAAGATAGGATGGTGAAACGTTTGATTTCAATTTAAAATAAACTAAATAGTATAGATGATAATGAATTACCTAAATAATTATATAAAATGTAGATACATAAATAAATTAAAAATTTTTAATAAAAACTCATTATTTACATAAGCTATTGGTAAAATAGTGTTATTTCTAGATTTTATTAATGTACTTAATTTTTTCAATTTAAAAATTTGTGGAACTATCTAAAAAATGAAATTTTGTACGTATATAAATTATTAAAGATAAAAAGTGAAATTTAATTAATTTTTTTTAAAAAAAGATAGTTTTTATGAATGCAAAATTTAACTATATCTTTTGAGTTCTTTTCAAATTTTGTTATATACTCTGCATTCACAGCGAGCGGTTGTAGTTTAAAAATATGAAATATTTGATACGTAATTTTCACAAGAAATACTATTAATAATTTTGGAGTTCCTTTCGAAAATAAACAACTACTTATAACTGAAAATTATTTCCATTACCTTAAATATTTATTCCTGCATTTAGAAAAATATTGCATTGTAATTTTTTTTTTTACATATTTATTTCGAGTCTAATGAAAGTCAGTTATTTTATAAAAGAATAGGCATAATATTAAAGAAAATTACATGTATGAAGTTTTAGCAAATATATTTCTGTTCTTAGAATTAATTTTATAACTTTTTTGTTTTGATAAACTTGCTAAAATTTAAATTATTTCAGTATCTTTCACTTTAAGTTGTGTTAGGATTATTACATTTTAAGTAATATAATAAGAACTCAGTAGCAAAAAAAGAGCTATTCTTCATATAGTAGTCAAATAATTTTTAAGAAATTATGATTTGAAACTAATATCAATATCATTGTTTGAAAGATATATTACATTATAATAACTTCAAAAAGCAGCAAGAGAATACAACTTCCCTTCAATTAAAAACAAAACCAGATTATACTTTTCAAACAAATTAACTTGCAGTATATGGCATTTTCAAGCTGCCTAGAATGGAACCTGAGGGAAAAAGAAAAAAACATCCATATTGATTTCCTTCAACTACATCTAACTACAGTGCCATTACTGTGCTAATTTGATTTTCAGTTATGCAGAATCACGATTGCGTGTGTTGTTAATTATTGTGTGGTTTCTACGTGCGTAAAATTCAGTTACAACTCAATTATTATGAAGGAAACAAAAATTAACAAAATAGTAAAAATAATAGTTAGTTGGCTTCTGGTAGAAATGTGTTGTTCATCTCACATCTCAAGTAATAAAAGAGAATGGGAAAATTGCAAGAAAATAGCGAAATTAGTTTAATTGCTTGAAACAAGAGAATTTCATTACACATGACTCCTTTAGGCACTTAAAGAGTGAATTATTTTGAGTTTGCTTTTTTGAAGATCCATATAATGGGCGATGTCTTTAAGAAATCGATAGTTAAATGAAACAAACAAGTTTATATAAACGAATCTAAAAAGATATTTTACTCAGCTGGAAGTTTAGTTTGTACAAATTTCAAATCTTATAGATTAAATGTATTTTGTGTATGTAAATCACATAAACTTATTTATGCTCAATATTCAGTTACTCAATACGAATTATTAATATAAGCTAAAATAATATTATTGAAGAAACTGAGTCTCAACTATATCGACAATAATAAAAATTCTTTTCTAAAATCAGATTTTTACTGTACTGAAATAAATTTAATCTAGAGATTTTAATCTTTTACTCCAGATTGCATGGTACATGTACTCTGAATTTGTAAAAGTCTGAGAAATTAAGAATCTTTTTTTTTTTTTTTTTTTTTTTGACAATAAGAATGTTCTCTAAATGGTTTTTCATATTTTTTGTATTGTAAAAAATACAAAGCCAGGTGACGAAGAATGTGAATTCATTAAATATTTCTTGAATGACATAAGACTGGCTCACTTAGTATAATAGTTTTCAAGGTAACCTTGACGCGAGAAGACAATATGATTTTATGCATTACTCTTCTTTTATATTCTACCAAAAAATTACAGAAACAGATAAGATGCATTAGAATAAAGTCCCTTATGATCATTCTTCATAAATGAGTGTTATATGTTCAGCACAGGAAAACAGTACTTTTTGAAAGTGTTCTTATCTCGTAAATGCTTTGGAAAATCTGACTATTCAAATTTAAGTTAAATAGGCCGAGCAAAGTGATGAATTACTCCTTGCGATGTTCTGACATACTGCTTTTGAAAAGTTACCTTTTTTTTCTAAAATACAGAAGTAAATGTAAATTTTTCTGTTTTTGCTAGAAAAAAATATACAATAAAAATATATAAATAAATAGGATATTTTTTTAATAATTTACTGCATATTTCAAATTAGCAGTATTTTAAATATTGAAATATACAATAAATTATAAAAAATAATTTCAAAATGGTACACTAATTCTATATTTATAGACAATATAAAGTTTGTTTATTTTACATTCTTCTCTTAGCAGCACCTATTATTGTTACAGTCTCTCAAAAACTTTCCAAATCTCTTGCAATATGCCATTGCCTTACAGCTATCCGTATACAAAGATGATGATTCCCACAATGTACCTTATAAACAAGTACATCTAGCACATTTCCCTTATTTGAGAAATATTTATATTAATATAACTTATGTTTGTTACAGTGTTACAAACATACATAAATCTATACTGGATCACAAATTCATTCAAAACTTCGTAAAGTTATTTTTATGTAAGGAAAATTGAGTTCATCGCTTGAACCACTCAACTCAGCTTTAGCTACTTCTGTGATGAGCCATGATGAAAAGAAAACTGACTTTTTATGCCTTCATTTAACTTCTGGAAATGAATAATTATTGTCTTTTTTAATTCCTATCAATATAGTTTGTATGTAAAATATGCAGATAAAAAGTAAGTATGTAACATAAAAATCATCCCTCGTTTCATATCACAATTTGATGTATTATTTCTAAGCATTAATTTAAGGTTAATTATATTACTTAATTCAATTATTTATTTTGCTTTTTAATTAGTATTTTTAAATCACCACAATTTAACTGCTTTTTATAAAAATATGTTCTGATATTTTCATACAGCACATGTTCTGATGTTTACATTAATTTGTTATAAATGTCACAAAATAAATGCTTTTATAATGTCGATGAGATTTGTTGAAAAATGCTTATGATTGCCGGATGAGTGTATCATTCAGGAAAAATTAATTCACATGTTAATCAAACAAGCACAAGTATATTTAACATCGAATAATTTTTTAAATATAAACTAATACTTTTTTAATTCATTTTATAAACAAATCATTCCTAAGAGTAATATTATAATTCATATTTTGTTTCAACAAAAATTGTAAAATGGAAACAGTAATACTTAAGGAAAAGATCAATGGTCCTTAAAATAATCCTAATGCTTATCTCCTTAAATGCTTGATTATCCTCTCTCATGAACTCCTATTTTCTTCTCAATATCATGAGGACGAACGCGCGTAACAAATCAATAGCTACTTTTTAATGAACCTCTTTATATATTCACATACATTGTACATAAATGTGAATTTTAATATTCCATTCAGAAATTAAAGTGATAATTGAATTGTGTGTTTAATTTACTTTTATTAAAAGTAAATTAAGCACACAATTCAATTGTTCAATTCAGTAAATGCAATAGTAAGTGGCGCGACACAATATTAATTTTATTTCCTTTTTATGTCTTATTACTACATATATTTCAGTTAATAAATTAAAGCGCAAGAATAGAATTCACAAAATCTTTACTTTTGGAAGATAAAAAAATTAAATTTACACTATGAGATATTAAAATTGCTTAGCTAAATAATGATGACTGAATATTGTTATCAAAGTATTTCATCCTGAGCTAACAATTTTTTTTTTTTTAACTGAGCTTTATTCTTCTTGTAATTTAACACTTTTCCATAATTTTCAATTTCATTTTAATTCAATAACTCTAATTTGTAACATAAATTGAATTAAATTTTAATTAATATCTTTCATACAGACAGACCTTATTATTGTTATTTTTTAAACATTGAAAAAATTACGTAAGCATTTACTTCTGCATAATAAATTCTATCATAATTAGTGATTAATGTTTTAAGCCCCTTTTATATATTTTAACACAGATCATAAAATAGAATTATGCATAAAAAATTTTTTACCATAAGGAGATCATAAAATAGAATTATGCATAAAATTTATTTTACCTTAAATAATGATTTCTTGAAAGATAATATGAAGCAGAAATAATGATTTCTTGAATCACTCACCTAGGGAAAAGAAGAGAAATGAATTACAAGAGAGCAGATTAAATAATAAGGAATAAAGCATTTTAGTTATTATAAACAGGAAATATACAGACAAAAATATTTTTTATAGAAATTACTACTATTAGTTTTCAAAAAGTATTTCTCATTCTTTGGATTTGAGAAATATGAACAAGCTATAATTTAATAATTTACAAGAAATTAAACTTAACAGGAATATAATATTTTAATGAGAAGCATGACTTTTGAAAATTGTTTCAAAGTCTGCGAATAACGGAATTTCTTTCCCCGAGAGATTTAATTTTAGACTACTGAGCACTTATTCAAAATAAAAGGAATAAATGGCACAAACTGAATACTGTTTCAGTTTCATGTTTTCCAATAAAAGTATTCCTTTAAACACGGAGTCCATAATTGCTTATCATAAGACAATTCAATCAATCTTTCAGTTAAGAGACATTCCTTAGAACAGATACAAAATGTTTTCAAACAATGTTCAAATATTAAAAATGAATTGCAAAAAGTATTTTGTATAGTTTAAAAGAAAATTTGTAGAAAAGTAAATCGGAATAAAACTCCAATAAAGGTATAAATGGTGCTACCATACAAATTTTTATTGCGTTGTTTAGTGTAAAGCTTACACCATTATCTGCTGTTTATTACACATGTGATACACCTCAGACTTAAATGCATGCTTAAGGTTTAACTGTTACATAAGCAAGAGTATTCGCCTCTTAATCATTCTTTCTCTAAGAACTAGTTTTGTGACCCTCTGAAAATGTCACTTGTACCTTATGAGCCAAATAGCTAAAGCACTTTAGAAAAAAATTTTGCATTTGAAAGCACCAGTGTCATTTCCCGGCATTTTTATGTTATTTTCTATTATACGGAGCAGGTCTTATTTCACTCACTTTTTCTAGGAACTATTCTAAGAACTTTTTGCTGTTAAGAGTGGAGTATTACCTAAACGTTTTAGCAAGAAATTTTAAAATATCATAAGACACTATGCATGAATCATTATGAGAAGCAGTTGCAAAAAGCTCGAATATTATATATACCTAAATATTTGTTTTTAAAAGAAAATATTTTCTGGTAGAAAGCTCATGAAATAAATATGTGTTTATTGAAAAATTACTGACCTTGTTTTTCTCAGAGAAAATGTGTTCAACCTCAATTGTAAGTGAAACGCAAAATTAAAACAAACTCAGCTCTTCTTTATTTTGGGTGTGTAATTTTGATAAATCGATAGTTTGAGGTATTTCAGTTTGAGACTCTAGATATAATATTAGAAATGTTCGCACTCATATATATTTAGCATATTTCTCCTCATCGGTAACTGAGCAGACAGCACTCTGTCTAATTATATATAAACGGGAAAAAGTAGGTTGCAACTTAATAATAAACTTAGGCCCTAACAAGTTAATATTTTAAGCTACTATACGAACTCCTTTTCTTCGGTTTGGCATTGTTTAATTGCCTGATTGCATCGCGTTTCCAATTGCCTATTTTTTCCTGCCATCTTTGTAACACAGCCAACTAAACTACAGTGAACTAACGAGAACGACAACCGTGCACTTTTCTTTCGTATCTTCTTCACTACGCCAACGGAAAAATATCAGCTCTAATCAATAAAATATGCATAAGCGCTATCAGGGTGGTGACATGTGGCTGAGTTACAATCGATTATGACGGTTATATATATATCTTCCAATAATTCGACCGTAACCTTCATCAGTTAAATGTTTTGCTTATTCGAGTTACAGCGAAAATTATTTGTTATATATTTTAACTCATGCGTTGCAAATACATTTTTCACTAACTTTGAAGTGGATTTACATGTAAGTATACTAAAATTAATAAAATATATATTTCTTACAAAGAAATATAACTCATTGACATATATTTATTTTTTTTCTTAAATGAAATTTTGTGGACATCCATAATCTGCAAAAATTACTGTGTTAATATTTGTATTCTGTTTTCCATAATTAATATTCCCCTACAATATATTTTTAAATATTTCTCCGAAAGGATTTTTCCCTGCTGTAATCCTTTCATGATCTAAAATAATGAGCAACGATTATGTCATTTTCACATAAAATTTTGCCATTTACACAGAGAGCGGAGTGCCACAAAAACTCCATGTTTGAACTCGGATATTGATTCTCCTTCAGTGTAACGTAAAGTAACATCATTGGCTACTCTCCAGACATATATAAATGAAATAACTTTCTTGAATCTATATTTCTGTAAAGTAAACTCTAGAACATATTTGAAATTGTAATTTTATAAGTTATCATTTGATTGAATAGGTGCTCAGAATTAAGTAAAATAATTTTTCTTTTATCTTTTTTTTAAATATTTTGAAATTTATTTTAAATTTGAGTTTTCTGAATCTATTCACTTATACCGTATTCAATAAAGTAAGAATTCTACGTATAAAAGATTCGATTATCTATTATGTGTCTCTGTAACTTTTAAAATAAAATTATGCTTATTCTAATAGTTGTCCGAAGTAATTAAAAATATTTGGAATATCTGTGAAGTAATTACTAAAATATTAAATGGCAACACCTTCACGAACTCAAAAAAATGCTTTTTTTTCTATTTTTAATATTTTACACAAAAACAGAAAAAAAAATGTAAGTAACCAAATTCTTCGGCGCTGCCAGGATTTTTCCAAGATTTATTTTCATCGAAAGTTTTTAAAGAGTTTTGAAAAATAGCAATAAAAATTGAGAGAAAAATCCATTTTTCAATTCAAGGTGGGGTTAACCGATCTCATAGATTCCGTCGTCAGATACCCAAGCTCAAGATTGAATAAGAATATAGTAGAAACACGTCTATCGGCCACTCTATAAATCGATCCGTCGAGCTAGCTACAGGGAGAAATTTGATAAACTGTTCTGTTACACTTTTCTCTTCCCTGGGATAGTTATTCTAAGAATTTCGATGATCAAAGCCCACTTCCCATGAAATGATGTCAAATCTTTCTCATTTAATAATAGTTAGAGTATTATTGGTTATAAAACACGAAAATTATACAATTGAATTAAATTTATTATGCTTTTTATATATTATTTTATTTCAGTTTAAGAAAATTAAAAAAATTGCTTCGAGTTAACAAATCAAATATGCATTTAGATCTAATAGATTATAAAAATAGTTGTCAGGAAATATTGTCATTTTCTATGATGAATCGTCATCTAGGTAATATTTTATAAAATCTTCACTTTGTTTTCATTTCTGACTTTATACATGATATTTATTGTCAGTATTATTTCCCTTGTTTTTATTGAAATCTAAAATAGTATTTTAAATATTTCTATTTACATTTAAACAGATTTATATATATATAAATATAAGGAAATAAATGCTTATTTACAATTGATTTTCAAGTACATTGTGTGTTGTGGGCGTTTTGTACTCTGTTTGAAGAACTAAATAAAACACCGAGGGGATTTATAGTAACATTGCTCTTCAGCTTCCTGATTCCATTCCAAGGAAACAAGAGATCACGTACTGAAGAAAAGACAACTATCTTTGAAAAAATTTTAAATTCTTCAGAGAGCGCATCTATCTACTAAACATTCTTGAAAGTAAAATGCACGATGCAAATAACGAAAAGATGCGAAACAAAGTTACAATTCTAACTTAAAAAGAAAGTGATGAAATCTTTTATTAAAAATATGAGAAAAAAAAACACTAACAAACTAGTTTTTATTACTTCCGTCCACAAATATACGAAAAACTCGGGAGTGAAAAGAAACTGGCACGGCTCCAGTAGCGACCTCTGCAGGAGTGAAATAAAAGTGGCCACGGGCCAAGCTTTTCCAAAACATGGCGGAAACTGGCAACTTTCCAAATTCTCCCCTTTCTACAAAATCCATTCGGTTGGGCCTTAGAATGATCCTTACAACTAGATTGATTGGTTTGAGCGTGGAGAACTCTTCTAGTATTTACATGAAGAATTTCACAGAATCAATTGATCTCACATTTTTCTCATATTCATGAAAATAAATTATCATCTCTCTGGATTGACCTTTTTTAACTTTATTTCTATATTTTTTATATATCTTTAAATATTTATCGTTTGTACCCTTGTAATTTATTACTGAAAAAAACTTACGAACTAAGTTTAAAAAATAATTTATCGTTTGATCTCCAAGTAACATTATCAGCTGAAAAGTTTAAAAGAAAGACATAACCACATAAGCTCTGCTGCCTTTATTAAATCATAAACTAATGGCCACTTTTTTATTAATTATCTCGCTATGATATTCTAAACATGCTTTCTACTTATATATTTTTCAAGAAAAAGTTTTTTCACTTAATAAGTTAAAGTAAAATTATAGTGAATTTTTGTTTTTTATTTTTTCATTTCCAAAAAAAATTAAAATAATTTTCGAAAAAATAATATGGAATTAAATAAAATTGGTACAATAAAAATAAAATTAGATTATTTGCTATACATGAAATGCTCCTTAAAATAATTCAACAAATGAAGTAATAGGTTAAATTTATTTTTGAATAATTATTAAAGAATATCTGCAATAAAACACATTTTGGAATATATATAAATAAGTTTTTCGCGCGTTAGAATATATTAAAAATTATATTTAAGAGTGTTTCTGAACGATAAATAAATGTGTAAAGATTGTTGATAACATAATCCTGAATTTAATTTTAATTTCTTCCACAAAAGGATGATTTTGAAGCTGCTTACATTTTTCCATTTACGAACAAAAATCCAAAAAAATTGAAAAAAACAAACAAAAGTATTGTTGTAAATTTATGCAGAGATATATAAATTTTAGAATTATTTATAACATATAAATCCTTAAATTTCAATGTAAATTAATTCCTAGATGAAAATAGCATTAAAAGTATTACTATTCTTATGGACTTAGTAACTACTTATTTTATTACAATATAATAAATCATTGGTCTTATATTTTATAAGAGGTATTACTCTATATTTTTTCTTGTGGTGAGAAATTCAATTTTAAATAAAGGATTATAAATAAATATTTCTTAATTATTCCCTTCCTTTATTTAAAATAATCCCTTTGTTTAAAATTCCAGCGAATGTAATCTAATATCGTTTTAAAAAAGAAAACATCGTCAAAGGAATTATGATAAAGAATCGAATGAATTTGCAATTAAACTGATACAATTTCGTAATTCGAATAAATTTTTATTTTAATAGCATTTTTAGAAGATAATTTTGATACGTTAAATATATTTTACAAGAGTTTCATATTTCTTCAGAAAAATTAACGCATTTTTAATAAACGCGCACGCTCGCGAACTAATAATTCAAAATATTCTCTTTTTAAACATCCGATTTTTCTTGAAAAATGTGCAAAGTGAATTTTAAAGTGATTTATTTTACACAATAACATATTATTTCTTCTAAATGTATTGTTTTTTAAAGAGATGAAATAATAATTTTAAACATTTTTATTTCAATATTAGATTTTTGAAATGTTCCTTCTAACAGAAATAGTGCCAACGACAAAAAAAATCCCAGAAAATTGAGAGGAAATTTAATAAAGCTGAATCAAATTACTTTTTACAAAATACTGGAATAAATCTGTTATTTCTTGAAGAATAATCACATAATTATCTACAAATATTGTGAAAACAATAGAAGTGCGCTCGTTTTTTTAGCTTACTTGAACTAATACCTAAAAATGAATTAGATTGTAAGAGTTAGGAAAATTTTCATTAATTCTTCATTTGCGAAAATTTTAATTCTTTTGTATGCTGGTAAGTAATAATGGCATGCGATGTAAAAAAATGCCTATTTAGGCGCATGTATGATGTGATTTCTGTGGTAACTTCTCTAACCATAACATTCTAAATCAAGCTAGAGTGATATTTATCAGTAATTCTTTGAAATTGAGACTAGCACTTTTAAGTTATTTATCCTCCTTACACCATCTGCAGAAGTGATATGTTATTTCCTAAGAACATTAAATGGTTATTTCAGTAAAAAGATGCCTAATGAAATAACCATTTAATAATGAAATAAGCATTTGATTCTTTACAAATAACTTCTCAAACACCTTCAATAGAAGGTCGTGATAAAGCTGTGTTACATAACTCAAAGTTATTCCTCATTATGTGTTCCCCCTAGAACAGGAAAGTCATTTAAAAGAAAAAGGTCTATGTATTCAAGAAATATATATGTAACTAAAGGATATTGAAAAGGTATCCTTCTTCCTTTGTCATAACGATAAACAAAAGTAAAACTACTAAATAATATTTTTCTACGTTTTACTTAACGTCACTCTGTTCTATGCCAACGAGTTTAAAAAAGAGAAGCTTGTCACCTTCTGCAAAAGTAAATGAATTGGAATAACGCATATCTGCAAATATTGTATTTTCATTTCATGTAGCCGCTTTCCAATACCTCAATACGTAACATAAGTACGCATTGCATAAGAAGATTTAAATATTTACGATGTTTGAACGATAAGCTGTGCTCGTACTCATGGTTTGTAAGTGAATAAACAATGTCTTTACATGTGAATGTAAGCATTCTGGGAATTCATTGCTGCGGCATATTAAGACTTACTATTATAATTTAACTATTCTGTATATTATATATATATATATATATATATATATATATATATATATATATATATATATATATATATATATATATATATATATATATATATATATATATATATATATATATATATATATATATATATATATATATATATATATATATATAAGCAATGAAAACGAACCGAATGCACATGAAAGCATTAATGTAAATTAAGCTATTTTCTATAGTAAGAATTGAAGTTGTTTTGTAAACAGAGAGAGAGAGAGGGATATAGAGTGAAAATAATTTTTAATTTTAAATTTAAAATCCCATGAGCTTAAAATGCATTGGTAATATTCTTAAATGTCAACTTTAAAAAATATAATGCTCGAGCAATAAAAATAATAGACATTTTTACATCGTTTTAAACGAGGGATATTTTTTAGATATCTTGAAAAATCCGCTTTAATCCAAAGAATATCATGCGCACAAAATAAGTGAAAAGCAACTGATAAATTATCTGAAATATAAACCACCCGCGTGTATGTTTGATTTTATGAAATTTTTCAAAAAATTTCATACATTGAAATGTGAATTGGCCATTAGTTGTTATAGAACTATGCTTATTACAATATTTAGATAAAAAAAAAACTTATTAAATGAAATTATCTGTTGAAAATACAACAACTTTGAAATAATTTGATATTTTGTTATTTTCTCTGTTAAGAATTATTATTTAATTTCTTAATTTATATATATATATATATATATGTATACAAAGGGAAAATTATGCGTTGTTCATTTATCAATCTCATTGCAATGTGATTCATCACCAATAAAAAATTCTTTTTGGGAAAATTGATGGAAGGAAAGGTTTGAGAAAATCTACTACAAAAATGAAATAAAAAAAATTTTCATCTAACTAAGAAATGGTTAGTACGAAAAAACGAAATGCTTATAAAATAATAGTATCAAAAACTTTTTTCATGAGAAATGATTTTGATAATTTTTAATTTAATATTTTTGAGAAAACTTCATTTAAATAATCCATAAACTGAGAAATAAATAAATTAAATGAATATATGACAAACAAAAAATAACATAAAAAATAAAAGTGACTAAAGTATATATGGAAAAAATTTGATTACGTATTCTATGGATTGTTGACATAGTAAGTATTAATGGTCCCAGAAAGGAGTTTTAAAAAATTTGAAATTTTTTATAAAATAAATTCTTTTAAATAAAATGTCTTGATATGGCACTTTCCTTTTTATTTTTTGCATTGAGATACGAAACGTATCTTTATATATTAATTATAAACAGCGTCTTAAATACGTTGTTTACTATAAACTGTAAAAATATTAATGAAATATCAATACTAAATAAATATAATCAAATGTATCTAATTTGATTAGATAGCATTCTGCATATTTTTATTATGTCTAGACCTAAAAGATTAAATTACGACTGCAGCAACACAATTCAATAAATTTCTTTTTCACAAAAACATACTGGAAATGACTAATCTAGAAAAATTCTTAAAACATATTATGAATATTTTCTAAGAAATTGAGTAACAGTTTAATGTATAATACTCTTTCACCCTTTCCACAAATTACCTGAGATTTACAATTTTCAAAAATTTATTTACTTAAATGTATTAATTTCTATGCGAAAGGTAATTATATTTTGCGATGACTTTACGTATTTTCAAAAACAGCTCAGTAACAAAAATATTATTTTTTAATATCACTTTTGATTTTTAGTGCTGCAAGATAATTATAAGATATAAAAAAGACTACATTTATACCATTGGGATGCATATGAATTGCACATTTGTAAAGTTTGAGATGTATTAGCTTTTGAGGAAAGAAAGCTCTAAAACTTTTTACTATTTATCCCCTATAATAATCATGCATTTAAACAAAAATTAATTCCTCTTTTGTTAGCGAAAGATGATGCCTTTTGTAGTTCTGATTTTAAAGCTGTTCGAGTATAGATCACTCAGCTCCTATTTATTCAAATCAAAATAGACTTCAAAGTGAGGAATATAATGCGTGATTATACTAGAGGTTCATTTAGACATCAGATTAATGAGTACCACAAATGGGAAGTACATGTCACAAAGACTCAGTGTAGAATACACTGCTTCTTATCTAGCTGGCTTTACAGTTAAGAAATTATTAAATTTTACCTTCATGATTCCATCACATCATTCTATAAGGAATAAACTGGAAGGCATAATATATATATATATATATATACATATATATATATATATATATATATATATATATATATATATATATATATATATATATATATATATATATATATATATATATATATATATATATAGCGTTTAAATAATATTTAGCGTTTCCTTTCACTTTAAAATAGAATGGCCCTTGTTTTTTCAGTCCGAACAAAGAATTATTTCGCAGGGTTTCGAAACTCGTATCATTAAAAAAAGAATGCTGCTCCAAAATTTTTGCTTTAATTTAAACGTATTCCAGATAAATAGAAGAACTTTATGTATAGTAATTACACCCACATACTTAATTTGTATTCCTTACAAAGGATAAATTTATATTAAGAAATAAGCCGACTGATGGCTGAACTGAGGGTCCCGGGTTCGAATCCCAGTTCGGACATGGATTTACTTTCTTTGTTCTCTCTTTCCTTTCTTGTGTAATGATGTATGAATGTGGCCCACTCTATAAACGGGTTTGTGTTGGTATGGCGCGGGCAACGCTACTCGCCTCCGTGACTTGGTTCACAGGTGACCGCTGGGTTATGACAAATGAGTAGCAGTTTCTGGCCTTGTTGTGACATTGGGTTCGTCACCCAAGTGCCTGCCGTTGGAAAAAAATATTAGGAAACAAATATAGATTGAAATTCTTTTATTATTAATGAGAGCGAAGAAGAAATTTGAATCTATACATTTGATTTTTAACATAAATGTATCTTTTATTATATTAAAGAATAGAAATTAAGTAAGTGCGTATGTGTAATTACTAAACATGAATTATTTCTGTTTAAATTGTTGTTTTAAATCATAAGAACTCGTTTTCTTTTAAAACATAAAATAATTTTTCATTATAATATTTCATATTTGCGATTGTCTCTAATATAACTGCACACTTGCACATGAATTTTGGAATTTTATTTACGATTACATGCAAATTAAAGATTTGCAATGAGATATTTTGTCAATGTAGTTTAATAAAATGTACCCGAGATGAGCTTTCGGGATGTGCGATTTCTAAGAAAAGACTCTAAAGAATTCTTTAGAAATTATTTCGGAAAATTAAAACACTATAGAAATTATTTTAACGAATGCTTTTTAAATTAAATACAGAAAAATTTAGACGGTTTCTGAGATAAATGAGCAAATTCTATTTATTATAATTGTATTTTGTTTAAGAAATAATTATTATCATTAAAATATATCGTAATTCGATGCTAAATTTTTCTAGTTTTAGTTAATTTGTTGAAAATTACATAAATTCATTGTTCACTCTTTGTAGGTTACTTAAAAACTTACACTATATGTATTATTAAAATCAAATGGCAGTTAAAAAATTTTCAAGACATAAAAACATGTGTTTGGTGACATTCCAGGTGGATATTTATTAAATACAAAATAAATTTAGCACAATCTTCAAGATTATTTGTAAAATATTTCAAGAATATAAATTATAAATAAAATAGGAGTGAGAGAATCACTGATCATTCTAAAAATAACTGACCATTAAAAAAACTAATCAAATGATGTTGTAATAAAAATGTTTTGTAAAATATTTTTAAAAGTGACTGATCAATTGTTATTTAAATTATTTTAAAATAATAATTGCTAAAATATTTTTTATGATTCGTTTGTCTCTCATCGGTAATTTTCTCCTTAAAAAATAAATTCAATTTTACACTACCAATGCCCAAACCTGTGGTGAGAGTGGAGCCTATATCTGTTGGCCTTTATGGTAACAATTCAGCTGTTAATTATATATATATATATATATATATATATATATATATATATATATATATATATATATATATATATATATATATATATATATATATATATATATATATATATATATATATATATATATATATATATATATATATATATATATATATATATATATATATATATATATATATATATATATATATATATATATATATATATATATATATATATATATATATATATATATATATATATATATATATATATATATATATATATATATATATATATATATATATATATATATATATATATATATATATATATATATATATATATATATATATATATATATATATATATATATATATATATAATTAATAAAAAATCCAAATAAAATTTTAAGTTGATACTTTATTGAAATATTATCTTTTGAGTACGATTGTCTAGAAAAAGATAAGTTTATGTGACAGGCACCTGGCAAGAAAATCCAGTTTTTAGTTAAGGATATGATCACCTAAATTGCGTTGCAGGATTTATAACGTCTGTAAAAGCTAGGGACGATGCTGTCAAGGAGCTTTTGAGGCATAGTTGCTCTTTCTCTTTTAATGTCTATTTAAGCTCATAGCTTTATCTCTAAAACATAGAAATCTCATTTATGCGTCAGGCATTTATCAAGAAATCCTTTCGAATATGTGTTGTTAAAAAATCTTGTTTGTAAAACAAAAATTAGATTACATATTCAAAAGAACTCATATGAGATCAATATAAACAAGAAACGGGGTATATTTTGTGTGTATTTTAACTTATATTACTAATATAAGAAAATATCATAAGTTAACGCTCTTAGAAATATAATTGCAGTAACCCTTAAAATATTTAAGATTGAAATACATAAGTAAACGTTTCGCTGATTTAAAATTTGAAAAAGAATTTGCTAATTAAAATTTATCGACAAAGTACCAATAATGTTAAAAATACTATTAAAGTTTATTTCAGAATCATCTTTGCTTTAATATATATATATATATATATATACTATATCTATATCTATATATATATATATATATATATATATATATATATATATATATATATATATATATATATATATATATATATATATATATATATATATATATATAAATCTATAAACTATTTCTGTGTATGTATTATTTATATATGATTCGATATAACGCAATTGAATGATTATACTAGTAATATTAATGCCAGTTTCCTCTTAATCAGTTTGCAATATAGTGGTATCATATTTTTTATATTATCTAAGTTCTTTTTCTGTTAAACCTGGTCACACTTTTACTTTCTAAGACTTTATGGGACAGATTTGATGGCTATTTGCATGGAAAACACCCAGTGGGTATAATATCATTACTCTGAAAAGGAGTCCTTGTAATTTAGAAGCTGGGACTAATAAGAAGATTCAAGCCCTTGACGGCTATCCCCGAGGTATAATTTTATTTGGAGAACATTGCGACTGCGTTTTATTTTACATGTCTCAGTCATCATTAGTGAACATGACGACTTCAACAGATATCGAATCCACAACTTTATCTAAAATCTAAGCATATCTATTTATGACTTAGATTCCTGTAGCACAGAATTCCTCATTGGATCTTAATAAGAACAATAGTCTTAAATAATCACATATTGTTTTGTGACATTAAGTCATTACAATGTCCAAAATTGCATATAACAAAGCAATATATGAAATTTTAGATTTAAAATATTAATGGAAATCAAATAAGAAGTTAATATAAAAGGCCTCAACAGAGATTCTTTGATTTTTTTGGTTATTTATTTTAGAAATTTAATAAAATTGTAAAGTGCCAGTAAGATCTCAAGAAACCTATTGATTGAATGTAAGTCATACCTTATGAGAAAGACTAGTAAAATACCTTGTATGAGTAATAAAATATATTTCAAAAAGTATACCAGTCAGTTTTACAAATATACAGTCGATAGGATTCTAGTTGTCATTCGTTTTAAAAATAGAAGCAATATAAGACAATTTCAAATTCTTTAGGATTTACCTTTTCGATTGAAATGCAGGAAATCGAGGAGGGAATACCTTATATTTTTCAAGATATTCAATCAAATTTCCTGGCAGTCTGAGATCAGAGCCAGCTGATTTATTGAATTTGATATTCACATAAATATTTAAATATATTGATTTGCAGGATAAGTGTAATCATAAATCATTGGATCTTTTAGAAAGCATAAATATTATTAATTTTGTAATTAGTTACTAAACAAATTGAAGAGAAGTCATTAAGAATAGTTTCTCTCATCTTGTAAATATTCACATTTATTATAGATTTTTTTATTGAAAACGTAATTACATTTATCACGGAAAAATATTGCTTTAAATTTAACTTGAATTTTATTCTTATTATATTTATCTAACTACTTGAAGATATTCATATTTTTATGAGAGCATAGTTCATTGATAAAATAATTTTATTGTGCTAATATATATATATATATATATATATATATATATATATATATATATATATATATATATATATATATATATATATATATATATATATATATATATATATATATATATATATATATATATATATATATATATATATATATATATATATATATATATATATATATATATATATATATATATATATATATATATATATAATATATATATATATATGTATATATATATATATATATATATATATATATATATATATATATATATATATATATATATATATATATATATATATATATATATATATATATATATATGTTGCCCAACGAATTGACCTCATAAAAATTTAGTTAAGCCATGTAAGTTGCAGTAATATCGAATTAATCTTCCTTTCACAGATGAAACATCTTTTATATTCATATTCAAAATAATTCAAACTGATTTTATAGTATCGAAACAAAATTAAATCTTATACTAAATCGGTATTGTATAAAATTTGCAAATCAAAAAGGGGAATCTAAACAAAAGTTATATATAGTCTACAAACTAATAAGGATTTGAAAAATAATCTAAGAAGTTTTGTTAAAAAATTTTCACTATACAAAGTTTTCGCAGTTAATGAATTTAGAAAATCAGTTTTTCTTGCTGCATGAATCCCAATACGATACAGAATAAAGTCACTAATAAGGATTAAAACATTTGGCCCTGTAATTAATATCATTGTAATAGTCTGATTAACATTTAAAAATTTAAATCAAATCAATAATAAATCAGTCATTTTGGTTAGTTAGTAGCAAATAATATGAAGCAAAACATTGTCACAAGCATTTTTAAAGTAGAAAAATTTTAAATAAGCATTTTTAAAGTAGAGAACACATAATGATTGCCTCTTTGTCTACAATATTATTCTCAGACGTTCCAAACATGGAAAGACATAAAAGAATCAAAATTTCACCACAGAGCAGCAGTTTTTTTCTGTCATTTTCCAGAAAACTATTATCTTGAATTTTGAAGAACCTTTAATTGATATATGTATATATATATATATATATATATATATATATATATATATATATATATATATATATATATATATATATATATATATATATATATATATATATATATATATATATATATATATATATATATATATATATATATATAAAATCAATCCAGAATGTCAAATGTGTTAAAGTTTTCAGGAATAATAGTGAGACTAAGCATTTACTTCTTGTTGCTTCGAATATTGGTTAACATAATTTTCAATAAATTAATCATTTAAAACATTTTCGAGTACTTGTAATCGCCTGTTTTCGACTATACTTTGGCATATGTTATATTTATTCTCGTTCATATGAGTATTTTTACTGTGTTAACTATGTAATATATTTTCTTGATAAAGAAAACGCATTAAATGGTAATTTTAAAGCTTCCAAAAATATATTAGAACTGAGATGAAAATTGTTTCTTAACAAATATAGAATTCACTCCATAAGGCATGAAAAATAGTAAATACTATGTATTTTACAGTTTGGGGTTTATTTTATCTCATTGTGCAGTAAATTTTTGGTACCAGGACTAATTCACTCGAGATCCACATTTTAAAGTGAATTCCAACCCACTGCAAACATCTTCCATCAAAGTAAGAGACGAGTAATTTACAGATTCATTCATCTAAGAGAACAGAGATGAACTAAGAAAGCTAAATCCCAAAGCAAATAAAAAAATTCTCATAATTACTTCTGAAAGATTGTTCTACATTTTCAGTCACTCGAGACGCGTAAAATCGTACTTTAATTATTGCATGAAAATCTGCATGGGTGGGAACATTTCCAGTTGTTACTGTGAAATTGCAATACCTGTCATTTGACATTTGGAAGTAATTACTCACTTTTTTCTACTGGTTTTTTAATGCTTGGTGTTTTTAGTGAAGGAAATGTAAAGTGTTCTCTTTTTCAGTTTTATCGAATCAATTACTTGAAGTGAGTTTTAAAATTTTATCATTTTTATATATTCAAAAACATTTATTAATAATATGGGTTTTAATTTATTTCATAAAATAGTTAGGATTTAAGAAAATCCCTTTAAAATAAATAAAACTTGTTTCATTTTTCTGAAACCAAAGATTTATAACTTGTATCCCTTAGTTTTTCTCGATGACCAATTATTAGAATAAAACAAAATAACAACGAATGTGTTACCGTAAGTTATAAATTTGTGTTGATTGATGGCCGGCAGAAAAGGTAAAATATTTTGGAAAGTAATTGCATTAAACTATAATCAAGTTTTAATTTATAGTCAAAAAATTTAAATCCTAATTTAATGATGAATGGTTCTAATAAAATAAAAAAATATGTATCAAAAGATAAGACACAGTGATAACAGAAGCTTATACTAACAATATGTAAAAGATGAATATATTGAAAAAAAAAACAATTTAATTGATCAAAACTAAGAAAAATAATGTGATGAGGGTTCGGTTAGTACTCGACACATTTATAAAATTTTTATTTCCGCTTAATATTAATAAAATATTTGGCATACTACCAGGCCACATAGCTTTAGATGTAGTCAACGAAAAAACAGAGACATTCAAATTTTGAATTCATGCATTTAAGTATGACTTCTTTAAAACGAAATTTTAAAAAAAATATTATATACTTAAGAGTAATACGTTAAAAAATAATGTTATCTCAAAAACACAATATATAGATAAGAATAATATAAATAAACCTAACAAGTGTTTGCATGCATCTTTCCACTGTGAATATCTTTGTGTTTTTACTTTTTATTTGAAATATTGACAGTTATTTATGCAGACGATTCTATACCCATTCAAGCTTCTTTATTTCCTTATTATTTTTGCAAATGTTTCCACATTTATTTTCATACGTGTACAATATTTTAGAGGAGTGTTGTTTCTTATTCAAATGCGCTTTTAGGTGGTACGAATGAGGAAACATATTCCTTATAAAGCCGTTATATAGGTGTAAAGAAAGTAACTTAAATTGTTTCTCAAATAAAATATTAAACTTGTTATAGTTAAATGATTTTGAAAATAATATTACTAGAAAATAGGCAAAAGTTTTGAACTTATTATAAAAACTAAACTAAAATTAGGAATATTGAAAACTATAAGCACATTTGATTAGCGTTAGAAATAACATTTTTAAAAAAAGAAAGAAACACAGCTTAACTATTTAATAAATCAATCTGTCAGTTAGTAGAACTATGATTTAACTATTTATATGTTTTGAAAAAGATGTTCCACATTTTACACCGTTTTTTATTTAGATATTTCTTAAAGAAATTACTTCCTCTCTTTAGTAAATACATAATAAGACGAATATTTGCAACGATATTCCCCAGTTCTTAATAACTAAGAATATATTTCTTATTATTTTTTCATTAGACGTGAAATATTCATATTCTTTTATAAAATATAATAAGTATTAATCTACATTATTTTTGTGAAATTCCCCTAAAAATATTTACAATGACAGCATATTCTATGTCTCTCACGTGCTTTTCATTATTTTTTTATTATAGATTCAAACAAATGAAAATGAGCACTTTTTATTTGTTCATTTTAAACGCAAAAATAAATATATTTTTAATTATTTTTTCCATTAATTTCGAAAATGGAAGAGAAGTTTTTCAGAAAGATAAAGAAAGTCATGGTGCAAAAATTTCTGTTTTATTAAGGTTATAATACGAAATAGATACTTTAAAAACGTTAGTTTTATTAATGTGTTCTATTAGCTGAAAAAGACTTATTCTTTAGCGTTTATATATTCTTGCTTGCGAAGTGTTTACGTCTACTCTAGACAACACGTTTACAAATGGTTAGAAGGAGTGAACTTCTTAACCAGTTTTGGTTATTTGAATTTAAAATAATTCATTTCATAAATTCCCGGACACTTGTTAAAATAATTAAGTAGTAACCATATAAAACAAACTTCTTAACCTGAAAGTTTGGCTGACTGACCAGATTGACCTTATCATCAAATGATAATTTTTTTTGGTAATTTAATGTTATCTTAGAGAAATGCAACATTTTAATTTGTGTTTAAACTTTACACATACTTTCTTGTTCCCAATATAAAGAAGTTATATTTTTTGCCTACAAGATATTTGGTTTAATAATTTGAAACAAAAACACTGAAACTTTTTAGATACATAGTTGTTTTGATTAAGTAAATAATTGTAGTATTATTTATATCCTATATTCAAGTGACATACATAACTAAAAAAGCAAAAATTGGTAAAATAAGAGATTAAATAAAATATTTTAGCGAAATTTTACGATTCATATTTTTTAAATGTCGTATTTTATTCAATGAGTTTTTATGATGGTTTGTATTTTTTTTAATTAATTGCCTGATTAAAATTTTTATATTTTACTGTACGAAAAAATTATAGTCAAAATCATTTGAATGAATGTTGAATTAATGTTTTCTAGTTTTTATGTTCCGAGTTCTGCTCTGTGTTTTCTTAGAAATATTACCAGTTTCGATACAAAAGACCCTGACACTATACAGAACTTTCAGAAGTTGAATAGTTTCGAATTGGAAGGAGAAAAACTACTTGGAATATGATTTCATTGTTTTATTTCATTTAATTAATATCCCTTTTGTAAAATTAAAAGTAATAATTCATTTAGACTTGTATAATATTTAAAAATATTCATTGGTATCAATTATGGTTGATTGATAAGTAGGTGAAAAATTCTAAGTCAAGTTAATTTTATAATTTGAAGTTATACGAAAAAATATTTAAGAGGTAAATAATAAACAGAAAATAATACATAAAGATATTAGAAAAAACACACATTTAGGAAACCAATTTCAATGTTAAATTTTTATTTGTATCAGTTGGTAAGAGCAAAATTCTTCATCTATTATTAGAATGAGTTACTAATTTAAAATATAAATGGGTTGTATTTTTCGAAAAAAGCCTTGATATATATATTAATTTCATAAAGATAAAATAAATATTCTGAATATTTTGGAACCATTTTATGTAAACCATTATTAAGTTTAGCTTAATTTTAAATTCTAATATGTTTATTATACAATAAAACAATTTTAATCCATTGAATTTCTTTTTTATAGATTGCATTTCATCCACAAATTATTTTTATTTCGTTGAATATTAACCACATATTACAAAAAATTTTACTTCGTTGAATAATAATTGTATAATATCTTTTATAAGAGAATACATTACACGAGATGATTTTTGATATGAAATTGCATTTATTGCAACAAATATTTTGGAGGTTTACCCCTTAAAAACAATACGTTTTTTTAAACAAAGACTATTGAAAAACGCTATAAAAACGCAGAAAAAAACTAATTTTGCAGTTCAAAAAATAAATTAAAAAGTACTCAAAATGTCAATTATAATTCCTGTAAATAATTTCTCAAACACATGTAATAGTTTTTTTCTTAGATTTTATGTTCTGTTTTTATTGGAAAACCTGAGACTTTGATTTTCTATTTGGTGAGACACAGAGCTGGTGTTTTTCCCAAAAATTACTTTCGAAAATTGATACAAACTTTCTTCATAACTATTCGACTTTTAAAATCTATAATAGAATATGGATATTTTTATTTCTGATGTTTCAGGGAAAAAATTAGTTATGATTTTGAATCCAAAAATTACGATAGTAAATACGAATCAAATATGACATTCCTATTCTGTTTATAAATCTAAATTATTATAATATTCATTAATTACAATTTTGCTTACATCATAATCTATTAAATATATATAATTAAAATAGTTACGAGAATAGTTTCACTTAGAACACAATCTCGATAAAAAGAAAATTGCACACAGTAGCATACTAATTTGTTAAATTATAAATAAAAAAGTTATTTAATGTATTAAATCGCGAAGTATTTCTCTGGACTAAAAATGATAACAGTGTTGTGAGTTAAAAAATAACAAAGATTAAGCGATAGATTACGAACTTAATATGCCTATGTTCAAACAAATAAAATGTGTAATTATGCTAATTAAGGATGTATTTAAAATAACGTTTAATCTCGCCATTAACTGTTGAAACTATTTTTATGCAAGCCTGGAAATTAAATGGAGTGAAAAAAGTGCAATGAAAAGTTCCTCTTTATTTACTAAAAGCTTCATTTCAATATCAATTAAGTTTAGTGAAAACCATCTCGATGTCTAAGATTCTACTCTTTTCTCAAATGGCTCGATAAAAAATACGTAGACATCTTTTCTGCCGTTTACTTTTTTTCTATTTAATGTGCTGGTAAACAGAGTAATGAGAGAAAATTACACAAAATTAATATAGTTTAACAGAGATTATTATGCTTTTAACAGATGATTTGTAGCGAACTGAAACAATTTTGATGGAATTATTTGTACTCTTCAAAATGCGCTTTTGCTTCAAAACATTTTTTATGTTGAAGGAAACTTACATTCAGCAAGATAATAACTCGTTCAGATAGGGCCCTATAGGTTTTCATATCATGTATCTAATAAATCAAATATACTTAGCTAATTGCCGAAAAGGGAATTTTGCAATAGTCAATTATAAGTAATTGATTTGAAATAACTAATATTAAATAAAGTCATTTATAGAACTCTCTCTCCCTAATTATATATGTATATTCTTCTAACCCGAAAAATTTCGTATATATTATATATATTAATAATTTGAAGTTAGAAGAAAATGAGTAATTATTGAAATATATATAATTGTTTAAGCTGAATAATTATGAAATTGAGCTACTTTAATTGTTGTGAAGTTTGAGGCTAAGATGAGCTAATAATCACGGAATTAAACAGGAATTAAATCAAGCAAAGTTTTTAGCTGTGATGACTTGGCTTCGTGTTTACTAGTGATGACTAGGTCACGTAAAATATCTCGTGGTCACAACGTGTTCTATTGGTGTGGTGAGGAGTGAAGAGGAAGGTGTCACCTCAGATGTCGATCTCGTTACTTGACCATGGCTCAAAATTACAGGAGATTGGTTGTATTTAGCGGCTTTAAAGTCGGTAGAAATAGGCAGCCAGAAACGTATAACAAACAAACAAGTGAGATTTTATCACTAAAGCCACACATCCGTCACAGTTACAGAAACTTCATGTTTAAGATACAGGAAGATAATTTTAATTTATTGGTTGATCGCTGATTAAAAAATGTATCAAAGGTGTTCGATAAAGCATTTAAATGAGTGCAATGTTAGTTGTTGTCTCGAAAGTAGAATTTATCGAAAGTCATTTGTGCACATTTTAGTATGATTATGGGGTAAATACTTTTTAAAAAACAAAACTCGTGTTTTGGATCTCGTTTCATCATAAGGTGAAAGAAAAAACTAGTATCATGCTTTCTTGACGAACTAATAATAAGTTTACACAAACTCTGGTAGGAAAATATTAAAACAAAATACTAATGTCCAGAACGATGCATTGTCGTTAGTATTAATTTGAGATATTTCTCGGAATTAGCTTGTTATTAGATTTTAAAACGTTTCTCTAATAATGTTATTATTAAAACATTACAAAACCACTAACAACTTTTAAATAAGGAATTAAATTAAACCTAAACGCATAAAAATCTACATTTTTGAAGTTATCCTTCAAAAGTATGAATAGAAAGTGTTATTATTCGCAACTTCATATATAGCGTAGACATATTGATTGATATTTTATCAAATAAGTAATTTCATAGTTCTCCGAGTAAACTCTGTTTTACATTTTCATAAAATCTTTCGGAACACCCTGTAAAAATGTTCATCTAAAAGGGAATTTCACTTAAAATTATATAGATTTCTTTAACTTGAGATGATAGTACAAGCTTCCTATATTTTTATAGAAATAAAAAAAACACACGCATAAAAAATGAGGATCCATTTTAAGTTTTTCTATTAGTATTTTAATTTTTCTCCAAGTTAAATTAAAGCAAAATGCAATAATTCAAATGCACAGTTAGTTTTAAATCAAAACATTTTCAAATGCTAAAAGTAAATGATCATTTTAAAGATTTCATTGATAAGATATTCTAATTTGAGACAAAAAAAATACTTTGAAATCAACAATCCCTATTTTTTTATTTATAAAGGAGAAAAATTACTTTAGAGCACTTTTTTGAAAGTTCTTTTTCCAAACTTTAGTCTAATAATTTTCACAAGCGTAAAAATTACATTTTATCATAGATATTTATATACGGTGAAGTAAAAGTAGATATTTTTATTAGAAAAAATTTTCCGTATAAGTAACACAATGATTTTATATGCACATTATCATAATACTTTATATCCAAGCGGATTATTTCAGGTTATTCATATTGCCCTTTAAAGAAGTTTTTTGAAGTCATTTCCGATTTACAATAAATGTATAATTTTGTAATGATGGAATTTATAAGTTTATTAACGTGTATCACATTTATATTATATAAAGAAATAATACATTAAGACAAATAGATTATTTTATGCTCAATATTATCCAAAATAATATTTTTAAATACTTATTTTAATTTTTTTATTAAGTACACATAGTTAAAATTGTGTTGATCAATATTTATAATTAATTTTTATAATACTGTGAAAATTCTTTTCAATTTAATGCTTGCATTATTAGTTTTTACATTCTGTATAATTCTTTTATTGGAAAAATTCATTGTTTCTTTCTTCTGCAGAACTTCAGGTATTTATTTTTTGTATGTATTCATGTTCAAATATGCATACAATTTCAAACTATACACTAAATACTAAGCAGAGATAGTTTCGTTTAATACACTTAACTTAAAATTTACATTAAAGTAAAGAAATATACTCAGCATAGTATGACTTATTTAATTATTTTCATGTTCAGTACGAATAAGTACAAACATATAAGGTTTCTACTAACTTAGATTTTTGTTCAAGTGTACTATATTTCCCAAGAATGTTCAGTTTTTTAAATGTAACACTTGAATAAATAGTTTTATAATTTAGGTAATAAATATTGTCCGATAATCATCGAAAAATACTGAAAATTCTTTGATAATCAATTAGAGCGAACTTAGCAGAATATTAATATCAAAGAAAGATGGCTAATGATAACTTTTATTTTCATAAAATAAAGAACGCAACATATCAATAAAACTAATTAATACTTATGAGTTATTGATTCAAAAAAATCATCTGACATTTTCCAACAAAATATTTCATAAAGGTTAAATAACTTCAAAGATAGTTTAAATACTTTCACGATACAAGCTGTATTTTTCTCAAGAATATCAAGAGAAATTTGATTTTTTTCTGAAAATCAAAAGTGAACAGTTATTTAAGTATGATTTGGAAACAACTTTAAAATATGTTTTAATTTTTATCCGTCAGGTAAGTTTTAATAATATTAAATAATTTTCCTTTTGATTCTCTTGTACTAATATAAATAGATTGAATTTGAATAACATTTCATTTTCCTTTTCTTTTAAAATACTTTCTGAATAAATTAAAAAAAGTAGCTTCAGTATAAATTTCTTTTTTAATTTAAGTAATCAAATTAAAAATGAATGTTTCAAAGATTTTCATTTTGTAAGCCGCAATCTCAAACTAAGCAGATTTTAATTAAATTAATTAATATTTTATTTCATTTGCATTAATGAACCTGAAAAGTTTTAACAGTACTTTTTTCCTCTATCTACGAAAATCCGAAAAGTATTTCCCCTATCCTTCCACACTGGAATGTAACTATTTTTTTAAAGACTTTCGGAAAATAAAGAAAAATTGGCTGATATGTAATGACATACAATGCAATGAAATATTGATTAATTCATAGGTAACCAGAAAAAAAGGTTTAATAAAGTTAGACTTTAATTAACACGAACGGAAAACAATTGATCTTTGAAGTATGTAGCTGCTATCGAACAATGCATAGGTGATGGTTAAAAAATAATTTTGTAAATTTTAAATCTTTTGAATGCCTATTTATTTAAGTGGGTGCTTGGGAATTTTCTGAATTTCCAATTTTCATATTTGAAGCACGTAAATATGCCCCACTGTCATTGAAATGAAAAAGAAAGTTATTATACGGATGAAGGTCTAAAAGCATCCAACAGCTGTCGACAATGAGGTACAATATATCTAGAATGGTTAAAGTAAATGTATACTAAAAGTTTGTAATAATAAAATAAGCATGGATTTAAATTGAAGCACCACAACTAGGTATTTTAAAATTTTGCTAAATGAAAGAATTTATGGCATGCATATATTGCAATTACTGGAATTTATTGGACTAAAAGAAGTCTGGCATAATTTCAAGATACAGAGAAAACTTGAATGTTAGTTATGTATACAGGATTCTTTCCGAGTTAGATAAAGATATATCCTATCACACTTATCCTATATACTTAAAAACACAAAGAAATTTGTATTTAGTAATATAAAAAATTAACTTTTTTGATTCTGCAGACATACATATTTGTATATTGCACTTATAAAGTAGTTCTTTATGAAAAGTTTTCATTTAACTGGATGTTGATACTTACATCTAACATATTCAGGAAACACATTTTTTCTGATTATTATTAATTAAATTCATATTATTTTAATTTTATTCAATGTCAACTTAATCAAAATGAACGAGTAGTTTCATGAAAACTATAATAGTCTACATAAAAAAAAGCCATCTTTAATTCTATATAAGAAAAATATACAGCCAAAAATAGCTAACGCGAAATTATCTTCGAAGCACCTTAAAATAAATAATTTCAAAACACATAACCAAAAATATTTCTAAATACATTGATAAAATTTTTAAGTCATATAATTGTAAAGAGAATATGCAAAAAAATAATTCAACAAATTATCTAAACTTTACTCTGCTAGAGTTGTGAAGAATGGTTCTTCTTAATCGAGAGTAGTGCTCAACTCTCTTTAAATAGAACACTTTGAGACTGCCGTGCTCGTGAACTGCAACTGATTTGAGTTCACGAGGGATTCATATGCTATTATTGTGAGTAGTGGTGAAAGGTTTTGTTCCAGGCAACACATCGCCTGCGACGTTTATTGGAGCTTTCAGAAGGAAAGAAAGGGATGAAACAAATGCATTGCTCTCAGAGACTTTTAGCGAGCCCTTCCTGAGAAAATTCCTTCTGTCTAGGGACCACTATGCTAAGCATCAAATGTGTGCCATCATTCTGAGATGGGGTTATTGATCGATTGAATCAGCCACCTGCTCCTATTCCTTCTGGAATAACGACAAGAATGAATAGGAAAGAGAGTCATTATTAATATGGAAACCAATACAATAACAGCGCGCTTTAAATGAATTACTGGAAAGGACCATCTGACATAAAGTTTAAGAAAGACAATAAATGTCGGAAAAGGAAAAAGCAACATTAAGAAAAATGTCACGACAGAATTCTTATTTGTAGAAATACTTTCTATGTGAAGTACAAAGAAGTTGTTTTTCACTATTCTTTCTCTTAGAATATATTGTACATTCTGAAGACAAACTTTATTATAAGTACTTAATAAAGAGGCACTAAAAGTAAACATTTGATGTGTAGTAAATAAGCGAATGAATATTTTTATTGGTTTACTGTTTCTTTTTCAAATTCGTTAGATCAATAACTATCTCTATTTTTTATTTTATTCACAATTTTTGATGAAGAATTATTTAATTTCTACTATCTTTTTTTCTATAACTTTTAAATCATATATTTTATATATCTTATATCTTTTATATCGCTCTCTCTCTTTCCCTATCTATCTATCTATATCTATGTATATATATATATATATATATATATATATATATATATATATATATATATATATATATATATATATATATATATATATATATAAAAATTTACGTGTTTCTTGTTTTTTGATACTTATTTTCAAAATTAGTTTATAATTTTAAACATTTTATAACTTTAATATATATGTGACTTTACGTACAAGTAGTACAAGGTAAAAAGAAAATTCGTATAAATTTAAAAGAAAAATGAGAAAACGGAAATGCTGTGCTTCAACAATGGGGTCAGGATGCGGTATTTTTTGTTAGTTTAATAACCACAAAAATGTCAGAGTTCAAAAAATTACTCATAAAGAATATAAAGAAATTCAGTTTCCGCGAAAAAATGCAATTGTAAATAGTAGTTGTGAAAAAATTGACCATGTTGGTTTTTATTTTTAGGAATAAGTCCTGATGCGTCGAATAAACTATTACGCAAAAGTAGTCCGTGATAGTCTAAGCATATTCTGAAAAAATCAAAAATTTCTTCATTACGAATGCAATATTTCTGCGTATTTTTAAAACCAAGAATAAACAAACTGCTGGAAATAAAAATGAAACCAAATTTGTTTAAATAAAAGCCATGCAATTTCCGGTGGAATTAGTTCTTTGTATTGTATGTTCAACTTGCTCTCATTTCTCTACAATACACATAATTTCTCTTCTAATTTTATTTTATTTCATCGAATAGCTATATATCATTTGAGGGGAGGAAGATTTATTTTAAGAAAAAATATTGAAGGGAAAATGTCAGGTAAGGTTGAATTAAGAAACTTCCAAATCAACAGCACGTCTTCTCAATCAAGATTCAGGTAACATAATCTTTTCTGAAAGTTATGTTCAAGATTTTTTGAAAATATACGATTACTGAAACAAAAACAAAAAAGAAATAAAATTGAACTAAGAAAAAGTTAAATAAATTTCAAAAACATTGCTAATAAATAATAAAATGCTACAGATGTTGTTATTTAAAAGTTTTTATTTATAAAAAATGCTTCATATTCTAGTAAATAATTTACATTTTTAAGTCTAAAAATAAGTTGAAATATCAGAGTAGTTATTGTAAGTTAAACAAGAAAAAACAACTGCCTTTTTCAAATAATAAGAGCAAAGAATAAATTTTGTGGAGCGTAATGTTATTAACACAACGTTATTAAATGAAGGAGGGCATTTCCTTCATTTAATAACGTTGTGTTAATTTAATAAAACAAAAAATAAAAGAGTAATAGTTGAGAGAGAAATAATTCTCTTCCTGCACACACAATCATGCTCGAGAACGAAAAAAAAGTGTTTTATTGATGTTCATCGAACTTGTTGTTTACTTAGAAGAAATCTTAAAAACGTTTCTTTTTGAAATTAAGAGCGAGATTTATACAGGATAATAAGAAATTCTCATCAAAATTTAAAGAACATTTAATTAAAAAAGGGTTCCATTTCTGTTATAAAATTACATTACTTTATTTGATAAAAAATTTTTTTAATTATTTTTTTTCTAATGGTTAAAATCTGGGTCGTCCCTACAAATAAAAAACAAAACGTTTTCAAAGAGAAGTAGATTTCATTTACCTAGCTTTGAGGAATATTTAGGAATTTACTTTTCTAGTTAATTTTTTTTAGTATGGTTGATTACTAAAATATATAAAGTAACTCATATTTATACAGCTAAAATGCCAAACAAATCAACTACTACAAAATTTTTTCAAAAATTTGAAAAAAGAATCAGTTTAAAATAAATGGCGAAGACAGAATGCAATTTGAATGAATTTCACAGCTTTTTCAATATATATTAATCAAATTCCCTTTGCGGAGAGAAATGTTTCGCACAAGCTGTAATTTCTCTCCTCAAAGCGAAATACACTCATATACACATATGCACACACACACACACACATTCCACCTTAGCTAAATAAATTCTACTTTGTATTTGAAAAGACTGATAAAATAAAACACCTAAAATACAGCAAATACTTCAGGAACTTATTATAGAAAAATTTATTAGATTGAGCTTGTTTCACTATTGAACCACACAGTTCAGTTAAGAATACATAAACAGCCATAACACTTGAATATGATTTTTTGATGTAATCCATGAATCTATTTTATATTGATAGAAAAATTAATTGGGGCACATTTCATATTACCCCTTCATATAGTATTTTGAGGAAAAACGTTTAATTTTCTTTCTTAAAAACAATCACACACAAACACACAAATGATATTTATATAACACATAAAAATACCAAAATATGTTCTTAAATGTAATGCTGTATTATAAAATTAATTGTATAATTTCAGTAAGTTTAATTATGTTTGGTTTTTAATACGAAGTTTGAAAATTTTCAATTATTTTTTTAATTTGGAAACACGTTAAGGGCATAATGTACACGATTAGAGATTTGAATAAAATCCATGAATTTGAACGTAAAAATTTATAATATGGTTATTCTAATTTTATTCCAGAAATTTTATTAGAGTAAAAAATCACTGAATTTATATCAACTGAGAAACAAACAGTATGTTGTTATTAAAAAATGTGCAAAAGACTAACTTATTAATCCTAAGCTTTCATAAAGAGTCTGTATTTTAATACAACTACTTTTTTATTACTATTAAACTAAATATATATCAAAATTTAAATTTAATATTTTGTGTTCATAAATTAATGAATTAAATCTTGTCCTTCTAAAACATTTATTTCTTCGTGCTTAATATTTCAGTTTCTAACTTTTCAGCTAAAATGTATTCTTTCTCTACATTCAAGAATATTTAGTTCCCATTACAGTCTGCAATATTATTACTAAATCATTTTGATGTCTTAAACCTCGGTAATCAATGTTAATGTAATGTGTTTTCTCATACAAGATTATTAGCACTCTTGCCTTCGGTTCAACAGTTCGTGGGTTCGAATCCTACCTTGGGCATGGATGTTTGTAGTGGTTCGGAATCCACTTTAAACCATTGGTCCCGGTCTAATTAGCCCTCGTGTGCAAAAAAGGACCGTTAAGCAACAAACAAACTCATACAAGATTATGCACAATTTTTCATATTTTACAATACTTAGGGAAGTAGATATTGTTTTGAAACACAAAATACGCAAATAATCTAAATTTTAGAAGGCTTTTTTTTAATGCTTTTTTTCTGCAATAACAATGAAAAGATATGTAATTTATCAAAAACATTTTACCTTCAGATGTGTTAATTCATTTTTGATAGAAGTTTGAGGAAATATTACTTCTAAAAGATATAAAATTGCTATGTTACAATAAACTGAAATTTAAAATTATTAAGATATGAAAAATTTTAATGAATAATTTAAAGTATTCTATATTGCTCATTATAAAAAAATATGCTTCATAATACTTAGTAGAATTTTAAAACCTTTTAAATTACTGTGTTTAAAATTTAATCTCTGCCATCACTTCAGTATTTGATAACATTTTTAATAAAACATTAATAAAAAAATAATGAACTAAATTAACTATATCTGATAAAAGTGAATTTCATTAAGAAAATGTTACAGATATATATTATGCATAAGATAATGGCAGAATCATGGTAAATACCTGCATTATTAATTCATATACTTATTTCATGAAAAAGTTAACATTTTAAGAACGATGCATGAATTTCTTTTGAAGGAATAGTCCTAATAATAATGTGGCATTCAATTTACTCATGCAATCATAACAATCTCTATATAGAAAGTATTGACGTATAGAATGATTTATTGATATGATAATTTTCAACCATAAATGTTAAAATATTAAGATCTCACCGTTTCTAGAAGTAAGACAGTGCTTTCAGGAGTTAAAGTATTAGGTTTGATCTCAACCTCTCTCAAGAGATAATTAATGCTGTTTTTCTCTCTGGAGTATGTTTGTCAGGAGGGTTGCTTGAGAAATTTCAAGGTTACCCCCTGACGACGATTGAATACATCCCACATTCGCATCGAGTGTGCAAATGGTATAAAATGGCCTTTATTTTTTAAACTATGCACTATGTTGTTACCTAATAATGAATATTGATGAGGAGGCTTTTATTTTTAGTATATTAAATTAAAAATTTTACACAATTATCTGCATTATACAGATTCATTTTCTTAGCAATAATACCACAAAATATGTATATACCATTTCTGTTTGAAACTCATATCATAACCTTGCATTAGATTGGTGCTGGCAAACAAAGCAACACAGAAAGTTTTCAAGTTCCCAACAAAATTTCTTTTAACACAGCGCTTTTTTTCAGAACCCTCATTATAATGACATTTTTATACAGATGTTTTATACTATATATATATATATATATATATATATATATATTATTATTATATATATATATTATATATTATTATTATTATATATTATATATATATATATATATATATATATATATATATATATATATATATCAGTCACTGTTGAATAACAAGATGATTGTTGTGTTTTTCCTTTCTGCATATATGTATTAATTTTTATATCATTTAATAAATGGGTGGTAGGCCATGTCTGGGGGGTCTTATGCTTGACCTTTGTCCATAAACTTCGAGGATCCATCCACATTCGGGATTATGATGTCAAATCTTTTGGATGTCCCACTAAATAAACTTTCTAGTAAAAAAACGTGAAAATTCGTAATGATCAGATATTATAGAAGAGAAAATAACACTTAATAAATCAATTACTTAAATATAAAAAGATAAAACTATTTTGATAAGAAAAATATTTTTAATCGGATCAATGCTCTGACAGAAAAGCAAATGTTGAAATCATTTCAAAAAGATTAGAAACTTTACAAGAGAACACAAAAGAAATTTGATGCATACCATTAAAAGCTAAATTTTATTTTTAAAATAAAATAAAAACATCAGAATTGATAGTTAAAAATAAATTGAAGTAAATAGAATGCCAAAGGAAAATATTATGCAAAAAAAGTGAATTTGGAATATTTTCCTGAAAAACAATAACCAAACTTCATAAAAATGACTATACTTAAAAAGTTTTTAAAAAATGTGATGGATTATGTTTGCATTCAAAAACAATTAGATCACTAAATATTTCTGAAGCAGAGGATTATTAATTGCACGTTTTCTGCGAGAACGCATCCCCCGAAATAAAAATTGAAATATTTGATTGAAGATAGGAACTAAATTCAAAATTTTTTCTCCCATTCTTTTTTTCCATAATTAACTTTCACTTAGAGACATGAAAGCGATATTATAACTACTTATTTTTCCCTTTTCATCCGAAAAAAATGGGAAAATAAGTTCTGTTGATATAATTGAGTACGGTTGGCTGAAAGAGTTGAAGTATAAAAGAATATTCTTTCTCATAAGACAGACAATTATCAGTGTGAATAAGGATTACTAATTACTATATTAATGTAGTGTGTATTTTTTATAAAATTCAGGCTAACAATATCCTATATATTTTTGCTTATGTCGAAAATGAAATCAATGTCCAAAGAGTTTTGATTTCGTAATAATAAGTTAAGTAACGTAATTATAAGTTTGAATTATTTCTGTTTAGTTTTCATAAATTTATTTTACACTATTAAAAATTTATAAACAATAATCATAAAATAAAATATTGCATTTATTCAGTATAAATCTAATCTAAATTGCATTATTCAGTATAAATCTTGTATTCCTTTTTTGTGTATTCGCAGAACCAATTTCTATTAATGCATACTAGCAAAAGTATCGGAGCTTTAATATTATCGTAAACAATAATGTATAACGCAGTTTTTCAAAGTAAAAAGAAATTCTGAAAAAATACCGAAATATAAGAATTTGATCTTAAAAAGAATGAAATAAAGTTGGAGACATACTTAAAAATCCATTTCCAGTGAAAAGAAAGATTAAAATCTGTCAAAAGTTTGAAAAGGAAACCTAATTAAAAAAGTAATTTTATAAGAAATGAAATTATATTTAATTTTTTAACTATAATATTTTTATTAATTACAATATGAAGTTAAAATTATGGAGCAAATGTTTCAGATTTTGTTTTAAAAAAAAAACTATATTTCTGAAAATTTTATTTAAACAATATTCAGTTTCTGAAATTTTTAATTACTTGACATATGATGATCATTGAAGATTTTTCACTGAGGTATTTTACTGAGCAAAAAACTCTTGCACTGAATTTCTTATCCTCAGGGTGAGTTTTAAAGAGAGATCTGTTTTAAGGGTATGCCATATTATATAAAGAGAAACTGCACATTAGATTATGATTAAGCCTGCGGTCACATAACTTTAAGAGATATTACCATATTCAGTAAGCCTATTTAATAGACCAAATGGATCGTCAGCAAAATTCTGATGATTCATTTCAGATAAAAATATGCAGAATTAATTGGCAGTTCTGTAGAAAATAGTCTAAAGCCAAAAAATATCTAGACATTAAATGATTAAGCTTTTCATGGTTTACCAATAATTTAGATATTAATATTATTGACCTGATCTTTTGAAAGCTATTTTGTGTGCATTTTAAAAAGATATAAATGGTAAAACCATTTTCATATTTAAAGATTTAACTGTTATATACATGATCTTAAGCATGCTATTCTTCATCGGCAATGACATTTTAATTAATTTGATTCGCTTGTAAAGAATATGCTCTTTGATAATATCGATCACAGCAATGGTTTCATTTCTCTTTAAAGGAAAACAGCATCACTTGAAACGTGATAACAGTGAAATGAAGACAGGAAAGATATACATATAATTTGAAATGAAAAGGTGATAAGAATGAAGAAGTGACTAATGATACGCCCTCTGCTGTGAATGCTATTGAATTTTTTCTTCTAAGCGAAAATTTAGATTTAAAGATTAACACAAATCGAACAAGAAAATAATACTCGGATGTTATATATACTAATAAATTTTTTTTATTTCGGTTTATAGAAGGCCAAAATATTATCCAGATACTACTCACAAAATTAATAAAAAATTTATAATATTCTTAGTGGGATACTCTGAGTTTTGTGTATGTATGGAAACATTTTTATGTAACTATATATTCTTCACTAACTGCCTACCGATGGCGGAGTGGTTAACGTCCCTAACATCGACGCAGTGGGTCTCGGCTTCGAGTCCTGGTGCCGACTTGGATGTTCCTTTCTTTCTCTCTGTATGTGTTTCTCTATCCTTTCACGTTTGGGGGGGAGATGGCACACCCAATGAGTACTCCACTCTTTAATAAGCCATCACCTTCGTTTCTTATAGCTTGGAACTGGATTAAACTCCTGAGGACAGCCGGGCATTGGGGGAAAAATATTTTATTCTTTATGTAAATATTTAAAATTAATTATATATTATATGCAAATATTTAAATTTAAAATTATCTTTTAAAACACAGATAATTATTTTTAATGAGATATAAAATAGAATCAATACTACGTTTTAAATTTAATGTTGTGTTTACTAAATATTCCGTTTGAAAATAAATAATTTGTATCAGGACGAAAACGGAAAAACGGCTCTAATTAATGAATATTTTTCACTCTTAATATTTTATAAAATACATAAATATTTTCACTTAAATCATATACAAGAAGATAATATGTTCATATAAACATGAGAATTATATAATAACATAGTTATAATATATTTTAAAATATATAGAACATATTCATGCATGATTCATATTTATAAATGTTTCACATTCGCAACAGTAAATTGTAAATAATGCATGTATCTATACTGTCTCTCCGCAAAAGCACGAATATGCAAAGTCTGTATATGTGTGCCTCCAATCAATACAATTTCTGCACATTGATGTTCTGAAATTTTTTAATTACCTTATGAATAATGATTTTTAATTCTCTCTTTGTCAATCAGAGTTTCTTATAGTTTCTTATATTCTCTTTGTCAATCAGAGTTTCTTTTATAGAGTATATTGATTGTTCAGCCTAGTCTATGTTATAACAAGATACAAAGCCATAACTCACATTTACTAATAATTAATGAATTTGTGAGCTAAAATCATGGCATGTAAAATTATATTCATTCTATAAACAATGTGTCATTAATGGTAAATTAAAAACAAGAGAGGCGCTACCCGAATAATGAGGAAGATTTGATTTCAAACTGCCATAATCCTACTGTCTCGCTTCTCAGTTCTTTGTCATTATTGCTTTAAGCCCTTCATTAAAAGGTGATTAAATATTAAAAATTTCAATTAATTCTCGTAAAATTTATAAAGCGTAAAATTTTAAATAGTTTTTTTATGTAATTTAGTAGTGAACACATGATCACAGTGTGTGTCAAAGTGTAGTGTATCAAAAAAAAATTTTTTTTGCAGTTTTTTTTAAAAAACAATTTGACATACCCTCTTAATTCCTTCTTACGCCATTTAAGAATTCTAAAAGAATACTATCTGTATTTTTTAGAACTCATAAATGGAGAAAATTCATCGTTACATTGAATTATTATTAAAGTTTATTTTTTATCTAAATCAAAAGTAGACTATTTTCATTCATAAAAAATGTAATTCATTTTTTGTTTTTATTTGGTTGTTTATTTTAAATTCATTTTATTTGATGCTTATAATTTTTATTTAATTATAAATTTCATTAGTGTTTTTCTCATAAGTACTACTTTCAAAAATTAATTCGTATGTTTGTTTCAAACATAATGCAGAGTTTAAATCCTGTTATATTCTAATTAAGGTCTTGAACCATTAAGTTTGTGTGAAAATTCTGTCTTAGATTTTTTCTTATTATTCTGAAATAAAGAAACAGACTCATGGAATTCGATATTCAGATTTGGGTCTAGAGACAGATTCAAGAAAATCTCGGCTACTTCCTTTTCTTCAATGAGTGTTAATGAGGAGAGACTTGAATATAGAACAATCAATAACTCGCATCAAATATTAAATTATGTATAATAAATGAATAGAAATATCATTTAATTTTTGAAGACACAGCATGTATATACTGAAAGTTCACCTATGCATTAATTAATAAAAATCATCCCATCAATAAAATTACATTCTTCAACTCAATGTAATTTAAAAATTATCCTGAATATTTTATTAATTCTACTGCTTTACTCATGAAATGTATCATTGTTTTTCATACTATAATTAAACTTACTGAATAAACAATTTATTTTTTACTTAACTTTAGCTAAGAAAAAATTTTCTAATAAAATTCTTTTAATATGAAATCAATACATATTAAAGGAATCTTATCAGAAAATATGGAAAATATCAAATACGTTTTATATTTTATCTAATATAAAAGTAAAACTTCTATGAGTGACATTTGGAGACAAAGTAGGACATTTTGAGCATTAAATACATTTAATTTTACTTCGCAGATTGTAAGAAAGTAAGAAAAGCTTTCCTATTCTGAAAGTTCGAGTTATTAAGTTTCGAATACAAACTTGTCTATATTTAATAGCCCATCTTTAAAATATTTGCATTAAAATTTATGTTGGGAAATAATGTTAATTTTTCTTTTTGTATTTATAAAAAGTATTTTTTTCTTAATAATCATTTCAAGTGACCATAATAAATTATCTGTGTATATTATTAAACTCTTTAAGTTGAACAAAAGATAAGTAAAAGACGTCAATAGCCACACGAAATAATTCCTTCCTTCACACCAACGCAGTAAAAATAGTGTCTATAAGCAACTGGGAAATAGACTGATTAGCAGCACTAATCCTAAAATGTATTATCATTTACTCTAAAGCTGAAGGGTGACTTGTCACTAGACACTACGTGATGCCAATCTTCTAGTAGCTATAAATTTCTTTCATAACACCACTTCGAAAACTCAATAAGTGTTAGTGACTTAAACGATGTCTTAAGGAAGGTACCCCGCTGCGAGCATAATCTGTCCTAAGCCATGATATTTTATAAGGTACTGCTCGTGATGTAGAAGAAGGGGATTTTGTGTAAGTGTTAGATAGTAGGCTGCTTACCTTTAAAGCAGTTCAAATTTGTCACAAATTCGTTGTATTTTATCTGACAGAATACATTTTTGTATATTTAGTCTATTCATTCTAGTTCTGGTATTGTAGCAACCATTGCTATGATAGAGGACATTGCTTGTTTCAATTCTCTTTTTTCAATCAATTACACTTTTCTCAATTAAATAAGAAAGCTTATAATTATCAATTAAGATATTTAAAAGATATTTAGATGATATAATCGTATTGCCAACAATGAGAAAATATAAATTTTCCCAAAATTGTTAGTTGTTTATTTCAAGTCTAACTAATCAGCAGATATGCATGTTATGACATATTTGAACTCTTTTCATTTTGGCTCTGAAAATATACTGTTACTAATATTAATAACATTATTTGAGCGAATTTGAAGGCTAAATCTCTAAGTATTTTTATATGATCTTACTCCTATGCACGTGTTTATATATACATGCATACATACATACATACATACATACATACATACATATATATATATATATATATATATATATATATATATATATATATATATATATATATATATAGAAAGAGAGAGAGAGAGAGACCGTATTTATGTTAATAGTTCAATTATGTTCTGAAAAATCAATTTATAATTACATCATTCAGACATTATTAAATATTAATCATTTAAATGCTTATAATAAAAATTATTTGAAAACGAGGTAATTAATTATTCTAGCATGACTAGCAAATATTCGATAACATACACCAATCATTTAAAATTAATAGGAATAAAAAATAAACTAGTATATATCTCTACAAAAAATGGAATTTCAGTTATAATTGAAATTTGAAATATGCTTGTTCAAAAAGAGAGGATAAATATTTTAATCAACACGAGAATGGTTCTTTTCATTTTTTTCTATTTCAGTTATTTGATTATACGTAAGACACGTTGTTTGACTTAATAATAATAGAAGTGCATTTTTGAAGGTCATTTTATTTCGATTAATGCACATCAATGAGCATATTTTCTGGCATTGAATAACTCAAAAAATTGATAAACATGTTCGTAATTTACTTCTTCACATCATACATGTTGGCAGTGCACGCATATAATAGTGCACGATGCAATTGTCTACTAAGGAAAACAGTGTCTACTGAAAGAAGTGGTAATCCAAAAATATTCTTTAAAGAACTGTTTACGTATCACGCAGTTTTTATTGTATTTGAGGAAAACTGGTTATTCATTTAGATATTAAATGAAACGCACTTAAATATATTCCTAAATCTCTACATAATAAAAATTGCAATAAATAAAAATATTTTATACATTTAAAATTTAGTTCTTCACAATTTATTTTTTGAAAGTTTAACAATTTTTATCAAAAATTTTCAGTAATTCTTATAAAAATGAGATTTAATTAGTAAAGAGCAAATGTTAATGTCTTCTTTTAGTCAAAAAATTATCGCTGTCTTTTTACATAGTTAGATACATTGGATTCACGAAATTTTTAATAGTTAAATTAATAAATAAAACCATTTTTAATTAATATTTATACAAATAAAACCTAGTATATTTGTTCGAAATGTGTGTTGACTGTAATATCAGATATTTAAACATTCTAAAAAAGATCCAGTTTCTTAAAATAAAAATTCACAAGCACAGTTTTGATTTCTTCTTTTTACTAAATCACCACAAACGTTGCAAATTTATTAGCGTAAATATATATAAATATTTCTTTAAAAATTGTGTAACGAGTTAAAGTAGTGATGACGATTCTGAATTCAAATAATAACCTTTATGATGAATGATTTACATCCATGCATACATTCTATAAATATTTATATTCTTTTCAAAACAAACGCAAAAATATGATATGTAAATAATACTTGCAATGAAAACCGAGTAACTTGGTTCATTTGCAAAGAAACCGTGATGTAGTCTCCCACATCTGCTATTTGTCCTTGGCCTCACAACTGTGGCATCTGTTGTGAGCGAAAATATTCCTAGCGATAAAAAGTGGGATTTAAATTTTCCCATCACTATTTGCAAAGGGCAAGACCAACAGGATGAAAACTAATTGGACCGTGGAAGCATTCATGCAAAAACTCAGATGGATTGTCTTCATACATGTTATTTTTTTTACTGAAAAGTATAGCTGGTAGACTTATCTCTTCGTTGTTTATCTCATTAATTGCAAAATTTTTAAAATTTTGCCAAGATCATAGTTTTTTTTTTTTTTTTTTTTTTACAAATTTACTTTATTATAATACCCAATATTTTATTTAAACCTGAGAGTGTTTACACATATTGGCCAAGAACACAATAAATAAATTAACCTTAAAAATATTTTTTTTAAATTACTAAGTACCAAAGTAATTTAATATTATCAACTAATACTTTGTTTAAATTTATCTGATTTTTTTCTTGGTAAAAAATACGTAATAAATATAATCTTCATTGTGGTTAAAAAATAAATATAATAATGTTGACTATAGGATATTTTCAAGGAAATTGTAAATATAGAATCCAAGCTTTTTTGTGAAATTTTTGAATAAGGAAAAATTTATTTATTTTAAATTATCTAAATTGAAAAAGATTTTATTTGATAACTTGAAAGTTTTTCATGCAAATACGAGGTGACGTTTTCTCAGTATTCATTTAATGTACACTTCATTAGCATGTAAGACTTTTCCTTTAAGATATCTCATGATTTTCTTTTGAATTTATTTAAAATCATCGATTTATCAAAGTGGTACCAATATAGTAAAGAACAATATAAAAAATTCGCATCAATTATTTCTGCTTTAAATTCTGAAGACCAATTTTTGAATTAAATATAACAATTATAAAACAACTTACTAAATGATACATAACAATAATGATGTGATATAATAGGTATATATTTTACTTTTAGAATTCAATAAATGTAAATTTACTTACGCTCACATGTAATCATGTTAACATTGATAAAATTAAATGATTTAATCAATCAAATGAAGTAAATCATTTTTATTTATTTTACGCATATTTTCTATATCTTATATTATATAATATCTTATTATATCTTAGTAAAAAAAACATATTTGTCAAAGCCTCCTTCCTATTCGTTAGTTATATTTGTTTTAATTTTTAAGAATTATTTGAGAAACAAGTTTTAAAAATGTCTCGAAGTAAATTAAAAGTATGTTTTTTGGCAGAATATTTTTAAATCCCTACACCAGCTTGTACTTTAGAGACGGAATGATTTAAAATTGAATAAATCAAACGTTTCCATTTCATGTAATTTGGAAAAGGCGTTTGAGAAGCAAAAGAAACTGGAATCAAATTTATGGAAATCATGGAATCTCCAACTGCGCTCTTTTGGCAGCGAATTTCCCTGCATCGTCTGCTCCTATCATTTTTTGAAGGACGTTTTCACGTGTAAATACATCCGAGCGGAAATGCTTTTATCTTCTCCGTGTTATTTCGCAATTTTTTCACTTTAATTGCGAGGATCGTATAACATAAAAAGGATAGAAATTCGAAGCAATAGAAAATATTATACTAGCCTCGGGCTCAAAGAATTTTCGGGCTATAGGAAAGGCGGAAAAATAGTTTTAACCTCTGTAAAAACAGGGAAAGAATGAGCATTTGACACAAAGCATTCTGCTTTCAGAAAAAATTGTAAAATGATTCTATCCAGAAAATATCAATAAAGTAGTTGGCAGGAACATATAACTAACTATAAAAGCATATCTTATGTCAAAATTTGATTAACGGAATTGCTGAAAAAGAATAGTATCCATAAACTTAAGAAAAGAATGTATAATATTGAATTTTTCAATCTATATATAATGTAAATGAGGATTTTTAAAGGTTATGTATTTAACTGTAATCCGTAAATGGCTACATTCATATATTTAAAAGTAGTTAACCAGTTAATAATTAAAATAAAATAATAAAACTTTGGTAAAAATATGAAATTTCTATAGTACATATTTACGATAATGAACTGTAAAACTACGCGAAATAAAAGAAAGAATGATTTTTTTTATTAAGATGTTCGATTCTGATTTTATAAAATGTTATTCTTTCTCAATTTCAGAAAACAAAATGAGATTAACAAGAAAAACAACAGAAATGAAGTAGAAATTAATAATGAGAATTCATAATCTTTGGAAGATTTTTAAAAGACACACTAGAAACTAATGAAGGATTCCGTTTTAAACTATAAAGTTTAATTGTTTGGTATTAGCTAAGAAATCCAAAATTCAAAATATATCAGAGTAAAGTTGAAAACTTAATGAAAAATTCAAATAAATCCAAAATATAACTCTCAATGATTAAAGAATAGCTATTCCATCAAAAAGTTTTAGACTCTGGAAGTATGACGCACCGTTTCTTAAACAAAATTTTTAGATATTCTTCTTGGTTCCAATTCTTTATAATAATTTCCAATAAAATTATTATGTTTTAAAATATAATCTTGCCCCATAGATTCTTTTTTGATGTGCTGTTGAATTTCTGTCATGTATTTATTTTAACAATCTATAAGTCTTTCATAGAAACTTCAAAAATTTTCCTAGTATTTTGTCTTAAGTTAAAAATTTACTTTCATAGGTTTCTTGGTTAAAATGAAAATACTAGACCAAGAAATACAAATGAAGGAAACTTATATTATTGCAATTATATGTTAGGCAATTGTTAAATAATATCGGGGAAGAGAGTTTTTTTAATCAGGAAACACTCCAGTAAAATATAGAGATGAAGTATACAAGTTTGGAGTATCACAAGTAGATTGAAATTTGTTTATTATTGAGCATTTGAAGAGATACAGGATATAGGCTTTTAAATTAAAAAACAATTCATATTCAAGAGTTCAACAAATTAAGAGTATCACAAATAAATGGAAAATTGCTTATTTGAGCATTTGAAGAGATACAGGATACAGGCTTTTAAATTGAAAAACAATTCATATTCAAGAGCTCAACAAATAAAATATAATTTTTCAGTAAAGTAGACGTACAATTGTTCATGTTTTAGTGTGGATGTTATACAGTATTTCAGATATTAAAGTCATGTAACAGTTAAGAGTTGTTTTTTTTCCCTTCAAAGATGAGAGACCAGGACATAAGGAAATCAAATCTTTCTGAAATTATTTTTCTTAAATAATCATCGAAATTCACAAAAAGAAGTTGCAAAGGTGATCCCCAAATGTACGGATGTCCTATAAAATATTAACAATTATATTTTCAAAACTAAAAGCGGACATTAGTTTAATGCGTAAAATTTAATTTTTGTAATAATGCAGATTTGATTTTAAGTTGCTTAGCTTCCTATAATTTTGTAAATTTGTATAAAAATATTTTTCAATAACCTTTTATAAATAAAACAATACGAAGCTCTGTTTTTTTTAAATTACATATCTGTCGAGCAAAAACTCTCATAAAAGTATCCAAGTACTTAACATAATGAGTGGGTATGAACAGTCTTGGCATTTACTGTACATATTCATTTTGAACCCTATTTTACTGTTTCAATATATTTTGTTACATGGAAAAAGCGGCTCTTGTCTTTCAACTATTTTTCTGTAAACATAATTGAGCTTCACTGTTATTATCCAAAACAATTTCAAATTCACCTTCTCAAATATAACCTTACCTCTTATTCACCACTTTACAAAGCAGATTTTAGAGATTTATGTACCGGTAAAATACTTCTATGACGATCCTATGCTTGCATGTTTTATTTATTCAGCAAAGTATTAAGAATGATAAACTTCACTGGCTTTATGCATTTTAGTTATAAGATTATGTTTTTATCATTATTTTTTTTTACCGTTTCTCTCTCTCTATTTGTGTTTTCTCATCTAAACGTTAGATTTTAATGTCTTGCGTCCATATAATACAAAAGTTCTTTTTTGATATATTACTAAGATATACTACAAAATAATTTTTAGTATTAAGTTTCTAGCCAGGCACATTCTCTATATTTAAACTTTATCAAACTATTTTATATCAATTCAATTCTTCATTTTCTTCATACAATGTTAAGAAATTCATACTTCTTATATGCAAATTATTTTATTTATTCTAGCGCGTAATTATAAAATAATATATATATATATATATATATATATATATATATATATATATATATATATATATATATATATATATATATATATATAATTTATTACAATTCAAATGCAGTACAATTTAAGTACAAAAATCCTGGGCTTCATTCGCAAGTATCGTACACGTTTGATTAATAAGGTTTAATGTATCTACGCTTGAATGTTGTTTAATGTTAGTGAAAATACTGCCAGGTAAACTAAGGTGTTAACCCATCATTTTTTATACTATTTTAAGATTAAAGGTGTTTGTTTTCAGTGATTTCAAATCATCAAAAATAAGTAGTCGGAAGTAATAAAATCATCATTCCCACTTGGTTATGTACACTTAAATAAGAGATTAAAAATAAAAGATTAGAAATATAGCGAATCACACACACACAACAAGTAATTATACTACTTAGATATGAAAAATAACTACTAAATAACTAGCTGGTAAAATTACTTTTTATGTTTTGGTAATCATACATTGTAGACATTCAGATATAAATTTACCTTACCTCATTTTCTGCATAAGAAATTCTTTAAAAACAACCAGGATACATACCTATAAAAATAGAAATATGAAATTTAAATAAATGAAATCAAAGATTTAAAAAAATACAAATTTTATAATTCTCAAATACATTTTTTTATTATAACTTCAAACATTTAAATAAAAGATAATTGAAATACTTATGTACGATTCTATTCTTATCATAGACAATGAAACCAGATATAATAAAATGCTAAATATAACTGACGGTTCTTAGAATAAATTTCTAATTCATTTTAATTAAGTTTCCAGTTTTAAGGAAATGAAAATAACGAAATAAAAAATGAGTTTTAAGTTGTAGAAATTATGCCTTCAAATAATAAAAATGTAACAATTCGTAAAGAAGAATAGATTCTGTATTATTTTGTATTGTTGATATTTGAAGTATACAATTAATTTTAGAAATTCAAAAATGAGAAAGTAATTACTTCTAGTTTGGCTGAAGGAAATATTTAATGCATTATAAAAGATGCTTTTGTGTAACTTTCACAAATTCTTTTTAATAATTTGACGTTTAATCTCATCATTTCTTATTTTTTTTATCATTTCTTTTATTATTAATTTATTGTTTTTTAAGAGTTAAATTTTCAAACATGCATTGTACTAAAATATGAAATTTATTTTGCTTCTTCAGAGCTACAGAAGTTTATTAGATTAGGGTATTACATGTGAAATAATTAAGCAGTCCCTTTCATTGAAGTGAAAACAATTGGAAGGCGTTTGATTCGCCTGGAAAGGGAAAACTTGTTATGACCCGTGCTAGGGAAAGAACAATTAAGTAAATGAATTATATGCTTTAATCCATGGAATGCTTGATAAATGTAAAAAGTAATAAACTTTCTTAATTCCTCTGTTTGTTAAGACATCATGAAACATTAAATGGGAATTAAATTCACAGTAAAATACCTTCATTTTTCTAGTAACTAAAACTTCATTTTTGCTAGAAAGATTCACATATATAAAGACGGAACGAGATAAACTAAAAACAATTTATTTTTAAAAGATGAATTTAGATCATCAAAATACTAATTACATAATCAGCTAAAAAAATTATTTATTAAATAACAGTCGATGTAGTAACTATATAAAATTGAATATTTATGTATTTTAAACTAGTAAATGTGTTTTCATTTTTACTCAGAAAAGTATTTCTTTAAAAAGCAAGTAGAATTACATATATTTTAGACTATAGACTATATCAGAACTAAAAAAAAGAAATATCCATAAATGATCTTAAAACATTTAATAAATTTAACTGAAAAACTTTAAGTGATAATTACATTTTATTATGCTATACGTAGTATTAGAATAGATTTAAGCATTAATAAATTAGCAAACTTCTAAAAAGTATTTAAATATAACCATTAATACGCAACACTTAATACAACCTTTAAACTAGATTTAATTGTGTTCAGAAATGTAAAACATTTATTTATAAGAAAACAGTTAAACTTAACAGACCATGAAAAACATTTATTAAGAACATATTAAGGAAATTTAATAACATTTCATTTAAAATTAGAGCAAAAGTTTATTTTTTATTGTACTTAAAGTAAAAATAATAAAAAAAACTATTTTTCTCTCGTTAAAAATTTCTTCGAAAACAGATTTTTCAGTAAATATATATGAGTTATTGTTTTTTTTTCTTACATCTTAAGAAACAAACAATTTTTTAAGAAAAAATAATCCAATTATTATCCAATTATCGAAATAAAATGGACTTTCATATCAAATTTCTAGTCTTTTTTTTAATAAAATAACCTTTTTTAAACTAATATAAAGTAAATGGTACAAAATGCTGATTAAAGCAGAGCTGCCAATGACATACAAACCCAACCTTAAGAAGAAGAATAAAAAGTAAATACAAAAATACATTTTTAGATGTATTGAAGAAGTTCATTTGACAATAAAGAAAGTATTTTAAATCAGAATTTTGTCGGATAAAAAATGGTTGAAAATTTAAACTAGTATAATTAAGGTTTTCAACACAGTTTTAAAAGTAATTATTTTATTTCGAAAACAATAGAAAACTTTAATTTCTAATAATTAATGAAATAAATTTAAAATAGATTCAAAGGAGTTGTGAATATGTAACCTTCTCAAATAAATGGACTTATATATGCATATTTGAAGGAAAGGATTATTACTTTTAGAAAACCAATAAATAAGAAAATTTTTTTAAATAAGTTTGATGTTTTAAAGGAAACAATGAAATAACTTTCGTAAGAATCGGAAGCATTCACAATAATATATATAATAAACATATTTTATGAAAAATATAAAGTAAAAATCTAAACAGTAAGTATGGAATTATTTTAATATTGATAAGAAATAAAGTTAAAATTCGACCAAAGGGAAAAAAGAATATAAATTCAATTTTAAATCAAAAATAATTAAAAACAGGTGTGGGACAAAACATTTCTTAATGATGACTTGTATAGGGAATTACCTCAAGCTTAACAATTTTTTCAGTTATAAATAAAATATGTTAAAAGAAATATTTTTATTTATTTATTTTTTGACTGTTAATTTGCTTGGGAGAATTTCTAATGTTGTGAATGTTTTTTATAATTCCACATTTCAAATATTCCTTAACATTTATGTAGAATGATTGGAACTGATAAATATATTCAAAAAATTTTACCGAGGAGAGGACATTGGCATTCTTGCTAAATCTAGGTTTATTGACGTGAAAAACTATTAAACAATTCAAAAATTTAAATGAGAAAAGCTTTCAGATGAAAAAAGGGGACTTTATAACCTTATAATCATAAAACGTGAGAGAGTTTTTCAATTATTCAATATTGTGGGTAATAAAAGAATTTCTTTTCTTATTCCCGTATATCAAGTGAAAATTTAACACCTTAACTTCTCATATTGTAATATAATGTATAACATTATAATAAATAATGTAATACTCTTATTGTATTTCTTAAAATAAAATTGATTTTTCCAGAACTTTTTAATTTTTTATTTAGCTGTGGCAGGATAAAGGATAAAATTTAAAAATAATACATCAATTCTTTTTCAAACATAATTTGAAAAGTTTAATTTTTATTTAAACTAAAATAATAAAAATCACGTAACCTTATCGAAAAAATAATTTTCATCTAATTTTAATTTAATGAAAGCAAATTTTCAATCTGAACTTTCAATATGCGAAACATGCAGCCAAAAATGTAAGGTTATATACAAAATTGCTTTCATTTTTCAAATTAAGAAAAACAAGGGATAAATCTAAAATCAGTCTATGACTTGAATTGAAATACATGCTTGGTACAATAACCTGTCTAGTGACCAAACAAAATGTTTCTATTTATATCAATAAAAAGAACGAATAACTAATTATTTTAATTAATAGCTTGTATGTTGCAATTTCTTTCTGTTCATAGTAAAATATTTGTAAAAAGATTTTATAATATTCTCATATCATTATCTATGGGATAAATTTATTTACCGAGAAATTTTAAAGCATTACATAAACGTGATACGTTAATAAGAACGAGTTTATATATATAAATATATATATATATATATATATATATATATATATATATATATATATATATATATATATATATATATATATATATATATATATATATATATATATATATATATAGATAGATAGATAGATAGATAGATAGATAGATAAATAGATAGATAGATAGATAGATATAGATAGATAATATACTGTAGTAAATACAAATACATTGTAAAATATAATGTACTTAAGTTTATTAAATCGAAATAAAATATTATACCAATAAATATATATCAGGTAACCTAACCAGCGCAAAAGCAGTTAAAGATAGATGTGTCAAAATGTAAATAAGATTAGGAAAGCAAGAATTTGAAAATAAATTATGCAAATAAGATAAAAATTTGAAAATCAACAATAAAAAAAATAAAACTTTTCGAATCAAAGCATAAAAAAAGCATAGAAACTATGTCTTCGTCAGGATGATATGGTCAACTATGCAACAACTAAAACATTGCTCTTAAGAATATGAATGAAGGACAAGGTCTATAAGTCTTCGTGTACCAAGTTTGCATTTCAAATCAAGTAATAGAATGTATATATGTTACAATAGTCTATAAATGGTTTAATTTTATTGATCAATATATGGATAAGGGATTTTAATATTCAACGCATGCAAAAATCTAAATATAAAAAGCACAATTCATAATTTTTATAAATTATTAAGGTACGTTTATGATGTGCATTAATAAATTATTTTGAGAACAAACTTTCTAACCAATATACCTATGACAGTGATCTATCTAAGACAACCCTTACATAACACATTTTTTAATAATAATGTATCAATATTTATCAAGCGTTTACAAAGTTTCGAGTATTACGCAGTAATAAGCTTCAAATGCTATATTTTAAAAAAGGATATCAAAAATAATTTATTATTATTGCTTGATAACTAAAAATTAATAACGATAATAACATACGTTATTAAATTCTACTAACAAAAAATTCCTTAGTGTAAAATATTCTTAGAGTAAATAATATATTTTCAAATTTTTTCCATTCTATTATACTGCCTGTTATTTTTCATTGTTGGAATAAATAATTAGACAATGAATCTAAACTGTTGGCTATTTATAATTATATATAAATGTGTGTGTGTATATTATATATAGTATATATTTAGCTAAAGTTATGAGTGTGTAATTGACATTTAAAATTTTATTTATTTCCCTTTTGAACGTTTAATACTTCACATTATATAATCTTTAAAACAATCAAGCAAAATGACATTAATAGGGAAATCTCAAGGGAAATAAATCATGTTTGTACTTCATTTTCTATCTATAACATAAAATTTAATTTTCTAGATATTTTAAATTTTTATATATAAATACCAGTATTTAAATGACCTAGCAGTATTAAATTAGCATTACCAAATTAGAGGTTATTTTAAATAATAAGAATTTGTGCAATTAATAAAAAAATAAGTAAATTTTAAACTTAAAACAAAATACTAGGAAAATTTTCAAAGTTTCTAGCCAAGATTTTGATTGTTAAAATAAATGCATGACAGAAATTCAACAGCACATTAAAAAAAGTTTCTATGGGGGAAAAATTATGTTTTAAAAAATAATAATTTTATTGGAAATGATATTATAAAGAATTGGAATTTTGAAATTTAGTTGATGAACTAATTAGAGTAAAAACAATCTTCGAATTCAAATTTACGTACTTAATATAGAACAAATTTTCTTATAACACACAAAAATTAATTTCTTTTAAGGGTTTGTCTACTATTTTAAACTTTCAATAAAAGAATTTCGCCATGTCATTTATTAAATAATTTTTTTATTATAATCCTGTGCGATGCTATGTTTGAATTAATTAAAGCTTCTCTATTTCCTACAATGAAGGTATTGAAGATAAAAATAAATTTATATAATAATACATTACTGTGAATATTACTTTTAAAATGTAGTTCCATTGAAACTAATTAAAATTATTTTTTAGTTACATAAAATTTTAAAGTAAAGATAATTAAAAAAATCCCTAAACTGATTACAAAAAACGATCATGGGGGAGGATTTGGATGGAGTAATTAATATCACTTGTTAGCACTGTTTATGTGTTATTTTATTTTGCTTGACCATCCTAATGAATCCCATTTAATTAGATTTTCAATGCTCTTTGAAAATAACACGGCATTAAGGAAAATTGTCAATTAATATTGAACAGAAAGGAGCTAATTAACGTTTTTAGGAAGCGCATTTAGTCAAGTGGAATTAATGAGGTCACAAGAGCGATACCTGAGCACAAATTTTTCCAGTCTTAGATTTAATTTATTTTTTATAGTTTGAATTAACAAAACTGTAAGTCTGCATTTTTATTTAACTAACTTTACTAATACTTTCATTTTTGTTTTTGATAAACTAGAGTAGAATATTATTCAAATTCATCAGCCAATAAAATATAAAAGTAATTAATGTGACGACATTAAAACTATTTTTCATCTTTAGTTTCAAAAATTTTTAAAAGAAGTCTATCATGTGAATGTATAATTATATGTTTTGTATATCAAAGATTTTATTGTTACGTAATTGCTGTACTTTTTCAGCTGTGAGCAAAACACAGCACACAACAGCGAAATATTGAATTTCTCCGTCCAGCTTAACAATCCCCAAAACTTTCACACCCAAGAAGGCGTACTAGACCACATGAATAATTAACGTACACAACTTTGCACGAAAGTCTTCAGTTGTGTCACGTATAGAACCGGATACATTTTGGCCATGAGAATAATGCTTTTCCCCAACTAGGCCATAGTGATTTCTTTAATGTCATTCTTTTATTTCGCACATTATTTATTTTTATCTAAACAAGATTTTTCTACATTAAATGATAAATAAATGCCCGGCCCTTAAAAAAAGCATAGAATTAAAGGAAGAAATTCGTTTTTCATTGATTATAAATATTTTGAGCTTTAATTTATGAGAACAGAAATTTTTTCATGTTCAACCATTGTTTTACGTCATCACTTTAAATATAAAGAGTGTATTTATATGTATTCATTAGTATATACTTATCTCTTTATTATTTCCTTTAATTAAATGAATCGTTTATTTAAGCTGAAAGAAAAAATTATTTTCCTCCTTCAGTACTTTACCATTTATCCTTCCTATTTTGTTGACATTTTTATACAAATTTGTTTTTGTAAACTGCCTATAGAAGCCAAAAAGGTTGAGTGAACAGATTATACTGAAAAATAAAAAAATCAATGATTACCAACTCCTTTTTTGACAACGATTATATTAGTTGATTTTCAAGTTTTCCCGAAAAGTTTTCAAGAAAGTACGGAAATATTAAAGATGAAACTGGAACATGCATTTATAACGGACATTTTGTATAAAACATGCTTAATTTTTTTGCAGTTATTAAAATAAACTTTTTTATCTATTGTTTCAATTTCAAACTATCATAAAAATATTAAAAATGTTAGTGATAAATATGTAGGAGCACACAACTCATTATACCACAACATAAGAACTGTAAGATTTTTTTTTAAGAATTTGCTGCTTATTGCCCCTTTAGAGATCATATACCTTACTCTCGAATCATTTGGACAAGCTGAAAAACATTTGCAAGAATATTTCTTGGGCGAACCATGCTTAAACTCTCTTTTCACACAGAGAACTATTAAAAAACATACAATTATGTAAAAATTATATAAAACCTCGTTTTTATAAGTTTTCAAATCATTCTTAAACATAGTAATTAATAAAAGGATGGTCGCGTAAATCTTTGGAAATATAAAATTATTCCAAAAGACTTACGACCATCATCCCAAAGACTTACCACCTATTTATGACTAACAAGTTGCTATATTTTAAAAGTTTCCTGGTGATTATAATATTCAATATGAATGCCTTAGTATATAATAAATCGTTTTAAATGAAATATTGATTATAGCTTAAGCATTGGTATACATGAATGTAAAGATGTTATTTTTCTGTAAAATTTTAGAAACGTTAACAGCTCTATCCCGATTGTTAAACATTTAATTATTTTATCCCTTCATATATTAATAGTTTCTTATTGGATTTATTAGCAATTTTTATGTATAAGTAAATTCCAAACCCGAGCATTTTTCAATATTTTTTCCGAACAAAAATACTGAGAAAATTAATATATAGTGCTGACTTGTTCATTTCATCATCCTAATCAACCTGATCATCTAATCAACTTGATAAAAATTCCACATTGGTAATATTTAAGATTGTGAGCAAACAGCATTAAGAAAGAAACTATTTGAATTGTATTGTGTATAGATAGATGTCAAAGTCCTTTATTTGAGTTTATTGCATAATTTTAATAAATTTTTCATTTAATCGTTTTTAAGTTTGTAATTATTAAAGTAGTGAAATAAAAATAAATAAAAGGAAAATAACATTGAAATTTATGAAGAATTAACCACATTAATTCTAGGTAAAATATACCGTTGTACAATAATATGTTTTAGATTCAATTCAATGTCGCAATCTAATAAACACATTAAGAACTTCGTTACTTTTCTGTTAGTTATGTATTTAAATGTAAAATTTCTTTTTCTTGTTTATTTTATTTCAGCCTACCGAAAATTTGAATTTCGAAACAAAGCACACACACATTTCAAACATAACAATTAACTTTTAATAACTTCCTTCTCTATATACTTTTCCATCTAATCAGGAATATCAATTACTCAATGTTTTTTGGAATAGCAGTTAAAATAAATTAAAAAGCCGATATTTAAAAACATTGTATTAACTAAATAGTAATGAAAACTTTCACGAAAGAAACTATTTTAATGAAAAAAAGTTAAGGTTATTAAAATAAGGATTGAGTTTAAAAATAATTGGAATTATTTCCTATACAAAACCAGAATTTAAAATCGTTCGTCTCTACAGCATTTCTGTACTAAAAAAGCTTTTATCTTTTGGTATGAAACTAAATTTCAACCTTACTGTAACGATAACTTCATCAAAAATAGATATATAGTAGAGAATAAAAAGATTTGTGTGTGATAAAATATTTTTTTTAACTTTTTTGTTTTTTGATTGCATTCTTTTCATCCGATATTATTAAGCGTATGATGAATTCAAAGAAATTTAAGTAAAAAATTATCACGATAGAATTTAGCTTGAATAATCCTAATATGATCGGATTATTGGATTATGAATCTAACCCGATAATCTACATTTTTCTGTTGACCGAAACCACTTTTTATAAGCTAGTAGTCCATAATTTTGAACCATGTTTCAATGAATGGATTTATCTTCTTCAAACATGAGCACCGAACGAACACTGAAGGGGTATTAAAAACCCATATATATATATATATATATATATATATATATATATATATATATATATATATATATATATATATAATATATAAGTTAACAGAAACTACAAATCATAAAATATTATTACACTGTAATATGATAAGTTTGATAATATGATATGTAATATCCTTCGTCATAATAATCATACGAGTTAAATTAATGAAACACAAGATTTATGGAATGAACAAAATAAGGATCCTATTTTCATTTCATATAATATAAATCTTTTTTTAAAACAATGTTATGAAATGTAGTTATATAATTATATGTATTTTTGCATCAATTATATGTGTAAATTATTTTTAATTTATATTACTCGAGTTTTAAGTGAATACTATTTGTTATATAAGATAAATTGAACACTTAAACATATAAAGGAAATTAAAAATGAAACGGGGTAACTTAATAATTTGAATAAATATCTCCATTGCCTGTGTATTAATTACGACTACAAGCTTATATTAAAAATATAGAAAAGATTAAGTAACCTTTTCGCATAAAAGGGAAATTTGTCGAAATAATATGCGCAAGATGAGATATTTACATTACAATACGATATTATTACCCCCAAACAAAATTTTCCTTTCAACTCTTTGACGAGATGAAAGTTATTCAGCACAATTAACTTTCAAGCTACATGCTAACAAATCTTTTCTATTTATGAAATCATAATACCATCGAGCAAAAGTTGCTTAGTCAGTCTAGGTTTTAGGAAATCTTTCTGCTATTAACAATACTTATTTTGCAGAATGCTAATCATATTTGTTACTTGTTTGCCACTTCATACCATCCTCTTGCCTAATTAAATAACTCAAACTCAATATTTCTGGGAAAATGCTCAATGACAGGAGTCACTAGCAGAAAGGGATCTATTTCTTCTTTCGAGATGCTCCAAGAAAAGAAAAAGATTCTGGAGGAGGAGAATTTCATTTTCTGCTCTAACCGCTTTTTCCTTTTTACGGTGCATGCAATAAGTCCGCTGTCGTCTTAGACTATTTGATTACTCTGTGACTTAGATATGAAACACCAAATCATGACGGAATATTTCCTTACGCAGTTATACGGGGAAATACATTTCTGTAGTTTTGTAATCAACTATGAAGTAGAAAACTGGCGAGGAAGAGTATTAGTTGAAATTTTTACGAAGCGTGCCTGCTTTGAGAAAGAGCGAAAGAAAAAAATCTTATATTTTAATGAATTGCACCCCAAATATTATGTTTTAAAAAAGAATATTATATTTGCTGACAAAATATATCAAGAGTTTTTAACATTGATAATTTAAAGTTATTTGAAATCGAACTCTTTAAATTTGCTCAAGAATTTAAGAGTTAAAAAATGATTTTTAATAAAATATATTATTTTACATCCACCAAAAAGAAAAATGCTTCAGTCGCGTATGTATAAAATTTACTTTTTTAATTATTATTTGCTTCGTTTTGTTACTTAAACAAGTAATTATTTAAAAATGCCTAAATTATTTTAATGCTATTTGATGAATAAAAATTCTTCTAACCCTTTTAATTTGGCTATAAGCGTATTTATGGCTAATATTTTATTAAAATTAAATGAAAATGTTATTAAATATCATAATTTTAAATAAAATTTGCGTTCTTATATGTTTGAAAAAATATCACTTCGTCATAAATTCTTTAAAATGTTTTAGAAAAATGTGTAAATACTTGAAGTTTTAATACGGAAAAATTATTAATTTAAGAAAAATACAGTATATCAAATTCTGATTATTAGAGTGAATATTTCATGGAAATAGAATGATTGAAGGAAATCGACAAAATAAAATAACAATAGTTACCGAATGAATATTTCTTTTAATAGGTATAAAATGACACAAAAAGTATTTTCAAAAGATAAAATCATTCTGAGATTTTGCACTCAAAGCAATTGTTTTCCCTAAGGAAAAATATCACTATTTTTATAAAAAGTAAAATTTCGAAATAATAAAAAGATAATTACATCTTCACAATAGTTAATACTGTTAAAGTAATGAGCAATACTTTATAGGCAGGATGAGTTAAATTGTTTGCTTAACAATTTCTGACATTTTTGGAATATTTATTCTGCAAATATTAGCACTTGAATTAGAAATCACGATAAACTGTTCTAGTTTTATTTTTTATTGCACTTACATTATTTCTTCTTTCAAATAAAGGATAAATTAATTAATTTTTTTGAATTTAACATGAATTGAAAGGTTAAAATATGGTGTTTTCTACAAATTACTTTTGACTAAGAAAATAAAACATTAAAATCAAATTTTAAATTTTAATAATTTTTATTAAAAGTGTATATAAAAAATTATAGTAAAACTATGCAAAAAATTATTTTACTGGAATCAGTCGCAACAATACTTCTTACTTTTGTTCAAAATAACTTTTACACACAAAAACACAATTATATGTGAACTCTAATTAAATAACATTATAAAATACATATTTTGTCGAATGATATTACTTTACAATGGAGTGTTAAAAAGTAATTTTTGAAACAAAATATAGGATAAATCTTAAAGTATTAAATATTACAGGATATATGGAAGGCTATTAATTTTTGTAATATAAACAATTTTCCTTAAATTAATACTTTTCAAAATCCCTGAGCCGTTCTGAATTTTAATGTTTTGTTTATGATTTTGATTGAAATGCTTTGTTTTTCTTAACACAATGAAATTTAAATTTAAAATTGAAAAATTCAAATTAGTGATCCATTAATTTTTATCTCTTTGCATATGACTTCATCACTCAATGTGTTCATAAAATTCAATTTTATTACAGAAAGCACATATGTTCATTTTATTTAAAAATTTAACAATTTATTCTGTGATTTTATTTTTAGTCATAATGCTTATTATGAAAGGCATTGCTTCTAAAATTTGAAGGCAAAATATTCCTTGCTTTGCAATTGTTAAATTCTGTTTACTTAACTAATACTCCCAATTAAATAAGCTTTTGGAAGAACAGCTAACATTTTATTGAATTATCCAACTTTTTAATTATCATTCCCTAACAATATGTATGAATTATAAATACCATCACACACACACACAAATTATACAAAATTATTATGCATTTTTTCCTTATAACTCTACTTATATGTTGGGATGATTCAATTATTAATATATTAAAAATGTTTTATTGAATCCAATTTATGAAATAAATCACTCATTTCATTTTGCTTGCAATTGGAGGGCTTTAAAGAAGTAAAATTATATTTTTTATCTATTCTAATTACTATTATTATTTTATGATAATAAAAATAAATGTCAACTCTTAAGTAATTTTAAAATTTTGGCTCATTTATTTTAACCCTCCACGTTAGCATTAGTGTGATCCAGACATCCTTTTATTTAGATTTACATTTTTTAAAGTTTTTACTCTATAATACTGCATTAAAATTAAAGCATTTTTAGATAGAAAGCTCAATAATTAATTTTTTCCACAAAAAATTTATTATTTATTAATTCCTTTTCAAGAGAAATTATTTACAGAATTTTCACAGGATTTGTGAGTATAAAAACATATTTATCTATAAGTAAATAGGTAGAAATATTCGAATATGTATATAGCTTCTTAATTACTATACATCTGAAATAGATAATTTTGTTTTAGCCACAATGAATTATGTACTTTGATGATAAATATAAGACATATGTCCATTAAAAGATAGCACTCTAATATTTATAAAAGTCTGATTGAAATTAATTTAATTGTTAAGTGATAATAAAAAAGAAAATGTTTTTCACTTCATTAGAAATATCACATATCGAGAAAATGAAGTTTAATACATCATTATTGTGAAAATGATGAAAGTGATAATACACTTTTGTATATGATTTAAAAGGATTCCTTTGAACTTGCATTACTGACACTAATTAATGAGCAGCAATAGCTAAATGCATGTGAAAATTCGCTTTGTAACCGGAATTTTGTTTTGAGTTGACATTTAATGATACTACGATTTCAACAGCTTTCAAGCATGATTCTAGCAAATTGTTCCTCGAAATGATATGTGATCTTCTATAATGATCTTAATCAACTCATCATCAATTTATTGTACATGTACGCCTGCCAAATGAAATGAAGCCAGTGAAATGATCATTTGAGAGACTGCGTTTTCAATGAAATTTAATTACATTTTCATTAAAATTATAAAAGTGGAGATTTAAGTACTTTTGCTTTCGCTTCTTTAGAGGGCATTAAACACAGTTTATTCAAACTGATTGATAAGCAAATCGAGCAAATTTATATTCATTTACAATTTTTCAGTTCAAAATAAAAATTGTATAAACTGTAAATAGTTAGGAAATTTATAGTTTCAATTTTTACGGAACCCCTCTTCATAATCTTTAAGACTTGAGTAAATATTTGATTAAAAATTTTCGTTTTGTGTTAGAGAGTGTTTTAACTTGATTATTTTTTAAGATTGAAATTTTGTTACAGAGTTAAACTTGAGGCGTGACAAAAAAAAAGTATCAGAAATATGCTTGTTGAATAAATATTTTTCTCATTTACAAAGTGATGGAATTTTATAAGCATTATTTCACACCTCCGATGCTAGTTTTGAAAATGATTTTTTCATATCACAAATCTCAGTCACATAAATATTATGCACATTGCAGCTAACTAATTTAATATATTAAACGCAAAACACATCCCCACATATGAACTTACTACTGAACAGTAAAATAAGTAAAAAAAATATGAATGATACTTACACTTTAGTTTGAAAAAAATGTCTGCAGTGAATCTTTTAAGTGGAAATTGCTGTGTATTGCAATAGTGTAATTGGATGTTATATTTATTTTATGTTATAAATTTAAATGTTTAAAAAATAGAGATAATGTAAAAAAATATTCCACATTCTTTATATGTAATATTTACACTCAAAATTTATTTCAAAATTAACAAAACTGTTGCATAATTTTTTCGTTAGTTTAATCAGACTAAAAATACTGTTATCCTTTAGCTGTAAAAGAAATGCACCAAATGGTAGTCAAGTTTGTATTCCTTCATCATTTATGCTTATTATAAAAATATTATTACATATGAAGAGGAGTTCAATTCTTTTATCTCTGGAATATATAAACCTGAAGACCTAAAGTTTAACTGTATCATCTTGAGAAAATGCAAAGAAAAGATCAAAAATTTACTTTTGTCTAATATTTTGTACATGCTTGTCGCTCAACAGTCATTTTTTGCACACAAGGGTTAATTAGACCGGGACTTACGGTTTAAAGTGGATTCCGAACCACTACAAACATCCATGCCCAAGTTGGGATTCGAACCCATGAACTGCTGAACCAAAGGCAAGAGCGCTAACCATTCGGCTGCCAGCTCGGATATTTTGTACATGATATACTTAACTTGTAATTGAAAAATTAAAAAAAATACTTCTTAAAACAAATTACTTTTATTTATATAGTTCTTTATTTATATATATATATATATATATATATATATATATATATATATATATATATATATATATATATATATATATATATATATATATATATATATATATATATATATATATATATATATATATATATATATATATATATATATATATATATATATACATATGTATATATAACTAGTACATTGATCGTTTTCCTGAATGATTTCATATTAAAAATGAAATAAATTCATCTCACGCGTGTATAAAACAAAAAAAGGACATAAACATGAATAAACCTCAGAGACTTATAATTTCTTATAGTATTTTGATACTATTTAAATAATTTTGAACGTTTCGCCTATTAATATGCAAGTTTTCCTGTTTTTCAAGATATTTTTCTGAGTATTGAATGCACATTTTTATCCAACAAAAGCAGATAGCTAACCTGAATTTAAACTTTCCATATGATAAAAAAAAAAGTTTTCGAAGGGATTTCAACACATTTCTATGATACAGGAAAACATTAAACCATACGAAGTCCAAGAATTGGACTTTAAGGAGGATGCTTGAAGTGTTTTCTGATAACTCTCTTTTCTTCCTTATATTTTTTTTAAAAAATAGTTAAATGATGCATTTTTTATAGAGGTGTGATATTAGGGAAGCATATTGTACAAACCCGAAGTTAGCATCATCTGTCACCGAAAAGAATGATGTAAGCTCTTTCACAAGTTATTTTCGGTTCAACATGAAAGATAATGTTTAAATTTACAAAAATGTACCCCTTAAATTTGCGTGCGTAAACGAGATAGCAATGTTCTCAGATTAAATAAAGCTACTGAATATATTTCATCTCTGATTTTTACTATTCTGTATGCGTGACTCTTCCGTGAAGGAAGATCATCCAGTGTCACGTGAAGAAATGAATGAATTTTGAATGACCAAGACTTTTAAATGAACTTATAGATGGAGCTTGATAATTAATCTTCCGGACACAAAGAACACTTTAATAAGTTTTGGTATTGATGATATCGAATAACATTTGTCTTGTTCTGAGCGGGTTGCTCATTTAAATATTAATTGTCAATGTCATGAATGTTATCTCTCAACTTTGTCATTACTTTTGCATTTCATTACACTATAATGCATTAAGTTTTCTTTTTTGTCTAGAGTAATCTATAACTTGATAACATTTCTCATAAAGACAACAATGATATTCTTTCACGTAGGCTTGTAGTTGTGCTGAACACAAGAATGTTTTTTTCCATTCCTTCCTATATTTGACGTGTTTAATGAGATTTTTGGGCTAGATTAAATTTTATTACTGATAATAATAATAATACCTGAGAATTGTCAATGGCTTGAAAGTGAGCAAAACTCCAAATAACATCAGAATGCATTGAATTTATTGTAAAAATATTCTGAGAAAAATTTTTTTTGGTTAAATTTGATTATTTAGATAAACTTTGAACAAAGTACTTCTTTATAAAAGAAATCAAAATTATATTATCTTATGCCAATACATTTTTATTAATGGATTCAATTTAATTTTAAAAGTAGTCTAATTTCAACAATTATGTGATAAATTCTTAAGGAGTAATGGGGGTTAATGTTTCGAAAAAATATTGGTTAAAATGGTTAAATCAGAAATACATATAAACATTCAAAAGGCTCTCAAACATTATAAAATTTTATTTACAACGCATAATAAAATCTCATAAATCTAGAATCTTATACACGCATTATTTTAATTAATCTAGAAATCAAACACATCAGTAATTTTATCAAGAAAACAAGAAAATATAAGAAATTGATAAAGAACTGGTATAAATAACAAAGATTATTAGAACACGTAGTGGAATCTCCTAAAATGCGTTTAATCTTGCGAGCTAATAATTCAATACCCTAAATTCAATTTGAAAGCCACACATCCTTCTAAAATTTATGCTGATCATCATTTCATTGATAGAAGTAAAAGTATATAGAATAAAATGATGCATTTTGAAGCAATTTTTTCATACAGCTAAACAAACCTATCGATTAAATGATTCTCAGAGCATAACCTAAATAGTAACACATTTCCCGAATGTTACCTCGTCCATAACTAATAAATGTTTACAAACTATTACATTTTATTTATTTATGCAAAAATTTATTTATGCTTATAAAGTTATAGATAAATAAATGTTTATAAGAAAAATTTCATAAAAAGTACCTACAAAAAGAAGAAATTTGGCTACACATTTTAAAACATATTTAATAACATCATTGATAAGATTATAAGCGAAGAAGAAAGCAAATTATAATTTTAATGTAGTAATTATTTTATTGGTGTATAGAAATTTTTTACTTTGTATAATTTTACTTAGTTATGTGAGTACAATACATTCTTTATTTCAAATCGAAAAAAGCAATTCAAAATTAGAGAAGATATGAATTAATTAGAAAGAAATGTGCACACAATGTGAAATGAATCAGTAGAATTAATAAAGAAAACGATAAAATATCGCAAAGTAGAATTGTACAAAGAAAAGCAAACTATCAGTTTCAGAAATCTAGAAATGAATTGTCTTTTAAAAAGTTATTTTATGCTAAGAATTATCGCTAAACTATGTATCCTCAATTTCATTTTTCTAATAAATCTATAAAAGGTCTAATTACCTACTTATTAAAATTCCAACGATGATAGATTTTAAAAAAGGACATAAAAAAAGATTCATTCGAAAGGAATTCAGTTGAGAAAATCAGGAATCAGTAAAATTGTAAATAGAATACAATTTTATGTCGTCTTATTTTGCACAATCCAGCGTGCGAATGCGTTTCATCAATGAATAGATGTCAAAACAAGTGATGCCATTCAACAATGCAAAAGTGTCAGAAACGCCTGGGATGCCACCGGATACAAAATAACGAGGTCTCTCAACAGACAACAGCCACCCGCGTTTTCAGCAATCAAGTACAATCATTCGCTGAGAACAAGTTCCTTCCGCTGTTGGAAGTTTTTTCGCTTTTGTCCCACATATTTCATCTAGGAAAAGAAATTAAGCATGAAAACTATTATTTGATTGCAGATTTGGGGAAAAATTACACATCTCATCATTTATTTTTACGATTGTGATTGTTGGGTGGATTGACCATTTTTTACCATTTCAATTAATTCAATAGCATGTCTGGTAAATCGAATTAAAAAAGTAGCCCTTTTTATTTTTCTTAAGCTGAAAGCAAAACATAAGATTTAAATTTACAAGATCTGACATATTAAATTATTCTTTAATTATAATTTGCTAAATGTAACAACAATTCCTAAATTAAAAATATTAATTAAGTTTATAAATTTATTTAAATACAACATTAAGATTTAATTACAAACATTAATTAGAAAATTCATTTGGCATTTTCATTCTCTAAAATTAATTATTTATTTAATTATTCAAATACTCATGATGATTCATTTAAAACAGTTTAATTGGAAGATCAAAGCACATAATTATATAAAGTACATAAACTTATAAAATATTAATGTTTGAAAGGACTTATAACCGTAAAAATATTAATTATTGTGATTCTGTAAATACATTCTGCTAAATATTTTTAAATAAATTAGTAAATTTATTTAAATATATTTAGCTGGATACGTTTCTAAAAATTAAAGTATATTTCTAAACAAAGGAGCACAATCTCTATTTATTATATTAGTAAATACATCATTAGTTAATAAAGGATTTTACATGTATTATTGCATTCTTTTATAAAATTTATGAGTATAGCGCTTTTAGAGATTATTATGCATGTATCGTTACGTGAATGCATTGTACTACATGAATACGCTATATACTATCTTATTATGTATTTCAACTTAAGAAATTCTTGATTCATAATATTAGGTGACAAAACTATAGTACAGAGAACATATATAGCATTATTATAGAGAATTGTGAGATATTGATGTATGTTAATTTTCTTGACAATATTGCCTGTTAAAAATTCTCTTGTAAATTAACAGAGTATAAGATTTGCATTCTTCTAATTTCTTTAAATTAATGTAAAATAAAAGTTGTAACGAATATCCAAATTTCTAGTAGTTTCAGTATATCTTGCTTTATTTCTCTCATTTTATTTTTAAAGAATAAAGGACTAGTCTCACTAATCTGAACTTAAAAAGACGCATTCTACATCAACAAAAATCAGGAGGAAAGGGAATCGGATTTAAAAGGTTTTTTAAACGATAGCGATGACTGAAAAAAAATTAAAATTGACGTTTTCTTTAATCTTAAAAATGTTTTGTTTTATACTCCGTTGTCTTCAGCATAGGTTTAATCTTTTAAGCAGCGAACTGATTTAAGATAAAAATAAAACGTCTTATTGTCTAATAGTTCAAGTTTATTCATTATCTAAGATTTTTCCAGATTAAAAAGTCTGGAATTAGTAACATTTTCATTCCCTAATTGAGAAACAAAAATATTTATAATATACCCTTATTCGGCATAGAAAATTAAATGGGACATTTTATAGCAAATAGCTAAAAATTATCCCACATTTCCATTTTGCATGAACGAAATTCTTATACCAATTGAATATTTTCTTTTCCTGTTCCCTTTAAATTAAGTTAGCGCAATCTCTCAAAACCATTCAAAATTCAATTATAAAAATAAAAGTAATTTATTACTAAAACGTTTTACCAATTTTTAAGAATTATTTTTTGACAATTACATAAATTAAAATGTCAAATGTATTTTAATCTTCAATGTATCTAAAATTTTTATTGGTTCATTAGTAGATTTCTCGGCACAAGTGCCGTATTAGTCCAAATTTTGAGATTGGCGATTTTTTAGCGGATTTTAGCAGATTTTCTTATGTATCTGGCAACCTCGTTTTTATTACGTCATACATATAGAAACCTATAAGAATTATGCCAAAAATTCTATTTTGGTAACCCTAGTATTAACGTCATCACGTAGGTCACATTACGTCATCTTGGCAACATTTCTTCATCGCCAAAAAAATTCAGAATTTAGAATCTATACTGTACCTGTGCCGATTTCTCCAATTTAAAGAATGAAAATGCAAATTCTTATTACAAATATTCTGTTTTATTATTAAACATGAATGATTATAAGTAACATTAATTATGATTTGACATAATTAAGCGTAAAACAGAAGCAAATTTTATCATCTTTAAAACCAAAATATCTTTGGTAGTTTTGAAGTTCTTTTTAAAAATTATAATAAAATTATATAAATTAATTTCATGTAAAAAAAAAGATTCTAATATTTGCACTGTTATTCTGAAAAGATATATTCTTTGTTGAGTGATCGAAAAAAAGTTAGTCTTTAAAATAAAAAAATAAAAAAACTATTGGAATAAGAGTCAAGAAAAACTCTCCAAGAATACAAAAAAAGCAAGAGATAGATAACGAACTTGACGAGGTAGATACTTTTTAGTTTGCTGCTTAGTAAGGTTTTTTCCAAGCAAGTCACATACAAAAGCTTAATTTTTTATTGCTTCTCTCGGATACAAAATATCTTTCACGTACGCTAACATTTTATGTAAGAGCTATTTTAGTTTTTGAAACTTTGAAAATTACAATAGAAATTCAGAATTGATTCCTATATTTTTTTTCTACAGACACACACACAAATGGGATACTGAAATCTTCGAATCTTAAAAAAAAGATTTGATACTAAAAATTTGAATTTTCGTTTTTTATTTCTGATTGATTAATAGAATTAGAGTGATTTTTTTTTGGTTCTGAAATGGTATTAAATAGTTTTATCTTTTTGAAACCTATAAATCTGTTTTTCAAATGTGTTATTATTCACTGCTAATAATTCAGAAAATTGACATTTAATACTTTCATAGAATTTTTAATAACTTAATACAATTTTGAATATATTTGAAGCTTTCTATATAAAAATGTGACCTTGATCTTGCAGAGGAAATTTGTTCTTGGAAAATCATCATTCTCTTCGCTAGATATTAGGTTCGTTGCTCAATCTAGCTAAAAACTAGTGCTGAGAGGAACTATGCACATTAAATGTTCTTCAAGATTCAATATCCCTCCAATAATGAGTTGTAGTGTAGGGAGGAAGGCGATAATTCAAATGTCAAACTTGTCATACTATATAAACGAATTTACAAAATTACAAAAGAACTAACGAAATTTAAGGGCTTCAATCGGCAGTGTTATGTAAGCAGAATAGATTAAAACAGCCTCAATAAATACAAGAAACATACGAATTTGACAAGCTAGATACTTTTTACTGCTTAGATAAGATTTTTCCATGAGTCTATATTTGTAAGTACATGAATTTAGTCAATATTTTTGTTTTCAAATTGTGATTTCCGAATCATAATTTTTATTTCCTAAAATAACATACATATTATCTATTACATACACATTTGGTAGCCTTTCATTTTCATTTTGTAGCCTTTCAAATATTTTCAACTAAAATTTTACAAATAAAATTTGTAAAATTTTAGAATATTACTTTCTTTTTAAATTTATTTTTCATTGGTTTTGCTTTTGCTTTTTCAAGTTACTTTTTACATTCAGTCGCGCGAATACTCACAATATCTAATTTCTTGAAATTCTTGAAGTTGCTTTTTGAAAAAAGTTAATTAAGCCAATTTATATATACTTCTCTGAAAAACTTTGAGCAAATTCTTCGGCAAATTTCTGAGTACGTAATGTTATTTTTATATCAAAATAAAAATTACTTGTATCGATTGGGATAAATTTTCAAAAGAAAAGCACAACGAAACTCTAAGAAAAATACTGCTTTTACTTTTAAAGCAGAATTTTAAACCATTGTTTTCGTTTTCTCAATTTTTAGTATGAATGAATTCTTAAAAATATCATCTGCAATAGAATATGGTGCATCCTAGAACTTTTTTAGTTTAAACATTTAAAATATCCGCATTTAATCATCATTAATAAATAAGTTTCATTTTTTCGATCAATTTTACAACTACTCAATGATATTTCTTATAAATTTACTTCAAGTTTAAAATAATAATTAAAGGGAAACTTAAAATTGCATAATAATAAACCATCTGAAGGACTTACAAAATTATGGCAATGAAAAATCCAAATCAATACTCAACTTAAGGCATAATTGGTAACTTGTAAAAATTTACCCTATAGAGAATTCACAGCTTTTGTAGTAAACTGTAGTAAATTTCGGAAGAGTTTGCATTTACACTCTAATTTTAAATTCATTCAAACATTTGATTTACTTCAAATACTTTTATTAAATAAATAAGCTTAAAAAAGAGAAATAAAGATATACATAATATCATTTACATAAATTATGATAACGCCATTTCAATGAATTATGTAATTGTTTGTTTTTGACACATATTACAATTAAAATTAATGTACTTTTTCAGAAATCATTATCAAATGGCACAAACTTTTTATATTGCTCATAATAGGAAAAGTGTCGAGTATATTTTAATTGCAAATTATAATTAAAATATATCAAATATATAAAAATATTTACATTCTTTCAAATTTTATAACAATGAAATCAACAACATAGACATTTTTATGGCGTACATCTTTAATGAAAGCAAATAAATTAAAATAAGTTACCATTATATAATATTAATTTAATTAACCCTAATAATAAATTATGCAATCAGAAATTAAAATGTTAAAAAAAAGATAGAATATAAATTAAGATCAAAATAAGCCTACTAATTTAATTTTTAACTTTTTTTTTTGTAAAATTGTTTCTGATTTGTAATTTTAAATTGACATATCGACAATATTCATGAGCTGCAGGACCATAAAATTAAATTATCAACAAAATAGTGTTATCTAACAAAAGCAAAGCATTCAAGATTCTTTGAAAAAGAGTTGAATATTTTGCTGAAAAGGGTAGTATAAGGTTTTAAGATTTTAAATAACGAATTAAATTTATAAGGGATCAAATTTAATTTCTAATTTCCATTAAAGTATATTTTATTCCTACTCTCTCTCCTATTTATTCCATTTTGTTTACCTTCTTTAGAATTGACCTTCAAGTAATTCCTCCTTCATTATTACAAACTGCAATTGTTTAGTTCAGAGAATAGTAAGAATCATTGAACCTCCTCACAACTGCTAGACAACAATATGCAGCTTTAAATCTGACAGATTATAACCACTCCTTATCCCACATGAGTAACTACGCCTATCTTTGAAAGATACACAATATCTATGTATGACAAGGAAGCTTTTTCAGCAGTAATTTATTTATTTGAAGTTCTCTTACTTTTTTAACATTGTTTTAAAAAGTTAAACTTCTTGCGACACAAAAATTGAATCGGAGATATTTTTTAAACTATTTCTGCAATTTAAACCTTTGTCTTGGCATTTCCTTTCATAAGAATTTGAGGAAACTAATAACAATTTTTAAAAGAAATCAAGAGGAAGATAGATTTAATATTCTTTTCGAATAGTTAAAATTGACTAATGATTTTTAAATAGCTCCGATTAATTTATGTAACTTTAATTAAACTGAATACAAGAAGCTGCTTCAAGACATCATGAATCGGTACTCAAGTTAAGCTCTCAGAATAAAAAATTTTTTACTCAATGGATAGTTATTAAGTTTAAATTCAGTTTCCATTTATTAGACATAATCGTATTTTATCTCTTTATATAATATCTAAAGCAGAATTATCAATCAGTTGTAACTGATTGATAACTATGTCAGGCACATAATCAATCAGGAACATAAAAATAATATACATAAAGTGGTTTCTGAATTCTGAAGTTCTGAGTTCATTATAGTTCATTATAGTATAATATTTAAAAGGATCATTTTGCACTAAAATGCCAATAAATTATAAAATTAATTAATATAAAATATTGAATAAGAAATTAATAAGTTAATTTGCAAAGATTATTTACGAAACAAAATTTTTTAACTATATAATTTAAAACCGTAATTTCGAAGAAAATTCTATTTACGACAAAGTTATTAATTATAGGCTAAAGGCTTTTGAAACTTATTATAAATAGTCAAGAGTAATAATGTATTTCCGGATGCATTATTAATAACTAAATAGTATACATCGGTAAATGATAAATATTAAAAGAGGATAAAAAAAAACTTTCATAAAATGTCTTCCACTTCTCAAATCATAGACCGAAAGTATACTTTATCCCAATTACATATAATCTCATTCTTAAGGAAAAATTTTAAAACAGAAAAAATAACCTTTTTTTACCGCATATAAATATCCCCTCCTTTTTAATCTTTATAAATATCACAATTTCATATGCAATGTTAATAATAATTTGAATAATAATTTAATTTTCGACGTAAAATTATTCGAATGCTGACTAACAGAATTGGGAAATAAGTACCGAATTTAGAAAAATAAAATATTCTAAAAATGATTTAATTCATTTCATTAAATCATATTTTATTTATTAATTCATTTATTAATCTTTTGCAATATTTTTAGGTAAATGAAAAACAATACTTAAATTGAGGAATGTTCTGAATTGAGGCCCATAAAACTGCATTTCTATTGCATATTCTGTATATATATATATATATATATATATATATATATATATATATATATATATATATATATATATATATATATATATATATATATATATATATATATATATATATATATATATATATATATATATATATATATATATATATATATATATATATATATATATATATATATATATATATATATATATATATATATATATACGTCTAAGTTGTCTCTTTAATTTTTTATTTGCGTATTATGTTTACTTTTTCACATATTGGAAATATAACTATTTTTAATATTTCAAAACCTCAGAATACTTTAACAATATATACTAATTTAAAACAAATATTTTATTTAAATCATGCTATTCAGTGCTTTTTGAAAATTATGAAATTTACATATGTATATTTTTTCCAAGCTGAATTTCAAGATTATTTTTATAATTGATTTAGCATTGCACATGGACTGAAGCTTTTTCAATTTAATACAAAAAATATTCAATACAATAAAAATGGAAATAAAGGATTAAACAGAAAAGTAGTTTTTCATGCTTTATTTTTATTAATGAGGGTACTCAAGAAAAGGAGACTTAACCTAATTATATGGATTGTTCCGAAAATAAAACACGAGATTAAATTTAACAAAGACTTCAAAACCTTTATTGGCAGGCACTTTTTAGTTATTTCAAAAATAGCGTGTTGTCTATATATTATTAGCGCATATATTCATTTTACGTAGACATTGTAAATATATATACATATATTGAAAAGAAAAATGTTATAATGAAATTTGTATCAAGTTAATGCCCATGTCTGTTTGATTGATAATAATGCAAAAAGAATTGTTCCATTTAAAATCGATAAAAACTGTGCACAAATAATGCGGATTTTGTGTATTCATTATTTGTCATATTATTCTTTTACTTGAGCTTAGGAATCAGAGTCTTCGCTCTTATTATTGTCCCTAAAACACTGAGAGAAACTGAATTATAACTATTCCTACTAATTTTGTAAGAAAAATATAAGATATAAATAAACTCAAAGATTCATATAAAACATCAAAGATATATATAAAAATGTCTTTGAATGTTTTTTAATGCATGTATAGAAAATATGCCCAAAAGAACTAAAAAACAAACAACACAAATAAAATATATCGGATTTAAACTCTAATTAAAGTTCAGTTTTTTAAGTTAAAATACAATATCTCTGATTATACACATTTCAAAGTAAGTGCATTCAAGTATACAAGGAAATCAGAGTTTCAGATCAATATCAATGTCAGAGAAAACGTTTTTGAAACTGAAAAGTACTGAAATTTCTTTTAATTCCCATTCCATATTTGTAATTAGGAAGCATTTCTTTCAGATGAGAATCTTAATTTGACGTACAAGAAGATGTACGCTTTTTGCTCATTACGTATAACGAAATACTTTGAAAAAACTTACTTTTTTCTTAAAATTGAAGAAAGATATTGATTGCACCACTTACCGACAAATGAAGATAAATGAGCAAAATGTTAAGAATAAAGACTGATTTAAAATAAGAACATCAAAATAGAAAATATTATTTGATGCACTAGCTTATATGAATGCTTATTAAATATACTTAAGGAATTCTAGATATCAAGTGATCTAAATAAAATAGTGTATTTATCAAATATTTGAAGATAAATTTTATAAATAAGAATTGAAGGCAGAGAATAAATTTAAATTGAATTGTTTGGTCTTAAATTCAAACGTTTATTATATTATTCATCTATTTATAATATGACGGTTTTGGTTGTGTTAATGTGCATATTAATAATAATTAATAATAAATAAGTAAATATTTCATAAATTTTCAGTGTTAATTAATTATGCTTTATAATTAAGTAATTATTTAAGAATTATTTGCTTAAAAATTATTGCAATTATTACTGTAATAAACTGCATAAAATTTAATTAGAAGAGGAATATTAAAGGCAATATAGTAGGAAAAGATAACGATTAAAATAAAATAGATAATTACAGTTGAGAAAAACTTGTCCTTAGTCATCAAAAGAAAAATGAATAAATAACAAAGCAACACATATAAAAATGCATTTAAAACATTAAAAACTGAAATAAAGATTGCAAATGAAGAACTGTGATACTTAAAAAGGTCATTAAAATGAAGTCAATTTACTTTTTTTCATTACAAAAATGTTGCTTATCCAAAGTGATAGTGATCAATTAAACAGGTATAATATATAAGGTGATTTTATGTGAATAAAATGTTATAAAACAGTGCAAATAAAAACGATTAAACAACAATAGCAGGAAACATTCCATAATCACAATAACCTCCATCATGTGGTGTAAAACACGTGAAGTTTTTCGCAACATATATGATAATTGACTGAGAATGTTTGGATGGATTCATTGTTTCAGCTTATTGACAGGCATTTTTGAACTCCAACAACGAGGTATGGGAGTATCACTAAATAATAGCATTAATTAACTACGCAACAGAAAATTTGTCGGACTAAGATCTGAAGACCTCGGTGGCAACATTATCCTGCAATTTTCGTTTATTCCAAAGTCTTCGCTGAGAATGCTTGAAAGAAATATCACTAAGCCAATAGAATAGAATGGAGTACCATTCTTCAAGAAATGAGTCAGCCCTTATTTTTTCGTAAAATGCTGAAACAAAAATTTCACACAAAGGAATTTGATGTCATTTTGAAGTCTCTGTCTAACATGATACATGGCATTACTTTTCAAGAAAGAAAAGACCAATAGAGGAGTTTAAGACACTAATATGAAAACCTTTAAATGGCTTTACCTTAAACTCAAAATGATCTGATTTCTCTCATGTGTAAATTTCTGCATATTTTGGTCCCCATGTCAAAAAGATTTTAAACGCCTAAAAGATGTTAAGCAATCTTTACTGTTCTTGCTCTTATATCCCATATCCACATGGCAAATGATTCCCTTGCTATAATATTTTCCGGTCATAGGAAACATTGAAACTGTAATTTGTAAAGGATATAACTGTAAGGTGAATCAATGAATTTTTTCCGGTAATAGGAAACATTGAAACTGTAATTTGTAAAGGATATAACTGCAAGGTGAATCAATGAATTAGACATTGCCAAAATATTTGTTGCCACGAATATTGTCACTGTCAGTTTATAAATCAGTCGCCACATACTTCATTTTACAGTGTGACGCTGTGAAATGCGGTTTTGTGTAGCCCTACGACTTGTACTGATGCATGCCCTCACTTCATGGATGATTCCCAAACGACCCATTTCTTCGTAACTGCGGACAAGTCTTGAAGCCCAGGATATGATATGGGTCATTTCTTCGTCTTGAGTCCTTTTGAGATGTGAAAGTTTTTCGATTTCGTTACACTTTATACTGTGTTAAACATTCAAAAAATAAATAAATACAAGAATACTTAGCCTAAAGAAATTGTGTGGGTTAAACTAAATGAACTGATTTTTTTTTCCTCATAAAACTTTCAATTGTATGCATTTAGTAAATTTCTTTTCAATTTAAATAATTTAAGTTTTTTTTGAAGCATAAAAAATACTGCGAGTCAGAGAATAAGTATTAAAAAAGTTATAATTATAAAAGGTAAGTATTAAAAAAGGTAATTTTTATTTTATTTATAATTTCTGTTTAATGTATAAAACTTTCATTCAGTTTATAAGCTGTTTTTATATTATAAGGAAGAAAAATAAAATTAATAAATAGAAAATGGCAAATTTTTGCTCAGAACATTTTAATAAATTTAAATTTTTTAAAAAGTTAATGAAATTTTTTAATTTTTGTTGTATTGTATTCGTAGTGTTGTAAATAAGTGTAATTTTATGGAATATGTTAATCCTGATGATTCAGCTTTTTTTATATCTGTAAATGATTAAAACTAAGCTTAACAACATTCATATTTGAATTATAATATGTAATAAAAATAACATTTTATTAAACGTTTTTTTTTTTAAATAGAAATGAAATTCTGAAAAATGAAAAAAAAAAAAAACTAAAATATTTTTGGCTCAAATTAAAACACAGTTTAAGATTGATAATTACTAGAAAAATACAGCATATCATGTTATTTGTTTCAACAAGAGATCCAGTAAAGCTTAGAAAATATACTTCAGTTTCTATAGAATAAAATTTTATTTTAAACCCTGGTTAAAGTAAAAGTTTGTTTATTCAATATAAGCAGACGCAATGGGGGTTTGAGACTAAATTAATATACACAAAAGAGCAAGTGGCACAAAATCAACATAACAGAAAAGTTGAAAATCCAGAGTTTTGGACCAAAAAAAAAATGTTCCATCACATTTATTCAAGTGTAAAAAGTTCTTAGAATAGCCAGCAGAGTAAAAAAAATAAATAAAATAAAAAATACACGAAAAAGCTTTAAAAGATTTTTTCTATCGTAAAAAATATTCCTATCTTGCTCTTTTTCTTCTCAACCCCATATCCATTTGCTCACTCTTCAGCGTTTACCACGAACGACAGCCCAGCTGAATAAGCAGAAAGTGAGAGACATCGCTTCAGACTGCAAGGAGCAGCTATTTTAATGACACTTTTGGAAGCGTGTGTATATGTATGTAAGGGAAATCTTTCATATCTCAGTAGAAAACTTGTTTAAGACAATCACGAGGAAGGTTTTCTTCCAAGTATACAATGGGAAATTTCAGCTGTGCCAAGTAACCCTTTATTTAAGGGATGAAAAAAGAACTTTACACCATTTGTTTCGTTCTTCTCCCTTGACAACGCCTTATATTAGCAAGGCCTATGGCAACCAAATGCTGTATAAAATATTAAAATTACAATCAGTAAATAGTTGCAAATTTTTTGAAGACAATAAATAGTTTACTCCTGTACTCTGTTTTAAGTTAGAAAGTCAATTACATTATAATGAATCCGAATAATAAAATATTCTATCAAATTAGCTGGAGTTCATTCCCATTTCATTACGTAACGTTTTTACTTATTTTTATTTGACATTGTAATTTATATTAGTTAGAGCTTTAAGCTAAAATGTATTTTCTTTTATTACTAATTGAATTTATATTCCATTAATATTTTAAATATAAGAACTGTGAACAATCCACTCTGATATCAATATATGTATTCTACTGCTAGTTTTAGGAATAAAATATTTTACTACGCAAAATGATTAGAAAAAATATAAATGCTTCATTTCATTTAAGTTTTGTAAACTTTTTAAATACAAGTGGAAATTTTTATTTTTCACTCTTATAAGTTTTAAGCATAAATTAAAATCGGAGAAAGATTTGTGATTATTTCTTCATGGGATTAACAAAATGTAAATCTTGAATACATAATTTTAAAAAGTCATTTTCCTGCATGTGGTTGTTGGAAAGGGAAGATAATTTTGTTTCATCACTCTTTTAAAAGAAATAACGATTTCTGATTACCGATGTGATTCTTTATAAAATAAGTTTATATCTTAATAGGCACCTATTATGGGCTGTAATTATATATTTTTTCCATGTCATTACTCGCATAATTCAAAATGCCTCAGTTATTTTCATATTGGTTGAACTTTTTATCTTTAAATGAACAACTTATTTAGCTAACTACTCAATGAAATATAATTTTATAAATTTTCTTCGACATAGGAGAAATAAATATTTCAAAATAATTCTATTTTAAATTTTCAAAATTTAATAACTCAGCAATTATTTTACAGAAATTTAAAAAAATTTACAGCATCATTGTTCAAATTATTGTAAAAATAACAAAATATCAAAAATATTTAAAACAACGTAAAATTGACATAATTTCTACGGTTTGAAAATGTTTGTATCTCTAACATAAGAAATTAATGACTTAATATTTGAAATCTACTATATAATTTATCATGAATAGCAAAAGTTGTACGAAATTCAAGCAGTTAACATTTTAATAGCATTAATCGCGGGCATAACAGTAGCTAATTACAACTTATAAATTACTATATAATAATTTATTTTTATTTTTTCATACATAAATAGGTTAGTAAACACATTATGTATAAATTTATCTTCGAAACCATTGCAGTTATATAGTTTGATTCAGAAATTAATAGGTGTGTAGTAGCAATTTTGAAAGCTCGTACAAAATTTTATTCTTTTCCTTTAAGTTTACAAAGCTTAACGAATAATCGGACAGTTATAAAATTCAAATCAATGAGCAAATCTTAAAAACTGTAAATCGAATTTTCAATTTCAATCCTACATTTCAGAGCAAGAAATGTTTAACATTTTTAAAATTTATGTTTTATTTCGAGATAAATAATTTTATCCTTAAAAAAGAAACTAATGTTAGAAATGTGTCAACTTCGCATATAAATTTAAATATATTTTATAAGAACTACTAAACAAGAAGGCAAGTATTTCTCGTTTTTAAAGGAAATACTTAGGCTTTTGCTTCCATATTACAATAATAAATCTTAGAATAAAGGAAAATCATTAAAGTACATTAAAAATCGGTATTTTCTGTACCATTTAGAAAAAAATATTGATTTGAAAAATATTTGCTAGTATACTTTAATACTACTACAACATAAAAACAGAAAAATATTATGATAAGGTTAAAAAAAATCTTGGTGAATGTGACCATAAGTAAATACCTTAATGAAAACATTTAAATCAAATGGGTCATCAGTATTCTTTTTAACCTTTGCGTGATTCAAGAGGAAAAAAATTATAAAACAAGATAGTAATAGAGCATTGTTTGTTTTGGTTCCTATTTTTTTTCAGTTCACACTCGAATGGACGCATAGAAGACGGTAAAACCCGCAGGTTTTTCCTCCTATTTCCAGTGGTGTGTGCAAGTCTACGGTAAGTGACGGCAAAGGAATGCGTCTACCTTTCACCCAATGGAACACAGTTTGAGGCTGATTTCTGAGAAATATAATTCCAAACAGTTACAAAACAAACTACTTTGATGTCACAGTAGTAACGGAAGGCACGAATTAAGCTCATTATGCTGAAAAGGATCGTAAGAAGTGGTGATAAAAGAGGGTTTATACAGATGACTCAAACATTGATATTTTCCTCATATAATTTGAACTAATGACCGTGATTTTAATCCCTTTATTCCTAGACAAAGTGCTTACACACTCACACTTTATTATTGTCTGTGTTTCCCAACTTTATCTTAAAAATTCCATTGCGTAGTAACGATGAAAAAAAATCAATGTAAAAATAAGGATTGATAGACAATTTTTCAAGTTTCAATAATTGATTAATTCATTGATTTAAGATAATTAAAATCGATTTTCTATGATTCAATGATGTGTAGTCTAAATAAATGGAACTAATTTATTTAGGCTTTATATATATATATATATACATATATATATATATATATATATATATATATATATATATACCGCAATAATAGAATACGATAAAAAATTAACTAAAAATTAATAATTCCATCTGGGATTTACGTTTCATATTAATGTAAAGATAGGACTTAATGTTTAAAGTATGTTTGAATTACTTTTGGAATTGGTTGCTTCACAAACACAATTTTCAATATGAATATAGAAGCATATGCAGAAACTGCGTCTGAGAACTCCTTTAGTTTACTTGAATCATTTTAAGATGATACATTCACTAATAGAATGTAAACTCATTCTCTTAAGATGACATACCTTTACTCCAAAATATTTTCATATACATACTAGTATAAGTATAGCAATAGAAATTTTTCCTCAAATGATCAAAAACGTGTATTCTAAAAATAATAATTACCTGAGATTGATATTAATTTTAAGTTTGAAAAGGTAAGAAAATTTCCGCTCACAAGTTTAAATCGAACAGAAACTTTGAACTGAGAAAGCAGTTATGACTTTGATATTAAAACACCTATATATATAGTCAATTCAGTGATATATTTCTCTTCTTGAAATTCTTAAAATAGAACTTCCCATTGAATACCGTATTTGATTCATGGCATTTGTGACAGTTCTTGACATTCCTCCTACACATCACAACTACATGATATCCCACATGACTTCAATGGATAATAATCGCTTCACTGTCCATCCGTAAAGCTAGCGGTACTTTTATGCCCCTGTTCTTCAACAATAGAATCACACAATTCAAGAAAGTGGAATGTATGTCACGGCTAAGCATTAGAGGAATGCAATAGGATCAGGGCTTAGAAAATCTATGACATAGGAATAATCTTTTATGGAGAATTCATGTCATCAACATAAATATAAAACATATTATCAAAGAAATTCAATATGGTTAAAAATTAATCTTCAATTTCAATTTTAAGAGATTTTAGAATGTTAAAAACGAAGCTTTGGTGACTAACTATTATTTACATTAATATAATAAACACATAACAGAACTGATATTCATTGTTAAATGCAATAAATATAGAAAGCATAAAACTAAGATGCTTAGTTAATGCACATTAAAATAAAATAAAAATTCTTTAAAGAATTGTAAGCTAATTAAAAAAAATAAATTAGTTTAGATTATACAGAGATATGTATAGTGGTATAGATGAATTTTAAATTTCTGAAGAATCATACAAAACTAAAGCGTGTATATAAAATGGAAGAATTCATTAAAAATAGCAAAGCAGATTTTTCTCTTTAGGTTTGGAAACATTTAAAATAAAAAATATTTTTCAGGCTTTAAATATTTATTATATAAAATGAAGCATATTATAAATCATGAAATTAAAATATTCGGAAGAGAAAATTTCGACATTTTCATGTCATATTTTAAAATAAATAGTATCCTACAGTTGTTATATACTTACACAAATTAAATAATAAGATAAATTATGTTGTTTAAAAATAAACATCAGTAAAAAAAATGTATCAACACTTTTCTTCTTTTGATTAAGTGTCTAGAAAAGACATAATTAAATGTCTGGAAAAGACATAATAATAAACAAAGACAAATAAAAAATATTATGTATTTAATTTACTTGCATAAATAAGTGTGTTATACATATTTCTATAAGCAATTATTTCCCTTGCAAATAAAGACTTTTGTCTAACATGGATTCATAAAGAGGAGCAATAACAATAATATTTTTAATTAGTTATATTGAAAATATTTCAATTCTTGCGAATAATAAAATGTCCATTAAACTTTAATTGGAGTATTATTTTTTAAAAAATAATCAATAACAAAATAACATTTTTATAACCTTGTAAATATGATGCAACAGAGCATTTGAATGCAGCTCAATTGCAAAACTAAGGGAAACATTGTTTAAAGACATTTCATTAGTAAATCAGAAAGATTAAAACATTTTACTTTTTTGCTTTTCGCGTAAATATTTATAACTAAAATGAAAAAATATTTTGATATGTGTTCAAATAATTCTATGATACAAACTTATTATAGTAAATTTGATTTATTTTATATCTTTCTTTTATACAATAACTAAAATTTTCTGCTTGATTAATATTTTCAATAATTACTTAAATTTTATTTCTCTGAACAATTTGAATCACTCATAATTTACTTACCAACTCATCTGTATATATTGTTATGGAAATGATTAATTAATTAATTAATTATTGCATAAAAAACCAATGCAATACTTAATGAGTATATCATTCTCAAAAAATTTAAATTGAAATAAGTTAATTTAAAATTCATAATAAAATTAAGCAATTTGACAAAAGTTTTTAATGTTGTTTCTCTTTTACATTTTTATTTAAAATTTTCAAATCAGATAAAGTGGTTCATTTAAAAAAATATACAAATTGTAATATTATCATACAAACAGAATTGATTGAATCTAAATAGAAATAAGAATAACGCATGTTTTATGCGTAGTTCCAATGTCATCCACCAAGGTGAACGAATAACAAATGTTATGATTACTGTGAAACACTAGCTTGACTGAAAGGAGGAAAAATTTAAATACGCGCACTATACCGAAACTCCTCATCCGTCAAATTAGCATACACACGATCCCTCATTCGAATTCCGATCTGAAAATGAAATTAGAAAGAAAAATATATGTAATCCTCAGAATTTTTACGAGCAACACGAAGAGGTTTTACGATATCCTTTTCAAACGGAAAATAATTAAATAAAAATAAAATCTGTAGTGGTGCATTACAGTCATAATCCCATTGCTGGTTGGGAAGATACGTTGATACAGCTGGCAATCTGTAACAATCAGTGTGATTTTTTCCAAATAATAATAAATTTTGGTTAAAACGTTTACTTGTCATTTAATTCATATTTTTAGAAACAGTAGTTCAAGGTTGGAAATCATTCAAGAAAGTGAGAATTACATTTTATTTTATCAAAAAGTAAATGGAGCTAAAATTCTTTGCATTCATTATATACGCGTGAGTGTGCACGTGTGTGTACTACTTCTCTTTTTTTTCTTTCTAACTTTAAATAACTTACTATATTGCTAAAATCGTAAACTTTTATTTACGCTTTATCGATAGAGTCCAACAAATACTACTGACTCTAAATACGTCAGCACTCTAAGCGTATTTGGAATCAGTAGCATTTTTTGGACTCTGTTGTTATTTGAATGTATACAAAAAGCTGTAGTTTCTGTCAGTCAAGTTGAGCACATATCCAAAAGCCAATACAATCCAACAAATGTTACTCTTATCTCTCTCTCTATATAAATACGTTTTGATCAGGTAATACCTATAAATAACGATAAAAGAAAAAGACACCTCTCTGATCATATCATTAGAATGACAGTATCACAGTTCTTCAATTCACACGTGAAATTCGAATAAGTTACCAGTCATTTCCACGTGAAAAAATAGCTTTCATTCAAAAAAGAGAGATCTCTTTCTCTCCAGAAAAAAGAAATTTAGTATACACAGTTCATTCCGAGAAATTTCTGCACTGAAATGAAACAAGTGACTAAGTGAAAAATCACCGTAACAGGGAATTCGTAGAACAGCTGTAAACCCAAACTCTTAAATGACCGCTATTCTCATTTCACGCAACACCTGTATTTGCGCGTAAGGAATGTGAGTTCTGACACATGAACTGTGATTTTGGAGAAATGAGTTATAGGATACCACAAACACTATTTATCTTAATAGAAAACCAAAGAGTTCTTGGAATCATTGTGAAAATTAAATGGAATTGTTATACATTTTCTTCAACACTTTGCAATTAGAAGAAATTAAAGCTGTGAAATAGATGTAAGCTTAATTTTTCCTAATTCAAAAAGTTCTAGCTTAAACATCAACACAATTAATATTTTTAGGTGACTAATATAATATTTCACTTTAAATGCCCATATACATGAATAGTTTTTTTCCATAAGTAAGATTGCTAATACATCAATATATTTTTAAGAATGATCTTAATATATATATATATATATATATATATTAAAACCCCATTCATTTGCTTAAACTTGAAGTTTCCTTCAGAGAGAGAGTAGTTTTCTTTTTTTTTTTTTTGGCTGTTTCTGAGATATACTTTTCCTTTACTCAACTGGAAAATGTGGCTGCTTAAAACCTATTCTAATTATTATTCCAACAAATAAGAAAATACTTTTAAAATATCTCAATGAAAATTAAATCCTAGGATACTATGTTAACAACCTGGTATTTTATTCACCATTTGTAATTAACTTTGTTTCGCTCTAAATTTTGGTGTATTCAGCGATAAATCAAAGCCATAATTCTAAACATATTTATATGCCGCAATTAGCTTTCCCCTTGATATATGTGTTTATAAAAATATGAAGTATAAAGAATTTTTATTTTTAATTATAATAATTGTTTTATTTTTTTAGCTGTCAAATGCAAAGTATGTTATCCTTGTCACTTATTGCTTTCTCCTAATTCTGTACATTAAAACCTAAACTTGAATTATAAATAATTATATATATATATATATATATATATATATATATATATATATATATATATATATATATATATATATATAAAAAATTGAAATAAATTAAATTTTCTCTTTAATTTATTTTATTTGCTGGTGATTGTAGGTGGCAAATAAGAAAGTCTCTTTGTTATTTTCTTTCCGAACTTTAATACTTTGTTAAGCGAAATCAAATTCGTTCAACAAGTCAAAAATTATTAAGCGAAATCAAAGTAAATATAACAGCCTCTGGGAAGGAATGGGAAGTAAATGTGTCACGAAAGAGAACAGAAATATTGATTTTGTCGCGAGAGATTTCTATTGTCATCCGTTGTAACAGGAACAACGGGAAATGATAGAAAGAAATTTTTAATCACATAAATGGCTCAATAATATCGCTAATGATACTTTTAATATAAAAAATATCACATGGAAGTGTTATTGGATATTATAAGATTATATTTTTGCCTTTCATGTATCTCAAACAGAAATGAATTTTTATTTAAAATGCTTTTACAATTTAGTAAGTGTTTAAGTTATTTCTGGATAAAATTCTTCCATAATAATAACTATTTATTTTTATTTATATTAAAGTGTTTATAACACATTTTAATAAAATATAGAATTTTACGCAAAAAAGCTTCCTAAAATTCTCTTTAAATGAAACTTTTGAGAGTGAAAGATTTATCTAAAATTGAAGAATTTCATTTTAAAATACATTTTTCATGGAATTCCTCAAATAATTATAATTATTTTTCAGGAATATTAATAAAACATACATTGAAATGTGTCTAAATAAGTCTGTGCTATTTAAAAAAAATATTTTTACCTTAAGTAGATATTCTTAAGTAAAATTTTCTTAAAATCATGCACTCCATCATCCTAAAGCCAGAATCTTCAAGAAAAATTTGGGATGAAATAAAAATAAAAGTCAATACATAGGCAATCATTTCAGCTACTCTTTTAAGAAATTCGATAAGGGCCCCGGGGCAACACCCTCTAGGCCCAGAGAGGCCCCGTTGCCCGGAGGCCTAGTTGGTCAAGGCGTTTGCTTTCGTTATCAGTAGGTAGGGAATTCAAATTTCGACCCCATCGAAGATCCGTCATGTTCGCTAATGGTGGTTGGGGCACGCTAAATATGGCATGGTTGCAATGGCCTCCATGTTAAATGATACCTCTGGGGTGGCAAACCAAGTCTAGGGGTGTGTGCTTGATACCTGCGTCTACCTTGCAAAAATACACTTTCTGGACTACGATGACACACCCACTTAGTGCCCCACTATATAAATTGTCACCACTTCCATCCCTTGTAGGTGGAAATTCTAGTAGCCGGGCGGTATATAGCAACAATATATTCTACAAATCTTACTCTTTAAAAATTAAATCTTTTTTAAATTTAATTTTTATATTTATATATATATTAAATAATATTTTAGAAAAATCTCATTTGTAATTGAAGCTATTTAAGTAATAATCAGTTAATGAATCAACTTTGTTAGCACTTAAAAATGTGCTTAAGTTTCTAACTTTACATGAGATATGCTAAATGAAATTAAGAGTAAAAAGCTATTTTTGTCTATTAAATAAAGTTATAAGTTAGTTGTTTATTCAATACATTGTGGAGTTTCGCACTCCAAAAATAAAATATTTTTTTGAGACAAGTATTTTTGAGTGGAATATGTATTAGTTTCTAATAAATATTTTGCATGTAGCAACCGAGAAAGAATTTTAGTAATTTAAAACTCTAACATATACTCTTCTCTATTTAACATATGTGGAATTAAAAATATTATATAACATCCATTTTAAATAATGGATGTTGGTTGAGAAGCTATCATGAACACAAAATGGTCTTAGAAAGAGAAAATCAAGCAAATCAAACCGACATGTAACTTACAGAGTTAACATAAAGACATTTGTTAACGCTAAAAGTGGCAAAAAGTATGAGATAATTAACATGATATAAATAAAGTATTTGGTAATATTATTGGTTCACATAAAGCACAATTCTTAATATACATTAAACTTTCTAAAAAATATTTTCTGTACTTTTTTGGCAAATGATAAAAAAAATTTACTAGCACAGCGTTTCATAAGAGAAATGCACCAATAATTATTCTCAAATAGTTCTCATTTTTTGTTAAAACTCAGTTATAAGTAAATTTATATTATTACAAAAAATATAACCAAGAATGAAAAAATTCTCTGGTATTTTTCTAATACCAGATTTAAGAACCAAGTAATTGTAGCTATTTGGATATTACTTATTAATAAAACTAAACCAAAATATACTTGACAAAAAATTTTGGCTCTTAAATCCAATAAATGAAGTTGGAGCAATTCAACTGCTCAGGTAACGAATGGCACTCACAAACTTATTACAGAAATTCTTGAATTTTCGCGAAAATACAATTTTACAGTACTTCAAGAGTTTAAAGAAAAGAAAAGTCAAAAATTTTTTCTCGTTAGCGCAAGAGCGTTCAGTGACGGCAACATAAATTTTAAAATCCGGTTTCTTCCCCATTAACTGCTTTCAAAGGCACCTAGACGACCTTGACTTTTTAGTTAATTTTTGATTATTTTTTTCCAAAGGCTTCAGACGTTACATGCGGGAAACTTGAATGAACGCAGAGGAAAGCCACACACATTTAGCGATTACTAACCTAGAATTAAGAGGCGTGGTCTCTGCGCTGAAGGAATGTGTTGAAGCTCTTAACAAGACATTTTGCAAGTCAATAAACACATTCCTTGTACAGTTTTTAAATTCACATAAATTAATTTTATGTTTTTTTATAATTGAAAAAGTATTTAATAGTCAAGAATTAAGAAATCGCATGGTATTAAGAACTAGCAAAAAATATATTGGTAGCGAAATCAAAAATAAAGATCTCCCTTTAAATGAGATTCAAGTAAAAAAAATACAGATAATGTATTTCGAAAAGTATTTTTTTTTTTGTATTCATTTAACTGCTTTATTATATAATTAATTCTATCATACAACATTAGTAATTTTTAATCTCTCACTTGGAATATATATAGCTGCAATGGATACAAAATTTATTTGCTCAGATAAACCAGCTAAGAATTACAATACACAATTTAAAATTTTACCTCAGTTCTTAGGAATATTTCGACATTATTTAACTTCACAACTTTTTTTTTAATTTTACTTATATAATTTATTAGATTTATTTCATTCTAAATATATATAATACACATTATTTAACATAGAAATTATACAGTAATAAATCCAATCATACATTATTTTAAATTTTATATATATATATATATATATATATATATATATATATATATATATATATATATATATATATATATATATATATATATATATATATATATTATATATATACTCAGAGAAAGAGAATCATCTTGCAAGTGAGTGACATCGAGGAACAGAATATATGGTAAATATTTTTCATCATGACATCTATCACTTTTCAGTTATTAATTATATTTTATACAATTTTTAAACACAAATACTAATAACTTTCTTTTCAAACATTTTCTTTAAATTATTAGGAGACAGTCTAATATTACTTTTCTCCTACGGCGACTATGCAACCAATATACTCAATATTTACCGAACGAAAGGCATTTGCCCACACAAGATGCAAAAAAATGATATATGAATAATAATTAGAATAAACTAAATAAACCTTGTGAGTGATGAATTGAAAAACTAAGCATTCCATTAATTTAACAATTCGTGAATATTTCGAGCTCATTTCAAAAAAAATGGAAAGCTAATATTTTAACTTACAGAAATGAAAATCCTTGAACATTGGAAATCGTGAATAAAATTGGCCATGAGTTTTCTATAGGGAAATTCACCGTATTTCAATAATAGTATATTAAGTTTCATTTTAAATAAATACGAAAAATGAAAACAAATTTTCATAAAACGTGTTTTATTATGTGTAACTGATGTGAAATGAAAATTGAATGAAAAGATTTAAGTCACAATCAATGTGGTAAAAAAAATTGCTAAAGTATTCATTTTACACTTAATCTAAGATAGCTATTCTTTCAGGCTTAAAATAAGAGAGATTTTCTCTTATTTTAGATCACCGAAGCGATCACTTACAAGGTGATCATCTAAAGGAGACAAATAAAAATAGTTTTAGAACTCACTTCTGCGAAAATATTTCTATGTAAAATTTTCGTGTATAATATACTATAAGTAATAGTTACTTTTAGTTTTCTGACCTAAAATAAATTTGACACCAAACATTAAGCTTTATTTTGATGTCATCATTTTTCTTAAGAATTTTTTCATTCCATTTTCATACATGTTAATTTTTTCGAATTTTCTACTTAATAAAAATTACGATTCATGAAGTAAAATTTTAATATCATTTAACAATATATATTAAATATATTAAAAGCTTGAGATTCGAAATAATTTCCTGCTTCAACAACGCGCTAGCCATTGTTAAGTTCACATGTTTATTCAGCTTTATCAAAACACAGAAGGAAAAAATGTCTGAATAAGAAATTTCCTCAAACGTAAAGATACGAGACCATTCGCAAAGTTTTACATAATCACCTCTTCACTGTTCCTCAAATGTTTCTTGTTTTGCGATATTATAAATTCATTTTGTTTGTTAACTCCAAAACGTAATGGTAAAGTAATCGAAGGTTATATTTCTTGTTAAAAAAGTTAAGGATATTATACTAAAGCTCCTGCATATTTTTTCTTTAATCACTATTTATTATATGAGTGTGTCGACAGTTATGATTATTTAAAATTTCATAAAAATGAGAAAACAGGAGAAAATGCATTACTTTAATTACAATGTTCAAATATTTTCATAAATTACAAAACATAAGAAAAATATTTTTAAATGTTTGCATTTAAAATATTTTGTTATTTTTATTTCTTATAAAAATAGCTGCATAAGTTTACAACCTATACGTATATTTTTATAAGGAACAATTTGTGTCCTAAAATTATTTTTTACAATGCTATATGTTTTATAGTTATTTTCAAAACTTTCCCCAGGAGAAACTATAAAATGGTATTTGAATTTACCATAATTGAGGGAAATAATTTCGTAGAATTTCTCAATCAAACATTAACTAAGAGTATTTCAAACAGATTGTTCAATTTTAAAGTTACATTACTCACATTAAATGCCTTAGTTTCCAATAGAATCGAATGTTCTGTAGTTCTTACTGCAGAGAAACGAAAAATAATGTAGCTAGATCGTTCGAAATAATTAGAGCGACGAATGTGACTCACGTATCCGTTTCGCGCCAATCTGAGACCCTTGTATGTGTGACAGGTGAAAAACTGACGAACGACGATTGCATCGCTTGGTTTACTCCCTACTGGCAGCTGTTATTGAAGGTCTAAATACATATATGTGAGTGTTTGCCATAATTTTAAATGTCGTTTCGTTAATTTATTACCAATACAATGTAAGAGAGAATTTATTCACGAATTTGGATTCAAGTACTTTACACATAACCAGCATTCCATGATTTTTTAGCAAATAAAATTGCTATTTTCAATGAACATATTTGTTTTCTTTCTTTTTTTCGAAAAATACAAATATTATTTTGATTTCAGATAAGTGTGAACATATGCATTTCCAGAGTTCATTTCTATATGAATAAATGTAATATTTTAATGGTTTTAAACATGCACTGTAACTAAGAATTCATTGTGGATTTTACTAATTACAGTCTCATTTTGCCCTGAATTAGCAGCAAATGTACGTTTTATATAAAAATTATTTTCGCTCTGCAAATCAATTTTTCAATGGAGTATACGAAACTAATTTTTTGCAAGAAGAAAATGTTGATTTAAAGCAATATTTTCAAATTTCTCTAAGTAGTTATCATTAGTTATTAGTAAATTGATTAATAAATTATAAATGTATAGTATGCAAAATTAGTTGTCATCAGAACTTTAATTTGTATTGAAAAATTAATATTAACGATAATCGTCATATGAAATAATTTCCATATGTGACAAATGTTTTACTTGTGAAAAATATAATAGCCTTTTAATTTGTAGGTATTTTTGATTTATTATTTATTTTCTTCGACAAATTTAAATATATTAGCAAAAAAACATGAATTTTTCTTAACATGAATTAAAACTTAAAAACTGTACTTATATCTTTCCTTTATTCAATAAACATGAAATTTTCTGTCATTTCTAATTTCTTTCTATTTCATATTAGTTTAACTAGAAAAGTACAAGCCAAGCCTTAACATTTGTAAAACTCTAAATTACTAAACTTTCAAATTATCCTTTCTTAAAACATGTATGAAATTTTAATATTTGGAATAACAAAATACAGAACATGTGTGAATTTGGAGAATTTTAATTTCCTCTTTGGAATAATTTACGCATGAAAATTGTTCTGACTATACACTAGCATAAAAGGTATTCTATTCTGAAAAATTGTATTTAATAGCATTAATATTTCATTAAACCCCAAGAAAATTAAGTGGTATGGTCATAAACTTTTCAATTATTTAAAAAAGATTTTAATTCAAAAAGTACTTAATTAGTAATTAATTTAAGTTGATCAATACCATAAATTTATATTAATAATATAAACGAAAATTGTTTTACTTATAAACGACAATCAAATACATTTTCAAATATTTTCTCCTTAAAATATATAATCAAACAATGTTTTTTAAATGAATTTCTTATATGTATCCCAATTAAAGACATCTAATATTTTTAATTCTACTTAGCAGCTAGTGTAGATTCTTTTAGCTATAATTGAGTTGCAATCTGAAATCTATAATCAAGAAATATTTTTAAATAAATTTCTTATACGCATCTTAATTAAAAAATATCGTATTATTATTTACTATCAATAAAAATGAATATGTTCTGTATGGCTTTCGTGTTAATTTAACACAAATACTACAATTCCTAATATTGAAACGCAAAATAGCAGATTTACAGCGTTTTTAAGATTTTAGCACTCAAAGAAAATTTTCAATCATTAAGGAAATTTAAGTACACATTCTTACAGAAATAAAATTTTTCAATCCCTAATAAGATTTAAAAAAATACATTTTTACTTCAAATAGGTGATTGAGTACAAAATATTTACTTTAAAATATTTCCTTATAGTTATCTTTATTTTTTCAATTTTAGAGTAAAAAAAAAATTTTGCATTGTTTAATTGTGTAATAATCACGAATTATAAGCGAAATTCATAATATATGAAATGGATAAGTAGTTAAAATTTTCTCACATCAATCATTGTCTTTTTAAAAATATATTCTCAAACTAATTTATAAAATAGCGTTGATTTTATAATAAATAATTATTTATAATGTGCAATAGTTCTTTATTACTTAAAGTGCTTGCATTGAAATATTATGAACAATTTCGCTAAGTTGTATTGTAAACAAACTGAATAATAAAAGATCGGATAAAATTACAAAAAAATAAATTTCATTTAAATTAATTATGACAATGAAAATTTTTGCTAATACACACAATATTACATTTATTCCTATTTAATATTATTCCAGTATCTGTATTTAAAGATTCGCTAGAGTTCATTGAATTAAAAATTGAAGAACGTAACTAGGGTGAATGATTTGTGTCCTTTCACCTCCGGTGTCGCGATTGTGACAGCATGGTTGCCTAATTGACTGGTTCAAAAAGAGCGGGATTTTAAGGAGTTCCAGCGCCACATAGTAAGAAAGACCCCTTTCGAGTGAGTATAATAGTGTTGGGGAAATCATAAATGAAAAGAATACCTCCCCCCGAGTCGGGGGCGCATGGCAGATGAGGGTAGGGGCTATACTTAGGTTTCATATGTAATCGGATAGGTTGAAAGGAAGTTCAAAGGCCCTGCCGCAGGGTCTCGTAAACCGGGCCGACGAGATGTTCGTGGCATATTATCTGACGTTGGGTAATGAGCAAAAGAAGTCCCATAGGGGGTACTTACCTATTTGGGAGACGATGGAATAAATGTAGAGTGCACACCGTAAAGAGTTCACAGCGGAAATTCGAACACCCGCCATTAGGCATGGAACACTAGTCAATATATTAACTGATAATCTATGGAATCTTAGAAAGCTAAGTTTAGAGTGAGAAAAATGTCAATCCTAGGAATTCTAATTGCTTCGAGAAAATTTCTGAAGAAGATGTTCACTATGAACCGTTAGGAGGCAGATGCGCTTCAAGTCATGATTTTCCGCACATTGCAAAGCATCATAACTGGCACGCTTCACTACTATGACATTCCGGTCTTTCCGATTTCAGAGTACCCTGATAACGAGCAGCGACACCGATGGGATTTCCACGAACTAGCAGGAGGTTCATCCCATCTCTTCAGTGCCATCTGTTGTAAGGAAAATAAACCTCGGAAAGAATTTTCGAGTATAAAAGCATCAATGTTATTTAGGTATTTCAGTTTATTCGAAGGGGTCACTTTATTAGACATTTCAGAAGAAATTGATTGAGGAAACTTTTGCTCTAAAGAAAGTGCTCGCTCACACAGGAAAAGAAATAAATTAATTTATTTCGCAGAATAAAGTACTTTAAACTAGCGTCTATAAACTGAATATAATAAAAGTTTCAAACAAATTTTATTTTAATGTATATGTATTCTCCCACATATTTATAATTGTTGTTTTAAATTAATATTTATTATACACACCTCTGAAAATTTATTAATATCGGATAATAATCATTCATAATAAATATTACAATAATAATTAATTTAAAAAATTTTATTTTTAAGCAACATGAACTTATTGTTACGTTGAAAATCATTTAATACTTATATTCATTCTCATTTGAATACTGCTTTCAAGTATTAGTTCCTTATATTATGAGGCGTATTTATTTATTTGTATCTTTATCCTAAGTAATGCTGATAACTCGTGTTGAATTATAAAAAGATTCTTAGAAAATTAAAAGCTTATTTTCACCACGATATACTTTTCATACACATTATGTATAATAATTCTAAGACAGCTTATTCATGCGTTGTAACGATTAATAGATACGCATACAAAAATAAAGATACATCCGGTTTCTTTCAATTGAGTCGAACGAACATCGAATTCTCCACTCCAGGGAGAAAAGTTGCACTAGTAGACTACAATTAGCAACCTCTTTAGAGCAGAGCTTGGAATTTAACTGAAAAAAGTGTAGTGGATCATCAGAACAAACAAAGCAATTTTTTGATGCTTTACACATTTTTTTGATCATGTCTAAATATTGTCCCGTATCTGTTGTTTGAATTTTGAGCTACGCTATAAGCAACAGTCAGACGTGACATTCTAGTGCAAAGTTTGCTTGCAATCTAAACTATTTTTTTAAAAGAATCAATATATAATATCAAAATTTTTATAATTATTTTTATCCCGCGCAAACTTAATTATCTCATAATTGAACTTAATTTTTAAAACCATTGTTCACACCATTTCATTCAGAAATGAGTGCTAATTAATTTTCACAGTTGTCAGTTTGGCTAGCTTAGTAATAGTTAACATCTTTAGTTACATAATTCTGTTGATAATAGCTTTATTCACATATTACCAAACTTCAGAAGCTGAGCTGCAGCTGAATGGTTACTCTCTGGCTTTTCATTGAACAACTCGTTTGTTCGACTCCCCAATATAGGCGGGGATGTTGTCGTGGTTCAAAGACCACATCAAATTGTAGACCCCAGTCCAATTATCCCTCGTAAAGGGACCGTAAACTCAAAAAGTAATCGTAAAATGTCGACCAAGCCGAAGTTTAGAATTCAAGTTGAAGTCTCTATCATTAAAGACAAAAGTGTACCGGGTTGCTCTAGCTTGCACCTTAATATTATTTTTTATTACACTTGTATATACGCAAAATATATACTTTAAAATATTATAGTTCTTAATTTAGAAGTTCAAATTACTTGAATGGTAGTACACTTGAATATTTTGGTTAAAAAAAGAAATTAAAGGTAATGTTAACAGGATTATAATAGCCTAAGGGAAACTATCATCATTCTTGTTATTCAAGATAGCTGGTTCGAAACTTGGTCTGTCGAAGACCACCATTCTAAGATAATTTATTAATGCTAAAATATCATAGACTCTGATATCCATTTACTAATGTGGCAAGAAAATCTGTAGAGGATATTTCCAACTCAAGGTCGATCTTGTTCATTCATAATCATTATTCTTTACTACGAAGCTTATAGAATGTATTTATTTCCCTTTAATGGGCAGAAATATGCAGCCGAAAATAAACGTAAGGAAATAATGTTTTTTGCATAAAAAAGAACAGTGTAACTCGCGTTTTATTTATTTTTCTTAAATCTCTTCAGAATAATTATCCACGTCTCGGCGGAAAACATTTTTTTTACATTATATAGATTTTCCTATACTTAAAGAAGGGTCGTTGATAATTTTTTTATGGCAGAAGATTCCAAACTTTCTTTTCTTTATATAGATGAGTTTTTAAAAAATATTATTTTCTTCATAGACCGTCTCACTGCTTTTTTGTATCGTATACACAGCACATAACATAATTTTAATACTAATAAGTATACACATAAAACAACTAAAGTTAACAATTTGACTCAAGATATGAACATAAAATTAGAAAAAGAGGGTCATTAGATTCATATTTTATTATTTTTGCTCTATTTTGTACCATTCTTAAATTTATCATCTACTACTAGAATACTTAGCGCAATTTTGAAAAATCCCTGTACTAAAATTTGCAGCATATATATATATATATATATATATATATTTTATATTATATATATATATATATATATATATATATATATATATATATATATATATATATATATATATATATATATATATATATATATATATATATATATATATATATATATATTTTATTAACACGTAAATGATCTTAATAATGATGCATATTAGCATACATAAAAGTAACAAATTATTTATTTGAAATCTTTTTGTTGTATATTGAATTTTCTTTTTCTTTCAGTAAATCAATTGCAATCTTGATATTTGTGTACTTTAATTCTGAAATTTTTCTTTTCAAGATAGTTTACAGTGATTTCCACTGAAAGTAAAACAAAATAAAATTGTTTTAAAATATTTACCTGAAAAATAAATCAAAGATAGGAAAACATTTTTTAATTCTTGTGGCTCATAAATACATATACAAGGTATTTAGTATATTGTTGATGTATCACTATCAATCAAATACTACTGCTTTTATCAAAAGTGGAAATATTAAACTTTTTTTAGTATATCCTGCGTGTTGAATTGTTTTAAGATATTTATTCTTCCATAGAAGCGCAGAGTTTGAATTTATACTAAAGACCTACAAAATTCAACGTGGCTATATCACAACTTAAATTCAGATGCTAAAAATCTGAGAATAGCTTAAGCACACAGATAATAACTTATTCCTCTCGAAATTTCATTTATAGTTGTTTAACAAATTGAAGAAGTGAATATATACGTGAGAATTTATATAATCAAGTAAATAATTCATGGCAGTCACTTATCTTAAATTCTTGCAAATAAAGTATCATCATTAATATATTAATCCTTTGTTTATTTTGTAAAAAATCTCGACACAAAATTTCGTTCAACATTTTTTTTCTTGCTTATACTTTAGGTAATTTAATGTTGAAAATGCTCAAAGGAAAAAATATACTGAGGAATACCGATTGCTTAAAGTTAAAAAATTTTATTGAATTAATAAAATTACAATGAGGAGAGTTCGTTATATTTCTCGTTTTTACGATATTTTTTTCTTCATCAACAAAACTACTCGATTCATTCCACATAATTTAATTTAAAAAATTTCAATTAAACATTGAATATTAATATCTTCCTCAAATGCTTTGCTTCATTTTATAGTTCGAACTAGTCAAAAAAAAAACTTTTCAATTTTAAATAAATTCGTTCTCAAATTTTTGCCTTTGCTTTTATTAATCTTTATTCTCAAATTATCCAATTTATTTTACAATTACTATCATCAATACTGATAACATGTTAAAAAAACATAAAAATTTTACGAAATGTTGATTAGATTTCTAATTTGTTTATGCATGAGGCGCAGGAGATAGTTTTAACCTTCATTTTTGGCATGCTTTATTTTTAAGGCAATTGAATTACAATTTTAGTGTGACAAAATTTTTTCATTATGGTAATAAATAGAAATTTGATCAAATATAAGGTATAAATTTGAAGCGGAAAATGACTCTATTCATTGCCCGCAACCTTTTTTGCGTTCATAAAATGTAAATATAATTTTGCAAAAATATGCTTTTGAAATTTTGAAAAAAAAATGCATTTTAAATCATTTCGTATTTTATAAAATGAGAGCTATATAGCACTTTTAAATCCATATAGGCAAGAATAAAAAGTGTACCAAATTTACGAGTACACTAGCTAATAGAGTTTATCTTTTAACCTTAACGTATTAGAAAAAGTCATCACCTCATTCTTGTTAATATGACATTTAATGCGGTTTTTTTAATGAGAACATATTCTTTTACAAAATCAAAAAGATATAAAATTTTATATTAAATGCGTAATAATTGTCATATATTATGAAGAAAAAATGTATAACATTTAAGAAAAGTATGTTTTCTAAAAAAGAAAATTCTTTTTAAGCATAGTTAATTTTTTTGAAAATTAGACTAATTGTGATTCCTTTTGTGAATATTTTAATGACATGGCACTAAGTAATGTCAGAGAAAGACAAATTATGATATGATAAATACTAATTTGAGATGTTTTTTGGAAAGGAGAATTCTGAGCTTCAGCCTCAAAAATCTCCAACAGATAAAGCAAAGAGGTTCTCATATTTAATGGTTATTAATGTGGCACAATGTATGAGCCTCAGATTATAAATTGGTTCAAGTCTCTAAGGTGTAAGACAAATGCAGATTACTAATATTACATGCAGTAAATAATATGCTAATAGTTTAGGGCACACTGTGAACACGAGAATTTGGAGAACATTGTCTATACTAAGGCTGTCAGTAATTTGCTTTCTTACGCATCTGTTTGTAACTACTATGTATCTCTACTTTGTGGCCTACAGCTAATAGGAAACTGTTAAAGCCAATAATATTTCATAATGATATTACTGATTTTTTATAGATTGATTCTCGTTGCTAAATGATGCGGAAGGAGAATTTAGAAGCTATTTCCTTTTCATGTTATCGAAAAGGAAAAGAACTTACAGCAGAAAATTTATTGCTGTTACATTACATGTCTGTATGTGTGAATGATTAAAACTATATTCCTGAATCAAAGATTATTGATATTAACCATCCTCGCATTTCGATCCCTGTTTCTGCTCAAAAATATAGAAACAAAATCTCTGGATTTTTCATTCGTCTGTGTCAACAAAAGTTCAGCCGACCAATTAGTCTAGTGGTCAGCGTGCCTGATTGCGTATAGGTTGTCCTGGGTTAGAATCAGTTCGGACATGGATGTACTATCTCTCTCTATCTATCCTTTCTTTGTCCTCTCATTGTATGAATGGGTCGTGAATAGTTGCCTACCCTATAAACGGATACCTATGGTATGTGTGTACTGAGTAAGTCGGACTCCACACCAAAAATAGGGTTCAGTCGGAAAAGTGGAGCAGCGCATCCCATAATGCCAGGCTAGCTGGCACACGACAACAGCAACAAAAGTTCAACTTTTATAGAAAAAAAACTATAACTAACAACTAAGTTTAACATATCTAGTAGATGTCTTCTTGTGAGTATAAGTATTGATGAATAAAAGAATTGTATTAAAATTTAATTCATACAAAGTTTTTGACTACACCATAATAAAATATTGGAAGTTAATTATGTCATTTTTGAAAAATATTATAAATGATGCAACATATTAAATAAAAAAAATTAAATTATCAAATCAATTAAGTACAAAAACTTAGATTCTAAACTAACATTGTCCTCTTTCTTGTAAGTCAGCAACATTTGTATGCTATTCAGTAATACTTTAATACCGATTATTGATGCATTATTTACAAATATTGTTAAAAAATATTGTAATTTACGCCCAATACACTTGTAGTAGACGTGTAATACACTTGTATCACATGGTTTTAATAGAGCTCAGGTTTGATTATTTCATAAGAATTTTTTACCCTTAGTCACATTATCTCAAATCGATAACCATTTGTTTTAATGCCCTTTTGATAAAGTTAGCTTTGCAACTTAAAAGTGATATGTTTTTGATCTCAAACACCCTTGTTTTTAATTAAGAATGTTTTTTGAAGTAAAGCTTGTTTTTAAATAAGAATATGTTTTTTAGAATAGCACATTCATTGATAATAGAAACAATCGTTGTTCTAATTGCAGGTAATATAGTCAGACTTTGTTAGAATTGCTTAATTTAATTTCATCATTTATGAAAGTACTGTTGTAGTATTTTACTCTTACGAAAAGATTTTTCAAATTAAAATCAATATTTCCATACTTTCAGTTTTCATCCTTATTATACATTCTTGATGAGAGATTCTTTCTATAACAACAGAGAAGATATTACCATAAACTGTGGTTATTCTCCTTTTCTGAAGATAGTTAATTTTTATTGTATTTTCAAACTTATTTCAAAGGCTAAAAAGGAAAATGCAAAGAAGAAAAATAAAGAAAACAATAAATTTAAACAAAGCAGCTAAATCATGGGATCACAGTCTTTTTTCTGGAACTTTGTAATTAAAGGCACTCAAAAGATCCTTGTGTTGTTTGGATTAAGATATTCTCTTATGGAACATATATCAAAAGTTTTCGATGTCAAACCACATGATTCAAATTTTTCGACTGAGAAAAGTGCTTCCGCTTGTAATTTGTTTGCTTGACACAAAACCATTGTTTTCATCCATCTTTTTTTCTTATAAATTTGTTTCTGAAGGATAAATAAAATAGTATATATTTTATAATAATGGTAGTATATATTTTATAATAATGGTAGTATATATTTTTCTTTCACAGAAAGTAAACTGTTATGAAATTTGTCATCTAAATGTTTCCGTATATGAACCTAAAAGAGCAATTTGTTTAATAAATAATAAAATCATTAGCTCTTTTCAGAAGAGTACTTGAATAGAAATATGATAGCAAAAAATTGTTTTCTACCTTCATACAAAGTGCAAAAGGCCATACCTCAAAAACGCCGATCATTCAAAAACATATAATTTGCATTAACAATAATGAGCCACAAAATTCACTTGACCTTTAATTAGATATCCTATTAGGTCACCTGTTAACATAAGATTTTCGAATCACGTCAAAAGCATAAAAAAACTCCACTTAGTGCAAATAAGAAAAAGAAAATTTTTCACAAATGATTTCGCATTCTCTGTCAATATTTAATGCATTTGGCATAAATCATATTTATGCCAGCTACACTTTTCTTGACTTCTTAAGAATTTAATTAAAAAGTAAAATTATAAAAATGAAAATTTCCGCTCGCGCAATTAATTTTTATTATCTCAATGCTCAGTGTAATAAAATAGATTCGATGAAAGAATTTTTTTAATAATTTTATGTTGTAATTAGTTAATTATAATTTTTGTTGTATTTCTCTTGATGAAAGTCCAATATTATTAACTCATAAATTCATCATAAAAGTTTTAACAAAACTCAAAACAGTTTTAAAAATATTTGCTGTGATATTTCTTAAATGTCGTTTTTTTCTACCAGAAAATACTCACAAAATGAAGCTCTTTCATTTTTTTCAATTCTAATAATATTAAGAGGGAATGAGCCTAAAGTCTAAGTTCCGTTTTCATAAAAAAAAATCTGCAGTGCAGTTATTCACAGAATTTGGATAATATATAAGAATGATATTCTATTTTAAAGAAACCATTAATTCACTGTAAATATATTTGTGTAATTAAGCTCTTGTTATAGCAATGTATAATATAATTTTCATAAATCTGAGAACTGAAACGCATTTTACAGTAATAAGCTAGAAATATAATTTTCAAGAAATGCTATTAGTATGTGAATGCGATTGTAGAAGAATGCTGAGGAATTTTTCAATCCCATGAATAGGACAATAAAATTAAATGAAGAACACTGAAAAACAGATTTGAAAGCAGGACTGCAAAACTGTTAAAAAAAACTATTATAAAATAATAAAATCTGTGTTTTTATCTTAATTTATTCTTTCAATCTTGTGGGATATTTAAGGATATTAAGCAGAAGGAAAAAATGATATATAAATGATTCATATACAATATATTACATTAAATATTTTTCCTCATCGGATTTTGAAAGTAAACTGCAATTTTGAACTGGTTTTAACTAACTGAATTCTGAAACTACAATTTAAAACTGAAGTAAACTGAATTTGAAACGGCAATTTTGAACTGGAATTTTGAGCACTCAGTAAACTGCAATTACGGGAGTTATTAAAGCCACCCCCTTTATAACACCAATATAAACTTTCTTGCGCTACACGTTGAATTACAGTTTCTCTCAAGTTATTGGACATACTAATAATATTATATTCCTTTATACAATTTCTCTACTAACTTGTAAAGTTCCAGAGATATCAAGGAAGCTATGTATATAAGATTCTTTTTTTTTCAATTAATTCCATTAAATTATCAGACATTTTTCATCAAAATAATTATTAATAAGAAAGGTGTTTGTTTAAATAAAAAACTTTGTAAATGAAAAATAAAAAACAGGTGTAGTCTAAATGAATAACAGAGAAAATTGGACTAGGACTAAAATTTTTGTAATCATGAAAAATGTATAAATATTTTGTCGGTTTAAAATTATACTTTACTGGGCATTAAAATTGCTACACCAGGAAGAAATGCGAATAATAAAATGGCATTTATTTTATACATATATATAATACTGAAAATAATAAGTAATTAAATTCTCTGAGAATATTAAGAACACAATGAATCACTTCTAGCAGCAATAATGGCACTTATATATGTAAGCATACACTCAAACAGAGATTCAATGATATTATAGTGGTGCCCATGCAACTTCAACACGAGACCTGCGTTCGTGGACCACCATATAGGGACGAGCCAGTCACTTGGCAATCATTGACCTGAAATTTTCTATTGGTGAGATACTTGAAGAACGTGCAAGCCGTGGTAGTTCCTAAAAAATTCACAAATCAAATTTTAGTTTTAGATTTTTGTCACTCCATTCCTGGTGCAAAGTAAGATATAATACATGTGCACGAATGATATACAGTTCCTATTGAAATTCTGAAACATTTATGGCTAGTTCAAATGGTATTTTAATTTTAAATCAGCCAAACCTTGTAAATACACACAACTGGGCATTAAAATTGCTACACCAAGAAGGAATGCAAATAACAGAACGATATTTTTTGGACACTTACATTATAGTGGAAAAAACAAGTGATTAGATTTACAGGAAATTAGGATAAATAGATCTTGTGAAATCAGTACCCAGAGCAGCCACCTCTGGCTGCAATAACAGCATTTATCCGCCTAGACATGGAGTCAAACAGAGATTGTATGGCATGTACGGGGATCTCAGTCCATACAGCTTCAACACTATGCCACAGTTCATCGACAGTAGTGGATGGTGAGTGATGGCGTGCCAATCGCTCGGCAACCATTGACCACACATTCTCAATTAGTGTGAGATCAGGAGAACGTGCTGGCCAGCGTAACAGTCGAACCTGTTCTGTATCGAGGAAGTTCAGAACAGTACGGGCAACATGCGCTCGTGCATTATTCTGTTGAAGCAAAGCATTAGGGAGGCCTCGAAGATAGGGCAGAACCACGGGCCTTAACACATCGGAAATGTAACGGTTGCTGTTCAAAGTGCCGGTAATGCGAACAAGAGGTGATCGAGACGTGTATCCAATGGCACCCCATACCATCACTCCAGCAGATGGGCCAGTATGGCTATGTCCAATGCAAGCTGGCAATGTGCGTTCTCCACGATGCATCCAAACACGGATGCGGCCATGCTCCTGTATACAGAACCGAGATTCATCTGTAAAGATGACGTGATGCCATTCCCGCGTTCAGGTTCGTCGCTGATCACACCATTGAAGGCGTTCCTGTCTGTGACGTAGCGTCAATGGTAGCCGAAGCCATGGTCACCGTGCAGACAATACATGCTGCTGCAAACGTCGTCGAACTGTTCGAGCAGAAATTTGTTGCCTTGCAAATGACTCCATTTCTCGACTCAGGGTTCGTGACGTGGCTGTACGATCCCTTGTGACCATGCGGATAAGATGTCTGTCTTCTCTGCTGTTAGTGATGGGGGGTCGCTGAAATCTTGCATGACGTTCCATATGATTGTCCTGAACCCATCGATTCCATATTCTGCTCACAGTCATGGGGTCTCGACCTACGCGAACAGCAATATTGCGGTACGATAAACCGCAATCCCGGTAGGCTATAATCCTTCCTCTATCAAAGTCAGACACGTGCTGATAGAAATTTCTTCTTCTTACACGAGGCATTACAACAACTTTCTTTGTCGAAAACTACGTTGAAGCGGAAATTGAGTATAAGAAAACTGCTCTTAAATCGCTGGTTTTATACACATTGTAGATGTCACTACTGTCGCTTGCTTTGTATGAATGCGCTGAAAATCTAATCATTTGCATATCACAGCAAGTTCTACCTGTCATGCAAATTTCACGTGTGTGGTGTGGCGCTTTCCTGGTGTAGCAATTCTAATGGCCAGTAGTGTACATTGAAGTGTTCCAATGTAATCCCGAAAATGCTAAATTAATGTAAAATATGGGAATCGTACTCTACATGGGAATATTTCAATTTGTCACAAAAATACTTAAACAACGTGTAGCAGTCATTTTAATGTACGATGGTGTTATAAAGCTTTTTTTAAACACCCATTCCTTATTACAACGTTTTAGAAAAAATTTTTTTGATAGTAAGACGTTTATTCACATGCTGCAAGCTAGAAAAAATTCGGATAACTCCCAAGCAACTAACCCAACCTAATTTCTTAATCAAGATGGTTCCCAGATTTACCGTTAATCTGTGATTTCGGAGAATGCTTGTGAGGCTAAATTAGAAATCGAAATATTTCGAATAGTCTAAAAATCTATTTGCAACCATTGCATTCTTAAGATTTCAAAAAGAACGATAATCTTCCTTGTAACACTAAATAAACCCTGTAATTTTATTAGTCAGCATAATAAAAACACGAAAACAGCAAGTCACGTAACCATCACTTCATTTGAAAGATTTTTAGCAATAAATTGTTCTTCAGATCTGAAAATTTTCTCTCGTTTACTAGAACAATGATGCGACACAACTATTAATTTGCATCATTTCTAACAAAATTTGGTTGGGGAAATAATTTTAATATTGAATATCATAGATAAAATTATTGAGTTCTATTTTAATGTTTCATTAAAATATATATATAGATATTCTACTGTACATTTTTTATGCTTATTTATGAGGGAAAATGCTTCAAAATAATTATATTTTTGTTTAAGATTAATTTCAATCACAGAAACATTTTTATACAATGAAATATTTTCTGCATAAAATATAAACTTCACATTTGGATGGTTTCCAAACATTTGGCTATAGGTGGAAAACTACTGATGATTAAGAAGTATTCAAAAAAACTTTGACTATATAACTTTAAAATAACAATTGTGTAATTTAAAAATAAAAAGAAATGATGTACAAAATATTTAAATTATGTGAAGAATATAAATTTTAACTTATAAGATGGATGAATTAAATAAGAAAACACATTCCTTATTAATAAATATGATAATCCGTAATAACAATTTACATTTCATAATGATGTCCCATGGGGTTTTATTACTCCGTCAATAAGCTGTTTAGTCAGCAATGTTCATTAATCACGTAAAGTAATTCCAAGCTTATGTAGGATATATGTATATTGATGCTTTAACGCAAGCAGTACAACTTACAAAATATTCTACACAAGCTCAATGGGTGATGTCCGTGCCATTTGTCTTCCTCACAATATGAATGTACAAGGTGAATAATATGAAGATGAGAAATATTTGTTTGCAAAATGAAGGTATCATCAACCGTGGTACCATGTAAACAAACAAATTCGGGATCCAGTATTTTATCTCTATATACCTAAAGTTAAAAGGATTCATGATCACACACAAAAGTTCAAGTGCATGCTTAAGATATTTTCCCTAAATAAGAACATTATTACATTCATACCGTATTTTAGATTATTTACAAGATATTTTTATAACATATCACTCTTAAACCTTTACTTGAGATAAGATATAGTATAAATGCTTTTTTTTTTGTCATGTTGAAACAAATATTGATTGGGGCTTACAATGCCAGATGTCTGAAATACTGAGATTCTGGTATACAAGCAGAGATTTTACACTGCATATTGTGTATCATCTTTTGATTATTGAATAATGTGACACATTGAACAATTTCAAATTTCAAGAATTTCTCACTAGTCTTAATCTATTTATTTCAACTTTCCAATACGTTACTTAAGTTTTGGAAACTAGTGTGATATCGCCAATTTTTATTAGAGAATTAAATGTAAAACAATTTAAACTCAAATCATATATACACGCAAAATGAATTAGAGTATTGTATTAAGTTAATTAAACCATCTTTTGTCTTAAATAGTTTCTGTAACTCTTAAAAGAGCTTAATTTTCATACAGATTTGAAGAATAATTTGAATGTCATGAAGAACAATTTGATCAACAAATAAAACAATCAAAAGTTATAAGCATAGCATTTTGGGGAAATGAATATGGTTGAACAGAATTGTGTTGCTTCCAGGAATTCTTCAAATAACGATGGAAGATTTTACTATTATTTCCAATCATTCGTTAAAAGAAAAAATATCCTAAAATCAAAAATATAATGGCAATTTGGACACTCCTTAAAAATAAAAATCCAGTTTCTTAAGTCTTTTATATCTATATTTTATTTCTGAGATATATATAATTATTTTAGTTATCTTGGAACCAACATCAACAAATAAACTTGTAATTAGTAACTTTTAAATTAAAATGTGCTATTCTGATTGTTTGATTCCTTAGTTTGTCGCTCGACGATTAATTTTTGTACATAAAATCTAACTTGTTAAGAAGCACTGAAGGTGAAATCATCATTGGAACTCTTATTATGAATTTCTTAGTTACAACGTATATCCTGTGTGCTAATTATTGAGGATTTTTCACACACACACAAGTCACCAAAACCTTCATTTCATTAAAGTTTTATTGTACATGTATGTATTGGTTCTTCTATCTCCCAACTATATTAAAATGAATTGTATTTTAGTAATTTTAAGCCAATTCTATAAATATAAATTATTTAGTTGACTAATATAATTTTATTTTCAAGTTGCTGTTATTCTTAGAGATACTTGTTTCATATCTAAATAATCAGTATAAATCCTTGGAAACTCGTACTTTACAAATAACATTTATACGTAAGAGGTTATTGTAATGAAGCAAGATCTCATTTTCAATTTACACATTACAAAATATTACTGGTAGCAGAAATGTCGACATTTTGAAACTTTTTTTAAAAAAAATAATGAATGAGAGAGAATTGGTTTTAAAAAAATTAAACTGTACCCATATATTTGAATGGACTAATTGTGTAACAATTATAAATGGAATAAGTGAGCTACACAGCGTTAAATTGGTTACTCTAAAAGATATATATTTATATATATAACAAAGGGAATTAAGGGCGTCTAAATTTCCTTCACTAACTAAATAACTGAAAAGTATTCTCAATAGAAGCTCAAGAGGCAATTTCAACGTGATTCGGTTGTAGTTATGTGCTTGGCTTAACAAAACTATGGCTAATGATTATCGCCAAGTCTTCAATTCAAGGATGCTCATTTAAATTATGAGAAAGGAAGGAACGCAGTTTCATTTTGGAGTTCCCGACTGCAGAATTTGTGATTCCTTCTAATGAGATTAGGTCATTGAACTATATTATGACACGTTTTAGTTTAATCGTATACTTGATTTATAGCCCGTTTAAGTTTTATCATAAACATTTAGTTCTTCGAAATTATAAACGTATCAATCGAATAAAATTTATTTCTAAGAAATAGCTGCGGCTTGTTATTGTGCAAAACTTGAATAACAATTAAAGTTCTGAAATAATTTTATTTGAAACTGATAAAAAGAAACGATTTTACGTTTTAGTTTTATAAACCTCTTAACTAAACTATGACAAGATTTATATTTTAACCTAATTTTGTTAAAAGCATTTATGCTCTTTATATACTGGTTATATATATATATATATATATATATATATATATATATATATATATATATATATATATATATATATATATATATATATATATATATATATATATATATAATTAAACTCCAGTTAAATTCAATATATTTAATACAGTTCTAAATTTAGCTATGTTTTCTCGTTTTCTCAGTATGCTAAGCCAATTGCTAGCCTGAAAATTCAAGGGCAAGCGAATTCTTCAAGCCAGTTTTATACTTTGTGCAACTTCGTACCAACTTTATAAGGCACATTCACTACAAAATAGCTAACAAATGGACTTCCAATCACACATTCTTATGCCAAAATGGACAGTTCGGACTAATCACTTCAATAAAATATTTTTAAGTCTTTTTTAAACTGCTTATCTATACGTGAGTGTGTGTTTGATGTGTGTGTTATATTTGTATTTGCTTGCATACATTTATTACATTGTCTTTTACAGAACTTTCTTTATTAATATGCTAAATGAAATTCAAATGTTTTAATCTACATAAATAAAAGTATCCTTCATATGTACGTGTGCGTTCCGTAGACTCAAATTCTACTCTATTTAATTGACTAAAATATTCGTAGTTAGTTCTTTTTAAATTCAAAAATGCGCTTACAAGGTCATTTTAATGGAATGCGATAGAGAGCACTGTTGTTATCTCCGTGAGTGCTTAGAGAATCACTAAATGAAATCCGACAGGTGAAACAATTATTTTTAGTGGTAGTTGACTGAATTTATTCACATTTCGATTCTATTAATGTTACGTTTGTGGCATCTGTGAATTCTATAAATTTAGTACCATTTCCTGCTATCATGTAAGTACATTTCATGAAATAATAAATGCTCTGGTAAATTATTAATCATTGCTTTTAAGTGATTATTGAAAAATGATTTGAATGAAATGATCTAATGCTGATACTTGTGAATGTTTGCTTCATACCAGTTTATATATATATATATATATATATATATATATATATATATATATATATATATATATATATATATATATATATATATATATATATATATATATATATATATATATATATATATATATATATATATAATTTATCTGTATTTTAAAACTATTCTTCATTAAAATAACAGATTTTTATATTTAATCCAAATGATTGAATCAACTATTAACAATTTCAAAGCAGTGTTATTTATTAAACATCAATTAAATAACCAAACAATATTTATATTTAATAATGAAAATTTGGAAAAACAATATTTTTAGTTGCTTATTAAATTGTTTCTAAACTTAGAGCGTTATTTTAACCAATGCATTGATTAGATTATGACACATATTTTAAAACAAGAGCATTCATGCATTATAATTTATATATTTTTATCCTAAAGTCTGTTATAACCATGAATAAAAAAATAGAAATACACATTTATTGAGATGTCATCTTGAAGGGTGACGTGGTTTTGGTGACCAAATGTAATAAGCAATAAAATAAACTTAAGCTTTTAATGTAATTGCAATGAACTAATAAAATATTTTCGTTCAATATATTTTAATGGAATATTTTTTAATTTAGATAATTGTTTTAAATGACCAGCACAATAAAATATTATCAAATGACCTTCAGTAACATATTTCATTAAAATATAATTAGATGAAATTTTTTTCATTACCTGCTAATTTTATGCTTTTAATTTTAGCTGCAATTATTAATTATAGATTTACATACTTGAACGAATATGTATGCGTGCTATATTTCATTTCTTTAAGTGAAATTTGTTAATCAGAATTAACTTTCTTTGAAATCATTATAAGCCCACTTTTGTGTATTGATTCTATTTCTGTAAAGGTCTTCAACATTAAATAAAATATTAATGTGTCACGTTTCTTTATATTCTGACTTATATATAAGTAATTCAAAATATTGGTCGCAAATTAGAACATTATAATCCATATTCAAGATGATTTTTCATTCCCGTCATTTTCGTAATAAATACACTTTTGGTATTTAACACCTACTTTTTTCAGAAGCAAATATAAAATACGATGAGCATCAACTCAAAACAATAACGTGTGTAATATGTTAGACTGTAGAGTCCTTCAAAGTTTTCTTTGTAACCATAACATCTGTTTTTGAACAAAACCTTTTCATTGGGCAATGTTTCTTATCTTTTCTAAGAGTACTGGACTTCAGCATATAAGTTTATTATAACAGTGCCCTACTTAATCTCAAAGTATTTCTTTTCTAAATAAAATCTTTATACTGTTTTTTCGCAGAATTTTTGTCCTGTATCGAATTAAAAAATTGCATGCAATAGAATTAAACATAACAAAGTCTCTTTCTAACTTAAAATCAAAATGATATTTCATTTCAAAATTTTGATCATAGATTTTCTAATTAATTTGATATATAGTTAATGCTAATTTGAACTCCTTGTAATGCTGCTTATTCCCCTATGTTATTAATTTAAGTAATACAACATTCCTGTCCGGAATTTTTCCCGCTTCAAGAAAGAAATGTATAGTTCTTTTCTTCTTTCTAAAATACACTACCATCAAGAGTTGATTATAGAGAGACACTACCATCAAAAGTGCTAACGGCATCAGAGGATTTTTTCTTTCTACATTCTCACAATATATTTTTTTTTTTTTAAGGAAAGAATAATTATATTTAATATTTCTTTCCAATTTTTGAAAAAAAATTTTTTGTTATCTTTAGTGAATGCATTTTCATCTTCCAATACGTCATTTGCTGGAAATGCATTAGAACGCAGGTGAAAAGAGTTTCGATTTTAGTGTTTAATAATGAGAGATAATAAAAGCAATTATATATAAAGAGAGTTTTCAAGCATTATATACCGCATCTGATTTGCATTTTTATCATTGGGCCTCTGTGACCTGTTTTGGAAGGGAAACAATCAGATCTCGTCAGTCTCTAGAGTATCTCCGAAGTTACAGCAGATTATGCATGAGAATAATTGTACAACTTCTTATTGATCATCGTACAGAACTTGTGAATGTTCAGTTCAAGAAGAATTCAAGTGTGCTCAATGACTAAAAGCTCTCCCATACTATAGTAGGTGCAAAACTCTTTTTTTGTATAGGTTTCCAATTTTACATTTCAATACCTGTGTGATAAAACTTCATTTCGTAATGCAAAATATCATTTTAAGATGCTGTTAATGAAATTATTTTGACATGTATACACTTTTATGCTATAAACAGTAGAACTTCATGCTTTCAGTTTTAAACTGAAACATTGGTCAGAAGTGAATTTTTTTAATTTTTTATCTTTTGTTTTGTTTATTTCAAATATCATATGCAAAAAATATCTAATGTATGATCTGCTTCTATTTTCATTACATGAATTTAAAAAATGTTTGTCTTATAAACTCATAACTAAACGGAATTCTGAAATTTAAGTACACGTTTCCCTTTGGTAAAATCTAAACTAAGTTAGCATAATAAACAGCAGTAAACTATAAATTATTGCAGCAGTTGTTAAATTATTCAAAGAGAATGCAGCAAAGCGAGTACATTCAACTAATCCTATGTAAGGAAGCTTTCTAAATATTGTATAGGTGAAAATTATTTAGCAATTCCTCATAATATTCGTATTTTACATAGCATAAATTTATAACAGAAGAAGGTGGTTAGTTGGCCTTACGATGATCTACATCAAACTTGTTTTATTTTTAAAATCTATGCATAAATGAATAGTATATAATTTAACAAACGATCGTATAACGACAAACTTACAACGGCTTTCATTTGTTCTACCATTTGCTACGAGGTGCCAAAAAATGTCCAATTGCGATTGGTACAAAATTTAGTTATACATCTGAATATAAAATACTTTAATTATATTTTCATATTTGCTTATTAAGAAGTGTTTATACTTAATATTTAAAATCATTTTTATTTCCATCATATTTAATCATTTTTATTTCCATCGCACTTAAATTAAATACACTAATGGCCATTAAAATTGCTACACCAGGAAAGCGGCACACCACACACGTGAAATTTGCATGACAGGTAGAAATTGCTGTGATATGCAAATGATTAGATTTTCAGCGCATTCATACAAAGCAGGCGACAGTAGCGACATCTACAATGCGTATAAAACCAGCGATTTGACAGCAGTTTTCTCATACTCAATTTCTGTTTCAACGTTGTTTTCGACAAAGAAAGTTGTTGTAATGCCTCGTGTAAGAAGAAAAATTTCTATCAGCACGTGTCTGATTTCAATCGAGAAAGGATTATAGCCTACCGGGATTGCGGTTTATCGTACCGCAATATTGCTGCTCGCGTCGGTCGAGACCCCATGACTGTTAGCAGAATATGGTATTAATAGGTTCAGGGCAATCATACGGAACGGCAAGCAGGATCTCAGCGACCCCCATCACTAACAGCAGATAAGACAGACATCTTATACGCATGGTTACAAGGGATCGTACAGCCACGTCACGAACCCTGAGTCGAGAAATGGAGTCATTTGCAAGGCAACAAGTTTCTGCTCGAATAGTTCGACGACGTTTGCAACAGCATTGATTGTCTGTACTGCGACCATGGCTTCGGCTACCATTGAAGCTGCGTCACAGACAGGAGCGCCTTCAATGGTGTGATCAGCGACGAATCTGGACGCGGGAATGGCATCACGTCATCTTTACAGATGCATCTCGGTTCTGTATACAGGAGACCATGATGGCCGCATCCGTGTTTAGAGACATCGTGGAGAACGCGCATTGCCAGCTTGCATTGGACATCGCCATACTGGCCCATCTGCTGGAGTGATGGTATGGGGTGCCATTGGATACACGTCTCTATCACCTCTTGTTCGCATTACCGGCACTTTGAACAGCAACCATTACATTTCCGATGTGTTAAGGCCCGTGGCTCTGCCCTATCTTCGAGGCCTCCCTAATGCTTTGTTTCAACAGGATAATGCACGTCTGCATGTTGCCCGTACTGTTCTGAACTTCCTTGATACAGAACAGGTTCGACTGTGACCCTGGCCAGCTTGTTCTCCTGATCTGTCACCAATTGAGAACGTGTGGTCAATGGTTGCCGAGTGATTGGCACGCCATCACTCATCATCCACTACTATCGATGAACTGTGGTATAGTGTTGAAGCTGCATGGATTGAGATTCCCGTACATGCCATACAATCTCTGTTTGACTCCATGCCTAGGCTGATAAATGCTGTTATTGCAGCCAGAGGTGGCTGCTCTGGGTACTGATTTATCAAGATCTATACATCCTAATTTACTGTAAATCTAATCATTTGTTCTTTCCACTATAATGTATGTGTCCAATAAATATCGTTCTGTTATTTGCATTCCTTCTTGGTGTAGCAATTTTAATGGCCAGTAGTGTAATATTTGCAAAATGCAATTGAACGTAATTTAAATTTGAAGGCAGTCGTATAAATCTTGTTAGCATTTTAAAGGAAAAAGAAGCGATTCAAATTTTATTCCAATAAAATCTACATGAAATTTTTTAAAATCATAATTGTATCTTTTCATGTGAAATCAAGCAGACAGCATAATGTGAGTGGTCAATACTTTTATAAATAAGAATTTAGAAGTAATAAAATAAAACAGAAATTATATATATATATATATATATATATATATATATATATATATATATATATATATATATATATATATATATATATATATATATATATATATATATATATATATATATATATATATATATATATTCCGACATTTCAATTAACACTTAATATTAATATAACATAATATTTGTAATATCGTCACATGAATGTGACACAACTCCTTTCTCAAATCTAAGCAAAATCAGACAAATATTCTCCTTTAATGTTCTTAAACACCTTATTTAAAAAAGACAAATATCCTAACTCAGCTTTCTTTTTAGGACACTGAATCTTTTCAGATGGCATTTTATGATTTAAATATGCTCAGAGATGTGTATTAAATAAGATAACTCTATATCGAATATATACGATTGAATTCAGGTTTCGGTCCACCAGACATCATAAAGTATGTGCCATTGAAAAGAGATAATCTTTCATATAATTAACCCCATTATTAAGCATTGTTTTCTCATTGATGATTATATTCTTATTAATTTCTTCCGCAGCATAAATACAGATATTAGAATCAAAGATATAAACTTACAATAAGAAAAAATAAAAACATTTAAATGTTTGTCTTCACCAAGGTAGATATCGATTCTCTTCTGTATGAATCTCTTTAACATTATAATGAAGTTGTATTATTCCTGTAACACCATATCTTTGTATATACCTTTATGAATAATGTTAAGTATAATAATGAATGTTTAAAAGAAATGAAACGTTTGTTTAGAGAGCTTCAAATGATACATCGATTTTCTTACTACAAAAGGTATTAATCAATATCAATAATCTGAATAATTGTCTTAAATCAATTATATTAAAATCGAGTTAAAAATGAGAAAAATTATCCAAAATTATTTTTTGTACGATTGATTACAATACTTATTGGTATTTGTATTTGCTTATGATTTTTACATCCTTGGATTTCTGAAACTGGAACAGTTAAAAAGTAAATGGCAAACGTGAAAGACTTGTTAAAATACATGCTTATTTTTTTTAAGTTTTTCAAAAAAAATTTACACATATTTGAGCTAATAAGTCTCTATTGCTCCCCGTTTCCAGGTAAAAAGATTATTCCCTTTATAGTCCTAGGTCTTAGATTCAATCCAAGTTACTACAGAAGAATGGAAGATCCATTTTTATGATTCTTTGTGCATATATGTCAGGGTATGAGCTGAAAATTTTCGGCATTTCCTTACTTGCGACACATGAATAGGACTCTCTTTTTATAAAAACTCTTCTCTGAAGATAATGCATGTTAGATGGTCATATTTTTCACAATAGTCTTAAAATATTAGACTATTCGCGATTATAGGCAGTTAAAAAAATTGCGTCGATGTTAAAATATAATACCTGGATTACTTACTTTTTTATCATTTAAAAATAAATTCAATTCATTTAAAACCAATTTTATCATAACATTTTAAATCCAGCATACACTTTCTGACTCTAAATTTATTGCTCAAGCAAAACTAATCTTCTTACGTTTACATCTATAAATTGCTAGGATATGCTATGTAAATGAAATTAAGTTTTTTGTTGTTGTTGCTGTGTGTGTGTCAACTTTAGAAGAAATGTGTCATCGATGTTATTATTTGTTCATAGATCGCTCACACCAATTAATTCTAAATAGAAATAGTGTTGATTTCCGCTCAATATCACGGAGGGAAAAATTATGTTAATGTTAAAAAAAGTCAAGGGTTATTTTTTCCTTTCTTTTTATCAGCTTATCTTTTATATTATCGTTGAGCCACGATTCAAAAGATTCTAGTGAAATAATTTGTGCAGTTATTGCTCTTATCATCTAATTTCTGGAGGATAAAATCTAAAAGTAGAAACCTCTAGAAATTCGGTTACAAATTCTTAATTTACAGGCAAATGGTGTTCAACTTACAAAATTTATAAATTTATTTGCGCTTGTCTGTCATAGTTTACATCTTAATAGCAAATTAAGAAAAATAGTCAAACTCTTGATATTTCCTTGCATATCTTTATAACCTATATTTATTTGATCCTATAATGAGAACACTCTCATATCGCAAGAAATTAAAAGCATGTCCCCATAGCTGTATTATCATTTTTATGTGAGCTCATCATAAAAGACAATCAAATTTTAGTTTTTTTACGACGACATTTATCGAGGCAACACAGATATTAAATGTTTAGAGTTTACTGCCAGAGATAATGTTATTCACTTTCTCAGCAGTTTTTATTGTTCATTTATTTTTAAAATTAGCTCTGACGTAAATTATTCTAAACATATGTAATATTCTATTGTTTCCTAAAAAATAAATACTTTTTCTTAAAGAAAACTTAATTCTGAATTTTTTAAGGAACCATTAGGAATATTTGTTTGTTAAGGGTTTTTTGTATATTATAAAGAGTTCACAATTAATCCACACTGTTTCAATATTACGATGAACTTTCTCATATGTTTACTATGGGAAAACTTTTTTATTATGCTGTACAGTTCGAGATATCGACAATGAATTCTGGAGAGTAGGAGCATAATTTCTTATTAAAAAGTAGATCAATTTGCTCCAAAATTGACCATAGAATAAAAAATATCCAAAACAAACATCATAGTAAAAATTAAGCCTAAATATGTGATTAAAGGTTTACATATATTAATCATAAATTATTGAAACTTCATTATTGAAATGATCGGGAAAAAAATAAAATTAGTACCTCGTTTTTTGTAAAGTAGCACAAGAAAAAACATGTTTCTGTGATTAATTAAAATTAAATTGAATCCCTAAACAAGCTTTAATAATTATAGTAAAGATTGATGATTATACTAATCAAAATCTCGGGGTCATAGAAATGCGGAAAGTTGAAAAAATATTGCTAGCTTCAATTTCGATCCTTCATTTTTGGCAATAGTTCAAAATTTCTCCTTATTTCTCAGACCAATCGCTAGTATTTCATAATATATAGAGATTTAATGATTACATACTAATGACATCGAGTATTCAATACCATGAGCTCATAATCAGAAAAATATGCAAATTGCTAGGTAGGTGCTAGACACTAAGTTGTTCAAATGATATGCAAATGATTGGTTGAATACGCAGGCTTGCATTGATGACCCGACCCCGCAGACTACTTCCCTTGATATTTTGTGCTAGTACAAAGTACTCTTGATACTTCCATATCGAAGAAAACTATCATTCCCCAGCTGGTATCTCAGGCTCTACATATAAAGTGACAGTTTAGAAGCTTGCCATGAAGTCATGAGCATAGACGGTTCTGTTTGGAATAGTATAGAGACAGAGCCACGTGGAGTTAGAAATAGTATAATGTAATGTTTCTAGATAAGTTATGCTTTTTAATTAAGTATGAGTCTGATAACAACTTCGTGATAAGTAAAATCCTACAGAAACTATGGGGAAACATACCGCGTGACAATACTATACTTTAATTTGGGAAGACGTTGCCCACAATTGTAGATAACTGCTAATTTACAATTTTTCCATTAAGACGGTTCAATATCACATAAATGACGTACTTCACCCTCTAACTTTCTACGTTTACTTCCTCGGATACCGAATGGTATTCTTCAGCAGGATAATACCAGGCAACACACAGTGTGAATCAAACAACATGTTTTACAAGGTATCCTGAAGCAACCTCAACTATCTGTATTCCAGATTCTCTCATCAATCAAAAATATTTTAGATGTAATTAGACGTCATTTGCATATGTTCCTACCATCCAGTTCTGAAGATTAATTATGACAAATGGTTAAAAGGGAATGGACAGCTATCCTTCAAGAGACAATCGGCATGCTCTTTGAATCTGTTCCTTGACATGATGCTGAATTTACTGCCCGCGAAGGAGGTTCAAAATTTTACTGAGCATGCTGCATACTTCTTGTTATAAGTATTCTATTTATAAATGCTTTGGATCATAATAAACATCACTTGTTTATTACTAAGTCTCTCTTTTTACCGCGTTTCATCACTTTCTGCTCACACATTCTAGGGGCTGAATTCCATCTATCAAGTGATGTTCAAATCCTCTGCATCCTGTTTCTTTTAAACCGGTATCTCAAGGTCATGCTTCTTCACTTTTTCAGCATTGAAACAATCAGCGCAGTAATACATATATAGCAGTTGCTTTATTTTGGATAGCGAAAAAAAGTAAAGCTATATAGAATTACAGAACACACATTATCCTTCAGTTAATATGTAATTGATTTTTAATCTATTTCAAAGCATGTTTTCAATTAATTGGTTTTTCTTCTCTGAAAAACTATTTTCCATTAGCTTTAGATATAATTCTTTGTCTTCTGCCTTGAGCGTAACAAATATTTCAAGATACTTATTCTTATTTTCGTTAATTGTTATTATTCACATTGAAATTACATATAGTATAACAAAAGAATGATTCTTGTTAGATTTGAAATCACCTGGAATTGTTTGAATTTGATGAATATGTATTGTTTTGGAACTAAATTATTTTTCTCAACAAATAGTACAATGCCCCTCACAGTGACCCGTAGGTAAAATTTATGCTCTTTGGTGAAGGTCTCGAATTTGATCCCACCAATTATCGAAAAACAAAAGACGAGTGTTGCATTTCATTATTATTCTTGTCCAAATGTCGCTCTGGGTGCTTGAGAATGTTCTGAATTTCCACCTTCACGATACGTGAATATTATTTATACAAAGTTCTTACCACGGACAAACACTTGATGGATATCCAAATACGTTGCAACAATCTTTAGTTTTTAAAATGTCAGGTAATCGACGTCAAAATATTAAAATAAAATAACAAGAACTGAGATAAACACATCAAATATGGATAACAGTTTAAAGCTTTGTAATTTACCGACATTCTTTATTATAATTTCGGAAATAAACAATGACCTCTAGATTTAATTGGGTAGTTTAGATACCTTAATATAGGGTTATAATAAAGTTATAAGTATAATGTTTTCACGGATAGAGTTTTAAAAATAATATGCTATATTAATAAGTCATGGAAAAAGAAATCTGGGGAATTCTTATTCTAAAACACTCATATCTATAAAAGCATCTACATAAAGCAGAAATGCCCGAAATCTTTCTCTTGTTATTTAATAATGTCAAACTTCTTACCTTTCCAAGTTAAGTGGTTATGAGAGTGTACTAAAAGTAAAAGTTGAAAAAGAAAAATTAAAGAATTCATTATATATAAACATAAATTACCATACTAAAGATGGAACCATGAAAAAGTAGTTTAATTTATAGAATTTCTTCATATGATTCACATCGATCTTTCAGAAAAAGCTTGAAATTTTTCTTTCCTAGATTGAATTAATCGCAACATTTGGATAAGAAAAAATCTGATTAACCCTGTCCATTCGAATTTCAAATTTCTCCAGAACTATTAAAGAAGGATTGAAATATGCAACCATCTACGTTACTGGCTATTAAAATCACATCTTGCTTGCGCTACAGACATTTGAACAGCAGCTCTCATAATTGTGGCGGATTCGGCTCCTTAGATATACCATAATTTCGAAGAATCCTTAACATTACGTTTCAGCAGAACAATAAATGACCGCTTATTGCATGTACTGTCCTGATTTGTCTGATATCCAGGATGTTCAACTGTTACCTAGATTGTATTTTTTCTGTTCACTCACCAACCTAAAATGTTTGACCAGTGGTTACCGAGAAATGGGATGTCATTGCTGTTCATGAACAGTGTCACAGAATAGAAGCACAAAGATTGCTATTAATGCACAAGTCTCAGTCATCCAATCTCTATTGGACTCAATTCCCAGGTGTATAAAAGCTGTTATTACAGTCAGAATTACTTGTTCTGGTCCCGATCTCTCAGGGTTTATATCATTAAATATTTTTACAAAATGATAATTTCTTCTCACTATAATGAATGCATTCTATTAAAGGAACTATATTTGCGTTTATTTCAAGTATGATAATTTTCCTACCCTGCACTAAGTATTCATTTTGCATACTATTAATGTTATTACATTCACGCGCCTTTTTCATGAAAAAATATTAATATATTATAAATTCAGAGACGCATTAAATTGAAATATGAGATGAAAAAAAATCAAACTGCATAGTAGTTAATAGCTGTGAAAAACATTTAAAAAAACATATAATAGAGATTTAAAATTATTAAACTAGTAATAACTGAATTTTTGACAAATCTTAATTTAAACACACATTACAAATGTATACATAATATTTATTCCAAATTTACCGACTGATTATTTTTATTCTTTATAAAAACAGTTGTGAAATTAAATCATTTTATCTATTTGTTATCCCTCCCTGCTATAAAAAAACAATAAAAATCCTTAATGTAGCTGGAATTGACTTAAAATTTCGCAAACTCATTCCTTTCTATTTGTCTAAATGGATAAATGTAGCTTCCATTGGATAAAAATCAAAGACTCTAAAAAAATCAAATGCCACTATTAATTTTCATTTTGTATTTCTTTTAAAGCTAAATAAATCCTAAATTATACGTATTGCATTCGCTTTGATTGCTTACTTTTGTTTCTATTTGAACAGCACGAACTGTGAGAAAAGCTAGTCCCTACTTCAAAAGATGCCGACAGTAATGAAGATTGCTAACTGTGCGGGAGGTTTCTCTACGGAACTTTTACTTTTTTTCTAAAATAATTGCTTTTCAATTGTTGTTTACTTCTTAAAAAACATCAGGAACAAAATTACCTTTTGATTACTTTTTTTCAATGAAGCTTTGCAATATTTGAAACATATATAAATAATGTCATAAGTTTTCAGGAATTTGTAATCTAAAATGCAAATTGAAAGCAATTTAAAATTATTCAACAGATTTTAATAATTATTAGCAAGACATTACATTGTAAAATATATGCCTTATTTTTTTAAAAAAGAATTTTCATACAGATAGTTGAAAAAATTCTAGAAAAGAATATCAGGGAGTATTTTTAGAAACTGAAAGAGCTTGAAATAAAAAATATTGTTTATCATATTAAGTAAAGTCGTATAGAAATTTCCTGCTTGCAGTATATCTACAATTCAGTTTAATACTGAAGTAATAATATTTAGGTAAATAGAAATGTTTATTTATAAAAAGGTCTTATACATTGGGTTAAATTTTTTAGTTGCGAGGTCATGTACAAATCTTCGATTTAGGCCTTCTTCATGCTTATAGTGCTGAAATGGTAAATGAATGGTAGGTGTTCTGTCTTCAGTTCAACAATTCATGGAACCATCTTTCTCACTTTAAGCATGAATGCATGTAAAATTTTGGAATCTAAGTTCCAGTATCAACAAACCTCGTGCTTAAAATATAATCAGATATTTCAAAAAGCCCTACAAAAACTTGACTTAGGTTAAACTTTATGTTGTGTTAAAGTATTATCATACAATGCTTTTAAAAAAATTATAATTTTCGATAAGTATGAAATTTCTAATGCAAGACATTAATAAAAGTATGATTTTTGATAAATATTAAATGTATAAATTCTCAGTTTCGTTCTCATTGTAAATGTTGAAAATTTGCTGCTTTTCTTAATACTGTATTAAGTTAGCTCTCTACTTTTAGAATTTTATCTTTTCAATAAACTATTTCCACTTAACTGATTCTTCATTGCAGAGTAATTTAAAGTTCTATAAATTAATATTGAATGAAATGATAGTTAATAATAACACTACAATCCCTCAAAATGAAGAACTCATATACTTGATAAACACATAAGAATATATATCTATGAACACTATGTGGAAATAATCACAGGACATCCGGTACTGTAGTTTTCAAAGACATCAAGTGGATAATTAATATGATGTTACACCTTCTTTCACTTTAATTACAACATTTATACCATTCATGGTAGGTAATTCACTGAGTTCTGATAAACAGTTGCCGGCAATGTGCTTCAATTCTTCTGTAACACTGTAAACACATATCACATATTTGTTTTTTGGTGGAGTGGGTCTGAAGCAGCCAATGTTACAACTCATTCCAAAGATGTTCTGTAGGGTTTTCAGTGGTTTTCAGCCGGTATGGCAAGCACTTCCATCTAATTACTGTCAAGCCGTGACATGATAGAGCGTTCTGTAATAACAGGAGCATTATCGTGTTAATATAGAAAAGAACCCGTTACAAACTTTTGCCATAATGTCAAAAAAGTACTGGTGTCTAAAATGCCTTCCTTAAAACCCGAAGTTATCTACTCAGGAAATAAAACTAACAAGTCAAGCCAAGGCGGGAGAAGCAATTCAAAGCACTACCGCTACAAAATTTCTAGATTAACACAATATTATAAATATTATTGCAATATTGTGTCAAACTTGAAATTTTGTAAGCCCATAGCAAATACATACCACTCGCAGGTATTTACTCGGTTCGTAAACGCTGACCAGAGTACCAGATTATGTATCATGGTTCATCATGCCCCGTCACATTCTTCCAGTGTTTCTGAGACCAATTACGTTACTTTTTCCCCCATTGCAAATGCAACTAGGTATTGATGCATGTGATTAATAGCTTAGTGGCGCAGCATGACCATGAAAACCAAGCTAATTCAGCTGTTGGCGGACAGTCCAGTCACTTAGCTGTATACCTGAGACGGAAATCTTTCGCAATCTGTGTGAACAACAAGAAAAAAATCTTCTCAAACTTAGACTGAGATAGTTATTTGTCGTGAATTTCATGCAACATGCTTTAGAGTATCTTGTTCACGATCAGTTAGTTTCTTGGGCTTGCCGGAGCAAAATCTCAGTTCAATATTTTAAAGTCTTTTCCACTTGACAATGAAACCGTTTTCTATAAACCGGGGGACGTTTTGTTACTAAGAACATTCTGACTGTCTATCCAAGTTTATAGGAATCTACAATCACGCATTTTTCAATGTATTAAATTGTTGATTCATTGGAACAGAAAATAAGCTTTTAACTTTTCAGATTTTATTGACATACTATCATTAAGGTTGTTCTGACATCATACTGAGACCCTTTACTTTAACTGAAGGTGTGCTGGTGACATTAGCTACAAGGAATTCATACATATAGATGCTTCAGTTACATATGCATATGATATTAATGAGCTGATATAAAGAATTATAAAAAACTGGAAGATATTTTTTTCTGTGGCATGTCATACAAAATTATTCATCATCAATATAAATTAAACCATAAATTTTCTAATAAATTAAAATGTTTTAAGCATTCTTCAAATTATTCCTGTAAGGAATAAAAAAGTTATAAAGTCTGTTGAAAGGGGTAAGTTCATAAAGAAGTGCTTAGAAAATAAATATATATACGTATTACAGATATCTGTCAAAAAAATAACTCAAAATTTAGTAAAAGATTTGAAACCGTGTAGTAACAATCTACAGATAAAGAATGTTATGATATTATCTTTTATATTTACCGAATACTTTTGCTTTTTGGGAAAAGTTTTCATAGTTAGGGGATAGTAATTGTGTGTTTCAAGAGAGATATTCAGAAAAATTCCAAGCAATCTTTCAGATAATTATGCATGAAAAAAATGAAAATACATCACCCATCTCTGGTTATTCAAAAGATTGGTACTGAACCTGACACCTTTCTATCCAAACAACGAGGTTTTTTTTCCGTAGACCAAGACAACCTTTCAACAAAAGATGTAAAAATTATTGACTTCATCGCAGGATTTTTAATCACTGTTCATATTTAGAACAAGGTTGTCAAGCTGCAATTCTTCATTCTCCTTGTATCAAAAACTCACATCCAAATTATCAGCCGGTGGCGGAATACCAAAAATCATTCAAAACGATTCCTCAAATCTTCAGGAGTATATAAGTACAGACATTCTGGGTTGGTTGAGACGAATATTTTAAACACATTTTAAACAGTGCCTCCTCCACCATGCACTGCTATATTTTAAATAGTACCTCATTAGAACTCACAGAACTTTTAAATAAACGCACGTGAAGATTCAATTCGAATTTACCTTCAGTGCATTTCTTGACAAATATAATAAGTATTTCTGGAAATTATTGAGGTCGGAGTAGATAAAAAGTATTGATATGAAATGAGAATTTTAACATCTGCAATACATGGTAAAAGATGATAAAAGAAGAATTCATGATAAAAGAAGCAAATATGGAATTCATGGGTTCACATGAAAGCGTTCCTAAGGACCATTCAATTTTAAGTAGTCTGTAAGACAAATGAAAGGAAATGGTGCTAGTCTTTTAAATTACATGAATGACCTTTGGATATCGTGTATCAACGTCAGGAGCTCTGAATAATTTCAAGACTATAAACAACTTCAACTATAATTTGTTTTTTGCAACAGTTTACTTGCATCATTATATTTCCCTGTACCTAGCTCAGAGTTGGGCTGTACTAGTTGATGGAAGCCGCTGGATGGGAATCTTCGTTATTTAGAAGCAGGGATCAAGCAAAATACCCAATAATGTTTGACCTTTCACACCCAGAGATATAAAGATTATAACAGTCATTACGGTAAGTGAGTCTTCGGATACTCAAAGCTTTGCATTACAAACAAAAGAGGGTTTCAATAGTTTATCAATGAAAGCCTGATGCAAGAATAGTGCCAAGTAATATTCTTAGACACATTTTGATTATTTATCTAGCTTCATAGCTTCAGGGTTATCATTTATGTTTGATCCCATCGCAAATAACACATATTGTTCTTATCCATTGAATATTGCCATACAGACCCATCACATATAGTGATAGTATGAATTATCTCTTGTTCATGCTCAATTATTTCTTGTTGCGTTTTTTGGGACTTTGTACAGCAGTCATTATATGCATTACTGATGCATTAGAGCATGTTGCTGTACTCTATCTTTGAGTTCTCAGTAACGTAGCATTTCAGCAAAACAATTCCTAATCGCATGTTATCTGCACTTCACTGAGCTTCCTTGATATAAAATGTGTTCTGTGATGTTATCCTGGCCAGAACTTTTTCCTGATCTCTCACCAAATGAAAATGCTTTTTCTGTAGCTGCCGAGCAACTGTCCTGTTACCACTCAAACGCCACGTTAATTAATAAACTGTGGCAAATATTAGAAGCTGCATAGATTTCTATAACCATATATTTTATTTAAACTCTGTTTGACCTCATGACCAAGAAAATAAATGATGTAGTAAAGGCAAAGATAGTTATTTTGCATGCTGATTTCTCAGGATCTGTGCATTTAAATTTCCTGAAAATTTAATATATGTTCTTCCTACTGCATTGTCAAACAAATCTCACTCTGTTAATTTGCATTCTTCTCATGTGTAACAAGCTTAATATCTAGTAGCGTAGATAATTTTTGGTGTTGCAGTAATTTATCATATTTAGCAAAGGACATCACTTTTTTCTGTGGATCTTAATTTCTATGGTTTTGTTTTCTGATTTTGAATCACTGCATAACAGATCTATTATTATGTAGTTACATTTCCTATATTTTTAATACGTAGATATTTATAAATAAACTCATATTGAAATTTTCGTAGGAATGCAATTAGAAATGAGTATAAACCCTAAAATTATTTTGCAGCTTCATATAAAAGCTTCTTTGTTTTTATTACACACATTGCAGTTCAAGTCGAGAAAAGAACATATGGTATTTTTTTCAGTAAATTTCGGCTCAGTAAGAATTGAATAGGCTAATCTTTTTCGCATGACAATTCATTTTATTATTATTGTTATTTTATTGTTATGTTAACAAATTTAAATCTTATGTGCAGGAATTTGGAAGTGTTATATTTTAAATTATTTTTATTCTTTACAAAAGTGTAATAAAATACATCTGAAAACAAAAATATGTTTTAAAAATTACTTCAACTTATGATTGAAGAAAATAAGTTCCTAAACTGTTAAAATAATTATGCTTAAATTTTAAAAAGACAAACAATATAGAATATTACATTTTATTTCCTTGCTTCTATTAGCTAAATACATCACTTTCATTCTTTGATCAATTAAAGTTAAATGTTTTGTTAAATGATTTTTTTGAGCGTACTTAGGCTTATACATATATATATATATATATATATATATATATATAATCCAAGGAAAAAAATGCTTTCTATTAAAAATCAGCTTTTTTTCTGTTATTCTGGGTTGGGCTCCAAATTATTAAAATGTCTAAAAAAACAACGTAACTATAATCAGCTATATTATTTAATTAGATAATCATTTAATTTATGCGAGACAATCGTATTAAACTCACAAAACATCTCTTATACTAATAGTTTTAAATATTTTATTTCTGCAAAGCAAATTATTGAGGCATAGTTAAATATTTATAATATTGTTAATATATATACTGGACTGTTACAGAATGAAGCAATTATGTGTGTAAAATTAAGTTACGCACCTATCGCGGATAATGCACAAAATTATGAATAAAAAGGAACGAATCAACAAGAATAAATGTGTGTGTAAGTGTTCATACTTCCTTTTAGAGTGTCCATTCTTCTCTCCAGGCACATGGTTTTAATTCCATAATTAACATAATTTCTCTCACACTTATTACTTGCTAATCATAAAATTATTTGCTATTTACAAGTAGTTTGTTCATAGTTCACTCCTCCATAAAAGATTCCATTTTTTGCTTTGAACGAAAAACATTTCGTTTTGTTAAATACTGTTTTTTTATAAATTTAGACATTTCAGATAAGTCATAAAACAGATAATATACTTGCTGATAATCGGAAGTTTTGAGTATCGTTAAAAATGACACAAATTGAGAACATTTTTAAAATCTTTGTCACGGGAATTCTAAAAAAACTACCAATATTGCATTTTTACCATATTTTCAGCAATATCGTAAAAATGACAAAAATCACTTTTCCAAATTCAAATTTCAATGAAAAATGAAAATACCGTGAATCAGAAAAAGAATGTGTCAGGAAAGTGTTCAGGTATTAAATTGCATTTTTTTAAATAATAAAATCACCATTAGAAATCTTCTATAATTTTTGTTGCGGTGATATTTAAAGTACAAGATATTTTATCTTTACTTGTGTGCGTGTTAACATCAATAAAGATTCCATGTTCTAGCAGAAATCGGTTTTAAATTCAAAGAAAATAAAAATATGCAGCTTGAAAATTAATTATTTTCAGCTGAGAAAACTAAAAAGTAATAAATCAATTCAAATTTTAAGCAAAATAAATATTTTGCTTAAAATCGTATGATTTATCGTATCGTTTTATCGTATGATTTATTATACGATAAAACATCTTAAAGTATAAAAAAAATAATAAAAAAGAGATAAGACGTGGTTTTCGTGTAATGCTAACCATGACAGAAAATATATTTAACGATAGAAAATTTGATCATTCATGTTTGAGTATTATTAAATTTTATTCTAAATTCTATAAAAAAATGATCTTGATTTCATTTAAAATTCAAGCATGGAAATTTACTGCCTTACATGAGCATTCTACTAATTGATTTGTTGAAAACAATAGAAAAAATCATTTATACTTAAGTGCTGCAAAATCAATTCAACAGCATTTTTTTTATTTTAAGGGAGGAATAATCTAAGGAGAAATAAAAGGAAAGCAAAAAGTACAATGATATAATATATATAACAGTAAAAGAGCATTTTCACATAAATTATCAAAACTTAATAGTATGTTTGATTCATTAAAAAGATACACGTTTAGCATGAATTTCTCGTTACTACAAACGAATATCTCATCTGAAATATATGAAATTCAATGTTAGATACACAATTTAATGTATTATACATGTCGGATAATATGAATGAAGTTTTGGAAGTTTAAGAAAAACTGTCTGTAATAAGTGTTACAATAATTCCGTTATTGAGAATCAGCTGATCACTAGAAACATTTCTGAAAGCTTGTACTTGAGATATATGAGGAAAAACGCATTTGAAACTTATGCAACAAGAAGATGCAAATGATTAACTTTTCAAAGTATTTATCTAAAATAGACAGCAATAGTGATAGCTACAATCTATTTAAATGAAGAAATCATACAGCAAGTTTCTTAAATACTAATTGTATTTCAAAGTTATTGGTGAAATGTTACAGCGATGACTTGGGTAAGGAATAGAAACGTGTAGGTATTGTTTATTAACATATTTTGGATTTTGATAGTTGTCGAATGGTAGTCTACCGGGAGTTGGCCGAGATCCCATGATTACACACATAAAATGAAATTGATGGGCTTAGGGTAGTTGTACAGAATTTTGTGCGGGATCTTAAAGCTTCATTATCATTAACAGCTGAAAAGACAATCATATTGTCCATATTGCTTTAATGAATCGTACAGTTCCGTAACAAGTCCTGTGTTAAGAAATGGAGCTGTTTGCAAGGCAACGAGTACATACACAAACAATTTAACGATGTTTTCAGCAGCATGGAATGTTGTCTTGATAATCATAGATTTGGCTTTGCTTAATTTTACATCACAACAATAATGGCTTCAATATTGAGATGGACAATAAGTACAGGTGCAGGAATGAAATTGCGTCGTATTTTCTGAGGAATCCTGGTTCTGTTCACAACATCATAATAGCTATATCCGTGTTTGATGGCATCATGGATCCTATTGCCTGAGTACATTCGATGTCATCATATTTACCCTTCATCTAGATAGTAAGGTAAAGATTGATAGTTATGCCTTTGACATCGGACACTTAAAGTAGAGTTTGTGACATTTCTGCTGATTTAATGTTCATAACTCAATCCTTTATTCGAGACATAGGAAGCACTACTTTTTAGCAAAATAACGCACAACCTCATGCTTCCGATATTGTACAGACCTTACTTGAAACAGAAAAGGACCTGAAGAAAGCTATGTTTTGGCAAAATAACGCACAATTACATGATGCCGGTATTAAGCGGACCTTTTTTTGATGCAGAAAATGTTTCATGAATTTTCAAACCTTATAATCAGTTTTCAAGTCCTCTCACCTAAGAAAATACCTATCAGTGAATGTTGAGTAACTTGCTCGTCACCATACGTCCCTCACTACAATAAAAAATCCAATGGTTCAATATGTGGCATCCCGTTAAACATGAACTGCATAAGTAGCTTTATTTTTATATGACCTCTAATCTCCGTCTGACTCAAAGTCTAAGCGTATAAATGCTTCTATTGCAACCAAAAGTGACTATTCTGGTTACTGATGTCTCAGGATTTATGCTCCTGATTTTTCTTGGAAATTTAATTACATGTTATTTCTATGATATGTTTGTCTAATGAATGTTGTATTCTCTACATACTTTCCTGATATAGCAATTTTAATGTGCGGTTACATGTAGCTTTTCATTCAATATTTATTTTTATAAGTATTTCTTGTGTTATTGAAAATTTGTCTAATTTTTTATTTACATATTTGCTTGTTTATTTAAATTTTTGCACCAAATTATAATTTTGTTATAAAATTTCATTTATAAGAATGAAAATCGAAATTTACGTCTGCTCTCATTTATGAAACTCAACTGTATTGATTGCTTATATAATGAACTATATATTCTCTTAATTTAAATTTAATTTTCTCATGATTATCAGAATCAATCTTTTTTCTAAACTCAGATCAATATCAGAACCTGAGGCATTGATTTACAGATGCTTATTGCAGGTGGTTATAAAATAATGAAAATATCCTAAATTTATATGGAATTCTTTACTAATGTATCATAAGACAATCTTTGGCATGTAGTATATCCAGGGTTCAACCGGAAATCAAATCATCCAAATGCCAAATATTGCTTAGAAAAATATCATTTTTCATAGAGATATCGTCAGAGAAAGTTCGGGGAGAGATGTCGTAGAGTATATTTATTATAGATTAAAAATGCTCAAAAATAGATCATTACGGTTTCCTTTCATTAAAGTCAGTAGACACTGTGATCCAAAGTAGATATTTTACTTTATCTTCTCCTGGGAATTGACTCATATAAGTACTAAACAATATTTAGAAAAATATTGTACCATTCTTCATGGAGAAGCTTTGAAATTTCGGGAGGAGGTACCGATGAAAGTTATTGACTCCGAATTTAATGCTCTAAAAGGAAACACAAAGGTTTAACTATATTGTGGTTGGTGGATTGTTCGGGACAAAATAGATATTTTATTTTATTCTCATGCTCATCAAACCATGTTTTGACAAATTACTTTGCATGAATAAGAGCATTATCATCGTCTGAAAACTTTATCTTTTGCGGAAAATAAAGTTTGCACTTAAGTTGGACTTGGTTATCTAAAACTTCTCCGTAAATATAGCCAGTAATTCTCCTTTTCAGAGTTACGATTAGTCAACAGAAAACCACACCATGCTTGCCCATACCAGGGCAGATCTATTTCAATACTTGGGAGTTGGAAGAAAAAACAATCATGAAATTAATGTCGTGGGAAAAGTGTTCGGTTCGGTTTGGAAGAACATATTCATCATTCATCTCTGTCAACCCAGCTTTGTGATTTTAGTGAAATTGTAGAAGGCATAACATTTGTAATAAGTGGGTTATGAATTGTTTTTCTGTCGTTCTGCTTATGAAGATACTTCTGAACTGTGATAATTGACACTGGAGAATCCAGGTGTATATTGAACTCTGCTGTCATTTCTGCTTGTTTTTTTATTTTTTATTTTTTTTTATTTTACTTATTTATTTTTTTTTTAATATTTCAATCCGCTTCAAACCCATCGGTCTTTTTCAATTAGTTTCTTTGGTTAGTTATTTTGTTTTTCGAAGTTTATCTTGCTGAATTGTTGCTAGTTGAATTTATCTTTCTATGACTGTGTCATGCCTGTTGAAACACCTGAAAGCTAGGATGTTTTGGTAGCAACTGCTCCAGATATTCGGACCCTTATAATTTTGTCTCTTCGAAAGTCTGCAAACTCCTCGATATATTTACGACTTCTAAAACTACTTAACTACTTAAAACTATCAAAATCTGTGCGTGTGTGTGTGTGAATACTTTATATAAAAACATTCTCATAGTTGGGTTATATTTTTAAACATACAAAACGCATTCTTACGAATCACTTTTATTCATAATTGTTTCCATTACGTTGATAAAAACCTTTATAGTGTCATCATAATTAGAAATTTTAAATTTCCCAATTACTGAAATCCCTTTGTTTAATTTCTGAACCACTATAAGATTTCAACAGTATAGGTAAGTGTCGAACTCATATCACAGAAGGATGATCAAAGCGTTAATGTACAGGGTGATTATAAAAAAACTTTGCTAACATCTGCACTTCTAGCGTCCATTCTATTTAACCGATCATGATGATATTTCAAATATAGTTCTTTTGAGATATGCGCTCGAGATTCTGTGAATGGCAACACAGTGGCCCTCGCGGTTACAGTTATAGTGACAGAAACTCGAAATTTTCGAATGGCAACGTCTACTTTTTACCATCGCAAAATGTTCAGCACTTGCGAAAACCCTAAATAGCGTTGAAACGGTACCGATATGTCTAGAACCGGATGTGTTCTGCAAACACAAAAAAAAGTTCTGAAAACCGGCCAATAAAACACGATCTGGGCGCACGCAATAAATTTGCATGTGACAGAGTCAAGAAACCAATCACAGAACGCCGGTCGCCAGATATTCAGCGTAGGAAACCTATAAAATACCAAGCGGGTATGCGAAGTCGTCATTCGGGAACTCGCACATGCCGACGATATGAGTCTTCCTAGGAAAGTTCGCGGTGAATTGATCAAACTCTATTACCAAAATGGGATGAACGCTGCGGAAGCCTTGCGTGTGTATCGCCGCAATCATCGACAACGACGCGGCCCATGTACTCTGCAAGCTCTGCGTGATTTAGTGCGGAAATTTGAAGATACAGGCTGCACCTGTGACAAACAGCGCTCCGGACGGCCAACTGTTTCTGAGGACGTTGTCATGGAAGTGCACCATACAGTGACTGCAGGACACACAGAAACCGCAAGAGGCATAGCGCGCGTGTTGGATATTCCGAACTCAACGGTCCGCAAGCTCTTGCGCTCGGTACTTCACATGTTTCCCTATCGGTTCCAGCGCGTCCAGATGTTGGAGCCGGGTGACCCACAACAACGTCTGGACTTCGCAAATGCATTTTTGTTACGATATTATGCGGATAACGACTGGCCACTTCGCATACTATGGACGGACGAGGCGCATTTCACCTTAAATGGCAGCATTAACACAAAGAATTGTGTGCACTGGGGAGAGACGAATCCTCATGCTGTGGCGCCAGTACCATTATTTGACGCCAAAGTGACTGCTTGGTGCGGCATTACAGCTACATTTGTTCTGGGCCCGTTCTTCTTTGAGGAAACGACCCCGACTGGCCCTGCAACATGTTCTGTAACGGGCCCTCGGTATGCAGCCATGCTGAAAAATAATGTCTTACCGGAGTTGCGTCGGCTGAATGCACTCAATGACATTGTTTGGATGCAAGATGGCGCACCTCCACATATAGCGAGGTCAGTTAAAAGGCTCCTGGATCAGCATTTTGGTGATCGCATCATCTCACGCTATTATTCTTTTCCGTGGACTGCGCGATCCCCAGATCTGACACCTATGGATTTCTGGTTTTGGGGCTATCTCAAATCCAGAGTTTATCTGTGCAATCCTCAAACATTGTCGGACTTAAAGGATTCTATACGGCGTGAGATTGGAAACATCCCTCGTGCGATGTTGCGTGCAGCGACATTGTCCACCGTCTCCCGAATGCAATGCGTAATTGCCTGTGATGGCGCTCATGTGGAAAATGTTTGAAATTAATAAAGATTTTTTTCTCTATGTGTTCTCATCATTGAGCAGTGTCTTGTCTCTGTTGTATGCATTATTCCTCCGTGCGCCTTGAAGAACTGTTTGTATGTGTATAACACGTCGGTTTTCGGACATATCGGTAACGTTTCAACGCTATTTAGGGTTTTCGCATGTGCTGAACATTTTGCGATGGTAAAAAGTAGGCGTTGCCATTCGAAAATTTCGAGTTTCTGTCACTATAACTGTAACCGCGAGGGCCACTGTGTTGCCATTCACAGAATCTTGAGCGCATATCTCAAAAGAACTATATTTGAAGTATCATCTTGATCGGTTAAATAGAAGGGACGCTAGAAGTGCAGATGTTGGCAAAGTTTTTTTATAATCACCCTGTATAATTTCCTAGTCAACTTGATCAAAATTTTGAAAAATGGCTGTGGTACTTAGTTGAAAATATATTAAAGTTTATTAGGGTAACCCAATCTTTATAAGTTTTCTATCACAATCAGCTACTTTGCAGTTCGCTTCACTTTCTCACTCTTTACTTGTATTTGACTCTTATAACAATTTTTTAAACAAAAACAAATTTTAAAAATATAAGCTAAACTAAACTCTAAAGCTATTTAATAAAGTCAGTAAATTTTATAAAGCTGAAAAAAATTATTCTGAAGAGCATTCAATCGATGCATTACATCATACAACATTTATATCTTCAATTGTCAGAATATACTCCTTACAATTATTTTAAAAACAATTATGAACACAATAATTTCTCTCGAATTAAAGAAATCGTATCACCTATTTTTTAAATTAAGACATTCATTTCAGAGTTACAAAGAAACGAGCTCAATAAGGTGTTGACTCTCCTCTAACCTGTATGCAAACTGCCACGCGGTTTGACATAGACTAATAAAGCTTCCGGACGGTCTGCTGCGGTATTTCTGTCAAAATTTACTGCAATTGTCTCTGACTAGGTAATCAAAATTGTCTAATATAAATGAAGTCGCCTTCCCATTATATCCTAGATATACTCGATGGGAGAGAGATCTGGTGATCTGACTGGCCAAGGGATTATTTGACAAGCTACAAGACAGTTTATAACAACACGTACCATATGTGCTCTGGCATCATCTTTGCTGAAAAATAAGACCACTGTACTTCAAAACTCTGTGGTGTAAGTGTGCCTCTAATGATGACCAAAATGGGTCCAAATATCAAAAGAAATGGCACACCAGGTCATAACTCCTGGTTGAGAGTCTGTGAGGCATACAATAATGAAAACAAGATCGGCACGTTACCCTAGGCTTCTTCAGACAAGTCTTCGATGATCTTCAAGACACAGTTGGAAGCAGGATTCGTTGTTAAAGACAATACATCCCCAGTCAGCATCATTCCAACCTGATCGAATCAAGTACCACAGTAATTTGGTTTGACAGTGTGCAGACGAGAGTGGTAGTTAGCGTAGCGGTTAGTACCAGCGTAGATTTTGCTCTATCAGCCATCTGTGAATGGTTATGTGGGACTCTCCAGTACGGACCACACGTCTGATGTTTGATAGCGATAAATCAAGTGTTGTGACAGTTTTATTGATACTTTGTTCTACGGATTTGCTGTAGCTCTAGGTCAACCATTCCATCATGACGCTGAAATCTGTCATTGTCCACCTATTCTTGCTAACATCATCGCTTCGACCCAAATGACGATGGATTTTCATATTTACCTAACTTGTCCAATTTAGTGATACGACTTATTTTAAACTCTAAAGTTCGCTCGTAATGAACTCGAACCCTACAGCGAGGCATTTTTTCAGTCGTTAAAAGGTATCCTAAATCACAGTGTAATAAAAGTTTTTACCAACAAGTTCAAGAATAGCTCCTTATATTCATTTGCTGGTTGCGCAGTTCCGATGCACGGAAGATCACACTATTTATTTATTGGACACCAAATTTAAATCATTTATATATTTTTAAAACATTTGTGTATATATGAAATTTTAAATCAATTGGATGTTTTCTTCTTGTGGTATGTGTAAATTTATTTGTTATAGAATACACATGAGTTCTAAAAAACACAAAGCTTTGATATTCTACTTCTATAGTCAAAAATAGAATTAAAATGTGGGCAGTTTCTTAAAGTTTATATATATATATATATATATATATATATATATATATATATATATATATATATATATATATATATATATATATATATATATATATATATATATATATATATATATATATATATATATATATATATACAGTATGTCCACTAAAGTCCCTTGCCACCCTCTTAACTTCGGAACGGCTGCTGCTATATTCATAAAAGTGATGTCTAGGTATAGTAAAGTAGCCATGCGCTACTGAATGAAACCACCTACCGTGCCACTTGGTGGAAAACTGTGGAGTTAGCATTCGTATCTCGAAAGCGGAACGAGATAGGTAAAAAAAGTGATTTACAAAGTTGTAGAGCATCCTCGATTTAGTATGAAAAAATACCTTGTAAGCATAAATGTGAAGAATACAACGGTTAAAACGCGCATTTGTTGTTTCGTGCTGTGACGTGGCACATCGTACGTGTGCATATTTGAAAAAACAAAAAATCGTTTCGAAATGAGAAGAACCGAAGTATTAAAAACAATTCCAACAATTTGTATGCAGTATGTAAATACGTAAGAAACATCATGCCTGTTCACCTGAAACAGCTATAAAAGAGACATCTTCTTGGTAATACTCGATTTTGTGGAGAGTCTGCCGTTGTTTAATCTTAAGAATCTATGGTTTCAACATGACGGCGTGACTGCTCACTAGACATCTTCAGTGAAGCAATACCTCGTCAAGGAATTGGGCAACCAAATACTAGGTTATGGCGGTTTCGAAAAGTGGCCTCCACATTCTCCTGATCTTACTCCACTGGACTTTTTCCTGTGGGGATACTTGAAACGACAGGTGTATGCGACTCCTCCACAAAAATTGCAGGACCTTAAATGACACATTACGGTCGCGTGTTCCAGTGTGTGCAACGTAATCCTCAAGCGAGGATCCAAATGTGCATTGCAGCTGACGGTGAGAAGTTTGAACATCTTAAATAAAGTATATTGTTATAACTATTTGTTTTTTTTTTTTATCTTAGATCGTTTTTTCACGTTACAGCACGAAACAACAAATGCGCGTTTTAACCGTTTATTCTTCCCATTAATGAATACAAGGTATCTTTTCGTACTAAATCGAGGATGCTCTACAACTTTGTAAATCACTTTTTCTCTCTATCTCGTTCCGTTTTCGAGATAGGAATGCTAACTCCGCAGTTTTCTACCAGATGGCGCAGTAGTCTGTTTCATTAAATAGCGCATGGTTACTTTACTATACCTAGACACCACTTTTATAAATATAGTAGCAGCAGTTCCAAAGTTAAGAGGATGGCTAGGGACTTTAGTGGACATACTGTATATATATATATATATATATATATATATATATATATATATATATATATATATATATATATATATATATATATATATATATATATATATATATATAAGCAAAATAATTAAACTGAAAATATTACTTATTCGTATGAACATTCAAACAGACAATTCCTTAGTTGTATATCAAACGATTATTTTCCAGAAACTTCATTTTTTAAGCACTATTCGATTTTGATCACACTTGTGTGTGTGTGTTTTTTCTCCTTATTATTATTTTTTTTTACCATGAGTTCTTACTTACGTATAATTTAAAAAAGGAGATACTTGTAAAGCACATTTCAATATCATTTTGCATAAGTTATTGGGCATTTAAATTTTCAAATATGAAAAATGTTTTTTAATTATAGTCAGTTCAAATGTGTAAAATATTTTATTCTTTAAAATACAACTTTTTGAAAAAGTTTAATGAAAATTTTACGCTTCAAATAACAAATCGATTTACTTTCGGTGAACTTTCATCTGATGAATTAATGTGTATACTATACAAATATTTTTAAACTGCTCCTATATAATGTAAGAGTTGAACTTACGATAAACTTTAGGATTATTTCCGAAGTTCGTGGAAAATGCTAAAATATTCATGGTGTAAAATTGAGTTAGAAAAAAAATTTATTATTTTCTCAGAAGAAAAAACCACCAAATATGAATTAGTAAATTTCATTAGTATTCCGAATTGCATTATTGATTTATCTAGCAAGATGATATTGATAAACGAACGACTTTGGCTAAGTAATCAAAATATTTAATTATATTTCATAAGATAGATTTCAGTTACCTTGAAATAACATTACTTTTCTTGTTAATATTTTATGCTTGATAATTCTAACTGAACAAGTTTTCCAGAAGTTTGGCAATTACTTTCTTTAGCTTTGCTTGGTTGTAACTTGTCCTTAATCTTAATTTTAAAGCAATGTTGTCAAAACAATGCCACTAGTTAAGAATTTTACGGAATTTTTAATTCCCTTGCTTATCTCAAATTCAAAAGAGATTAATATTTGACTAATATTGAAGTTGGTTTAACTTGTTGCGCTAACTATATTAATATTTTATTACAAGTAATGTCTTCGCTTAATGTCACTAGAATTATTTGCAGATTTTCTCTGTAAATTAAAACCCAATCACAAAGTTAAAATACCAGCTTGTTAAGAGAGTTGCTTGATTCTCAAATCACAGTTATTAAATTGTCTTAGCTTAATGTCTAGTGATTAAACCAGAATAATATATTTCTAACTACACAGAATAAGTTTGATTTCAAAATCAAGTAATATTATTAATTACATTGATTATATTTTTAACTGGTATCACACTTTCTGCAGTATTACTTAAAGAAAAAAGGGCAGTATGTGTGATAGAGAAACTGTCATAAGACGCATCGATCCAGTGTCAGAGATGATTGATGTTTAAATCTCACCTTGAACATTGATACTAGTGGCGGTTTAAAATCCACTTTACGATGCTGATCGTGGTTTATTTTGTCCCTCGTGAACAAAAGAGCTATAGGTAGTATGCCAAGCCAACAGACATACATAAAAATAAGATTTATAATTTAGCTACATTTTAAGGTAAAATATTTACATTCAGTCTTTGATTTTTATTTTATTTAAACTTTTGATTATGTTTATAAATTTGTGGTCTGTTTAAAAACTTTTAATTATATGTATTTATAATATTTAAAAACTTTTAATTCTATAATATAATAAATATAAACTACAAGAATATATATATAGGTGTAAATGTATTATTCACACACACACATCCGACTTCGTCAGTAAATTACCATTTTAGAAGGAAAGTCTTAAAAAGAAGAAGAAAGTTACCAAAAGAAAAGTCTTATAAACTCTAATGTATACAAAACATTTATACGCTGTGTTGACTTTAAGCCAATACTTATAACATGCGAATTAGGGTTTGTTCCTCCTTCTGTTTTTCAAATTATTTCAATGTGAATGCATAGAATGATTTCATTTTATATGAAATATTTACTAGATGTCTTTGGATTAAAATTTTATTTACAATAATTTATGATAAAATCAGATATTGAGAATTATATAGCAACAAAATAAATTTATCACTTATATACTTAATAAATAAAACAACAAAAGTCCATATTAATAAAATTAACAGATATATTGTGAGAGGAAATTGAAAATTTCTTACTTTTTAGTTCAAGAGCATTTATTCAATTTTTAATGCTAAGTTTTTATGCCTTAGTGAAATAATACCTGTACATTATAGTATAAGCAGCAGTAATACATGAATACACATAGCAGTCTTGTAGTACTTTGTGTCGAATAATGATTTATATATATGTATGTATATATACATCCATGTAGCTCTTGATATGTTCTGTATTTCACAGCCTTCCAATCAATTCCAATCGAAACTGTGTTTCTGCAATGAATTAAGTCATCCTTCCACTAGTTTGTACTTATAATTATCAGTTACATTCAATCATAAATACGTTCATGGTATCACCTTTTATTAAATATTTGACTCTGCAAAAGAGACAGCCTAAAAGATGTTATAAGGCTTTTTTAAGAATCCACTACGTATTTAAGACATTTTGTAGGCAAAGGCTACATTAAGCTGTCGCACGAAAGGAAATACGGAAAAATCTCAAAAATTCCGGAATCCACCCCGACATACATGCATGCAGAACAGCTGCGTCATTCTCCCGTTGTTCAACATTGTCTGGTAACAAACCTGGGATCGACCGCACCAAAAAGCCTGTTTTTTCTATCAGATCACGTTGAGCCTCTACCAAATGTTTTGTGAAATATGATGGGGTGAAATAAAAAAAAATGTGAAAAGAGTACAGCACCGAGATATATTTATCTTTCTTGCACCGTGTGCACCAGGACAATCATATACTAATATACTTTTTTATCCCTACTTCAAAGTTCCCTTTATATATTTTATTTATATACATATTTATTGAATTTACTTTAAAAAATTTAGAATTGCTTGTATCTTCTTTACAGATTTTCTATTTTTCAACTGTCAAAATGAAAGTAAATAAATTCTTTTTTTACGATTTCTGTGAATAGTTCTCAAGTTTTAATTTTTGTAGTAGGTTGTAGTTCTTTGTTTTTAAGTATTTTTCTGATATATAGATTAATTCAGTTATAAATTCTCTGTAATACATAAAGTTTTGAATAAAAATTATATATTAACTTTTGTAGTCCTAAGTTAAAAGAATTTTTTAATTCGTATTATTTTTCTATTTTCCAGTGATATCGAGAAGGTATTAATGTAATTAGAGATAATATTAATTTACCAAAAAAAATCACCTATTATAATGTATTTTATGATTTATATAAGCACCTAGTGATAGGACTTAGCCCAAAAAAGAACAAATCACTAGATGGAGCATTAAAAAGAATTTATAGAGTGCATTATTTCCACTTATTGACAATTGTGCAGCCTTTACAATATGCGACTATGCTGGAAATGAAGCATCTATAGCATTTAATGGTAGTTAGTTTAGATCCTATAGAATATCTCTTATTTTGGTTGCTGAATGTGAACTGCAAGGGAAATTCCTGCAGAATTTTAAACATGCTCTACAAGTTGAAATTGTGATTAATTTGGTTTATTAATTTTTTCAAGAAACACCCTCAGTTTCTAAACATTCATCTGTCAGATGAGAACGGTAAGTAGAAACATTGCCAATTTTATAAAATTATCAGGCCCACCTAAACTTACGTAGAGCAAAAATATCATTCTAAAACTTTATACATCAAATGAAAAGGAAAACATTTGTATATTTGTAAATTATATAGAAGTTAGTATGCTAAGCCAACCTGTTGTCATTCTTGACCAAACAAACTATTCTACCATCTCTCTCTAATTTCAGAGAACAGAGAGGGGATCATTAATTTACTCTAGAAGGTTCATCGATAACATTAGGTTAGGAAGAATCTGTATTCATCAATAAATAGGACTTTTTAGTATAATTGTTTCAATATAAATGTATAATAACAAACGGTGTGTAGAATGGCACAGAGCACAGATATTAAGTCCTATACTCGGATATTTTTCATGCAATCTTCTAAAAGCAATAACTTTGAAGTTTAGCTCTTAATGGCCGCATAAATTGTATTAGGGACCAGGGAATCCACCATGCTCTCTTTTTCAACTATGTTTTTAATTGATCACATATTTCTTGGACATTTTTCATGTCTTTTCTTCATGAATTCAATCTTAATGAACTACTATGTTAAGTTAAACCTAATACTAGAAGTTTCTTTGAGTCTCTAGAAATCTGCTCACTGCCCAGCCCCTCGATTGTCCCAGGTGTTTGCCACCTCAGTATGTTACTGGTTTCTAGTTTTGACTGAATGATTCTAAAAGTCATCAGTTTTGAAGAATAATAATAATAAATGTATTGAGAAGTGTAAAATCGAGAATGAAATATTGAATTGTATACATCTGTATGCAAAATTTTTTCATTTTTTGTACATTATTATATATATTACGCAATTCTTCATTATACATAACAATAAGTATCCTGAAAGTTTCAAAATATCATAAAGTAGAAGTTTTAATTTTTAATTTATTAGTCATGCATATTTCTTTTTGTATTGGTATAATGTGTGTTAGAAACAATGCTTTGTATTATTTTTATTATATAACATGTAACTATAATTTTTAGTTTCAATATTTTTTATTAATCCAAACATCTTTAATTTTTAAATCATTTGCTTCTCTCACTGCATTTATCCTAAATAAACAAAACATTTATTTTCAATAATTTTTCCTTAAGAAAGAAAGGGAGAGAGAGAGTGTGTGCGTCTGAAAGAGAGATTTTTTAATTTCTATTGAGTGCCTAATTTGTAACTAATATGTACCATATGAGGTGAACATGATGTGAAAAAACCCACATGATATAAAAATGACTTTAAAATAACCCATGGTGGCATTTAAATGTTAACTTATTATGAATAATTTTTTTTAAAAGGTAAAGTAATAAGTCTTTAGTTAACAGAAAAATCGCATAGGAAGACGATTATTATATTAAAATATTTTATTAAAGTGGACACAATATGTGAAGCATATATATGTACATGTAATTCTTGAAAATAATGTTAGTATAAAACAGAAATAACTGGAAGTCTCCGTTCTACATTATTTTATTAAAGAAAACAAGCGTGTAAGCTTGATATGTATGATTTCCAACTGGATTTTAAACTAGTAACGTCTATGGTAGTTGAAAGCAACGTCTTGATGAATTTTACCCGCAGTCTTTCAAATGGCATCTTGGAGTTTCATCTAAAAGAATAGGAAGGACCGATCAACAAAAGTCACTTTAATTAATCCCATACCCCATATAAAATCTAAGAACATCACTGAGTATTTGATCTTACTACCTCAAACTATTACTTAATCTTCACAAAAAATTCAAACAGAATATCTTCACAAATTATTTTTTCTTAGGTTGAATCCCCATCCTGGATAAAATTTTGGCCTTTTTTTGCTAAAAGGGAAAAATGAGTTTAATCGAAAAGGTTAGAATTTTCTTATATGAATGCTCTACGCCATATACAGAGTATATAATCGCGAATGCAGTTCAAAACTAACTTCATCAGTATATATATATATATATATATATATATATATATATATATATATATATATATATATATATAAGACGTTAAAAAACTATTACTATTCCCATTTTGATTTTACGAAGATTTCATTGGTATCTCTAAATATTATGTATTTCAACGACTACTGTCTACAAGTGCAAAATCCTGTTGCATATAGTTCTTAAACTGACCAAAGGAGGAATGACCAGGTGTACTTTTCATTCCTAAGTATTTATTCTTTCAGTTAAAAAAATACTGATATTCATCCCCGAATACAGAAATAAAACTTAACTCAGAAAACAGATAACTGAATTCGCTCCACACATGAACCTCGGTTCGACAAGTATTTCTACGACTACGGAGAAAGAAAAATAAAGAGGTCCCAAAAAATAAAGGGAGGAGGAAAGGGACAGAAAAAGGGAGTTTAACAAAAGAAGGGAAAGCAGGACTACAAGAGAAAAGAAAAAAACGAGAAAACATACCGGTGTCGAAAGAAAAATTCGAATCTCTCGGTAAAACGCAGCATTCTTTTGATTTTTTATGGATTTTTCGTATTTTTTGTGGGTAAACATTTTATCTGTATTGGATTACATCATTAAATTGTGTATTGAATGTTTGAATGCATTTCTACTTAGGAAGAATCCGAGCTGCGCAAGATTTTGGAAACCTTCAAAACATATGAGCGACTGTTTTGCAACAATTTTTGTTTTCCTTCATTTATTCCTCTTATTTTCCTCTCTTCAATTTTTTTTATCTATGAACATAATTATTGAATTACTTTAACATGTTATTTACTTTATAAATAAATGTTTAATTATGAACGAATAAATGTTTCCATGTATTACCTTAATACAGTTGTGAAATTTGCTTAAACTACCAATGCAAGGAAACTAAACACACAGTTTATAATTTTTGCTTAAATATTAACAGTTCGTGAATAGAATTATAAAAAATACTAGTTAAATCTATTTAAATTAAATTTTAGATTTTTCTTTTATCATATAACATACAAAATCCCATGAATGATACATGAATTCGGTGAATTAAGTGCTACAAATATTATCATCTCTCTGGAATTACTACCGGAGATGCATAACTTGTAGTCATAATTCCATAGCACATTCGTAACTGGCCATTTGTCATTGATAGCAGGGCACAGTACAAATCGATCAGCCATTTCACGGATAAGTTTCAAATTCCCAAGGCATTGTGTTAACTTTGTACTTTTCACCATGGGAAATTTTTGGAATGCATCTAAATTCATCATTTGTGTAGAAGAATTGAATTAACAAAGCTTGACACATTGAATGAAGAATCTGTTTATCTCTAGTTACTTATTGGCAGAAATGTATGATATATATCATATCCGTGACATCTATTGATGATTTAGGGAATGATTTAGGGTATCATTAAAAATTATGTAACAGCCATTTTTCCATTTCCCCTTGTTTAATCTCTTTATAGTTTTAAAGAAAATTTGACAAACCTAAAACCTAAAAATACCATTGTTTCAAATATATTTAGGACTATGAGGTGACACAAATAGAAAATTTAATGGTGAGGTTTCCGAAATAGTAAATGTTCTCTCTCTCTCTCTCTCTCTTTGAATTCTTAATATATTCTTAGTTTCATTTAATATAAAATGGCTAATAAGTTTAAAAGGAGACTATTTGCTTATAACAGACAGATGTACTCATTAAGAATAATAAATTCGTAATTGAAAAGATTTTACGACCTGTATAATAAATTTTTTTAGCGTTTTTAAGTTACATGAAGTTTCCATAGCGCAATTTGTTCCGCTACATAAATATTCTTAATAAATTACAGGTTGATTTAAATTTAACGCGATCAGTTTAAAAGTGTATTACTGTTACGGTCAATTTTAATTTCTTTACGACTAGTTCAAATTTATTTTAAAACCGATTCTCCAAGCTGAACACCTGCGGCTTCAAAATTAGCAGCCGAACTATTTTTATTAGTAAGAGTAAATTATGACTCCAAAATTAGATTCTCAGACCTAAAATTAAATTTTATATCTTTTGACGGATGGTCGCTCAAATTCTGTCTTAAAAAAAGCATTGAGAAAAATTAGAGTACATTTTTCTAATGAATTAGTATCTACCTTTCGAAAAGTAAAATTTGGCTACCAATCAAAAGATCCAGGAAAAAAATGTGGACAAGTCTTTAATGAAAGAGAAAAAAGAACCTGCAAAGACTTGTCGCTGTTGAAAATCATTTTGTTAAAATAACTTTATCAAAGAAACTACAGATGTCGCAATCGACAGTTTATAACCAGAGAAAGAAAATTGGCTGTAGTTATGTTTATAAGCCAGTTTGTCATCATATATCTGCAAAGACCCTATAAAAATGAAGAAAACATTCATAGTCTCTGTATTTTCTCTTAGGTAAATACAAAACAAGGATATAACTTCAGATGAAACAATATTTCATCTGTTATACAATGTATTTCTCTCAAACAGCGTAGCAAAGACGCAACTGTTTTGCAAAAGGCAAGTTAGCTTCAGATGTTATGGCGTGGATGGCAGTGCCCTCTCAAGGCTTAACAAAATCTTTTTTACAGAACCAAAGATCAAAATTTATGAGAAATACCATCAGAATAAAATTTTGATGATCAAACAAGGAAAGAGCCTTTATCCTCAACGACTCTGCTTTTTCACCAAAATTATGCAACAAGTAATACTGCAAAATCAAAAATAAAATGTCTGAAAGATTTTAAAAAAATTTTAAAAATTTTACTCCTGCGAAAGGGCTACCATCATCTAACTACCATCTCTTAATTGTGCTCCTTCCGGCTATTTTTCATGGGAATACTTAAAAGAACAATTAAATAGACGTTAAACAAGAATACTTCAAGAACTTCAAAAAGCAATCAGAGGAAACTGAAAATACTCCCCCTAAAATGATCCGAAAAGCTCCTTTGGCTTGGTTCAAACATTTACGTATAAAGTCTACTATACTAAAGAAAACTACATTGAAAATATCCCATGTAAATAACTTAACTCAATAAGAATTATAATACTTGGAAATTGGTTCAATTTTTTTAATCAACCTGTACAATTACAATTTAAATTAAAATTTCGTTGATATTTTTAAATATTGTATTTTCATATATTTCTTTTATGTATATCTCAGGTCCTTAATTAAACATTTTAATGTGAAGTATAAATTCAATAACATTTAGCAATCGCGCACACACACACACAAAATCATGTTTAGTAGAAAGTAAATAATGACTTTAAAAAAGTGAATTTCGCTTGCACATTTTCATAAAAACAATTCTTCAAAATTATGTCTTCAAGACTGAAGAAGATATAAAGCTTTTACTATAGAAGATATAAAGATCATTTTTTAAGTAATTTGTTTTTTCATCTGAACCATAATGTTTAAAACTGACAGATTCTTATAAATTAAGGAAATGTAATGGAAAGAACAACAGTTGAAAATTTTCTGTATTGAAACTAATAGAATTTGGTAATTTTATGAAAAGCATAGAAAAGTTCAACATAACACAAAAACAATTTACCATTATATCACAGAAATGATATGTTAAATAGGGCAATTAAAAATATAAAAAAAAATTAGAACGCATTAGTCTGCTAAAAGAAAAGTACTTTTAATATGGAATGAGTTTTTCTTCAGCAAAGAAAAATATTGAAAATAGTGCTACATAAAGGTGTTATACTCTTAATTAAAGGACATAAGAAATGCAGAAGTTAATGAGAGCCATTATTATTAAAATCTATGGTAAAAGCATAACAAAAGAGTCAGATAAAAATTGGAAAGGTGTGTGTCTCTGGGACAGTTATAGATGATTAATAGGATTCACACACACACTTCAATAAATCTTGTTGAACTTTTATATCTTTTGAACTCTTATTTTTTCTCTAAATAAGCTCCATGTGGAGGTGGATTGTCTTATAAAAAGAAATTATTATGACTATATATACTATTACATGTAACCTTACGAAGTGTCAAGAATATCCTGACTTGTGGACTTAATTATTCTTAATTTCAAATAGAGAAACATGGAGGTATAATCGACTACGAGCAGAAATACCACCTCAAATACACACTACTTTTTTCGTAGGAATCTTTATCACGAATGTTTAATGGGTGATTAATGATTTTCTCTTGCTCAGTGAGTATCTTAAGTTCTATTCATGAGAAGAAATAACCTTTTATATAGTTTTTTGTTCAATATTTAAATAGGAATGTCACCAATTCAACTATATATATTTTAATATCATTCCTTTCTTTGAGAACATCACTCTAACTAGTCCCACAAATGATCTATAAGCTTAGGTCAGAACTGCTAGCAGGCATGGAAGATGAACATTCATATTTTGTACCACTGTTTGTAAGAGACTGCAACGTGACATGACGCGTTGTTCTGCAAGTAGAATTCAATTCTATGGAAATCCTATAGTGTAGGAAGAACCTGGTTGTCTAAAATGTTCATGTAAATATTAGTGCTCAGTTTACCAGGAATAATAAGCAAAGCTCCCTAACTATGTATATACCATAAAAAAACATCACCAAACATTTTCACCATTACCAACGAACTCAACTGATGGAAAGATGCACTTGGCTAATGGGCATTTGCTACATTCGAATTGTAGCTGAAGCTTACAAATCCGACTATAAAAGGATGTAGCACAACTCATCCCTCCTTTTTCCAGTGAACTACACTCTATTGGCAACGTTACAAAAACCAAATGATTCTGCCGGCTTTTGATTATATGTTGTTCAGTTTGTATGTGGAAATACACACATCTATGGATATTGAGTTCTTACATTTCTTTCCGGAAAGTATAGAGTCCACCATAACCCATGCTGCTTGAAACACACTGTGGATGATTTGAAGTTATGTTTTTTTTTTAGGATTCATATGAGCACCACGCTTCAGAACACGTCAATCCCTTTCAGTTAGCTTAGAAAAAGACCAACAAGTAACTTTCTTGTCTCAACTTCCCTCTACTACTTCTTTTACAACGACGCCAATGATTAATCAGGGGTGTGATAACTCTATCACAGTTTACCATATAGATATTACACTATGAACAACCAATCATCACATCCTTTTCAATCTAAGTTTGTTTCAACACATTGCAATAATTTTACACAAAATTAATGACGTCTCCACTCTGCATGTCGTATTTTACCTCGGGAAACAACGTATGAACATTGGATTCACTTAAGATTCTGCATGCATTCGGTTTCTATGCAAATTCTCATAGTCCTGCTCATTATTATAGAATAGTGTATGCATATTTATATATAAAAATATTATAACATAATAACTATTAATTGAATATGCGTAGTACTCTTAATATGTTAGAAAATTACAAATTTTATAACTCTTAAATTATTTATTACTTATTTTATTAAAAATGATTGGCTATGTTATCATAACTCCAAAATTGTTAGCTAAACTCACATTTCAAAACGATTTGTCAAAAATCCGTTTTCATTTTATTACGTGATTTTGTATTCAATGCAGAAAAGAAGATAATTGCAATAATGCATTTAAAACATGCATAACTTTCTTAAATAAAATAGAGATATAAGGTAGAGATTATGAAGCTAAGTAGATACTAATATCCAGAAATAATTTTGTGAGAAAAAAGCCCTTCTAAAAGTGGAAAAATTAAAATTTTTTTAATGCCTTAAGAATGTGCATTTATTTTCAAACTAGTAATAAAGGAATAAACTCTGATTGTAACTGATTACGTATATTAGACTTATCACAAATATTTTCCAAAAAGAAAATATTTTTGATATATATGTTTGGAAAATGCTTGTGATGCATTTGCCAAAAGTGTATCACAAATATGTTTGGCAAAATAAAAACCAAAAACTCGTAAAAATCACAAAGGATTCCAATTTTCAATTTTACAAATCTTTATTACTTTTACAAAAGGAGCACTATATTTTTTAACTTTAAAATTTTAGTTATAATAATTAATAAGAAACAATTATGAAACATTTACTGAAAATAATTGAGTTCATTAGCTTTACAAAACGTTGGCAGAAAATTATACGAAATTGTTGAGCTTCGGTTCAAAATTTTGGGGGTTTCTGTGCTACCACGGGCTTGAATGCTTATAGTGATTTGGAATCAACTTTTTATAAACAATAGGTTCTGATCTATAATTAGCACTTGTGTGCAAAAAGGACAGTTGAACGGCAAAAGAACCAACTTAAAATGGATGGTGAAATTACAGAAAATTAACTTTCAGTTTTTTACACAAATTTGTATTCAATAAACATTTTAAAGGTTTAAATGAAATTTTCAAAATATTAAATTAATTAAATATTTATTTTTTTTACATAATTTCAATGACAATCAGGTTTGTAATTCACAAGTTAATTTTAACATTGTAATGAAAATATATTAAGTATTAGAACTGTAAGAAGTAAAGATGATAACTTTCTGATATGAAAGAAAAATCATTTCATAAAACAAATTATTGTTCTAAATGATACGTAACGCACTCTTGTTTCTTTTAAAATATATGTCGTAAAATATCGATCTCACACCTCTAAAAAGAAAACATTTTTGTCAACAGAAAAGTAAGGTTGGATCAGTGCTCGTAACATATGTTTAATCACCTTTAGGACTTTAGCAGTACCTGTAACCTATGAAATTTAGCAAACAAATGTATTCTGTTCGTTCCCTACATTTTATGTCCTTGTTCTAATTTTATTTAACTATGACTTCATGTTCTCGTTGATGGCGCTGGGCCTAGGAAATTCTTTTGATTTCTCATAATTTCAATTTGAGAAAAATTTATATGTAACAACAGATTTAGAAATAAATTTGATTAATTTAAGTAATTAAATTTGAGTGATTAATTCATTTTTTCAACAAAAGGAAACTAATGTTTATGTTCGCTTGATCCAGAGAGACCGCCAAGTGTGTAAGTTTATTTATTTGTTCTCTTCATTTATTATTTTAAGTAAATTGATTCGTATAAATTTAATCTCTTTTAAAAAACATTTGCTTTGTATTTTACTGTTGTTAGTATGTTCAAAAAATTAACTGTCAGTATTGATATTTGAAGTATAAATTTTAAATTAACTTTATACAGATAAAAATTAAAATTGGTACTGAAACTAATGGAATAAAAAGCATTTCAAAAATTACTTTATAAAAGTTTAATTTTAATAAATGTGGAATAAATTTAAAAAGTCACTATTTTTCTAAAAAATCTGAAATATTTTTTTGCTTTTTTTGAAATTTCTAAAAAATTTCAAACATTTTTTTTGCTTTGTAAATGTAGGTTTTTCTTTACTACATACCAGAGTTTAAAATCTTTAAATATCCACAATAGTATATTAATTTTAAACTATACTAGCATTCTATTAAATTTGTATGTATGCAAAGAAAATTACTACTCTTAGAATAAAACATGAGTCAGATACCTTTTCTGCTCATGAAATTTCAAGTAAAGTATTTATTCATACGCGGAAACGTTTGAGTTGCTTAAAATAACGTAAAACATGTCTTCGCAAAAAATGGCATAAATCAATTTATAAAACTTAACACACCCACACATACATATATATAAGTTAGCAGGTCACTAAAAGGTTAGAAACTGATTCCTTTTTTTTAATATAATATAGTAATTTTGTGTAAATGACATCATAAGAAAAATTAAAATAAAAGCAACATTTCTGTTTTAATGTAAATTACTAAAAACTAATTACATTACTTCTATTGAGAAAACTTGAATTATAAAAACTAAAATAGTAAAATGTATCTCCCATATTAAATAAATATTTTATGAATACAAGCAAAATGACTATTTAATAATATAAATATGGAGAAAATAAGAAATAAATCCTTCTTTGGAGAAGATTGCAATTGAATTTGTTGTGAGAAAAGAGTTCAAAAACTGGAAGTGTATAAATATTTCGGTAAAAACTCAGAACTCAATATAGTCATTATGAATGAATGTAAATAAAATAAAATAAAATGAGTCATCGGAAACTTTGTAAGAAAAATGACATACTGAATCAAGTTTTGAGGATTAGATTATCATTTTGTTTATCTCTTTATACAAATGGTATTCGGTAATCTTCATAGGCGAGAAAAATGTAAAACTAGAAATTCCTGATTATTGGGTTAGTGGCATGATTTATGAAAAAAGCTGCACCAGAGAGAGTTTAGTTAGCAAAGATAGAAAAATGTTTCATGCCGTGCAATGACCTTCAATAATCAAAATCTGATTGATATTCATTCATCTGTTAATTATATACGCATAATACAGACGCTAATTTTGATATCGTTTATTAGAACATTAGATGTCTACAGGACCATTTTAGACAGTACTTTTTATCTATATGTTTAGTAAAAAAAATAATGAACTCTATTTTAGTATTTGATATTATCTACTCACTAGTCCAGACTTTTCAGTCCACCGAGAAACATCAAGGGACTATTGGCCAACAAGAGCATACTGGTTTGTGCAGTTTTCTGTTGCATCAATTATATCGGAACTTCCATAAAAGAGCATCCTTAAGCCATGTATAAGGCAAAAGTTAATTATTACAATAGAAATTTCTTTTTTTGGATAATAAAGGAAAACGTTCAACTATAATTCTTATTAAACTGTTTTCCTTTTCGTTAAATTGGAGTTTGGTCTAAATTTTTGGGAAAATATTATCTGTTTTTATAGAAAATACTGATACTGCGTTTAAATATAATTTATTTGAGTTATTCATATAAGATATGCACCATATTGAGTGTATTGTACTTGATTGACTTCTAACAACCACTTCTAAATATATTTCATTTCTTAAACATATATTTTGTAATCCGTGTATAAATTTCTTTCATATTGTATTAAGGTTTTGTATCAAGTATAATGAAGTATCCAAATATATTACATTCATGCATATTACATTTTCTTTTAAAGAATACTTATTAATATAATCATGGGACTTATACTTTTCTCTGGTTTACATTGAATGTTTTAATAGTTATGAAACTAAAATGCTTAATACAAATTTTAAATTAATCCGCTTTATATAAGCTTGGCGAACCCCCAATGGAATGGTTAGCGATCAGACAATACCTTCAACAATTTGTGCGTTCAAGTCTCCCTTGATCTTGAACGCTTATTGTAGTACAGATTTCTTTTAAGATTTTAAAGCCCGGTATAACTAACGTTCCTGCGTAAAAAATGACCAACGAACGACAAATAAACTGACCAACTAAGCATACCGCTTTATAAAGATCTTGAATAATTAAGGTGCATTGTGTATATACCTTAATTATTCAAGGTCCCGGACCTTTTAAAACAGTTAGCACTAGAGGTCATCAATAATATTTCCTCCGAGGCTTTGGTCATCTACACAGATGACAACACATTTGATGACGGTAGAGCCTGGAGTGGTGTGTTCATTAAAAATACCGAGAGAAGCAATGAGGAAGAAAGTAAATTCAGCAACAGAAATCCGAATTACTTATCAGTTTTTTTAGATCTGAAATCTTAGCTATTGTGGCTTAGCTCTTGATTATGCCCTGGCCACTGACAAAAGTAGCATTTAGCTTCTGGGTGATTGCAAAAGTGTTATTTAGTATTTCAAAAACTGACCTAAAATATATGATGTCCAGACCAAGTTATTCTACGGATTCGCTGTGAGACTAATCGGAAAATATCTATTTACCTGCAGGGAATTCCATCGCATTAGGGTGAATCGAAATGAGACAGCGGATACACTTGCCAAATGTGGTTGTAATTTTCGGCCCATTAATTCAAATGAGCTTACTCTCCTCAAAATCCACACTTTAAACAAACAGAAATTGCTCACTGCAGGGTGTCTCTGTCCGGTACATCCACTGATGTGTTGCAAAAAGTCCGGGTTTGCCCCTATCTTGTAGTGGCTTCGGCCTCTTCAATTGGCCACGGCAAGATTTAGAACTAGTTACTTAAAAAGTTTAAGGCCCATTTATAATGGGGAGAGTGTTTTTCCTCCTTGATCCTGTCCCTCTCTGCCATTCCTGTACACCTTCTTACTTGTCTAGACGCTTCTTGGAGGCATCTGTGGTTTGAGTAGGATTAAATCTAAACGAAACTTATGCATATGGGCCTTTTGGACCTGTTATAGGCTTTCCTACACCAGGGAGATAAGTAACAACAACATTATTCAAGGTACTATAACAATATAACTAACCCGAGTATTAAAGCATGATTTTAATCTAAAAACAATACGATTTTTTTTTCATTTTTTGTAATTTTTTCAATTTTTTGTGTGGGGCTATGTTGGTAGCTGAACATTCAGCTTTGTCTCTCTATTTTAGTTCAAAAATGTTTGATCTTTGTACATGCCGTTTCTTATTGAATGTCTGTAGGAGTTCAGAACTCACTTCAATTCATAAGACCTGGTCAAATTAGACCGAGTATAAAAAGGTAACCTTAGTGTGATAAACTAACCAGGTTGATTTTCAAGCATTTTGTTTCGTAATATATATGAATAAAAAAGTATATTTATTTATATGATGCAACGTAAACAAGAAAGTTCTTGTCGTTTTTAACGACCCAAAAGAGCATGACCTACAGAAAGTTTAGCCTATTGTTAACCCTCGAAGTTTCCTCTGCATTCAGCACCTTCTACCAGTTTGTCTCTAGTTGTGCAATTCCCTTGTGACAAAACTCGGAGGTTTTGAACGCAAAAAGTCCTTGAATGCTTGGCGCAAGTCTGCTTCATTGGTGAAAGATTTCCCACGAAGATGATTGTGCAGGAAATTTAAGAGGTGGTAACGTGATGGTGTAAGGTCAGGTGAGTAAGGAGGATGACTCAAAGTCTGCCAGCCAAGTCGCTGTATGGTATTTCTGGCTACCCGCGTGACATGCGGCTTCGCATTATCGCCCAGGAACAGTGTAATCTTGCAATTAACCAGTGCTTGCTCATTCCATTGGAATGTTCATTCTGTTGCATATGTTCCAACTGCTGCGAGTACAGGTCCTCAGTAACCGTTTGATCAGTTGGTAACAGCTCATAGTGAACGACTTGAAGAATAGTCCACCAGACAAAGCATAATCTTGCGTATAAGTATTGGTGATCTTGTGCTGTGTGGTACTGTATCCTGGGTTGACAACCAATGTTTGGAACGCTTAAGAGTGTCATACAGAATCCAATTTTCGTCACTGGTCAGTACTCGATTAAATATGGATGCACTACGGAGGCGAGAAATCAAAGATAAACAGATTGCCATTTGTTGTTGCTTATGGACTTCCAACAGCGTGTGAGGAACCCAGTTGCTCAACCTGTATGTCTTATTTATTGGTGCTGATAAAATCTAACTATTTCACCGGAAACGTTATGTCTGGCAAGTTCACCACACGTTTGAGTATAGTCTTCTTCAATGTCCGCCTGCAGGGCTTCGTCATCCAAGGCCTGTGGTCGTCCACTGCAAGCTTCATCACACAGGGACAAATCTCCTGACCTGAAATTGTGAAACCAATGATTTGCAGTATATTCATCCACAACATTATTCCAAAACTCTTGACATATTTGGCGATGTGATGCAGCAGTTGATAAGCCTATTTTGAAGTCGTGAAGCAAACAACACTGAAAGAGCTCCTTGGACACGTCCATTTTACTTTGCTTCTGTACAAGTTACGATTCATGAATGTGCACGGTTGACCTGCTTTTATAACGATTGATATTCCTACTATCGACTGACTGGTGTCTCAACCACCTCTTACACTAATTTGCATATTTATCCTCACTTTATTCAATGGTAACCCAATAACGATTAGCACATTCTTGATTATATTGTATATAATACACATATTCGCCATTTTCTATTTCTAAGCTTTTTCTGCAATGGTACTTACAGTATTTAATTTAACATATACAACTTCCACTTAAAGTGCTGCTTATGAAAATTTCAGCCCTTAAATGGACCCATTGGTTTTAACATTATTTAAAATTTATTGGACTTAATAAATATACGTTGCAAAATGTATAAAGTGTGAATTTTTAAAAAGTAATTAACATGAACATACCAAAATTATTTTTTTGCTGCATCCGTATTGCATATATCTCATCTTTTATGATTGCGCACAGATAGCAATATTTCTCGAATCCTGGTTTCTGGGATGCTATGCGGTCATAATTTATATTTCATGTTGGCATTTGATTTAAACATGCTGTTTTTTCGTACACAATAGTTCCTTGCGTAACGTAAGGAAAGATTTTCTGGTTAGCTATTGAGAATCGTTATTACCACTCATTACAGAAATGATTGTATACTGTTCTAGAATTCAGACGTGTATGAATGATATCAATGATATTTTGAAATATGACAGTACTGCAAAAGCATCATAACCTTTACATCTCCAATGTAATAATGCCTATTTTGCTCTTAGTTTTCTGTTAAAATAGAGGTTTTGCTATATTATATAATTCACATGGTAGGACCATTATGCTGCTTTAAAACGGATCATTCGAAATAAAGTAAGTCTACTTTATCTTACGATAAAAATCTCATCATTATATATTTAAAGAGACAATTTGTTTGCAACACAAAATTTTGTAATTTGTTCAATCATTCATTATTATTTTTATTTCTATACCACCACAGAATTTAAATAAAAAATTAATGAATACTAAAACAATGAGCTCTGAGTTACAAATACCTTCTGAAGTAGTTGATACTGAATAGAATTAACATGAACTAAAATCTATGTGTGTCGTAAAATTTCGTCTTTGGTTAATACTGTAAGTTTGTACAGTTCATACATTTACTACCATGCATAACAAGTATAATTTATCACGCTATATCTTTAAATGGTTTAATATTTTTCTCTAGTGTGGTATAACTGCTTCCTCTATGAATTGTCACATCCAAGTAAATTTAATAACGTCTGCATAACTATGATCAAAGATTTCTCGATACGAAAAACCATACTTTATAAATCAAATAGCTTTCCTCTCAAGTCCTGCAGACGTTAGTACTTCAATTGTCTTCGATTAGATGCTCTCGAATCTCGACATATCAGAATAAATCATGTTTTATGAACATTGCTTTCATATTCTTTTCATGACTATATCAGCTAAAATATAAAACAAATGTTAACCTTTCTATTTCTTGAGTTCAGAAGAAAAAAAGAGTAAAATTGCTTGTCTCTTTCTTGTATATATTACAATTCCCATAAACATTGGTGTCATGACAGAATTTTCGGATTATACATAATAATTTTATTTAAAATAAATTGAGTTGAGAAATATGATTGAATAGAATTAATCATTCATTTAGAACATAATAGTAAACGAAATCCTTATAATAAGCGCCAATAATTTACCTATAAAACAAATATCCTTATATGACTTAGCATATTAATAATGGATTATTAATTTATTTTCTAAATTAAACTGGTTCTACATACAGAAATGTTTTTCACTTCTTCCAAGTAAATGATTAAAGTATGTTGTTTAAAAATATACTAAAATAATCTTTTAATTTGTGAAACGGAGAAATATACACATTTTAAAAATAGTAAAAATTGAGATATAAAGCAGTGACAACATACTGTGAAATTGTTATTAGTGAAATTCTAATATGTAGTAAAATTTCACGCGATACCACACAGGACTTTTAAAATCATTGAATTTCACCAGTGGTACATGCCGGAATAAATATGCTAAAAAACAATCTTTTAGCATATTTATGGGTTTGGAGTATGCATATATAACTTAATCCGTGGAAAATCCTATCTGGGTATGTTGAAATTATTAACGATGACTAATGTGAATTTAATTTTATTGATTCATTTTATGATACTAAGCTTTCAATATTAATTCTTACAAACAAGAGCTTATTGGATTTAGTAATCGGTGTTTAGAGTCTTCTGGGTTCCTTCTGGTTCAAATATCTCAGGAAAAAGTTTTAGGATAATTGTTATTTTCTGACTTTTTTAGAGAAACGTATTATAAACTAACAGTATTGTATTCCAAAATCTATATCCAAAGCATCTTTTTCAATCTACTTTACTGAGCTAGTTTGAGACATACATAAAATACAGATATTTTTAGAGCCAATAGCACAAAACAAGCATTTCAACATTAGTAAATAAGAAATCATATCTTTCAAAAATAAGAAACTTCACCCAACAAAGAATACTACAAAGAAGATTCTTCTAACAAAAAATTTTGTGAATAGTTTTTTGTTCATTTTAAAGAAAAATATTCTATAAAAATTTTCTTTGAATATTTTAATGAACAAATAGTCAAAGTAAAGCTTTTGAATTAGACGTATACATTCAAAAGTTATCAGTGTATCTATTATATAAGAGGGTTATCCGGAAATTAAGTTTCCCATGGCTCATAAAAAGAAATAAAACATAATTATCTAGAAAGATTTATTGAGAAAGATACAATAATATTTCAGCTATTTATTTTTAAACGTAAAAACCATCAGGATTATGGTACTTGTTATACAGTGGGATAAATTTTTGTATTCCAGTTTCATAGAAATTTGCCTACTTGTAATAGAGCCAACATGTCACAACTGTCTGGTCACTTTTGTTTGTGTGGAAGGGATGTCCGGATAGAAATTTCTTCGGGGGCAAGAACAGATAGAAGTCACTGGGAACAAGGTCAGGACTAAGGCGTGGATAGTCAAACTCTGCCTAGCGGAACTTCTCCAGCAGAATTCAGTGGAATTCACCGTACATGAGTGAGCGAACATTCCATGTCTCTTGTTTTGAATGGCTCCTCGCAAGTTCTTTAGAGTAGCTTAGTAATGTTCAGCGCTTACTGTTGTACGCTTCGGTGAAAAGTCAATAAGCAGAATGTCTTTCCTGTCCCACAAGACCATGAACATTAATTTCTATATGCATGTAGTCTGCTTAACTTTCTACCGTGACATTAATGCTTTGACAGTTGCTTGTATCTGGAATGAAGCAAGCAGCCCATATATCATCATCTGTAAATATCCAATCCAGGTTTTTCTTCACCTTCATCATGATATCGTAGTAGAAAATCATATCTAGTCTACACATGAAACACAACTCATGATGGATTTCAATTGGCTCTACCTTCTGTGAGTTCAATTACTTTATCACTGACCTCACCTTGCAGTCAGTGGGAGAAGAAATAAGAGCCGGGATTTTTGCACACTATAACAACTTTAATATAAGCTATCCGTAAATTAGGATTGCAACATTTGATTGCCCCCCTACTACTTACCCTACATGTATGCTCGCGTTTCAGCCATTTTGCAATGCAATCTTTTGGAGCAATAAGAAACTTACTTTCCTGATGTGAACTTAGCATCTTAAATCAATAATGGACATTAATTTATTGAATATTAGCATTTCTTCTTTTATTAATTGCTGGGATTCAATGAATTTGCTTGGGATTATTAAAATTTTTAATTTAAGTACTTCTTACTTCATTTAAAGGAGCAAAGTTTCACAAAAGACTTTCATTATTAAGCAAATTTTAAATGTTTGAAGAATATTCCCAATCATTTATCATACGGGCAGCAGTATAATAATTTAGCAACCCATCATCTGAGCATTTCTTTTATTTTGATACAAATACTGTATTTTTAACATTGGGGTCATTGAAAAATTTTTTTATGTTGTCCATTAAAATAGATAATAATTTCTTCCGATTCTAAATTTTTGATTGCTTAAAATGCTCTAGATTATTTCAAATAAAATATTTTTTGAATATCATTAATTTCCTAAAATTTCTAACACACGGTTGATTTACTTTTAAAGAATTGGATATGCAAATGTTTGCAATATGATTGCGATGCAATGATGATGAAATAAAATTAAGTTGAATTTTATATTATGATTTGAGTAATCAAAAATATCATGAAAAATATTCTATTATTTTATGATGCTATTGGCGTATTCGAAGGTGCCATCACATATAAAATTATTGTTTAATGGGACATTCGAATAGTAGCTTTATAAAATGACGACAATGGTTCACTGAGTAAAAGACCAAGTTTTCTTTTGAAATGGTGGCATTCAAGTGTTTTTTTTTATATCAGAAACAAGTTTTATCAACTTTTTAAACTTATAATAATAAAACTTAAGAGCCAAGAAATAACTAGTACACTAGCTTAATATGAAGTAGGAGCCCCAAAAGAACTCAGAAGTGCCGTAACATGGCATGGTATGGACTTGACTTATGTCTGAAGTAATGCTGAAAGTAACTGACACTATGAATCCAGCAGAGTTGTCCATAAATCCGTAGAAGTAAGAGGGGGGAGAGTTCAATTGCAAGTGTGGAGTTCAGTTCATCCCATATATGTTCAATAATGTTCATGTTTAGAGATTTTGGTGACCAACGGAAGTGTGTAAAGTTAGAAGAGTGTTGCTGAAGTCATTCTGTAGTAGTTCTGCACATATGGGGTGTCGCATTGTCCTAATAGAATTCTCTAAGTTCTTCAGAAGCCACAATGAACATGAATAGGTTATAAAACAATATGCTTACGTATTTGTCACCTGATGTATCTAGACATTTCAGGGGACCCATATCACTTGATATCCCAATATTGAATCTGCAGCAATTTGTGGAAGGGTTGCACTACTGTAACATTTAATGATTCTCGTCAGGCGTCGTTAGTCCTGTTCTTGCACAAAAATTTTTTCTAGCAGCAGTGATGTCAGAGAGTTGAATTTTTACCGGATTCCCGATATTTACGGTACACTCATGAAATGGTCGTACGTGAATATCCAAATTTCATCACTACATCGAACATGCTATGCCCCGTCTCTTAGCGCCGATTATAAAATCACGTCCAGCTCACTTAAACCTTGATAACCACCCATTGTATCAGCAATAATTGATGTAACAACTGTGCCAGGCACTTGTTATCTTATATAGGTGTTGAAGACCACAGCACCGTACTCTTATTGGTTTCATATCTCTTTATATGCATGTGCACGCCTGTTCTAATATTTTTCGGTTTTTCAGTCTATTTTTGAGTCACTAAATGTGTAAATCTTAGTTTTGTCTCTAAAATGATTGAATTTTTCACCTTAATGTGCAATTATTGTAGGTTTCTTCATATAGAAAAAGAATTGAAAATCACAGTTTTCTTCCTTAACATTATCTTGGATCAATTAATTTCTACAAATGGAAAATAAGAAGATATTTATTTGTGTTTAATAATTCATAAATATTTATTAATTATATAAAATAAGCTAATCACAGAAATGAATTTCTATAAAGGAGCTTACCTAACCATTTTAATAAATGCTAAAACTAACAAAAAAAAAAACAAAGTTTTTCATTGGGATAATGTGATCTGTTTCAGGCGTCTGGTACACTAAATCCTTTTTTTTATATATAAAACTGTTAGCAATTAAACTCTACTTTCAAAAGTAGAATACAAATTGCAAACGCAGCTTTTAGAGAAATTAAACTTAGAATTCTCTTTTTGAAGTAGAGATGATGCCCTTTATGTACTTTTTTCAAGAATAAGTACAGTGCTAGCACAAATGATTCGTTTATTTTAAGAAAACAATATTTTCAGAAGTATTACACGAACATTGAATGGCATGAAAAATGTGTGAAAAGAGCCATGAACTCATTAAGTTCTTACACTCTCTACAAATGTTCAATATGTGCTCCAATGATTTGCCTGGACTGCTGCACTGATGTTTTCTTTAAACTAATATACAGCTATGGGGGTATGAAAATAAGAGACTTAATGTACCCCACAGGAAGAAGTCTTAAGGTGTTAAAGGATCTAGAAGAAGTTAGAGGTATAAAGCAAGATCTTTCTCATCACTACGCCCTTCGAGAAATTATTCTATCAACAGGTACTAATCTCGTAGTGTCACACATGATTAGAAATATATATTGGTCACGTGCGTCCACTTGGAATACCCAACACAAATTTAGTGAGTTTGTGACTCTTTTTAAGTACCTTTCATGTTTCATTTATAAATTAGTAGTTAAGAAATAAATATTTTTTCATAGCATGAGTTTGTGAATTAAATCGTAATTAACTATACAATCACCAACAATTAATTTTATTCAGGAGTTCCGACGAGTTATCACGTACATCATAATCAAACAAATTTAAGAAAAATATCTATTATCTTTAAGATGAAATGTTGGCATGAAACCTCATTTGCAGTGTTTATTTATTAGATTCTTCTTGTCATAATATGAGTAACGTAAGCACTTAAAAGTTCAGTAACTTTTATACATACTTCGAGTGAAAAGGAAGATAATCACACAAACAGTAACGGCTCTAAATCTGTAAGCTAAGAATGATTAGAGGATTACATGAGATTATACCTGATTTTCGAACAATGGGATTTTCCTATCAAATTTTTATTTGGTGTATATGTATTAGACTATCTACAAACAGTCTGTTGCCTGAAAAATTATATTCTGTTGCCTCTCATTTTTATATGCCCATCATAATTCGTAAAGAGAAGGAATATATTTTCGTGCTGTACCACTTTTTGTGCATAGTAAAAAGTCACACTGTATTAAAAAAGTTAAAATTTTAAGAGGGAAAATTCATCATTTGAAACTCAAATATTTAGTTAAGCAATATAATAAAAGTTACAATCGTAATATTTACTTAAAGGATCTTTTTATGCAACATAAATTTATAAAATATAAGTATATTGTATGAAATACAAAAGAGGTATGTTTGAGATAACATGAAAGTTGCCTTTCATTAAAATTAGGTGGAAGTTGCCCACTATTTGAAAAAAGTTTATGGAACACCTAAATATCGTATTTCATGTTCAAATAATCATACACCGCATATACTTTCAATAAAATCATTTCAAGTTTTAAATACATTAATTTAAAAATGAAAATATTGAAATTTTCATTACAATTTTGAATTTAGAAATTTAAATTCTTCAATTCAGCAAAAAGAGAGAGAGAGAGAGAAAAGAGAAAAAAATTAGAGAATTTTATATATTTAGTATGAAACAATTTTTTGGGTACTTTTGATGTAAATCGAACAGATACATATCAAATTGTTTGATGCGCATCTCTTCGATACACAATGAGGCTATCCATTAAATGTTGCTGCGAATATCTTTGATCTTCTGCACATTCCAATTAAGTTATTAACGAAATTATTTTTAACATAGAGTTCCAGTTTAGTAACACGAGTCTTATCAGGCTCACACGTGTACACAGCTCAAATATTGTGACAAATTTTATTTATTGATTTTACAAAATAGCCATTATTTTGGTTCCAATTGGTTTAATTAAACCTTTAATTAAAATGCTGATTTCATTTCTAATTTAATTTTAATTTATTCTAAATAAATGCCTCGATTGTTCTTATGGATGAAACTGACGAAAAAATAAACTAAATAATATCATTCAAAATATATAAAATCAGATGAATAACTTTAGCAGGTCATGTACAGATAAAGTAGATCAACTCCAGGTCAACAGCCCAAATCGCCTGATTTCCGTTATGTGGAATCTTATTGAATAAAACAATATCTGGCTTATGCAAAGAGGAATTTTCATTTCCTAGCAATACTGTTTACTCAGGTAATTCCATGTGACTAGTTATTTCGAGAAGAAACAATCAGTTTTCTTAATTTCAGGTTTAAACCAGTTTTTGAATTACGTAATATTGTTTTCCTATTACATGTCTTAACATTAATTCTATTTCAATCTATTATCTCACGCATTTTCATTTAAATGATGTTTTCCATTTAATAGATTGTGTAATTTTTTGAAATGCTACAAGTTATCTGTTTACTTGAAAATTTAATCTGTTTATTTGCATCATTTGGAACATTTTTATTTATTTACAGAGAATATAATAAATTACCCAAAAGTTAGAATTCTCATTGGTATACCCACTATCTTCTGGAAACTGGTGTGTGTGTGTGTGTGTGTGTGTGTGTGTGTGTGTGTGTGTGTGTGTGTGTGTGTGTGTGTGTGTGTGTGTGTGTGTGTGTGTGTGTGTGTGTGTGTGTGTGTGTGTGTGTGTGTGTGTGTGTGTGTGTGTGTGTGTGTGTGTGTGTGTGTGTGTGTGTGTGTGTGTGTGTGTGTGTGTGTGTGTGTGTGTGTGTGTGTGTGTGTGTGTGTGTGTGTGTGTGTGTGTGTGTGTGTCCACTTTAAAATATTCTCATTTCTTATGGACAGCAGCTTGTAACACGCGCATTCGTATAATTAATCTAACAGTTTTTGAAACTTAGTGATTCATTCTGAATGACTTTTATTCATTACATTAAATTTTGAACAGAATGCTTACGAAATGATTAGTAAAGCATTATCTTGAATCTAAGCAAGTAATTAAGAGTAATAAATTATCCTGCAAAAGTAACTTCCCCAACAAGTTTTTTTTAAAAAATGAATAACTGCTATTTGAAACTAACTGATAAAATTTATCAATTTGTAGCACAATTATGAGGCATACTTTAAGATGTTTTACCATAAATAACATATTTAAATAACAGACTACATATATCAATAAGACATAATGCGGAATACTTCTAATTCATTGTTTAATTGACGTTGGGAATTAGCTTAAACTTATTACAAATAATGGATTAAGTTCATAAAACTTTTATCAGAATTACTCTGCGACATTTTGTGCACATTAATAGGCATAAAAATTATTAATATGCACAAAAAACATCAGAGTAACTCTGATGAAAATTTTATGAACTTAACCTAAATAAGGAATAGAAAAGGTATTGTAAAGATAAATAATTTATATTATTACCACTTGAACGTTGGTTAAGTTAGAAAGTGCCGTACACACCATTGGGGCAATTTTGGAAGTGTCATCATGGAAGATATAGATGTATGTCTGCCCAACTTGAAAATATAATTATTTTTAAATTTCTTATTGAAATCTTTAAATACAAAGTGAGCACTATATGAAAACAAAAACCTTGATTCCACCTATGTAAAGACTACATGCATGATTATGCCACCATTGACGAATGGTTTATTATTACAATTATTAATTTGAAATATATATTTTAGAATAAGATAAATATTTTAATAAGGTACTCTTTTCGACATTTATTTTATTGAATTCAAATAATGATACAACTATGGTAAAAATAATTCAGTTTCTTTAATGGTCCTGACAGTTATCAATTCCAGTAAATTTAAATGCGAATAGAATCAGCCCTGTAATGGGAAATATATTTCTGCATTTCAATATATTTATTTTTTATATAATGAATATTACGTTAAAAATAAACACGGATTTGTATTTATTAACTCCATAAATGACTCCTTGATTAATTTTATTGTATTTAGAAAAGTACATTCACCAATATCTAACGTAACAAATATAATTATTTCAATTTTATTTATTACACTGCAATAAAGAATGTAAGAGTATAGGTATTTTATTATAATTTATAGTAAAATATATATATAAAATGTATTGTTTGTATTAGTCGAAGATCATCAAGGGTATAAAAACAAACATTTAATTTACATTTCATTTTTCTACTGCAATAAAGTAAAAAATTTAAATAGGTTACCATTTTTATAACAAAACTGTTGATTTTATATCATTTTAACTTGACCGAGTTAAAATTGTTTTTACAGAAAAACTAAGAAAGGAATCTGTGGATATGGTTTCATAATTTTTATATTAAATATTGATTATAGAAACAAATATCTGTAATAGAGAATAAATGGATAGTTTCGCAAGCAATGTCTTCTAGCTATGTACAATAGATGGCGACACCAAAAAGGGTTGAGCTATTTCTTCAGTATTTCAGATTTGAAAAATCTGAAATGTATGAATAACAAAGTATTAAAAAAACGAGCAGAATATATATAATTTACTGTCATAATAGTTCATACTTCATTTTGACTGCTTTATGTAATCAATACTATTTTTTAAAATTAAATATAAAAATAATGATGAAAATATACCAAAATTTTTAAAATAAAATGTCTGTCAATAGCTATTAGATAATACTAGTTAATTTTGTTCTAAATGTACCGAAATTTGTAAATTTTTAATGAGTTTAACAGATAAATTTTACAATAATTTCAAATACGTTTAATTTTAAAAGGGAGAAAATAAAGAGAAGAATAAAAATAACGTCCCATTTTTCAAAAAAAATAATAAATAAATAAAAATAGAAATATTGAGTATATAATTCATTAAAGTTATGTTTCACCTTTGGAAATTGAAGGAACACCTTTTGTTCTCTCGGGTATAGATTACTCTGTTTACAAAAACAATCAAAACAATAGTTTGAAAAACCGTGACCGTGGTGACGATGTTATACATCATATAGATGCACGGCTGTATAAGCTCCCAATAAAAGTTAATATACATTTTAAGATTTACAACTTAAAGCAAAAATAATTATTAAATGTATACATATAAAGGGATAGGGCCTACATTTCTTTAGTATGCATTGATCCACTTAACACTATGTTTTCTATAATGGGGTCAAAATACAGATATAAATTCTGTCAGTTTAAAAAAGATCAACAAATTAAAAATGGATTTCTGCAGTTTCTCATGTAAAACTAATTTCTTGGAGTACAATCTATCTTTGGCTATTGCTTATTTCTTGCAGTTAACTTGAATATATCGGGCACTATAACTGTTTTTTTTTTCTAACTGCAAATATTTTCATTCAAATCTGCAAGTAATTTAATAATTAGGAATACTAAAATTATTGAAATCTATTCATTGTGTGTGTGTTAGACAATGTATTTCTTAAGATTGTGAGAAAGCAAAAGGCTGTCATAGTAACTAAATGAAATATCTGGTTCATTGGAGCAGGATTTTGTTTTAAAACTAACTGGCATTCAAAGCTATGAAATGTAATTTAAGAATGACACTGAGCCTAAGAAGACTAAGAACTGCTTAAAAAGTTCAAAATTGAGAGAATAACACTCTTTTGCTGACAAATAACTTCTTAAAGCTGACATATCCCAGTGAATAAATGATTTCTGAAAAGTGCAATGCCTGCAAAAAGTTTCTGAAATATTTTAAGTGAATTGGGAAATATATATTTATGCAATATTTATAATATCTACAGTTTAAAGAAAAATTGGAGAAAATTATTTAATAAACTGAGTATCATATTTATCATCAAATGAAAAAAATGTAATGTTGTAAGTCAATCTTAGTCATGTTTCACACCAGTAGATAACTAAAACAGTGTAAGACTTCAAGAATATAATTAAAACTCTCAAATAAAATAAAACAATTATTTATTTTTACTCATTTGATTGTAATTAACTTTGTATTTATGATCTTTTTTTAATAATCATTGTTTTTAAAATAATGATATTTTTTTTTTACTTGACATCTCTCTCTCTCTGTATGACTAATTTTTTTAAATTTATTATACATTAATATGCTTTTATTTTAATATTTGTATAAAATGAAATAAAAGCTTCAAATTTTTATGTCAACTTAATTTTTTTATTGTTTTTACCATGTACGTTTAAAATTGGAGTAAATTTATACACAAACTTATATTAGTTTGCAATAATTTCTCTAAAAGGAAAAATAACTTATAAAGAGCTTTTGTACCTCAAAATAAGAGATTTAATTCTTCTTCTTAGATTCGTCAAATGTTGTTGAATTCTATGTAAAAATACAATGCTCTCCTTACTTAATTAATTATTTCAAATTCATTTAGTAAATATATATTAAAAAAAGGAAGCCAAAATTACTTTCTTATAAAAATGCGATGGCATATCGAATTTTAGAAATACATTTTCACAATAAATTAATTCAAAACTTCAATTAGTTTTATAAGAGATAGATGGCAGCACAAGAGTTAGTTTTAGCATTGCATAGTTTCATTTTCTTTCTTGCAAATTTTAAACTTGCAGTACGAATTACCAAAATTTTAAAAATAATTTATTATTAAATGTGTCTTTCTCTCTTAAAAATATGTATAGATTATTTTTCAGCAAAACATTTTATTTAATCTGATAAACATGGTACAATGCGAGAGATAATTCAAATTATTAATCTTATCTCTAATTTTCTTTTGTTCTTATCAGACAAAAGTTTGATTATAAAAACTGAACATACTAAATCACACTTATCAAAGTTCATTGAGCAAGTGAAATGTAGACCGTCACATTTTTTCTTTTCTTCATTGTAAATACTTAGGACTAATATTTGGCGAAGGTAAGTTTTATTACCATACCATTTAGACCGACCTCACAGGTATTTCTATCATAAAGAGAAAAAATGTAATTTAAAACTGATTTTTTCTAGAATTCTAGTATAAAATCTTCTTGCGTTGGATAATGACATTTTTAGACCTGTCATTAATAATGAATCCATTAAAAATATATAACAAAAAAGTGAAGCTTTTTTATGCGTTAAAATAATTTAGTTTTATAACATAAAATGTCTATTATTTTTAAAATCTTAAAAAATTTAAAATCAAAAGAGACGAAGTATTTACACATTCTATTTTCAACATCTAGAACTGTTATTCACTCTTTTGCAAAGAGCTCAGTAAACTAATATCTTTACATGATTTCCGAAAAATAAATGAAAATGTAATTGAAATTTAGTACATATTAACAATATAATTTTAAAATATGTGATGATAAATGTGATAATATTTATTTTGCAATAATAATCCATATCCTATAAATTGCTTAAAATTATTCGCATTCATTTTTAAATTTGGTTGGAAATAAATGTCAAATATTATTTACGTTACCAAATACTATGACATAATTCAATTATTTTACTGTAAACGAATAAGACTCAAATTTATCAAGTTACTTCCTGTAAAATCTAAAATTGACAAAATATTGTATTTGTTGATAAGTCATTTTATTGTTAAAAGTTACTCTATCTGTCAGATGAAGATAAAATTCTAAAATTTAGTGCATTTAATAACAGGAGATTAAATTATTTTAGATGATTGTTTGCTGTAAGAAAATAAAATCTTCTGTATAGACAGTTGCTCATAGGCAAATGTCACTTTTTTTTATATTAACCTTAAATCTTGTAACTGTGTCATACATTTAAAATATATCCTTATTTTATTTTGAAATGGTAAAAATTGCACCTCAATAGCAATAACATTTAACAATGTGTGTTTTGTCAAGAATTATTTTACAAATGTCCTTAAAATGTAATTTAAATCCTTTCACCCAAGTAAGTGGTGCGTCAAAACTATTTGCTTTCTTTATATCAAGGGTATTAAAAACAGTTTGCTGGTATATATTTCATCAAAACTAAATCTAATTTTAAAAAAAAGTTGTAAATACCCGTTGTTTTTCTAAATTCTTATATTCATATGCAGTATCAAATTATGTGTGGAGTTCACAGTTTTGATGTTAATACATTTCTCAGCCTCTCGAAAATTTATCGTACGGCTATATATTTTGTATTAGAAACTTCAATTACGTCCGCGTATTAAGAGCCGTTTTGTTAACATCTGTGATTGGCACATTTATAGAAATTCAATGAATAATTTAATTTGATTAAATGAATAATTAAATGAATGAATATTCTATTTAATTAGAAATAATTGCATGTATAGCGTATTTTACAATAATATACAGTACGAATATGAATATGTATAATATATAAAATACTTATATATATATATATATATATATATATATATATATATATATATATATATATATATATATATATATATATATATATACATAAATATATATATATATATATATATATATATATATATATATATATATATATATATATATATATATATGTATATGTATATATATATATGTATATATATATGTAAAAAATGACATCTGGTCATTTTTTTAGTATTTTTTACAAAATTATGGAACAATTGAAGCAAAAAAATATTTGGAAAGGGAAATAAAAAATGAAAAGTGAATCAAAATTGATAAATGTGGTCAATTGACAAGAACTTATACGATATAAAGTATTTCTGAAAATCACATACAAATACTACCTTCTGTAGGAATGAATAAATTTTGTAAGATTTCTTAAGTTATACTTCCAAAACTCAAGTGGATTTTCGAAAAATTAAGAAATTTCCTGGAATTATCTATGATATTTTATGTCTAAGCACATTGTTATGTTAAAATATGCCCATTCAATCTGATTCTCAGTAGATAGTACGTAGATACTTCTCAAAAAGAGATAGAATTTTCTTGAGAAATTTTGTAAGTGCGTCTTTATTCCCTCCTAGGAAAAGGTTTAGTAAATTACTTGTAAAACAATACGCTGTTCATATTACTAATCTTCCTCGGCGTACCTTGCATGCTTACATTCATAAAAATATTATATTAAAATGCAAAGAGGTGAAAGCTCTTATATAAGAAATAATTTAAAAAATTTCTTCAATACTTTACAGTGTAACCATCACAACATAGCATTTAATTAATTATAGCTGACTTACATATTTCATTAATTCAGGCATACATATAAGCATTTAAAATTATAAACAATTCATATAAACCATGTTTATAAATCATATTACAATCCTTCCTTAAACTCTTTAAGCCATTTCCTAATATTACTTTTTTAAAATTTTGTTTGTGCAAACACTGACAGATAAAATTAAACAAAAAATAGAAACTATATTATTTTTTTGTAGAAGAATATACTATAAAAGAAAGTTTGCACTAGGTATAGCAATATTGCAACTAAACATAGTATATCACTGATAATAAATGTTTTTAGAAAGATTTCCAAGTTAAAAATTTTGATGCGATAATTTTCCTATGCGAAAATTTACCCTCAGATATTTGAGAACATCAAATAAAATAATATTTTTTATTAATAATTATAACTAAAATCAAATATTCATCACAATTTAAGTTTTATAAAATACATTTCTAAGCAAATCAACTCATTTTGGAAATATGCTTAAAATGTTTTCAATTTGCATGAGATGCGCGGATATAATTAGGCTATTTATAGCTATCTTGTTATAGCTAAAATATAAATGGTTAAAAAGAGCCATTATAGTTATAGAGAAATGAGTTATAGAGAAAAATTAATAAATACATACATTAGCATTCTATCTTATAAAGTATTATATTGGTTCAATAGCTTTGGTTTAAGTTTTCTTTATTTAAATATGATGTCTGTATATTCATGTTATAATAATAAATACTTTATTATGTTTTTCTTTTTGTTACCTTTGTTGCATCAGTTTTTTTTAATCTCCTGGAAGAAAAATTATTTTTTATATTCTTATTTAAATTTTTAAATGAAAATATTTGGGAAATATGAATAAGTACACAACAATATTTGATCAGCATGTGTAAGTACAAAAGAATGTTACGAAACTTCGGCTGTTTCCTTTAATGTACCATGTTATATGAAGCGCTAATAAGAATATGATGAATTAAAAATTCCTTTTTAATTTCTTATGCATGCTTAAATAAGTAATATTTTTAAATAGTATTTGTTAGAAATGTACATTTTTCGTATCTTATATGAATATGATTTATAAACTGCTTCAAAACCATTTATATCTTTGTTATTATTTCTTCCTTGTATTTTAAAATATGATTCAGGTTCATGAAACACAGAGACTATCACATATTAAATATTCAGGGTAACATTTTATTTTTTAAAAAATTATGCTTTTGAGAAAAGGGGGAAAAGGATTCTTCTAAGCCCACAAATTTCTAAAATTTCTTAAGGAAGAAGAGATACACATTGTCTAAATAGAAATAAAGACTTGAATGTTGGGGTTTTTATATTGTTTGGTTAGTCGCTTAATAACTTTTTTCTTCTTCCATAGCTAATTTTTATTCGATCTACAAATGAAAATGGCTGTCAAGCCTCTAAAAACATCATACCCTATATGAAAGTTAAAACGCTTCCCACATTCAAATTCTTCTTCTAAAACTGTTGAATTGATTAGTTGAGCACAAGATTAGAGCCAATTCAAAAGGCTCCCTTCTTTTCATTATTACTAGAAATTAGTTGTATCAAATTAATTTTGCCTGACTGTTAATTCCCCAATTTTTTTCTTTTCTTATAAGCAACCGTATATAATAAATTGTTAAGCAATAAATATGATTTTTATTAAATTTTTATTGCAATTTTTTTTTCTTAAAATTTCTGGACTTAATAGATTAGGAGGGTGGTTAAAAAGTCTGAATTCCCTCCTTGATTTGATACTACTATAGTTGAACAAAGATAATATGCGTAAGCTTCACTTTTTGTTCATCTCTCGTTTTTAGTAAAGAGTTAATTAATAAAAATGATTTATTTATAATGTTTTTAATAAAATTTGCTTTTTAAATTACTAGTTTTATGCGTATATCTTAGGTGACATGAGGCTTTCTAGAAACAATAAGCTCATTCTTTGTCATATGTATTATTAATAAAAACATCGTTACACATAATTATTATTAAACTATACACAATTTTAGTGACGATTAAAGATAATGTGAATTATATATGATTTTCTAATGATTATTTTTTTACCTATGGAAATTCTATCATTTTCTTTGTTCTTTTAATATATTATCCTTTAATATACTAAGAGAAGACACGGAAACTCTGATTACGTGAACATTCTTTATCAATACGTTGATAATTAAAAAAAGTTACTATTTTTTTTCATTTTTTAAAACACTCTAGAAGACATTCGTCAAATAATTGAAGGAAATTTTTCATATAATTTTATTGCAAACGTCATTTCTGTACAAATCATGTTTTACATAAAAATATTGTCTGAAACAAATGAGATTATATTTACATTTTTAGGAGAGATACCTTGCCTTTAAATTTACCTTTTATATTTTCAAGAAAACTAAACCTTAAAATGAATTAAATAAGCTAATTTGTAATTAATCAAAAAGAGAACGCTGACAGGAATCTAAGTTCCTATGAAAATTAGCATTATTAATTAACTAGTTCAATCCTCAGAATTAATTTTTGATCCTTAGTTTTATTGATTATTTTATCAAGAACAATGAAGACCACCTTAGGGCTCGAGAGACCATTTACAACGGTCTGTCAAATTCAGTGGCTGACTTTCAAAGATTAAATCATTATTACAGTGCAGAGAGCTCAAAAGTATACATTAAATGTATTAAAATTTTGTAAATAGTTTAATTTTTTAACAGTTGACTCTTAAATATCTGGTTTCATTTAGCATATTATAATTTTATCTATGATATATCATTTTGAATTCAAGCAAGATTTACTTATTTATTATTTAAACGAGAATTCGCTGGTAATTTACACTTTTAAAAATAACGAGGGGAGATCCACTCAAGGGGGGGGGAATAAATTTACATTTTTTTTATTTGTTTTTTTTTTTCCTTAAAACTTGACAGATGTTAAAGGATTAAATCAACTATAAATATAATCGAAACCGTATCTTTTTCTCTCACACAATTAAGTACTAAAAAAATTACTATCGTGAATAAGTAATACAAATACTGCGTTTTGAAATTTATTCTATTTTTTAAGAATGTAGAAATTTTAATCATGCAAAATAAGATATATTTTGAAATTATCTTATAAATGTGTGTATGTATGTGTGTGCATGTGTGTACCAAGCTCCATGTGTTTGTGCATTTAAGTAGAAAACATTAAAGTGTATGGGTTTTAATCTATAATTTGACTGTGTCAACGGAATAAATATGCATAAACAAAATTGTGAAAGAAAGCAATTTGTAGCTCTTTCAAAATACTGCTTTGAATTGTGATAAAAGGAAGTAAAGTAATATCGATAAGTTTTGAATACTTTAAAACATTATTAATACATCATAAAATTTAAAAAGACATGTATTTAAACAAATATTTTTTCGTACATAAGATTGTCTCACTTTCAAATAAGTAATTAATAAAAGAGTTTTATTCGGTCAGTTGTTGTAAAAATATTTAATTTTTTTTTCATCTTATTCATTGGATTAATTTTAGCACCCAACTTGCATTAAATTGGTAATCCTTATTAATGTAAGCCGAAGAGATTCCCAGGGTTGCCCAACCTCACCCGAAATGAAAGAAACAAAAGTCTCTGGCTATCATTTTCATTAACAAAGCTAGAAACAGTGTTCTATAAAAGAAAAGAAAATTCAGCATTTAGAAATACAAAAAATTAATTAAAATTACAAATATCATTCAAAAGTAAGTACAATCGCATTTTGATACAAGTTACTTGTTTGATTCTAGGAAAGAAATAATATCATTCAAATAAAATTTAATATGAAATGTAATAGAAAATAATTGCTTAACATTTTATCTAAGGCATAGAACTTGAATTACGTATTTATTAAATTTATAACATTTAGACTGGTATGTAAATACATAAATAATGAAAACCTGTGTGAAAAGTTTGACTCAAATTGCTCAACATATATATATATATATATATATATATATATATATATATATATATATATATATATATATATATATATATATATATATATATATATATATATATATATATATATATATATATATATATATATATATATATATATATATATATATATATATATATATATATATATATATATATTTATATATGACTAAAGAAGCCCAGCCTCTTTTCCTATGCAAGGGCACTAAATCTCCCTTCTTCGAATATCTCATTGAAACCACTGGGAGCTGGATTATAACTTGATGGAATATACTTCCATGAGGAACTCCTAACAACTGTGGAAAAAAATTCAGAGATTCAGGCTCTCGTTCAACAACTGGCACTCGAAACAATCCATAATATCCCTCCATGTTCTTTGAAAATCTATACAGATGGTAGTAAAGGTGTGGAGGGAGCCTCGGGCAGTGGGGTGTACATAAACACAGTCTCCGGAGAACTAGAATTTAAAATAAGAAGCCCAGATAATTGTTCTGTGTTCAGATCAGAACTAATAGTCATTAGAGGAGGTTTACAGTATGCAGTAGAGGTGGAGGATCAATTAAGGGATATCTGGATATTGACTGACAGTCGTGCTTCAATCCAGTATCTTTTAAATTGGAGCACTGTTGGAGATCAATCAAGCCTGGACATACTAAATCTTCTTGAAAGACTGTCACTCGAACACACAATGAATTTCCAATGGATCCCTTCACACATGGGAGTAGAGGGGAATGAAAGAGTGGATTTCTTAGCCAGATGGGCGTCAGAGAAGGGATTAAACCAAGGAGGAGAGCTCACATCTAGTGAGATTTTTTTTCTGGCAAAAACTGAATTCAATAAGCTTATGAAAATTCCTCCCAACCATCCATGGTACTTTGCCAAAAAACCGGGTGAGACCTTCAATCTTAGACCAAAATCTTATCAAACTGCCTTTTCCCACTATCTGAGTGGGAACACGAGAGGAATCACCTTTCAGCAGGGGCAGAGGACATTTTCAGACTGTCCTTGTTGTTCCGTCAATATGGCCTCCCCTGGACATATCTTAACCAGCCTAAATTTTAAAAAAGACGATGTCCTTCGGGACCCATCACATTTTTTAGACATTTTAGATATTTTTGGTTTTATGGAGGTAGTCTAGTCTAGCTAGAAAACCTGAGATAAGTAACAACAACAACACACACACACACACACATATATATATATATATATATATATATATATATATATATATATATATATATATATATATATATATATATATATATATATATATATATATATATATATGTAACTGGTTATTAAATTAATAGAAGCACCCTGGATTTATAAGGAATCTTTAACTAATATGACATAGGACAGCGCGTCTGGGATGTAATATAGCTTAAATTCACTTGGAAATCTAATCACAAAAGTGCTTAATAGAGGAATATTGAATATTGTATTAGTCTTCATTTATACATCGTGAATATATCGAAGGGATGCCGGTGAAGTTCCCGGATTGAAAGATGTAAAGTACACAAGCGATTCAGTTATATAAAAATCTGGAGACTATGAGTGATTAGTTTAATGATTCACTTCATTCTCACATGCATCAAACCACGATTAGATAAGTCTTACTGTAGAATAGAAACATTATCATTCTAAAAAATTCCATCACTTTCAGGAAACAAAAGTTCCATCATAGAATGAACCTAGTCAATTGAAACTTCTCGATACTTCTCCCTAATGATCTTTCCGTTCTACGATTTGTCATCAAAAAATTCCGACTGGACCGACAATATTGTGATAGATCCATCTTCGTACTTGGCAACTAGAAGGAATCAATCACTATCATATGCCTATGCAGGTGTCCTTTAAACATTCTTCTGTATTGTTATGTGGAAAAGTCTGAAAGATGTTTCATTTGACGACATCAATAGTCTTTCACTTATCAATCAATTAAATTTTTAATTTGATTGATTTTGAATTATTAGAATAGAGGCTCCACGGTTCACAAAAGTTTGGTATTAGCATCTGTGACAAATGGCTTGAAAATTACTGCTTTCTCAAAAATATTTTGTTTATGAAGGTGACTTTCTAAGTATTGACTTTTAAGAATTCAGATGCTAATTGAGCTCTATGGTTACTTTGATTACAGTTATTTCCTTTTTAGACATAACAACCAGCTTCAATACGAATCAGTGTCTTTCATTCAGCTTTTCCTTGCGTCTACTATTCTTCCCCACATTTATCTTGTCACGTTGTGTAGTATAGGTTGTCATGATATTAAACCCTGCCTCAAGAAACGCCTAAAGCTGGTTTGTTTTGATCAAAGAGGCTGTAGCTAGTCAGACTCCTACATTTGACCTCCTTGAAAGTCTGTGAGGTCTGATATTTTGGGCTTTTAACAAAAATCCAGGATACATACATCTTTACTAAAGCAACACCAAACAAACTATGATATATTTATAAAAAAATTGGTATCTATTATATTTTAATGGTTACGGAGCGCATTGTTAAATGCCATTTTTATTCACAAATGTTTTCAATATTTTGATATAACCACCCGTTCGATATATATATTTAAATATTTGACAGAACAAATATTCAAATATGCAGGTTTTGTAGATTTTCTTAATTTCAATGCAATGCTGCTACACTGAATTAATATTATGTTAATGGTAAATGCAAGTAAGATTATTAAGTAAGAGTTTGATGAATGGTATGATTAGCAAAATTGTAGAAATATTTATATAGTGTGCAATTTTGTTGCGTGCCAGTAAAATTTTTATTTTAAAATTTTAAGAAATGTTTAATGATTTTTAATCGAAAAATGGTAAAGAAATAAAATTTGCGCGCATTTAAACTTTTTAATCTGGAAACAAAAATTTTTAGATTTGAGAGTCCTTTTAGTACTTTTCGCCACACATTTTCATATATTGCACTTTCCTTTTGATTGATAAAAATTTTAGAAATCATGTTTTGATACATACTATACAAATCCTACGACCATTTAATTAGCAATACATCTCTGTATTTGTAATTGTTAAGTGTCGTTTGAATAAAGATTAGTTTGAAATGCATTTGTGTATGAATTTGTGTATAATTTAATCTCTTTGTGCGTCAAAAATCAAATAAATATGGCCTTCGAAAAATTCTACAAAAATCTAATAAAATTTTTTATTTATAATTAATTTTAAAAGAAAACTTATAATAAATTCAAAATATTATTATTGATATATAATAGAAAGGAATACAAATACCCTTACTACTTCACTGAATCAATTACCCATTATTACATACTTCAAGTTTTCTAATCTCTGCGTTTTCTATTTTGTTGTAAAGTTTTTTCAAATAAAATAATCTAATGAAAACGCAAAAATTATATGTAATTAAATAAAATAATTATGAAAAATGCAAAGATTATTTCTTTACAGTTTCCTTTTAAACTTGATATATTTGTATGCTTTTCGTTGTTCGAGATGCCGCCCACACAAACACTGTTACAAAGGTTTTGTCTCCTGCCCACAGGAGACAAAAACCTTTGAAATACAATTATTCATGTGTTATTGACTATTATTCTAAAAAATGTTCAAAATGACAACAAATCTTTCCGGCGAACGGAAAAGATATCTTACACAAGAGAAACATCTTAGAAAAATGATTGGGGCAAAAGTTTCCTGATGTGGAAAATATAAACGGTTTTCCGGAGTAGGACTAAAAACAAGGATATTTCTTCAGGAAATTTTGAATAATATTTCCGTGATAAAAAATTTTTGGATGGTACTGTTTCATATATTTATGGACGACATATAAATTCTTTGACCTTTAAGTAATTAATTTCTTAATGATCAAAGAATTTTATTTCACATCTTAATCTTATTATCTGAATGTTATTTTGAAATTTTAAAATTACTATGATATAGGGTTATTTTAAAGTCTATGAAAGTGAAGGATAATTTGAAACATATATTCTCAAATTAATTCATTTCTGCGAATTTCTTATTAACGTGGGCTTGTATATTGTTTCGCTACTAACATAACGGTTATCCTTTTAAGTAAATTCCGAACTCATTCGTCAAAATGTCACACCGGCATGCCGCCATGCGTGAAGAAGATTTTGACAATCTTCTTTATTGATCATTTTAACTATTAACATGATTAAATCTAGTTAAAGCAATTGTTTTAAGGGCAATGAGAAAGTGGGGAATAGTTAACACACGGTTATGACTCATTCCAATATTCTTCTTTTATATTAAAATGTGTTACAACTTCCATAATGGGGTCAGGTATTATTTTCTTTTCACCAATGATTTTATACATTTATTCATATTCATAGAGAAGAAGTTAAAAACATTTTCCATTGTAAAGTTTACTGATTTTCAATGAATTTTTAAAGTATTTTATAATTTAGATAATATTTTTATACTTTTAAAAATTGAGTTTTCATTCTTATTACTTTCAGAGTACAGTACATAGTACTAATTTATACAAATTTAATTGCAAAGTTATTTGGCATTAAAGAAAATATGTATTTGCATTATTAATTATTTTTATAAAGTATAAGTATAGTTAAAGCTTCATTGATACCATAGAAATTAGGAATTAATTTCCAATTTAAAAATTGTGTGTGTGTCTTTGGATATCAGTGCATTTTTTACTGTCTTTCGTAAATAAAACCATTATATTTGTGATTATTTTTAAATTAAAAATTTCGCTTTGCATACGGAAATTCTATATGAATGTAAGATTTTTCTCAGACTAATTATACTATTTACCTTTAGGAATTGAACATTAATCGTATGTGTTATATTTTGTGGGATATCTAATTTAAATTTTAGTTAGAAAAATCAATTAGGTGAAATCCGAGTAAATAATACAGATCTAAAATAAATAAAAGTGTCCAGTTGGGTGAGAATGATCGTGAGTCATGAGTTGAAAATTGTCTCACTGTGCAACCGCGATTGAGCAATGGGGATAAAATTATGTTATTGGCCTGAGCACCACATTATTTAAATATAATGTTGTTCATTTCTTCCCCAAAATAAAATCAGTATTTTAATTTACGCTTACCTTACTTTGGAGATATATTTATTTTTCAAGAGAAGTTTTTTGTTCTAAAACGCAATTTTGATTGGTAAATTGTATCGAAAAGTTTTTTTGGTTCATTTTACTGTTTCTTAATACAACATATTTGTCTTAGACTGATGATCAAGCAACAGCGTTTCAAAGAGAGATGGAACAAAAAATTTGAATTAGATAAAAGTAAGTTATTGGAATAAGTAAAACTCACATGGAAAGATAGATGTATATTTTGTAATTTAAACAGGAATAACTCTTATTTTTCTAAATAATTAAAATCTCAATGGAATTTCGGCATTTTCTTTGCCTGTATTGTTACTTCATCTGAAAAAATTAAATGTGATGTGAATAAGACCTTAGGTATTGGAAAAAAACTCTTATTTAAGAATAAATACTCTGCAAACATTACACTTAAGTACATTTTTATTTTTCCTGTGACGGTTGGTAATGACAAATCAAAAATGTAACTTTTAAATACCTTTAAAATACCGTATTGTCCGCGGCGTAGAGTACCTTTTCTTTTACACATTTCTGAAGAATAAAACTTTATTACTGTTCATTATAATGAATAAACAGTATTTTAAATATAAATAAATACAAATAAAAAGTAATACTTATCTTGTATGTATAAAAGTAATGCAAGTACCCAATCTATCTGAGAAGTAACACCTTCGTCAAAAGTCAAACAAGTCATCTCCAGAACTAATTCAACTCCCAATTTAGCAACTAATACCTTCATCAACTATTAAGATTTTATCCAAGGAATAGTTTTTCCTTTCATAATCTGAAACAGTTGTTAAACAAGCTAGAGAAGCATAATTCTCTTTTTATCCGTCAAAAAGTATAATGCCATGCTTTTGTCTTGGAAATATATTACTATTTTTTTACTGACAATTTTATAAGTTGATTTGTAATTTCGTCAATTTTAACCTTTAAGTTATTTTTCAGTGTTCCTCTTTAGTTAAATTAATTGCTTTGATTAAATGATGTATATTTTTGATTAAAATCTTTTCCAAGAAATTTATCATACTACTTTTTAATAATTCTTAAATCGAGAGCATGTTTAAAAAATTGATTGTGTTGTTAAAATGACTCCAACTTTCAGAAATCTCTAAAGATCATATAATATTATATAAATGAAAGCATTTTGTTTGTATCTAATTTATAAATATATCTCCTAAGAAAATCTCCCTTTTTCTCAATGATTTCAGCAACAAATAACTGTTAAATGTTTTTTAGTTTAACTCTCTAATTAAAAACATTCATTTTCCTAAAATATACCAATCGTTCAGTTAGGTCAAATTGTTTCAATAATTATTAATTAATTTCATTATAAAATGGACTTTTTTTAAAATGCATTATTTTCGGGAAAAAATGATTTTTCTTATAATCATTACACTGGCTACACTACTGTTTCTATTCTTTCAAATATATATATATATATATATATATATATATATATATATATATATATATATATATATATATATATATATCAAATGAGTCCTTGATGTACCAATATAAGGTTACGAAATATACACAGAGTTTTTCAATAAATAGAAATAAATACCACAATTATTTTAGAATCTTAGGTTAATTTTAATCGAAAATGTATCGTATGAGTTAAGTGTCTAACTATAATAATAAAAAGAACTAGGTTTTTTTCCCATAAAAATATCAAAGTGGTAGTTATCAGAATCAACAATAGTATATATATATATGTCATTTTCTACTCAAAATGTTAACAGACACACACATTTCCTAAGCAATAACTGTTCTAAATTTTTTAATCGATCAACTTTGATACCAAGTCATTGTGGCTGGTTTGAAGTTAGTTGTTGCAAATATCGATTGCTCCTAGTTATCACAATATTGTATATGGCAATCTCTGATCATGAAAACGATATTAGTCATCGAATACCATCCCAAGACAAGATCACTGAAAAACTGAAACACTTGTGGAAAATAGCTAAAGGGATATAACCACATGACACTATCGAGAGATGACAGTTGGAAATTTATTCCAGAATCTCATTTCTACATCTAGAATCCCGAAATGAGAACTGCATTTAGACAGCTATTTAGAAGCTGCAAGACCACGTACGCAATTTCACAAAAATCTCATTTACTGTGTAATTATGGATATCCATTTTTCATAAAGCAAAAACCATATTTCTTGAATAATAATCAACATTCATTTTATAAAAGATTTTTGATGATTGCTTATTTGAAAAAAATATTTATTATAAATTCTTATAGTAATACTTACAAATATTTATAACAATATACCAACAGAAATGCTCAAAACTGTTATTTTGCGAACACTGGCGCTGTTATACCTAAGCAGCACAAATTCCTTTTTGAAAATTGAAATATCAGCGTTTGAATATTTCCCAATTTTCTTCAGTATTGATGGTCTAAAAAAAGTACCTCACCCTTTGGACATTGCTAAATATTGCATTGAAATATTTATGAATATTTGCATCAATATTGATATAAAGGGAATTCAGGTATTTAGTGACACTATTTTTCAATACTTTAAGCCCCTTTCTTCCTTCTTTAAAATATTTTATTTATCAAATTTTATAATTAATTTAAGATAAAATATTAATTTTTTAAAAAATATAATATATAGAATTAAAGAATGCATGTAGATAAGAAATTTCTATGTTTTAAAAAAAGCTAGCAATTACAAAAGTGAATTTTATTATTTATCTTTTAAATTTATCAAAATTAGATGACAGAAGGATCGTAATGAATTGTGAGAAATACCATTGGTAGAGGTTTGAATTTGTCAATCTTCAAAAAATGTAAATATAAATGATCAACAATCGATTAAATAAGCTATAGAAATGACTATGCCACAGTTTAAGTAAATTATGACTATCTAATAAGAACATTTATTTCGAAGAGAGTGATGCTAGTAATTAATAAGTTACTTATATCTTTATGCTTTCTGTGCGGTTTTTAATAATGCTCTTTTATTACCTGACATTTTTAATTTTTTCAAGAGAAAAATAAAGAAAAGTATAAAAACTTGAGGTTTCAATAACATAGAAGTGCATTTGTAAGTTATAGTTGTTGTGATTGTGAATCATGCAGCAGATATTTTTGAAAAAGAGAATGTTCACCGTATACTGTTGTCAACGAGGTGTCCGTATCGCAATCCTTTCCAACAATTATATCGCAATCACAATCCTTTCCAACAATAGGTCTGAAAGAGCCACTGGTAGCCCTCTCCCACAAAATAAGCTATATCTCATAACCACCATTTTTAGAAAATGATGGTTTCAACACTACAATTGAATATTATCAACCTCATTATTGATATAAGGGCATGTGATGATGCTTATATAGCTACACTAGGACTTTTTTTCAGTGTTATTTACTTTATTTATATTGCCTGTCTTAAAATGTTTGTGTACCAAATTTCTTTAGTAGGTGATTTGCCTTTACTTCTTTAGTCCTGATTTTAAGAGATGAAAAGTAGTATATTTGATTATTGTCTTAAGCTCTTCTCTAACTGTATCCTCAAAACTTGTTATAGAAATTATTTTTGTCTTGTTATTTTTTAAATATGTTAAAAAATGTATTCGATTGAACTGTATAGCTCTCCCAGATTAGTATTTAAATTAAATTTCATTATACATAAGGCATTTTAAGTAGCTGCTGTGGATAATTAAAAATGTAAGTCTTAAAAATATCAATTTGCTACATTTTGGGAATATCAAACAATTTTAAAAAATGATGCATATTTATTTTTGAATTATAATAGCAATGAATATTTAAACTGTTTGTTTGCACAAAAATAATTTTGGTCATTCCATTCGCAGTCACACTCCATTTAGATCATAATGACTTCAGATTATGTACTTGAAATCATTAGATATAAATTTTGATTGACTGAGATTTAACTAATGAATTTTTTCTTGTATTTAGATCAAGAAATGATGCCTTATAATTTTAGATAAGTTTAGCGATGTTGGGATTTTGAAAGCCTCTTGGCTTCTGTAGTATCTTTAAAAATATGTATTTCTGAAAAGTTAGTCGGCTCCCATTTCTGGATCAAGGATGATTTTTTGTTGCTCATCTATCTGATTGCCTCATTTAAATGAATTTTACTAATTCATCCTTTAAAGGAAATATCATTTAAAGTAGCATATACCTTTAATAAGGAATTTTTCGTTGTTCTTCTAGTTAATTGCTTCATTTAAATGAATTTCACAGATTCTTCATTCAAATGAAAGATATTTAAATGATGTATCGTTAACAATGGCTAACTATGATAGTTTAAAGGAATATTTGGATGTCATCATAACTTCATTTACAGATTATGATGACATGGCGATTATATAATTAATTATGAAGTTTCATTGAGAATCATGCTCTCACTCTCACTTTTCTTCAGCTCACTCGGATAATCCAACCGATTTTGCAGTGATAGCCTATTTTAATTATTCAATAAAAGATGTTATTTAATATTCCTTCTTTTTGCAATCTGGAAATAAAAAATTGTAATGTTATTTATTGGAAATATTTAAAAGCGTAAATAAAAGAGATGAATTGTGCATACATTTTTAGCAACATGACAGTTTTTAACTGCACAAATGAAGTAGTAAATCTATTATAGTCACCCAAATTTGAATTTAATAAAACAAAGATTTTTTCCTTCTTTTAGTGAACTATTTCCCGCTTTAGTATTCAATATTTTGATTTCATTTAAAAAATTAATTATAGTATAAATTGACATGTTTTTAAACTTTTACAAATTAAAGATTAAGAAATGAATAGAAAACTTTAAAGTAAAATCGTAAACATTGTTAAATTCAATAGAAATTCATAAACTGTAGCTATGATAATTTTACGTCAAGAACATAGCTCAAAAATAGTACTTTATAACATATATAGTACAGTATATAAAAAATAACTTTCAAGGTTGTGGTTCTAAATGATAGAGTTATTCGTAAGTCTCAAAATCAAGCTTGCTCTTAACATATATTATTGCCTGTTGATGTCCAGATATAGTTTTCATTTATTTATTACCTTTTCATTTCATGTATTTTTCAAAATGCTGCTATGAAATGCATTAAACATATGTTAATACATTTAAAAATGTTAGTAATAATAAAAAGTTTCATAATCATTGCTATAGAGACGCATTTGAAAGGATGTTTCACTCACATACTATTTTGCACTTCTTTTGGATGCTTTCTTCATTCATTTTATTGGGTCAATTATGATTTGTCTGATTTACATTTAATGACTTGCATAATTGCATGCATTGCATAGTTCTTCTTTGACATCGTTTTTAAATCATTCTTGATATGATTTTGCTCATTTGCTTAATTGTCTTTTCTGTTCCAACTCTCTTTCTTTTCTCTTCAATCAATATTTTGAATTCTTAATTAGACTGATGCAGTTCAGTGCTTCAATGATTATTATTCCTTTTGAAATTATTTCAAGTTGCTGCATGACTCCACTTCTATCCTACAAAATTGTAGGCCTGACACGCCAAATTTTCTTAAGTATTTGATGCTTAGTAAAACAAAAGTTACTGTATTTAGAAGTATTTACTTTTAAAACATAGTGCTAGTTACAGCAAAACACCTTTAATATATTTGTGTAACAGATAATATCGAAAATATTCCTTAAAATATTTATTATCCTGTACTTTTAATAGTGATAAAAGGAACTTAATAAATGATTTAATTCAGCTCTTTTTTTTAAATATAAACCTTAATAAATAAATAATCAATTATGAAAAACAATAAAAGAGATAGTAAATTATAGACGATGGAAAAATTTAAATCAAAAAGTAAATTTTTTTTCAAACATGTGTACGGGAAATCTAATTGGCATACTTTAACATCACCACTTGCCGGCATACTTCCGTTTCAGAGCCGAAACCACTTTCTGATTATATTAAAGTACATATTCTTGTAATCTTTCGATTGCATAGAACCGATACCGTTACAAAATCATTGTGCCTTTGCCGACTTAGTTCCGACACTCCCGATATTGGCCCGTAGGGGTGCTGATGGGATGGGATTGTGTTTGTTGGATAGTTACCTCTCACCACTTTTATCGATCTTTTAATAGTTTATGAAATATTTTCATCCTTTTTTCCACTTTAACCTTTTTACCACATTTTTAAACTTATGTGTTTCCAACTTTAATATTTTACATGATATTAAATAGTGTAACTTCAATAATAATAAATTTTTGCTCTAGTTTTAGTATTACATAGATTTCAATATAATGAATAAAATAAACAAATGGTAAGAGTTCAAAAACTCGTAAATTGAATAGAAAATTATTCTCCCACTAATATTGCTGTAGACAGAACCAAAGAACTGAGTGAAAATTTTGAAACTCAAGTCATAGAAAATTGACATTTATTTCATTCAGCTGAAAAAATATGCGGACGTTAGCAACAAAGCTCTTATCATTTGTTTTCTGAAACTGAAAATGAAAGTGAAAAGTCAAGAAAGAGAGGTGATAGTGTTCGGGAACAAAATGAAGAAAAATAAAATGTTATTAAAATTAGGAATAATATTTGCTGCAAATAATTTACTTCTAAAATATTCAAACCGTTTTATGAAATGTATTACCAGTTTATTTGTCTTTCTTTTCTTGAAGAGAAATTCTCAATAGACAAAAAGATAAATTAGCTGTTTTAAATTTTGTATTTGTGCGTTTACATCCCATTATATAGGACTGCGTAAAGGAATACAAAGATAATCTGCAATACCATAAGCCATGTTCAGAGAGTGTTTCGTAGGTCCAGCTACAATAATGTTATAAGTTCTTCACAAGCACACAACTGAATTCATATATTTCTCTCCATAATAATGGCGAAATGAAGTCACCATGAATTAGCTTCCTTTCCATGGCTACAAAATTAGTTATTGTGCAAAGCATGCTATTTAAACCAACTATAATAGCTTTTGGATAGATCGAATTGAATCCATAACCTCAAGTCATGATAAATTGATTCCCCTTTCTTTTTATTTCTGCACCCCTTTTCTGCTGAAAAAATTAAAGAATTTTTTTGAAAAATTTATAATTGTTATTTGTATTAACATTATTGTGTAATCTGTATTAACAGCTGTTTTATTTGTATCAAGCAACTATAATTAACATTAAATTATAGTTGCTTAATAAACTGTTAGTAAGATTCAGGGGTGATTCTGATATAATTCTATTCCCAATTGAGATAATTGAGAAGATTCTGAGATAATTCTAGAAACCATTGGGAAAAAAGACCTGTTGAAATTCTAATTTCTAATATGGAGTCCACATTTGCTGCATAAACTGCTACCATCAATATATCTGAACTCTTTATCTGGCGATGTATTGACAATCATGGTAGCATGCTTGGCTATAATTACTTTCCTTTACTTTCAAGCGAAGAGACTGTGATAGTCTCGTTCTCATGGTCGAGGGCTCAATACATGATCAAGCCGAAAACCATTATTCTGAGGGGGCCGAAGCATATTAAAATTTGTTCTATCGATGCCGCTGAATTGGCATGGTCTGAAGCGAAAGTTACCAGGATAGATGTTGTCCACGTCATGTTCAAAATTAGCGTGTTGCGTGTTTCAAAATTACGAGGTTGACGGTGTGTTATAATGGCTTAGGTTAACAGAAATGTAAAACTGGAAACTACTCCAATAATCTAATCTTTTAAATGACTTAACACAACATTAAAAGAAAAATTAAATATGTTTCAAAAGCAGCTAAATTCTTGTCATTTTTTAATGAATTAATTTGGTTGACTGGTGCTCCATAAATGTTTCAAATTTTGATGAATATTTTATGAGAAATAAAACGCCATCAAACAAGTGATAATCATTGTTAAACAGCATTTAGAGTAAGTGGTTGTTTTTTTGATTACCGGTTGACATTTTATATAGCTATAAATAAAAAAACATAAATCTACGAGAAAATAGATTCCTCTTGACAACAACATAGTTTAAACTTCAATAAAAAAATTCTATTTATAAACTGAAAAACAAGCATCTTAGTATAGAACTCCAAAAGAGTCCGCCATAACTTACCTACCTACTTTATCTACTGAAAATTGTCAGTATACTTCAGTAATTCCACTAAACTTATATTTTTGTCTCTTCTCATAAAAGGAATATTAATTGCTAAGTGAAAATAAAATGGAAGCTTTCATCGAATTTTTATCATTGGAGAGACATTCTCAACTGTACCAATAATTAAACTCTAATGACATGAAATGAGCATGGTTTTCTTACAATAGCATCAATGAAGCTATAAAAATCCAAGTGAAATTCTTTCAAACAAACAAAAGCAAACTTATGCAGAAGCACTGAAAATGTGCTTTGCTGAAATAAATTTTTAAGTATTCTGTAATAATTAAATTAATTTGAAGAGTTACATTTTAATTCGTTAATGAATTTTTGAGATTAAATATGCATTGAATAGAAACTCTCAAGAATAGAAAATTTTCATGTTGATAATCTTACACATATAATGCTATTTAAAAACCAGTAGAGTTTAAAAGTATATATTGAGTGGCATATAATCTTCCAAAATATTAGAGATGATTCACATAATAGATTGTAAGCATTACTTGCCACAAGTTAAATGCCAACAATGATTCTGATGAGGTTAATTGAGTCTCTCACTTTCTAGGACATATTTCGTATGCGTTTATGGATTTCTTGGAAGAGCAATCCACAATATCTGTGGCTACATATGTTTCCTTTATTGAACTTGAAGAAGCACAGTCCCTTCAGTCTGGTCAACTCACTGCACTTAATCGAAAACAATGTCGAACCACATGCCCTTCACTGCGGTGTGAACCCTGCTGAGGCTCTTTCCAATGTTCACTTCAATTGCAAACTTTCTACGGCAGTCATCAAGAGGGATTGTTTACCTGAATTACTAAAACAACTAGCCTTGTGGAAACCATTAATAATATACCATCAAATGACATAAAAATCTATACTGATGGCAGCAAAATAGATCACCGAACTGGCAGCGGAGTTTTCATCGAGACTCCTCATGACAAATTCTCTCTTAGCCAACGTAATCCCGACTTCTGTTTGGTTTTTCGTAGCGAACTAATAGCCATTAACATCGGATTGGAATCCATCATGAGCGAAACTAATTATAGTGATGTCTGGATATTAACTGATAGCCGCAGTTCAATTCAACATCTGCAAAAATGGACCTGCTTAGGAGACCAAACAAGCCTTTCTATTCTACACAAGCTTGAAATTGTCTCCCTTCAGCATAATATCTATTTTCAATGGATCCCGTCTCACGTGGATATTGGAGGCAATAAAATTGCAGACACTTTAGCAAAGGAGGGCTCAGGTCATCCTGCTCCTTCTTCTTCCGCGCTTACCTACCTTGAATTCTTTTCCCTGAGAAAAGCCCAGTGTAAAACCGATTGGCAGGTACCTTTGACTCACCACTTCTACAAGGGTAGAAAGCCGGGACTTTCTCTGGCTCTTTCCTGTGATAGGAAATTCAGTACTTGCCTTGCACGTCTTGCCTCTGGCCACTTGAAATGCCTCACTATTGTAGCGGGTAACAAGACCTTCCCCCTCTGTCTAAATTCCACGGACACCAAGCTTCTCCTGAGCATATCCTGAATTGTATGAATGTACTATGGGACGATATCTACACTTCTTCCCGCCTTGTCATCGATTTCCTCTCCGTCAACGGATTCCTTGATTTGGTCTGACTCCGTCAGACTCCTTGGAGATGAGCAACAACAACAACCTTTATTGAACTCAAAATGTATTCGACTAACATTCGTTTTGTTTTATAAGATTTGTTGTAGTTATAGAAGTGTAAAAGTTCGCGTAAGAAAACAGTACAAGCTCTTAAAATGACTATCTTTCTTCATATTACACACAGTGGATTTTTCGACATGGATTACGCAGGGAGCAAAATTTATGCGGTTGGGTGTTACTTTTTTATGATTAGCAATGTATAAAACATTTATAAAGAAGGAAATTTAAACTGAAACTAAAAAATATCAAAAAATTATACCTTAAAACTCTTTATAAATCCGAGAGAGATATCTCTGATTCTAAAAGAATATCCATCGATTCAAAAGTCTATTCTTTGAAATTAATCTTCTAGAATTTAGAATAAAATTTATTCAAAATATTTAAAGTTTACAAAATGCTTAAAACTAAACTTTGTGTATATTTCTGAGGAAAAAAATAAATCGTACAAAAATTATATGAAAAATACCTAACTGCTGAAAAAAGTGAAGTGTAGCTTTATTTAGCTGGCTATAATGTAAAGATCCGTTTTCTATCTCTCAATTGATCCACGAATATGATCTTATGAAATAACTTTATCTATAGTAGAAAAAAACTTTCCAAATAAGCTGCGGTATTTCGTTGCAAAGATAAATTAAAAATGTAAAAAATCCCAGACATTCTATGATAATTTGAGGATTTCATTCCAGTGATCACTTAAAAGTTAAAATTTCACTAATATAACTAAAATTAAACCATTCTATTATTAGTAAAATATTTCAGAGCCAATTAAAAAAAACTTTTCAGTGATAAAGCTGAAATTTTTCAATACAAATTGAAAGGAAATTTGAGTTTCATATGAACAAAGTCTTTTGTTACACATTTCATTTGACTGCCTCTCATTTAGAATCCTTCAGAAAGAATCAAAGACAAGAATAAAGTGTATCCCATTTTATCAAATAGCTGTAAAATTATCTGGTGCTTCACTTTTGTACTTTTGTGCATTTGATAAAATGTATTTTTGGAAAACGCGGTGTCGATGGAAAATGAATGGACATTTTAAAAAGACCTAAGAAAAGAGAGATGAAATTGACCTGTCGATACTAAGAAAAGTTAAACTTCATTGAAAATTCAAGCTAGAAATATAGTTTATAATTAAGGATATCAAATTGCAGTGAACTCTCCCCCGCAAAAAATCTTCATTTATGCATAAAAATTTAACTACCAAAGTCATTATCATAAAACGTAAACAGTTTTTTGTAACCACGTAAGTGATTAAACGACAAAACGTGTTCTCTTATGTGCATGTTATTATTAACCTTTTGTGCATCATCTAATTTTATTACACTTGTGGCCTCTTTTCTCTATGTTACATTATTTGAAACTAATACATTGTAGTTATAAATATAATCATTGTATTCACAGACATTTTTGCCACTGTTGTCATCTTTTTATGTAAATTTGCTATCATTTATAACATTTGAAAAATGGGTGTATTTAGATTTTCAAACCAAATGATTTATTTTCCAAATTAGTAAATAAGATTGTGTACTTAATGAACCTTTCTTGGTAGAAGGACATCACAAATCATTATTAATGTGGGTGAATATTACTAAAAAGAAAATAGTAATATTTTACATTTGTGTGATGATTACATTTTAAGAAATATAAAAATTTATCCCTTATATATTATAATTTTTTGTAAATCTATTAATAATAATTTTCAATATACTAGTAGTTTTAAATTTCATAATTAAAAATAGGAAGTTTAAATTGAAAATATAAATAAGTCTCGTTAAAAGAGTAGTTGTGCAAAATCGCATTATAATAATGTGGTGTAACGTTGCATCATTTATGTCTGATACAGAACGTCATTGCAATTTATAAGCAAAGAACATCTTTAATTAAAATTAAATTATATTCTATAATTTTTTTAAAAAAAAACTTTGGTTTTAGATAGAAAACTTTATGTAGACCATAAAACTGTATATAAATTTTAAAATAAAAACAGATTTGTAAAAATAGGAAACTAAAATTAATTTTGGTGTAGCACTAATAGAGTTTTGTACAAATGACACTAACAACATATAAACTGATCGATCACGAATATTTCTTTTACTTTAACGCGTGCAACATCATTGCATTAGTTTATCTTCCGAAAATGCAAAAGTTTAATGATGAAACTAAATTTATGTCTCAAAGTTTAATCGAAATAAATATGGTATTTCACAAAAGTGAATACGGAAACATAGTAAGAACAAATGCTAAGTAATGAATACAGCTTAAAATTCTTTTTCACGTTCACTATAAACTTCTCATATAATATAGGGCATTTCTTAAATGTAAGAGAAGTGAAAGAGTTTGGTCAAACTGACAATATTCGTCTTAAGTACTTATAAAAACTAATTACGATCAAAATATTGATACAATATGATAAATAACCGGTTATGGGTATATAAAACTAGAAAAATAACTCGCGCATTACCTGAAATAGTATTTCATAACAGCAAGACACCAGCTGGATTAAGAACCACATGTTTTATTCCAAATAAAAATGCATAATTTAGAACACTCGTTGAATTAAAGAAAAATTCTGAATGGAAGAATTTACATCTGAAATTTCTAATTTCCTTTTTATTACAAGAAGAAAAGACCCATACATATTTAGTAAACAACACAATGTTTCAATTACGTTTTTGAATACAATAAGAACTATTTGGAAAAAATTCTTAAGGAATTTTTTTTTTTGTTATTTGGAAATTTCTCGTATGAAATTTCAATTGAATTTTGGAGTGTAATTACATGAAATCATTCACGAAAACAAGCTCAGAACATGACTATTATAGACTGATGTTATTTTTTAACAAACACTAGCGAATCTTTCCATATAGCATCCATACTAATGAAAAACGAATGAATTTAACCCAATAGTATAAGACAACTTTGTTTTCTCTCACAAAACTATTCGTATTTCAGGCTAAACTTTGAACTGTTTATTACAAACTGTTCTACTTTGAGATAGAACAATGTAGAATTGCTTCATTCTGTCAGTATAGAATAAAGTTTTGCTGAGATATATTTTCAATAAAAATTGCTCATTTTGATTCTGTTTCATGTAATGTGTCTATAAATACTGTGGATTATAAAAGCCTTTTGGATTTTCCAAGTGTCAATATTTTATTTTTATATAAGATTTCTTGTGATAGTTAAATAATTATTTTATAATTTCTATTTTTACGAAATCGAGATAAAATTTTATATTTTTCATGTAACAAGAAAAGCCAATTAAAAATGTTTAAATGCATTTTACTTTCCTTTTGAAGTAAATTAATTATCAATATATAATTATCTGGATAAAATAATAATTTTTCAGGATTTTTTACCAATTTTTATTCGCGATTTATTTTATTTTTGAAAGAGTACTTTTTTTGAAAAACAAATCAAATACTTTATTCAACATAAAAGTAAAAATGTATTGCATTTTAAATACATTTTTGAATAAAAGAGAATAATATGTTAAAGTGAAGAGAAAATTTTTTTGAATTTAATTACTTTTTTGCCTTGACCGAAAATAAACATTTTCCACCAGAACAAATATTTGAAAAGTAGTATAAGTAAAATAAAACTTGCCACGGTTGAATTAACATTCATTATCTTTAGGAACTTATAAACCGGTTTATTTCAGCATCAATTAATTTGTTATGCAGATTAGAAGAATTCGGATAACACGTTAAATACTAAGCGTTTTTAATCTAATTTCTGAAGCCATCGTGATTTCACAAAAACTGAGATTTTACAATTAATCATTTTTTTATTGTTGTAAATAAGCAAGATAAAACTTTTTTGGATGCCCTTTTCCCCTTAGATCAGGAAAATATATTTTAGTGAAATTGCACTAGATAAACACTATTATCACACAAGAATACTACGCCATTTTATAATCGCGCACACACATTCGAAGCTACCTCTGTAAAATATTTAATGAGTTAAAAGAGAAAAAAAACCTTCTGACATTCTACTAAACTGATAAGGAATAAAAAAACTCGCTCTGTTAGATTAAAAAGAACATGCAAGATCTATAAAGATTGAGCTTCGTCTCAATTTGTTCGGAGAGAGTGCAAACTGAGGGTGTGTGCCAAAGAAGATCGTGAGTCTATTCATTATTCTATTAGAAAAAGAAAGGCTATCAGTTTATTCCATCTCCTTGGAACTAAACACTATCGATTGCGAAAGTCTACTCCTTCCTTTCATCCGCGATATGTCTTCATCGAAAACAGCATCATCAAATTTCATTGGATACTGGATGGAGTAGACCAGGTCTCTGAACGAACCGGACACTTTTTCAGAAATGGATAAGCAAGTAAAATAAGTTTTTACTTCCTGAAACTTTTTTTAAAAACATTTTTAAGTTGTGTTTCATTTTTTTCAATAGTAAATTTTAGAATGCTTTTTGTTACTTTCTTAATTTAAAATATATATGATTGTTATCTTATGTTTCGAGATAAACAGTAATCCAATAATTAGTTGCTTAGGAAACATAAAAAATTAGGATTTTAGTACGAAATATATAAAAACTACGTAAGTATTGAAATACGAGTTTCAATGAAAATATCTCTATAAAGATGTTGTACACTCCATTTTTAACATATATTTCTTAACACCTTTCATAATATTAATATTAATTTATTCGTGATATATCAGTAATTGTCTTTTTCTTTCTTACATTTACATGAATATCTACCATGTATTCAATTCCAAAATATCTATATGCGTGTCAACAAGTTATCTGGATGTTTAATAATGCTGATAACAATGATAAATTTTGAATTAATGATAAGAAATTTGTGTCACATTCAATATAAAATTGTTTTTCTAACCAAATTCTATTATCATATGATAATTATAAAATCACGGATTTATTTTTCTTTTGCATTAATTTGAATGAACTCTTTTATTTAATATGAAATACATATTAAATTTTATCAGTACTATTTCAATATATCTATAATGAAAAATTCAAAATAATCTATAATGAGAAATTTAATTTTTAGTATTAAAATTTGTATTAGAATTTCGGTAGTCTTTGATGTTTCATTCCGTGTATAAATATAATTAAAGTTATATTACTTAAAATAAATCCCTTATATTAGGTCTTTTAAGAAAAAAAATATTGTTAATTTCATAAAATTAAATTTTCAAAAGAAATTTGGAAAATTGTGACTGATAATTTATTAATTTTTATTAAACTTATTATTAAAATTATTAATAATATTATTCACATAAAATTTCATTCATCATTAAAAATATTATTCATCTTTTGAAATTATAACTTTTCTTTAACATTTTAATTCAAATAAAATTTTATTTAGATTTTAATTAAAAATATTTAATTTTGAATCATTTAAAAATTGAATATTATTTTTTTTATTTTAGTCTTCAACTAAAATAAAGATATAAATCAATTTTTCTTTTTGTTGAAAAATTTTCTTAAACTTATTAAAATTAAATATAGAGATTAATTTTGTACATTCCACCTTTTCAGTTACGTTATAAACATGATGCATATTTCTTATAAATATAAAATTTGCAATAATTTCATATAATTTTATTTTTAGAGTCTAGAATTACATAAAAGAATAAGCAGTATGAATTATTTAAGCACTTTAAATTTTTCTCATTAACTATATATAATATAGTATAGTTTTCAAAATTATTTAACTCTTCCACGAATAATTTCTTTACTTATATATTTTATTATCATTTGGGAGTTCTTTTATGAAAAACTGCTATCAGACTAATCAAATGAACTCATCAATTGGCTTATTTTTATGAGTGATAAAAGTCATTTTTGCAACCGTTCTCATTTGTTATGTTAATAATTACATACAAAAAGTGTAAGTGTAATTTTTATAGCTTGTGGGCATGTTTTCATTCTCTTCATTTGGCAGAGGTTTTCAAAATGGAGCGGCAGAAGATAATTTTAAAAATTTTAATTTTTTACATATTTTTTTCACAAAATTATTGGGATTTTTAAATATTTGTTCACAGTTTTTGAGTATCCTCCTCTTGTAAGTTATTTTCTATGGAATATTATTTTATGGCATTTTGTTTATTTAGTTAAATATTTTGAAAAGTTTAATTTTTGTTAAAGAAAATGCTTTATATATTGATATTAGGATATTTTGTATAATTATTTAATTATTGCCTTTAGTTTTAAAAAGAATCAAAACTCTAAGTTTTTAAAATTTATATATATTTTTTGGAATATATAATTTGTGATTACAATGAAATAGTGGAATCACATTAATTTAATACAGTACTAGTTGAATGTATATTTCTTGTATAATTATGAAAGAATTTTTGTCATTGTATATTCCTGATAAGTATGATATTCAATATTAGATGCTTCATTTAATGCCTAACACACATTAGATTATATGTTTAAAAATTGTGCATGCTTCAGAAAATCAGTTTTTAAATTCAGTCATTTTATCTGCAAAAAGAAACGTTTTTATGAAGTAGTTTATCTGCATACTTTTTCATAAAAGTATTCGAATGCTTTCATTTAGCATAAAAATGCTGTATTTTTAATTATGCATACAAGTTTTTATTTTAACATGCATACTTTTTTCAGTAATATACTTTTTCTGTGCTGTTTTAATATTTTTAATTTTATTAGCATTGCACTATTAGGTATTAATATTATTATTATTAAATTTTAAGAAACAATCCTTTCTCCGAAATTACATTAGTTAACGCTGACTAAAATCTGAAAATTCTGATTGTTTCCATAAATGAGAATTAATTGTAAATTTATCTGAATCCATTAGAAATAAAATTACTGTCATAAATATCTTAGTTCTTCTATATTATTATCAGCAATTATTATATAGCATGATTTAACTATTTAATTTATAGTTATTTCTAAACAAGACTTTACTTCTCTCTTTTTATAGATGTATGTTTAATTAAATTTACTTTTCTTTAAATCAAATTTAAATAATGTTATCATTTTAAATTATTGATAAACTATTTTGTACACAATTCACGATAAAACATTTCAGAAATGTTTGAACAAAATATTGAATATTTAGTGAATGCATGTACTTATATAATTATAAGTCTAAAATTATATAATTTAAATTGATTTTTTGAACATATTTTTATATATGAAAGTAAATTCTTCATGTTATGTAATTATATACAAACAACATACATGAACATATATATAATTTTCCACATATTATCCCTGGTATATAATACAGCTTTTTCTACTTATTCTTCTTCCCAAGAAGTTATTAAACTGATGAAATTCTCAAGAAATAATTATTTTTCTTATACATAAAACAGTTAAAATTATTATTTTTGGTGACACTGCTGGTGATATTTGAACTACAAAAATTACTTGAATAATTTTTATTTGAGAAACTACATGTTTACTCATTATCTTTATTAAATATTTGAAGGAAAAATGTTATTATTCTGCAAATACTAAGTTAAAATAAATTATCTTACTCTATGATATTGCAGTATCGATAACTTAGAATATATATTTAGTTTTATTTTGAAAAATTATGATATAAAATTCTAAATTTTAATAACATATTTAACACGGAGAAAAAATTGAGTTTCCAAAAATAAATTAATTTTTATCAATTGTAGTTAACACTGAAACTATAAATATATTTATTGGTCTCTGGTAAATATGTTATACATAATATAAAAAATTATGTTTTTTTTTTTTACTTTTTATGTTAATATCTATTTGAAGATATTATTACATCTATTTCATAGAAAAGATAAGAAAATAGATGTACACATGTTACTATTTTGTACTCAACTCACATTAAAAAATTTCAGCAAATTTTGCGCAAAATATTCAAAATTTAATGAATGCATATTTTTATAATTATAAGTTTAAAGTTATATAATTTGAAATTATTTCTTAAACATATTCTTAAATATGAATGTAAATTCTCCTTGTAATATAATTACATGCATACAACATATATACACACACATACACGCAAACATATATATAGTAAATTATTAAATTATTTTACATTTTTAACCCTAGTAGTAAAGTATTTTTACTTATTACTCTTGATAAAAAGTTTATAAACTGGTGAAATTTATGTCAAGAAATAAATATTTTTCCTAACGACACTGCTGGTGATATTTGAACTGCAAAAATTACTTGAATATTTTTATTTGGAAACCTGTATGCTTTACTTATCAGTTTTCTTAAAGATTTGAGAAGTTTTGTAAGAATTAAGTTTTTATTATAGAGATACTAAATCAAAATAAGCGTATCTAATTGTATATTATTGCAATTAAGTTGAGAATATAAATTTTTCTTCTGAAAAATCATGAAATAAAATTCTAGATTTTAATAATATCTTTAACACGGAGCAAAAAAGTAAGTTTCCAAAAATAAATTTATTTTTTATCAGTTATAGTGAAAACTCAAATTTTATATATATATATATATATATATATATATATATATATATATATATATATATAGTATATATACATTTCAAAAAAGATTCTTTATGCTCATTTAAGCAACTTATTTTTCTATATTCTTCATATTTTTTTCAACTTTCCATCATGTATAGCATTTAAAAACCTTTATTCTATTATTGGTCAACTATATGATTATTTTTCTTAAAATACAAGACTCTTTGTATTACCATGTTTCCATATACATCCATGGGGAAACAGTTGCCAGGTGAGAATTTTTTCAATAAGTATTTCAATGAAAGTAGAACAGGGGTGGGTGGAATTTTCAGAGTCACGAGGTACTTTTTTTTTGCCTCGTGATCACCTTCAGTGACAATCGAAAATATAAGGTACGCGTATCATAAAAATTAGCATTGGTGATTGCCCTAAAATGTCTTGACGGTCCATCGGTCAATCAAAGTAACCTTAATACCTACCCTTGATGTAGAAGAATTGTCTGTTTTTTTCAACAATTGATAAAATTACCTTTTTTCCCTGTTAGTTCCCGAACCATTAATTTAGGCTAATCTCTAGGTGTAGATCTTGTGTATTTTTGTTTGCTTCCTTTTACTAATTAGTTTCAACAAAACTAGCATTGCAGAAACGGAAATTCAAAACAATTTTCTTGTTTCCATTTACATTTCTAACTCACATAACACTCAGGACTCAAGATTTGGGGGTTAAAATAAATACAAAAAATTATAAACATTTTCTAGCTTAACACTTCTTATAAATAACATAATAGAATAAACTTTGATGCATATGGTTATCGTATATAACCATAATGTTACATAATGTTTATGATTATGCATGACAATAACTTTGGATTATTATAACTTAAAAATTACAATAATTTATTATAACTATACAGAAAATCACGAACCACGGCCTGCAAAACTATCTGTTCTGAAAGAAGGACAGGTATTATTTTTTTAAACCTAAAATAAAAGTTTGTGTTTCTCAACGGTTAATAAATTTATTTGTAGTTCCACATCCAATTCTTCTTTCAGAATTTGTATTACTTGCGATGGCATTTTTTATTCGGAGAAGGATAGTTACGCGCTTAAGGCAACTATTTTGTACGATCATTGTGAAAAATAGGCATAGGTGAAAAATGTATATTTTTATTAAAAATTCAAGTCTATTTTTATTTTTTTCTTAAAAAATTTGCATTTTTAATTAGATTATTTAACTTTTAAAATTAATTACGCTAGTGTTTTATCTGTATTTATAAATTGAAACACTAATTTAGTTTTATTGAAGATAAGTATTCCGTTTTGATTTTAATTAAATATACTTTTATAAACCACATATATTATGCACTGAACTATTCATGCAATGATATATTACGTTTTCAACTGGTAAAATGAAACATCAGACGAGTGATGGTTAAAAATCAGTGATAATATCTTGATTTGAATAAAATAAACCTCACTTCAACCAGTTACTCCTAGATTATGCTAGCGTAAACACTTTCTTTATTGTAATTAAATTTTTGCTTCATTGGTTTTTCCCTTCTCATGTTACTTTTTAAAGCATGAGCATAGTTGCCGTTTGACCTTGAAATATAATAGAACTTATTACATTATTATCATACACATCAGGAAAAATGAAAGAAACATTTGCTTTCATTCTCTTGTGACGTGACATCTTTCATATGGAATTGTCGTTAAAGCAGCCAAGTTATAAGAAACGGAAATGTTTTCATCAGCATATTTCTTGGAGTTGATAATAAATATGTGTTAGTCGATTTCAGTTCAGTTGCTTTTATGATTCATTCATTTTCTTTCACTCATTGTAGTCTACGTTTTATTAATTTACCCTTATACTAATAAAAATTTATTTTAAAGATAGCAAGAATTGGAAATAGTCAATTTTTGGCTTTTAATTGAAGCGTTATATATTTATGTATATAAAATGTTGGTATTAAAATTTACAAAGAATGGTGACATAAAGCAAAAGATAAAATTTTTTCAAACTTTATCTCGCTTCAAAATACTCTACTTCGACTTCAAAGTACTCATACCAATATTTTTCCCAATCATCACAAAACATAATTTAAAATCGTTTCCTGCATGTCTTTTTGAGTTTAAAGAAAAAGTCAAATTAAAGGACTCAAAACTAGGACCAAAATGTTGCAATTTCAACATGAAGAATAAGAAAAACATTTTATGATGCCACATCAGGAAAATACGGCTACACACATGCTCGTGTAAGGCCATTATTATTTTAATGTTTTGCCAAAAAATTCAAGAATAGCACTGAGGAATAAGGAGACAAAACCCATGATTTTTTACCTTCACATTTCAAGTCGTTTTTGATGGATGGCTTCACGCAAACATCACAAAACAGTCAAATAATAAACCAATTGACTATCTGACTCATCTGCTGAAATGTATAATGTACAACACAGCAAAAAATCAAAGAAAATAGTGAATAATATCTTTATTTTTGAATGATTATGATGTGATCTTTCAATTTCCCAGAAGCATTATCTCGATTGTGGAGCTGTTTCTGTGTAAAAGCATAGATATCCACTTCGTATTACCAATAAAATAGTGGTTTAAAATGGAATTGTGTGAAAACATCTCTGAAGCCACTGGAACATTTCTCTCGCTTTCAGACAGGTTTAAAATTTTTAAAAAATCCCGAATTGGTAAGCATTGTTACTGTTAATGTTTTCTTAAAATTGTTGACAGTAACCAAATGATATAAGAACTTGTTCAGTAATATATCTTATTGTCAAACAACAATCACTGAGTATTAATTTCTGACTTCATTATTTGGAGTGGTTGATCTACCAGATTCCTAATCATTTTAAACTGATTACCTAATATTTTTGAACGTTTAACAACAAATGTTTTAAATATTTTCATAATCAAATGTTTTAAACAGATGGGTTTTTTTTAAATTTTTTGTAACATTTTAATATTTTTGTGGCAAAAATTTCATTGGTGAAGCAAAATTTAAGACATGTTCTTTGTTTGATAATATTTGACATTTCGGTGAATCAACAGAATGAAAATTCGTTCTTCAATTATAACTAATTTATTTGCAGATGAGATTACATTATATATCTTCTAGACATTTTCTGTATTTTTAAAGAAGTCACAGAAATATTTGATAAAAGTTTACAGGTGACATCTATTATGTATGAATTTTAAATGAAGCATTCCTAAAGCATTTTCAGCATAATAATAAATACATACATGTAAATATTTTAAAATATAAAATTTAGTAAACTACTTCATGAATTTTAAGAAGTTCAAATTTAAGTTTCCTGAAAATTCAGTAAAACTTAAGGACATTTGAATTGAAAAAAAAATATATATATAAAAGTAATTTTATTGGTTTTATAAATATATTTTATATAAATATTTCAGACCTCATATAAGGATTCATATCTTAGATACATCCCTCATTTGCTCATTTTTTACATTTGCATCTCTTGTCTGGTCATAAGCGAAAGTATGAGCGAAATATTTTATTAAGTAAAGTAAATATAGAATTTTACTAAATACAGAGATATAGTAAAATATTTCGCTTATTTGACACAAAAACTTCACTTATTTATTATTTCTTCATATATTTAATTTCGTTTCCACAGCTTTAATGTAAATAAATCCTTATAAAATTTTAATTAACATAAATTATTTCCATTTGAAAAGTTAGAGGGATTATATTTATGAGTATTCATTATAAGAATAAATTTCATGTATAATATGACTATATATATACTTTTAAATAGGTATCAGTTTTTATGAATTTTATGTACACTTTTTATTGTACATAGTATATCCTTACTTTAACTTACAAGTTAATTATGATAGTATATATATTTTCACAACACATATAAGCATATTAAAAATATTATCTTCGAAAAATTTTAACTATTTATCTATTAAACGTTTAGTATCTAGATTTGTTTCTTAAAATTTCCTGTACATTTTTTCATTGTACTTTTAAAAGTTTCTTTTAAAAATTTCTAACAAAAGAGAGAAGTACTTTAGAAAAATCTTCTTAAATACTTTAATATAGCTTGACTGCATTTCAATGAGAAAATATTTACTATTAAATAAGAAAAATTATTAAAATTTGGTTAGCAATGCTGAAAAATATTATTGTTTCATTCAAAGTAATAGTCTATAAACGTTTCTTAGATTTATTAACTCTTTGGTTACGTTTCATATTCACTGTTATACTACCGAAGTCATTTTCTTCGAAGCTAATGGAATATATTATAATATATATTTTAACAGACATCAAAATAATATAAGTTTTATTTGTAGCTTAATGTATATAAAAGCAATAATATTAAGAGATGATAAAAATTTTGGGGAAATTATTATTTTAGTATCCATATTTAAAAAAAATTCCTTGTCTAAAAGTTGAGAGAAGAACAAAAATTATTTCATGTATATATCGTATTCCAATGAGAATAAAACGTAAAGTACTTATTAATTGATTCATTTCGTTAAATTAATGGATCTAAGCTAGCTTCATAAATTTCCATCATGTCTCAACGAAGCTTGGAGCTTAAATAGTTTTTAATGTTTTACATATTCATTAAATTTATGATATTATGGGACATTGCTGATTAAATTATTCCATCAGAAAAGACATTTTTGTTTTGAAATAGTGTCGAGTGACAAAGTCAATGCCTGGGATTGTCAAGGGCTGTTTAGGCGAGGAGAGAAACTGTCACCCTCTTATTATTATTATTACACCACACCAGCGAAAGACGTTAGGCCTCATGAATATTCACCAAGTATAAAATATATCTCACAAAGTCTTTCAGTCAAGAAGGATGCAATTAGATTAAAGAAGCTATATTTCCATACACCATCACTATAATATGGAAATCAATATCGTATACATGATGAAATTCGTTAGAATTAAAGTTTCTTGAAAATTTCCGTTGAAATATTTCACAGCTTTTCTTATTTTCAGGTTATTTTAGGAATCCTTATTCAAATTTTTAAAGACAGGGGAGTACGGTAATGAAAATTTTTCCATGAATCATGTCGATAAATATCATAAGGTAACAAGCGACCGTGAGATCCAAAAATGATGAAATAATATACCATTGCATGCGGTTGTTAGAACAACTTACGGAATTGCATTGTCAGTGAATGAACATAAAATATATATTTTGTCGTTTCGGCTTCATGCAGTAAGATCAATGCATATATTTATTGAGAGCTATATATTAAGAGAAAATATTTATCAGAAATATGCTTCTAATTAACTATAGTAAGTTTTTCCATTTATATTTAAAATATCATTTATATATATGTGTGTATGTGTGTATTATTAAATACTAAGCCATTTTTGAGGGCTCATTTAATATATTGTGTTATCTATATGGTCTCAAAGGGAATGCAAACTTTTGAATTTATTCAATAATTGTATAAAATAATTACATTTTACGTTAAAAAGAAAAGAAAAAATTAATCACATAATTCAGTAATTTTTTCATTAATGTGTTTAGAATATAAAATAATTGAATACACTTGATTTAAATACAGAATAGTTGACTAAGTTACATGCTTTTTCGAAATTTTGTAATTAACTTGTAATCATTTGAGTATAATTGACTCTATATTATAAGAAATTTTTATGGAAATTCCTATACAACTATACTTTCTATCATCTGTAAAATGAGAAAATATTACATAGTGTTTTTGATTTAAATTATCCACCCTGGTATTATACATATGTATTATTTTGTATATTTAAAGAATAACAATTATTATTTTGAAAGAAAATTTCAACTACTTAAGCATTTTTTTGTTTTTTAAATTAAATGAAGCTTTTCAAAATTTAGTTAACTCGAAAATTTTAATTATAAAATAATTGACTTTTAGCTTAGATTTTGCTAAAAAATATTTGAAAAATAAAATTACATTATTTTATCAAAATTTGTTGAATTAAATTATAGTCATATATTTTATTTCATTTCTTGCAAATTCCTCTGCTATATTTCAACAATAAAAGTTGTTTAAGTGGACAGGAAAATAGTTTAGTACTTTTAGTTGTGTGTGTGTGTACATATAGTAGTTTCACCTAACCTATAACTGCTATATACGTATTACGATCATGTGTGTGAAATTCTGATTTTTAAAATTAGCTAATATTACATACTAAGGTTAAAGTAAAAAGTGAATAAAGTTAGGCATAATTTAAAATTTTAAAAAGTAATTTAATTAGACATTAACGTGTTTAAATTCACAAGGTACGTAATAATTTTCATTTCTTACTTTCTATTTTATATGCTCATTGTTTACATTAACTGTCATACGTGATTAACAAATAAGAAAATAATAAAAACATTTAAATGTATCAAAAATTTAAAATATTTGAAATTCTCAATGAATTACATACATATTATGCTATAAACTTAAATTTAGTACATAAATAATTAAATTAATGTGTTAATAATTATCTTATAATGGGAAAGAATTAAAATATTATTTTTAAATCAATACGATTATCAAGAATTAATGAAAAAAGCTGCGTACTTTCTTTCATTTTATTTTATTAGTTTAACTATTAATTACATTTAAAATTTGATTTCACTTCAAAAACACCAAATTTTACTTATGCTTTTTAAGTTTTTTTTTCTTACTCCAACTTATAAATTAGAGACTTTTATAATTTAAACGTCACTACAAAGAAATTAAGTTATTTAATAAACTTATTTCAATAAAATTTAACGACTTAATAATAAATAAATAAAAATTGATGGAAAAGCACGAAAAATTAAAAATACTTTCGATTTCTAATTTATTTGACACCTGGTCGTATAAAAATAATGCTTAAATATCAGGAAAATTTCAGGAAATTTTTTAGATAGTTCTTTATTTATTTCTGAATATAAAATTCTCTGTTTAACTTTCTCACTATCCCTGACTAAAACAAATTATTTTTAAACTAAAATTTTAAATTAATTTGATTTCCTTCATTAAATTTAAAAATATACATACAATATCATTCACACTGATTCTTCTTGGAAATATCCCTCATAATTCATTTGATTTCTTCGTAGTTTTCGAGAAAATAACTTGTATACCAATTCTGGTTCTATCCTATAACAATTTCAGGTAGGGTTTTATTTTCATATTGTGTTTTTTGAAGCCATTTCGTCGTATAACAGTTTTGTTCCTTGGCCATTTTATTTTCATTAAAAATAGCAATGAAATCTACCCCCCAAGAAAAAGAACACACAACTTTGTAAGATTGAATTTCAAATAAAATGGGCTGTGTAGAGAGTTTTTCGTCGACACTCCATTTTGTAAAATGTGACTCGTTTATGAAAAAAGAGAATCTTCCAACGAATCTCATCTCAGAAAATTTTAATTTTCTGCTGCAGAGATTTCATGTGAATCCTTCCTTTAGTAGAAAGAATAAAGGAGAAATGCTTTTCTATTTTTAGAGCGCTCATAAATTGATAAATAAAGCATAAAGTTTTTATGATACTTGATCCATCAGCTTATTTTATGTTCAAGTTTAAGTAAGACATTTTTACAGGTTTTGAGATTCTAGGCTTGTGCTGGGATTAAAGTCTTTTTGTCAACAATTTTAAATCTAAAGTGTTCAAAATATTAATAATAAATGATATTTGGCTAAAAAATGCAAAAATAATTGGTCGAAATATGCAACATTAACTCATATATTGTTAAAAAAATTCTGTTCAGTTGATCAGTAAATACGGAAAACTTTAAATTGATAGAGAAAAAGATTGTAAATTAATAATCACATATTACATAGCATTGTCTTGAACGGAAATTTTGTCTTGGTCATTATTTTTGCTTAAGTGAAAGAGTATATAAATTTTCAATATTCTTATAGATATTTCTTGAAATGATATAAATTTCATAGTTTCTATGTGTGAAAGATTCAGGCGATTAAGTTTGTGTAACTATAAATCTAGACAAACTCAAGTCACAAAAATAAGATGCATAACTCAAGCATAAATAATGTAAATTATAAAGCATAGCCACTTCAGATTTACTTATAAGTAGTGTAACTAACCAATTTTTGCCACTAACTTTCATTTTTTATTCCTGTTTGCCAATTCTTAATAAGAAAGTTTAACTGTTTAATAAAATTATCACAAATATAACCATTCTCAATGAAGCTTTACATAATTAATTCAAAGATAATGGCTATCGTTATCAGTAATTTTAAAATATATTAAATTTGCTTTTGCAACTATACAGGAATGCTAGTCTACAATTAAACGAAGTTTGGACTTTAATTTCATCCTGATTTTCATTAATCTGCTTAGCAATCCAAACTGTATTTTGGGTGACAAAAGTATCTCTCATTCATTTTAGAAATTTTAATTTTTGACTCCTCACACAGATGGGACATGAAGTTAGACTTAAATAGCATAAAAATGTCACTTTTCATCTCATTGACATTGAAAACTAATGTTTTGACTCAAATTTTGGATATTTTTCTTTTTTTTATTATTTTTTCTTGACAGATTTACTTTAAAAAAAAGTGAATTGGAATTGGATACAAGCAGCAGTCACACACCACAGTTCCAAATTGCCAATGCACATTTCAGTAAGCTAGAAAACTAGCAATATTGGTAATTTTAGGTATTTTATCTTTCATCTTCCACACTCAGTATATTATTGAGAGTTGCAGACAAAAAAGACATTGGAAATGTCACCATTCATTTAAGTGAAAACTGTAGATTCACAGTTTCATTTAAGTTCATATTTCACAGTTCATTTGGATTTAATTGAACTTGAACAACATTGAAATCATCATAATTCATTCTAAAAAGCATTTAAGGGATCCATGGATTTATAATTTACATTAGCTTTTTTGGAATATTTTTTGGTTATAATCTCTTCTCCATTACCCATAAGTGTTATAGATTGGAAAAATCACATTCGTCACCAATTCCGATTATTTAAAACAGCTTATTTAGTATTTCAAAGTAATAAAGTTTTGTATAAACTATATGATGTGGCATTTAAAATTACATTATTTGTTCTAGAGATGGGATTTAATATTTATGCTTTTCCTTTTTGAATTTTCTTTTTTTGTCTACCCTTTGAAGCCCCTTAACTTATTCCTATACTCTACAATCGAGGTTATACGAGAACATAAATGACATCTCAATATGTCCCAAAACTAATGATTCAATATTCACACCTGTGGTTTTTGAATAATCGCTGCAAGTACTATCTTTATCGTTTCTATGATGCTGTTCTATACTATGATGATCTATACTATGATGCTGTTCTACAACTTCTTTTCTGGTGAAAGGTAAAATGTGCACCAAAATTGAAATTTATCCAAACGTTTCAGAAAATTAAAAGGGACATACACAATACAATTATAAATATAATTAGATGTGTGCGTATACCATAAATATCATAATACAAATCTGAATATTGTTACATGCCAAATGCCTTCTTTTAACGAAATCTATAGTTTTGAGTGATACTTTTGTCTTAAGAATGAATATGCACTTTTTCACTTCTAATTTTTTTATACATGTGTCATACATTTCTAGTTTATCTCCATATGTGTTACTAAAAATAGGCCTGATTTAATTAAAATTTATTTTACATTAATCATTTTTATACATTTGTATTGATGCTTTCAAAAATTGGTAAAAAAGGGATCGAATTTAATAAATTTCACAATTCTTTCTTAAAGGGTATAAACAAATACAAATCATTTATGCATTCTATATAACATTAAAGAAAATTGATTAACCATGTAAATAATTGTCCCCATTTATTTTAAATATTTCTTTAATTTTTAATATCTGGTAGTAAAACCTTAGAAATTTTGTTTTTATGTTAGTTATCAAATATATATTTTTCATCTATTGATATGAAATAGATTCAATTATATTCCATATCAAGAAAATTAATATTTACAAAGTATTACTAATGTTTAAAATATTGAAACTGATTTATTCCGATTTTTATTTAATAATAAGACTAAACATAGAATACATAGTATTTATATTCATAGCTTACCACCAATTCTGAAATCAAGTTAATCACTTAATAGTTAATACTATGGATGACAACTTAACAACTTGTGAACTCCATTTCTTACACAGATGCAAATTTTATAGCCTTTAGGAATCTACCTCAAAATGTAATAGCCAGATCGAATCAGCCCTCCTTGGGTGATACTGACATACTCCACAATGCATGAAACATCTCTAATCACAAGTTTTAAGAAATCAATCTTAGCAAATGTTTATGTAAAAAAAAGATATTAAAATTCAAAAACACTCTTCTTTATGTTTTCCTCAAAACAGAATTAATATTACTTTCTGCAGTAGCATTTTTACCTCAATATTTTCCAAAAAAGGGAAGAATAATATACACTTTAATTTCCTAAAATTTGTTTTATGGGAAATGATAGTTTTAGATAAAAAATTTAAAAAAAATTATAGTTTAAAGTTTATGTATTTTTAATCAGTTAAGTAATTTATGAATCTGAATTTTGAATTTAATAATTTTAATATCTACCCCAAAATGTGATCCAAAATGTAAAATGTTCCAATTTTTTTTAAAATAAATATAATAATCGATGTAACACCTAACTATAATTTTATGAAATCTATACTCATAACCATAACGCATAATGAAACCTATTACAGTTACAACAATAAGAAAAAACAAATTAAAATTCCATTATTCACATTAATGAAGTTTTTTTTCTTAATTAAAAGTTAAGCAAAAGACAACAGTTTCATTCTTAAACAATATCCTACTTCTAAGCAATAAATAATTTCACTTTAGCTAAACTAATGTTGAAATCTTTTTTGCTTTTTTAAAAATTGCAAAAAACATAAGTAATTAGATGCTTCTTTACTAGCATTAGGCATTTTCAAAGACAAAAAAGGCAAATTATACGTATTAGAAATAAGTTAGAAAACTTGCACTAAAACATCATTAAACAGTAATAAGTTTAATGGCACATTTTAAAAGGTTTCTTTTTCCCCTATTCGCTATTAATGATAAAAAAAGTTTTCTTTTAAGATTTCTTTCTTATAATATATTATATATATATATATATATATATATATATATATATATATATATATATATATATATATATATATATATATATATATATATATAACTTCCTTTTTTTCCTTAATAACAGCTCTGTCATGTTTTGGTAAGAAGAGTAGTTTAAAAAATTTTCTTAGTGCTTTATAAAAAAAAGTGTAGGGATTCATTCTTGCAAACCATAAGACAAAACTCATTTTATTAGACTCTCATCTGTTGATATTGAATTAAAATTATTAGTAACAATAAAATCCCCAATTTAAATGAGTTTTGATCAATTAAATAGCATTTATGAAGTGGTTTTGGAAATAAATTAACTGCCTCAGTAGTCCCAGGAAAGATATGAAATCTTTTGACTTTAAAGTTAAGAGAACGTGATAAATTATTTTGAAAACATTTGAACAAGGAATAGAAAGGAAATTTCAAAAGAAACTGAGGTAGACATTAAGCAAAGAACATTGAAGTTTCACAAATTATTTCACTAAATTTTCTTGATTTATTTCCCACCGAACGAAGTACGATTTGGATTTGGAATTAAAAAGAAAAGTTCATATTTATTTCTTTGCATATTTTTGAGAATGTTTTATGAACAGCCAACAGCAAATGAATGTTTAACGTTTCAAATGAATGTGAATGCTTTTTGGAATAACTTATTATGGATACAATAGACATACATTTTTACAAACCACCAATTTATGAACATTTGCGTTTTTACGAAATAGTGAGTACCCCCATCGTAATACTATAGAACAACGATAGTTTCAACTCTCACTTACGAATTAAAGTTTTTATAAATCTTCTTTTACGCTTCTTTTTTCTGTAAAATTCGCTTGATGGAGACAAAGCTGTAAATTATCAAAAAGTCTAACAATAATTTGAACAATTTAGTTAATTTTATAATATGACTTCGTGACGTTACTTTCAAATGGAACAAACGGAAAAGCTAAACAATAAGTAAAATCCTTTCCTTCGGTGTAAATTAATAATTTATTATTTAAAAGCATTATTTATTTACGTTTAAGAAACCTCCGAATTTATTTACATCAAATCGATAATAGAAGACAAGTTTTCTGGTACTGTTGCACAAACTAGTATTTTGCTTAGCTCTATTCTGTGCAAAATTACTTAAATTTATATATAGAATTGTTGAATAAGAGTTTCCTTATTTGAAAACATGATTCAACAGTTCTATAAAGATTATTTATAGCAAGTATTTACGCCAGTTTTTAAATATATTTATGATTCAAATTTTATCAAACTAACATTTTTTTATTTAAAGGAGATCGAATTTTATTATTCATACCGAAATACAAAGTTATCGAAAATTGTAATACAAGCTAGAAAAATATCAAAGTTCTCTTTTAAATCACCCGCTATCAGAGTTCTTTAGTAGTAGAATCGAATCTCTTTTATCCCACTTTTTAAAATGTTACTTTGGCTTGAATCTATTTTTAAACAGCTGATGTTTACGAAAACAGCCGAAAATTCAATGCTGTACAGAGAGATATTTGTGATCGTAAGCTCTTATGTCCATTCATATTTTGATCATGGAGGAAATTTTCCTTTTAAAATCAGGTCAAGGAAAGTACGTATGTAATCTTTCTCCCCATTTGATGATCCCAGCAGATATCGGTGCCGAGCTATGTTTTGTAGGTGGCGATGTTTTCGCAATATTTGTTATGTTGACAGGATATAAAGAGGTTCATTCACTACATTTCCTATTCAAATGCAGTTTAATTTGACAGAAAAGTTTGGGGAGAAAAGAAGCACACACATTTTGGAACACCGCTTCTGGATCTGTTTACTTGCAACTTAATCAAAGGCTCCTTTTTTTATTTGTTTGTTTCCATTCGATGAGTATAGATGTAAAATGTTTCTAGGAAATTTGCGTGAACTTTAAACTCTAAAATTTGAGTATCTAAGTTCTGAAGGGATGAATAACTATTTTCTGCTTCGTATCAGATGTAAGTAATTCAAGTTGGTATTTTCGCTAAATTAATAATTTTCAAGCAATTCAAATATGGCACACCCATTTATTGAACACAAAAACAGATTTTATATTCAAAATAATAAAAAATATTTACAAGAATTAATACATTTTTACTATCCTAATTAAATTTGTAAAATAATTTGTTATAATTATATTAATATTTTTTGTCCTTTAAGTACAATGTTATCGCACAAAATTTTAAAAAACAATATATAAATATAAGCAATATGTAAAAAATATATAAACAATATGTATATATTTTAAAAATTATTTTTTTTATTTTTGTATTGAAAGCGATTAATATAACAATCGAAGTATTTTAGACTTCAATTCATTTAAAACGAATATGATATGCAATTTCTTAGTTTTAACATTAAATATAGTGTGAATGTTTCAAAATATCTTCTAATTGTCAAATTATAAATGAATGATTATTTTACAAAAAACTTCATTTACTTTTTATTTTTCCCATTTGAATGCATTAGACTGTTTAAAATAATATTTTAAGGCACGCTAAAAATTCAGAAAATTGTGAAAATTGAGTTTTTATGTTGTGCACGCAAATATTAAAGTTTCTATCATAATATAAAAATTTCCTGTTTAGTTACCATTAAACTATGAATGTCTTTATGGATGAACACGACAAGCTAAAGTGAACCATTATTAAAAGAGTCAGGAAATTCTCGAAAATAAATTTAAAAATTTCCTAACGAAACAGTATGCTTGCAATTGAGAAATCAATAGTTGAAAATTTCGATTTAAAATCAACTTTTGATAGCTTTTAAAAAATTGGGAAATTACAGCTAAACAAACCAAAAATATATACATAATCAGAAAATAAATATGGAAACACAAGATATATCAAAATCTTTTAGCAAAACCAACTGTGTTTCCTCAAAAACCTCAAAAGTAGGAGATTGTAATTTGTATTTAAATTAAAACCAAGTAGAAAATTGCCTAAGAAACATTCCCTATTTAAAAAAGTTGCTTTTAAAATTCAAAAATAAGTGAAATTCATTAAAAATAAAAATTAATTCAATAAGAATGAAAACAAACCAAATTCCCTAAAAAAATATCTATTTAATTTTCTTTTTTCAAAATAAAATTTAATTTGTATTTAATTTAACACTATTCTAACTTGCTTGATTTGTAAAATTTAGGTAATGAGTAATTAAAAAGAAAATGTAGTTAAAATATGTGTGTTTGAGTTCAATTAAAAATAACTAATCAAATTGTTAAATAATACCGTGAGTAGGATTCGATAAGTAATTACTTTACTATTATAAAAATTCCAAAGTGCAAAATAATTTACATTGATGAACATTATAAAACTTCTAGTCTGTTTAATTAGGATTCACCTAATGCTTAAGTAATTATTATTACTGTTTACTTAGGATTTCGATTCGCTTTGAAGTAATTTACTCTCACTGATTTTAAAGCTACAATTAGTATCATTCCATCCACAAGAGAGTTCCATGTTTTACTTTATGGACTCTGAAGACAGCTTCTGTGCTGAGAAGTAAAATATTTGTCTTCTCGAAAAGAAATTTACCTCACTTTTTTTTGAAAGCGTGATTTTAGAATATTTTAAGCTTCATATTCCTGAAATTTTTTTAGAATGTGATCATTTTAAATGAATACGTTTGTAATTAGAATTATCCTAGTTTTTTCAGAACAGTTGTAGTTGCTTAAGATAGGAATAAGTTTTCAATTAGTATTCATAATCCTATTTATTTTTCTAGGTATAAATTTAAGGCAGTAGTGAACAATTATCCATGCGCCACTAAAAGACGATTCACTCGATTATGATAGGTAGTTATTTTCTACGATATGAACTGAAGCTATTTCAAATGTTTTAACTGCAGAGCATATAAAAATGTTTCATGTATTATATAAATTTGGGCAAAATATAAATAAAATTTTTATTCAGTTATTTTAATTGAATTTTAAATTTATGTTGGAGTTCTTTGTTATAATTATTATACAAAGATAAAAATAATCGATAATAAATGTAAATATTGAATATCCCTGATTTAAAAAAAACTTGGAAACTGAATGTATGAACTCGAATCTATAAATTTTTAATAACAATCTTAATATGTCGTAAATAAATTGTGACTTGTCTCAAGAATGTGGTGTACACAGTAGAAGGCTCCAAGTAAGATTCCAGAGTAAAGAGAAAAAGGGTTCATTATGATTCAATGTTTTCCAAGTTTCCTTCCTTGCAACCCTTAAATGAAATCCACTATCTACGGAAAAAAAACCTTTAAGACAATTATGCTGTGAATACACTTGATGTATTTCTATGGAATTTTAGTGCGATGAAACTTATTCAGTTTGACATTGTTTTTACCATTTTATACGATTCGATGAATAAACTGAGATGAATCAGTTAAACATTTACCACTCTTTAAAAAACATAATAAATTAACAGATTTATAGATTGTAAATTCATTTGTAGTAAAACTTCATTTATGTGGTTTTCTTCATGTTATCTTTTAAAGTTATTTTCATAGAATTTTGTGACATTTTACTGATATATCTATGACATGGGGGCTGAATTCTGTAAGTTTTTTCATTGAATCTTGTCATTTACATGGAAAATAGGCTCACCCCAATTGGTTTAAGACATTGAGGGACATATTCCGGTCAAAAATAAGAAACGTGTTACTCCACTAAAAAAAGACAGCAAACTTCCAATTTCTGCAATTAATACAAGGACATTATAGCTGATATAATTCCAAATATTTTTTGAGTTTCTTAGTTTATTAAATCATAACGCTTTTCAAAGCGGATCACCCTGGGTTCGATCTCAGCTAATGTTGAACAACGGGAAATGGATTTTGCTCTTCGGGTAGGTGGGTGCTTTGGAGTTTTCCATGATTCTTTCCTTGCGAAACTTAAATGCGGCTCTCTATAAAAATGCCTCGTGGAAGGCAATTATATCAGTCGATTTTCAAATGCCTTTCAACAGATTCTTAGACCTTACATAGACTCTATATTACACAGTATGAGTTTTGTTAAATGATGCTAATGAGATAGCATTTTATAAAATTAATTAGTGAAAAATGACAAAAAAACCTTTTGTTCTGTTATCCTGTAAAATCCATTATCAAAAAAATAGCTTCGTAAGATTTTCATCACTTCGAATTTTTACCAAGAAATAAGGAAAAGAATTGCATAATTGCATAAAAATAGCCTAGAGAAGATTGAAATAATACAAAGTAAGCAAATAAAAATTAAAACATGCTACTTTAATCAAATTCACATGTGCATGTACCAAAAATAACATAAATTTTAATATTGATTTATACAAACAATTTTTTATTACCATAACTGGAAAATATTAAATGTTGTGTTGCGACACTTGTAATACAAACACTCTGATTTCTTGTTTTTTCGATATTTGCTTGCAAAAAAAAAATAATCTCAATTGAATTTAAAATATGGATAAGCCATATAAAAATTGATTAATCAAAGTATTAGGCATCAAATTTACAAATTTTTCTCCATTTTTTCTCACAACGAATAAATAAATACAAAATATTTGTATAGCATTAAAAATGCTAATTTAACACGCGATAAGTTCATCCATATTTTAATTATCTAATAATAAAATCTAATTACAAATTCTTACAAATTTTGTTCCCTTTATGTTTTAATTATTCCACAAATATATTTTTCATTTATTTGTTATGAGAGATTCATTCATATTTTATACTAAGGAAAGAAATATTTGTATTTTTCCACGAAAAAATTTAAATTCTCTTATTTTCATTTTTATTACACATGAAGAAAACTAAATCATTCAATCATACTTGCACACTTATATATACATTAAACTTGTAGGCATAGCTTATCACAAGTTTTAAAAGTTAGCTGATCATTGACAGCTTATTATTAAAGTTTTGTACTTAACTGTTTGAAATTCTCGGTGCCTTCTTCATCTGCGATTAATTGTAGCAATTTTATATAAGCTGTGATATCCATTTCAAATTTTCTCTCTCCTGAGACCAAACTGATTAAGTAGTGTTTTAGTTGTCTGAAGGGGGACTTCAGTTTAAAATAAATTAGGAAAGTATCTATTTATAATGAAATAAATACATAAAATTATAGAAATATTTATGCTATAGCTTGACATCAAATGTAACAAAAGTCCAAATTCCACTTAAATATGCAAATAAACAGGACAATTTGCATAATAAAAATTTTACAAAAAGATTATAGGGATTTTAACGTTTCAATATTGTTTAAATTTCTTCCCACACTAACAAGATGGGGACATCATAGAAAATATATATCCTTAACATAAAAAAATTAATTAGGAAGCGTAACTTTGCAAAAAATAGTATTTTTAAAGTCATACAAACATTTTAAAGCCTAGTTTGCTTAATATTTTTGTGCTGTAGTTGGATTTTATAACTCCACAACTTTTTTGCACATGAATTGTAATTCATTTTAGACTAGCTATATAAAGTATATTCTTCAACAACATTTACTAAGGGCTACGGAGGACTGTTTGGTTAGGGCGCTCGTTATCGGAAGGTAGTGAGTTCGAATTCCGACACAGGCAAAAGATGCGTTGTGTTAACTTATAACGGTAAGGGCATATTAAGTTTGCTTTGGGCGCAATGTCTTCCATGTGAAATGATACCTTTTGAGGTGGCAGGCCAAGTATTGGGGTCTTCTGCTTGGTCCCTGCTTCTAAATTACGAAAAGACACACCGGGCTGCTTCCACTTACTGGTAAAGCCCAACCCCGGATAGTTACATGGAAATATACTGATGCGACAACAACATTCACTATGGAGATGATGTCAAATCCATGACCTGTTAAAGTAAAAATTAGAGCATTGACTATTCTCTCAGCTTAAAAATTTGAGGTGACAATTGATTTTCAATTAAATTATTAATCAAGCAAACTGCACAAAATATTTAACTCTATTATCAAACTTTTGTAATTTACTTGAATTTAATTTTTTCATGAAAAATACTCGTATTATTTTTTAATGAATTTAATTTTACAAAGTTTATTTTAAAATTTTATTTATTATTGATATCCCTTATTAATTGAAGTTCATGTAGCACATTCTTACTTTTATTATACGAGCATTGTGAGGTTTGTTTTATTTTCCATTTGTATTTATTAAAAGCATTTTGCTAACTGAGAAACATTGCTCTAAGCCTTCATAAATAAACTGATATATATTTAAAGTTATTGCATTCTGCACAAAAATGTTAAATGTTGAATTTCAAAAATATTCAAAATTTGGATAGTTAATTTCAACTTTACACAAAGCATTTTATTTTACCAAGGGATATTTCGGCTTACTTTAGTTTTGGTTTATCTCATTTAACTACAGCTCACACACAAATGATAGAGAAAAAAGTTTATCAATTCTTTGCAGGAAAAAGGATTGTGATTATGAAAATATAAACATAAAACTGCATCACAGAGTTTTTGCAGAAAAAAACAAGACTGCTTCATATAGTCAAGAAAAAATAAAAATATTATTTAATTATTAAAAAAAAACTTAAAAGTGAAAAATTCAATACAAGAAGTTGCCAAGGCATATTCCAATGTACAAGAAGCATGGAAAACAAGAGCGAAGGTAAATCACCTTCGAAAGTTGCCTTCTTAAAGGACGACAGCAACAAGTAGATTAATATATTTGGAAGACTAAACTCAAAACTGGCTTCTCTTCAGCACATTATTCATTTTTTCCCTAAGAGAATCATCTTTTTGCATTCTCTCCTTTCTGAAAGTTTCAAATAAAATAGAAACGATAAAATTCAGATGTATCCACTAATTTTCTTGATTTACTTCTTTGTCTGCAGTAGTGTTGTTACCTAAATCTTTCTAGCATATTTTCATACATTTGCATTATTTAAATAATTATACATTATTTAAATAATACTTGTGAATATCTTTGTAGGTCATCTCACACTTTTTAATGCGTTTCTGCACGTTACTATACTTTCTATTAATCATCGTATCATAAAGAAAAATGGAAAGGCTGTTAGTGTGAGAATTCCGAGCTTGGAATCGTTAGCAAGATTTATTTCTCGGTAAAAGTAAAAATATTTTCAAATGATATCGTTACGTGAATAAAATGACATGATTCTCTAAAAAAAATCCAAATTATATGCACAAACTCTTCAAATACCAATAATAAATACAATTATTGTTACGTGAAAAAATATAAATGTGATTTCCGAAAACAATATTCATTGATGACACAATATAGATGCAGCTTTCCCAACAAGATATTTCTAAACTAAATTAACCCTGTGGCACGGATGCCCATGTGGGCCACACAATGCCTATAGTGCCCATCTCTGTTTTCTTGATCGAGAGACCCTGGGCTGCGAAGCATATGTCCAGATTAGGTGGTCAGCCTAATGCAAAACCCCTAGTGTTTAGTTCCCAAGCATGCTTGGTACTCAGTTTATCGACCCACTGAAGGTATGAAAAGCTGAATTGACATTGCCCTGCCCGAAGATCGATCCTCGGACCTGTGTCTTGGGAGCGTGAAACCCTAATATTAAGCCACTAGGCTTCACAACTAGGTATTTCAGAAACAAACAATTTAGATTTATAACAAATAATTTACATTCCGCATTCTTTTCTGAAGGGCAAAAGTTATTTTAATTTTTCTTTTTTTCGATAAGAACACAGGAGTATTTTGAATTCATAAGCTGTTATCATTTTTCCTCACATTTTTATTTTTGTCATGGTGTTTTAATATTTTTTATGCTTCATTTACAATTATAATTTGGTCTTGTTGTTGCAATGGAAACCCAATAACATTTCACATTCTTCTCAAATATGCCGCTGCAACACGAAATCATTCTAATCTGCATCCTATTTGCTGCATTCAGAAGCATCCATATATACCATGATACACTGATTCCATAGTCTGTACAATCATTAAGTCACAAGGTCATCAAGCTGTGCGAATTACATATAGCATGTTCGTAGCATTGCGTTATACGCCTTTTAGTTTAACCCTAATTATTAGGGTTTTGTGCTATAAAAGTTATTTATTTCCTGTAAAAAATAGAGGCAAAAATATTTAGTAATGACTGTAAGAATAATGTTTTTTGTAAACATAATATAAAAATCTAAACTCTCCTTGATTGATTATATTAATATCGCTATTCAAAAAAATAGCTATTTAAAAAAATATGTATCATCCTTATTTTAATAACATTTTAAACATTTAGCAATAATTTAAATAACTTTTATTAATACAAATATTAGTGCATTCTACAGGAAAATCTAAATTTCGAACGGTATACTACAGAGAATCTTTTCTGACATTTATAAAGGATTTGTAATGTGATAGTTTTCTATATTCTTCGTTTTAAATAAAAGCTTGAAATATTCTAAAAGAAAATCGAATTTCCAAGAAAGTCACCGGAATATTTTTGGCCATGAATAGAATAAAAATTTTTACCTGGAAATCTTCCATCATCAAATATTCATGAATGAAGTGAAGCTCTTTCACTGGGGTAATTACTTTCTCTGTACCTCTTTGTCAAACCAGAGATTCATATTTCAAGATAGGTCATAAAAACTATACTTATTGAACTACGTTTTAATATAATGTGGCGCAGATACCATCATAAACGGCGGGAATAGTTTAATTTGAGGCAGAGCTCTTTTTCATCCTCTAAGATTTCTCCTTTACATTGAATAATAAGTGTCATACATTTCTGGAATAATTTCTTTCACATGTAAGACTATTACGAAACAATTGTTATATATCCCAGCTGATAATGAAGTTTTAATTAAAATTAATTATATATATTCAATTTTTTTTCCTTTTCTATTGTTATCTATCGATACTGAATTTGCATAAAGTAATGAATTTTTTGTAGTATCATAAATTATGCAAAATAATAAAAATGGACGAATAATTTAATTTTTACGAGTTACAAGGCTTATTTACCATCATTATATTCTTTTCTCCTTGAATTCAAAATGTAGCATTTTTTATTTTATTGTTTCTCCATAACACAAGTGCAAATATGTAATTTTAATTTAGGTATGAAATGTTTCAAATCAAATAATGTAGCTTGTATGATAATTAGAATGAACCATTTTAATAAAGTCAAATATCTTTTTAATTTCATTTAAATTTCTCATTTAATGTTTACAAGGCTATAAACATAAAGAAATACTTTTGCTTTTAAAGAAAATTTCATTTTTAAAATAACGGAAGTCCACCTAGAGACTTTCAACAAATATCTTTTGGGATACTTTTTTAGATTAATGAGCAATCAACTTTATTTTCTACAAAATAGTTAATACATTTTGGTAGAATATTTAAGCTAGAATTTTATTCCTATGCGTTTTTGCTTTATGTTTAGCAACTAATGAAGCTACATTTATAGTTTCCTTCCAGTGAAAAAACTGCTGCATCTCGTGAGCTACTAAAAATCTCAAATGAAGTTAATTTAGCAATCATTTTTTTTAAGTTTTTCTTTCATATTCAGCATTTAGCCCCATTTAACATTGAAGAAATAAAATTTATCACAATTTTCCCTCTATACATTCTAAATTCTTTCACTACTAAGGCAAATAACATCTTCACTCCTACAGTTTTAAAGCAAAATTTATAAAACATGCTTTTCAGAGTGATTTCATTCAATTTATTCTATCTCCATCTTTACTGTATTCAAACACTATTTTAAGATTTATATGGAGCATTTGATTTATTTAATAATAGTTCCGATTTACTTAATTATCTATGTAAGATAAACATTATATTGTAATGGACAGTGAAATTTATGTGTAAATATACAATTCCTTTCCCTAAGCTGCCTTAATGGAATTAAAATTAATGGATCAACTCCCTTTTAGCATAGTTGTAATTAATCAAATATAAGGAAAATATTCAATCCGTATAAAGGATTATTAAGATTAAGTAATATGAAATATCAAACACTTTATAAAATAAACACCTTTATACCTTTTGGAGTAAAATAGAATGCTGCATTTGTATATTGTCAATTTTTATTTGCCCCAAAGATGTTATCAGAATTCCTTAATTGGTTATTTCTTCATTATCATTACATCACATTTCGCTTCAAGAAATTCTTGTCTACGCAAATTTAATTACAGTTTTCATCTTTAATTTAATTACGAATGCATATATTTTATATAATACGCAAATGCCTCAATAGATGTGGTGGTCCAGTAGAATGTAAAGTCTTTTCAAAATAGAGTACACGCATTATTACAGATTATATGACAATTGTTATTACATAGTACAGATATTATCCAAGATTGTATTCAATTCAAATCCAATTTTATATGAATCAAAATAAAATTCAGTAAGACTGTAAACTTCCGTGGTGACATTTAAGTCACTAAACCCTATCAAATAATTTACTTTTACCATTCCGTTCAGTTTTTTAAATTAAAATATTTTAGCACCATCCAACATCTAATCCTATCTTTCATACTAATTTTAGTACTCTAGAAAAATCAAATTTTAAATAAATTGTTCATTAAAGTAACTTAATTTAAGTTTATTAGCAGATTACTTTTATATTGTTTAACTATTAATTATGAATAAATTTCATTAAACTTATAGTGGTATGTACATTTTTAGTATTTTTTAGTATTTTTGGTATTTAAGCTTACATCCCATTTATTATTTTTCGTGTTTTATTGAATTTATAAAAATAAGAATACACTAAAGATCAAAGTAGGAGCATTGAAAATTAAGTTTTTATGTCATCATTTAAACGCAGCCTCCATATATTAAAACATTAATTAGATAAAATGGATTCCATATACGAACGTTTTTACTGCACCCAGACATTAGTACATTTTCAAACTTCAATTGCTTTCTTTCAACGTGTATGAAATTGGAAAAAAGTAATATTTTACTATTTCCTTAAAAAGCTCTTGGTACAATGGTATAAATATAAATAGTAGGAAAACCTTCCTAGCTTTTTTTGGTTAAAACTTTGTTGAGAATTTCCAGTTCCCAATAAAATTCATTGGATGTGTACATTTATCATTGATGTATCACTTAATTTATTATTGTTACGCTAGTTTTTCAGTTGTATAAATTTCACACATCATTTAGCAATGAATTTCCTAGTCTGCATTTATGTAAACTATAGAGTCTGTAAACTGCGATAATTTTTCACCTCATAATTAATTTCTTTAGAACTTTAAAATATCAGTATTAAGTGAAACAAAGAAATGTTTTATATCTGTAATAACACAGACATAAGTCTACCTATGGGAATATCCGTACATATACTGCTAGTAACTATGCATTAATTTAATAAGTTCTTTCCTATTAATATGTCGAGGTTATTTTAAAAGGTAATGTTTTTTTAGAGAACCTTTTTCTCTAAGAAAAAATTATTTTTTAATTTTTTCGTATTTTTTTAACTCACTCAAAGAAATATAAAAGAAACATATGTTTTTTTTTCTTTCTGTGAGTGATATAAAAAATATTTTTTTGTCCTAATATATTTTTTCAAATATTTAAATGTTCATTCGCTTCAGTTAATGAAAAACTTTAAAAACACATTGGTTACTTCCATTTTTTTCAAAATAGTGCACATAAATTCATGAAGATTCAGGAAATGTTGGAGAATAGAACTCAATTTTATAATTCGCGTTACATTTGGAATAACTCGAATAAAAGTGGTTCTATCTTAACACATTTTCTTACATTATAAACCATGAAAATGTCTTAAGGACGATTTAAACTTAATGCGAAAAGCTATGCGTGTAATGGTATTAAGCAGTGTACACAGAACAAACCAATTCCTGAGGTAACTTGAACGAAATTTCTTGAAAATCGATATCTGCTTGCTTGCAATCAATAAATCAATAGGTCAGAATTCTTATTGCAAAGGCTATTTTGAGCTTTGCGAATTTCATATCATTTGTACCACTCCAGTGATTTCAATTAATTAAGATTTTAAGATTATAGTAATGTACAAAGATTATTTATATCTGTGAAGCGAAACATTTCAGTTTTAAAGTATTTTTTCATCTTTTTAAATCGTAAACATCTTATTTTTATTGTAAAGTGAAAGGAAATATCAGAAAATATTTAGTAACATAGATTTTAAGTACATGGATAATTAATGTTAATAATGTTAACACATTTTTATAAGACTTTTAAAAATAATATTCTTACTCAATTTCTACAAAAAAGTTTAATAGTATTAATTATTTTTAATAGAAAAGCAAAGCATTTCTAGAATATTTTTTTAGTACATCGAAATTATTTTCTTTTATGAATGAGTAAGTGAAAATGTTAACGTAATGAAAAAGCGATTGGAAATTTTCTTAAAGAGTAAACAGATTAAAATATATATATTTTTTAAATTGTTTCAAGTTAGGACAGAGAAACTGGAAACCATCTGAGAAACAGGAGTTTTTCTCTCTATTCCCCTGAAACACTACAAATTTTGATAGTGTGTTTATGATATTCCACCTCTTAAAAACTGACCGTGCGAACCAAAATTATACTAATAGAGATATATAGCTGAAACAGGAAAACATAGTGTTTAAGATCAGTGTTTTTGTAGTTTCAAACATTTCTTATTTTAAAAAATTGACCAAAATTACCCTGATAGAGCCATATTGCTGAAATAGGAAAATATATTGTTTCAAAATCAATGTTTTGTACTATTTTAAACATTTCACCTCTTAAAAATTCTGACCGTACAAACTAAAATTACTCTAATAGAGCCATATTGCTGAAATACGAAAACATATTGTTTAAAATCAATGTTAAATTTAAACAATAAAATATTGTCAATAAATATTACTGAATTTAACTTGGTATTTTGCATGCAGTGACAGTAAACTTAATAAATTCAGCAAAATTTTACATTTTTAAATAAATAAACAAATAAAAGAGAAATCGTATATTAAACTCAGAGTTATATATATATATATATATATATATATATATATATATATATATATATAAAATTAAGAGTAGATAATATTAAAATTTATAAAAAATTAATGTGTTAATTTCATATTATTATACATTTATACTTGAAATTCTTGTATGTGTGTCTACTTTTATATAATTAATACATGTTTTGTTTATGTATATATGTAACAGAAAAGAGAGTAATAAGCTTTAATTAAGTATTAATCTCGCTATAAATTAAAAAATATTTCAGTTTACTTTTAGTGCTCTTCGCTTACTTGGGCGCTTTTGTTTGGAAGTAAATTTATTTCATTTAAGTAAAAATTACCATAATAATGTGGTGCTTTGATGCATGCGTTGCTGTTTATTTATATGCATATTCTCTTTTTCAGTTCAAACTGAAGTTTTTCAAGATGCCTATATTTAAAAGAAAAGATAAAGGTAAGGCTTATTTTGACTTCAAATCACTAGTTGTTTTTTTTCTGAACAAAGTCCTATATATTCATATAATTTTTAATGTGTGAAAATTAAAAAACAATTTCTGATTCTTTTGTTTACGCGGACAAATAGTAACAATAATATAAGAAACACTTACAATAAATTTTCATATGATGAAAGAAAATACCATTACTGTTTTTTCAATTATAAAGGCTACATTTTAAAACGAACTGGATTTTTTATTTTCTTCTTAGAGTTAGATTTTTATTTTGATATAGTTATACACATATTTTTAATAAGAAATAAATATTAAAGTATTTTTTATATAAATTGAAAGTATTTGAATGTTTATACACAATATTTTAGACGTGAGCATGATTTTGTTGGTATAACATAAAAATAGAAGTAAAAGAAAAAAATGTTTCTTCGTTAATCATACTTTCTAAATATTTTAGTAAGTAAAAAGCTTCGATTTATAGAGATAATTTAAAAGTTTTTCGTTAATTATCGTAAACATATTCTCATCTATATAACTCAAAAATTTATACTTTAGTATTCACGATTAATAATTATGTATTTATTATTTATTATTGTGAAGGAAGCTGAGACAAAATAATAAAAATATAAGATTTTTCATTAGTCATATGGAAATTATTTGTAATTTCCGATACATATTTCGTGTACAATCAATAATATTCATATTTTTTAAGACTAATTGGTTTAATTCTAGTCATGAACTATCCTTATAGGAATTATTTTTCACGATATTATGGAACATTTTGATATAGATACCGCTTCATTCCTGTCTTAAAAAAATGGAAAGATTATAATAGTTATTATTATTAAATTTACTTGATTTCACATCATGTTACTTTATAATTTAAAATTCATTTTTTCTTAAAAGATGTTTTGAAAAATAATATAATTTTATTTTTTAAAACTTTATTGTTAGTTATTTCTTATGCTTTTATTTTTTCGAATTTACAGCATTTGGATATTACTTAATGTAATATAAATTACTTCATTAACAATATTGTGTTCCATATTTTTATAAATTTGAAATGGCTTAGTAAAAATTCAATTATTTGTTAACGTTTCATTAATAAATTACTTGAAAGATTTCAATAGAATTAATTTTTATTTCAAAGTTTAATCTATTTCTGACAATAACACTTTGTATTGCTCTTGAACCAACAATAGTTCTTTAAATATTTATCTTTACAGTTGTGTGGGTAGGATTTAACGATAAGATCCCAACTTAATGTGAAAAGTTTGCTTTTCTGTCTGTGTAGCAATTCTTTGTTCTGATTAGAGAAAGCCACTGATGTGTTATCTCTTCACGTCAATACAGTTTCAGAATGAGCGAGTTGTTAGCGGTTACAGTCAATGCAAAATAACAAATTATCTACAAGACTGCCACGAGTAAAAATATTTTTTATTTGCTTAATTTCTTATCAAATAAAGATTGTATCCAAAGAAGCAAAGGAATTCTTTTATATGCTTTTAAGACTATTTTTAAAAATAGATACACTAGAAATCTTGCATGAGAAATTTAAAACACATCTTATTTATAGTAATTGATATTTTAAGTTGGCATTGGTTCATAATTGATAGCAGCTATTTAGTCTGGTTTAATCACGTTTTGTGAGAAATAATTTCCACTTTGGCGGATGTTTTCCTCTCTCTGTTAAATATAATAAAATCAAATTCAACTTATACATTTTTTATCTTACAGAAGGACTTTGTTTAAAATTTGATTGATTTTCCTGAACTGAAATGTATCTTTGCTAAAGTTTCTTTTTGATAAATAGCTTTTTAAATGTCAATAACAAGCAATATGAATACTGTTTACTATTTTAATATAGCAAAAATGTTGCTTTCTAACTTAAAAAACATTTATTGCAAGCTCTTAGAACTCCATCTATCCAGTTAAGGATTTAAACTTAAATATTTTAACTTGTGTGTGCCTTATGCATAAAGTACATCATAATATTGAGAATCAATTCAAACGTGATTTTGATGAAGCATACTTTTGATTTTAAGCATATTTTTATGGTTTTTTAAAATGGAATTATTAACTCAACATTTAATGGCAAAATAATATTCGAAGATAAATACGAGATAAAAAAATAAAATATCTCTCAAAATTTAATGGTTTGCCAAAAACAAACTAATGTTTTTGAAGCAATAGTCAGTTGAGATATGCAGCGAATGTATTATCAATGTCAATATCTTATCATCGGAATTTTTTTCTAAAAGTTGAATATTATTGTAAAACTAAATCATTACTCATTATCATCTCACTCTCCTAATTTTCTTTGAAACCAAATTTAATTCTTCGACTTCAAGCAAAAAACTAACAAATTGACCTTTTTAATTACATGTTCTATTTTAAACTAGAAAATTATTCTTTGCGAAGGGAGTTGGGTTTAAACTAAAAAATAATATTCGAAAGTTAATGTCAGATAAAAAAAAAGTAAAATAATTGCCGAAATATGCTAAGCGTATAAAATAATGATTTTGAAGCAATAAACAATTAAGAAACGCAGCAACTAACAGTATCAATGAAAATCATTCATCAACAGTTAGAAGTTTTTCTATAAACTTAATAAAGATGTAGTGTGCCAATGGCTCATAAGCAAAACACAGTCTTAAAACAGATACATTTTATTTACACAAATGCTGGACAAACAGAAACATTTAAAAAAAGATAAAGCTATTTTGTTATTGTGCCTACTCGAATCGGTAACAACATCATGTCAAAACATAATTATCGGCGGCACTCCGCCGATAATCATATTTTGACATTATTATTTTGTTTAATTTATTAAAACAAATTTAATTTTTTATTAAAATTTAAAACAAATTAGTTTGTTTTACTCGCGTCCGCAAAAGTAAAACTCTCTTACTCAATGTAACACTTATTCGTCGCTAAATCTTCTTACTCTCTGTTGTGTAGTAGCATGCCCGATTCTCGCTATCACTATGTGTGTGTGTGTTCTTTCTCATTTGCGTCACTTTTTTAAGCAGCAGTCAAATTCAGGAAAACAATTAAAATTCTTCTAAGCCGTCAACTGAATCTAAGCCTAATCAACTGAAGAACAAAAATATTGCATAGTAGCTTTAAAAGAATTAAATTAAAAAAAACATCAAACTTTTTTTCTATTTTTTTCACTTTAATTATTGCTGCATTTTCAAGATGTTTTTCGCGTTACTTGCAATATGGTGTTATGAATTTTCTCTCAAAATTATTTATTTTAATAAAAATTATATTTATATTAGCAAATATAATATTTATATTAACAAAAATAAATCTTTAAATGTTCTAACATTTTTATTTGGGATGGATAAAATTTCAGAAATGGATTTTGAAAAATTCCTTATTGATTTTTACAACTTAGAAAAATATACCTACAAATTTATTGATAAGAAATTCCATTACGAACATTTGATTGCGTGTAATAATACTATTTTCTTATTAATTGCTAAATTATAATTTCTTAAGTAATTATTTATTGTTTACTTATATAATTTTGTCTATATTATATGAGTTCACGGCAAAACATATTTAAAGAAAATACATATTTTTTTTCGTGGCTACTTTCTATCTTCATTTTAAATTAATCTTTCACGAAATTTTGAAAACATTATGAAAAGTCTTATATTTTATTACTTTTAGAGCTTAAATTTAAGATTAACCAAGAATGTTATTACGAATTATAATTTGCATTTCAAAATTTAATGACTGCAGACTTTAATTAAATAATTATTTAGCTAAAGCCCCTCAGAACATAAGTCATTTATAAGGTAACAAAGGAATTTATTCATGTTTAAAAATTATTACATAAAATAAAATCTGAGCATCATATTTCCTTCATATAAACATTGTTTTTGACTTCATACTATGAAGACTAAAACGTACATTCTGGTTTATGAGAAATCACTAAAAATATTTTCGCAACTCTTGTTCAGATAAAACATAATTTTTATGGTCTCATTTTATACTCTCTCTCTCTCTCTCATAATTGCTTCAACACTTCTTATAATAAGTTTACTAGCAGAAAGAAGCCGTATACAGTTGTTTTCTTCGATTCATAATGGAATATACTTTTTTGTGTGAAACGTTTGTCTAAAGTTCACTTTTAGCTAAGATTATTTAGTTGAAAAAGTGTTATAATAACTTCAATTATAAACATTTATTAAAGTAAATAATTTAAGAATATGTGTCATAATATTTTCCGAAATGAATTTTTAATTCGTCACTGTTTAGCATCACTGAAAATTGTGTGTGTGTGTGTGTGTGTGTGTGTGTGTGTGTGTGTGTGTGTGTGTGTGTGTGTGTGTGTGTGTGTGTGTGTGTGTGTGTGTGTGTGTGTGTGTGTGTGTGTGTGTGTGTGTGTGTGTGTGTGTGTGTGTGTGTGTGTGTGTGTGTGTGTGTGTGTGTGTGTGTGTGTTTCCTTACAATTCCCTGATTATTCTGAACATTATTTTATATTATGAAAATTACTGTACACATAAATTTTCTACTAAAGCTTATGTCATTCTAATAAAATAATTACATATAGAAGATACGTACAAAAGAAAAATATTTTTTAATAATATGTAATAGTTTTAATATGTGCTTCCTAATAGAGTTTTTCAGCAAAGGCACAATCAAAAGCTATATCTTTTAACACACACACAATGCCTTATGCCTTATAAAGGATATTTAGAATATTTTAATATATTTATATATCATTCTTACTCGCGGAGTCACAGATATAATGCCGAACTGATAGCCGAATGGTTAGAGCTCTGGCTTTCGGTTCAACAGCTCGTGGGCTTATATCCTACCTCGTAATTAGGTGTTTGTAATGAACCCACTCTTTAAACTGTAGATCCCTGCCTAATTAGCCCTCTTAAGCAAAAAATAACCATTGAGCGACAGACCAAACCCACTGTAGCTCGTTTTGTAAGAAGATGTCACAGGTTAACAATGGACATTTTCGATGACCTTTTTAATAAATTGCTGATAGAATATAAAATTGATACTACTATCACTAGCTACCCCCTTTCGATCATCTGATTTGTTGAACATATAAGATATCCATAAAAACTGAAATATAAATTACAGTGAATTATATTGCATTGATTACATATAGTAATTATTAATAAAAACACATCGAAACACAATAGTGTGAAATAAATGTAAGTTTGCGATCAAATGTAAAAAAAAGCTAGCTTATAAAATTACTTGAATTGCGCTTATCTAGTCTAAGGAATTGTTAATAAAAGTAATAGTGCATAGAACCCAAGTTAAAAAATGCAAAATTAAAAATTTTGATTTGAATGATTACAGATGTTTTCAAATATTTCAGTCATTAGCTGGAAATTTCTTAAATAATGGCAACTATTTGTTTTTTAATTTCTCACAAAAAATTCCTTCATTTTCCTATTGCACTTTTATTAATTTTTTTTATTAAAGAAAGTTCAAATGATATTTATACTGCATTTATAATGTTAAATATAATTGCATTCTACCTAGAATCACTGATTAAGAAATTGAAGCAAAGTTCATAATGTAATCAATTTAATCGATACATCAGGATAGGCAGAAGCATTCTTAAAAGATATATATAAGGTATGAAATTTCAAAATCACATGATTTAATAATTCTATTGTCGTGAGCTAATTTGAATTTTCCTAAATCTCCATATTTGCTACAATTTATCTGCATTGAAAAGAACATGGTAAATTGAGTTATGTTACATATAAAATGACATTCTATTTTATAAAAGCCTAGGGGGCTTTTGGGCATGACATTTTACACATTCTTGCGATAGAAATTTCTGATATTTGAATATTTACATGAATAATGTAAAATATTTAGTCCAGACTATTTATGAATTCTGCTTTTTGTAGCGGTGGTTTCATATCTTTAAATGCAATTAAAACTTTAAATTTAAAATCCTAGAAACTTTATTATATTTAAGTTTTAAATCTAATTTTGTAAATTCAAACTTATATTATTTGCCTGAACACGCCAAAAAAAAAACAGATTCTTTAGTTCTCTTTCTTATTTGAAGACGTTATGGTTTCATATTATTTATATGTACAAGAAAATTTTGTTTCATTGATAATTACTTTATAAAAATAATTGCATGTTTGAAAAATATTGCATACGTAATAGCGTGCAAACAAAATTAAGACATATACAGGCAAAAAAGTTTAAACATGTTATAGAAAATTACTATTAAAAAATATTTGTAATCAAATCTAATTAAAATAAAAAATTTTCAAAAACCAATTTCAAATATTTCATAATTTGTAAAAAAGAATATTCAAACCGTGTTTATACAAATCATTATCAATCATAGATCGTCTTATAATGTGTATTATAACTATATCTATCCTAATTTCATATATAATTTTCAAGACCTATTATGGTCTTATTTTAAGTCAATCATAGAGAATAATTTAATGAAATTTCACATACTTAAATTTAATTAAATAATCTATACATTTTATATCAATTATATAGTGACGGATTCATGTTCAATTAATGTAATAAAATTGTCTACAAAAAAAAGAAGGAAACAATTTTCTTAGTAGCGACTCGTGACAGATAAAGCTACAATTATTTAGGATAGCTAATGATGTAACTATTTGTCCAAGTGAGTCATGGGCTGTAAGATCAAAAGGAATTTATTAATATAGAACAATTACTAAGTCAACTAATCCCTAACCTGCCACTCGTTATCTGAGCCAGCAGCTGCACTGACCGTGTCTGTCGATCTTGAACGAGAAAATCTAATGGTGCAAATTGTTGTGCCTCTGATTCACTCTGATATAAGTGATCTTACAGTTGAATTAATTTTATTCCCAGAGCTTCAATGTATTTCAATTTTCATGAAAATTTAGAATTTAAGATAATATACTTATGACTACAAACAAAAATATTCTTTTTGAAATCTACCCAATTATTATAATTTTTCAAACGCTATTAAAATAAGTTTCCATCAGAACACACTACAATAGACGTTCGTTTTATTAGCCTCTAATTTACGAGCATTCGCGATTTTACGAACTAGTCTTTGATTTCTGGCATGATCCCTTAAACGCAATGATAATACTTAATTCCCATTTACCAACTAAAACCTTAAGAAAATCTCTTTTTTGCTAACTCGTTTTCATGCCTCTTTTGTTTGAATTCATATTTAATATAATCCATATTTTTTCTTTCAATTTATTTAAACCTTTTTAATTTTATGGTTGAGTAATTTGGATTAATTCTTTTTTTGGGGGAGGAGAACCGTAAACCCTTTGAATTGTGGATTTATGTACTGCTGATTTTGAAATCACTGATTTTTTTTATCAGTTCGTGTGGAATTTCTCCCGGCTTATCTAACTCCCGCTTAGCTTCAAATGCAAATATCGAACATCTCTTTTGCAAGGAGTGATCATGGATCAAAAATTGCCTAATGAAATTAACGTTCCAGGGGTAATGAACTTGTCAATCTATACTTTGAATGATGCTGCAGAAAAAGCAATATCTTTGTCATTTTGAAATGCAGCCTTTGTTGCCAGCATATTGAAGGAAACCGTGAACATTAGCCTGACGATATTGTGAGAAGATGATTTATTCATCCATGAATTGCGACAAAGAAACCCACTGGTACCTGAAATTTTATTTCAGGAAAATTAATTTCAAGATTTAATAGGTATTTTTCTATTTTACGAACTACTTTATATGTTCTCTATTACGAACTATTTTATTAGTTCGCATAAATGAGCGTTTACTGGACTTAATCCCAAACTTAAATTTAAGTGACTAATGATAGAAGTTAAAATATTTGAGCTATTGATTACTTGTGATTTTAATAGGATACTTTTATAAACAATTAATAGCAAAAAGAAGAATTATAATCAAAAATTGTTGTGGGTATCAATGTATCTCAATATTTGATTACAACGATTCACGAGATTTATTGAGGCAGTAGTCATACTTCTAACTATACATTTAGAAAAAAAATGTTAGTTATACTCTTTGAGTAAATATAAATAAGTTTTAATATTTACTCAATGAGTGATTGAGAGAGTGATCTGTTTTGATTAACTTTCATAGATAATAACAAAAATGCTCTTTTTTAATCAAAGAACAAATAAAGTTTTATCTAAACAAGTTCCCTGTCCTCTTTTCGTTCTTTTCGATCCAAGCATTCCAACCGCCTAAATTACGCTGAATGGAAATTTTCCCCATCCAAACTGAACAAACCAATTTTATTTTAATGAATTCTGTTGACTGAGATTTAATTCTCCTTTTAAAAGCGGTATTGATTCTAGGTTGTGCTACGTGACTACAATTATGGCATTTGTAATTTAGAATAGTTCATTCCTATTTCCACGAGTTATTGACAATTTTTAGGGCGAAAGCATATGTGTGGTGCGTCTAAAAATGAACTAGTTAATTAAGACAAAGTATGTTATCCCTCCACTCTCTTTCTACCTCTCTCAACACATTCTTTAATGTAATCCATATTTAAACATTACTTTTCCATTTCGGGTTATAAAAATAGAACTTAATACAGAGACTTTTTTAATCTAGTTTTAACGTATAAAAATAAAGGATAAAAAAGTAATGAGAAATATCTCATTTCAAGTGATGAGAAAAGTGTTGATACAAGAGATATTTTCCTTGATAACATTAATAACCATAACTAGAAGACAAGTATATTTTTAATGTGATAGAAATCTATCATTTATATTTTCAGATTTCAGATGTGATATACTAATTTTAAATATAATTATTGAGAGTGAAATCATAACTTTATCAATGAATGTTATGCTTAAAAATTTTAAGCTGCCCTGATTTTAGATTGATTGGTTAAAAATTATCCAAGCTGTCTGATTCACTGCCTTGATTGTCTGTTTTTCTGCTTGCAATTCTCTGTTGTGCACACACTATATAAAAATATTATAACTCCAATCTACATTCACTTTCCACATTTACCTTAAGTTTATAATATCACTTCTAGACACAACACTTCTAGACGAACAGTTATTCTTTTTACCATCGAGTACACATTATGGGATATTTCCTTTGAAGTTCTTACTCGAAATGAGATAATCTGTTTCAGTTGTCTAATCAATTTAGTGTTATCTTTTTTTAATTTACATCTTAAGTGAGATTTAATTAATGTCTGTCTTTAGTTTAGCACACAAGTGCATATTTATACTGAACTATTAATTGTTTGCAATACATATACGCATCAAACTTCACTTTGATATTAAGAAATTATATACATTTAGAAGAAAATTTATCCATGACCATGAAATTCAGCTTGTGCATAATGCTTCGATAGATGATCAACTAATTACAAAAACCATTTTAATGATTAGAAGTAGCTGAAAAATATTCATTTTAATAGAATTTTTAGCTATTCCTTAAAACCATATAAGTAAATATTCGAAAAAAATATAAAATTTACTAAGCAGCTGTGGTCTCTTTGCGATATTTTCTGACATAAAATAATACTTCTAGTTCAATGGCTCATATAGAAATTACTAAATCTGTAATTTCAATCCGCATTAAACATGACCTATTAAAGAAGTATATGGTATCTGTAGAGCCATGAAAATACATAATATCCTTATAATCCTTATTGCGAGGCCCATGAAGTATGTGATGGAGCATCATCTTGCTGATTAATGACGGCAAAATTATTTGATAGCATAAGGAGTGCTACCAAATGAAAATGCCATTAGCGTATCTAACACAGTCATTATCTTGAAGCATAAAAAAGTGGGATTGCTATCTAAGAAAATCTCCCCCAAAATTTTCAAATCATATGTTAGGGCAATAAGGTGTTATGTGATGAATACTTGAATGGACGTCTAAAATCTCTGCCCTAACGCCTAGGATGTATTGTTTTTCCATCACCGTTGAAAAAACAGGATATTTTGTTGAAGATTACATTCCTTATTTGACAACGATCGAAGTAAGAAGTAAGAAATAAATGACGGCAGCGTTAACGGACACAGAGGCGTAAGTACATAATCACCAAGTTGTCTAGGATGATATATCTCGATTTCATTTTATCCGCGCCAATTAGAAAAGGATATCAAATAGATGATAATGGCATTGTTGATACTGGTTGCTCTCTTAATTTCTTGATCTTCTCTTACATTTGCTTACCGAGGGAGTCTTATGATTAAGACAGATTCCATGTTTAGCAATACAGCATGGCTAATCAGATTTAAAACTGCCAAGACTTTCCAACTATCATATCACTTATCCAATACGCTAATATCTATGTCTGTTTAAAAGTCAAATTCTGTGAGGCCAATTATAAGGCTCTTTTTGAAGTTGAACAACATAGAGTAAATCTGAAGGGCATCTTTTCTAAAAGTTTCCTGCATTTAAAATTGTATTCCTGCGCTAATTATTCGTAAACTCTTGTACTTGCTCCTTTTAATGCAATGCTATCTCCTGCACAATTTGTATGTTCGATGCTGAATTCATGTAATCTTTTATATGTAAACTTCATCGAATCGCACCAGTAGGCAAAGTTTTGTAAGGCTGGTTCAATTTTCTGCATATATTTAGTTCTTTATTGTTTTAATTGTTTATTGTATTTAGTTGTTTATGCAATGAATTCAAAATATTAATATTTTGTATGTATTGTTAGTGTTTAAATTTCAGCTGAACATATATATATATATATATATATATATATATATATATATATATATATATATATATATATATATATATATATATATTTAAGCGTGGAATAAAATATTAAATATTAAAATGTATTAATGTATTGACTTTAAAATTTTTAATACACTTCGAATATTAATGACATTAATAATTTGCTTCTTTAGTTATTATAATTGCTATATCAAATTTAAAATTTCATATTTATTTAAGAATTTAAGAAAAAGTATTGTTTAAATGGTTTTATATACTTTATGTTTCAGCATGTTACACAATTTCGAATTATTTTCTCTATCATTTTTTTTGCTGCTGAATGATATTTAATCAGTTGAGTTCAGACATACTCTATTACATTGCATTAGTAGAGAGTTATATTTATTTTTAAGTGGGTTTCACACACAATCATTTTAAGAAGTATGTATGAAAGAGAGCAATCAGTACTATTTCACAGTGTTGTTGAATCTTCAATAAACTTTATCAATATTATTGCGCAGAAAATTTATTAAATAGAATCTTTTTCCAATTTGGATTCGTTTAAGAAGACTTTTTGATGAATCACGTATTATTTCCTTGGTGATTACTAAGTAAACTTATACAAAGAGCAGGCCTTAAACTTTTAATTACATTGGACACATGAATCAAATTTCTTTAAGATCTTGTTTTTAAAACAATCCAAGTTGTTTCACCATTCAAATAATAAAGTAATGATTTAGGCACTGCTATATAAGCTGTATTTCAGCCACATTGAGGAAAATATTCCTTTTTGTATTGGTCAAAAAAATATTAAATTTTAAATCAATGTTTTCTCAGCTAAGAATGATGTAGAACATTTTTACACATTTCATTTTTTAAATCGTTACATACACACATTGCTTTAGGGAGGAAGTTTTCAATTATAAAGTTTCCTTTAAGTTGCTAACTGGAAAAACTATTGTCCAAAATTTTAAAAACTATGTGTAAACTCACATATTGTTCATTTTTCACGTCTAAACATTTTATTTCAAACAGAAAATCTTAAGGCCTAACTGACTGTTCATTTCTCACGTCTAAACATTTCATTTCAAATATAAAACCTTGAGGCCTAAGTGAATCTATTCTTTCATTTCTTTTTATATTGGCAATTTCAAATCAGGCTATCCAGAAGCCATTTCTTCAGTCAGTAAAAAAATGAAAAAAAAAAATTCGGAAACTTAGTCATTGAATCATTTTTAAAATCTTTTATAGAGTGAGGAAAAAGGAAATTTAACTTTTATTCTCATATAAAAACATCAGAGAAATAAAAGATATGTTTCCTGTGTTTTTTGTATATTAGGTTTTCTACTCACAAACCAATAATAAGCTCTTACCAGGTCAAATGTTCAAAATGTATTATTTACATTCACATAATATCTTTGATACTGTTTTAATGAATATTAGCCCGATATAATAATTGCAAGTAATTTTACAGTATATTTTATTCCTAAAATATATGTTATCCTATACCATAATTAAGTCATTTTACATAAACGGTATACATTTTTAAAATAAAAACTCAGTTCTCAACATTTTTTAACTATACATATTAAATCAATATAATATCAAACTTTTTTGTTTTCCACAAAAAATGGAAGAAATGTATGTGGACTTATGGATATTTAGGTTTAGAATTAAAGTGTATAAATTGTTTTTTTTTTTTGTTGTTTTTATTTCAAGTTTTCAAAAATAGGCTATGATGGCGTAGAGAAATACCTAAAAAAATAGTGTAGGTAACACATATTCTTTTACTATCGAATGTACTTACTGTTCAATCTCAATCATCAAAAGAAACTTTTTCTTCATAGACTTCAATGCAAACATTTTTTTTATCCAATGGCGGGCACTCAATGACAAACTTTTAGTTTATATATTTTCGAATTAAATTTTGTAATCTTTTGACATTTTTCTTCTACTATACTTTACATTACAATAAAAGTAAATGAGTAAAAATAACATATTTCTAAAAATGAAAATCTCACACAATAGGTGTGAGAAAAACACCGTATGTTGTAAGAACTTACATGTGAGGTGTAACCGAGGGACTTTTTTCTGATAAATTTTTCGATTTATTTGATACGCAAATTAAATGTGAAGAAATTCAAAACTATAAGTGAATTGGTTCCTAACTTTATGCTAAGAATACTTTTACATAAATGTCATTTTTAAGCATTTGAAACACTTTTTCTGCTTTGTCGGGCAATACAATAATGTCCGCAAAATAAATTTCACTATAGTATATAATAGCAGTATCGTATATAATTGCACATAGTTGTGCTATAATTATACGCTACATATATTAATTGCGTGCAATATTAGTTTTGACTCTACAATATCATACAACTCTGAGAATAAAATATTTTACTATCCATTTCCTTCCATATAAGATATTGGTTGATAATTTTTCAACTTCCAGATACATGAATTTATTTTAACTCATTAATTTACTTTTGGAATAATAATCACAAAATGTTAATCTCACACTTATGTACTAAATAGTAGTCACGTAGTTTGTTACATTTCCGAGGCAACTAAAAAAACCCACTTTTTTTAATAAAGTCCGACGTATTTTTTTAACTAAAATCAACATAGCTAGATTAATAAGTGTTATCTTAAGAATCTGTTATTCTTCTACATATATTTACTAATAATTATATGAGAGTATAAAAGTTCTATTTGAATAGACATTGGATGTCTTAGTATCAGTGAACGTAACATATTTTCCACGTGTGTAAAGAACACGGTTAAGTTTACATTCATAAATGAAATGTAATTATAGTAAAAAAAATGAAAACTAATTATTTCATAATTCAAATATAAAAATTTTTCCGTGAATAATATAATATTTAACAAAAATATTTAATCGAACATTTTTTAAACTAGGCGTAAAATTTATCATACTGACAGCAGGATAATTGGTCAGTTAAAAAAAACATTTCGATTTTTCAAAGAGGTTGACAAGTGGTGTATCAAAACCCATGTATCTGAAGTTATAATAATTCAAATTTCTTAATCATTTGCTTGATCTTAAAAAATGTCATTAAAATTTGCCAACCGCACAGGTAAAAATTACACTTCTGTCATTATACAAATAGCAGGATGTAGCTATTTTTATTATAACAAAAATTTATTTCAATAGAATTAAGCAATTGGTAATTGTCAAGATTTTAACTTTATATTTTAATTGATTTTATTGTATATTGAATGATAAATGCTTTACTTTTTTCTTTATAAATTTTCGAATACAATTTTTCTGTTAGAAATTGTTGAAGTTCAAAGTATAAAACTTGCTTTATCTTTTATTGAAAACACACAGTTGCGGATAATAGGTTAATTATATTTGCTTCGTTAACTGAAAAAATTATTATAATTTTTTTTAATATTTATAGTTGGGATTGTGTAAAATATTCCACATTTATTAACGAGCAATAAGCCCAAAAAGGTGAGAAAACACTGACTTAGATTATAATTAATGAGTGGAATTGCTTATGTCATTTTCTTTCATCCCTCTGACGTCAAATGCTCTCTCTTCTGGTATTTTTAGTTCCTATTTTCACATAATTTTCTCATCTCGGCCTTAAGCGTTTTTATGTGGGTATTAAAATGACTTTCTATACACTTCTTACGTCAATTACTTTAAAATTTGATTACCTTCTCATTTTGAATAATTAATAATTGCTGAATTTTAATAAAATTAAATAAAATGTTAATGTTTTCGTTACAGGGGTTTTTATGATTTTGCAGATTTAAGATCACTGTAATTATTAATTGGTTTTAAAGCACTGTTTCAATGAAAGTTTTAAAATTCTCACTCACTTAAATAAATTGAATTAATTAATTTTAGTAAATTATAAGTGCCGGTGAAATCAAGAACTGCATGTCCCAATGCACATTAATTCATTATATATCTAATATTTTGTTTTCCTGTTTTATTCCACCTCAATTTGCTTACAAAATGTCAAGTTTAGTAAAATAATCTTTGACTTTTCGATTAAGAATCTAAATTTTTATTAGACATAAAAAAGCTCAAAAAAATAGTTTATAAAAAAGCACCCACTCGGGGTGAGAGAGATGTGAAACAAAATTTCATATGCTACGTTTTAAGACTAAATTTCAATTTTACAATGATAATTTTCTATCTTAATTATATTGTGTTTACTATATATATACATAAATCTTTGCAATTCATATGCGTTTGATTTTTGAGTGAATTATAAAGATTTATTTAAGATCCTTCATTTTTTAAATAACATTTTTCTAAATTTAATTTAATATTATCAATCGATGTTTGTTTCTTTTTTGCATAAATAATGACTTCTTAAAAAGTTTGCTATTCCTGATCTTTATTAAATTTGAAATTAAAACTTTATTTCTCAAAGAAGTCATAAAATATTGAATGTTTACTGTCATTGGAGTTCCAACATCCAGAAATAAAGCGTGAAATTTTCTATGTAATAACAAATAAGATTTTATAATATCTTATTAAAAAATAATCTACAATGTAAAAATCTTTTATCAAAAAATTTTTATGTTTTTTTTAAATATCTTCAGGTATTTTCGTTTATAATTTACATTTTTAAAACACTCCGTTGTTTGCTTATACTTCAATGTAAGACTTAAAATCTGTAAAAATATCTTAATTTTTTTATTTTGTAGGATATTTTTTCTATTTCATTTTAATGGTAAAAATAGAACAAATAAATATTTATTAACGTAATGATTTATTTTCTCAATGCATCATGTATTTTGTAAGAACATTCCTTTGTTTATTACTCTTAATGTGATTTTATTTATTCGTTCATCTAACATTTGAAAGAAAATTATCCAAATTGATTTGTGTTTATAGTGATTAAAGTGAAATTTATTATAATGAATCTGAAATGTATTGGTTACAAGAAATATAAGACTTTTCCACATTTACTCTTAAAATAAATCAATAAGACCAGCTTTGGTATTCATTAAGATGTGATGTGATATTGGTGTGTATTTTTCTAAAATTTTATATTTATCCAGATTTTTATTATTTACCCTAAAACAAACGATTACAAAAAAACTAAAAACTACAGAAACCTATTTTCAGAGCCGCAAAGTATTAGCAAATCGAATTAGTTATGAATATATTTTAGGTTTCATGTAAAAAGAAGGGAAAATATTATTAATTATATTTATATTAAATACTCACAAATCAATATTTCAAATTTTTAATTCTAATTTTTAGATTTAATTCAGCTTTTTTACTAGAATAAAATTACTGTAATATAGCATTCTAGCCGAAGAACGGAGCGTTATTCTCTCTTAAAATTCACCTGTCTTGTCACTTTTAGGTTTTCCCTTGTAATCAAACTTATTCCATTTCCGGAAATTTTAATTTAAAAATTTTCGGTGAGCAAATTAAAAAATTTAATTCAGTAAATCTGGTTAGGTCGATAGAAGGTAAATATAATTGGGCGCTTTTTAAAAAGAAGGTCCATCTCCTAGTCTGACGGATCCTATTCAATTCTCGTATATTCACGTGACCCTACCTCCCACATCTCTCCTCATCCAAGAGCATCATCCCCCTACAAAGCTTCCGAATCCAGAACAGCGGAGACGCGCTTTTCTGTTTCTCTTGGCTTCTCCTGTAGACCAAGTTCAGGGAGGATTCACACCCCATCTCCAGAGGTTAGTACTTTTCTCCCTCGTTTCTTAATTACTTCACCTTTATTTGTTTCGGTTTTGATTTATGGTCTTATCGATTGTTGCGAATCGCTCCGCATTCAACCCTTCTCATTATTAACAGGTAGATCCGATCGAAGGTATAACGTTTGAGCACGTGTGGCTTTGTTTTCTTTTTCTTTTTTTTTTTTTTTAACAAATTTTGCTTATTTCTAATTTTTGAGTTGGCACTTTCATAAAAACAAAGAATAGTATTTGATTAAACGAATAAAAATATTTTTAAAATTTACCTGTTTATTTGTAGCTTAGAAAAATATCGTTACGGGTTGTTTTTATTCAGTACGTTTAATAATTCAATTTTATCATATTTCCGTCTTATTTAATAAAATTACCATTTATTAATTTTAAGATATAATAAATATGTATGTATGCATGTATATATATATATATATATATATATATATATATATATATATATATATATATATATATATATATATATATTAACTATTATATCTTAATACTGAAAAAATTCTAGAAACCGAGTTTTAGAATAGAGTAACTGTCTCAGTAATTATTAGCAAAACATAAATTGTATGACGATTTAGCTTAACCCATAAGAAATGGAAGAATTTTAAATCTTCATCAGTTACATAACTAATGATATCTGAGACATATTTTCAAAAATCAATTTATAAATTGACTTCTGAACCATAATTGAATACTATAATTAATATTGGAATAATTCATAAACATAGATATACGGTTATAGCAGAAATAAAAGATACATAAAAGGGTTTTGTAAAAGAAAGTATCTTAATTTCCTGAAGAAAAGCCATATCAGACGCTCTTGAGAAAAATAATCTACAAAATTTGAAAAGTAGATAGAAATGCCGCACTGAGTTCAGTTGCGAGTTGTATCGCCATGAACTTCGTTGATACAAAATTTTAATCTATGTAGCGATGTATGATATTTTATCTAAGAAAAATGCATAAGATACAAGCATAACTCAAAAATAAATTATCAATGAAAAATTTTATAAATATATTGCGTTTCAAATGCATACAGTAAAAAAAGTCGATATGCCTTATGCTCATGTGTCATTTAAAATATCGCAACAATGAAATATTAAATTAAATGAATTTAAATTTTGCTAAAAATAACGATTATAGAAACTTATATCACGTGAAGCGTTCAAAGTCTGATTATTCAATATTTGTATTAAAAAGATCTGATAATTTCTGAATTATATTCAAACATAGTAATCCAAATGTGCCAAGCCGTCATATATATTTTCTTGTTGCACAATATCTTTGTCTGGAAATACAATTTCAACTTCTTTGATTCTTGATATTATTGAAGTTTATTTCACACATTTCCAAGCCCCATGTTTTACCCATTTTGCAAACCACAATAGAATGTTTTTATTTTTTAAGTGAACGCGTAAACACCGCATCTGTAAAGAACCTGCACTGCTAAAAATTTAAATTTTGAATGCATATCTGGCATTGCATTTTTTCCGGAAATTTCGAAGATTGCAAATTTTTTTGGACACACAAATAAGATCTAAAAAAATTGTTACAATTTCTTAAAATACAAAGTTTAACAAAAGAAGAAGAATACAAAATTCGCTAATTAATCAGCATATGATCATTTTAAAACATTTTAAGGGGTTTTAATATCAGCTATCGATTAAGCTGTAATTTAAATATTAATTCTTTAATAAAAATTTCTCATGTAAATTCAATTGTTTAAAATAACATATTTTGGGAGGTTATTTAATTCTCTTAAAAAGAATCAAAATATATGCTAAAAATAATTTTACAAAAGTAGTAACTATTAAAATTTTTACTGAAATCGTAATAAAAGAAATTTACAACACGCAAATAATAAGTTTTTTGGAGATATATATAATTCAAATATATTATGTATCTATCACTCTATCACTATTACCAACAGGAAATACCTATGAATTTCTAATTACGTGAAAAAAATTTATTTTTTAGTAAATTGTGTATTTTGTCTAAATATTTTGAAAAGAGATTTCTAAAATATCAGACAAATTTTTCATAAGTTTAATAAAATTCTTTAATATTTTTTTAAATTTTTAATTATTAACAGTTTTTTTAAACTTTATAAATGTAATAATAAATAGTAGAGTAATTTGTAAATAGGATAATAAATTTTATGGCATATTTTCAAGAATATAGAACATTGTAATAAACAATGATTGATTAAATTTAAAGTATGAGAAAATTATCTTTTCACATAAAATATTTCGCTTTAATGAATTATTGTGTTGGAAATTATTACGAATCTTTTATGTTATTACATTTTTGTTTCTTATTCTCGTTAAAAGTTAACACTTATACAAATGCACATAAACAACATGAATTTAATTTCCAATTAAAAATACTTTTAAATCATCAAAAATATGTACAAATACTACAATGCTTGATACATGCTTTAGTAACTTAAAAACGTAAGTTTGTTGAGTCTTAAAAAGTGAAGTGTTAATAGGTATTCTTGGTGCTCTAAAAAATATGATATTTTGAACACTAAACTTCAGTACAGAATATTTCTCTTTTTGTTAAAAGATCGATTTTCTTATGTTAACTAAGTTTATAAAATTATTAAAATAGATCTGAAATTATTTTTTGAAAACTGCTAAGTTCTGTACGTCTCATATTTGTAATTTCCAATGAAATTATTATTTAAAAGAATTTTATTCCACATTGTAAATTAATTTATTATTATTTAATATATGTTCAAATGTATAATATTGTAATAAATGTTTTCTATTACCAATATTATCTATATATGAACATTTTTAAAGGGTATTTTTTATTTCTATTTTAAGAAAATTATATTTTGACATTTTCTTAAATAAATCTTTTATACAAGCAAATTAATATTTCATTAATAAAAATATAATTACTTATCTGTTTATTTAAATATAGTTATTTATCTCTAAAAAAATTAATTAATCCATAGCTAAAAATATGCTTTAACATATTTTTGTTGAATTAAACTTGCTTCAAATTCAATATTTTTCTATGTTAAATGAATAAAAAAGCATAGTCTGCACTTTACACATGAAATAAATTTATTTCACAATGAATAATTATATCTTATAAATATATTTTCATTTTTATCTAAATAATAATAGAGAATCTTGGAATATTGAAAATTTTTAAACCATTTATATTTATGAACATATTTATTATTTTACAATAACATTTATTATTCTCGTCAATAATCATCAATGTGTTAATGGTTTAGCATATTTAATATAATTACATTTGATTTATCAAACATTTAATAAACTGTTACTCGTCTTGTAATGGCATTTTATAATAATTAAAAAACATCGATAATATTTGTGTCAAGCATAAATTCCTAATTATTGTCCCAATTTTTTGTTAAAGTAAATAAAATAAAGTTTATTTTATTAACTTTTACCGAAACTTTTACAATTAAAATTAAAAAATAATCATATTCATTCTAAAAGTTAAAACTGGAAATATATATTTATGAAAATAATTGTCAGTTATTTTTCTTCATTTTAGAATATGATGCATACTTTAAGTGCAATTAAACTTTTCTTTTGTGGTATCTTTGTGACTGAACTTTATAGATCATAATATGTTTATCAATTTAATAAAAATGCCTATTGCCTATGCTAAAATTTTCTCTGAATTATCATTTCCTCATTCGTTGATTTTGATTGATTTTTAAACTATTATAATAAAGTCAATGGGATAAAAATCCATAAAATGTGCCTTTTGTGCCTAAATCTGTTTTTGAAATATTTTTAGAACTCCCATTGAAAAGCTTCTTGTGTTGAGCATTATCAGAGAAAATATGACTACCCTGTTATCTCATTCGTGTAACGCTTTCTCTGACACTTGAGATTTTTAAACAATGCATGGATACAATGTGAGTCTCCTGATCATGTCCCCAGAAATATTCTCCCTTCACAAAACATTCTCATCAATGTCATTCTCAGCAGTTGATGGTATATTGTGAATAGACAGAATAAACAAATATTGTGTTCTATGCACATTTGGAATGACAGTTTAGAATACCAAAAAACGAATCGATAACCTGTGTTTAAAAACACTACAAAAATAACTTTATTAAAATATTTAGTTTTAACTGCTTAAAACAATAGTCATAAAAACCTTTCTGAAAAACTGACTATTATACTCACTGAAATAGGATTTATGGGGTAGATAACATTACATAATATAGAAAATGTTTTTTTTTATTTCAAGCAATTTTTCGAATACTAAATTACCACTACATTTACTACCATTTACAATTTTATGAACACTAAATACCATGCACTCCTTATAGAAGTTTTAAAATGCATATATAGTTAAAATGCAGCCACAAATATTACACAGATTTTTATTATTTCTTTTGATATAATCAATATCTTGTACAATATAAAATATAAAACGTTATTTTTCTGAAATATTAAAGCTTTTCTTTTTCATCCATGAATTTACTTGGATTTTAAAATTAATATAAATACACGCAATTAAAATTTCTAGTATTTTCTTATCTACTAGCTTCTTTTAACTTGGTGTAGCTTATTTTAGCATATCATAACATATTACATGCATATAACATGCTAAAGTAAGTCACATCAAGTGTTAACTTGATGTGACATCAAGTTAACACTTGATGACTTGATGTGTGTATTTAATTTACTTTAGTAACACCAGGAAACAAGAAAATGATTGTACATCGGAATTCCTGTAAAATAGATATTTTTTAAATAATTTTTCTTTCTTTATTTTTTAATAGAAACAATTCTCTATCTATAAATAATGATAATGGTTTATGATTCTAAATCCTTGATTTAAATAAAAATTAATTTTAAAATAATTTAATATAAATGTTTTCCACATTTGCATTTATTTATATTTTATAAAAAATAATATTACCTCAAGTAACTTCAAAATAAATAACAAAAAATTAAGCAAATCAGATAATTTATGTTTTATAAACATTATATTATTAATAATTTAATACTATAAGATTGCAGCACATAATATTTCGTTTATTTCCCCAGATTTAAATAAATTTTTACATAAGTAATTCGACACTCTCCAAAGTAGGTCAGTTTTATTTGTTTAAAAAAATCAATCATGTTAAATAGACTTCACATCGGAGTTGTATTAAATACTATAATTTGTTGTGTTCCATCAAAAAGATGTGAAAACATTATCTTGAAAGTAACCAATGTAAAACTTCCCTTGGCCAACACTAAACACTATAATTATGATAAATTACCCAAAAACAAATGAGAGTTTCCTTCTTGAGAAAACGCTTTCCAGAAGTTCATACATATTTCGGTTTATTCACTCTTACGTGTTTATTTTTCTAGCTGAGTATAAGTGTCGAAAAGACTTTAAACAGCTCAAATGCTTTTAAAATAATTATTCTAAGAAAATAAACTGGCATGTTTCAGTATAAAAAATACGCTCTTTAAAACACTGAACATTGTTCTTGTATTTTTGTTATAGTGTATTGTTAAAGAAGAACTTTTGCTAATAGATTTTTCTAAAAAGTGTTTTGGTATATTTTACTCAATGTTTAAGAATTAGATTATAATCATTCACATGTTATCCATTTTCTTAACTCAAAAATTAAACTAATAAATACATTGAATTATTTTGTCTTGATATTAGTTATACTATTTTCCTTTGTCATTTGTACTATTACAGAAATTAACAATACATAAATGAAAATTGAAAATATTACAAAAGTAGGATTTTGAGGGAAGAATTGAAGACATGTTTAAAAATTAGAAATGTAAATTGTAATTTATTATATAACAACTAATAATGTTACAGTAAGTTGTGATATCTTTTTAATATTTATATAACTCATTTTTACAAAGTTAATTTGTTGTTAAATAATATTCTTCAATTCTACATCAGCAAAATATTAAGCATCCTTTCATCTATTTATAAACCATTTACATAGAAGCATTTTTCTTGAACACTCAAACAAACAAAAAAGTTGAATGTAAAGTATTCAAATGCAAAAATATAATCCGTAACACATATTGTAAACATAAAATAACACTACAATATGTTAAGTAAAAAAAACCATTACAATATGTTACGTTAAATAGCCATTACAATGCGTTAAGTTAAATAACTATTACAATAAGTTATTCATAAAAAATATAGAGATGAGAAGAAGGTAAAGGTGTAAAAATTATGATTACTTACCTTCTCAAAATATTCTTTTTATTAAGATTCCACTATTTTCATAATACACTTTTATTGTTATGTTTAATATTACCAATCTCAAATGCAAAATAATATGTAATATTTGAAGATAAAATCGAACTAATAAATTATGTCTCGTCATCAAAAAATCAAGCGAGGAACTGAAAAATTATTCATCGGAGAAAATTGAATAATTCAATTTCTCATTGTTTGAAATTTTACTGAAATGATGAAATGATTACGGATGAAAAATGATTTTCCAACTCTTAGTTAAATTATGCAACTTAAGATTAAAAATTTCTATCAAAATATAAAAGTTAAATTTTTTGACTGTTTAAAATACATAAACAATAATTTTATTTTTTATAGCAATCATCATTTTTGAGCAAAATTTTTTCGCTAAATATTTCTTAATACATTTTAAAACCATCCAGACTCACTGCATAATTATTGTGGTAATTAAATGTACATCTGTTACAAATTTAATTACAAATTTAACTAAAAATATATTTCACGATTTCACTTGCTTTTGATGAGAAAAAAACTGAGGTAAAATGAAAAGTTTTCTATTCACATTTACACCTCCACATTTCATCTAAAATAAATTTTCATGAATGATACTCAAAAAAATAAAAACTCGTCAGAACATGGCTCAATTTATTTATTCAAATTTCGTGATATTGAAGGTAAGTGTGTCATATTGTTAACTTAGATAGAAAAAAACTCGAAGCAATCAGAAGAAATTCAACAGAACGTAAGTATATTTTTTTAGATTTCAGAAAATTTTCCTCGCTTCAAGAAGTTTAAAGGTAAGATTCAGGAACTTGTTCATATTTTCAGCATTCTAAGGCAAACTTTCTTTGAAGGGAATCTTATATCATGTCGTTGGAACACGAATAGTGTTATTTTAGCATCACTTTTTAATATTTAAGAAATATGCATTTTATATCATGACTTAAAACACTTTCTTGAGAAATGTCTTTAAATATTGAAATATCCTGCATGTTATTCCACTCAAATGAGACATGTATTCATTTCTGTCTACCTGAAAATATTCCTCGTTGTAAATCAAAATTTGTTGAGCAATATGGTTCCTTTATAAATTCTTATATTGTTAAAGATGCTTAAATGATAAATATAACACAAGTATCGTACATGGATTTTAAAATAACACTAAATAATTCTGAAAATTATTATTTTTTACTTAAAAATGGAAATGTAAAGACATTTTATAGCTACAGTTATGGAAAACGCACCAATCTACTTAGCCAGAAATTTTTTTTATTAAAGTCATTATCAAATTCAAACTTGTGGGGAGTAATATAGTCAAAATTCTAAAAAAGATAAATGCTCATTAAAATATTTTTACTATACATCAATTCACTATCTTAATTTTACGATGATGTTTATTTATAAAAGTTATTACAATAATATGTCAACAATTTTTATCAATGTTACTAAATAAATATTTTACTTTTCCATCACTATTTTTACATGTATTTTAAGAGTTTTAATTGATAAATATATTAATTCTTTAAAACTTTCAAAGCATTTATTTTAAAAAATTTTTTTGCACATTGACTGTAAATGAAATATAAAAGTTATTTAAGAATTGATAAGTCTTCATTCGATTTTCTCAATTCATTTTCACTATAACGTATTTAGTAAAAACGTCATGGAGGAAATTCTTAAAATATTAATGATTATACATATGTTAATTATTATAAATGATTAAAAGAATTATACTTTACACATATTCACTATCATTTTCTCCCTTCGTTAATTAAGATTAAAAAACTATAATAAGCCTTTGATTAAAAAAATACTTTAATGCAAACATACTTCATAAAACATGATGACCAAAAACCCCATAACGTAAATCTTGTAAAAAGTTTACATTACTGCAAGCCAATATTACTAATTAAGCCATAGAAATTTAATTTAAAAAATGTATTTTATCATTATATACTATCGAATTACTAAATTATAATTTTACTATCTCAGCATTCAAAGACTTAAAGAAGATTTAATAGGTATTTTCTAACAGTTAAAAATTTCATTTGTTATTAAAAATTTAATTTTGTGTGTTTTATCAATTTTTAAAGAGAAAGAATAAAGCTTTACTGAAACCGAAAGTGTAGAGCAACTAGTTATTACAAGTTAAAAAAGTTACCGCAGTAAGTAAAAGCACACGGTAAGAATATATCGTAATTTTATTTTCAAGTACTTAAACAAAATATGGAAACTTGCAAGCGCCCAAAAAAGTGCCTTGGCTTGAAGCCATTCGAGAAGGCGCTCTGAAGGGATAAATAGAAAAGTAAAATAAATCTTTTCTGACGCTGATGCTGAAAACTACATCTCATCATCTAAATTTGTATCATCTTTATCTTATAAATTCTAAAGAATACATGGTGAATTTATTGTAGTATTAGGTGTGATGAAATGATAGCAATTCCAAATCTGAAAAAATCTAATGGATATTTTCATGCAAAATTTTAGCAAGAAATTTACTTCATGAAGTTAAATTCTTACGAAACTAGTTTGGTTTTCTGTATAAAAGAGTTAACAGCCATTTATGAAATGATAATCAATTACAATACCTGTTTTTATTAGAAACTTTGGTGTAACTAAACGTGATAGTAATTGAAATTATTGAATCACTTCATACTTAATCAATTTATTATAAAACTGTAAAGATTTAGATACGTTACAATGAAATAGATTCTTGAATGTTCATGATTATCTGCTAACTATGGAAATGTAATTATGTTATAAAAACAATTAATTTCTTCTCCTTACATAAATCTATAATAATTAAGTATTAACTCATTTTGTACGTATAACAGCCGCTGAAGTTGATATTTAAATAAATGTAGTTCAAGAACTAGAAAATTGTAGGTGTAAGAACTAGTAAATGTGAGAATTGAGCATAAAAAAGAAACATATTTTAATATTTAACAGAAAAAATTATTTCCTTAAAAATATTTACTTTTAAAAATAAAATCTCCTTTATCTGAGTTTTAATGGCAAACCTCTTCTAGAAGTAAAATGTTAATCCTCAATTTTTATATTAGTATTTTTGATACAAAACTCCTGTTATCATCGACAACTACCAATGGAAATCAATAAAACTTATTCTAAATATATAAGTTTAAAGATCATTGAGTTTAAGATATTGATGCCTGAAGAAAATTGATTAGAAGGTTATTTATATTCTCCTTTCGAAATATTTAATTTTATTTACTATGCTATAGCAAAAATTCTGTAACCATTTCATTTTAATTCAGATTAATGTACAAGTCATAGAAAAGTGTATTCTTTATTGGAAGGATACTCGTGAACATGAAATAAAAAAATTTACTCTTAATAATTTTGTTGAAATTTTTTTTAATTTAAATTTTTTAATTTAGGTAGTTTCTATAAAAACAAAATTTATAGTTATAAGAGAGTGTTAACAATTATATATATCTGATCAGAAATTTGAAAATTGTGCTATGTTTTCGGGAAATATTCATAAAAGGAGTTTAATTTTATAATAGATTAATACTCTCAGTCGAAATACCAATTTATCAATCCATTGATATACCTATTTTAAATCTAAAAATGGGGAGATAATAAAGTAAATTGAGAGGAAAACATATTTTATGCGTAATGATTGAAAAATATGCTATCACTCATGTATTATGAAAGATAAAGATCATTGGGAAGTTAATTGTCAGATTGCTGACAGCAATCCCACACACACACACTTACTTAGTTAAATAAATTCAATAGGTAAGTAGTCTTCTCTTACACACACAGAACACACACAAAAGATTCCCTTTAATTAAATCACCAGATTGCAAAATTTAGTTTGAGAAACGCATTAATATATTTATAAAGAATTATAATCTTAAAACAAATCTAGCACTTGATATGCATTCTGTAAGCACATAATAGATTCACAAAATGTTAATTAAAATTTAAAAATTCTAATAGTCCCACAAATCATCAACTTCTACTAGGCTTATAAACTATTTTAGAATATTTTAAATGTTAGGTTTAAAAATTTCAGAAGGGAATAGATACTGATAATGAAGAATCTAATTATTGGTTTCAGTATTTAAGAAGTTTGAAAAAAATGCAGGATAAAATCTTACTGTATCAAAATTCAAAATTTCATTCTTTTGTCTAACTGGGTTTTTTTTCCTTATCATATTCAATATATTATTTTTGTTCACCTGCTTAAATTTAAATTATCGGGGATTATGTTCGCACAAATATAATTTTTTCTATAAATTTAACTTCTGGTAAAATTTTCCTAAAATGAAAATTGACCCTTCCACGCAAATGGGTATATTGAAAGCAAAGGATTAATTTTTAATATGGTTTGAAAAAATCATTTATCAATCCTCAGATGCTTTTTAATAATTCAGTTAATCATATAATCTATTTTAAAAGTTTAAAATATATTATTTAATTTTCATTTAAGGTAATTTGAAAAATGAGATTATAATCATTGTGTTAAATAAATTTTTCAAATTTTGCCCTTTAAAATGAAATATTTCTGGTTGACAACAGGTCAGAACATACAAATATTATATATAAAACAGAGAATAGAATTGGTAAAATTGAGTATTTTATAAAACAAAATTTTTGGACTATTAACCAAAATTAAAATTTATTTCCTGAATCTTTTAAATACTCAAGAAATAGAAACTTGCTTATTTTACTGAAGTTAAACATATTCCCCTTTTACGTTTTAGAATTATTCCAAATTTAGTGCAAATTATTATTACAAATTATTCCAAATTATTCCAAATTTAGTGACAGAAATTATTCCAAATTTAGTGCATAGTAATTACTAATTCAACTTTTGATGGAGAAAATTGGAACAAAATTAGTTCAAATTCCTACGACTATTTAAAGCAATTTATTAGAGCCAGGAGAAATAATAAAGGTTAAAGATTGAAACATTGTGTGTTCCTTGTCTTGTAGTAGATTAAAAAATGTCAGTTAAAAAATAGATTATATTCGAGAATAATAACCAAATTAGGAAATAATTTGGATAATGAGTTAAAATCTTTATCAAAGATAAGGAAAAACAGTTTAAAATGAACAAAATACACATTTGGTCATATAATTAAAAGAGCAACGTAAATATCTGTGCCTTCAATTTATAGAACTATTAATAATAATAAAACTAATTGCTCAAAGTTTAATGCCAGAATATTCGATAAAAAAAATATTCGCTAAAAATTGCAAAGAGAGTAAGAGACTAGATGAGCAAAAGAGAAGGAAAAAAATATGAGGTACATATTCAAGAAACGTGGGTAAAGAATTTTTGGATAAAAGAAATATTCTATGTTCTTATATATATACATAAATTTAGAACATGTCTGTAGGAAATATTCTGAAGTTTTTTAGATAAAAGAAATATTCTTAGTTGGTTTAAATGAACTGCGCTAAAGTTTATGCACAAGGAGGATTAATTTTTAACTAGTTTTACCTGAATAAATTTATTAAAAATTTAAAGTCCTCACATGAATCAGTGTTCAATTTTCATATATTATTAATTATTAAAAAACATCAAACATGATATATATATATATATATATATATATATATATATATATATATATATATATATATATATATATATATATATATATATATATATATATATATATATATATATATATATATATATATATATATATGCCTTAAATATCCAAAGATGTGAATGAATTTTGCAACTCTTAGATATTTTCAATTACGATATACAATTTATATTAAATAAGTTAAACATTTCAAATAATTATGTACCATAAAGCTATACTTAATAATTAGTGTTTGAACCAAGAAATTCATAACTATAAACATTTACATCACTGAATACGTAGACGCATTACTACAAATAGACATAGGAAAGTGAAAACAAATACTTATTCTTTCTTACGGGACCACCAGTTGATTAAAGACAGGGAGTGTTCGTAAACTTAATCGGCTTTTGTTACATATCTTCGTTGGACTAATATTTCAAACACTATTTCTAGTTTGAAGAAACAGTTATGTCGTATTTGAGACAAAATAATTTCCGTAATCACATAAAGAAGATATTAGTTGTATGTGTCCTCGATATTCTGTAGAAAATGAATTGAAGATATGTTTATGGAACATGCTCCTACACATTATTGGAAAACTAGAACTTCAAATCAATCTCCTTCTTACTATTTACGTAATAGGACATCCATTGTTGTGTATGCTATGAAATGTTACTTTTTATGTACCCGTGTTGTAAAATATACCCGTGACATTTTATATTATAAGATGCCATGCAGAATGTTTGCAGATATTGTAAAATGTACTCACATTTTACAATATAAAAATTTGCAGACATTCTTTACATATTTAATATCCCCAATATATCTTCTGTAATTATACCTTCAAAATCAAAATAGTTAAGAAAATTCAGGAAAGCAAGTTGTCAAGAAAATTCAATAGATAAGAAAATCAAAATAAATAAGAAAATTCAGGTAAGCAAATTTCATACTAATACTTTTTAAACACAAAATAGTTGATTCATTTTATCTTAAGAATTTGCATGACTTTTTATATGAGTTTAATTTTAATCTCTTCAGAGTAAAACTATCAAGTGTAAGTCTATAAATAAATGCGGTACAATTTAAAAAAATATTCCTAATTTTCAAGTTTTAGGAAGATATATATGAATAAAAAATGTTTACATATAAAACACAATGATGGTTGAATGATGATGGTAAAATGATGGTAAAATAACAATTCAATAAAATGTAACAAATAAATCTGAAAATGAATTAGAGGTTTTTAAATATATACATAAGTTTATATATATACATAATACATAATATACATAAGTTAAATATATACATAATATATACATTTAAGTTTTATGAAATTAAATACATTGGTATAATTTAGAATTTTTTTAGTTTTTATAAAAAAAAATTACTCCTATTTTTAACACGGAATGACACTTTACTGCTTTTGAAGTAAAGAATGAATGCATAAAAAAGGCATCTGAAGAAAAGTTATTTAATTCAAGGTTTCGTAAGAAGAATCTGCAATTTGGCACATTCTAACTAGACTCATGCTTAAATTAAAACATAATCAAGAAGTAATTGCATACTTTATTGCCTATTGTTATCTCCATTTTTTTCTTTATCTAGATTTTTATACTTTATTCGAATAAAAAAGAAATTTTCATTATTCGTCAAATATTTTAAATTAGGAATTTCATTTGAAGACAGGTGTGAAATTAAAATCCTTTATATAATAGAAAGAATTTTACATACACGTTTTCTGTGTTTCAAATGTTCTGTTTTAATTAATTAAAATATTTCCTTAAAATCGATTACAAATATAATAATGCTTTTTTATTTTGTGTAAAGTAATTTTTTTGCTTACTTTTAATTTGAATCTATTTTCGTCTTAAACTATTTCTTCTTTCGCTATTAGATCTAGTATCAATCGTCTATGTTTTACGATTTTATTGTGTGTTTATTTGAAACCAACTGTTGAGCTATTTAAGGATCTCTGATATTTTTTCGTTTTGACAAAAAAAACTTTAGTGAGATTGATTATCTCCCTTAAGCAGTCATAATAAAATTTATAAAAATATTCTCTATAAAAGGCAAAACAAACGATTTAAAATTATGATCAACAATTAAAGATTTTTGAATCAAAATAAATTTTTTTAATTGTTATCAATTTATTATCTCTAATTATAAAGCTTTCAATCCAAATAGTGAACTTGAAGTATTTGAAACCAAATAATAAAGTTTATATTTCAATAAAACCGATTTTAAATGAAATAAAAATTTATTATATTTTTTGCTATTTTTGTTTTTTATTTAGCATTAATATTTTATTAAGTTAGATTACATTAAATATTACATCTTTCTTGAAAACAAGTTAATTTGTTATTAGTCTGTTATTCTTTTCTTTTTCGTGTTAAACTAATTTACCTTTTATTATTAGAGGCTGCATTTTCTCGCAAGTCTTACGAGTTCTCGTTTAATTGAATTGTTTTTCTTATCAATTTAAATTATAAAATATATCTTAAAGGAATTGATGATAATCAAGGAACATTTCTAAAAGAAATATAACTTTAAAGAAGATGTTAAGTTTGTTTCTAAAGTAGGATATCAAAAACTGATTCTAAACTGGAACATTTTTGAATATCTGCCTCATTTCTTTAAAATTAATTTGAGAAATATTCCTCAAAAAGGAGAATACTTAATAAAGTTTTTCTTCTTTTAACAGTGCCTCACAAAATTATCAGTTAACAAATTTTGCAGGTATTTGTAATAAAAAATATTTTTTATAAAAACACGATGAAAAAGTTTAGTGGAATAAAACTATTATTTTAAAAATAAGAAAAATATGAAAAAATAGTGTATTTTGTTATCGAATCTTTTAATTCTAAAATTGAAATCTTTTTTCTCACAATACATAAAAACATACTCAAAACATTTTCAAAACATATTTTTTGGACATACTTTAATTGAAATTTTCTTCTATTCATTAATGTGTTAAATCATTTTAGAATTCCTTACTAAGTCTTTGTTGTGTTCAGTGAAAATATACTTTAATATTTTTACTTTTATTATGGTTTCATAAGCGAAAAATCCTGTTTAAAGATTTTATTTGTGTCGAATTTACATCAAAATAATTAAAGAATGAGCTTATGTATTGAAACAAACTCGTTAGATTTGAAAAACATTCCTCGATTTTTGGGACAAAGTTGGTGAAAATAGGGTGATTTCTTAAAAGGGCTCAACTTAAAGGGCTGCCAGAAAGCTTGAGGTTTTGAGGGGTCAGTAAAATAATTATTTCAAATGAATAATACTGAGTGAAAAAATAAATTTATTATTGTATATCTCGTTACAAAAATTTCCTTAAGGAAAGCTTATGAATTTTATACGTGAGCCTATGTAGATAGTCTATGATGAAGAAGTACCATGAGCATATAAATACTTAAAAATATTTGGAGCATATTAATTTTTATGTTTATACTTGAAGGAAATCATTTTCCATGAAATATTGTGCTTAAAATTAATAATGTAATTAATAATGTGCTTAAATACTGTGCTTAATTAATTAAGTAAATGCATACAACTCGTATCGGAGGCTTTATTTTCATTTTAATCACTTAAGATTTAATTTGAATTAAAAAGTTTATATACTTAGAATAAAATAAATATTAAAATATAAAATAAAATTTATAATTAAGCAATTGTGAATTGTGATATATTCAAAATATTTACTGAAATGAATTTGTTGAAAATTTTTTAACACTCCCTCTGATTTTTCAATTTAAAAAAATGTATATTTTGAAATTTTGAAAATCAATTTTTGTTACCTTATTGAAGCATTTACAGAAAAAAATCAAATAATTTTAGAATTTATTTAAAAACACAGGATTCACTATGTTTTTAAAAAATTATATAATTGTTCTATTTTTGGAAACAATGTGTAAGAAATTTTTGTCTTGTTAAAACTAAAATGTAAGTTTGAAAAGATGTTTAAGTACTTTTACCTATCCATTTTCAAAACAGTATATAAATTTTTATGCAATGTGGTACGTTTGCAGTAATCTAACCTTTAAGAACAATGAATTTACATTTTTAAAATTTGACATTTTGAAGAGATTATAAAACTTTATTGTATTCCTCAAGTGTGGGTGCAATTGTACAAGTGCCAAATCATTAATTAGATTTACCAGAAATCTAATTTCAAGGTATAACTTATTTAAATGATTTTACAAAGGTTACTGTATATTAGAGTTTTCACATTTAGTATATAGCTATTAATAGTTCTGTTATCATAATGACATTTCATGTTAACTACCATTTGAAAACATTGTGAACATCATAAGATTAGAATATGATTAAATTGTGCTGTTTTTATAGAGGTAAATGTTTGCATAATTCTGTATAAACAACAAATTTTATTTTTGATATTTTTTCTTCTTTCAATGATTTTAATTTCTGATGATATTTTCATATATAATTATTGCTCTACATTAAATAAAAACTACTTTCGGTTAAATTTAAATATTTTCCTTGATTCATTTTAGTGTTATATTAGAATAATATCCTGTTATATTAGAAGAATTTCAAAATATTAACCGTAAAATTTTAATTCGAGAATTTTTGAAAATGAATAGATATGTTTATATTTAACTTTCAAGGATCCAAGTTCGTATAAAATCGATCGTATTCGAAACGCCTACGCACTTAGACACCAAACTTAACATAGCAGCTGAATATTTAAATTGTTGCGAAACTTCGAAGTTAATTAGGTATCCAAATTTGCAAGCAAATACTGTTGAGAAAGGATTATGCAAATCACATAGATAATAAAGAACACCAAGTTTTCTTTTTTAATTAAAAGAGTTTTAATAATTGTTTTGAGAGTAATCTGCATTTTATGCCAACAATAGTTTCCGTGGGCGGAAATAATTGTTGGCGGAAATAATAATGGGTGGAAATAAAGTTGTTGCAAAACATTGCTACAGCTTTTGTGCAAATGATCACCTTCAAATAAGTTCTATCATTTGGTTGAAAAAGCACCTTTTTTTTACAAACAACGGTCAATTTGTTTCACGCCAGTGTCTGTAAATCTCTGCTAATATGCCCACATTGGAACTTCAAACTAGACGACTTTTCTTCTAAAAGAAGAAACCTTGTTACTTACAAAAATGTTCTTATGATTCGTTACTTCTCTTAATTAATTTTATTTCATTACATTGAAATTTATATAGCTTATAAATACTAAATACTTTAAGATATTTATATACATTCGGCAGTTACGATTACAATATATCTTTTACTTCAAATATTAAACTTAGATAGAAATTATATTTGGTAAAATTTTATTCATACCTTTTTTGAGATTCAATTGCAATAATTTCCGATGATTTTTGGTATTTTCTTTTTAATATTTCTTCTCTAACTCCACTGGTATCTCAAATGTTCACCTAATACACAACCTTAAAAAAGGAATTTTTGAAATATTTTTTCAAAGCATCATATTAAGCTTTTGATTTAATTTTATAATATGAAACTTTAAAATGCATCAGTTTATTTCAACAAGGATTAAACTTTATCGATTTCTTAAGAAAATAACTATACATCATTCGCTTCTATATTATATAATTAATAAGTGCAGAGAACATTGATATTAAACCATTAAGGAAATAATGACAGTTCAAAACTGTGTCAAATGGTAATGTATACTTCTGATCACAATTATATTTTTCCATTTGTTTCCCTTCGACAATGAAAATATTCATTAAGTGTATTCTCTTCAGTAAAAAAAATATTTTGTAAGAAAATTATCTAAAACAATTCTGTGATAGAAATATTAAAAATCAAATAAATTACAATTAATTTTGCTAAGAACAGTCCTCTTAAATGCAAAGTTTTACTTTACGTAATCTCTTAAATGCGTGTTACAAATAAATGATTGAAAAAACTTAAATAAAAAACCTGGGCATATTAATTTCTCCTTGTCAGCTACAACCTTGACTTTTTTGAGCCACTGCCAGTTGTCATTAATGTTGAACACCTTTTAGGTCATGAGTTTGATACCTTTACCCATATATGAGGAAAACTACTAATTTTATTATAACTGAGCAGAAATTTAAAAAAAAAAATATTTTGTATTTTATTCAATATTTATCATTTTTTGAAGTCTAATTTCAAATTCCAATTTTTATAAACATTAATCAAAAAATATTTAACAATTTAATAATTGGAACAAATAGATAATTTTATCATGCGCTTTATCAAAATATAGGATAAATGATGATGAAATATAAATCTTATCATCATTTATCCTTATGATAAATAATTAAAAAAATTTTAAGTATCTTATGTTCTGTATTATTTATAAAACCTTTTGTTCTGGAATTTCTATTTTTATAGTTGCAACACTTCTACTCTTTACTCTTTATTCATACTCTTTTAACAACAAAATATGTTTACGCTTATCATTTATAATGATACAAATGAAAACAGAAAAACAAGTTTTGAAGTCAATTTTCTGAACAAAACATTGCTTTGAAATCAATTAATTTATTGTAACAAATCCTTCAGTTTATTCTTTATAATGAGAATACATATATAAATTTGATTTCTCTTTTTAAAAGGATTTTAACGATTTTTATTAAATACTGCTATAATTTTTAAAAATAATGTATTTATAAAAAATAAAACTTTTAATGTGAGAATGGTATGTTTTATAAAACCCATTATTTTAAAATTTCATTGAATTAAATTAAATGAATGAAAAATAATATTTTACTTTATATTGTGTCTTTACGTTTGGTAAATATGTCATAAAACATGAACACATTTTCCAACCATTATAAGATATTCTTAAAAAGAAATCATTTAAAAATGATAATTTCTTGTTTATGTTTAAATTTATGTCAACTAGTCAAAATAGACCAAGTTACTGGTGATAAAATTCTTAAATCTTCTTTAAATTAAAATCAGTGTATCACGGTAAATATAAAGTCATTAGACTACAAACGTTTTGCTTCCTGATATAAATATGCTTCAAAATGAAATTTAGCAAGGAAATTCATTGTCTATTTATCGACATTCGATTGATTTTGAAATACAAGACCAGGTATTTGTTGGTTGGCAGAACTATTAAATGAGACCGTGGAGCCCTCTGGATGGCTCTTTCGATTATGATATCATCATTCACTCCTTGAAGTCTCAGAATAACATGCAGCTACGATGTGCGTTATATATAGCTTATTAATAGCAAAAACTACAGTTTGTTTTCTGGAGGCTACCCAAATGGGATGTCTTAGCAATCCATTCCTTGAGAGTTAAAGTACCGAACTAAATATCCGAGAGACCAAGGCGTCATTCTTCTAGACCTTCGTACTCATTGCTAGACGTATATCGAGCAAGAAAGTTTTTTTTCAATCCAAAGTGTTTCAGTTTCAACTTGGAATGAGTTCCGATTTTCACCTAGTTTATAGACACAAATTTAGAATTCCCTCGTGTTGCTTGATGTAATTCTTTAGTGATTGTTACGTATAATGTAGATGCATTTAATGAACTTTTTCATTGAATGTAAACTTATTTCAGATGCTATTTTGTTTATTTCAGTATGCTATTAGGGTATAAACATAGGAATCAAATTAATGTTGTAATGTTTAGTTTACAGTGTGGGCTATAACGGTATATAAACAGTCAAACTGAAATTAACTTTTAATATAGATTAAAATTAAAATTCTTACAAATATTCATGAGAATTTTTATAACGGATAAATATATATTATGGTAATATGACCCATGATGTAAAATAGTCAGTTTTTTTTTAAAAAAAATTATGAAACTTTTTAAATTTTATTCTAAATTTGAAATTCGGAATGCCTCTAATAGCAGTATATTCAGTGGAAGTGGTTGTTTATATTAAGAAAAAATTTTATAAATTTACTGAAGATTATTTATATACAAACACTTTTGAAAGTATAATTGAAAATCTTGTTTGATTGTAAGAAACATTTGAACATACTTTAACTAATTCAATTAAGAATATATGTATAATAAGAAGTTCATATGTTCTTTATTCCATAATAATACAAAAAAATGTATTTTTTCAAAATGTGTAAATAATCTTAGAGTTTATTTAATATGTGTAATGGTAAAAGTAATTGAATACAGGCAAACACATTCATACCCTAGAATCAACTGCATAATCCCATTTAGAATATTACATACAGCTTAATTCTACTATAAATGTAAACGCCCTAGTATGATATATGCTCTGAAATACTATATAATTACTGGATTAACAGGAATATGTGTTTTGCAGTCTATCTTCCATCTAACAGATAGTAAACCGTGTCAACTATTCATACTATAATATTTAGTCATATAATATACAACAAACTTATATCAGTTGGAAATTGTGGGATAAAAGAATTTAAAAAGCATTCCTTAAATTAGAGAATATCAAATTTATATTCGTTTAGCAGATTTTCCTTACGCTATTGAAAATGAAAAAATTCTAAGTATTTTCTTTTTCATGACACAGAATAAACTAAGCAATTGCTTTTAACGTATAGTATCGACATAAGAAATAAAATTTTGAATCTTAAAATTTTTAAATGCATTTTCTTACTCTACCCTTTTTTTTCTAATACAATAAACTTATAACATTTTTGATATGAAATAAACCTTATAATTATTCCTCTATTCATCAGCAATTTATTTTTTTTAATTACCAAACATTTTATTTAGAAGGCATGCGGCATTTTTGTCATTCAAGATTTGCATGCATATATATATATATATATATATATATATATATATATATATATATATATATATATATATATATATATATATATATAGTGATGTAATTTAAATTATAATTACATTCTTTATGTGTTTTTGTTAAGTTTAGTAATTTGATGGTTTTCCTTGAAGTAGTTGCAAAATATTTTAAGCTATAAATTATCCATTCTGTTCATACAGTCATTTAAGATTAATTCTCTAACAGTTAAAAGCAGTTGCTAATTTTAGTGTACGAAGTAATATTAACTAGTTTAGAAGTTTCGAATGCTAAGAAATAAGCCTTTTTCATTTCTGAAATCCTTGACAACGTTAATTAATAGCTCGGTCACAATTCTGAAAAAGATTTCGTTAATATGACAACAATACTTTTCTTCATCAACGATTAATTATTCTCCCCATTTCTTAAAATAAAGTTAGGAACTTATAAGGAAGTGTTTCAGTAACTTCTTCAATGCGCAACAACGTATAACAAAAAAAATTAGTTGAAAATGTTTTCAATTAAAGCATTAATTTTATAATCTATATTTAAATGAAATAATGTCCAAGATATGAAGAAAATTTATCCTCTTCTTATTAAATGTTCTTAAACATATGTAGCTACCTTTTTCCTGACACAAAATAATTTATTGATAGTTATATTGTGTGGTATTACTAAGGATATAAAAAGTTTTATCTACAATGCATTCATGACTTAAAACCCTTTATTGATATTTTTATTACATTTATATACGGTATAAAAAAACTAAAAACCAATATGTTCTGTATGTAAATTTATTAGCATAATGGAAATAAACTTCTATTTAATAAAATAGTGGAACAGTTGCTAATTTAAAAAATTTAAATGTTCGATGAGAAATTAATTTGAAAGTAATTAAAACCATCATAAAAATATAAATCTACGTTTTGCTTTAAGCATTTTAATTTTTTAATGAAAAGCTTAAATCTTTGAAATAAAGTATTATTTAAAGTTCAATATTTCCAATTAAATGCATAATAATTACAACATTAATTATAAATTAAGTAAGACAGATATGCCGATATTTTTATGTTTATCAAGCTATTAAGTGATGTTTGGTTCTCCCTATTCCTAATCATTTTTAAAAATTGTCGTTTAAATATTTAAAATTATGTGCAAATCAAAATCACTTCCTCTCAAAGTTAAATATTTGAAATAAATAATATAATGTTTCTTTAAAATTCAAACTTTATAGTTAATAACATTATCAAACATTTTTTGCATTGTCTTATATGGATTTAAAATGCTAGGAAGCAACAAAATATTTATCTTTTAGTAAATCTTTGTTCCATTATTTTAATATATATATATATATATATATATGAAAAAAAAGAATCTATTATATTTCATAGTTCACAGCATCTGAAAAACTCAGTGGGTTGAATATTGATAAATGATAAGCAGAGTTCCTTTAAAATTACACGTGCTTAAATTTTGCTCATATAATAAGTACTAAAGTGTAAGCAAATATTTATCTCTATATATAATTTTCCATGTGACATGTGTGCAAAGTGAAATTTAAAACAACAATGGTAATTAAGATATGAAAGATAGTTAAAACTGGAAAAAAACATTTTCTTTACCACATATACGTATATATTGGTAAATTTTAATTGATAAAAAAATAAAAGATTTAAAGAAATTTAATTTCCATTTCATTGTATTTTTGTGTATTTTTCACCTACATTTAAACACCTTATGAACGAACTAATAATTTAAAACAATTGAAATTTAGTTGTAATGAATATTGCAAATATATTTTAAATTCAAGCTTTAATAACTGCAATTTATTTCTAAAACCAAAAATACTAAGTTTCACACTAAAATTTTTATCTAAGTCCTCTAGAGAGTCAAAAATAGCAGCGAAATATAGTGTAAATTGAAAAGATTAAAACTTTTAAGTTAGATTTACAATATCAAATAAAATACCTATTATTCGAAAGATGCATGTTCTTATTCAAAATATAATACTTTTTTAAAAAGTGATTATGAAAACAATAATTAATAGTGAAAGAATCATACATCACTGCAGTTAATATCAGACATACATTTTCCATCATTCTTTCCTCAGGATTGTGTCAGACCTGGGTGGGCTATAGCCCCTCCACAGAGTTGATTTCCTGACCTCCCTCTGCTTTGATAGACTCTTCCAAATTTTTTTTTTTTATTTTGGGAATATTCAGATTTGTTTCGAGACAATAGAGACATACATTTTAACTATTCTTTAAATTCTTTCTTGAAATATAACTGAAAATTTGGTGACCATATTTCTATTTAAAATCTAATTTCCGCAAATTGCTCTCATTGCATACATACTTTAAAGTTCAGTGCTTTTATCGCTTAATTAAATTTATATCAAGCTTATATTGTGTAAAGAAAAAAGTAATTTTTTATAATTATTAGAATAAGCATAGTTACAATTTTATTCTGTGTACATGCAATTCAATAATAAACTTACAGAAACAGTTATATGAAACATCAAAATAATATTTTTTCTGAAGATTTCATAATCAGTAGAAAAAGAAATATGCTTCTAGTTATTAATAATTTACTTTAACTTGATACAAAAATTTTTCGCTTCATTAAAAGCTAAATTTTCACTTGTTTTTGCACCACAAAGTGCAAACAAGAAAAATCCCAAATCCCAAAATAAACTTGAAAAAAGATGTAAAATACCTTTACTTAATGAAGATAATCTACACTAGCTTCGAATTACACAAAACTTTTATCTATAGTAGTTAAATGAAAGGTTATCTTTTAAGCAGAATCTATCAGTGTTTTTAAACAAAATTGTTTAAAAGAAAAGATCTTATTAATTGATTAATGGTTTGCAATTGTAGTTTAAGCATTTTACACGACAAAATATTTTGTATTTTCCTATTTAATATTTTTATGAATTGATTCAAATTTTTAGGAATTATTTTAAATTTTATAAAAAAATAAGTTTTTATGAAATTTAATTATTAATCTTAAAAATATGCTTATTTATATAGGAATCTAATGTTTGAACAATTCAAAATTACAACAATTTAGTTAGATTAATGCAACAATTCTCATAATATATGATTTAAGTTGTTTAATACATATTTCCTATATCGCATTTTAAGCTGTATTACATCAGTAAATACTGATATAGAATATCTCTTAGATGCGAAAACAATAAAATATAATTTGTTTATAAATTTAGTCTATATTAATTTTATATTATGAATATAACAATTGAATTGAAATTGTAATAATTCTTAATTAAAGGGAAATACTATGCATATTTAATAAACTGGCTGCTTAAAAAATAACTTCTAACTGTATTGCTGAATCTTTTATTGGCAAAGTTGTGATATTAATCTATTTTGAATATAAATACATCATCAAATAAATATTTGGTTTTCAATAACAGTTGATAATTATTTATTTATTTTAACCTTTTTTCATTTCTAATGTTTCTCATGACTATGATTAATCAATATGTGATTTGATAAAATAAACTCAGAGGCTTTCAAAATCTTATTTAATCCACAAATGTTTTTAATTCAAATTCTATTTCTAAGACATGTTTAACTAGAAGAAATTGCGCTGGATTAAGAAAAATGCAAGTCAAAATTACCAATATGAGACTATGCTTAAAATTAAGTATACGTTTTATTAATAACTAATATATTAAAGTATTTTCTAGCTATTGTTATTTTAAACATCAAAAACTGGATACTTTTTAAAATGCAAAATATTTGTGGACATCAAACTAATTACAAATTTTAATAAATTATTATTATTAGATAAATCAGTGGATAAACAAATCACTTTTACAAGAAATAATTTTTAGAATCAAAATAATCAAAATAAAAACAAAATATCATACTCATCATTCATCACACTTTTGAAATTTTAACTTCTGTTAAATAATCAAACATCTATTGAACTAAAAACTAATCAAAAAATATTCTTCAGTAATTTTTTTTATTACATAACTCATTTAATTTGATAACTAATATGAATAATTAATTTTACTTATCTCCTTATTTTGTAAGAATAAACGTAGTTTCCTAAATCTTCAAGCATTTGCCAAAAATATAATAATTATTTGAAAATAAATCTCCAAAAAATCTAACAAAGTAAAAAAATATGTTCAACTAGTAAGTAAAATGTAAAAATATATTTTATGCTTTATAAAACATTGAACAAACACGCTAAATTTAGAAATTTCAGCTATTAAGGTTTAATAATTACTAAATGAAAACTAATTTGTATGAAAAGCATTTTTAATTAATACAAATTTAATGATATCACATTTTAAAAGTTTATTGTTTAACATCGTTATTCATGTTCTATATTTCACCTTGAAGGTAACATTATTATTTATCAATTTTTATTATCAATAGAAATTTATAGTCACATTATATATTTGTTAATAACTACACTAATTAACATTCGATTTAAGTTATTTGAAATAAAAAATAGAAGGCTATATTAATTTTTCATTTTAATTAATACTTTTAGCTGATAATTAGTAATGAACTGCAAACATGGTGGCATTAATTAACGAGTAGCAGTAATTAATAATAAACTTTATTCTTTAAATTCTTTAAAGTAAATAAAAGAATTAGTCTTAACAAGCATTAAGACTCAACTGATTTATAATGTGTAATTGCATAGAATTTCAATGATATATATATATGTATATTTGCTTTAAAATTATAAGTAGCAAATTAATGACTGCTGTTTATGAAAATATTGGCTATACATTCACATTTTTAATGTAAATATTTATACAAGAATAAGTTCCTCTAGAACATTTTTTGTTTTATTCTTTTCAAACATTGATTTTCGTAAAAGCGAACTTTGCCCTTTTCAAAGTTGAAATCTTGCAACACAGATGGGATAGAAGTTTCACATTTACGCCTGTTGTTAGCTTCCCCTATGATATAAATTATTAGAAACAAACCATGCCTTAGTTGAAAATTTGTTTCCCCAAACTGTTTTTAAAACATTCTATCCTCTTAATAAGTCTCTCCTCGTTAAATAAATGCATAAAATTTTATGAAGGAGTTACACAATTTTAAATATTTATCTTATGTTCCCAATACTCTTTAAATTGTCCTTTATAGTTATACCAGTATGTTATCAAAAAGAAAAAATTGTTTATGGATTATTTCAGGTCCTTATTTTTGGCAAAAATCATCAGATTTCAATGAAAACCGAAACTTTTTAAATTGTTAACATTAAAATTATAGTTTTGCGCTGAAGTTTTATATAGAAGGTTTTCGTCAGTTTTTCTTCACAGTTAGAATTTGATTAAATTATATATATAAGTAATTTTGTATTGAAAAATATAGTTTTTTTAACAAATAGAAAACATTATCGTATATACAACCCAAAAGTTTAAACATTTTCATCCGATAAAGTTCTGTTTTATTTGCTATCTGCTCTAAAATAATTGCATTCTTGTGGTTTAAAGGAGATCAATTTATTACAATTCAAAGTTTATATTAAAACCTTAAGAAATACCTATTATCATCACTTAAAAATATTTCATTCTTTTATTTAATATCCCAAAAATATTTATGAAATATTTCTTACATATTGATATAATGTTAAATGATTTATTTATGAGAGAGAGAGAGAATAAATTTATATTGTTGAGTTTCTGTCAGGCATTGCAATTTATATAAGTAAAACTCATAGTAAAAGGAAGCATGATACTCACAAAAGAAATCCTATTAGGTAATTCAAAATGATCACAATTCATTTATAGACTTTTTCAGTCAAAAAGAATATCCACATAATGATGAACAAAAAATTAGTAACATTACATGCAAATATTCAAATAAAATGTTTCCACAAATTTTTGTTCTATCACTTGCATAGATCATACTGATGCATATTAAATAATAAAAATTCAAGCAATGATTGAATCATCAGATTAATGATATTTATTTAAATTTATTATCATTTAAAAAACGTATTGAAGAAAAAAACTGCATATTTACAGTAAGTTAAAAATCAACTATGTGTGAGAAAGGTTTTTAATTCGTTCTGTTTGAAAAATATTACAGATGAATTATTTTAAATAATTTCTATTATTTATTACTCTTTGAATCCTTAAAACTTTATAATACTATTGTAAAATATGTTTTCTAATATCACAGTTTTATTTTTACTTCAAAATTACCAGCCAGTTAAGCAAATACAAAATGTTTTATGAAAAAAACGCAGTATTCAAGGAAATATTTCGTAATATTTTTAAATATGATCAAAATGAATTCAATGAATTGAACAACATTCATTCAGGGAATGTTGCTTCTATATAAAAAAATATTAGATATTCTTTTGTTTATGAGTTAATTTATTTTAAAAATAATTTTTAAAATCCGAATTCAGTTATGTTGTCTATTATAAGAAATAATTTTCAAATGGCTATACTTCATTCATTATTTATCAAACAAACCTGGCCTACATAATTGAAAATGTAATTGTATAAGGTACACTGAATACGAAATATCATGCAAAATATTTTTAAACATGACGATGTCCTCATCTATATATCATGTTGGAAAATTTCAATACACCCCATAAATTAAATATTTTTTTGTAAATTATCTGAGTCTCTTTGCTTACCATATATATATATATATATATATATATATATATATATATATATATATATATATATATATATATATATATATATATATATATATATATATATATATATATATATATATATATATATATTGCATTTTATTTGCAACATACAAGTATTAATCCGTTCAGAATTCAAATAAAATTATGCAAAAAATAGTAGGAATTCTGGAAGGATTTGCTTTCACGCATACACAAATAGAAAAACCACAGTCAAGTTTTAGTAATTAAATAAATTACAATTTACTTCGTAAAAAAAGCGAGCTATTCCCTACCTGAATCAATTACTGCATGTAAAATTACTTTCATCATTAAATACCTCTCTATAAACTTTCGTTCGTTTAATAACAATATCATCACTTAAAAAAGATATGGAAACTCTATTTTTACATTAATTGTATTTATAACTTCGTAATAATTAATAATATTCAAACATTAATATTATCATGGTATTTTCATTTGTTTGCAAATAAATAACACTGTAGTATGAAAATTCTACTAAATAAGTTTTCTTTACGTGCTTATATTATCTGGGCCTATCCCGAAATTCCTTATATCATCTTATGATAATTATTCTTATTAACTTGAAGTTTCAAATGGATTTTTATTCGGATTTTATGATTAATGATTCCCCCATATTTTATTACATGAATTATGATAAAAAAATTATTTCTTGTAAACTATTCATAATTATATTTTGTGCTATTTTCAGTTTGATAAGTACTGTTAACTTGTAAATTTTTCAATTCTCGCAATGATCTTTTAAATTTGTAAAATATACATATCTCTTTAATTCTAAATGAGACACCTTACCTTATTTTGTTAAACTGAATATATTTTAATAATTTCTTCTAATGATAAATACACTTTTGTATTATTTTGAAAAATTTCATGTAAAAAATAAATCCGTAGCCTTTTTTTAGAAGATATGAATTTATATAGCTATAAAAATATGTTATGCTTTACAGAAGACACACACGCATTCCCATTTAAAATAACTTGTAAAAAAAAGATGGTCTATTATATTTATTTATTCGAACATTTATTTTAAGGTTTTGATCGCTATTTTCCTAACAAGAATTACTTATGTAGGTTAGTTTTCTAATCATTAGATAAAAAGCTATTTCTATAGTTTTAAAACTTTACTTGTGAAATGCAAATGATAACACTTGTCAATTTGAGGAAAATTTATCAGCTATTTATATCTGAATTTTTCAGTTTTATCAACGAAACACTGAATCGTCGATAAAGAGGAAATATTTGAGTTTCACATATGTGCGTTTTTGAAAACTACATCAATCTTAAATTGAGTTCAACCATGTTTAAGTGGTTGATAAAATTTTAAAATTTAAATATATATATATATATATATATATATATATATATATATATATATATATATATATATATATATATATATATATATATATATATATATATATATTGCTGTAATAGAGAGGAATTTGCATTCTATATCGTGCTTCAGAAAATAATAAAATTTAAGAAATAGCAATTTTGCAGAAAAAGAGTAACACCTAAAAAGCTTTGATTATCTATCCTTACTTAGTTTTAATAACGCTATTTTCTGCAATAGCATAGATAATTTAAATAATCCTGTCGATGCACCAGCAAATTAACTTTATTCTTCTAATTCAGTTTTATTTATCGATTCTGTTTAATTTATCGATTTCATTTGCAAAATATTGTTCTTTTATAGTGGTGATTTATCATACTTGCTTTAAATACGTTTTGGAAATACAACATACATGTCCATTTTATCAGTAAAACAAGTAATGAAAATTTATTTTAAATCATATTTCAAAAAATTACGGAATTTAGACTATGATACTTAATACCATTATTTATTACATATGGTGTTCAACACTGAAATGTATTCTCAAGAAAAAAAGAATATAATTGTATGTAAATTTGATAAGACTTATGTGCAGTTAAAGTATTCAAACGATCATATTTGAACGCTTTTAATTCTAATAAGCGATTAATGAAAAAAAGATTGAATTAAAACAAAATTTAGGTAGTTGCGAATTTTCCACGAGTGATTAGATTGCAGATTAAGCATTGTAGTTTGACTGCAATGTTTCCTGTTCTGTTATAATCATACATCGCAAATGAAGAGGAATAGTGTTATCGAATTAATCAATATTAGCTCGTAACCATGCACTCAAGCTGAAATATTAAAACTTTCCAATAATGCGTATAACCTAACTCAACCCAAATGAATTCTAGAATGTTTTTGAACTGGCCCGAGTACAAGAGATAGCCAGAAGCTCAGTTACATACTGATGTCAAAATGCAATTCATAGAGATTTTTTCGATTGATTTGACTTAAAACCTTTCCCACACTGACATGTGGCGCGAAATTTTAATCAACATGGTATTTTTAATCAACAGAAAATTTAAATCAACAACATCGTAGTATATATGAAGAGTTTGTGATCAACGCCATGAGTGCTTTCACAAAAAAACTATTTACCATCTCTTTTCTTTAAGTAATGGTTTTGTTGGAGGTAATAAATGTAGATTAAGGAGACTTTTCCCTGATAAGAGTGAAAATTATATGAAAGTTCAAACTTATATAAATATAATCTTATTGTAGTAGTTATTCTTTAGGGGTCTAGAACTGTTTTATCATCCGAACAACGCTTGGCAACGTATTGTTCTTCCTTGTACCATGATAGTGTGCATGGAAATGACAATTTATAAAGTTTCTTTGCTGACAAAACTTATTGAATATTCTTGTCATAGAATATATTTGTGACATCATTGATAGATATTTACAAATAAGAGTAAAATAGACCAATCCTTATGGTTTATATAGTCAAATGTTTGCAGTGAACTTTCCTCAGAATACCCTTATTAATAGATGACCATGGCATATTTGTATGTAAATCTATAGATCCCAAATCACAAGGAATAATATTTCATAATAAATTAATCGAGTTGACATGAGTATTTTGTTTTGCTTATTTTTGACTATTTATTTATAAAAAATTGCATGTTTTACTAGTTTATTTTTATGTTTGACATTCATATTTATTAACAAAATTTGAATAGCATTAGACCATTATTTATGTGAGCTTTATTTCTTAGTGTTTCGATTTCAATATTAAGCAGTGTTGTCTTTCTTTTATATCTTAGGTCAATGAATGACTGTTTTGGGGATGATTTTTCACTGCTTTCCTGCTCTAAACATTTGTAAAATATATATTAAATAATAAAAAATCACTTGATACCTTTAAATAAAAATCAATTTGCATAAACCATCTAACAGATTAAAAACTCATTTCCTATTACAATACTATTTCTGCAAGGGGGAGCCAATTCGACATTGAATTATAATTTAAAATGTATACCGAATCTCTCTCTCTCTCTCTCTCTCTCTCTCTCTTTCTCTCTCTCTCTTTCTTTCTCTCTCTCTTTCTCTCTCTCTCTCTTTCTCTCTCTCTCTTTCTCTCTCTCTTTCTCTCTCTCTCTCTCTCTCTCTCTACAAAACACCCATTTAGGAAGTGAGTGCTGAATTGGCAAACTTTTTCACTGAAAGCCTGAAGGTTAGCTATTCAATGACCAGATTAGTGAAATCCCTTAGAATATTGCTCGAAGAAGGCTAAAAATAAATATAAATAAAAAACTACATTTATATCGATCTTACATTCAACGACAATATATTTTTTACCCAAGCCAAACATTTTTGTCAAGCTTAACTTTCATGTCTATTCAAAATAAATATACACAAACTAATCTTGTTTATTGAAAGAATTCCAAAACTCATTCGGATAACAGAGAGTTTTATAGTTTAATTTCTGAGCTATATATTTTAATGTTACACTTCTTTTGCAAAGTTACAATTTCTGTTCGAATAGTAACATTTGAAAAGAATTTATTATTCATTGGTGCTTTTGTATTTTATTTAACTAATGCAAAAAGAGGCGCGAATTGAAACTGTGAAAACACTAAAATTCCCCCGTTGTGCTATACAAAATACATTGAACCACTTCATGAAGACAGATTAGCATAATAATAGAAAAATATCCAACCAAAGGAGATTAAGCGAAAAGAGCTTCTTTTCAAATAAATAACATCTAAAGGATCTCGACACCCAATCAGATGAAGAATTTCAAGGAAACTTACAAAACAATATCTGGTTGCTTTTCGTGAATAACTTTTAAAGTTAAAATAACTTGTAAGCCACACACAAAAACTTTACAAAAGAATTCTGATTAAAAATAGTTTTTTCTAGTGAATCAAATGTCCTATCACAGTTTTTCGTTTGTATCAGTTTTCAAAAAAGTATTTCTTCAAGAATGCATAAGAGTCTTTCTGATGAGAATATTTTTTTAAAAAATCTCTTTTCTTGTGACTTTTAAGATTTTAATTCCTTTATATGTATTATGTGCATACAAAAAAAGCGGAAATTCGTATTCCTTTATTCCTAACTTCAAACATGTAGAAGATTCAATAAAAGTGGAATATTATAACAGAGATGAGCTGCATAGACATTTAAATGGAAAATACCATTAATTTTCTTGAAAACTTGTTGAACTCATTTATTCCTTTTTAAATCTTCAGTGAAACAAAATTAGATGCTATTGAAGTTATATAAGTAAGTTTAACATGCCTACTATAATATTGATAACAGTTACAGTTTGAATGAACCTTTAAAGCCTTTAGATCTCTCACTTATGATAATCCTACGAGTTATATTTTATAAAAATTTAAGTTTCAGCTGTATTTTATGAAAATTTAAGTAAAATAACGATTTAAGTTTTATCAGATGCTTATCAATCATAAATGCGGAAAAAGAAAAATTAAGAAGGATGGTTTAATGAAAATTCCTTAGAATTTGTTTGAAATACATAATACAAATGTTTATCAAACTGTCAACAATAATATTTAGGATCTTCAGATAGTAGTCATAGATGGCAGGTTTCATTTGTATAAGAATTTTGAAGTGAATGTTTGGGCAACATAAATGAATGTTTGTGACATTAACAGTGTAAATTTTATCCAAATTAAAACTTGAAAAATTATTATTTTCTTATGTTTTTCAAATGACTATCACACAGAGGTCTTCTGATCAAATATTTACTACACTTTAGACTCTACTATTTTTCAGAGTAAGTTTAGAGTGTAAGAGAGGGGTATACAAGGATCTGTAGCAAAGAAGGAAACGTATTCACAACCGGTCAGTACCCCGATCACATAGGTATGACACAGAGAACGCATATAGATGTCTTACGTGGTGGAATTATCGGCTGTCTTAGAATGCAAATGGTTATAGCCAAGAAACTCGGAATCGCCCGAAGTGTCATCTCTAGGCTGTGACAACGATTCTAAAATGATGGAAATGTATCATGTCAGCTATTATTACCACGGGTACGACAGTTTCAAGGTAAACCGTAGTACAGACGTTTGGGACAATATGGTCTATATATTCGCAGGCCTGTCACACGGGTTCCGCTCACGGTAACTCACTGTAGCCAACTGTTTGCCTGCAGTAGACACACCGTCATTGTGGGCTTGTGTTATGTTTTCGGGTGAGACGAGGTTTAGTACGGTGATTCACATCTGACTTTTATATGGAAAATTCCAGATACTCAGTACCACCAATAAAACATCAGTTAACGCCAACATTGTGGTGGTGCAGGAGTGCTCGTTTGGGTAATTATTATACTGAGCTCGAGAACAGATCTGCGTGTTCAAATCGGAACCATGACAGGCCAAATTTATAGGAACATCATTTTAGAACAAATGTCTGTTTGTTTAGGAGTGCCTTGGGCTCTGAATTTGTGTTTATTGATACCTCGCCGTCCTCACCATTCGAAAATCATCAACTACTGCCTTCAATCGGAGGATAACACCTGTATGGACTGGATATTATTCTTACCGGACTTGAATCTGATAGAGCATGTGTGGGGTATGCTTGGCCGACGAACCACAACTTGTTAACCACCCATCACATCTGTACCGGATTTTCCTTGTATTGCTTGCTGGAGTTCTCTTCCCCAAGTACAGCTTGATAATGTTATCCTCAGCATGCCTCGATGTTGTATAGGTTGTATTTCCTAGTATGTGAGGCATACGATGAGTTAACCGCATACCAACAACATACTGTTCAGTTATTTTACTGGTGAAATGTAGTATAAGTTGTCCAGGGAACTATAAAATCATAGTTTGTGTATGCCTGATATCATACATACGCCATCTCTTTTGTTCTTTCTCATTTGTTTAATATATGGCCTTATGAATAAATCACAGTTGCTTTGTTTCTTCACCTTTAACTGCCAGTTCCGGCATTATCCTTAATCTATGGAAACGTATTTATATGCATTTTTGTCATTAAATTTTATTAATATTTTCTGTTATTTAAATATACACAAAATACATTATTCAAAAAATTTGGAGATAAAGCAAAAATTACTAACTTTTCGTGGTAGTTCATTTCATATCGTGGTAGTATCATTTGATATGTATATAAAATAGCTTGGATTCCTTCTTAAATTACATAAATTTTTTATCAGTGATTGAACCTAGGACATTCCACTCCAAAGAGCGAATTCCTACCACTAGCTAACGATATGCCCAGATATGGCATACCGAAAGAGAAACTATCTTTGTAGTTGTGCAGGTAGCCTACTTTGTTTTGGCAAGATAATATACTAACAGGCCATATCTCTCTCTCTCTCTCTCATCATTTTTTGCGGTAACATTGAACAGAAGCTGAATTTAAGTTCAAAACTGAGGTACTGAAGAAATGATAATTAGTTTACTCACAACTTTTTTTGGTTTTAACGTCATGAAAAATTGTCTGAAAATGAAGTTTTCTCCTTCTGTTTTTGTTTTACTTTAAATTATGGAAGTTTCTTATGACGTTAGTGATCACGTGTATTGGGTATAATTTCATTAAAGTCATCCGTCCCCAAATTTGAATGACTTCATATTAATGACCTGTGCATATTAATAACAATTTTATTTAATTTTTAAATTAAAAAGAAAGTAATTTGTCCATGCAATTATGCTATAAGTCAAAGGTTGAAAATTTATGCATGTAAATTTTTGCCACATTAGTAAAGCAATCTATTTAAAATTGAAATGATTCATCCTTTTTTACCCAAATTGAAGAATGCAACTCTTTATATCCATTTTTTTCAGAAATCTTATAAAATCGAATCTTTACATATGGAACCATGAACAAGATATAATAATTCAAAATAAAAAATCATACATCAGCATATAGTGTTTTATTTTTGATTTAGTCTTCATATAGAGATATCCTTACATGTACTTCAAAAATTTACTCCAATTAAAAAATAAATCTGTTAAAATTATTTTAAATGTAATGAATAATAAGGTAATAAAAATGTTAAAATGTTAATAAGGTAATAAAAATATTGTTAATAGTAGATTACTTTTTACATGAACTAAAAAAAGGATAATATGTTCATTTGTAGCATATATAAGTTTCATTTCACTTATTAACCAGACCAAACTTTTTCAACAGTAAAAATGCTTTTCAACATAAAAATTTCAATGCGATTCAATTACTTTCCAATACTATTTAATCTATTACAGTTATGCTTACATTGGATAATTAATATTAAATTTAGCAGGGATTTTTGTCAAAGTTTTACTTTATTATCTTTTGAAATTTTGTAATATATATAGAATTTATAGACTTATATATAATATTTTATGTTGCAAATATGACAATGTATCTAATGGATTTATATTTTATAAGAAATAATTTGTTTAAAAATAGGCTTTTTCAAAAATCTTTTGTTAAAACAATTAATTAAACATTTTTCAGAATCTTTCAAAAAATTTTCTCTGTAAATATTTCAGTAAAGTCTTCAAAACAACTTACGAATATGGTAAATATTAGAATTGTAACCATATATTTAGCCATTCTCAGCACAAAGCTGTTGCAAACTTTTGTGATGATGAGAGAGTTTTACACTCATTTTATGGCGCAGCAATTTAGAAGATTTAATTCTATGCGGGCTTCTCTGACCTCAGGAAGGTTGAGATTTAATTTATATGGGCTCTTCTCGAATGGCTGAACAGAAGCGAACTCTGTTAATAAGTGGAAATTCTATTAATATTTCTTGTAACCATGCGATCCATTCTATATTATCATCATCCATATTTTACTTACAATGTAAAATTTCTTATATATTTTTATTAACAAAATAATCACTATCTTTATTAAATACTGTTAGAAATTATTCCTGATAATAAAGTAATTATCACAGTTAACTTTAATGAAAGACGTTGAAAGTTCCTAGCAACTAATTTCTCTTCCGATTCTAACGGAAAAAATGAATTTTTTTTAAATTTATTTTTGCAAACTTAGAGAAAACAGATTTTATCAGAGCAATGCTTTTATTATATAAAATTTAACATGAAGAGACTTTCAACGAATTATATCTATAAAAAAATCCTTTTGAGATAATTAAATCGGTTGAATCAATTAGAGCGCCATTATTTTCGTTTATAACCTAGATATTCATGAGAGATAATTTGAATTCTTTCATCTTTTCCTGTTAATAGCCCTTACATTACCTGAGCGAAATGTTATTACTTCCAACTAATATAGCACATTATTTTTGGCTAAAAAAGGTTGATAATAATGGAAAAGAAAAATAATATTAAGGGTACTTAAATATATTTTGGAATTACAAGTGCTATATTATTTTCCTGTCTTGAAAGAAAATCACAGTAAAAATTAATTTAAACTACTACTATTAACAAACTTACGAAGATACAAAAACTCAGTTATGTTGAATGTGATGCATGATTATTAGCACTAAAGTAAGTTATAAATAATGTATTTTCAGTGAAATAAATGTCAGAAACAGAAATAAAAATCAAATACACATATATCTTCGAAATATAGATTAGGCAAAAATTGATGTCTAGTAATATATGGCTAAATCATTAGAAGATTATTGCATTATTATATATGTTGAGAATAATAGCATCAGGGCTTAAAACGATTGCAGATATCAGGTTATTGTATATTTGATTATGTATGAATATATTCTGATAGTGCCAAATACCATTAGCTTCAATAGAACTTGTTATATGAAGGGCATCTCTACTATGTAGCTGCAACTTCAAGCATCAGCTCATCTAACCAATTGAAGAGGATGTTTCATGGTTTTGAGCACCTTACTTCCTCTCATAATCTCTATTGAAACCACTTTTCACTGTCCATAGATCACCGGAGATAACATAGCTTGAGAACCACTGAATCTTAAGCTAACATGGGACCTAAATACTGTTAAATCTGCTATCCATTAAATGTTGCTTCACTAACATATTATTAATAAAACAGCGTATAATTTATTTATGAATTTTAAATTAGTTTATTTTGGACCTTCCAATCTAGTGCAATCAATGTGGATTAGCCAAATTGATATCAGTTAACCAGACTTGTATTCTAAAGTGGAAATATTCTGGAATAATTTAAAGGTGCTATATTTTGAAAAGTTCAAAAAGACATTTTGCTACTGTGCATTTTAAGTTACGTCTTGTCATTTATGTAAAAATATTTCATGATGCTATATAATTTTGGATCCACTAACGTTATATATTGCTTGTATTTTTTAAGGAAAATTAATTTTGAAGAACATTTTTTACTTCTTTTGAATCATCTTTTACAATTAAACAGAAAGGATTTTTTAAAACATTTTAACACGCATACATATATATGAAAAAAGCAAATTCTTTTTTTACTTTTTTCATATATATGTACTTACGTTAATATTTATATTGCTGGAACGTATTTACAACAGTCAAGCTTTTTGAAATAACTTTTTCGACGTTTGAACATATGTACGTTATGTTTTTTTGGCGTATGACACTGCAACTATTTAATGCTACTTGTCAAACATGTAATACTTCAATATTACGTAATTGTTTTCTTACCACTAAAAAGACAACGTATAATTTTCGGTTTCTTTTAACAGTTTACTTTACAGAGACGTCTATAAATATACTCTCATGTTTTGCTTCATTTTTTTATTTAAGAAAAGACTTCACCGTTCTTTTAATAAATAAACCAGCCTCCTGTAGTAAGGTGAAGACTTCTTATGTCTGTTTGTCACAGATTCAAATTCTTCCTCTGGATACTTTAATAAGAAAATTTTCTTTCTGAAGAAAAATTGATGGTGATATAATGTATTATGGATTCTCAGATGCTATCATACACTATTTATTTAGAGCTTTTTATAATAGTACATTACTGTATACACATACTGCCGTAAAATACTTAGAACTAATATTTTATTCTAAGGTATATTTATTATGAAGAAAATAAACGAAGGATATAAGTCTAAAAATCTTCATACAGCTCCCCCGAAGAGTGTCTAAGAAAACATATAACAAAGCAATAGACACAAATCCAAAGTAGTAAAAGAGAAAACATCAAAATAATACTATATATATATATATATATATATATATATATATATATATATATAGAAATAAAATACACAGTACCAACAAATTTATATATTTGGCAACTCAACTAGTGCAAATGTAGCTAAAGAAAACATTCATCTATGTCTGAAAAAAGTGTCTTAATAAAAATAAAAAGTGTCTTTGTATAGCTGACCATTTCCCTTTTGATGAAAACGTGGTTCCTCTATGCATTTTAACATCTTAATTTGATTTGGAAGATTTTGTCTTATGTGTTATTGATTTTTAAATTTTTGTTTTATAGGCTTTATCTATTTTCAAATTATATCTTATACTATTTATATATGTATGTACACAAAACTAAATTTTCCTATAAATTTAGGGGAAAATTTGCGATTTGAAAAAATAAAAGTCTTTACTATTTACGTAGCTTTGTTCAAAATGCTGTTCTGCAACAGGGAACGAGGTTTCACACATAGATCAATAAACACAAATTATATGAGTTGCAGAATGTTTGAAAATTCTCTTCAGTTATTCTCTTTACTGAAACCCTTTCGTCCATTTTTCAATGCATTTCCGATTGGAGGTTTATGGGACATCTAACAAGTTTTTTCAAAAAAGAGTAAATATTGTTTCCTAAAAATATACTGAAAATATTAAACTTCTTTTGTGTTGTCGACAGCCATACTTGTTGAAGAGAACACTTTTACTAGTGACTTGGATAAACATTCCAAAAAAGTTTTCACGAGCCCTTTTAGTTTTAACTTAGCTCGTCAGAGGAAATTAATTGCTTAATAAATTAGATTCGTTCAATAGTGAGAGATAACAACAAATTATATACATACTACCTCTGATGGTCAACTGCTATCTGAAATTGAAGCATTCTTTAGACAAGTGCGTAGTGAGCACAGTTGAAAAAATTAATCTCTCAATGATAAATATGTTTTGGTTTAAAGTCATTTAAAGTACTTATGTTATCACATATTTCAAAAACAAAAAGGTTTTCTTAAAACAAATATTTCATGGTTTGATGTTTGAAGATGACGTGATTTAAGTGTAGGCGAATGACAGGATTTTCGGTAAAACAAGTTTTGAAGAATATCCTTATCACATCTGCTATAAAATATATGATGCATCAATTAGCGTTTTGATAACATAAGTTAACAAACAAAATGTGATTTAGTTTTGTTTATTATATAACTTGTATTATCAAAACGCCATTACTTAATACCATTACTAACTTGTTTTTTAACAAGCATACGAAAACAAATTATTTGAAGTTTTGAATTACTTATAACATTGAATAACATTATAATTGAATAACTTATAACATTAACATTAATAAACAATCAATAGAAAACATTTGCTGCAAGGAGTCTAACTATAGAGACATCGAATATATACGTGATTTTTATTATTTTATTGATTTCTGACTATGTTTGATTAAAACATTAATTATTTTTTAAATTCTTGGTAAATGTTTTAAAGCCCAAAAGAGTTGACTTCTTATGAGATTTTTCTAAGGTCATATTACATAACAAACACTTTTAAAAAAATCGAGTGATTTTCAGTGCTCAATGAGTGTCTGATTTGTCGAATTTATTCACGAATGTAAATAACCTCTTTTTGGCATTTAATTTAATGAAAAGTAATTTTATTCCGATTACATTGGATTCCCTGTTTTTAAAAATTAATTATAACCTTATTTATTACATTAGAAATCTTAAATTTGAATTTTTTAAAAGTTAATTTTAATCATTTCTGAGATTGGTTGAGTTTTAGATATTGAAAAAATGGTAAAATTCATCCATTTGACTGAAATTCTACCCAATACTTTTAAAAGTGTATTAATAATATTTCTTTTCAAAGTGTCATTTCCACAGATAATTTTGGATAACATGAACTATGAACACAAAATCCGAGAAAAGTATTCTCATTCTATAAATATATTTTAAGAAAAACATTACTTAAAAAATAACTATTCATAATTTGCATGTTATTTCTTTGTTTACGATATTTATTCTTACAACATATGATATAATTTTGTCGTACTAAGTATTAGTTCTATTTTATTTGGGCAAGTATATAAGAGGTATACAGGGCTCTCGAAATAATCAAAATAATTTCAAATCCATTTTTGAGAGGCATATACTAGTAAAAAAATTATCATGATTATTTTTTGCATTTTTGATTTTGGATTCAGGACTCTTGAAATAACCAAAAAATTGTTATAACCCATACTTGAGAGGCATATACTTGTAGACAAAATTTACCATGGTCACTGTTTTTGTATTTTTAATTTTTATCTATATGATTTTTACACAGTATTAAAACCACAGTTACATCATTTCAAAAAGTAAAGGATTTCAATTCTCAATGCATCGTCTCTTATTAAAAACGTTTCCTCCAGGAACAAAACATTTCACTTCGCCGCAAATTGCTCTGATTCCAAAATAAAAAGAATAAAAACTTTATTTGAAAAATTAGATTTTGAAGGTGTGATTTAGTTTCTTGGCTCTCTCTTTTCAAACGTGGTAAAAGGTGAGAATCTGTCATTCAGGAGCTGTGGAAGTCGAAAGATGGGATGCATCGGATTGAGAACCGCCTCATGTGAGGTATTTTTACCTCCTGCTTCTGCACAGCACTTATTTTTTGACAACTCTCAGTTAGCTCTGAATGCTCCAATCTAAAAAAAGAATAATATCAATAGTATAATGGAATAGAAAAAAAAGGGCAGACTAGATTTCGCTTCACCGATAAAATGCACTTGTGAATGCGTTCATTTTAGTCTGATTCGAAGAAGCATTTCTGTAATTTATACCACTTTAAATATAACATGGTAACAGAATTTAAAGCGAGTTTATATTAAATCTCTATCATTATTCAGATTTTCTGAAATCGATGAACTTCTGTCAATAAATCCTGCCACTGCTCATTTTGCGATAATTTGTAGGATAAGCTTTATCGACACAGAGCTAACACGCTTATTTACCTCTCATGCTATCTTTAAAAGGGGACACTTCATTTATTGTAAAATTTCGTTAAGATAAAACTTACAAACACTATCAATAATTTCACCCATATTAATGAAGAACTTATATATAGATATATATTTCCAAGCACATAACGGCAATAAATATTCACTATCTTTTTATTATGCCTCAATTACTGAAATTCTTAGTCAAATTTTTTACGAATTCTCAAGCGAACTTATTATTTTACTTTTATGCAATAATATTTTTCACATTTTTGTAAAATATAATTCAAAATCATCTGTCTTTTTGAGTAAATGGCACATTTCCATCACTGTAGAAATATTCTTCATTAAATTTCACACACATACATTTAAGCATTTTAAATGCAGCAATTATATTCTAAGATAAATATTTATTTTTATTTTGAGTCCTTATTTTTTTAGCTATGGTAATTCATTTATTTTGAATAAAAGTATCAAGATCATGTTTTTCAAGTGATGCATCTTGTAGTGATTAAGGAAATTAATCACTATAAGATGCATTAAGAGTCACTTGTTATAAGCGTTAAATACTTAAATCGATTTAAAATGTTTATTTATTTAAAATAGTATTTCATTATTTTATTCATTTAAATTTTTTATTATTTAAATGAATTTTCAACTAATAAAACTCAATTGAATATAAAAAGAACTTCAACTTTGGTTTCCACAATAGCAGATGTTAATGACAGAAGGCTCTCAATGAGCATATAATAAAATGAATTATTATCAAATGCGCACAATGCCTAAGAATAATAATCTGTATAATTTCGTAAAACTACAGTTTAAAATCTTTAAAAGAGTGTAAGAGATACTTAGAAAAATAAACATTTAATCAATGTTTTTATCAAGTTAAACATCTGTGCTTGAATACATTTTGTAACCGGTATGAAAACTGGAATTTTTAAGATAATCTTTTATTAAAAAACATATATATATAGTGTATTCAAAGTGTTTATTAATATTCTTCGATGGGTAATTAGAAAGCGAAAATAGGAGATTATGAAAAATTTCCATTGTAAATAAAACATAAAATGCTCCTTATTTCCTTTGGCTTAATATTTGACGTCCTATAACTATTTTTCAGTGTCATTTACCCATTTTATACAGATTTTCTTTTGAAGGTTGTTAAATATAATAAGAAACCCTAATTGTGTGAACTTTATTTATAACATGTCTGCCAATTTCAGTGTAATTGCGATATAAATTGATTTCTAAAAAGGCTAATTTATTCTTAGAAATTTGTGATTATTTTTCTTAAAAAAATATTCATTTTGTGATAAGTTATTTGTAAAAAAAAAACATACCGAATTTGCTTTTAAATTTAATTTTTAGAGGGATTATTTAGTACTACTCTGCATTTAAATTTAAAATAATTAATTTTACCATGAGTTATTTATAAGATTAAATTCATGACCTGTCATTGGAATTTTAATGTCATATTTACAGGAGCACATTTTTTTTTCGACTTCTAAATTGAATTTTCATCGGAACAGTACATTTCAAATTGTTTTGAAGTAGAAACCTTGATAACCAGTTTTGTTTTGAAATATCGGTACCTTCCCTTTGTTATTTAAGGCAATTTTTTTTTCTTTCGCAACTAGCTTCGCATACTGATTAAAATGTGAATAAAAGACAATAATTTAATTTAGGTAAAAAAAGAAAGAATTTACTTTAGTTTTACTCTCATATATCATTAATCAAAAAATTATTTATAAGGAATTATATAAAATCATAGTACGCAAATTAATCCATTTTGCTTAAAATTTGAACTATATGTTCTATGTGTAGTACTGTGTAAATGTTATACTCTATTCGAGATCATTTTTCATACACATTATTTCCACGTGCCAAATTTTACATCCTTTTACTGTGTTCTTGTCTCTAAGCATTTCGTTGCTTTAAATTATATATTACCATTAAAAAACTCCTTTCTTATTTTTAATAATAAAAATCAATAAATATATATTTATCGTAGTTAAAAAAATGATCCGAATAGAGTTTTTAAGTCATTTCATTTTAAATATGTTGTATTTTAAATAAATTTTTTAATGTGAACAAGTTTTGCTTTTCATGGATGTAAACAACTTCTACGTTTCTCTTTTTATGTTGTTTATGAAATATTCGTCGAAATATTCTCTTCTTCTTGGATGTTGAATTTTTTACATTCTATAAAAGCAACAGATTATCAAACGAAGTCATTATGTTTTTCAAGGATTATAGAGTAATTTATCCTGTATACTTGAACTCTCTAAATGCCCTTGGATATATAGAGGAGCATTAGAAATAAGTACTTTTCTAATAATTCAAATGCATTCAAATGAATTCAATGCAAATTCATGCATTCAAATGAAATTTATTTCACGGTATAAGATTAGTACGGGACATTTTCTTTTTATTCTAGATCAAATGACTGGCAAGTATATTCAATTTTAAAAGTTTAAACTGAATGATTTGTTAGGTTTTTTCCGTGATCATTTGTAAATAAAATATTTTTTAAATTGCGTTTAATGAAACTGCCTGCGTTTATCAAGTATTTCTAAAACTTTCACTTATAACATATTTTATGTAATCCGTTTCTTTAGTAGAATATGCGCTTTCAGAAACTTCACATTCCATTTGGTAATCTCTTCCGTTAATTTCATACTATGTCAACACTGAATTTCTAACCCAATTTCTAGGAGTTAAAAAAATCAATGGTAAAGCAAATCATATATATATATTAATCAAATATATATTTATGTAAATATCTGTGATTATAGATCCTGATGAAGTCTTATTAAATATATATTTAAATATGCAGTGTTTAAGAAAATATTAGACTTGGATATTTATTGTTGGTATGTGCTCGTATATTTTCACCTCAGTTTTTTTTCTTATATTTATTTGACTTATGTGTCAGTAACAATTGAAACTGAGCTCAAATTACTCAAGTAAATGTTTCATTTGAGGCTTATGTAAATATATCTTCGAGCACAAACTGGTCGAAAGAATAATTTATATGTTTTCAGAAATCGTTATATATTTCTCAAAAGCTTGGATTCCTAATAACTGGATATCTGCATAAAAAATTCGATTTCATTGTGCTTTTTTCAAGTTTAACAGACGCAGTAAAGAATGTTTAGCATATTTTTGATGAATTATACCATCTGTTCTAAGAACTATGGGTTATTTACGGAATCAAATCCATTAATAATTTTAAATTTCACCATTGGAAAATTATGTAGATATTACTGTCCAAAAAAACTTTCAGGATATACACATTGCCATACATATAATTGAGTATTATAGATATTGTAATATTCTAAAACTCAGAATTGTGTGAGCATATTGGAATATTGAAATATACATCTGAATTAACCATTCTTTTAATAGCAACTTTGTTAGCACTACGAAAGTGTTCACTAAATACACGAAAACTGAATAATCATTCATATAAAAAGGTATATTTTATCTTTTTATTATTAAAAGTGCAATTTTTCTTAAAAATTAATTTAATCTCGAATTTAAATTTTAAAAATTTAAAATATATTATAAGAAGAATATAATGGTACGGCATAGTAACAAACGATTGTGAAAATTCAAATAGTTTAGACACTTTTCCAAGTATTCTATCTGTATAACTACTTAATATTTTTTTATATCCACATATGTGTGCTTACCGAAATAGATAGGTAAATATAGATATCGCATGTTATCTGTTTTTATTAACGTGAGTTCTTCAGTATCAAAAATATTAATGAAAAATAATACTTAAAAATATACACACTTGTATTGCATATTAATTTCGTGCATTCATAGTGTTAACATCTAGCTATCCTGTTGCAAGTTCATCTCACATAAGACCTTTATTGATATGTATCTTATGTTTGTACGTAAGAAACTAGGAATATAAATTTAATTATTGAATGCGAAATTGTCTTCAGATATTTATATAATATTCTGGATTCTAGAATACCTGAAAACATACACACTGTTAACTGTTTTGTTATTTAAAGGTTATATATATATATATGTGTGTGTGTGTGTGTGTGTGTGTGTGTGTGTGTGTGTGTGTGTGTGTGTGTGTGTGTGTGTGTGTGTGTGTGTGTGTGTGTGTGTGTGTGTGTGTGTGTGTGTGTGTGTGTGTGTGTGTGTGTGTGTGTGTAGCATAAATAGATAGATAGATATAGATATATATTAGCTAATAAATAAAGATAAAGATCCTGTAATGTCCACATACACACACACACAGGTAGTTATATTAAAACTTTTATTTTTCCTCCTTTTATGTAATTTCTCATTTTATTCTAAAAATTCTTTGCTCAGATTAACTTCTGTTCAATTTTATTAGCAGTAGAGAATTTTGCTGTTTGTAACTACTCTATACTGTAATTATAGGGGATCTAACTTTCCATAGCTGTAGTACGCAATCTAATTCTTCGTATAAATGGCATTTCTCTATGTGATGTTTATTTATGTAAAATATCTACTGAATATACGTAAGAAACTTTGAATACAATTGTACGAATGAAGTTCATACAATGGGAATATTTATTTATTTAAGCTATTTTTCCGGTGTAATTTAATTTCTTTTTCTGTCCTGAGTTGTTACATGTTAAAACTTCAGTCGTGACGCAATATTTTCTTGCAAAAGAATGCAGGAAATAAAATTTGAAATAATATGTAAAAATATTTACCTAAAATAAGACTATATTTATTTACAATAAACGGTTATATTTTTTAACAAATCACTGAAGTTTCAAATACGATGGTTGCTAAAAATGACTAATGCAGTCTGTCGTCTAATTCGAGCACTGCGACAGCAACAGCATTAGTCAAACGTGTCACTTGTGGCACGCGTGCCATTGGTTCGCCATCCCTGGTATATAGCATATTATTTTACATTAAACTAAATTAACTTTATGTGGTTGTATGATGTTAAAAAAAGTTTTGCCTATAAAATACGGAAGTGATCTGTAGGTATAGTCTCACCCTGGATTAAGGATCACGATCACCTTGGATTAAGGATCACTATCGCGGTGATTGGATAATTACAGTTAATTCATGTGATTCTGTTTATTATCTATTTTAATTCATTTTCATTAAGGAAAGTACTCGTTACTGTTATTTTAGGTTATATTATACATAACACGTTCTTCTTCCTGTATACACTTTGAAAAAGTTTTTAGACAAAATTAACTGATTGAAATATTTACCCTTTCTTATTAAGTTATTAGCTTTTTTATTCAGTTCAAAAATGTTTACAATGTATCAAGACTGTAGTCTTACTTTATCTTTATTAATGGCATATAATTATCAAAATTTTTAATAAATTTTGGAAGATAAGTAACAGTTGGGGTAATACAGAAAAATCAATTTACATCAATTATAATTTCTGAAACTAATTTTATACAAGTACGCGCGTCTTGAGTTAAACTCTAATTTTATAAACTGACATCGATATTTTTTTATTTAAATGCATTTTTATACTCATGCGCAGTGCAGCACATTCAAAAAGTCTCTTAATCATATTTTGCATGTGCTTACTTGGGAATGTATAAAATATTTTAATCAAAATCAGTTTTGTGAAACACAGAAGAAAATAACAATGGACATTTTTAGTGAAGTCCATCCCAATTACAGCAGTAAACACCTTACTTCATCGAAAAAAATGTTAAAACTTCAAAAAACATAGGTTAAACAATACATATTTCTTACAACTTCAAAATGTATTAATCCAGTAAAAATTTCACTTTAGTCTTTGCACTTTCTTATTTGTAAATTTTCTACCAAATTGATATTGAAGACATTGCTTGTAAATGCTAAAAAGTTAGTTACACAAATTTGAATGAATTAAAAATAAATTTTGACTTATAATGTAATTTTTTGCTTAGGTAAACTATGATATTTTGTAATTCTAATATAATAGCAAAGTAGAAATAGAAAATTCATATTCCATTTGTTTTTTTTTTCTCAACAGTCATTGAACTTTATTTCCACAAAAAATACTGCATTTCTTTAAATTTGTCATTCATAGAAATATTCGTTATAGTACCTTGATCCAACTTTCCAAAAAATTCTGTTTTAAATGAATGAATAAGAACAAGAATACTGAGATTCTCTGAATATTATTTTATCCCATTCGTAAAATGCGACAAAAACAATATATAGGCTTCAATAACTTTACTGCTGTATTTTATAGACTAAAGTGTTTTTTATTTAAGACAAGAGCTATCTTTAACACCACTTGTCAAAGTTTTCTTTGATTTATTATGTCTACTATCAGTCTCCGCTTACGCTTGGTTTACGTTGTCTTTTCCTTTGTTCTTTTAATAGACTTGAGTGGCTGTAATACATCAGCTGTGCTACACACTCTTACGTATTCTTTTGGAACGTAAACAAAACTTTCTCTCGTGTAAAGTCATTCATGACAATTAGTAGTTATTTTTCATTGGACAATTTAATAGCTAGTGTGGTTTTTTGGCTAAAACTGAATGGGGGAATTTCTTAGTACTCTTCCATTAGTGCTTTCTTTTTTGGAACAGTTAACGGTTTTTAATAGGTTTGGATTGGATTCAATTGTTATAACCGAAACAGAATTGAAAATAAATTACATCTAACAGTTTCATTTGGATCGAAAAACAATTGCTTTATACTGAATAGAATTATTAGCTCAAGGTGTTCTTTTAAACTGAAATGTAAAATGTAACTTAGCGGCATTTGATGACTTAGAAACTGACCTTTTGCTAAAAGTAATCCATGGAATGAAGAAAACTACAATAACTAATGGATGCATCGTACATAACTGTATTAATTTCAAGATACATATAATAGTAATGCTAAAAAAAGTGTAATATTGTAATATATATTGGTGCAAAATACTTTTTTAAATAGAGGTGCTCTATTTCAGACAAACTCAATATAGAATATTGTGATATATATATGAATAAATTTCCTTATTTCTATTAAAAACAAAAGAAACAAATGGTTTTTAAAAGATAATCGCATTGCATTATTTTCTATGCCAAAGAATTGAATGTATTCTATAAAATGTCTCTGCGAGAAGAACTTTAAACTGTTTAAAGAGAAACTGAAACATACGAGAAGATTAAATGTTCATCACTTTATTGGTTGTCGAAAATATTTCTCACGTGTGGTTGTAGTATTTCATATTTCTTCCAAATTTATTATTCAAATGTTGGAAAAACATTAAATTTTCATTCAGTCTTGCTAGCCATGGAAATTACAGCATAATTCTAAATTTATTACGATTGGGAAAAATATAAAATTCACCATTTATTTTTCTCAATCATAATTAATACTTGAATTATTTTAGTTTTTACCTATTCAATGAAACCACTTGTAAACTAAAAAGAAAATTAGTTTATCGGAAATTCATTGATTATACAAATAAAAAATGCTTGAAAAAGAAATTTACTGAATTTAAGAAAAAGTTGACTAATTTATTGATATGTTTTTAATAATGTTCAGAGAAGCACAAAAAATTTTATACAAATATTTTCTTAAGCCATGTTTTTTAATTGGTATTTCAGGACTATTTTCTTAATATAAAATAAACATATCAGCATTTTTTATGTAAAACATCTTATGAATATAAGAACTAATTTATTTTAAATGGCGTATTTATTACCATCTGACATTTGGGGAGAAACCTTTACTTATTTTCAAAACTAGTTGTCTTCCTTGACCTTGATCTACAAGATATTAATATGAATCTGGAGAGAGTCACGCACACACACTGAGGTATTTTGTAATATTTAAATGACAATCTTTAAAAATGCTCAAATGAACTTCAGTTAATATTCCATAAAACACAACTGAGCACAAAAAATATTTGTGTTCTCTTCTACACATCATTGAATGATAATAAGGCTATGGAAATTATTATTTTCCTTTCACAGAAATTGAGAATTTTCAGAATAATGAACAACAAGATATATATATATATATATATTCCTCATTAAATATCCGAAGTACGGAAACAATAGAAACTATCCTTCCCTGAGGAAAATGAGTGTCCGGAAAGTAACGATCGGGTTCATTCATTTCCAGCTGCCATTTCTATGGTTTGTATTCTGACGTCACATTTCAGCTGCTTCATCAATTGTTGGTATCAGTTTTGAGTAGAATAATAGGCTTTCATTAAATTGAATAATAGTTTTCCATTATTCTGTTATAAAGTTATATTGTAATAAATTCAACTAAGGATAAAATATAATGTTTTTAGATTGAAAACATTTTTTTTAATTTAGAATTTTGACAAACAGATATCTCCGGTTGCTTATAGATTATTTTTTAAAGTGTTTTGTATGTAATATTATCATGTAATTTTAACTTTTCGAATAATAATGTTGACAAAGGAAATAATTTAAAAATTTATATAAATCACTTTTTTTTAAGAAAATTTTTAAATAATGCATAAGTTATTATTTTATGGAATATAATAAAAAATTAACTACTATTCGTAGATAGAAATTCTTCTCTTATAGTAAAAGATCATTTGAAGAATTTATTTAAAATTTAATAAATTAGATTAATAATCTAATTTTAAACTTTTCGCTTTCTAATCTCAGAGATTTATTCGTCTAAAAAAATGAAGAACTATGACGTCACGTATATTAAAGATAACGTTAACATCTTGAATAGCTTTTTTCTTAAATTTATTTCATTGATTTTATCTTAAGAGCAAAATTTTTTCTTCATTTTTCCTACAATTTTGAGTGAACGTTGGATTCTTTAAGGAAATCAAAAAAAGATTTACCAAATTAACTCTAGAGTTGAGAGCTTTAAAATCCTGTCAGACAGTATAAATGTAAATTAATTAATAAAATATAGTTCCAATTTTAAAGGCAGGTAGAAATTCCTCGTGAATCCCATGCCCTTATTTTTAAGATGTATGAGATTTTTTATTGAATCATAGGAATACCTTGTAGAATTCTTCTAGTCATTAAAAAACATTTTTTGCTTTGAAATAAAAAAATAACTGGTTTTTAGATTTAACAGTCTTTTTAATTTCAAAATTTAGATTATATGGCAATGATTAATAACAAAATTTAATGAATTAGCTGTACTATTTTATTTAATTTAAAGATATTACTTTCCTCTAAAAATTAGTTCTTTATAATGATATTACCATTTTCATTAAATTATTTAAATTCTCATTTTTGGTATCAATATCTCATTCTTGTGAAATTGATAAATTTCACAGAGCGCTAAAATTAAATTCGAGGGCTAAAAACAAAAGTAAGGAGATTTTTTCTGCTAATCATTTTTTTTTTCGTCTCTCTTGTTATAAAATTATTAATAATATTAAGAATTTTAGCTGACCCGAACATATAAAATTTCCGCTTATATTAAATGAAAATTTCCAGTTGAACTATTTTCCGGGAAATTCTTCTAGTTCGATGGAGGTATATAAATATGGGGAAGTCAAAAAATTTACTTAAAAGATTTATACGAAATTTGGTAAAACGGATTTCTCTGGAAAATGGATTTGTAAAAAAGTTATTCATTGCAATGAAACCTTTCAAATTAGAAATTAAATTAAAGTTGAAATGGGCTTGGCATATTTGCTTACATGAATCCATCTTTTGCATTAGAGGCTTAATTTTGTTATTTCTAAGCCAGAGTTCTTTGTTATTATTTTTAAATATACACGTTATTATTTAGAATATTAAAAAAATAGATACCTTATTTACGCATTATTTTGTAAATAATTTTTTTCCAAATTTTATATCAACTTGAAAAAAATTTTATGTTAATTTAGTTGAAGAGTCTATTTTAGCACAAGTTTTTCTGTAATTTAGCGATTTTTATGGATTACTTGATATTAATTCATTTAGAAATTTTACAATCTAATTTTAAATTTGCTTTCTGCCAGAAATTCTATCTGCAGAATATTCTCTGTTATAGAAATATTTTGAGGGTCAGAGAATCAACACAATAGCCAGCTATATTAAAATATTTTTTAAAAAATATAAAAAACCCGAAAAACTACCAACGTCTCACTAGGATACATACTTCCTTAAATAAAGATGAAATATTTTCCTTTTCCCAAAAACAGTGTAATCCAATCAGTAAGTTTTGATGATAAAATGAAATTAAATCGATAAAAGGGATTGTGCGTATGAGCCCAAATGTTAATATTACATGAGAATAGATCTTTAAGTACATAAATACCATATATATTAATTGCTATGTGTGATGGTATATTAGACAAGTCTTAAGTAGAAAGTAAAATTAAATAACGAAAAAATTAAAAATATATCCAGGTGAAAGAAAATACAAAATAATTATTTCAAAACTTTCATAAAATAAAATGCATTATTTACAAAGATTTAACCTCAGCTTTCGAAATTTAGAATAAAACTTACGTCTTATCTAATTTCTACATTCATTGAAAAACTTTTCTGAATTTTTTAGAAAAAAGACTCTTTTTTTACAAAAACTATGTCAAATCACATGAAAAAAATTCCATCAATCATTTCAGTAGAGAGCACATGTAACTGAATCGCTTGTGATTTTAAGTAGAACTTTTCTAAATTGACCTAATTCTAATGCAGATAAAAACGTGATAAATAATGAAAAAATTTAAAGTAGAATTTTAACGAAATTTGTAAAAATAAAAGTAAATTCCAACAAAAGTTATTTTTTAAATTTCATTACTGAAGAATAGGCTTCAATGACTCTTTCTTGATTTTATTGATTTAGTAACTAAATTATAATATTTTACAAGACAGCTGTAATATATTTGGAAAAATATATCAGTTTCGATCGAGAGTAATGAAATGATTCAAGACATCAGAAATAAATTCAAAAGTCAATAAATTTTGAGACTAACTCTTTATCCATATATATTTTTACTTGATAATTTTAATCTGTAAAAATATTAAAAATGTTACCAGAATGTCATTGTGTATCTTTAATTTTGCTAGTTTTAAAAGTGAACTTCTATATTAAATTTTAATTTTTCTTTTGATAACAGTTGATATTTAATATAAATGATGGTAGATGGCAGCACTAAAGCTTGAAATATTTTTGAAACGAAGAAACCGAATTAAATAATATATTGTCCTTATTGTTTCGTTACAATAAATTTATTTTTACGTATCAAGATTAAAATATAAAATAGTTATCAATCATGTATTACAAATATAAATTTTAGGCATTCGATTTATGGTTAAATATATATTTATAAGTAAAAATGTGCAATGAGTGCATGTTGAAATTTCGAATATATGCCTACGACTGTGTGAAGTAAGCTTTGTATTAATACAGAAATATGTAGAAAAGAAATAAATAAATTTACTCAAAAATAATATATTATCACCAATGTGTTTCTAACTTTTTTCGATAATTCAGAGTTTGTCACAGTATTGCAACTGTTGACTGCCTTTAAGGATAAAAAAATTCCGTTATTTTTTTCAACCAAGCTTGATACTTAAGAAAACCAAAAATTAGTGGTATTTGATTAAAATTTATTTTGAAGGTCATATGAAATTTCAACATCATATAGATGTTGTAAATCAGTGATAATGTATTATTAAAAACAGTTAACGACCTTCCAATTAATCACTCCAAATTGTTAAAATAAATAAACGTTCTAATGATTTTAAAAGACAAATTAATTAATAAAAACTCTTTACACTCATATGCAGCAAGGTATGGCAGTATTTATCGGCTCTAAACTTACTTTATATGATCGAAAATAAATTTGAGCACAATTTTACACATTTCTGTTGGAATAAATTTATTTCTAATCGATCACTTAGATGCGAAAAGTAGTAATGACATGTGTCGACATCTGGTTCTAGTTTTGTGAAACTTCTATCGATTACTTTTTTTCTGCTAGTAAAATTTATTATGAGTGAATTTAGTTTTCTACCGCTTAAAATTTAGTTTTCTACCGCTAGTGATTATAGTTTTATAGTAAAATTAATGCAATTTATAACCAGAACAATAATTTTCTTACCATACATTCTAAAAAACTCCTCATTATAATGTTATAGTGAAAATAGAAATGAATAAAACTTAATATAACATTTCAAATTTGACTAAAAATTTTATTCCTTACCTTTTTCTTGCATTTTGGCATGCAATGAATAATGGTAATTTTTAAGCTTACAATTAATTCCTAAACAGAAACTCAGAAATAATTTAAAATTTAATTATTTGATTAGAATTGATTAAAGTAATTTTAAAGTCGATACTTAATCATTCATAGAAATAAATATCAATATTGTAGAGTAACATTTTGTTGCTTTTATTTTCTTTTTGTCAAACATATTGTCCTTTACTTAATTCACCCTTGCTTACAAATACTACTTTATAATATTACAAATACTAAAATATATCTAAACAGTATTTGATAAACACTTTTAATTTTTAAAACTGCAACAATTTAAACATCAAATTTATAATAATGAAAATGAAAAATTTCCTCTAAAAACATAATTCAATAAGTATTTTAGATTCTGTATAAATTTTAATCAAATAGTATAAATAATTACCTAGTAAATAGTTGATTAAAAATTTACAAGTGCATTAAATAATAAAACTAATTCAACAAGAATTAATATTTAATGTATTCTCTCTGTATATTTGGATGGAATATTAACTTGTCGTAAAAGATTATAATATAAAAAATTAATTATATAAATAAAAAAGCTTCACCAAATTAGTGACATTTTTCAGCAGCTGTATTTTTAGGAATATAAAAAAAATTTTTTTTTGATTTAATATTAATAAATACATTCAGATATTATATTTTTCAATACTTTAAAAGAGTTTTAATTTCACAAAAATTAGGCATCATGAAGCGTAAATTTCTTATTAACATTCTGTGACTTAAATATTTAATTCGAAATTTCCTCAGAAAAATTTATTTGTCAGCAAAGTTGCTAATGATGAATTACACAGTGTGTTGACATCTTAACACAATTTATTTACTAAAAAAAAAACTAAATAAAATCATTAAACTTAAAAATATTTTCTTATTTATTATTCAAAAAACCGTACTTTTGACTGACTAAATTCCCAACAATTTTTTAATGAATTTAATTTTGCTTAATTGCATATATGCATGAGCAAATATTTTATTGTAATTCATATAGAATTAACTTCTAAGACATTAATGACTTAGTACAAGATAAGAATTCGGTTATTGGAGTTTAATCCATTGATCAAGTCCCTTAAATATGTTTCCAAGATACATTTCTTAGTATTTTTCAAAAAAGATTACAGTAGACTTGTTTTGTCTCAGGTCCACTTAATGAGTTCAAAAATTAAGATGTAATTGCAATTTCGTAAAATTGCCAGAATAAATTATTTGTTATGAATACCAAAAACATTTTGTTGCTCATAACTGGTTCGGAAAATTTTTTAAACTTTTGTTTGATTATTTCAAATAAAAAGATACATTCTTTAAAAAAATTGGAAAATGTGTTTTGTTTTTTATTTGCCGTAAGAAATACGAAAATTAAATATTTATTTTGAATTTAATAAAAGACTAAGACTTAATAGTTTATTTAATTAAGTTTAATAATTAAGTTTAATAGTTTATTTAAAAAGTAAAATTTTATTAACTTAATGAATGATGTTTTAAAAAAAATTTATGTGTAAGTAATGTACAAACTAAATTTTTCTTTTTTTCAGTTTCTTACATTTCCGAATATTTGATTCATTAAAAAATATGTAATAATTATTACATCGTTAGCTTAATTATAATGAAATATTATAATAAAATCTATAAAAAAAATTTTGGGAAAATAAATAATTACAGTTCATGTGTGAACATTGACAGAGAAATTCTATAAGCATTTCCCGTACAAAAATTATTTGATTCCTCGTCTTCTCTTTTAATCACTTTTTACTTCTTAGGACTAATTCGATTGTTATTTAGAAAAAGGAAAATATACTTGAAAATTAATTTTTAACTGTCTTTTAAATCAAATGGAGCATTTTTTAATCATAATATTGTGTTCATAACAAAACGATAATTTTAAAATTGCTATATAATGAAGAAAAAGTAAATAAATGTTAGATGATTAATTAGTTCTACAAGGTACTTATATATATATATATATATATATATATATATATATATATATATATATATATATATATATATATATATATAAGGCATGATAAATCTTATATCACATTGGACACTATCAAATCAGATTTAATATGTTTTCAAAAGTATTGCAATCATGCATTTACCAGTTTAAAAAGAAATTCAAAATCATTTTATGCGTGTCTTTTGTCATAATGCTACTAAACAGAACTCGCATAAATACTCTTAGAAAATGAATCTAATAATGACCAATTATCCTGTATTTTACTGTATTTTACCTGTCTGTATCCTGTATTTTACTTTAATTTCCTGTATCCTGTATTTTATACAATCCTGTATTTTACTTTAATTTCTACAATAAAGATACATATTTTAATTTTTCTGAAAGATTTTCGTATATATTTTAAATTCCTTCTTCATTTTTCATCCGTAAAAATAAAATTGCTGAATTAGGAATTTTTCAACAGAACTCATACTAAAATAAGCTGACAAATATTATAATTAATTATAGTTTTATAAATAGCATCGATATCAAAATTCAATGATATGTTCATCTAATGATTTATTCATGTAAATTTTGTCTAGGGTGGACACCAATAGACTTTCCTAAAACTATTTTCGTATCAGTAATATCAGTTTGGACGAAAGTTATCGGGAAAAGAAAATGAAAATAACCATGGGCGTTGACAAAGAAACTTCATAGAATCCATTGATTCCACTTGGAAAATAAAAATAAATTTAGAAAACATAATTTGTTTAAAATATTTAAATCCAAAATAAATCTTTATTTCTGAAATAAATCTTGTTTCCTCCAAAGTAAAAACTTTCCGATACCCATCATGAAAAATTAGTGAGATTTGAAGACCATATATACTTAATTTTTGAAACATTGAAATATAATTATTGGGAATGTTAAGTAAATTATTTTCTACTAATAAAAACCAATTATGGTATACATCTTTGAATATCCCACTGAATTATCTAGTTTACAAACAGATAAAATTAGTTAACTAATAAAGGATTTTTTAATTACTTTAATAGTAAATACAGTATAGTTCAATGTATCAAGTTACTACAGGAAGATTAAAACCATGATACATGGATTCAAAATATGCGTTATTAGTGAGAATAGAAATGCCGATCAAAGAAATCTTGGTGATATATATTTGATACTAATGCTATACTAAAACAATAAAGAAAATTTAATATAACAGTATGGTGGAATAAGTTGCCGAAACAAAAGGAATATTAAGTTTATTTGTGGTCAGAAAATATGTAAATGTCGTAACAAAATCTTGGTGTCAAAAAATGCTTATTATATCTAATGTAAGATGTAATGTGAAGATATAAATTAAGACATGTGATGTAGCACAGTTAAATACGATTAAAATATAAAATACTACTTGTCATCTTTTTAATGATATAAAAATATAGATACAATTATTATCACAACCTGAATTACAAATTATATACTTAAAGAAATAGAGGTGACGTTCTGAGTTGCTGTAACATGGGAAAGGGCACAGTTACATTTTCTAATTCTACAAGTTTCGTTATTGATGCAGTAGAAGTAATAAAGAAAGCTTTTGTTTTATTTTCTTACTATATGTTATGCTTTATTTATTGATAATGTCGATGTATTACTTTATCAGATGTAGAATTAAATTTTGGGAACAAATTCTATAACAAACGTTTGCATATTAAATGAAAGGAGTTTAATCCCGATTTTGTTAATAAAGACCGTCTGTATGAATCCTTTTCTCGTAAAAAATATCCAATTAGGGACAAAAGAAAAATAATGAATAATAGAATAAAACTAGCCATTACTTTTAGTAATTATTGTTACAAATAAATGATGACAAAATTTTTAAATTTATTTTGTGATATACAGATTCAAACTCTAAGTTTGAAGGAACTGTACCACTTACGAATATTTAAAAAGCTAATGAAAAATGTCAAAATGTAGTTTAAAAGGATTGAAACGATTGAAACTGATAAAAATGATTGAACTATATTAATAAATTACTTTATAATAAAGAAAAAACTTTGAGATTTGTTAAAGAAATTGAAAATTTACTGAATTCTGTGAATCGATGAAAAATATGTATACATAAAACAGAACTAAGAGACATGTAAATTATTTTAATTATCAGATCCATTTGCTTAATGCACATAACTGAATTTTTTATAAATTGTAAATATGAAGTAATAATTTTCTTTTTTATCTCGTCTGCTAATATTTGCTGTGTAAAATAACCAGAAAAGATTTTCTTTTTTTGGTTCATCTGAAAAAATTTCCTTTAAATTCACTTCAGATTATTAATCACATTTCTAATTATTCGGTTCAGCTGATTCCTCCGTATAATATTATGAAGCAACACAACAAATATTATTGTACCTAGTTGGGCTTATTTCTATTAGACTTATCTTCAGTGGAAAAGATAAAACTCGATTTTCAGTGTTTATACCGTAAAGGAAAATATCCCTTGAAAAAGTCTTGAGGAAAGCATTCGAATGATATCTGTGAACTATGACCTGTAAGTAACAACACACCTTATCCGAAAGAGATCTTATCTAGACTACCTGCTACGGCGAGCATTGATTTTAGTGCCTTTTCTTGTGGTGTATTAACTCAAAATGAAGTCCAGGGAAAGGGGAAGTAAAAAACAGAAGAGCTCTGATTCGAATCCATGGTGGAAATTTCGATCAAGTACCAGATCAAGTTCAAGTCCTTCAAGTCCATTATCAGGTAAGTTCGAGAAACAATTCCTGCTAAAAAGAATGATTTCATTGTATACATTTTTGCCGCCATTTCACTGAATGTAATTATAATAGCGTACTGCAAATTAAGTAACTTCAGATAAGAAGGGTTTGTCAAAGTTTTATTTTATAGAAAATATACAGTATTTCGACATTCCCGTAATTTTAAAGGACATTTTAAGCGCATACATTTCGAAATTCCAAGTGAGATAACTTTGAAAAGTGAAACAAGCGTTTAGATAAGCGTTGTCTGTCAACTAAAATGGCCTAGGCAAGAAATTTAAGAATTGCTTTAATCTATTACTTTTGATTACCACCATTGCAATAATTGAATTTTTAGAAAATGTCAAATATGAAATACATTTTTGATTTTCAATGAATGTAACATTTGTTACGTAATCATGGTGCAAAGTAAGTAAATATACGTAAATTCATTTTAGAATATATTTACTGATTACGTGATAAAAACTGTTTCACAACATGGATTCTATAGCGCACACACAAATGAACAAATAGACAAATTGTCAGAAAATTTATGGAATTTGTGTATGCTAACATTGATTTTTCCCATATCAAGGAAATTTTGTTATCTTTTAACTAAATAGCGTATTTTTGAGTTTTGTAAAATACATATGTAAGGCTAATATATAATCTCTTTATTATCTTAATATTTATTTTTTATATATTTCTCCAAGCAATTAATTCAATAAGTAATGAAAACTTCCCAAAAATAAAAAGATTTTAATATTGCAGATTCATAATCAATATCAGCTACCATGTAATTAATTCATATACATTGTGTAGTTATCATCATATGTTCACAGAATTCACTGATATGTAAATGACTGCGATGATTATGGTAATACTCTTTGGACTCCATTGAATTATGGTTTAAATAATTTCCGAAATATATATATATATATATATATATATATATATATATATATATATATATATATATATATATATATATATATATATATATATTTAAGTCTTGATTTTCGAGCAATACGAAATTCCTACGTAACTATCCTGATTAAATGACAAATTTTCTGTCATTTAAAAATAAAATATATATTTGCTTATAATATAATATATATGCATTCTGCACTAATTATTAATAACAATTACATACTTCCAGGTGCACTGTTTTACGAAACAGTCGATAACTCTACGCACACAGATGCTGCCATCTCTTGAGCAAATATTTAAATTCGTAGTTATTTTCCGTTTTATGAAATGAGTGTAAAATTACATATCATGAAATTTTCAATGCAATTGCACTGCAATAATGTTTGTAAATATTTGCTTTGTATTTTTTCTTTTCATGAAACAATTTCTTACAGATTAAAATTTTTTTAAAAAATTAACTCCATAAAATATCTTAGATTTTCTGGAGTAAATATTTTTCAGCTTTAATTAGGATGAAATGTATGTACATAAAAATCAATCATTTTCATAATCTATTTGATGAACACTTCAAAATTTATAATCATATTTTCTTTTAAAAGTACGTATAAATGTTCATTGGCAAATAGGCTTAAGTTATTTTTCCATGTTTCTCGAATCATGTACAATATTGTAAATCTATAAAAAATCAAATTTATTTACCTGAAAAATCGTATTTAAAAAAAGTTACTGTTTTAATGACAAATTCTCTTATTAAAATTTGATTGAAATTTTTTCTCACAATATGTTTAACAAATTACTTTTGAATGAAAAAAAGTTTATCTCATAAAAAATTCTTAATTAAACTTATAATATTTAATGAGAGTTGGATATTTGTATTTCCTAATAATGGCAATTAATATAATTCTGAATCACAAAATAGATCTGATAAAAATTAAAAATTATTTAGTAAATAGCATTTTTTGAATTTGTGTTTAAAAATTCAAATTCATTACACTATATTATTTTTACACGTTCTATAATCAGGTAAAATAATAGATTGTATTATTGGACAATATTAATTAATTGAAATACATTAATAACTCATATCATAATTTCCAATTACACACACAAGATCATTTAATTTCCTGCATTTCAAATAATTTTATGTAGGAAATGGGAATGATAAGAATATATATATATATATATATATATATATATATATATATATATATATATATATATATATATATATATATATATATATATATATATATATATATATATATATATATATATATATAATTTTAATGAAAAAATTAATCTATAAATCTGTTGGAAGAAATCTACAAAATGTATGCAGACATCGTGTTTTATTTAAAAATGGCCGTCTGTTATCTTACCAAAGGTCCTGTTAAAAATTATCAATTTTAAACTTCCTGTAAAGGCATACATTTTTCGCTATAGTTTAATGGGAAATAGGTACACCTCGTTTTTACAACAAAAGCAAATTATTCATGAAAAATTCATAGATAAGCTTTCAAACTTCGGGTATATGTTAATCGATTTTGGTGCATAAATTGAAACTAAGTTAAAATTATATAATTTTGAATCGAATATTCGCACCAACTGATTAGAAATCATACTATTGAACTTTTGTAATCTAATCTTTCCAGTTCTTGTTTTCGCTTTTTCCCTTCAACTTGTAATCTAATCTTTTTAGTTTTTACCCTATTTTTAGTGCTCTAATCTCTACTATATACACGTCACTTTCTATTATGTATTTCCTGCAGTAGGATATAGATTTTGAAAATTTCGGACAAAATATTTGCATAAAAGAATTTAGTTGTATAGTTTACAATTACAGAGCCTGATTCTGTAATATCAGCCTCTTAATCTCAACATTTTTAATTTAACAGTTTTTTCAAACCATCAATTCAAGCATCTTTTTTTTTCCCCATTTTGGGTACTAACTGAAAACGTGTTGTAAAATACAATTGACAGTGGAAAAAAAATTTAAAATGTTGAAAGAAGTACACTCCTGTAATAATTGCATTACTATGGATGAGTGTGACAGACTTTAGAAACATAAAACATTTTGATGTCACATGTTGATGGATACTTTATTAGGAAATATTTAAAAGGCATCCATTTCTACTTTTAAAATTCTAATTGATTAAAACTTGTTATAGAAAAAGTAAGGATTAAGCAATTGTAGCTTAAGACATTAATATGAAGATTAAACTATTTCGATATACGACTCTGTATTAAAAATACATTTCCTTTAAAATAGTATACCGATAGATAAAACATCATTTTCAAATACTGGAATGAGGGCTAAATTGGGATTTGTAGACACTATGCACATGGTGATAAGAAATTTTCTAGAAATTATGCATACAAGTGAGAAACAGAGTTTTAAAGATATTATAATTGCACAATTTTTATCTTAATTAATAAAAATACGAGAAATAAAGTAATATAATTAAAAAATTTGCAAAATTTTTACGTAAGGCGAATTGAAATAGTCCATTTAATGGCCAAAAACGTGTTAGGTATACGTTTCACAGTGTACATATTCTTGTATTGATTTTAATTTTATCAGATCATATGTGTCAGTTTCATATAATAATCATTAGTCCTAATTTTGAAGTCGTCATCGATTTTAAAAATGGTATTAAATATTAATATCATACATTATAATTTTCCTCAGTTCTGTTTTGTTAAAACTTTATTAACAGTAGGTTTGTTTAACTTTGAACACGTGTGTTTTAAACTATAAACTTTGAATTTGAGAGTTTGGAATGTGATATCTCTTAGCGAGATTAAACTGTAAACAAGTAAATATCTTATGTTTATGCATAAACAAGTAAATATTTTTTCTTAAGTTTTTGTTTATTATTGTTTACTTCCTTCAGTTGGATTGAATTATCTGATAACATTTATTTAATGGAGCCTTTAGCAGAAGGTATTTATTAAATAAGTTGAACGCCCTGTAACTATTCATCAAACTGCTCGACTATACTTACTACATAACAAATAGACTCCCCTGTATCTAATCATACTTAATTGTTAAAGCAAATAATTCCTATATTACTCAGGGATAAAATTCCAAAATTGTCAAATTTTTACATATAGATATATATAATTATACAGCTAAAAAACATGAAATACATATCTAATGTAGGAATTTTTCCGACAAACCCTTTTCAATTGAAACATAATTCTATTTTTTATGAGCATATATGACAATGTCTAATCTTTAAAGATTAAAAGAAATGCATTACAATGAGAAACCTAATTCTGATATAATGGTTTCTGTTTTAAACTTTTTTTAAAAAGCCAAATTATTTCATATATACATATGAGAAAACATTCATTTCTTATTTAAGAAAATAGAGAAAAGATTGGAAATAATAACAAATAAAAGATTAAAGCTTCAAATAAAACCCTTGAAATAATAGCCAGAAAAGATATAATAGATTTTATAGTTGGCCCATTACAAGGGAACACATCACTGAATAACAGGACGAAACGTCCTAATCCCTTTTGGAATTCGAACTAACGAAATGTACAAGAGTTTGAGAACGAAGATAATCTTTTCGTTACATAAAAGGAAACATGTCAACTGAAGTAAACTTAGTTTAGTCTTTTATATGTTGAAATAATTTTTTTTTATCTAGAGAATACCTGGATGTTTTAAATCTTCAACAAATCTGTTATTAAAATTTCAACAAAATATACGATATATGTTACAGTAATTACTTTTAGCAAAATTTATTATATTTCTATTCCAGTTACATACTAGAGTATATCAGAGAAAGTAATTTTAAGGGAAATATTTCATTATCTCTATAGAAATCCTTTAACACATAAAATTGTAATGGTTTAGCATTTTACTCATCTCACTGAATATTTCTGGAACTGATGTTTTTGAATATGTAGATAGATTGAGTATGAACCTCGACCTAAATTTAAAACAATATAAGTAAGGAAAATTTTAATAATTTTGAGCGAAGTAGAGTAGATCTCAAAATCAATTTAAAATGTGTATGCAATTTCACATAGCGAAATCAATTACTTATGAATTACTTCAGAAAATAATTGTTTTGAGAAACATTTAAAATAATTTGTCTGATTTCAGAGTAAAATGAGTTACGTAATATTATGATTCATTCATGCACATCTTAAGATAAATAATAATTTTATTAATTAAAAATACATTGCGGTGTATAAATGTTTCACAGCATATAGAATGCATATTTCATCAAAATATATTTAGATAATGAAGAATTATTAATTAAATATTTCACTGAAGTTTTTCTTAACATTTAAAGTATCCTTATTTTTAAAGTCTTTGGTGTCCATACTTTCTGTATGAATAGTACAATACTATATTCTGACATCAAAAGTTTTAATAAGAAACGGAAAGGATTATTTAAAAATTTAAATATGGATTCCTGCAGTTCTTGGTGAGATGTCATAATCAAAAGAAATACAGTACTTAGCTGTGATTTATTTTACAGTGTAAAAGGAATGCATTTTTTATTTTAATTTGAAAAATTTTATACTTATTAATCCCTAAATTTATTCAAAATATTCAGTGATAGTGTAGTGGAAAGTGAAAGGTAATAACATGTTTTACAAAATATTGTTTATTTTCGTAAGCTCTGGTGCGAATCCTTTTTTTTTTATCGCCTGAAAATGATAAAAGAAAACACTTTAAAATAAGCGAATTTTTTAATAATTTACTAAGCAACAAATAAATTATTTATTTGTTTTTACATTTTATAGTTAAAATATAATAATACAAATTTTAATAAATTGCTTCTATTATAATTTTGCAATTGATATAGAATATGAATTAATTTTTTTATTCTTCGTAGAAACTTAAATTTTCCTCTGTTTCATTTGATTAAATTAAATCAAGAAATGTTCTTAAAAGTATAACAATTTTGACTAAAATTGAGCAATAATTTAGCCTTTAATTATTAATAATTTAGCAATAATTTAGTTTTTTGATAACATTTTTTCACTTTATAAAAAAACTGCTTTTTATATTTTTTACTAATTATTAGTGAAAATTATTATTATATTATCATATAACAAAAATTATTTTTTAGAATATATTGATTTTCACTATTTTTATAATATTGCTTTTTTTTAAAATAAATAGTTAAATTTTAAAAAATCTTTTCAATAACGAAGGAGATAATATTCTACTACTTATTCATCAGAAAAACATTTTGATCATTAAAATATATTAAATATAGAGTGAAAAAAATTTTTTAGTCTTTGTATATAAAAACGCGATTTAATTTAAGGAATAACATAATATGGTCTTCCCTAATAAAATGTTATTAAACGTATACTTCGTGTTATAATCTTTCTGAGTTTTACTGCTAAACTGTTTCATAAATGTGTAAGAATTTCATAAACTCGAATTTTATAAAATTCGTTTCAAATCACTGTAGATGAAATACTGTGAATGGTGTTATTGTGTGTATGTATATGTAAATATTATACGAGTTCTTCAGTATAAATTTAAACAATCAATTTCTCTCAGAAGTTAAAGAAAAAAAATCAATTCCTTAGAAAACTTTTTTTAAAAAAAATATGTTTTTACCTTCCAAAATTTATTTCAAAAAAATCATTTATTCGGCATATTTGCATATTAATATACAACGTTAAAGAAAAACGATGCATTCTTAAATATTCTTATACAGTAATTTTTTGTAAGCTTTTAAAAACAAAAAGCGTATTCTATTATTTTTTCCATAACCATTATTTGCCTACCTGTAAAGCAGAGCAAAATATATAATTAATTGTTTTTGTCATCAGGCGACTATTGTTACTTTTTTCTCGAGGGTTTTTTTTTTCGTACAGAGATATACTGAATACAAAATAGGAGTACGTTGAAACTCCAGTTAAAATTTGTTCGTTGAGTGATTCTTTTCTCGGTATCGCGGCGAGTCGATCTATCGGCCGGCTCAGCGAGGAGGAATAATGGAACGAAAAAGAAGCAAACTGAATGAAGGAAGTCTTCTATCGTGATGCGCTTTATGAAATAATCTACATCTACCTTAGGCGAATTCTGTTTCATGTGATCCGTAGTAAATTATTGTGTACACATAGAAACTCTATTTCTAAAGATATCCACAATGTTTCGCGATATAGATCCATTCTGAACTATATTTGTTCTCTGAAAGTTTTTAATCATTGAGCTCTACTTTTTATTGTATTCTCTAATATATATATATATATATATATATATATATATATATATATATATATATATATATATATATATATATATATATATATATATATATATATATATATATATATATATATATATATATATATATATATATATATATATATATATATATATATATATATATATATATATATATATATATATATATATATATATATATATATATATATATATATATATATATATATATATATATATATATGGCAAACAGCATAAAGAGAATAGATACTTTTTTTCTTATTGCTTTTCTTGAATGACAAGTAAGTAAAAAGGAAGAAGCTAAAATTGCGATTTGCTTGCGGCTTATGCACTATTTTTATAAAACTAGATAGTTTAATTCACTAGATTCATTTAAACTCATTTTACCCTGCATTAAGAAACATTTAATTTTTTTCTCTAACGCCCAGCTGTCTTTAGGATATACCTTATTAGCGCTACAAGGGGCGAAATCAATGGCATCTTATACAGTGGGACACCCAGTGGATGTGCCATTTTCGCTTTGAAAGTGAAAGAATGCAGAAAGTGGTGTGGAAGCATTTAACTTATTTTATAGTACTTTAAAATCACAAGTTAAACGTGATTTTTATGATTGAAATTGACCATAATATTGAGATTTATTACTTAATAAGTTTTTCTACAACTTGTTCTATCTTTTTTTTTATTTATTTATTTATTTGAAGTATCAATTTCGATTTATAACTGTAATCAAAAAGGAAATCATTTTTGGAATTTTTCTGTGAAAAATTTAATTAAACAAGAAATATTTTTGCGAAAAAATAATTACAATGCAGTATTTTCAATTTAAATGTAAATATCAAAAAAAATTTACCAATCGTAAACTAAATAATGTCACTATCTACATAAATACATCGTTGTTCAAACAAAATATTTCATGTATTACTTTGCACAGTGGCTAATAATTTTAAATTTTTTTTTCCCTCGCGAGGAATATATATCCTCCCTATTTACTTCATCCTCTATTTCACTTTTATAAAACTACATATATTTTGAATTAAAATTATATACTTATATATAACTTGGCATTTATCATTATTAAAGTTTTATAAATTTTCATGCAAAAAATCAATTCTAAATACTTTATTATAACAAATGTTCTTCTTTTTATCGGTTAAAGATTGAAAGAAAGAGATGTATATTCCTATCTCTCTCTCTCTCTTTCGTCGCTAGAAAATTTTATAGTTTATTTGAATATCTTAACTTCTTAAATTCGAAAATAAATGTAACTTTACTTTTATTAAAGTCATTTTACTAAATATAAAAATTTATTTAATTAAATGCCTGTAAGGAAATTAAAATCTATTTTATTTTAGCAGACATTGCGAGAACTTCAGACTTAAGGTGGGAACAGCGAAAAGTGCAGTAGTTTTTTAAACAGTTAAAAAACTTGTTTTCTATACCGAATGGACTTGTTTTAATATTCTTTTGCAAGGGTATCATATGCACTAACATGGAAGAGTGTGAATTATTAAAAAATTAATTTTGTTAGTTAATGTATTTAAATACAAAATCTGCCCAACTTACTCGGTAGATGATTCATCCCTATCTTTCTAAGTTACTTTGGATTTTAAGATAGTAATCTGTAATTAAACTAATATTTTTTACTTGCTTAAACAAAACACATGCAAAAACTTTAATCGATCCATTATGAGGAAGAAGAATAAAGCATTAAAAAATTAGCACATTATATAGCAAGTTGCTCTTGAATTAGTGACAGTTATTTCTTTACTTGACCTTGATGTCTAATTCTTATTCAAAAGAAGGTTGTAACTGCAATACTTAAAAACATTCGAGAATTTTCAAACAACATTAAGGCCTAGTTTTGATATAACTAGTTTATTCAACAAGCATGATTGTAAAAAATCACCCTTCTAAACCTTTGAAATAGCATTACATTTCGGATAATTGAATTGTAATTAATCAGGAAGTTAAAATTTAACAGAAGTATTATTTCAGTAGCTATTTTTTCAACAAAACATAAAAATATTCACTAAACCAAATAATGTAATACAAGTTTTATACAGTAAAATATTCAGATGTCAAAACTTTCATGTTTACAATACAGTATGTTAACGTTAGAAGGCCACTAAGGCTAGTTATTGTTTTATCATATTTATAAAGAGGACTTTCAACCAACTGCATCATAACAGAGGTGGGAATCAAACCCACGAACTGTTAAACTGAAGGACAGATGACTGGAAATTCAACTATTTGGAAATAAGTCCTTTAGTGCTAAACAATTATGCTCATGTCACTTCGTTATTTGCTGGGTTAAATATTACCTTTTTTTGCCTTCTTTTGAAGGAAGTTAATTTAAAGAACAAATTTTTCAGTATATCAATAAAGTATGCATATGTAGGTATTTTACTAGTCTATATTGCTGCTCATAAATACCTTTTACTTGTTCTTGAATTTGGATAACTTTATTAAGTTCACCAATATACAAAACAATTGGACGGAGTTGTGCATAAATGATTACATTGTGTGTCCCTCTCATCACTCTTTTACAATCATTCGATGCATTCTTTTGATACCTATAATCATAGAGTACATTTCCGTTCCTTGTTTGAGAATTACATGAAAACTTCGCCCTTACTAATAAATGAATGCATGTGTATGCGTGAAAAATACTATATGATAATTAAAAAATGGTCATGGAGTAAGTTAAAATCACGAGAATTTTACTTAAAAGAAATGTTATAAAATAAATTTCACTGAAATTCTAAAGAAATTGAATCAAATTTTCAGTTCTGCGTATGCATTTCTGTTCATAGAATATATGCTAAAGAGCATTATATGATTTAATTCTCAAGCAATGTCGGCATTTTTCGGTGTATTTGAGCAAAAAGTAATGAAGGAGGATCAGATTTAAGCCTGGTGTTTTAAGACGAAATTTGACGAAAATGCTTAAGTAGATATGAAAAGTTCTTTTATGAGCCATTAAATACGGAGAATTTGGAAAAGTCATAAATATGCTCAGTCGGGGCGAAACATTCCAGTTTTTTCCCCCTTTAACGCGTGAGTTATCCATAAAACAAACTATCTACTTGTGCATATAAATGAGACTTCTCTATATATCTAACACTGTAATTTTACATTAAAATATTTTTGTGTGTGTGAATCCAAAACTCTAAACACTATATCACTATATATATATATATATATATATATATATATATATATATATATATATATATATATATATTGAAAAAAAATTTTTTCATCTTAAATATTTTTGTTTTATACTCTAAAAATATTTTCATCTTTGAATACTTTGAATATCAATATTGAATTTAACAAAGGAAAATAATTGAGCTGTCCACTTTTGGCTCTGAGCGAAAAACACATTTGAACTGCAGTGCAACTTCGTTCAAACTCCACCCAGAAAGGTCTTTAATTCAAAATAAGGAAGATAGTCAGCATAGCGGATAAAAGATGGCATGGATCTTTTACCAGCTCTTCTTTTCTTGGACATCGATTTTCTTCAGCTAATGATGCTCACAGAATTCGATTTAAGTAGTTAATACATCGATTTGAGTCATCACGCATTTTGAAGATTATCGGGGAAAGAAAGTCCCCTGACAATACCTTTTATGTCGCTTGCATGTACATTCGCTTCTCTTGGGATACGCGTGAGCAGATCTGATAGTTTTACTTTTTATACTCCATGGTAAAGAAAAATCGATTTTTTATTATATAAATATAAAGAAAGGATTTTTCTATTTGTTAAAAGGAATGAGTATTTGTTTGATAATTACTCGCAAAAAGGTTTTTACTTTAATGTTTAATATACGTTTTCTTTCTGACATTTATTTCTGAAAATTTAAAAATAAAATATATTCATTACTATTTTCTGAGTTTTATTAATCTAAAAGTAGGACATTATTTTCAATAAATATACATTCTTTTACTATGAAATATTTATTACATGTTAATATTACAGTTCAGTTAAATATTATAACTCAATTAAAAATCAGCAAGCGTGAATGTGTATATTTTACTCACAAATGTTTGTTTTCAATCTGTAATTAACAAAGTATTACATAAATACCGATTTATTTTGTTGTAATATTTAATATAATATCGTTATTTATATGTAGATTAAAGTATTTCTGAAATCCAATAACAATTTTTGAATTCTATTAGTATGCGAAATACCTTTACCCCACCTTTGTGCCTTGCAATAATCCTATATATATATATATATTTATATATATATTCATCTGTGTGTACGGAGAGAGAAGTATAAATTTAATTATCTGCAAAAACCTTATCAACAAAAATAAAGTAAAAGCTTACTAATATTATAACTCTATCTCTCTAACTTAAGGGATCAATGCATACATATTTTACAAACTAGAGTGGTTCTTGACAGTACTAAATAGTTTACGGGCTGAGCCCATCCATCCTCAAATGCCCCGTAATTGTGAATCCTGATTGATAGACGGGGTTGAAGTCTGAGCTGGACACTTCTCTTCATATTAGAGCAGTAGAGAAATATTAAGCCCTGTATTTATAGACTCTCACATCATGATGGTCAATTATTGGGTAAAAAGATCAATTCAGCTTCAAATTGGGCTACTGTATCCTGATAAGAGTGATGCTTGATTTAGTGTTTCAATAAAAATCAGCGACAAGTTATGCCAGTTGGGGTCCTGGAAGTGACTAAGGTGTAATAATATTTTTTGTCTCAATATTTCGTGCGTTGTCTGGTAATACTATGAATGAAATAACTCCAGTTTTTTCAATTTTATCAATATGAATATAAAAATGTTTATTATAAATGCATAAATGTTCTCTATTTTCGATAAATGGACATTTTGTTTCTTTTATTCAAAGAAAATATTGAATTTTATGAAAACATTTCTGTTCTAAGCTCTTCTCTGCTATTTCTACCACAATGGTATATATTGAGCAATTAAAATAACACAATAAAAGTCAATTTATTTTTATTGATATTAGAAGAAAAAGAGAATTAGTTCTTCCAGACAATCTAAACTATTCATAAGGTTTGAGATTAATTAAAGGAAATAGTTTCATTGTATCATAAGTACTCTTTTCCCATCAATTATGCGTTTTCTCAACAAAATTAAGGTAACATACATTAACGTCCAATCATCTTTTCCATGAATATTAGAGAAATGACAAATGATTTTTACCTAATCAATTAGCACGGATTGTTATAAGAGTTTAGGTCTATTTAAAGGAAGCATGCCTTTATCACATCATTAATTGGTAGATATGTAGCATTTATTCATGAAGCTTAGCTATGCTTAGTGTGAAATAATAAAAGCTGTCTGCAATAACAATAATGTTACTATTTCAATCTAAAATCGATATATTTGTATTTTTGGCTTATTATCTAGGCGTAGATTAGGTTGTAGATTTCATGGAGCAGTTAATTTTTTTTTCTGAAATGTAAACATAAAAATATAGTCCAAAGTACATTTTAGAAATGATAGAAAGAAAAGCAACATCATAATCAGCTACCCTTGGAAATTCAAACCAAGGCAAATTTAAAAGAAAGCATTATTGGTGATATTGGGATGGGGTAAATGCAAGTGCATATGTTTTTACATAAAATTTGCTATTTTAAATGTTTTTAGTTGCAAAGTATTTTTAATAAATTGAGGCTTTTTAATTACTTCTCTTGAAAGCTATGCCTTTTCTTTTCTTTTTTTTTTTTTTTTTTGTCAAATTGAAGTAATTTAGCAATTAAGTGAAATTTACTTTTCGAATAACGAACTGCGTGTGTGTGTGTTAGTTAAATAACATATATTACATCTAACTTGAAAATGGATTATGAATGTTTATAAATAATTATTTGCATTATATTTTGAAGATTTTTATAAATTGCTGACAATATATGATACTCTGTAGCGCATTTAACGTTTCTTCATTGCCCTTTATTCTGCATATATTTAATTTAAGTAATTGTTGGGCAAAAGTTTTCTTATTTACACTTAGCACATACACTTTTTATGCTTTATATATATATAAAGTATATATATATAAAGTATATATATATATATATATATATATATATATATATATATATATATATATATATATATATATATATATATATATATATATATATATATATATATATATATATATATATATATATATATATATATAAAGCATAAAAAGTACATTGGGAATATTATACAATGCCCGTGATTTATAAAGTATGGAGTAAACATCACAAATTTTACAATATCGTAGCTTACTAATATGTTTGAGTTTATTCTTCATTTATTTGCTTAATTGCTAACTGGATTCTAAAAAAAGTTACCAGAAAATTCTGTGAATGCTTAGCACACTTTACTTTAAAATAGCATATTATATTGTTTAATGAATGCTATATTAACTATATTTTTGGTGCTTTGGTTTACTGTATACTTTGAAAAGCATGTAATTTTCCCAGTCTTTAATATGATTTCTACATTTGAAATAAAAGTATGTGATTATCATACATCGGAAAAAGAGAAACGGATCTCCAAGATACAAATATGTCTAGAAAAATGTCTTTCAAGTTTTCGTTGTGTATTCTTCTCTTATAAAGAAAAAGATTTGGAAGCTCGCAAAATTTATTAAATTGATTCTTAAAGGCAAGTACTGCGTAATATCATGGCAGTTCTCACCTACAAAAAGATAAAGCCAAAATGATCTGAATATTTAGATAAATTTAAAAAATTTAAGTCTATTGTTTGACCATTGCGATTAAAGGAATATGATTTTGATTATTGTGAAAGAAAAGCAAAGGAATATTTCATCACAATACCAGTGGCTTAGCAACAAAACTTGATTAAGTGCAGCGTTCTTGACTAGAAAGTCTTTGACAAACCCTCTATAAATCGGTAGAAAATAAATCTGAATAAATATTTCCATTTTCTGGAACAACGTTTCTTCGCGCAGAAATTTATAGAGCTTTTACTAACGCCGAGAAAAAGACAAAGGAATCGTGATGTTGCATAAGATTCAGACGAGAATAAAAGAAAAGAAAAAAAATAATATAAAAATGAGAAAAAATGACTGCGGTAATGTATCATGACGTTCGTACAAAAGCCCCCAGTGTGTCCTCACTCAAATGATAGTCTTTTGTTTATCTGTCGAGTGTCAGATTGGCTACAAGTCTATTGCTAAATCAGAAATTTGCAGCTCTCTCTCTCTCTCTTGTTTCACATCAAATGCAAAGAATTCCTTCCGCATAGAAATAGGAAAATTTTTTCTGCCATTTTTCCACCGCTCGCCTCGAACAATTCTCAAGGATTAGAGTAGACTTAGTGCAAAGCCGCGTTCAGATATTTTGGAACCTTGCAAAATACTAGTGTTTACAAAAGTGAAGAAGAACATGAGTCAAAATAGCAAAATAAAGTCAGAAACATAATTTTTTTAGATTCCATTGGAGAATGGAATTTTCTCGAACGATTTCGTAAACTTCGTAGCGGTGTCACAGTTTTTAAGAACAAAATGTATATTGAAATTCGTAAAATATATAATAAAAGTCAAACATATTAGAAAGGCAACACAAATGTTTAAAAAATATTTAAAAGAAAAACATCACTCGTATTGAAACCTTCATCTGCGGGTAATGGTTGTTTAAAACATTGATATAAATTAAAGGCATTTATTGTATAAACTATTTTTTAAAGTCAACAATAAATTTTTCCAGTAGAAACAAAAAGAGCAATTTCTTAGAAAATATAATTAAAAACATTTCTTATGCTTACTGATTTCCATAAATTATTTAAATTAAGAAATAGACATTTTAAAATATTTAATTTTGATAGTTTATAAAAAACACTTTAAATTACTAATTTAAATAAATGAATTTTCAATTGAATGAAGAAATCAATTTATTAAATGAAAAAGTAAAAGCAACTTGTGGATTTTTTTAAAGTTTGTCACTTTCTAAATAATGTGAAAACTTGCTATATATTTTAAAGTCGTTTGCTGAGAATATAAATAAACTCACTTATTTCACATTAATTGTAATAAAAACTCTCTTGTTAATGGATAATTTTTTATTCGTTTTTATTAGACTCACATTTTATTCTTTAATTAATAATATAGATGTCATTCACCTGAGCAGATAATTGAGAAATATTTTTGCAATTTGGAATAATTTTGTTTTTATTTTTTTATTATAACTTATATTTTTAATATATCTTGTTTAACAGTTTTATAGACTATTATTTCATTTTATTAAGGAATTAAATTAAAAATGATTAGAATTATTTAATGCTAAAATCAAAGTAATTAAAATTTAAAAGTATAAATGAATTGGCTTAATAATTTTTAATAATTGTGAAAATGTTTAGTTTTAAAGTAGTGTAGTCTCACACCTTTTATATATGTATACATATATATGTGGATCCGTAGCATTAAAATTTAAATTCATTAAATATAATTACTCATAAAAGAAAATTTATTCATGCGTTTTTCAATTAATTCACAAATTAAAATATCTCATTGATCTAAAACTGTGACATTCATGTTTGATGAATATCAAATTTATATATCACGTGAAAAAAAAGATGAATTCATCTTTAAAATTCTCTATAGACGCTGTAAGAATGATTAAAAGCTTCAAAATTATTAATTCTAAGAACAAAGGAATAGAGAGAAAAATAAATTTCTTGATAATAAGCTCGTGAATTTCCAACTGATAACATCACAATGTATTAACTTCACCGATTATGTAATTTATATACTCCTTTATTAATTTAGTAGCTTCTAAAAATAAAATATACTTGCTTTTTAATACATAGTTTTTAGAATTTCAATAAAAAAATTTAATGAATTTTTTTATTATTCTCAAAAACATGATAATTATTCAAATTTTTCAGGGTTGAGATAAGAAGTATAATAAACAAAGAACAATCATATTTTGCGCGTAATTCTTTCTTTCAATTTGGAAAGAGGAAATAGCTGGCACATGTTTTCTTATTATCTGCAGTTAATATTTATCCGGATATACCATTGTTCCACCTATTCTTCTTAGATGATTGCATTTTGAAAAAAGAAATGCAATGATGTGGTAAAGTTATGAAATGATGAGTAATTGCATCAAATTTTGAATTCACGTTAATGAAAACGTGCGAAACTGTTTAGTAGATTTGCGCATTGGTATATGTAGTTTAAAAATTAAATATTTGTTTTTTATCACTTTATTTCAGAAATTCTTATAATTTTCAAATAAGAGAGAGAGAGAGATTTAAGTATCTGAAACATAAAAAACTATATCAACAGTTCCAAAATAATATATTTTTGCATCACTCACTTTAAATAAAAAGCGAAAATCAGAAATATTGACTTTTGAAATTTCATGAAAATGAGACTTGTTATTTATTCAAATATTAATTTTCACTGAACACGTTCTTTGTTAGCTCGTTGTGCCTTTTCAACCAAGTACCAGCTGCTGCAGAGGAACTGTCGCGTCGTATTTCAGACTCATTATATTTTGTTTTGAAGGAGCTTTTTGTGTTTCCTCTCTTGCAACAAATGAATCGGTGTAACAAAACATGTATCTCCTCAGGTGACTGCAATTGCTCCTCAGGTGCAGTCATCGGAAATTAAGGTGTGTGTGGCCACAATTACCTAATGATCTTGGTGTGGCTTCCGTGCCTCAGATAACATCATTGCGAAGAAGATCCCTTTGAGGCAGTTGACTACATGTTTTTGTAGTCTTATAAATTGGTAATTTGAATTCTAGAAACTTTCCGTCTCACTATTTTTAAAATTGTGCAGATATAAAAACATGTTATTGTTATAGATTGTCAATTAAAAATGATATTTTTTGATCGACAATCATAATCCATGTCATAATAATGTGCTTTTGATAATATGTGAATGAATATTTTAAGAAAATTTCATGTGTAAAATAGTTTGTTAACGAAAAAGTATGTAATTAAAAATATCAGTATAATATTATCACAAAAAATATGAACTTAGAATTACACATTGTGGCCCAAAATTTTATCTGATATTACTGTCTTAATATATCTCTAAAATTTTCTACAAGTTTTTTATCCATTAAAAGATACAGATTATAGCTGTTTTCGGAATATACATTTTGTGCTGACTAAAATCCGTACACAAGTTTTAAATTATTAAAATGATTAAGCTGATTATTTAGTGCGAAAAGCTTTGTAGATATTGAGATATGTAATAAAATCTAGAAAAAAATTATATACCTAAACTATATTTGGTAAATAAAAAAAAAATTTTGAAATCTCTAAAAGAATATAGTTATTCTTATATAGATTTTCATCAAATTTTCCAATAAATAAAGTAAATAATACCTGCAACAAAAATAAACAGTAGGAAAATAAACAAAAAAAGAAAATTTTATTTTATAAATTTTGCAGCATTTAGACTGTAAAAAAGTGGTGACAGTCACTATATTTAATGTATATTGTGATAACTGTATTTTTTGAATTTAAAAATATTTTATTATTGTTCGTATGTTTGTTGTAATGCATAAAGAAACTTTTATTTAATAGGAATCACTATATACGAGTATATTAAATATCAATTTTTTTTAAATATGGATGTTTCAGTTTAGTTTCAGATAAAGGAATTATAATTTAAAGTAATTCTTTAGCATTACCAATCCTAATATAATTTTATAAATTATGATTTACAGTAGGTTTTTGACTTTTAAGGGCACTAAGTTTTTGTGATACGTTTCCCTATTTCCTACTGATCGTAGGAGCTAAACTGTACAAGCCACAGTCAAGTAATGAGGTTGACATCTGAGTTGGCACCACCCTTTCCACATCAGAGAATGACATTGTCTCTCTCAATACGAAAGCATTCAGTTTAATCGGGTATCAAGTCCGCTAACGTCATGACTCGAAAGGCAACTTCTTTATTCACTACACAATCCTTGTTCAGTTATATATCAACGAGGTATTATAAAAATGCCTTTTTAAAAGCAATTCGTATAATTATGTTATACTTTAAAAGCACTCAGATTTAAAACTGAAAACACTTAAGAATGTACCAATTAATTTTCTATCCATATCCTATCCATCTATATATTATAATTCATTTTCATATTTATTAAAAAAAAGTTTTCATTAGTCAAATAAAGTTTTAATTATATTGCCAATTTGAAAACTTCAATAAAACTAAATTCATAAAATACTAATAGAGAATGCTTGGAAATTTACCAACAAATTACTCTATTTTTTCTATTTACTTAATCACCGTGGTAAATTGTATAAAAAGTTAACAGTTTTTATTCAACAAACAAAAATCTAAGGCAAATCTGAGTAGCAAATACTCGTGAGAACATGATATCACGAAAGTAAGATATAAAGTTATACTTTTCCTCAAAAAATTTATAAATTAACTTTTAATTTTTGCAATTTTTAAAAACATGTCGGAAGATTTATGCTATTTAACGACAAATATTAAGCTTCTGTTTTATTTTTCTTGGCCATCTTACATCAAATTTTAAGAAAGAAATATTTAAGCAAAAATAAAATTAATTATACGACAGATCTTAAAAATTAAAACCAGTTTTTTTCATTTAGTTCATGTATTTCTTTGGTATAATTCAGTCTCTTTTGCTGCAATCTTATATTCAGTAGCTAAAAAGAATTCTTTTTCTGAGATTCTAAGACTTACTTCGTTTATATCTTGTAATAAATTTTACTCTTCATGAAGTAATTAAATCCCAATAAAGTAGACACCCCTTAATTTATACAAGGTTTAATAATGTTGAAAAATACTTTATTTTCAAAGCCAATTGTTATATATTGGAACGATGTACTTATAAAATCAATAGAATTCCTCTTTTGTTACTCGGTTATTCAATTATACCTGAAAACCTCTATTGGAGTTTAAAACCTTCCAGAAGGAGTATAAATTTTCAGCGCTATTGTGCTTTCTCTTCCACCTCATCAAATCTTGTAAATTGAATCACACATCGAAATTTGGAGAAGACAGAGTTATTAGCATTTTTGTTTATTTCCTTATCCATACAAATTCATCATTTCATTAAGGATCATTGTTCACTCTCACCTTCACAGATACCGAATAAATTAAGCACTTATCTCAGAACAAACGATGCATGAATTTTAAACCAAATTATTAATATAAGCACATATTTTAAGCGAATTTGCATTTCGATAGCAGCTATCATAGCAAACGATATAGAATAAAATATAAAAAAAATATAAAATATAGAATCGTTTGCATAAAAAAGCACACACACACACACACACACACTACCTATACATATATATATATATATATATATATATATATATATATATATATATATATATATATATATATATATATATATATATATATATATATATATATATATATATATATATATATATATATATATATATATTAAATTTTTATATTCTTTGGTAAATATACTAAAATGAAAGCAGCGATTATAATATTAATTTGCATTCAACGCTAAAGCTAATAAATGCGAAGCATTGAAATAAAATTTAAAAAACGCAAACAGAAATTAGAAAAAACACAAACAGAAAAAATAAAATTAAATTTTTATAAGAAAAATTTAAAACCTATAGATTTTGACTAATCTCAATTTATTATTACTGTTAAATTTGTTCGTATTATTTTACATACCTTAAATTGATTTTGCAGTCTTTTTTAACTCCAAATCTGGTCAGAATCTATTTGATTGAACTGTAATTTTGAATTAATGCTTGTTTTTTCATAACATTTTCTTTTTATTTTTTTCGTTAATTGAGTCTTTTGAATAAAGATTGATATCTTGCTTTATTTTCATTTTTACTTATTATATTATTTGTGTATATATATATTTGTATATATTCATGCTACATGAAATATATACGAAAGAAAAAAAAAATTAACATACTTTGAGCCTCTCACAATTTCAAAATAACTGATTTTTTTCACTCAGCGTGCATTTTTGTTATCCTCCCTCTTAAGTTCTTGACATATTTGTAAGATAGGTATCTGATTTTAATCATAACAAAGGTCCAAAAGTACGACCACTTCAGAAATTAAGCGTATTAGGCAATCCATTCTGGATGAGCTATTTCTGGAATTCTCGGTATGTACAGAAAGGTTATTTGAAACATCAATTTCATGCATTATTCTACACTACGAATGCTTAAGGCATTATAAAACACAGTTAATGATTAGCGTTTACTTTCATAAAAGTAGAATTAATATCATTTTTTATGTATTCTAACAAGAAAAGCTTTGATACGAATTCGTGCTAAAACAAATTCAATGGATTTGGTAAGTAAATTTAATTGAATATATCAAATGCAATTCTTTTTTGAGAATTAACTCTCAAGAGGATTTAAAAATCAGCAATTTTCATTACGATTTATTTTGTAAATATATATTATCTTCTAAAGCATTTATGACTAATTCAGATGGTTTATATACATCATTTGTTTCTCTGGCAAAACGTAAATGATTGTTCTAATTCTTCTGAAAATAAACGAGGAAAAGACACCATGATGCAATCCCTACGGAGAGGCAATCCCTGGACTAATCAATATTTTATCAGAACGAGCCAAGAAACGACGCATGTGCCTCCTTAATTGGTTAGAGAGGGATGTTTTTGCCAAGGAAAATATCCTCATTTATGCTTTTTTTATAGTTTCCCTATGTTGTTAAGTAATATGATTATTTTGAGAGTGTTTTGGAAGGAGTTTTAAAATGAAAGGGTACACAAGAAATTATTTCTTATCATTGTTTCGTATAACATTAAAAAATTACATATAAGGTCTGTATAGGAATTTAATGAACTATAATACATCATTAAAATATTGCTCATCAGTTCTTTTTATTTATACATATTTATTTTGATACATTCGCATTTATTTATTTACCCATTAATTAACAGTAATTAGAACAGAATGTAAAATATTGTATTCGAAAGAACGCGATCTTATTCCTGATACGATATGATTTTAATATAAATAAAATAAATATTCTGTGTGCCTACCGAATTTTCAATCCGGAGTTGAATAGAGTTCGCCTGCACATAATGGAATGAAACTTGTATCAAGATGTTGATCTTTGACTTACTTGAAATATAAGCTATGTTTATCTTCAAATTTTGATTATGATGTTTGCAAATAGATTAAAAATTAGTTAAAAGCATAATTTACGTTGATTTAAACTCACTGTGAAATTAATTACGTCACAATGCATATCGTTTTGGAAATCTTTTCACTTCTAAAACGGATGCGTATGATTCTTTCCCACTTTTTAAAATTAACATCTATCCATAACTACTGGGAATAGAGAAAAATGATTTCATCAGATTCTCTTCATATTCTACTTACATTCAAAATTACTTTTTAAAAAAATTTTTTTTTTCGGATTCCTGTAATAGTATAGTTTTTGCTTTCTGCAGAACTATACTATTACTATATATATAGTTTTCTGCTATATATATGTATATTGGAAGTAAATTTTCATAAAGGACACAAATTTAACTGTCTTTAAACTCAATGCAGTTAATTGCAAAACATGTACCATATTGTATACAATAGTACTATTTAATGTACAGAAAAATTATTAAAATGATTTATTTTCTCCCTTGCGAAATAAGCGCTTTCTTTATTTTGAAATATATTCATCTTATCATTTGAACAACATAACTTCATCATAAATGATAACTTCAGCGTCAGACAAATTCCTTATCCCGTTTTAGGGATAAGGAATTTGTCTGATATGATTTTTGTCTGATGAAGGATAAGGAATGGTGTGAATTTTTTTCTTTCTTTTTAATATTTATATATTTATCAGCCAATTTACTTTTTATTCGATAAAAATATATTAAACATTAATGATAATTTTATGATATACCAAAGATTATATGGTATATTTACCATAGTAAGAACTTCGATTAGTGAACAGGAGTGGAACAGTGGCAACTCTCTCGATAATTTATGGATGAACAAATCAAAATTTTCTCATTAAAACAAGTCGACCAAAAAAACCCTCACTGGGAAACAGCTCATTGACCTAGCTAGAATTTGGTGAACGAAATTACTTCGAGAATCATCCTTCATTAGCTGAGAAACTGAAATCCCCACTGTCTCTGTGGAGACATGCTATTTATGTGATCATAAAATATCTAGACATTAGGCTTTCAGTTCATTTCATATTTTTTCTTCGATCCCATAGCGAGCACATGCCATAGAGCTGAATCTGGATAGACTTGAAAGTTGGTTAATTGCTTACAATCTCAATCAACTTGTGGCCTTAAAATTCTTGGATTAGTTTTTTCCAAAATATCGTTCCATTTTACGCTTATTAGATTCTTTTGAGCCTTTGTAGTATCAAAATCTTTATGATTGGTTTCAGCTTTTGATTTTAATTTTAGTTGTATTTTTTTTTAAAGGAGAATTAATTTGCATCTTAACGATTCCTCATTTCTAACTCACCATCATATGTAATTTTTGAATTAAAAGATAATGAACAACTCAGCATTTACGTTTTTTGTTAAGTTTTATAATTTTGTTTTTCATAAATCAAAACCAACACATTTTTAATAGTAGAATTATAATTTCAAATAAATAATTTAAATAATTTTTTAAAAAAAATTTCCAGTTTATAAAGCGGTTTCATAAACCTATATTGTCAAATGAAGATTTTGAAGTTTGAACAATTTATAAGCGTTTCCTTACGACTTTAAACTTATACTTAGAATTTTATTATTCATATTACACTAATTGACACATTTAAAATTCCAATCAATTTAGCAAAGTAGAAAATGAATGGTTTTAACTGATAAAATATATTTCTCTAATGCAAATTTCATTTTCTTAACAACTGATAAAGTGTAATTTCGAAAAATGAAAGTTTGAAGTTAAAGATCTTCACTTGTGGCGTACATTACATATAAAATCCATTAATGCGACTAAAAATGTAGGGTAACATACTTGGAAATCTAAAAATAATAAAAATAATCTAAAAATCGTAATCTAAAAATTAATGTAAATATTACCTAATTAAATTTGTTTCATGCAAGTGAGACTATTCCTGATTCATTCCGAAAGAGAAGTAGTGCATTGTTGATGTTATCTCTTATGAGAAGTAAATTTTTTGATGTTATTGAACAGTTTTATATAATAGCAAATCTTGCTTTTCATTTCATGATTATATAAAGTAAAGATTGATTCAATCACATTTCCTTGGTGTAGGAAGAGATAAATGTTTGAATTATTAAATATATTACAGTTTATTTTCAATAAATGCTGTAACTCGAGAAATGCGAACGTATGTATGTTTTTCTCTAAACAGAGCAGCCAGAGCATCAGGCATTTTTTTGATGTTGTTTGCTACTGAAATAAAAGCAGGACCAAAAGCAGTATAGCAAATAATTGAGCTTATGTGTAATTCCATACATATATATAATATACATATATTGAGACTGCTGAATTTTACATTACTACTCAAAAAAAAAATATTAATCATGTTTATTTTATTTATTACATTACATATATTCAGACTTGTATGCTTGATTCTTGAGATCCGCTTATAAGTCTCCGTCGATAATAGGACAAATAGCACAATGACAGATGTACAACCACAGAAGAAAACACCCAGGGCCACGGTGGGAATCGAACCCACACTCCTACGCTCTCCATTAATCATGTTTTTATTAAACCAAAACCTACATAAAAATTGTTATGTTGCCATTTATAAAATCTTGTATACTAAATTATTTTCTAGTGAATATTTTTAAGCTAAAGATTTTTGCTCTTAAGAGTAAGTACAGTTACATTATATTATATTTATAAATATTCATTTGAAACTGTATTTAGAAAATTTTGTTTCTACAATTGTTTTATTTTATTTTAATTAATTTATTTCTTTTTTCGTTTTTGGAAATGAATTTCACTATTACGCGTTACGCGTTATAGTGAAATTTACGCGTTTATATGTTACGCGTTTTGCAATTTTTAGAAGAAATTCTCCGCCTGATAAAATGCTAAAATGCAAGCATATAAAAAATGTTTCGTTTAAAAAAATCTTGTTCGAAACAGTATTTGTTTTGATACAATATAAGTTCAAATGTATAATTTGAATATTTATCTAAGAATTTCTTGCAAGATCAATAATGTTATGTATGCGCAGAAAGTCGATTTATTCAAACAATTATGTTTGAGATGTGTATATAATTTTACTTTATTATATCCAATTAAGATCCAATATTTAATATTTTGAAATGATGATTTTTAAATAAAGGCACTTCGTCAATCAACTTACACATATAATCTAAAATTCCAAATATTTTTTTTTTATTTTAAATATTGAAGCAATCCATCAGATAGTGCATTTCAAAATATTTATAGGAATGTCGAGAAAAAGAAAAAAGATGATTTTTCTCACATTCATCCTTATTTTTGAAACTATCTCTTAAAAAATTAATAAGTACATTTTGTCAAAATTAAAATATGCTAACAATGTAAATATATTTGCGAGGATAATTTGAAATTCAAAAATCAAATCATTGTATCAAAAAATTTTGAGAAACACGTGTCACGAAAAAAAAATTTTTTTATTCTGCATAAAAAATTCCGAGCAATCTTCTATTATCATCAAATGTAATGATAAATAAGCAAATAAATTTAATGGCGTGAGACAGCAGACAATTCCTATTCATTCACTTAGAATTCGAGAAGTGGAACCTTTCCTTATTGTCAAAGCAAATTGGAACTGATTGTTGATTTTACAAACAGCCCCGAACATTCTCAGACACACGATACGTCACCATTAAAAAATACTATTCCATATCAGGTAGAGGTTGTGTAGCCTTCTCATGCTTCGCGGCTTTGGAACTTCATCAAGCCTACAAAAAGAAATATTGCTTAACGTGACTAGGAATAATTTGGGCTCTCACAAACCTCCACTTCATCAAAATAAAAAACAAAGTCGTGCGAGTAATGCAAACCAAAAGAAAAGAGCCATAATCACTTTTTTGACATCTTCATACTTATCGACATATTTCCCACTTCTTATGTAATTCAAAAAAGTGGAATTTAAATAGAATTCCTATTTGAAGATGTATATGATGTAGCGCATTTACCAGCAACAAATTTCGATACAGCATTTCCGAAAAATTATGTCACGAGCGGACAACTAACATCTTTTTTATGCATGAAAACTCTCTAAGTTGCTATTGCAAAGAAAACAAAAAAACTTCTCTTTTTATTTGTAAATAAAGTAGTCATATTTTTACATCATTTATTTGAGTTGATTTTCGTTATAAAATAAAGTTACTTTTTTTTATATTATCTCGAAAAAAATTCTAGTTACATTTTATTCATAATTTGCTGCAATTAATTGAACATATTTTATTTTATTAAATTTTAAACACATCAATTTGCATTTATCGCTTAGTTTCAAATAGCTTAAGCATATTGCTTGTTTTTACAATTTTACTTAATTGTAGAAACTAGTCACCATTTTACCAGTATTTTTTATTTTATTGAAATTGTTATTAAGTTATAACTCCAGTATCAATTTATCAAAAGCATAATTAAACATCGAGGTATTACTTGCTGATTTTTTAAATGTCTTTTTGAATGAAAAATATAAATGTGATGCTCTATCTTCTTTACTTTTTAATTCAATTCTAATAGTTCTTGATAAAAAAAAAGATAAAAAAAAAACAATCCAGCTCATAATTTTTCACAGTAAACCTTGAAATGGAATTTATTTCTATCCAAAGAACCTTGCTAAAGTTTAACAGAGAAAGATTAGTTAGATGGTTTTTACGTTCATTTTATTGATAAACTAAATAGAAATAAGCGGATTTGGAATGTTCTTTTTTCTGTATATATGCATTGCTTTTTTCTCTCTACTGTGATTTGCATAACTTGCGTATTTGTATAATACCGTGCTTTTGCTGAATTCAAGACTTTTCCTAAAAAAAAGGTAAATGAGCTTTTTCAACAATAATTAATACAGCACTTAAATTCTATTTTTGACCACTGAATGATTATAATTAGTGTGTCAACCTTTTTAAACACACTGTTCAAAATAGAAAAGCAATAAAAAAATTAAGAAAATTATTGCGTGACAGCTACCCAAAAGCATAAAATGTAGAAAACACGTGTAACAAAACGCAATATAAAATACAGCACGCATTACTGAAAGAAACACGCAATCAAAATCGAATGGGAATATTAATTCTTTTAAACAACAGAACACATGAAAATACGCTTCAGTGTAACAATCTGGTTACGTATAAAGGAGCAAAATGTATTGTTTAGAAAGAATGCAAGATGTCAACTTTTTGCATTTTTTTAGTAATCTATATAATTCTCGCGATCAGTTAAGATTACTGTATACGTTTCTCATGATGTAATGAAATTATAGATAAGATTTTCAAAAATATTGGTCTGTTCCCGAAGAAATCCTAGCTTCTTATCCCGAACAGTAAAAAAGATGACTTAAATTTCATACCAACACATCCTCCAAGTATGTCCTGAAATTTCTCTGTTGAACTTTGGCCAGAAAAAAATGCTGGCTACTAAATATGCTGCATTGTTTCAGTTTCATGCATATTCTCAACAAGACCAGTTGTATGAGATCTTCCATTAATATCTCATATTTTTTCAGTGGCATGACAGCCCTAGTTGAGCCCTGCTCTTCTCAAGAGTATTTCTGCAGGCCTCATTAACATTGGCCATGGTTTTCTAATTGATCATTCTTAAAATTACGAAATCCTTTTCAAGGCAGTCAACCCATCTAAGATTGGAACAGCTCCTAGCTCTTGTGCCCGAAGGCCTGGACAGGAATATTTTCTGCGTTGAATGTAAAACCTTATACAACATGTATTAAAAGAAAGGAATCGTCAAAGGCTGAAACGTAAGATATGATATGAGATCTGAACATTTCGTATTCATTCTTTTCTAATGAATTGTCATTCCGAATGATACTCAGGTTTAAATATCCACCCAAGTTGATTCCACTGGCTATACTATTCACCTACTTAGTATATTATATAATCTTCCCAAATTATTGATTGTTATTTCAGGCTTCACTTATCTCGATATTAAAACACATATATTGTCACCCTCTAAACTGAATCAAGAATAATCTATAAACACCATTTCATTCCAATCACTTTCTGTCTAATCTTGATGCAAATCTTGATCCCAGCTTTTTTGGCTCGTACGATATCTTGAGATCAACAGAATTCACACCATTATCCTTAAGTGAATGGAGACTATCGAGATGAAGCCAATTTTTCAGATTATTTGGCTTGAGAACCTTAGTCCTATATGCAAAAAAATCCTATGTAGCTAAATAGCATTACCAGTTTTGTATCGACATGATGCCACCAAGAAATATTTTTTTAATTTTCTGCTGTAGCATATATACAATCATGTTCTGTCTGTCATCCCTTACTTCTTTGAATTGATTTTATAGTCTTGAAATTAGAATTTTTGCCACTGTCTATCACCGTTAAACTATGTCGATTCAGATTCATTACAATACGTCAAACTAAGAATACCGGTAAATCCCATTATCGTAAAGTTTTCAAGAAATTTCTTAAAACAGAAATTGAACAATTGAATTTCATAATCAAGGTATAAATAAAACTTCCGTGAAATCACGATTTTTGCATTGACATATCTTTTCTAATTTTTGACATCATGAATACTGATTTACATGTGAAATTTTGTTCTTTTGTTTTCTGCTACTTTTGAAACTATAGATGCTTTATTTGCGTAAGTAACTGCGTAGTTCCGTTAAAAATATTTGTCTTCTCTTATTGCCGAGCTGGCAGCCGAATGGTTAGCGCTCTTGCCTTCGGTTCAACAGTTCGTGGGTTCGAATTCCACCTTGGGCATGGATGTTTGTAGTGGTTCGGAATCCACCTTAAACCGTAGGTCCCGGTCTAATTAGCCCTCGTGTGCAAAAAATGACCGTTGAGCGACAAACCAATCCAATCCTTCTCTTATTATTAAGTTGTGTATGCAATTAAAACTATTTAAGACCTGTTTCAAAACGATCAGTAATTTTTTAATTTTTATATACAACTAATACTATTTTGACAAATTTTCGCTCAAAAGGATCCCTATATTGAACATAAATTTCATTCATTTATTTGGAGTTTTTTTTTTACTTTAAGTAATATGAAAATTATAACTAAGATACCCATTTACACATATTTTAACAACTTAAACAGATACTTGAGTTAATATTCAACCTCATATCTGGATTACTCTTGAAATGAGCTCAATTCAATTCAAAAAAACAATTCCAGTTTAAAAATGTCCACTAGGTTTTGTTTTATATGCAAAAATGGTAAATTTAGACACGAAAATAGCCAATGAGAAATGCTTCATCAATTCAATCAGTTCAAAAAATTAAGAAACAGTCCTAGTTTTAAGCATTACGCTTTCTTAGCTTTAAGCAAAACGTCTTAGCATTACGCTTTCCTAGTTTTAAGTAAAATAAAGGTAAGAATGTCATTTAGCTGTAAAAGGAGCCATTGGCTGTAGAAAAGAAAAACCCTAACATTTTCATTTGTGCAAAGAAGAGAAAACTTTCGGCAAAGTAGATTTTGTAGTAAAAATTCACAAATATATTCATATTTCAGTCTGAGGTTACTAGCTTTTACATTTACGGTGAATGATGGTGGTGGCCTGGTTGGTTGAGGCGTCGTTCTCGCAATCGGAACGTAGTGAATTCGAATCCCGGCTTAACCAAAAATCCATGAAGCTCACTAATAGCAACTGGGAGACATTAAAACAGGCATTGTTGCAATGTCCTCCAAGTGAAATGATGCCTCTAAGGGGACAGACCAAGTATTGGGGGTTTTCTACTTGGTCCTTGCTTCAAAATCACAAAGACTCCTCCCGGCTGCTTCGGTCTAAATGTTGGAGTCCAACTCAGAGTAGGTACACGGAAGCATGCTGATGCAACAACCACAACATTTACGGTGTCTATTGCAGAAAGGGAGTTATTAGTAAAATTATGTTAAAGTAAAAAGGCTTAAAAGGAATGTTTCAGCTGCGATTCATAAAATTTTGTATCGAAAACATATACAGCATTTGCCAGTATCTGAAAAAAAAAAAAAAAACCAGGCTATGTTAGCGCTATTTGAAATACCGAGAAATTAAAAGCTGAATTTGAAAGATAGTGTAAAACCATGACTTAAATAGTTGTTAGAAACGTTCAAGAACCTGTTGTGGCACACGCACAGTTACGGATATATTACTCTTAATGTAATCGTAAAAATGCATTATCTCAACAGAAACTTTTTTTTTATCATATCATGGAGAGGGTACTCTGAAATATTCTTCAATTCTTCAAATACAAAATCTATCATATTCTTCAAATGTCTTACAAAATCAGCATTCGCAATTTATTTTTCTGTTAATCAGCGACAAGAATGGCTGTCACAGTCCTTTACAACCATGAAATAACTCGTAGGCAAATAATAATAATTTCTACCTGAATAGAAAAGTCATCCTTTAAAACTGTCACATTTTACTAAGAGAACTCTGCAGATGTATCACTAAATTTCCTTACATTTTCCAGTTATCACATGCCTCCAGGATTTGTGATTTCTATTTATAGAATAATGTGATCTCTGATTACCTTAAATAATGGCAAACTTAAATGTGGATCACTTTAAGTGAAGAGCTTCATTGTGAAGGTTTTAAGATATCGCTAGAAATTAGAGAGTTTTGTAATTACTGGTAATAGGGCGTCTTAAAATAATGCACTTCATCAAATGTTGCTATATTTTTTCAGGTCGATTCTCTCAGCAGTATTCATAATATTTTTTCCATACAGAAAATAATCACTTGTGTTGCTGTCACATGTTCTGTTATTGTCTATAAATACTGTGTTCGCTACTAACACTTTTGTATCACTATCACAGAAAGACTTTCCTTTACATCGACCATTTTTATGCAAAGTCTATTGATTCTCAGAATTTGCCAAGGATCTTCGGCTTTAACATTTCACAAGTATATGTGCTTTTGTTCTCTTCTATTTTGTTGTCCCTGTCCACCACATTTGCCAGATTTTGTTTTCTGTGATCTCTTGTTATATAACCAATTAAAAATGTATTTTATCGTGAAGGTGGTGAAATATTAGTCAATTTATGGATCTTTATTATGAAATATGTATGAAACATTACATCAGTCCAGTTTGGATAATCTTTTGTTGAAAGCAGTATATTTGACAAGTACATGATAGAGAACATATTAATACGCTTTCACTAAATTATCATTAATATTAATGATTTCTCCACTTTCTACTCAGATTCAAATCTAGATATTGATTGATAGTTCGTGTCATTTAAATTTGTGTTTCATGTTGTTATTCCTTTTATTAAAAACAAATATTTATTTTCAGATTTTCAAATAAGCCTTTTAACATAAATAAATAAAATACATTTTAGTATAGATAAAATACATTTTAGTATAGACACCAAAAGAAAGATAAATTATAAATAATTCAATATTATTCATAATTTATCTTTCTTTTGGTGTCTATACTATTTTTTTTAATTTCAAAATTTTAGCATATTGTAGCTATTTACAAGTTATACTGAAAAAAATAGTTTAATTAATCTTACCGTTAACATAAAGCAATGATTGGACCTAATATATTTCCATAACATGATTTTTATTCTAGCCCTCTAAGCTAGACTTGTCTTTCAAATTTTAGTATCATGCTATATTAATAGCTTAAAATTTAAAGAATAAAAAAGCAGTGTCTGAATATACACAGCGAGGAAATTAAAGAGCTTGATTTTTGGAAGCTTGTAATTTTTGATATCCTTGTAGTACATGCATGTAGAGCATATAAACTAAACATAAAGAAAGAGATATTGGTATTTTTTGACAAACATTTAGTGGGATAAGTGCGATAAGAAAAACATAAGATTTATAAGTAAATATGTTTTTGGTATTGAATTTTCTAATTTTTCTAATTTTTTGGTATTGATACCATAGAAAATTAAATATTTTTTATTCGTATTTATATGATTCGCATTAATTAAAGGTTATGGAATAGAAGAGACAATTTTCTGATATAAAAACTGAATCTGACTGGCATTTTACAGATAGAATTTGATCTGTAAAATAATTAAATTAACCAACCCTGTTATAAAGTATTGGTATTTTACAAAATATTCCTTCCCCCCATTTGTGTAAACTATCTTTATTATTGTTATATATTTATCTTGTGTAATTTTTTTAGCTACAGGTTTTTAATTGATTGTGTGGAATATTTAGTTACTATAAATCAATTACATAGCTTCATAATTCAAAAAAGGAATGAAAAATATTGTATTGTTTTAGTAAAGAGCATACATTGGTGCATTTTAACAAAAAAAAAGATGTGGAAACGTTTCATGCAGACATTAAAATGTATTATTATTATATGTACTACCATATTCATTTGCATAAGCAAATGATTCTTTCTGTTCTCGCGTATCACTTGAATGATTTATTCTTTGTGTGTTCCCGTCTCATGAAAGAGTTTAAAGTACAAATTTTTGAAAACGCTAGGGTAAAGGTAAACAGAAAAATGTCTACAAAAGCAGAGGTTTTCGGCTTTTTGAGATAAGAAGTTTGGTATTTAAGATAAATATTAATGGGAGCATAGCGTCAAGTTGCTTATAGCTGTAACAAAAATATTTTTAACCCTTAAAAGTAGTTATTTTGTATATAAAGTGCTTGAATTTAATAATTAGTCTATAAAGTATTTGAATTTAATTTTCCCAAAATCCATTTTAAGCAGTCATCGATTTCCTCCAAAATGTTTTCCTAAGTATCTAGGTAAATTTTAATATTAGAAAGTTCTAAACTAAATAAATGTTGCATATATTACTTTATCAGCTCAATAGCACTTTTTAATAATGCAACTTACTAATTTCAAATATAACGATTTAGAGTATAACTATTACTAAATCATAAATGACATTTTAAAACCATAATTTTTTTAATGTTAAGCCATCTGTTCTCTAATGATATGACTAAACATCGCTACAATATGCTAATTAAAATATATACTTTGTTAACAATCAATGTTAAACTTTATCCAAACTTAAAAAAGAAATCTAAAAGTTCAAAATACGGGATAGAGCAATTTCTGCTAGTAAATAATATTTTTCAAAACTCAGAATCGATTCATGATTTTTAGTCATGTGACTGGTACGTGTTTGAATCATGTAATTTTTTATTCCTTAAATCCATGTAATGATGAATCTCTTTTGAGTAATTTATGATCATTTTTCTAATTCACTTCCATCGTGGAAGAATTAATTAACAGACACTGAAACTCAATATATATTTACAAATACATACACGCATATGTGTGTGTGTGTGTGTGTGTGTGTGTGTGTGTAGTTATATTTATGGTGGCTTATATACATTAAAAAAAGGAAGTTAAAAAAATTGAATAATATAGATTTTTTATTTACTGTTTGTTGCTCATTCTATATTATTGTTATAATCCATAGTCTTTAAAAACGAATTTATATTCATGGCTAGCCAGAGTAAATTTAGCCATCAACCGGGTGAGGTCTACGAAACACACATTGGCCTGTTCTAAAACACAGCTCTTCATTTCAGACTGAAAAAAGTAATACGCACACAATAAAATTATTATTTAATTATATTAGAGATAACAAATTAAACAAATTTCAAATTAAATTATGTATATACATACCAGTTACTTTAGTTTAGATACTTACTTGGAAAATTTAAACTTGGATTTTTTTATTACATTGCTGATATTTTTAGTGCTAAGACAATGCCATGTAAAGAACAAAATTATTACGTACGGCGATCGGATTTTTTGAAAAATCTTTACAAATTTGTCTAAAAAATAAAAAATAAAATAATTTTAAGCTAATGAAATAACACGAAGTATAGGCATGATTATTTAATTTCCAGTTTTTCATCTCTATTTAATGAAACGAAAACAATTTTAATATAAATTCATGTTTACTATTTTGAAAGCCTTCTCTGTCTAGTCTAGTAAATAAATCAAACTACTGTAAGTGCAAAAGTCAAATTTCTATTGTAACTTTCTATAATATCTCGTTAAATAATGAAAGACATTTCTGATTGGCTTACAGCTTGGCAAATGTTGTGAAAACAAATGTATTAGGGGAAAAAAACCTCCTATCTTTTGATTAGATGAAATTAACTGCTGATAAATGCACCGAAAGATACGATGAAATGTTTCTTTAAAGGCTAGGCTGCATTGTTGTTCTTATGAAATTAAATCGTTATCTGTAAAATAATAAAAATTATCATTATTTTGACTTTTGTGAGACTTTTTTTAACTTTCAAAAGTACTTAGATCATTAAGGCAATTTACAAAAGAACCTCTAATTCGCATATGAGGTATATAATGGTATATGCATGTGATTAATAATGCAACGCATACGCACAAAGCAAATGAAACAATGATAAATATTTTATCATAAAAGGGAAGATTACACAGCAAATATTTCATCTGGAAATTTCATTTGAGCATTGCCTTGCATTAAGTCCGTGTTACACGTATATTTGATCACTGAGGCATCAGGATTTCGGGTTATCGTTTTTGCCATCGATGATTAGATTAGTGTTTGTCACTAGAAGTTGGAATCAGTGGGTCCAAGAGGTTTCCCTGAGCGACTTGCGCGAACTTAATGTCCTCGCCACTTAAAGAATAGGTTTTGTGTTCTCTCTGCCGTGTTGAAGTCTGTTGCTACATCATGTACGTTGAGTCAGAAATCTGACTCTTGTGTTAGACACGAGCCGCATGAACAATATAATAACCTAAATAGTGAATAATACTGCGATTTCTCTTGACTTTACACCAGAGACATTAGCGTCTACTGCAGTGCATTGAATCATGACATTAAGCACTGAAGTCCCCTTATCATGTTTTCTGATGAATACTGATTCAATATTTTGATAAATTGTTAAGTATGTGCGAGAACTGTGACAAATGAACATTGCCAGCTTGAATTTATAGTTATCATATGAATCCTGATTCTGATGTGATAGTATAATGGGCTGTTGTATACATATCATTATAACCTCTTATTCACATTACCAAAAATGTGGGTATTCGCTATCACATTTCTGACAAGTTGAGACTTGTGATTGTTCTCTTGTCTTTGAGGTTTGCATAATGCCATTTTTCAACGAAGTAATTCAGGACCGAATTGTTATTGCCATTTTGACCATCCTGGATAAAGCGAGTATTCATCCTTTGCTCTATCCATTTCACTCTCTAAATCTATCATCGTCTATTATAAACGTCCGAATACTGCACAAATCTATGCAGTCGGTGATTAATAAATTCTAGCATTGAGTTGAACAAACATAGAATGTTATTCAAATTTAATTCGAATCGATACTCCAAATAATTACAGCTGTTGTTCTTGTAAGAGATAGCAATTTTGGCAACTGAATTTCGGAATAATTTATTCTAAACTATTTGCAACTGATAATTTATTTCTCCCATTATCAAATATTATTAATACTACGCAATAAATATTTTTTCCTGATTTTGTAATTTCAACTGCCTGCAACGTAAAAGGAAAATTATTTCTTAATGCTCTTTAATTAGCCTTTTTTGAATAACCGCTACATATCTATCCGATATATTGTTCATTTATAATAATGAAACAAATCTTCTCCATGAACAAAAATCTCTAAAAATTCCCCAGATCTTTCCGCGCGATTTATTAATTATAATACTCTCTCTCTTTTATATCATTTTATTTTACTGCATCTAATTTCTGATAAATGATTAAGTAATAGGAAAATTATATTATTTAAAATTTTTGCATGACAGTGAGCACACCTTAGAACAGCTCATATTAAAAATTATGTGATTAATATCTTTTCATTTTTCTTATCTTCATTTTCCGAGCAGTTTATTACCTTCTGTATAAAACTTGAACTCTTTTTCTCCAACATGAGTATGAAATAGATGAAAACTGCTACACTATTCTTTTTATGATGATATTAACATGCATGAATCGATAACAATACTATTCATTTGCATACAATACTCAGACACGGTTCATATTTTTATTTCTTTAATACACCGAACTTTTCCATACATTCGCTGTATTACTTTTCGCCATTCTGGTCAAAAACAAATATTTTCAGCCATTTGATACGCTTTTTTTTTTTATCTCAGCTTCAATGAAAGGTTTTCATGTAGTTCAATATTTGGTTTCTATACCTTTACGAATATAATTTTGGTATTTCGGTATTGTTATTTATGTGAACATTTCTAAGGATAATTCTGAAATGAAAATTTGATTTTTATTCCCATAAATTCTTCAGAATGGAAAAATTTCGTTACGATAGAGTCAATATTGCTCTTGCTTTTTTACTTACAAAATTTACTTTTACGAATTAAAATTAAATTTAATTAATAATTTTTAAATTTTTTTTGAAAAAATCTTTTAAGCGTAAAGTATGTACCCAAATATAGCTAGAAAAATATTGTTTCATGAGGAATCATTAAAACATTTTTCAACTTTTGATTAGTATATTTTATTAAATTAATCATAAAATTTAATAAAAATATGTCATCAAGAATAATATTTCATTTCAAAAATGCTTGTTCCCCAAATTTAATCCAGATACTTCTTTTTTAATTAGTAATAAAATATTTGTTTATATTATTATAACATTTGCATGTGAAGTTTGCCCTATTAGCATGTTTTGATTTAATGACGTACATTTTTAATGTTCAATTAAATAAAAAATATGCTATAACTTTGCAACGAAAAGACATTGGACTTATAACATACCGATGATTTTATATATTAAAATACTATTCAATCATTTCTAATGTTATTCTGAATGGAATGATTCAAAATGCTTTGCTAAATTAAAATGTTATATGTATTAGAGTTCTCAAAATTTTACAGTCTCATGTAATATAATTGTGACTTATTAAATTTTCGAGCTCATAATATTTTCGCGTTGCTTATTTAATATTTAGATTATTTTAATTTAGGAGATTATTTTAATTTACAGAATCATTTGATGTTTGCGAAATTTTTGTCTCCCCCCCCAAGAAAAAAGGCTGATGATATAAAAATTCTACTCAATTTTATAAATTAGTAATCAAATAATGATTTCTTATTATTTTCCATACCCTGTTTAAGAGAACTGTATTTACGGAACAGTGAAAATCACATCATTGATTACCACCTTTCCACCTTATATGGAACTCTTTCGAAATAATTAATCGTTCAAAAATATAAATGTAATGATTTGTAAGCAAAATCGCCAATTTGTGTAGGTAGTAAAAACTGCTTACTCTAGGTCAATGATTTGTAAATAATTTTTTAAGAATATTTGTTTTACTACAATTATTAATTAATTAAAAAGTTTGTTGAATTTGAAAATTAAAGTAAATGATTCCATTGAATAAGATGTACGTTTTCTAGTAAAGCACGCACTTCAACATAAATTATGAATTAAAGTAAATAATATTTTAAAAATCCTTGTAATTTAAATGAGAATATAAAATATATTATGAATGCGAGATATAAATTTCATAACAACTTTATATTTTGCTGATAAATGTATGCAATTTTTAAATATAAGCCCCCAGCAATCTGAAATTTTTGATAAAAAAAATATTTCAGCATATTTATAAAATTATTAAATCAAAAGAAATTTTAATTTTTGAAGCATAAATACTGTCGTTAATGAAAAATTTAAATACATTTTTAAAATATCTGGTATGAGCAAGGTATAGAGCACAAATACATTATACCCAACCTTCACTTTCACAGTTATTTTGGTATCCGATATGTACCTCAAATTACATAATGTGTTTTGTATAAAGTAAGGCATTATATTATGTTTTTAAGTTTAAAATTCTAGTTTTTGAAATAAGGCAAAATATATATCTTTTTAATGATCCCTATATTTATTTATATTTAGTAAAATTTTGTAATATTAACAAACATTTCCCTTGATGTTTGCGTACTGTAAAAAACCAAAAAAACGAATTTTAGTTTTAACTTTGACATTTTTCTTATATTTTTCATTTCCAGAAATATTTTATTTCGAGTATAAAAAATTTTAAATTTTATTAATTATTATCATATTTAGATTTAAAATAATTACTTAACTTTAACAAAAATACATTAATTTGTAACTTTAAATCATAATTTATTTTTTATTTATGCGATTTACGTTATACAAAAAAACAGAATTGAAAACTCATAACAATTTTAAAAAAGTAATATTTGAATTTCAAATCCTTTTTTCAAATCAATTTCAAATCCTTTAATCATAGCAATTTTAAAAAAGTAGACTGAAAAAATAAAACTTTGTAACACATACACAATATATTATTAATCACAATAGTTATTTAAATTGTGCAGAAAATTGTGGTTCACATATAACACAACTTGAATCATGAAATGCTTGAACATGCATTAACATTACATTTGTCGTTAATTATCTACACTGGGGAATTTATTATGATTAATTCTTTATTTTTTATATAGTTCTAAGTTGTATCAAGTGACTTGAAGATTTTCAGCAGTACCTCCATATACAGTATTGTTGTTTTGGAATGTCTGCCGAGAAGTATTTTATTTTTGCTAAATAGTGAGAAAGTGCTGTCATTCTAAAACCATATGGTTCGAATTTATGTTACACCAAAAAAATCGTCCGTAAAGTTCAGTAATATACTTTTTAGAATCTTTCTTCATAAAATACTGGTCATATTACTTTCTGACTCCAAAATATCACAGGAGATATTTAGAGAGCATAATAATTGCAATCTTACTAATATTCTTCTTACTATTTTCCGGTTACGCCAGTAATGGTCTTTTTCTGTATCTGATACATCCATTCTAGTTAATGCAGATGTTTTTAAAAATCTCCAGTTGTATAATGCATGTTTTTATTACAATGTTGCAAAAATTATGTTATTCAACATCTCTTAGTAATAGTACCTTTATTGCAAATATAACGGAAATGAAAATCAAATCGGCTTACAATTTGACAAACACAAAAATATGTAAGCCCACAAATTCCATGTCTCTCTATCTCTACAAAAGAGATGTGATAGAAAAAATACATCTTCGAGCTTTTCACTCAAAAGTATCTATCGTAGCTGCAATTGTGACTACACTTATACAATCCATTACCAGTTGTTTCTTAACATGTACAATCGTATTCTGTATTGTTGAGATATCGTTTGGAAAACATCTGACATATTTTGAAGCAGTTTCCTACTTATTCCGAGAACACTCGTCATATACCAACACATCTTGCAATAATCCAATGTAGTACATGTTACCATTTTAAAATTCTGGCAGTTAGAGATGTAACACAGATTACCACATTATTTGAAATATTTCTCTTATTTGCCTTTTATCCTCATAAATGATGAATCACATCCACTTTCATTTGCATTTCTTCAAATACCTCTTAATATTTTACTTAAATTTTGCATTATATGTAAAAAATGAGTATTATGCATTAATGAAACTCTAAATCTTTTTAATAGTATATAATCTGCAAATACATGTCTACAACCAACAGTATCCATAGCAAGAAGTTTTTCATTACATGCATTTCAAAACCAAATAAAATTGAATTCCTTAATTCTAATAAATTTGAATTGAAAAATATCCCAATAGGGTTCTTTATTTCATTACATGTGTATATATGTGTATGAATATAAATTAACTCATGTAAATTTTTTTAAACAGGTCAAGTAGAGTTGACAGGGTTTGAACGATCAAAAGAGGAAAGCGTTACTTCTAAAACTGTACAAAGGGATGGTAAAGAAGTAAGATCGGAATCGAACCCTCAAGAATTATCAGTCAGTGCTCCAGCAGTTGTTGAACCTCGTGCCGCAAAACTAAAAAATACAACTAGCTTTGCAAAGAAAATAAGAGACATGGCTCCGAAAAGTACCGAAAAGCAAGACAAAGGTAAGAACAATATTTTTAAGTAAAATAATTGTTTTGGATTATTCCAGAGAAATTCGTCCTTTGTGATATGAAGAGGATTTACTCAAAATATTACGCTTTATAAATCTCCTCTTAAAGTGAAAATATGAAAACGAGAAATATTTTTCATTCAAAATGTTTGTAGCAAGATTTGTATTCGAGATAAGAATACAATGTGACTCTTAATGATAAACTTGAGGAGTTTTCTCTCCAACAAACTTCATTGGCATAGTATTTATACATGGAAAATCTTTTATAAAATTTGAATTTTAAAAGATAAGCGTTTTGAATTTCTCAATGCATGAAATTATGAAATAAAAAATGCTTTGTAAACAACAAAAATGTGAAATTAAAAACAGTGGGGTGGTGTAAAAATAGTTATTGAGATTTAGTGATGTGCTCCAGTTCAAATGCTTTTTACTTTGTTAAAAGTGAATAACGCTAATTTAATTTAAGCTCAAAATACGAAATTCAATAAATATCACATACAGAAGTATATGTAGCAAAAATGTTATTTTTATTAATTTATACATCAAATATTAATATGTGAATTTTAGTTTTTCCCTTGTCTTCGAAAGCCGAATGGATTTCATTTTAATTGTTATTGGAAAAATTGAATACAGTAAATTTGAAATCAATTTCTTTCTTTATAAGATTTGAAAATTTAATTATTAATTCTCGAGTCTGCTCTCTATATTTGTAGAAATATTTAACTAAATGTACATTTTTAAAATATGAAGTTCATAGCTAGGTACGAAAGAATAGGCACCTGTTTTGGCCTAAAATAATTTCTGCATGTTTTAGAAAAATCTGAACAAATTGTGGTTTTCAATGTTATTTTAACTTAGAATTCCTAGAAGCAAAAAATAGTGTTTTCTTTTTTTTAAAAAAAATCATTCTCAAAATTTTGATGGCATTTTTATGTGCCATACCATTTATTTTACACATTTTCTGCTCAACTGAAATGCATAAAGAATATCCAATAAATCGCCAGAAAAACTAAGAGCAAAATGCTAAAAAATATTATTCCAAGTATCATTTATTTATGTGGCCCATATGTTACATATACAACAAAAATTGCTGCATCAAATGGTTTTACATAGGTATCATTTTTCAAAATTTCTGCGTTCAATAAGTTTAACTTTCTTTGCTGTTTCCTGTCTTCTGTAGCTTTATATAAATTCAAGAATTTTACTTAACTTTATAAATATCAAGGGTATAAGACAAAATAATCAGAAAAATGCATATAATTATCGTACAACTAGGAAGCCATTTGACCAAATTGTATATAATTATAAACTGCACTAACCTTGTACAGTATTTGTGTTTCTTGATCTCTATCTTGATTATAATTATCTTCCTTATAAATATTTGTGAATACAAAAACAGACTTTAAAACTATTTCTCATACAAACCAGCATTTATTTATATTAATTTTCACCAAAAATTAAGGGAAACTTACTTGTTTTTGGAAAACCGTATTTCTGATGCATTTTGCAACACTGACACAAAAAATTGGATCTGACAAATGTCTCGAATCGATTGTGGTGTGGAATCGATAATAGTGGCTACAATTAATGCTTTATGGAGTTCCTCTTTTACAAAAACCTTCTTATCAAAGGAAGCAGACACAAAGGTTGCATGCCAGAAAGATATATATTATTAGCTCTTTCCCTCCTCCTTCTTAAAAAAAAGATTTCAAATACATACTTTTGTTTAATTTTAAAACTACACTCCTAACATCTTATTTTAGATAATTGTGAATTCATGATTTAGTGCTTGAGGGGTCTGTACTTAGAAATAGATTAACAGATAGAAAAAAAATGATATTTTGATATGCATAAAGTGCATCTCACACGTGATCTATGGCTAAGCTCATTCTCCCTCATATCGTGTAAAAATAAAATTATTTCCTCCTACTTACTAAAAAAAATTAATATATATTTCAACTTATAGCCGTCATATACTGAAATAAAATAATGTTTGTCTAAGATTTTCTTTTTTTAGAACAAAAATAAAACCTTTATTGATTTACTGAATGGTTGGAAGATACTATTTTGCCGAAAAAACAGCAGTTTGTAATTGGCTCATAGCCAGAAAGTAATATCCAAAAGTAAAGAAATGCGCGCGCTTTCATTGTCTGACGTCATTAACTTCTTCACGCTTTGTTTCATCAAATTCCAGTTGAAAATGAATTAACTTTTTCATCTGTCTTTCAACCGAAACAGCCTTAAAGTCCCATACATTTACCCCTTGCCACCAAGTTATAGTTTTACATCTCTTTCTTTTAAAATCATAAGCTGTTCTAGTTTTTTTCCCAATTTTAATAGTTACATTTTTCTAATAATTAAATTAAGAATTCAACTATTTTATTTAATTACTATAAGCCTTAAATATAAGAATTAAATTTTCATAATTTTAATTAAAGAATTAATTTAAAGAAAATTATAGTTAGAATTAAATTTATTAATTTTAATATCTAGGTGATCTGAATACTTTTAATGTGGACTCAGATGAAAAATTCTTTTTCCATAAAAATATAACTAAGGAGAAACATTTATAATTTTTTCAAAAATTCACATCATGTTTTCTTGCTGAATCCCCTAATAAATGATTTCCGTCTTACAATTAAAAGGATTTAAAGCCGCCGCCGTTAATTATTTTCCTTTTAAATGTTAATGGTTTTCATTCAGGATGTAAAATCTTCGTCATCATATTTCTTTAACTCGGCGGCTATTTTACTGACACTTATTCTAGGATTATCAAACACAAGATATTTAATTTTTATCTCATCTCTTGCTGTTAATTTTTTAAGATGTTCTCTTACTTCTCTTATTGTTTTTAATGAGTTTTTTGTATGCATTCGATTTATTTATATACTGTTAAACGCTTACGCAATACAATTTTTGTCATTTCTACCTGAAACTTTTCATCATTTTCAATAAATTTTATAATTAATTAAATTTTAATTAAATGTTTAAACAGCATAATAAATAAAGCGCTTTTCTTCATCCACTTGTTTTTTTCCGTAGCATGACAGTCAATTTTTCAAATATGGAAGGAAATTTTAAATTGAAGAAATCGAACAAATAGAACCAACTACCAAACTCAATAATACATAAATTAATCATCTAAAAATGATACAATAAATAATTTAGAAAAATCATTTTTACTGTACTGACTACAATAATTATTCTTTAATGATACTATAAATTATAGTACCTAATTTCTTGTTTTGAATTCATGCAAATATATATAATAAAATTTTTAATAAAATCAATCTTTGTGAACAAATGACTTTTTACAGTTGATTACAGGAAAGAAAATGTGTTATAAACAACTCTGTATCTAAATTTTTGCCACTGATTGCATACAACTATGTACTAGGTTTTAGAAAATTTATGACCTTCTAGGATTTCTGCAACTTTCAGTCTTAATATACTTCCCCTGAATTGGCTTACTTTCTAAGGTTACGTTTTGCCCACAAGGACTAATTTGAATAGGACTTCCGTTTTAAAAAGTGGATTGCCAGCCACTCATTGAAGTTATTAAATTGTCTCGAAGTTGTTTTAATACATCAGTGTTGTTATACTTACATTAATTGTTTGAATTGATAATAGTGAAAATGTGAATACATAAAAAATATTCATTTTCATTAGGTTTCAAGGTAGTAGAGACAACCTGTGCTTTGTAACGTGTTATTTATGTTATTGCATTATGTTATGCATTTATGTTACTTTCTCTTATTGTATATTATTCTTATTATTTTCTGTTACTGTATACTATTCGTAATTCGTATTCTGTTATTGTACTGCATAGTTTCGCTAGCGTTTATCTTCGGTACGATTAAGGTTTGATTTTGTAAAAACTGTAAAGTCTGTGAACATATTTCAGTGAAAAATATTTTCATTGTAATTTTTATTAACTACTGAAGTCTGCTTTCCATTTCTAGATAAATCAACCAATTCCTAGAGTTTCTCTTTACTGACACTTATGATTCTCAAATTTAGTCTGATCATAAATTGATTCGTCAAGATGTTCTTACTTCATATAAAAAATTTATAATTTATTTTTGATTACATAAATTCGCTTTAAATCACATTTAATCTAGTACTTCTTTTAGTATTCATATATCTAATATAAAATATTACTTTAATCTAATTGAAAAATTGTAATCAAAATGTACCTAGTTGCTATGAAAGTTCGTGTTATTACATCTATTACAATAGACAATCATTTCATAAAATTGATAATTTTTATGCAAAAATATATTCAGTACACCTAACGGTTTTCTTTAAGCATGTTTAATTTCAGCTAAAGGCATAATTGCTCTTCTAATTCCTTCAAGATATTCGAAAATCATACGTATGGAATACTTTTCTTTCCAAAACATTGCGACTGAAATTCTCCTTTTCTCCATTTGTCAAGAGATTTCTGTAATCTCGAAAGCGAAATTTTATTCCATTTTCTAATTATTTGAGCTAGTTTTCACCAAATAAATATATGTGATTTTTGTGTATTGCTATATTTTCAAGCGCACTACTTAAGCATAATTTTATAAGAAGCTGTTAGACTCAAAATAGTCACTGCTTTCTAATTTCAATATTTTTTTTTTTTGTACTTTCTTTTTACGTCAATTTTCTCGATTTATTAATATATTGTTCCAGCTTTCACAAATTGTAAATTAAATTTATATAATCGAGAAAATTTCAAAACAAAACAAGCACAAATTTATCTTTTTCTTAGTATTTGCTGGTCAAATCTTTTTTCTTGCACCAGATACTTTCCTCCCATTCACGCCGGAACATTTTGTACTTTTTCATATTCTTTTGCCATAAAGCATATATTTTCAGAAAATTTTCATTTAGCCGTATTTCTTCGCAAGAAAATTTTGGACTTCATATAATTTGGTAAATTTTCCAGCTTAATTCTTGTATATTTATTGTTCTATACAATCGAAAGTAAATACAGATGCTAGAATGTCAGTTAGTACCAAAAAAAGTTGTGAAGTGAAAAGAAATGACTTAAAAAAAGTACTGGGAAACAAAATTAAAGCTAGGAAAGTAAATGATGGCATTGACTTCAATGTCTTATATTTTTATGTATACTGATTATCAGATTCAAGCACATACTTAATGATAAATTTGCAAATATAAACAATTCAAACATATATTTATTTAAAAAAAAATTTTTTGCTAAATGTTTGTCGCCATAAAATATCTATCATATAATCCGATTCGATCGACTTTTTAACAATGAAAAAATGGTAACGCGAATATATGCATACATCTGTAAGCAATGAGAATACATACTTTTCAGTATCATGAATCTCAATCTAGATTGCATGTATGCTCAAGGTGCGCACAAAGTCATATTTTATAAAACGATATTGAATAACAAGAGAAGACTAAATATGAGGAATAAGCAAAACGAAAATCCAAAATTATGTTTTATCTTAAAATATGACGCATTTCAGTAATTTCAATAGATTACGTGTTACGTAAATAAAGGAACCTGTGTACAGTTCTGCTAATTTATTTATCCGATCACTACATTTAAAATACTTATTTAAAAGTAAGAATATGGGGTTTTGGAGAAATATGGGGTAGCCATAAATAAAAATTTAAGCATGAACATAAAAAAGGATTTGGAATTTGCTTCAGAAATTTTACATAAAAATTATATGTAATAATTCATGATTCATTTGAAATTAATCGAAATTGTTAAATTTAATTTACGATAGTAGAACTCTGATGTCCCTTCAAGATATTAATTTTTGGTGAGATTACTCTAGAATGAAGTAACCCCTAAAAAACTAACTGTTGTAAAAATTCTAAGCATGTGTTCTAGAATTTACAAGAGCATTTCATAAATTCTTTTACATATGGATGGAACTTTAAAATTAGATGATTTAAAAACTATAAATCTCTCTTTGCATTAAAGTTAGCTGAAAATTATGAAAAAATGCAAATAAAATTTAAGAATTTTTCTGGTTATTTTGATAAAAAGTGAAGTCTAAATAAAATTATTATTTATGAATTCTTGACGACAAGTTAAATTGGTTATTTATAATATATTTTACATGTTAATTAAGAAGTCATTCACCAAAAATATTTACTATCCTAAAGAATTTGTAAAAGTTGATAAATGGAATTTTTATGGACGATATGGAGAAAAAATTAAAAATACGAGTAAAAAATCTAGTATAAATTGTGTAATATGGGTTATCAGAAGTACTTGAATTAATGCAAAAAGTCACGTTCGTCTTCTATTACAAGCAATTTATCTGATAGTTAATTACTTTATTTTGTTTTAAGAGACCTCAGATTAATACTGTGTGATCGATTCGATTAATTTTATGTGATGATTCGATTCGAATGTTAATGACTCGTATTTTGTCAATAAATGTCTAAGCAATGCTGCAGAATTTCTCTTTTTTTCGGGCTGTAAATGTTAATCACAAGCATTTATTTCTTATGAGCATTTTGAAGGGATCAACTAAAAATTTCGTAAAACGTTTAATTTAAGAAAGTTTAAATTGTTATAGTGCTCTGAAAAAATTTGTTTTAAAAATTCTTGCACAATTACTTAAGAGATTTTTTCTGCAGTGATGTTTAAAAAATGAATTCTAATTTGAAAAATTCCCAACTGGAATAGTTTTATTTTATTTACATTTGCGTTAATATAAATATCTCATATTCTTAAAAAATCCAATAATAATTAATATCAAAATTCGATATGAGTAAATATTATAAAATGAGAATCCTCCCATCATATAAATTAGGAAATTATACTTTATACTTATTATTTCAGAATTCAAAAAGAAAAAACAAAATTTTTATTGGAAAATTTTCTGTACAAATTTCATAAAACTGCTTTAAAATGCCTCTTTGTTTTTTTTTTAAATAATTGTAAAATAATTTAAATTTGAAAATATTTAAGCTGTCAAATAATATCGATAGATTTGAGTCCATTTTAACTTTTCTATATATATATATAAGAAGCAGAATATATAAATATATATATATATACATATATGTATATATATATATATATATATATATATATATATATATATATATATATATATATATATTGTGTGCGTGTGTGATTATAAATGAGGATAAAAGTAAAGAGTTTAAAATTAGTAAATTTTAAAGCGCATAATTCTACATATGGATGTGTATAATTCTTCAAGGAAACAATTACGAATAGATATAAAAGAATTGCATACATTTTCGAAAAGCATGTGTGTTTATGTCTTGGTTATTCGAATCTCAAAGATTTTGGTACCCTTCTACGTTAATGCCCTTTAATAAAAAAATCTTGAAACATATATATATATAATATTTTACGAAAATTTTCAATGAGATTAGAAAGTTTTATAAATTTATTTACGCATATATGTGGTACATTAAACGATAGGATACAATATTGCATTAAATTCTTAGAAAAACATAGAAGAGATTGTGAACTTTTGGCACGTATGCGAAAAATGCAAATTTGAAATTTTTTTTTAATGATTGTGCGAATATCATAATTTTGTGTGTTCAAATAGCTTCATTTTGGAAAAGTTGTTTATTAATTATTTTATTCAAACAGTAATATATATTTGGTTTTTATCTGAAAAAGTCAATTATTATTATTAGTATTTTTTTACAAAATTTCTTATGTACTTCAGTTGGAAAAATCAAAATCACAAAAATTATGTTTCATCTATTTTAAACAAACATATTGGTCACATTTAAAAAAATTGGGAAAAAATATATGTATATAATACCCCAAATTGAAATATGGAATAATCCAAGTGATGTGATCAAACTGAAAATATGAATCTAATAATGATCGAAGTTATATTCTACAAATAGCAGACCAGGCTCTCCAATTTTCTGGAACCGTATCTTCTAGAGGAAAATATGCGCATCGGCTTAGGAGGGAAAAACTGTGATTTAGAAAAATAAGAATATTTACTATTTACTTAGCTTTCTTTTTGTTTGTTTCAATTACTGTTTTTCCAACACCAAATGAAGTCTCACGTATAGATTAAATAAAAACAACCCGAATGAAGCGAGAAATACTGGAAAATTCCCTTTAGTTGTGAAATTTTGAAATAGTACTAAAGTTGAAACTTCTTTCATCCGCGTTCCAATGTGTTTCTTACCGACGGTCTATCGGTAAAACTAAAAACACATATACGGCATTAAAATAATACTGTTTAAAAAAATAAAGAATAAAAATAGTAAATATCGCTATTTAAAAAAGAAAAAAAAATACGTGAGCATGTAGAAATATAGGGGGAAGGATCTGATACCTTACATATATTTCCTCTGTGTCCAGTAGATAAGCATAGATGACAATTTTGAATGGAGGAAAAAAAGCGCTTATATTACTATTCCCAAAAGCAATACTTTTTCAAAAATGAAAAAGATATATATATACATACAAATATATATATATATATATATATATATATATATATATATATATATATATATATATATATATATATATATATATATATACATACATACATACATACATATATATATATATATATATATATATATATATATATATATATATATATATATATATATATATATATATATATATATATATATATATATAATTTTTAAAGGAAGGAAAACAACATCACAAGCCTCCATTTTAGAAGCGAGAAGAGTTCCGGAAGAGAATTTTTTATAATATGTTCGAATTAATAAGATCATGTTTTAAGCAACTTAACTGAGTTCAGATCAACATTAATTATGGCTTAAGTTAATTTCAAAATGCATTCTAAATTTTGAAATGAAAGCTAGCTTTCATTTTAAGTTGGATCGAGACTAATAATTCCACTGACAGACCAAATAAGGCATGTATGGATATAAATGAAAATTTCTGGAACTTACAATGACATAATTAATTACGGAGCAATACGAATGAGTATTCGTTACTATCTGATGACATTACTTTTTTTTTTTAACTTAGTAAGATATAAACGTTTGTAAAATTTAAATTATAGTCATTGATGTGAGATTGAATATAATATGTTGATTCTATGAAATCTCGACAAGAAAAAAAAAAAAGAAAAGAAAAGAATTTACCATTACCCTCGTAATATTTCGTATGCGATCTTTATTATTAGTCAATATCTATTTTTTTACAAAGGAATAAGTTCACTGGGATTCTTTATGGTAATTTTAATTTAAACATCTTAAAAATATTGTTTTCTCATATTTTAATAATTTATCTCTGTCATAAAGAAATATACTAAAGAGGAAAATCATTTTACACTAAATGATAAACATAAAATACGTGTGTGTTGAAAATTATATTATTTATTGTCACATGTATAATTTTTTTATTGCTAACACAGTTTTTTTCTAATTTTTACCTTACGTTTGAAAGAAATGCAATTTAATGTTTTTCAAACAGCTAAATTGGGTTGTTAATAGTGAGGGGCTATTTTTATGTGGTCTTTTCAAAAATCCTGTGTTTACCATATTTTTCCTTTTTTTTTTCCCCTTGAAACTTTTGTGTTAAGCATTGCAATCAAGCTAAATCGTTGAATGGAAAGTGCTCAAAAAGTAAATCATGTTTTTGATTGCTTTATAAAATGAGATCAAAAGACTCCAATCAATTCCAACAAGAGAGATTGATTTCGCAATGAAAGAGCGTGATTAGAAATGCGTAAATTCCTGCTTCCCAAAAAAGCTTCATATTTCTGCAATCACCTAATCCTCTTCAATCAGTGTACAACACTGTAAAATCAGTATTAAGAATAAAAATATCTATCACATTTTTAGGTATCACTTAAATTGAGTTTTAATTTTCTGCAATATGTTAACTGAAAAACCTTGGGATTAGTAATTCTTAAGATTTGTCTAGAATATCTCTTCATTGGTTTTATAGAGTTAATTCACTTGGTAATTTCTATTAAAAATTTATAGAAACAAATGCTTAATTATCATGTTAAAACAAAGTGTCTTAAATAAGTCTTTAATAAAAAAAGTTTTACAAACTGAATATTATTAAATTTACCTATTAAGCATTATATCAGATCGATATATTTTATCACGTGTTTAATAAGCCATAAATTATTGCAAGTACAGCTTCTATATACAGTATTACATTCAAATAAAACCTTTGCACCGGATTATTAAATAAAAACTTTAAGAAATACATATCATAGTTTAGTACATTATATGAAGTCAAGTAACATGCAATATAAAATGTATTAACATAAAAAATTCGCTCCTATATATTATTAGTTTAGAAAATGAAAATTATAGATTGCTGTCAATATGTAGTCGTCTAAATATTTTCTTATTTTAATTAAACTTTCCTTGAAAATGTTATAATATGTCATATCGAACGTTAAAAAATCTTTTTTTATTTTATTTTCACAATGTTTAAACAGCATTTTATTTCAAATAAAGTATATAACTATAAAATTACTTATACTTAAAGATAATATATAATTACTTAAAGATAATATTAAACACAATATATCCTAATGTTTAAACTACTCTCTATACTAATTATTTTTGTATACCATAAATTACTTGTAAAGTAGGTTAGTATTATAGTTTTTTAAATTTCTTTTTGTAGTAAAAGTAATGTATCACTTATAGAAAGTGAAGTATCCGTGAAAATTACTTGAAATGTAAAAATTGTCATTTAAAATTAAAAAAAATTTTAATTAAATTAATCTTGCCATGAAATTAGAATTTAAAAAGCATTTTTGTAGGGATTTTGTAACTTATAAATCATTATTAATCGTTGTTTTATTTTTACGCCTGCTAGAATATACATAAGCAAATGTTGCTTTTGCATTTACTTTTTCAATTATTTTGCTGTAAATTAAAACTAATTTTAAGTGCATTTCTATGCATAAATCATTTCCTTTACATTGAATTTTTGAGGAATATTTTATATATTTACAATAGTTATTTCAATAGATTGAGATAATCAGAATTATCATTACTAATCTATTTTATTTTCGGCGTTTAAGTTTTAACACACACACATATTCAATTTTTAAAAGCACGCACTTATATATATATATATATATATATATATATATATATATATATATATATATATATATATATATATTTTAAGTCTGATTATTTTCCTGGCTAATAATGCCTTGAAACTGATTTACATAATTTAAATTAATATGCACTTAAATGTTAACTGTATTATCAATTTCTTACTGTTTAAGTGGTCCAAGCAGAAATGTTTTAGAATTTTTCTTTAAAGTTCAAAAATAATTAAAAATTTCCATCAGCAAAACTAAAGTTAAAAAAAACTATTCGACATTATGAGATTTAATTAAAATATATATATATATATATATATATATATATATATATATATATATATATATATATATATATATATATATATATATATATATATATTAGTTGTCTTTCCTTGTGGCTCAGTACGCCCCCTATAGATGAAGCCATGAGTTTTTCCGTCCTCTCATGTTAGGGGTTGCTTTTCTGGCCAGTCCCCAGCTGGTCCATCCAAAATTGTTTCTTTCATTTAGTATTATCCGCCTGAAAGTTGTTTTAAGCAGGCCTTTCTTCCGGCATCCACCTGGTGAATATTAGTTAGAATATAATTTTTTTAAAATATTAATAACAGAAATATGAAACAAAATTTAATTTCTTTTCAGTTACCTTTTATTTCATTGATTGCATCCTACACATTGATTAGTTACCACATTGAACATTGATTAGTTACAACATTAGTTTATTGGAGAGGAAGGTGCCAGTTCAGGTGTCGACCTCGTCACTTGATCGTGGTCCAAAATTACATGATGAACTGTGTCTGGAGATTTTTTTTGTATGTAAAAATAGATGACAGGAAATGTATTGCAAATAACAAATAATTAATTAAAGTTTCATTTACTAGTTTACAAGAGTTAATTTTTCTTGTAGAGAAGTTGATTAAAATATTAGAAAAATTCAAAAGCTTTTAATTTCACAAATCACTTTGCTCTTATGCATTTAACAAGAGCACCTATTTCATTGTTTTCTAATCCTCTCCATATGTATGAAAAATTTATAATTAATAGTATTCAAAAATTCACGAAAAATCACATAACTAATTTATTAGTTCTCATCTAACTATCATAGAAGTAAATAAATGTGAATATAAATTAACAAATTTATTTTTATACTATTATATTCATATTAATTTACATCCTCAAGATAACAGAAAAATTCTACTCTCGTATTTTGAATAATCTCAGTAAACCTGGATAAAGAGACGAGACCGACAACTGAGGTGATATCCTTCTGTCTAGCTCCTACATCACCAATGGAGAGACATTGGTCAAAATGTGTTTGTCCCCTCTGTTAAAAAAATTACTTGCACACTCGAAAAATTACTGAATTACCTTTAAATTCAACCAATTATATCATCAAGCAATTTCTTCAGTGCAAAGCAGCACTCTTTTTTTTCTAAAGTTTTTCCAATGGGGACAACTGAAAAAATTTTTCTTCAAAACTGAAATTAATCAAAATATTATTAAAAAAGAAATATATTATTGCCCTGTCTGATCCCTTTCATTATTATTTCAAATGAAAAAGTAATTGCTTGTAAACTTTTAATTCGTATAATAGTAGTTGATGAATTCGCAAAAGTGGAAAAGGTAATCACAAATTCTTTTTTTTATGTATTTATTATAAAACTTAACTTGCATAGATTTTATTAATAAATACTGTTCATAAAATAGTCAATAAATATAATTAAGGGGTTTCTTTGCTTAAATAATTACAGTTAGCTTAATTCTTATGCATTAAATTATATATCATTTATTGCTCAAGAAACTAATCCTAAATAAAATGTTAGTAAGTAAAATTTTCAAATAAAATAATTACATACATACACACATAGGCACACAAGAAATAAAGTGATCAGTACTATTGCATGGAAACAGTTTCGTATGAAAGATCTGTGTTATTTTTTCTTCATTTGGATTTTCCAGTATCTGTTAATAATTCGTATCTAAATTTTTATAAAAATTTCAAGAAAAATTCTTAACCTTTCAGGATTAGCTAATTCAAGAATAATCCTGTTTTTAGTTCTGCCTTTATGCATGAAGGAATATGAGAATTTAATTTATCTCGTAAAATATGAGCAATATAAAATTGAGGATTCCTCTAACATGCACAGCTAATGAAAATAAATAATTTCTTTTGCCTAAAAGCTTTGATGCATGTTAAGAGAAAAGGAATAAATGAATGAGTAAAATAATTACACACACACAAATCTCGCTGTTTTTAATTTATTGAATTCTTCTTCATGGAAAATGAAGCAATATTTAATGTTTTATGAATAATAATGTTAAATAAATTATTTTACAATTGAAAATCGAATTTTTTTGATAATTAAAAAAAGTTCCTATTTTAAGAGTTTAAATTACACTGACAGTATGTTTCTAGATTTGAATGCAATGAAACTAGTTGTTGTTATGTCTCTTGGACAAACCAAGCTCGCTATGCCTTTGGCAGTGCAAATTAAGTCAATAGAGAGCGTCTTTCGTTTGGATCAGAGCACCACGAAGGTGAAAATACGGCTTTGCTCTTTTTTTTTTTAAGGCGCCTCGTAATTTTGGACCACGGTCAGGTGACGAGGCATGAAACTAGTAAAGTCGTACTAACAAATAAGTTATCACTAAACTGTGCATAATAGAGTAAAACGGTGTTCTTATAAAAACAATTAAAAGTGCAGAAAAACAAGTACTGATTATATATTGTTATATATTTATGTATGTGTGTGTGTCTATAATTTAAATCCTCTCAGTCTACAATTTCACTAAGTATATAAGATGAAAGAAATTAATCAAATGTAGATTTTTGTACGTGTCATGATAATATCTAAAAAAATAATAATTACACTACAGCCTTGTGATTAACAGTTAATAAATTTCTGTTATTGCGAAAATAATTTATGTGCTACGGTTATTTTGCAGATATTAAGTGTTATTGTGATAGTAATATTTTAATGTTTATCAACAATTGCGCATCAAAGGGAATAAAAGTAAAAGATAACGAGCACAGGTGTCAGCAGAAATATCAGTTGACTGCAAAATAAAATTAAAAGAATTCTAATTACAAACAAAATAATATGCGTTAACTAATTAACCTCACAATCATAACTATTTTTGAAGAATAAAAGTGCCGGTTAATACCAGCTGTCATACATTTCCTTAATTTTTAATGTTTTCAAATTTGGGAGCAAGAGATAACGCTTCAGATGTTAAACATTTTGTTAGTACTGTGCTTATAATAAAAAGCCCGCGAAATGTCTCTCAAATGTGTTTTTTTACTCTGCGTCTATATCCCCTCTTTAATTCATTCATTGGCGGAAACCAATTTTAGGCAGAGAAAGTTGGCTAGCATCCGAAATGTCGTCATCAGTCGAGTAGCGGATGGACGTAGAAGGATGATTATTTTGCTTCATCAATTCAGCGGGTGGGAGCAGATATACAAGCTAATTGCATAAGTTGCGCCGGCGCGCAAGCTCTCCTTCTTGTCCCATAATAGGTCAGATAACTGGCAGCCATTTTGCCAGATGAGTATATGTACGATTGTCAAAGAGTACCCCCTTTACTAAAGGATAGTAGGGTGAAAAGATAAGAGTATATTAAAATTTGCTGTCTCGATATAAATTAGACTTTCATAGATGTGTTTATGACATACAAGCGTACTATATTTTCAACAAGAAAACTTTTGTCAAAAAATTGTATTTAGTGTAGTGCGGAAGAATACACGAATTCAAGCTCTGGCGTTTCCGTACCATGGTTTTGAGGTTTATTCTGATGAGATGGTTGTGAGAGAGTGCTTTGTGCCCTAATGTATTTATTTGTGACATATTTTATTACTTATTCACCCTACAACTAAAACTATATTCGATTTTTTACTAACTTGAGGATATCTGTTCATATTACAAATATGGGAAACACGGCGACTGCTAAAAAAGGAGATCCAGCTGAAAATGGTAAGTAGAAAAGGAAAAAAAATTGTTTTTGTGTAATCAAAGTAGTCAACCAATGCTTGGGATTTTTAAATCATCTGCGAAATTACTAACTCATAACTAATTATATTCTAACGAATATAATGTATGTTCTATAAATTTCAATTAACACCTCTTGTTACTGCTTGTCATACTTTCTCAACCATATATTCTACTCTATTTGCAGCTCTAATAGCTTTAATTATCTTAGTGATTAGAAATCTCATTAAAAATACATATTATTAAACTTCGGTAAGACTTTAGAGAGTTTTGTTATAATGGTTCTGCTTTCCAAGTTTTCCTGTTTTTTTACTTTCGTTTTTAGCACCCCCCTCCCCAACATCGTTACATCATCACTGATCTTCTAAAGTATTGTTTTGCTTGAAAATATTGTAAATGTATATTTTACGTAAGTACGATTGTGATAATTTATGTAAATTGTTTCTTGAGTATTTCCGAAAATAAATTTGCTTTTAACATTGTTGATCGGGGCAACCAGCTGATGTTTACCAACAACTGTCTGAAAGTGTAAACGAGCATAGTTTCTTAAATGAACAATATGGAGCAAGGATGCTCCTTTTAAAACACTTTCATTGGATTGATATTATTAATTAAAACTTTATTTCTATTTTTTAGTATTTAAATACACATTTTTTATTAAAATACACTTTTTAAAATTTTTATATTTTCTCTGATTTAGATATGTCAATATTTTCGATTTATGTATTGTACATTTTAAAGTGTTGCGTTAAAATTTTATTTAAAATTTATCTTATATTAAAAGTCTATTTAATCTAAACATAAAAATGAAGGAATTTTGAGTAGTTATATATATATATATATATATATATATATATATATATATATATATATATATATATATATATATACTATATATAAAAACTTTTCTCATAAGTTAAAAACTAGAAATATGAGATTAAGTTAAAGTTAATAGGAACCATAAAATTCATAAAATGTCATTTTTGAAAAATAAAACTCAGTATTAAATGTTAATTTTCCTTTTGTGTATCTTATGGAAAATGTTTGAATTTAGTAAATTTTTTATTAAATATTTATATTTTATGTTTAATCAATTGTAAATAAATCTAAGTTATTAGCAGGTGTCGGTTAGTTTTTTTATGTATGCGCTGTAAGAGTTGTTAATTTATTTGTATTCTATTATAAATAGAAAGTTATCTTTGTTTTCTCTAGTGGGTTTATTTTTGTTTTCTTTTAAAAAAATCATATTTTAAAAATATTTACCTTTTAAAAACAGTATACTTCATTGATCTGTACTAATATTGTAATTAATAATTTTGTTAGCTGAAAATTAAATATGTGAAAAAATATGGAATTATTTTTATCATTTTTATATTTTAAAATATTAAAAATAGGCAATACATTTTTTTAAATTTTAAAAATAATTTTAATGAATTTAATCTATGGAATGAGTTAGCTTTAAAATATTAATACAAGCCATTTTTTGGAAGTTAAGATTTAATTTCACCTTTTATGAAGCTTATGACTTATTTTTATATTAATTTGACTGAATTTAGTTCTCATCTATAAAAGAAACTGCAAGTTAATCTTACATGCTTATATTAACCATAAGGGGTTTAGGTACTTCATTTGTTTAAGCTTGTTATTTTTTATTTTAATTTTAAAAACTTTTGGTAAGCTCGATGAATTTTCCTAGTTTGCTTATAACTTTTCAAAATGGGTTACATGCTTTTAAAACATTTTTCTTGCTTTAACTCTGGCTTTCTTTCATAAACACATTTGTCAGAATTTTCTGCTTTAAATCATTTTGAAAAAAATCAGTGTGTTGCTGTTAATTTCATGTAAATCAAAACAAATACATATGTCTAAATAAAATTTATTGTAATTTTGTGCCATAATATTTTTTTTTTTTATAAATTGTAGTATTTGAATTAATAAAAAATTTTCTAAGATTTAATTTAAGGAATTTTTTTTTTAAATTAGTATGTGTAAGGTAGTTGTGTAATTGTTGTAATAATAAATATAAAATCTATAAATTATGCTGCATAAAAATTGTTTAGCTAAGTGCTGAAGAACAATACGTTAAATATTATTTTTGCCAATGTTTATTAGATATTGTATTATAGTACAAGATACAGTGGTATTTTATAGGTTGTAGAAAATTCTTCTGTTTTCATTTGCATTCCACTGCCTAATTTGTGAAAAATACTTGAATTTTTATATCAGTTCTTCCTATTCTAGCTTTCAATAAAGTAAAGTATATAAATATTATAGGTTTTAATATTTACAATGATCAATAGCAGTGTGTGAGGAAAAATGGATCTTAATTTTCATTATATATTTTTAATTTTTCTACCTTTACTTTCAGTACTGCTGTCCATCTCCTACTTTGTATCTTTTGCTTATTTCATTTATATATATTTTTTGTATTATCTATGACTTATATTTTAGGAGAAAGTTTATAATGGCAAAATTTTCTTCCTTTTTGAACAATGAAGTTTTGCCTTTTTTACTTTGTATTCTTTACAAGAAGTTACATTGTATTACATAGTTTTACATTAAATATTACATAGTTTTTATAGAACGTTTTTTTTTTTTTTACCTTCACCAGATAATTTTCCTCATCAAATTAACTATTTAAGTAAGAAAAACTCCCATTGTGTAATACTGAGCTGACAGCTAAATGATAATTGCTCTTGGTTCAGCAGTTTGAAGGTTTAAATCCCACCCCATGCTTCGATATTTGCTGTGGTTTGGAATTCACTTCATACTGTAGATATTAATCTAATTAGCCATTGTGTATAAAAAAATTATGATTGATCAATAAGCAAGCAAGGCCCACTTTGTAAAATCTGGTCACTTAAAAGATATTTTAAATATTTGAAACATACAAATCTTAGAATTTTTAGGAATAAAAACTATATTTCATATTTTCATAGATCATGCAAATAAAACTAAATTAAAATATTTCATAGAAAATTATTAAATGTAATTTTATACCTAAATATTGGTTTTTATTCTTATTAAACTTAGAAAAATTATGCCAAAATTATACTTTTGTTTCAGTAAAAACTTCTAATTTCTTGGAATGCACTGTAAACTTTAGGTTTATACCTGCTTAGCTGGCAGCTCAATAGTTAGTGCTCTTGCTTTTAGTTCAGTTGTTCACAAGTTTTAATTCCACCTTGGACATAGATGTTTGTATTAGTTCGGAATCTACTGTAAAATGTAGGTCCCAGTCTAATTAGCCCACATATGTAAAAATTGATTTGTTGAGCAAAAAATAAACCAAATCTTATGTCTGGTTCAGATTAGCTGTAATATGTAAAAGTTTACTGTAGAGTGACAGACTAAACTCTATCCTTTGAGCCTTTTATTTATCTTATACGTAAAAAGAAGTATTTAGATGCCTTTCTTACCTAATAAATATTTACACATACACAACATATGTTTTTAGTGAAGCAACTTTTAATGAATGAGTTTTTAAAGTTTAATGAGTGAATTTTTATGAGTGAGTTTACTTTTAATGAGTGAGTTTTTATGTTGAGAGGTGAAAACATTGTTTAGCTTTATAATTAAAGACTAACTATATTATTTTTTACATTTGTGAGACTAATATGCTTTTAGTACAACAGATTGAACTCAAACTTCCTTAAATATGAACTCGGTCAAAGGAAAATGTATTGTTCATTATAGAACATATTGTGTGAAGGTTTATTCTAATTCTAAAAAGAAATTGTATGATTAAGTTGAAAAAATAATTTTTCTATAGGAATTTTTTATTTTAAGAAAAATTTTAAGAATTAATATTTAAATTAAGTTGAAAAATATTTTAAATTCAGTAAATACAAATTTTGAAATTTACTAAGCAATATTCTAAAGTAATAGTTGTTCTTAAGAAGTTTCAAAAAATATATATATACCATGTGTAATGTTATTTTACATGAACTGAACTAGTATTTAAATATAGCAGGTTATCATTTCCCCAAAAAAACTAACTTGATTTCATCTGTAGTTATTTGCAAGAAATTATGTCGTAAAATGTAAATTCTAGATTTTAATATTTTTTTAAAAAAGAACTTGAATTTGATATAACTTATTGTTTAGTACCACAATTTTGTTCTATTTTTTCAGGTGTAAATTGTCACGTTTAATTTCTTTATAAATAGAGAATTATAAGCAATGTGCAAGAACCTTAAAAAATGAATAATATTGATTGCTTCCAAAATTTTTCTGGATTGTCATATGCTAAAATTATATTAGCTTTTCACAAAATTTCTATATTTTATGTGGATATTTTAACTTAAAATAAAGAAATGTTTATATCTTATATATGAAAAAGCAAGAAAAATTACTTATATTCAATCTGAATTAAATTCTAAATTGTGCTTAAATTATATTCTCTCTTTTTCTTATAGAAATAAAATAAATCCTTAAATATTCTATTTTTCAATGGATATTATATCTTATTTCCAAAATTTAGTAAAATTATTTTGTGTTTAATTCATAGCCATATTTAAGGAATGTTCTTTGGTTTCAAAATTAATTTTTAATATTTATATAGCTATGAAATATTTTTTTTAATTAGCCTTAGTATTGATTTAAACAAATCATTTATATTTACGCTCAAGCTGATAAAATTATTTAACTACTTTTCTGTGTGTGATTTCTCATTCATGGATACTCTATCCTTCTAGAAATTCAGTGCTCTATCTTTCAGTTCAATAGTTGGTTTGTTCGAATCCCACCTTGGGTGTGGTTATTTATAGTGGCTTAGAATCAAAACCACTGTGAGCTCCGATCTAATTGGTACTAACGTGCAAAAAGTGACCTTTGAACGAAAATCAAATCTTATATAATGAAATGTTATTTGAAATACTTTAACTGATGTACACAGAAAATTTCTACAGTTTAAAATACACAATCCTGGAGAAAATTGTTGATACTTTATAATTAAAAATGCAGCTTTACTATCATATCTTTTTAAGCGACCAGTATCAGTTCTGTTTTAATCTAACACAAAAATTTGTTGAATTTGAAGTTTTGAGAGTAAGTTGATATTTTTAAATTATGAATCAAATATTGCTCATATCAATTAAGAACCAAATAAAAATCACACATTTTAGCTATCTAATTGTCAAAGAAAATGAAATTTTACTCACTGGTGTAGCTTTCGTACAATTAGAGATATTTTCAATTCTCTACCAAAAAAAGTTTTATGAGATACTGAACTATTACAAAAATTTCATGCCCTTTATCAAATTATGTTTTAAAATATTAAATTATAATAAAATAACTAGAAACTTAAGTTATTATCGTGAGTGCTTATATTTTTTCAATAAATGTTATTTTAAGCTTAAAAATTAAAACATTTATTGAACATTGGCTTCTAAAAAGGCATTCGTGTATGCTATGTTATCAGAAGAGGTCTACTCCTATGTAATAACAATGATTCAATAACATGAATAATATTTTTGTATAATTTTTTCTTAACTAATCAATGGTATAAGTCTTTAAGAAAACATCCTATTTCGTACAACTGGGTAGAGATTAACAATAGAGTAAATATTACTACCGTAATCATTTGAATAACATTTTTAAATATTTGTTTCTCTTTAATCAAATAGAAAGTAAAAGATAAAAAAATATAAGATCATATTTTATTTAAATATCATGATAACATATTAAAGGACATGATGCATTTAAGTTTGCACATATTTAAAACCTATAACAAAAGTAGTTTTTAACTGTATAGCATGCAGAAAAAATACACACACTTAATCAAGTGTACTTCTAACATAATATGTATGTGGGAAACATTCTTAATTGCTTATAGAAATTATAAAATTTCAGACTTCAGGTTTATAATTTACTTAAATAAATCAATACTTTCAATTTTGTGAATCTTCATTCTCTGCATCAAATACTACTACTAATTAGTTAGATCATAAAATGCAAATATTGCTATTAAAACACTTAGATCTACCCTCAACTTCTATGCCGATAGGAAGTTAGTGTGAAGAAATCTATTCTTTAATAATCGTAATTGACCATGATTAATAGACAAGAATAGATAGCCTATTTGAAGTTTCATGGATTGGTAAAAATCATTTAGAAAATTTAATTGGTTTTAAGACTTATAATAAATGTATGAATGATCTCTAGGAAATTAAAAGACTAGCATTAAATTTTTTTTAAATATCCTTGTTTTTACTTATAATTCATAAGTTAACCTCTAGAAATAAAATTTATGAATAAGAGGTTTCAAGGATATTTTTAAGATGCTGGTTTTCAAGAAGTTTATGAATGCTTTCTTTAAAATTATTTCTATTTTTATTCATATATATAAATTATCATAATGATTATATTGGAAAATATTTTATGTTTTGTATTTGCCATTATTTATTAACATTTTTATTGAAATTTTTATTTATATTATATTTTTAAAATTAAGAGTATTTTTCAAATGATAGTCAAATTTTAAATGTATTTATTTTCAAAAGTGGCATAATATTAATTATCATAAGTCTGATATAAAGTTCATGTTTACCTCTTTTATTTATTAGATCTTACCTAATCACTGGATTATACCATGTGGCTGAATTTATGGAAACATAATAATCATGTTTTTAATTCAATAATAATTTTCTGGCCTATGATATTTTTAACAAAAAATAACTTGTAATTAAAAAGTATCATTAATTCATTAAAACTTTAAGAAAATTCATATTAATGTTTATTGTTTCATTTTAGATGATTCATTCAGTTAAATTAATTATAGGGACTTTAAATTAGAATATATATTAAATTCATTAGAAATTTTTTATTAGTAACATTTCCTGAATAAACTTTTTAAGCAACTAATGATGAATTTTGTCCTTGAAATATTTACTTCTTTGAATCTACATTAATTTCACTCTTAAGTATAAATTGTTTAGCCATTTTATTTTTAAATAATTTTCAAACAAATTAAAATATATTTAGATAAATATTCTATTTAGAAATATTTAATTTAATGCTCAGAAAATTAAGTGCTGTTTATGAATTAAGTCTTGCTCCAACTTACTGCCTATCATGATACCAGTAAAGTTTGACCATTTTATATGTCAAATAAAAAAAGGCTATTCATGAAATTTCAGCCTTTTTTTAACTATCTTATTCCTTCCTTGGACTGAAAATTTTGTAATAGTTCAGAATCTTTTAAAACCTAATGCCTCGATCAAATTCAATTTTGTGTTTTATAAAGGACTTTAAAGCAACAAACTAATCAAACCATTATAATTTGTTTCATTACAAAATATTTTAGCTTGCCAAATAAATTTTTCTTTGAAAGTTTCTAGTGAGCTTGCTTTGCGTTAACAGAAAACTGATGCAATTTAAGCGTAAAAGTGTAAATACTTTATGGAAAGGTATATGATTGCAGTTTCTGAAATGGAATATCTCAGTTTCAGTCATAGTCATTGAATAACAGCTGCTGGATTTTATTTCTGCATGCATGTCAGAGTGGACTCTTGAAAGTTTTCAAGATTTTTCTATGTGATACTTAAAACATACATTGCCATGAAAAAACCTTCCTGGTAACAAATCACTTTTGGTGTAGTAAAATTTTCAACAATTTTCACCCGATAAACTGTCTAATATGGAATATCAAAGTATTTAATAAAATACATTTAAATTGATTTTATCAAAACAAAATTTAAATATAATTCAAAAATATGTGTATCTTACTTTTAAATTTTTTTAATTTCTAGATGATTTACAACTTTGTAAAACTTTAGAAATTAAATGAAGTTTTGAAAAAATATGATTATCTATTCAAAATTGTATTTATTCACCATAATTTTGCTTCATAAATCTTTTGCACAATTAGGAAAATTAATATTTATTTTGAAAAAATCATATTAACTGGTTCGAGTTCTGGCCTTCAGTTCAGCAGTTCATAGGAATCGTACCTATAAACTGGTTCAGTCATGGATATTTATAATGGCTGTGGATCCACCTTAAACCATATAGCAGAATTAGCTGTTGTGTAAAAAATGACCATAAAAAAACAAACCAAACCATGAAGAACAGCTTGTTTCTTAAATAAAATTAATACATGAAATGTATCAAGGTGGAAAAGAGAAATATAATGCCACACTAAATCACACTATAGATTACTATGCAAATTAATTAGAACAAACATATTTTTTTAGGAAATTATTCCTTTCTTGGGGACTTTCTGCCTCAAATCAGTTTCAACTGCCTGACTCTAAACCAATTTGGTCATGTGATCATGACATGTCAAAAAATTTTCCTTCCAGTTGCTATAAGAAGAGATTGATTGTTTGAATTATCTGCTTCTGACATAATATTTTAAAAAATGGGTATCACTCCCAGGAAAAGGATTAGAATGTTTATTTCTAATCTTCTATAACTGTGAAGGATATTACTGCAGCTGTTGGAGTTGGAAAATCTGTTGTTCCTAAGACAATTAAGTAGCAAAAATATTTTGGGACAGAGTCTCCATAACAGTAAATGTGGGCACAAACACGAGACTACACCTCGAGCAGATAAATTTCTTGTACAAAATGCTAAAATGTATCCTTGTAAAATAAGTACATATCTTCAGAGAGAATTATTAGCTATTGGGGTTTGTGTGTGAATTCATCAACAGTTCAACTAAGTCTTATTAAAGTTGAAAGATTTGAAAAAACAATTAAAAAAAACAGTTATTAACACCTGCAGTGAAGAGATAACATTTGGATTGGACCAGGACATATCAATCCTGGACTGCACAAATTGAGAAGAAGGATGTTTTCAAATGACTAAACACATTTTTTAACAAGAGCTTCTACCAAAATTTGCTAGGCTAAGTCAGGAAAAACCCATCAGGGACCGACTTCTTATACAAATAGTTAGGCACCCTCAGAAACAGAAATTTTTAAGCTATTTTACCACTGAAAAACCTTGCTGCTTGGTACCTGTTGAAGGGATCATGAACTCTACAAAATTTCTATAATGGGAATAATAATTGTGTCTATAATGCAAAGGCTTACTTGTGGTGTTGGTATCTTTTAACAAGATCTAACTCCATGCCATATTTCTAGGATAGCAAAGAAATTTTTTCAGGATCATAAATTAACTATTTTTGGAAGGCCTGGAATTCTCCTGCAATAAATCCCATCGAAATGTTTTTGGAGTATTGTAAAGAGATGTGTGATTAAAATGTACTGCTTAACAAAGAAAACAATAATTGAGAATGTTATTAAAATTTGGTTTAGTAATGAGATCAAAAATTTGTTCTAATTTAGTGGAATCCATGCCAAATATGTACAGGATCTTATTCAAGCTAGAAAAGGACATATTTTGTTTTAGATTGTTATATTCTGTATACAAGTTAAGCTATACCAATTAAACAACATTTGTAAAAAATTTTCTGTCTCCCCCAATTAATTTTTCATAGTAGTGTGATTGTATTGAGTTCTTTAAATTTAATATTAGTAAAGTATTTTTAATATGTTTAAAGACTTAATAAAAATACTTTCAAAATACTTTTTCCCTAAGCTCAGCTTACTTGTCTACTGGATCGTTATTTCCCTTTCTCTTTTTTTTCCCTTCATCAGACTAATGTATTGTGAAATGCAACTTACCATACTTTTCATGTGGGAAGTGCTGTTTTACACACACAAATCAATATAAAATACAATAATCTTAAAAATTTTGTGAGAGTAAATTCTTTATTTAATATTTCTAACTATTAAAAGTGAATAGATTATTTTATATATAAAGTTGATTTAATGCATCTCAGCCAACTATCCTGTCTGCAACTGAAGATAATTGCATTAGTAAATGTGATAAACTAAAAATTCTTATGTAAGAAATATGAATTCTAAAATAAAAGTTGTCATAAAGTTTATTCAATAAGTCATTTTGATAGAAAACAGGTTTATAGTTAAAATTTTTAAACTTTTATTGATTTATAAACTATATTTTATAAGGTTATACTTGGAAATAACATTAGGTAATTGAATACTATAGCTTTGCTAGTTACACACTGTTTTGTTGAAATATTGCAAAAAGTTAAATGTCCTTGATACTGCATACTCTTTCTCTCGGATATATAGTTGTGGGCTTGTTGTCATAAATCTTTGACTTAAAAAATTCCAAAAGAATGATATTAAATATCATTAAATTACATGATCATAGGTGATCACTGAAATTGACAAATGCAGTAATTTGTTTCTCTGAATATGTTGAAGACTTTTAATTTTACTATTCCATGTACTCGCTGTAACAGAAGTAAGGGTTTTCACCTTCCTTCTTCATGGCTAACCTTAAATGAAGCATATGTTGTCTTGATATTCGAATTTAAAGAGATCCCACAAATAGCAATAGATAAATAAAAATAAAGCTTCCAAAAGACCTTAACAAAATTAGTGTTTTTTCCCTGTTGTTCTTTGTATTCCTTTCTTGTTTTTCTTTTTTTTCGAATAATTCCTAGGGGAAAATATTCTTTGTAGACCTTCCGGAAGGGCGATCTCATCCTGTGTAAATAATTTGAAATGAATTCCCATCCAATAATTGAAAATTTCTTAAATTGTCTGTTCTTTATACATAAAAAATGTTAATGGTTTATCCCTGTATGAACAAATAAAAATATCACATCATAGTAATCACATTAAATTACACAGGTATCAGTAATCATATTAAATTTTAACGAATCTTAAAAATTGAATATTACAGTATTTCAAAACTATTCTAATTTCAAAATGAGAAGCTTGTTTAAACTGTAGATTATTATATTGTTTTTATAACACAAATGCTAGTTTTCCATCTTAAAAAATTTAGATTCATAAGTTTTGTCTTGAAGCTATAATGTAGAGAATTCTCGAATATTCCTCATTATTTTTCAAAACGAAATTCTGGATATTTGAATTCCATTTCTAGCTATAATTTAAAAATAGTTTAACTCGAGTATTTGCTTGAAATGAATGTTTGATCAATTTAAAAACCACAGGATGAGATTGATTCATATAATTCAAAGCAAACAGCTGTACTAATTGTTCATGATTAATTGGTATTGAGGTTATTCTTTGAAATTTGTAAGCTTGCTTACTTTAAGATTAGTAACTTAACAAAAAATTGATTGAAAATGAGATTAGAAACATTGTCTTTTAAGGGACATTGTGTCATTTTTAATAACTTATTGAAAATAATCTCTTTTTTGACATTGCGAAAAAAATGAAAAAATAGTGCTGGTAATAACTAAAAGAAAAAGATGTAATATAGACATCTATGTACTGGTTGCTGTTAAAAATTCAAAGTCTGGATTTTTTCTTTTAGTGTTCAAGAAAATCGAATATGATTGCAACATATAAAGTTTCATTGGAACATGCATGATCTTTTACATTTAAAATAATGCTGTTTTTAATGGCTCCTGACTAGGTCCCAATATAATTATCCCTCGTTTGCAAAAAATGACCATTGAACAAACTAAACTAAACCAAACCTAATGGCTGCTGTAAAGAGGTTTTTCATATTATAGTGAGTGATTCCTTTGTTGCAAATTGAAATGATAGTGGGTTTGAATTTTCCCTTGCATATAAAATATTTAATGTGTTAGGAAAAATTCTTAGGATAAATTATTGATAATGAAAAATTACTGAGCTCATTGATTTATTCATCTAAAACTACTTTTTTTAACTTTTTCTGTTTAAAAATTTTAGTTTTAGTAATAATTAAGGTAAATTATCCATGTTTATAATGGAAAATTTTTTCACATATGAATTTTAAAGGTTAAATATAAAACTTAATTGTTCATTTAAGAAAAAAAGGAATAGATTCTTTTAAATAAATAAGTAATAATCAGACTAAAAATTTAAATTGATTTACTTTTTGCCCATTTATTAAAATGTTAATTTTCTTTAATTATTATAAGAGACATTTATTTCTAAACATTTAAAAATGCTTTCAATTCACCTGTATACAAATCAGTAAAAATAATCTGTTTTAAATTTAAAATAAATAAAATATTCCTCATCTTGTTTTTCTGCTGAGTTGTCAATTGAATGGTTATTGCTTTAATTTTCAACCCAACAGTTTATCTATTTGATTCTCTCTTCAAGTGTGGATGATTATAGTAATTCAGAATTCACACTTTAGACTGTACATTCCAGTCATTAGCACACATGTTAAAGCTGATCATTGATGAATTAAAAAAAAAACACCCTGTTATATCTTTCTATAGTTTTGCTAAGCTAGTTACTGAATGGTTCATGCACTGGTCTTCAATTCATAACTTCTTATGTTAATTCTCAACTTGAGCATGAATCTACTTTAAATTGTAGGTCTGTCTAAATAACTTTAGGTATACAAAATATGATTTTAGAGTGACAAATAAACCAAGTAATCAATAATTTACATGTTTTGTTTTATTTTTGTTAAATGATTAGAAAATAACGTATTTGGTATTGTAGAATAATATGGTCAGATGAATTTGAAGTAATTTTACATTTTAGAATTCATATTTACATAATATTTGTATCTCTCTGAAGGATGTCCAAGTTCTCATAAAATATTGAAATTTGATTTCAGTTCTATTACTACCTTTTCAACGTCTATAAGTATAGTATAGTTTTATTTACATTTTGATGTTAAAAAAGTATATTTTCATGAATAAAACCTGTTAAACCACTAAACAATTGCCTTTTATTTGAAATAAAGCTGGAACTGCATTAATAAGAAAGTAGTTATTTTTTACTAAACAATTTCAGAGGTAGATGAAATATGATTGTGGGACTTTTGACAGCTTTTGAGGAATTTAAGAATTGTGTTTATCACACTTGTTTTTTTAATTTTTAGGTTTGTGATTATGTAAATTTGTATCTGGTGTGTGCATTGTAAATATGCATATAATTAATATAAGATAGTCAGAATAATAAAATTAATGATGAGATTTTGTTATTTTTTCTTTGAGTATTCCTTTATATAACAAAAAAAAATGAATTTAGTAATAAGTAGAAGTGAAATTCGCTATATTTTCTTAATAGGATTATTACAAGTTTACAGTAGTAAATTAATAGTTTGGTTCAGCATATGTTTGCTAGTTGTCTAATATACAATATTAAACAATGGAGATTTTTTAAACATTATAAAATTTTTATTGTCTTTGAGTTGCTTAATCTTTTAAAATATATTTTTAAGGATTTGATATGTACCTTGCAATGATTAGGAAATTTTCATATATTTCTGTCATATTCATGCACAATGTCCTTATTTTATGAGTGCATGTTTTTAATTTTTCATTGATAAAAATGTATGTTTGAATTAGTTCCCCAAATTTGTGTGCATTTATATTCAGTTTAATTTAATGTTCAAATCAGGGCAAAAGGTTCAAACAATATGAAAACTATGCAATTTTATAAAAAAAATTCATTGAAGTATGGGAATAAGAGTACCTAATATAATGGGATGTTAGATAAGCAGATTGAGCTTGCATTTTTTCTTGTAATTTCATCTTGTAACATATAATTTCATAATTTTTAACATTTCTTTCAATAAGATGTATGTGTGTGTGTGTGTGAGAATTCTGCATTAACATTCTAACCAAAATATTAACTTTGAATGCCTTATAAAAAAATAAAAGCAACCTTTTTGACTGGACTACTTGGCAACTTTTCCTCGTTTCTTTTTTTTTTTTTACTCATTTTTTCCCAGCATAGTTGTAAGAATTGCCTTATTCATAGTAATTGCATTAATCTTTTTTATTTGTTTAGTTACTCTTGTGTTCAAAATAATAATTACCTTTATAACTATAATGGTATCTTCAGTTTTATCCATTTTATATATCTGATCAGATATGTAATTATGTATCAAGTTATTTCATTATAAATAAAAAAGTTTTGTATATTCATTTTTTTTTCAAAATTTTTGTGTATTGGAATATTTAATTAATTTAAATGAAGAAAATAGCAACTATTTTTCTAATTGACATCTTTTCAGAAATATTAATTACAGGACAATTTTAAAAGTTAAAATATTTTTTTAATTTAAATAAGTATATAGGTCAAATCATGTAGACATAATATATATATATATATATATATATATATATATATATATATATATATATAATATAATTGCTCAGAAATAGCTCATTTTCTTAATTCTGTTTTTAAAATATTAAGAATCATACTTTCATAAATAAATGCTATTTTTCATTGTGTTTCATATGTATTATAACAATATTTAAATACATAATTTTTTAAAACCAGTTTTATTTAAAAAGCTCAAATTTAAATTATTTTCTTTAAAATTTTTTGAAATTTTTTACCATAGTTTAACCAGCCAATGTGTGAAACAAACTGAAGATACTATTTTAATCAAATATTTAAAGTGTAACTTTTCAAAATTATCTTGTCAGTCAGAATTTTACAATCTCATTGAAGTTTGTTTTTTAAATCTCATGTCTGGTGACATACAAAGTGCATTTTTTCTTAATTATTCTTTTTGTGTTTAATATACAATATAGTTATTTTGATTGTCATAATTTTGTTTGTTCTGTATATATACAATTTAATATTTTTTATTTTTTGCCATAGGTTTGTATTTGTTTTACAATTTTTAAACATATTCAGTCACATCCTGGTATTGATAGTAGTATTCTTTCATAAATTGCATTTATAAATATAGTTAAATGTAAAATCAGTATTTAGTAATTCTATTTTTTATGCCTTTATTTCATTAATTCATTTTTATAGTATTATCTTTAAAATAACTGTTGTAATATATATATATATATATATATATATATATATATATATATATATATATATATATATATATATATCTAATATTAAGTATAAGCAAAAGAAAAATTTATATTAAAATATATAAATGAATGAATGTTTACTTTTGATTGTGTTAATTTTAAAAAAACTTGATAAAATTATATGTTTGTATTTTAAGTGTTTAGGCTAATTATTGTTAAAAAAACTTTTTATGTAGTTATTTTTTAGAGATACCTATGTTAACAATATTTATGTCTTGTTTAAATCTCTGGTATTATAAAAGTGAAAATAGCAATTAAATAAGTAATTATTAAATTAAATAATTTCTTGAAATATATTTGATCAATGTCCCTTAAGAAAGCATGGAAAAGGAACAAATAGATGCATAAGTAATATATGCAGACTGCAAATTATGAAAAATTTGAAAGACAGTCAGAAAATTGCTTCTTAAAAAATATACTTATATATCATTAACTGTGCATTTCTTGTAAAAGTGAAAATGGCTAATGAATAATTGCTCTTAATGATAAATTTTCTATGACAATGTTAGTTTAATGGATTAATCAAACAATGAAAGTTCATTTCTCAAGGTTATATATTGAATATAAACCTATTTTAAATCTATCATAATTTATAGCTTAGTCTTACAGAAAATATTTTTTAAAAATGTGTAAATACACGTTCTGTGTTTTGTCTTTGGTTTTTGCTTGAAAGCAGCAAAGGTTTACAATTACTATACTATTGACTATAAATACCAATTTTTTATGCATATTATATGTAGTATTTAAAATAAGTGGAAATATTAACTGTATTTTAGGCATAGATAACAGAAAAATGTTAATAAAAATTTAGTGTTAATTTTTTGTTCATATTTTAAACTGAAAATGTCACCCATTTGTGTGAACATGTATGGCATATATAGTTATGTTAGTAGACTGTCCAAAAAAATCCTAAAAACGTTCATATAATTTTATGTATTTTAAATAATCAGTTTGATTCCAGTTCTAACTAAAACAAATCTTAACAGCAAATAAATCTAATAGAGATTTACTAGTTTTTTGTAGATATGGACTATTTCATCATACCACCTGGACACTTTTATTACCATATATTTTCTTTGAGTTTTTCAATAAAACTGTCAGCATAAGTAGAAATTTCAGCATTTTGTTTTTGCTTTTAATTTCTGATTCATATCACATATTGCATTATTCTGGAAAATAGTAATCAGTCATTATAACTTTGTTGTGATGTTATCTTAAGAAATGCATAACATATGTATGTATTACATATATGAAGTAATCTCATGATTCAAAAATAATCACACAAAGTTATTACTTGAGGGTTTTTTTTTTTTTTTTTTTTTTTTGAAGGAGGGGCAGAAAGGCAAATTTCTCTCCTTTGCCCAGTTGTCCTTGAATGTTTTCCTCTACATTATCACATTTCCCGCGCGTATATTAAAACTCCAAATTTCAAATTATACTTGAACGATATAAATTCTTTTATTGTTCTATATATTGCCAGCTTGAGAAAGCTTCTAATTTAGAAGGGGTTTTGTGATTGATCTCTAACATCACTTCATAATTCAAAAGTTAATTAAACTTTGGTGAAATTTATTTAAAGGTGACAAAACATTTATTTGCAATAGCATTCCATTGGCATATAACTATTTCAAATAATAAATGATCTTATTCTTCAGATTTACAAATATGAAATGATTTCTTTGTCAGTCAAAAGTAATTTGTGCTAATTCTTTTGATCAATTCTATTTAATTGGATATATTTAAAATATGCGAAAAACAACAGTGGATTCTAAACCTCATTTTTTTCCCCTTTTTTAAATTTTTGATCATCTATTTGTTATTTATATTTTTAATGAGAATGATAAGTAATATAAAAAGGTTTCGTTATTTTAGTGTGAAAATATTTTAGCATCATTTAATTTTTTTACATTAAATGTTTTAATATTTTTTTAAATATAAATATTTATGAAATCATGGAAACTATTCTTATTCAAAAGTTATAGTCCTAGAAATTTTTTCAATCTTTAACTGCAGACAAGAGCTATGTACAACTTTTTGAAAATAAGTGATTTTAATACTCTCCTGCTAAAAAATTTTTTTATAAAATTTCTGAATAGAAAGGTTTAATCTTGTTTTCCCTCTTTCTCACAGAAGTGTTTTTTAATTGCAGGAATTACCTGAGGGTTAATTTTGAGATATTTCTGTGCTTTGTGACAAAGTTACAGTGCTATACTTGTGGAGAAATTGTTTCTGAATCAATTACCAGTCATTTATTAAATTGCATTTAACACAACTAATGTAGCAATAATTTTAATCTATCTTCATTTAAACATCTAGGCAACAGTATCTCTATCAAGAGTATTGACATGAGATTAAAATAACATATCAGTTATACATGTTTGCTATTCAATATCTTTTAAGATTTAAAAAAAATAACTTGTAGCTTAAAAATTAAAAAAATAGTGGATCCAAAAATACTATTATGAATATTAACTTCAGTAATATTGTTTCAAGTAATATAAAATATTGCATAGTAAAATATTCATGTTTTAAAGTTAGATACTAAATAATTTGCAAAACTTCAATTATTTTAAATTTCACTAATTTTTCTGCAGATAAAGATTTTTTTCATTGTTAAGATGTTTGTATGTCTAACACAGTTATCACTTATGTTTCTTTAGTATTTCCAAAATTATCAAAACATTATAGTCAAGTAGGATCACTGATTATAGAGTTTTTAAAACTTTTAAAAGAAAATTTTTAGAAGCTCATATTTTTAATATCTAAGTGATATTTTTAAGAATTTTCATGTTTTTCCTCCAAAAATTTTACATTATTATTAAAGTAAAAGCAAATGATCAGTTTTATAATTTCATAAAAAGTCATCTAGTTAGAATGAGAATAAAAGCAATGTTAGGAAGACTCATTTTTAGTGCAGTATTAATCTTTGAGGTTACTCTGTATTGAAATGAAAAAACTACAAGTTCCACAAGTGGGTTAAAAATTCTAGATGCTAGTTGATTTTTAAACAATTTCAAGCTTCAAAGTAGTCTAATCAGTACTTGCCTATACATAAAAACTAAATTTTTTAAGGGTAATTTTCTAACTCATCTAACTCTAAAGCAATAAATTTTATTCATTTATTATATATGTTAGCATCATAAAGCATCTGAATCTAATCTTTTTTTTTTTTTTTTTTTTACTACTTAAAATTATTGAATAAAATCGAAAAATGGTTTAGTTCACATAAAACCATACAATTTTAAAAACATTATTTTGGCAAAAGTGTTAACATTTTTTTTATTATAAAAAGTTGTAATACATGAAGAAAAATCTAAAAGAATTTCATATAAATATTTTTTGGAGAAATTAAGTTTCGAAACCTTTTCATTTTACTACTTTTAAGAGTATTTTTGATATTTTGGGGTTAATAGGAATAATAAAGGGGGTGAGAGAGATTTCTTTAGGCATTAAGGATTATTAATATGACTGTTGTGATGAGAAAAGTAAGCTGTTGCATCTAAAGTATACTACACATGATACTGAATGTGAGAAATAATTATTTTAAATGTTAATATCTAAATAGAAATAAATGCACAGTTTTTCTTTAAGCTATATTTAAGAAACTAAGTTAACTGAAAGTTATGTTTATCAAAATATTTTCTTAAATGCTAGTGTTCTTATTCTCTATAACTTTGTCTTGACTCTTAAAATTCACATGGTTGAAGTGCTTAGAAATATGTGATAAAGTTTTTAAAAATTCTAAATATGTTTAAATAACATAGCTTAAAATATTAGAAGTAAAGTTTGCATTTTTGATAGAATTTGATAATTTTATTTTACAAATTATTTTAGCATTATTTTATACTATAAAACTAATTACGACAGTGCATTAGCATCTTACACTGCCAAGTAGATCCAAGGGTAATAGAGCCAAGCTGCAGCTGAATGTTAGAACTTTGACCTTCTACAATTTATTGATATAATACACTTTTTATCCATGAATATATATTGTTATTCTCAATTCACTTTAAACTGTTGGCCTCTGTGTACAAAAAAATGACCAGTAGGAGAAAAACGAATCAGGGGTAACTGGTTAAATACAACATTAAAAAGAAACTAAGGTATATTACTGCTCATTTGTTTATTTTAGTGATTTAACTTCAGAACTATGGTTTATTCTAAATAACTCTGATTACAAATAACTGATTTACATTTATTGTGGGTGTTGAAAAAAATATTTTTGCTTAGGAGCGAAAAAAGTAGTTTGTCAGTCAATTCTACTTAATATTATTTTTAAGTTTATCCTTGCATATTTTACTGACTCACATATTTGTAAATTATTTATTTTTAGTTAACATTTATTGGTGGTATAAGTTTGTACAGTTTAGAATTCTTGCAAGATGTTTACTAAAGCCTTTAATTCAAAATTTGAAAGTAAGATGATTAATTTATGATGCATACATATTTTTATACATATAATCAATTATTGTTTCTTATGTTAAAAAAAGGAGTATCCTATTCCATTTTCATTTTGAATATATTCTTTACTTTCTTTTTTTAAATGAAATATACTACTGATTTTCAATAAAGTAATGATGAAAATTTAAGTATTTTAACATTAATTGTTTATATCTCCATTAAGAAATTAAAACCATATTTCTCCCAAAATGGGAATTTAAAACATTTTGACAATTATTTATTTCCTCTTGTATCACTCTTTATTTAGAAATTCATTTATTTTCCCGATTCTTGGCTTGAACTAGAAAACTAATGGCGAATGTATTTCAAAGTTTTCTATTAAAAAATTAGAAAAAATTAATCTTGAAAGTATCTGAAGATTTATCTTTTTATGCCAAAATAATCTGAAAAAGAATTCATTGAAAAGAACAGAAAAAACTCGTTTAGAAAATGCCAATATAGTTATGCATAAAGAAATTTTGATTGTATAAAGATAATAAATCTTAATTGTTTTATGTTAATTATAAAAGTTGTGTGATGCATTTTATATATATATTGCTTATGGTTAACTTATATGTGAATTTATAATGTCTTGGCTTATTTATATTGCTGAAATATACATTCTTAAATAAAGAGAGTTTAATATCTTCCAACATAGTTTGAATTGGTATAAATGTTAAGACAATAGCAATCTGTTCTTAAAGAACTTTCTTAGCTAAAAATTTTGAGTAAATTTAACATATTGCTTAACATAGTTTAAAAAGCAAAACCAACATTTTTATTAACTGTTGAAATTCTGAAAATTTTATCATAAAAACAAATTATAGTATTAATTTGTACCAATGCTTTTTTAGTATGAATATCTTACTTTTGTAAGAAAATAGGTTATTTAAAGATTATAAATTTTTCGAAAATAAACAAAAGTTTTAATAACTGCTTAAATATAAATAGGGTTATATTTAAATGTTCTATTCTACAAATGAATTTTTTAGTTTATTTACTTTCAGAGTCATTTACTTGCTCTATTCTTACTGTGGCTTAACTGACAGCCGAATGATTAGCGGTCAGGCCTTTATTTCAATAGTTTGTGTATTCAAATCTCACCTCAGGCCTATATATTTGTTGTCTGAAAACTACTGAAACTGTAGGCACCAGTCTAATTACCTCTTGTGTGTGAAAAGGATTGTTGAGCAACAATCAAGCCACACCCAATTACAGAGGTGCAAATTTTCTGTTCTGGAGACAGTCTTCGGAAAAATTTTGAAGCTGAGATTTCAATTTGAAAATAATGTTTTAAGAGAAATTTTAATTAAGTCTAAAATTTCTTTTCAATCCTTGTGTAAAAATAATTTATTTAAAAAGATCATTCAAGACTAGTTTAATCTGAAATTTAACTGGCCTTCAGGGTGATGTTTAACATCCTCATAACACAATCTGGGTACTACTGTTATTAGACTAGTTGTGATATTGCCTTTAGAAATCTGACTCTTCTTTGCACACTCTTTTTTATTAAAAAAAGTTCTAAAAATCATTGAGATCATGCATAGTTTAGCTAATAATAATTATCTTTGTCCAGACTGATGGAAAGTAATTACGCAACACGTATAACAACTCTTGTTTTAGCTTACAGCTCAAGAGCTTTGAGCATGATATTTTTGTTCATTAAATATTTATTAAAATACACAGAAAATAGATGTAAAATAATAAATAAGGTGGTAAAGTTTTTGATGAAGAGAATAAATTGGTTATTACATATTTAGGTACTATAAAAGAGAAAATTTATCAACCACAAAAAGATATGAATAAATAAAGGAAATAAAAATGCATTTAATATATGTAAAGAAATAATCTGCTTTTTTGGTAATTACCCCCCCAACCATGTGTAGGTTAAAAAAAAGTGTAAAATAGTTTTTCTGTGAAGAAAATATCTTTTGATAGTAGATAGGGATTCTTAAATATAGATGGGAGTAGGGCTCACATAAATTGTATAGCTCTTCAAAGTTTTGCTTTTGGATTTTTAAAGAAATAATTGGGGGATATCATTTGTTTAACCATAGGCTTAAAATATATTCCATTCAAGCAGCTTTTAAGCTTTCAAGCAAATGTAATTTACTAGATATATTGAAAATTTTTATAGGTGCTTCTGTGTGTGAAAGATTTCATAAATTTAATGGTGTATTGATAGTTTTCTATGAATTTTTTAACATCTGAAAGACTTGAAAATGATGTTCTTAAATAATGTATGAGAAAAAATTTCAGAGCCTGGACAGTAAGTCTTTTTAATCAGTCTAGGAAAAGTGGTATATTAATATTTGGTCAACACACACACACAAAGAAAAACACTTATTTTTTAAATCTGTATATTACTTTTTAATAAATTAGTAAAATGTCTTCAGAGGGAAAATCCTATTCTGTAATACATGCTGGATTATAAGGTTTTGATAAGTTTCTTTTTTATTTATAATGAAACCTAAGCAATGCATGAATTTTTACTGACATTACTTTGTTTATTTGATTTAAAGAATGTGTCCCTTCACAAAGATTTTGTAAGCAGTATGCAGGTCAGTTTATACTTTTGTTGCATGCGTTAATCAAATGCTGTAGATTACTGGAAAAAAAGAACATTCATGAATAAAATTAAATATCTCTTTGAACAGTTTATTTGGAAACAACTGTAAGCTTAATGAAAACTTACTTTAGAATAGTAAATGTTTACTTTTTACATTTGATTTAAAATGGAGAAAGGAATATAGAAGCTTATGTTTATGAATTTATCTTAAGTCTGAGTGGTTAGATTATTTATTTGAAAAAAATCGGAAGCTAAGCCATGAATAAAATAGATAGAATAGGAATAAAAATAGCTAAAATTATTTTAAATTGGTGGTCTCTCATATCTTTTTAAAATAATTCAATAGCATTCCAAGAAGTAAATTTTTAACTCTTTAGTGAAATTTGTTATGACTGTATTTTTAAGATCTTAAGTTTAAGGTATCTTTTTTCAATATTATGGATATTATAACTATTGACAGAACAATGTTATTTGCAAAGTCAAAACTTGAAGGATAGTTAATTAAAAAATACAAGCTTAAAAAAAAAAAAAACTTATTAGAATTTTAATTTGCTTTAAGAAAATGAAATCCTTATTCTCAATCAAATAGTTCTTTAACATCACAATCCTAAATTCTAAACATAAATATAAATTATCTGGGTGGAAAAACAAGGGAAAATATCAAAATCTAAAGTTAAAAAATAGTTGTGCAAAAGAAATGAATTTTTCAAAAAAATCACAATACTTTTTAAGAAAATAAAACCAATATTTTAAGTTGAAATTTTTAGTCTTACTTAATTATTAAGAAGAGCGAAACAACTTTTAAAGCTTTATGAAAAATGCAGGGGACTTGACTTAGACCATTGTAGGGATTATATCCCTTCCACATTAAGACTAAAAACTCATGCAAATTTTGTCCAAGGCTGAGAGTCTCAAAAGGGATTACATCCTGACATTCAAACCTTCCCGCCCTGTCAAATTTGAGCCTCCCCCTGATCGTAAAATCCCAACCTTTTGCCTAACAATCGACACGTTAGAAAAGAAGTACAATGCTAACCCAGAGATTCTCAGAATCCATTCCCTAGAGACTATCGCTACAAAATAACCAAGTGATGAATTGCTCTACATTTACACAGATGTCTCGGCAACAGGAGACTCAACTGGAGCTGATGTGTACTTTTTTGGGGATTTTTTTAATTTTTTTTAATTTGGGGATTTTTTCTGTGGGGATTTTTTTAAAAATCTTTACCTGTGGGATCTGCGGCCACAAACTTTGATGCTGAAATTGAGGCCATAAAGTGTGCCACTGTGAATCTTCTTGGACTGAGCACTTTACTAAAGAAAGCTGCCTTTTTTATTGACTCCCAGTCTGCTATTATGACCATCACTTCATACTCAATAAGCTATTTATTTCACGTGGAAGAAGTAAAATCACTCTTCAATCATGCCATTTCCGTCAGGTGGGAAATTGTTCTTCTGTGGATACCTAGCCATTGTAATATCTATGGGAACGAAAAATCAGATGACCTTGCAAAGAATGGATGTAAACTGCATTAGCCTGATTTTATTCCATCATGCCAACAAATTTGCAACTTAATCAAAAACAAACTCCTCAAAGACCTTCATAATTCATTTAGCGAAATTACTAAAAATAAGGCTTGGGGTTCCCTGTTGAACTCTCCATTCCCCATGTGCCTTCCACACTCCATTTTCACAGCCAATTTCAGAATTTTGACTGGACATGACTTTCTCCAGAGACACTTAAGCCGTATCGGCGTGATCAACACGTTCTACCGTACCTTGTGTCCTTCAGGAGCTTTTATGGACTTTATTCATTTGACAAGCTGTCCTGTGCTTTCTCTTTTGAACTGTTTACCTGACAACTTTCACAATAAAGCTTATTTTTATTGAGCTGCCAGAGGACTCATGACCGATAAGGCCGCTGTCTCGACGTAGAATAAAAAAAAATAATAAAATAAGTCTACCAAATTTTTAAAGTGGCACCCCTGCAAGTATTCTTACATTGTTATACCATTTCCATTATGATAACTATGAAAATACCAAAATAAATAAACTTATATAGATTACTATTGATCAATACAATAGTTTGATAATTGCTTAAGAAATGCATAAAATATTAGTAGCACTTAACTATATATAGATAATTTAATTGTTTTTGTGATTCAGCAGCTAAAATTTTACATATACTGTGTTCTGATTCTATTATTTGTTTCAGCATAAATTTTTCAATTATAAAAGTATATTAAAGTATGTTCCATATATATATATATATATATATATATATATATATATATATATATATATATATATATATATATTCCTAAATAATGAAAAATGTTATGTAAATATAATGAATCTTACAATTTAACTTTTAGTAATTTTTCTAAGCTGAAATCCCACTTATAAAATTTTTAGTTTTGTCCCAGAAAATATTATTTCTTAAGGTCCTTGAAATTTTTTTGTTCGTTATAAGTGATGTGAAGTTCGTTCATTTTTGTCATTTTTTTACCATATCCACTTTAAAAATACACTGTTGGAAACTATTAAATATATTTTTAATTTTTTAGAGATGTATCATGTGAACACTTATATTGAAATTCATGCTCATAATTTAATTGATTTTTCTATGTTAGTTGCAGGAAATATTACAAATCCTAAGTAAATAATAAATTTTTCATCAAAATGATATTGTGTAACAATACGGAAAATCTTTCATATTATGGTAGTAAAATATTCGTTCATAAAAAACTTAGCATTAACATATTAAATCTTTAAATAAATATATGGGCAGGAGTTAGTGCATTTATTTTAAAGTTGTTAATGTAAGTTTATATAAAATTATAAAAATATCAGGAATTATTGTTTTTGAAAATTGTCAGAGATGTCAAGTGTTAAAAACATTTTTAATGAATTTAATTAACTGTGTTCTTAATTCAAACATTATATTTCACTATAATTAGCAGGGTTCGCACAGTTCCTGGAAACTCCTCGAATTTTGATTTGACTCCTTGAAAATCATAAATTTCTCCTGGAATTTTTTCATAACTTGATGCATTTATTTTTTGTATACAACATTTTATAATTTTTGATTTTTTGTTTTAATATTTTAAAATTTTCAATAAAATAGTCAAAAAACGTAATTTAGAATGTTTTTAATGCTGCTAGATGGCTATCAATATTAAATTTTTTGTTCTTTTAACTGTAGACTTGTATAAACGTTTTCAGGATCTAGTTCAGCTACAATAATTTCATGATGACTCGGTTTAGTAGTATATAGATTTATGTTAAGTGAAATGAAGTGAAGTAATTACCAAACAAAAATAAAAGTGTTGCGCTGTTAAGACCAGCAATTTTTATTGATTCTTTATTTATTTGCTGCTGTTTTCCTTGTATTGTATAAAATTCTTTGAATATTAATATGTAAATATAAAATTTATGAGTTAAAACATATTTTCCTTGTTTCTCTTGATGAAAATTACGTATAATTCAATTGGTAAAAATTTACCGTACAGTCGCCCTCGACGAAATTTTCAAAAAGTCGTTTAGGGTGACCGTAAAATTTATTTACGGCCACCCTTAGCGAAAACGGTGGGAGGAAAATGGCTGAAATAGTAACAAATATTTCATACATTGTTGGTATCTAACAATGTGCTCAACTAATTTTACAAAATTAACAAAAAACACAGATTTATAGATTTCAAACATTAATGGTAAAATAATAAAGTTAAAATGTTAAATTATCCATAAAATTTTTTGATTAAATTTTATATTAATGAATTTAAATCGATAAATATTCATGAGAAATTAATGACAAATAGGGTTGCCAAAATACTAGATTGCAGGGTTTCCAGTAAAAATGTTAGCCAAATTTGGCATCAAAAAACGTGCCAAGGGAGACCGTACAGTAAATCTGATCCATTCAGTTGAATCAGGATAAATGTGTTTGTTAATGAAATAAAGATTGAAATAAAAATTATTTAATATGCCTGGTGGAAAGTGTCTTTTCAATGACCAATGGACTCTTGCTATTATACCTAATAGTTGTATTTGTTTTGAGTAAGTGTATTTATATTTGTGAAAAGAAATTATCATACGCATCTTTTTTGAAATACTTAATAAATTAATAGACGGGAATCTGTTGTAAATGTCTAAAAAAACTCTAAAATAACTGATTTTATACAATGTATAATCCACTATTATATAGAATGTGGATTAGTTAAATAAAAAATTTGCTGTTATAGCTGTAAATTCATTGAAAGCTTTTGAAATAATCATTAATGATTTTAACTTAAATAAAAAATAGTCTCTTTGATGTTTGCAATAATTTATTTTCATTACTTACAGAAATGGATGAAAAATGTTGTATGTACATAATTATATGCATATTTGGTTAAGAGCAATTTTTAAAATAAAATAAAAAGTTATTTAATGTGAATGTCATACCTCCTGGAGATTTTTGATTTAACGCCTGGGAAACTTCTTAAAACTCCTGGAATTTGATTCTTGGAAATCTGTACAAACCCTGAATTAGAAATATTGTTGTGTGAATCTTTTGCTTAGTTATATCAATATAATTTTAATTTTATTATCTTTCCAAATTAAAAGGTTTTTTTTTTAATTTCATATAAAAAACGATTTTATTAGAGATTAAATGCAATTGAATAAAAGAAATAAAATTTATATTGATATCGCTACTTAAATATCACTGTATCAATTGTTTTAATCATATAATAAAGATTATTCTGTGAAAGTGTGTGTTCATGTAAAATCAACCAAAGGTTAATAAAAACAATGCACTTTTGTTGCATTTTGCAACTTTATGCTTATAGTAGACTTTTTTATTCTATACTATATAATTCTGATATATTTTAAGTCAACATTTAATCTCTAAGGACTTTCTTAAAAGTTCCTTGAACAGTGATCATTATAACATGTCACAAGATCATTAAAAATTTATTTGGTTGTTTCGAATGAAATTATTAGATTATAATATTTGTTTATAGATTAAATAAAGTTCTTTAATTTTTGTTGAAAACAATTGAGTTCATTACTTTCTTTCTACAAGTTTCTATTAAAAAATATCTGTTTAATATATTTATAATTTCGTATTAAAAAATATCTACTTAATCTATAAAATAATAAGACTTATATAAATTATATTCATACAAGCCAAAAGACTCAAAACTTTTACTTATTTACTTCTAAAAATTTTTTTTTCTACGCAAGTAAAAATTATTTTGTCTTGATTATGGAAAATTTGGGGGGAAAAGGAATATTGCAAAAATTTATATTATACTGTGGCAGAAATTCTTATTTTAATGTTTATTATGACTAAAATTTATATTGAAGAAATTAGGCGGGATAATGAAGTTTAAATACATTTGAAAATAAATGCATAAATAATACCTGATTACGAGAAATTTTATCACATTCTTTGTGTTTTAAGGCATTTTGATAAACTTAAGAAATCATACTTGTTTTTAAAATTCATTTTATCCAAAATATAAAGAAAAATATTAGCTGCACACTTGTTCAAATTGCAAATGAAATATTTTTATTAGACATGAGTTTAGAGGAAGTGCAGTATTTGAATTTCAACCTGTTTTCCAATACTCAGTTTTTTCCTTTAGTGAATCCACATTTTAACAAGCATTGAACCATAATACTGATTGAAAATGACTTATGCCCCGAAGGAGTAATTTTACCTCTTTAGTGTTTCCATAAAACATTATGAAGGAGAAATGTTCGTTTTGGCTAATTTTTGTGATCATGTCAAAACTGACAAATTTATTGATTTCATGGGATTGATTGACTGGCACTTTACTTAATAATATCTTGTATTCTTCTGTTCACAAGCTTTGAGAACAAGTGCCATATATGATAACTAAAAAGCTCTCTTATGGTAAAGACTTAAAATAAAGGACTTTGTTTACTTCAGTAAATTTATTGTTCCATAGTTTGTAATCTTGATGCTTAACTCTTGAGCATTTTGATAAAAGCATTTTAAAGTTCTGAAAATAATATTCTTTAAAAATGTTTTTTATTTTTATTATTGTGATAAAAAGGACTTGAAATATTTTGAAAGTAGATATAGAATAGTTTTAATAAACTACTTTAAAAAGATTTTTCACTTCATTTATAAGAAAACAAATTATTCCATATGTTTAATTAAAATATATGCATGAAAAATTGTAACTCTTTGTTGTCTTACTTTCAAATCATTTAAATTTTTTATTTGTGTATTTACTTTTTTGAATTCAGTGCTTGGTTGTCACCAGACATGTTAGTTATGTTGATTTTTCTTATTTTTTTATTTTATGTTTTCTTCCAATGTCAAATGAGTGGTGGTATTTTTCTTTTTTCTTTACATACACATGCTTTTTATTTGCTTCAATAACAAATTTCATTTCTAGCAGGGAACAACAATACACAGTTTGACATGCCTCAAGACAAGAAACAGTTATCCGCAGAAGCGCAGTGTAAGTCAAGTACAGAAATGTTGGCACTTTTATCCACAATAAGTTAGAAAAAGTATATATGCTGACCACCACCTTTTCAGCTAAATATATAAATTTAAAATTTAGCATGTTATTATTTTTGCTAAATATGATAGCTTTTAGCAGCATTATTATAGTAATATTAATTTAAATGAATACTTCTGCAGGAAGTTATTTAACTTAATAAAAGCAATACTTAATAAATTCACTTTAGAAGTAGCACTGTAGGAATACATTCACTTTAGTATTAGCTGTAAATTTATCAATATATTGTTAGGTTTTCTCTATTAAGGTTTTAAACTGGCTATTTAGCAATAGCATACACTTTATACTCATAACTGTGTACATACAAAGTAAATGAGGATATTGTGGGTTATAAGTATAATTATGAACAATTATAGAGAGAAATAGATCAGTTTATAGAATTTTACTTTTTCCAAAATTATCTAATAGTTGAAGTTTAGTGCATATGTTTATTATATATCTGCTTTTATATTATGTAATACAAACAATAGAAAATTTGGCTTGACAAGATTTCAAGCATTTATGTCTGTGGAAAACTAGGAAATGAAGGTTTGTAAAAGAGGACTTCCTACAAACAATATATTTTGCATTGATATTTTCTGTGAAAGTAATAGCATAAGTTTTAAAAAATTATGCTATACACTATAGTAAAAATTACTTGTGCTTATTTTATAGAAAAAGATGAAAAATTATTTTTATCAAATGAATTGCATAAATAAAATTTGAGATCTGTATAAAATAATTAAAATTCTCCTTTCTTCCTTACTAACATTTTGAAAACTTTTATCTATGTTTGTTTGAATGGTATTAGTATAATAAAACAAATCTTATTTTCATAGAGAAACATTGGATCTTCATTCTCTAATGTTAAATGCTTGAAAAATAAAACAGTAGACCTTCATTTTTACAAACTCGTAGAGAATGGTGAAATTGCTTATAAATCAAAATTGATAAAATTGAAATATATAAGATTTTTTTTAACAAATTGTTCTTTTTTTATAAATAAAATACCGTTAACACATACAAAATAAAATATATACTTAAGAACATCTTCCTTTCAATTTATTAATGAAAAAGCAGTCATATTAATCACATTTTTCTTCTGTTTCAAAATTACATTTTTAAAAATATATTTTTCCAGTTTTGATTTAGGAAAGCATTTTGCTTCCCCCCCACAAGAATTAGCCTATGTGTTTTACACTACCTCATTTTCTTCTTGTCCGGTATTCAAAAGTTTTTTTTTTTTTTTTTTTTTTAATTCTCATTCATTAGGTTCTCAATGTTATCTGATATTTCTTCCATACAAATTACATGTGAGTTCACATTAAAAAAGTCTTAGAGGGAAATTTAATTTCTTTATTAACAGTAAGTTTCCTTGTCAAAGCTTATGTCTAAGTAACTAATCTTTACTCAAGTTGTCAGGTAAATGCTCTTTGCTTTTTTTCTGTTACAATGTTATATTTAATAAATACATGTTAAAATTCTCTTGACATTGCATTTTCTTTGATATTGTAAACATGGATTAATAAATGAATTGTGTTTAGAATGTCAATTTCGTGTGACACTCCAATTCAATGCCCACAAGACTTGGAAGTTATTACTAAAGAAATTCCAAACTGTCAAAATAGTCTACATATTTCATAAAGTTAAAATTTTGCATCATTCATTTTATTGATATTCAACATAGATTACCCTATTTTGTTACATATCAAGCATTAATATATCCCTTTGGTTCTTTTTAAAATTATCAGAAATATTGAAAACACATCTTATTTAAGAATTGATCATTTATTTATATTAATGTAAATAAAATTATGAACTTGAAGGGGCCAACAGTTTCACTTAGTGAGAAAATTATCTTAGGAGCTAAATCATTTTAGTAGGAAAAGGAAATTTTTTCTTATTTGTGACTAGGAAGAACTTTAAAAAAGTTTGCTGGAATTTTTAGAAAGTACTCCCATCTGGTTATTCATGTAAAATTTAAATCTCTAAACAACCATAATCTTCTAAAGAAAATAGTGTCCCTTTTGTTTTGTTGATTTAGCTTAATTTAATTTAGCTTTTACTAGTTCATTTAGCTGTTTCATTAAGAGAAAAAGTAGTTTGAATGACAAATATACTCACCAAATAGTTAATTAAATATGTGATAATATCCAGATTAATTTGTCTTCTAACCACATGAACATGTTAGTAGTTTAGATAAGAGTGGTAGTTAAAACAAAATACTTACATGAAAATAAAATTGCATTTCTAATTCAAGAAGTCATTTTACTCATGTAACAAATCTCATAATATTAAGGTGACCAATTTTTTTTCAGTGAAAAGGAGGACAAAATGTTTAAGAAAAAGTAAATCACAAATAAATGAAACATTTCATTAATTTAAACAAAAATACAACAATTATATTTACACCCTTTTTAATTATTTAATTGAGTATTTTTCCATTGAATGAATATTTTTTGTCTATACATCATTTTCTAAAAAACGCTGGAAATATTGGAGCAAGAAATATTATTGAATTTTATGGTAAGTGCTGTAGCTAAAGTATCAACATTCATTCTTGTCTGAAAATCATTACCAATTGAAAAAAATTCTTTCAATTACTGCATCATTTCCAGGACAACACAATGTAAATTCAGCAAGAATACTAAATTTTCCATTCTTGTAATTTATCTGTGTTTAAATATACATTCAATCTTATTTCTTCAAACAGATGATTGTCATCGATTTAAATATCAGTTTACTTTTTTCAATAAAAACTCCAAACAATTTTCAATTTCTGCCCGGTTTAATTGCGATGAAGTCAAAAAACGCAATTTAAAACTGTTATTTTTTCTGATATTTGTTTCTGACCATTCTTCGACATATTTGAAGCATATATCGTAAAAATGTTGCGCTTCTTTTGTGAACTTTTCTGTTGTGCTCGCATTTGATTCTCTTAAGTTTGACAATTTCCTTTTTATTGTTAAAGGAATAAATTTTTCTTTAAATCATAATTTATGTTGAAGGACAAAATTTTAAAAAATAAGGCAAACTTCTATAGCTGAAATATGTTTACATTCACTCTTGAATTATTTTATGGAAAACAGGTGTCTGATTAGGGACAAAATACATTAATATCTCCAATAATTCTTTATTGAAAAAAAATTCTGAAATTTTTGGTAACAGAGAGACTCAAATAATTGTAAAACATGCTCTATCGCAGGTATTAAATCAAGCCATCTACCTTTTGAATATCCTAAGTTTCTTGTATTCAACATTTGTGTCTTCACAAAATTTATTTAAAGCAGTCACACAAACCATAAAACTACTAAAATACTAATAAATTGTCATTATTATTACTTCTGCACCAATTGGCATGGCAGATGATGCTGTGTTTATTGCATTTGATAAAAATATGTGCATAACAACCTATGCTTAGTATTTTCTTTTTTGAGTAAATCTTGTAATTATACATAGACATTATTTACTCCTTTGTGTCTTTGCTCACCAAAATTTGTGTTTGTATTATCCTGTGTTAGTACAACAACTTTATATTTCAAATTGTTTTCATTTATTGCTCTGTATAGGTGGTTGAGCAAAATTTCAGCAGTTTTGTTCGCATTGGACTCTCTAAATAAAAAATTTTTACACGAATGTCCTTGTTAACATTATATCTTACTAATATTGATTACAATTTTGTTTCATTATGATTTGACACGTCAGATAAAACCATTACAAATGCTGCATTTTTCAAGTCTTCTGTAAGTATATTATTACAGTAATTTTTGAATACTGGTTTAATAGCCTCACATTTCGTTATGGCACATGAAAATTTAGGATTGTGAAAGTTTTTCAATAATTTCTTTATACATACCATACTTTGAAAACTTTGATTGTGAATTATTGTGTGAAATGAAAATGTTCCCATCATTACTAGCTGTGTTTCCTCTTCAGAGTAATGAGAAGTTTAAAAAAAAATTTGTTACTTTACTACTGGAAGTTGATGCATCTAATGATTACTTATGTTTGTTGGTGTTTAAGTGCTTAGTTATGCCTGCTTTGTTTCCAACTGCAGTGCAAAATTCATTTTCTGCAAGTATTGCAAAAAATGATGGTTCTTTTCTTTGACACGAGAAATAGAAATTTCTTCAACTGATTGTTAAAATAGCACTTCCTCTTTGATTTTCCATCCTTTAAATAAAATTAAAAATAAAATATAAAGCTATGCAAACAATGTAACCATATTATAAATAAATTTTTAATAACAAGAACTATAAAACATTACTAAATCTATATTTAAATTTTAAATTATTTTATTCTTGTGTTGAAAAGAGTTTAAATTATATTAATAAAATAATAAATAATAAAATTATATTAGTGAACAAATAAAATGTGAATTCTACTTAGTAAGGCACTTACCTGTGTATAATTATATATTGAAAGACAGAAATTTATATTTGCGTCAGATGTAAACGTGAAATATAATATTATGGACACATTAATATAAACAAAGTAAATTGCACAGAAGTATAAGGGTGCAAGACAAGTGTGACTGCGTTAAGTTCTTATATTCCCAAAATGTGCTGTGTATGCATTTTATAATATTTTTATGAACTGGACCATCACATGACGATTGAGGTGTAACATTTCAATGTTATATAGTTAAATAATACAGAGATAAGCAGATTAGTTGTAAAATATTAAAAAGGGGGACAGTTGGGAAAACACTTCTTATGGAATGACAAAGCGTACTAAAGAATTACTGTCCTCACTAAAGGAGGACAATTGTTCACCTTAATAATATCAAAAATAATAAATTCATGTTAGTGCCATAACTCAAACAATGGTGCAGGTAATATTTGATTTTTCAGAATGTTCCTAAAATGTAATAAAATGATCCTAAATGTTTCTAATGAAGAAATAATGTAAAAGGTAAGCAAAACAGTTTGGAAAAAATCAATTCTGAATTTTATAAATAAGTTCTTCATTGAGGATGATTAATTATTAACAAAAATCCAACTTAGCCAAGCAGGGGGAAAAGATAGTCGCACCATAGTGTCATCAAACACATTCATTGGTTTTTTCATTGAATTTTATTATATTAATCTTTGTTTTCAAAAATAAATAAAGTGATTTATCTTTCACTCTTTATATATTCTGTTCTCAACCTTATTTCTTGCACTTATTTGTCATTCTTTCTCTTTTTAAACTTTCTTTTGCCATATATTTATTAGTTTCAAAATTGTAACATCAGATTATTTCTTTCAGTTGTACGTTAGCTTATAGTATTTTATTACAGGCACTAAAAGGTACTGAAATATTCTTAAGCAAAAATTCAAACTTTATATTTTAAGTTTCACATAGTCATTCTGAGAATCTGAAGTTAATATCTATAACGAAATTCTTATTTAAAGAGAAATCTTGCTTCAAAGTATCATATAGATGAGACGTACTTTAGAAAGTATTGGCATTTTAATTTACCTTCTTAATATTTTTTTATACTATCAAAAAATGATTCATGCCTATATTATACATTCTTAATGTAGCATTATTTTTGATTTCTTACTAGCTCAACACAAAATTGGTATTTCAATGTCTTAACTTTTTTTATACCTTTCAAATACAAAATATTGAAATTTGACTTTTTAATATTTCTATTATTAAATAATTCAATGAAGTTTTCCTGTGAATATTAATCCAAAACTTTCTTGCAAATAATATGTTGGTTTCAAATTTTAATGCATTCTTATTGTATTGTTTATAATTTCTAAATTGAATGAAATAATACCCTCTAGTATCTATAATTCATTTTTTAAACTTGCACTAATTGTTTGGATTATCTATAATTTGTCACAAATGGAAAAATTTAAAAACTTGTTTTATTTAACTGTTGAAATATTTCCTTAATTAAATTGTTTGTCTTTCAGTTGGTTTACAAAATTATGAATGTAATAAATTGTATTTAAGATGAGAATGTAACTATTAAAATGACAAATTTTTCCAGAATTGGAAATTTTGAGTAATGAAAAACTCTGAAAATTGAGTGAAATATATTTAATTTCAAAGCAAATAAATATATAATGGTCACTTCATCATGACTTTTGCACTTATTAATTTTGCTATAAAATTACAGGGAAATGTTAACTCTTCAATTTATATGTCTCCTCTTGGCTCATTTTTTATTCCTTTTGAATTACTTAATGATAAAATTTTATTTAAATTATGCCACAACTTTAATAACCATATAATTTTTAACTTGTACTGTCAAATTTATTTTAAAAAATTTCAATATAAATATGTATAAAAAAGTAAAACATGTTCATTTAAGTTAAGAATTTGTAATTGAAATATCTATTTAAATTTTCAGTTGAGTTCCCCTTCCCCTCATTTACAATGTTTTAAGCATTTTGTAAAATGTGTAGACTTATGATATTTTGTTTTATCATATGCATTTAATATTTTAAATGTTAATATCAGTGAAAAGTCCTGCATTGTTATATTTTAAAGGCTTGCCACATGTGTGTTAAATGTTAAGCTTATTCTGTTTGTACTTTGAAACAGTGATTAACTATGTTTATCATCATCAATTATGGTATCAGTGTTAATTCATAAAGGAATAAAAGTAAAGTAGATGCTTTTTTTCCTGACTGTGATATTGCTAAAAACTTAAAAGATAATTCTTACTCCAAAGTTAGCTTCTGTGTAAATTAGCCAAATAGTTAGCTCTATGGCTTCACGTTCAATAGTTTGTGGATTTGAATCGTACATAGGACTAGAATGTTTGCATTGGTTTTTAATCCAATTTATACTGTTTATTCCAGCCTATTTTGCCCTTGTGTGTAAAAAAATTACTGTTGAATGATAGACAAACTAATCCTAAATATGTTAACTTATATTTGTTCAGCTAAATTTCCTGAATTTTTTTTATATTGTACTTATACAAATCTATTTTAAATTTATAAAGCAAATTATTTTGTATATTTAATCATTAAAATTTGTCTGTTTTTACTGAAAAAGAAAATATTAACTGTCTTATTACTGAATAACTTCATTAAATTATTTTAATTGCAAATGTGTGTAGACAATCGTGTAAAGATACCCCTGAACTGTATCTATTGATATTGTACAAATCCCTCATTGTATTTTTGTGATTTTGAATTAGTCAAGTAATGTCTGATCTGACAAACAGTTGCACTTGATTCAACAGTTTTTTAGTATAATTCTTACCTTAGGTTTTCATGTTTCTAATGAATTGGTATCCACTTTAAACTGTAAGTCCATGTCTAATTAGCCTTTATATTCAAAAAGTGACTTCGACAGAGAGCAAACCAAACTTTGGTCAAGTAAGATCAATACCTGAATTTTAACACTGTCCTTACATCAGCTAATATTTCACATCCATAAACCTTTCAATACAACAGTTTCTGACTGAAATAAGAAAAGTCAACTGAAATGGATTACTGTTATTTTGGTTTCTTGTAGCTACAAGTTATGTATGAGAAAGTAATGTGTAGGCTTGGTATTCTTATATAAGTATTGCTTTCAGGTAGTTATGCTTAATTTTGGTGTTCAATAGGAACTGCCATTAACTTTTTTCAAGGTGAAGAACACGAATACATGTTTGAAAAAATCTCCTGCAGCTTGGAAAATAAAAGAAGTGCATATTTGAGTATTCAGATGGAACATTGTTAATATTCATTAGGTGCCACTCTGTGCATATTATATTTCAACTGAATTTAATTTTAGGTACTTAACCTTCAGTTTCTTCATATTGCTTTTTTAAGTTTATTTATCAGCTGGGGAGTTAGAAAATCATAAAGTATACAGAGTGTAGTTCTTTTTCTACATAATATAGGCATTCTTGTTTAGGATATTGTTTCAAATATTTTATTTTTGCTACTGTAGGAAGTCTTTTAAAGTTTTCCTGTCTGTTTTGTTCTTTAAGTTACTTGTGGATATATATTATATAGGGTGTGCTTTTTTCTTATTTGTTAAAGCTTTGCCACCAAGTTATTAGAGAAAACTTAATTTATCAAAACACAAGTATGCTAGTGTTTTGATAAATTAAGTTTTCTCCTTATCTTAGAATAAGTAAGATAAACTCTTTTCGTCCACTTATGTAGTGGACGAAAAGAGTTTATATATGATAGAATACGAGATCAAAATATACATTATCTAACATGGTATGACATTAGTGACGGAAAATAATTTTTTTATTGTTATTTTCCCCTTAAGTTAGGCTTAGTGTTGCAAAACAAGAAACATGTCGGATTTTCCCATTCGATTCCACTCTCTCACGTATATACATCTTAAATAATGATGCTCCATCTTGAAAGCGTTAAGCCTATATAATACTGTTTATTTTTCTTGCTGAAGCAATGAAACTTTTTTGAAATCCATTATGATATTGTTATTAAGCTTAGTAGCTTTTCGTAAAGAGAAATAATAAAATTTAAAAAATCCCATTATAATTTGTCTATAAAATAATAGGTTCAAAGAAAGTAAAGACTTTCATTGTTATGTTCTTCATATTATCACTAGTTTGACTATTAATTATTTCTGTTAAGCATGGATCACGAATTTTGGTTTCATATGCGAACGAAAGAAAAATTTCTTGTATGTCAATAACATGTTAAGTATAATATGAAAAATTACTATAACTTACTTTTCTGTAAACATTTTTGGAACACAAACATAATATATAAACTTTACAAAAGTAGATATGTCAAAAGGTATTATTTTATGTGTCTAAGAAACACTTCCTAATTTAATTATCTAGATTAGAAGTAATTATTTTTGAAGCTTTAATTAGAGTATTTATCGAAACATCAAACTCCAAAATAATATAACTTTCTATTGAATGAAAAAATAGTACAATATTAAATTTCACTTTTTAATTTGAAACAAGTGTCAGTCTGCAGTTCTAGTGGAAAACTGATTGTTAGGCTGTCGTTTACTCTGTCAAATTAGTTGTAATTTCATTCCCAAACAAAATATAATTAAGCTGTATTGGATTATATTTCATTAATGAACAGCACTTTTAATTAGTTCAGTAACTGAAAGTATTTGAAATGTATATTGATTATGTATGGAAAATTATATCTGTTCTCCCATTGACAGATATCTACTATCAACATAATTCTGTTAATAGTGTTTTAAATGTACATGAAAATTAATGTTAAGAAACAATTTAACTTATTGTATTTCTATTATAAATTTTAAAGAATGTTATATTTTGTTTTCATCAAAACATGTTGAACAAACTTAAAAATTTCTGTTTATTGTAAATGCAGTATAAAATCTTGTAAAGGTGTAGTGTTTTCTTAAACTCCATTTCTGTAATTTTTTGTGAACATTAAAATAGAGATGACTAATTACTCTGTGTACTTCTGCCGTGCTATTGTGAAAATGTTTGAAGTCTAATAGATTTTTCTGCATTGAATCTCTGGGTTTATGATGTATAAAGTTTCTTAAGTTATATTTAGTCTCTAATTTAACTATTTTACTTTTCGCATTTGTAATAGTTAAGCTTCTTATATATAATAAAGCATTAATATGCTATGTGCATACTATATATAACTTTTCTAGTAGCAATTTCATTATCTAAATTTACAAATATATTAGTATTATGTATTAAAATCTGTTTTTTTTTGCATTTTTTTGTTTGTGAAATAGAGCTCTCCATTATACATTTCTTTTCATCATGGATGCTTTTAAAGTTGTGTAGTTAAGAAAAATAATATATATATATATATATGTGACAACCCTACAATTTCTTTAATTAACAGTTGAAACAAAGGCTGATCTGATAAATTTATTTTCTTTGAATAACTAGTTTTTCTTAACAGTGGTAAATATTTATGTTTAGATATATTATTTCATGGTAAAATGTTAGGAGTTCATCACGTGTGAAATCCCAAAGCATTACAGAATTTTATTTATACTTATACATAAAAATGAGTATTTTATATAGCTCATATAGTTGCTTATTTGTGTTATCATTTTTGCCTTTATATTTCAGACACTTACATTCTTTGAAATAACCTGTAGTTTATTTCAAAAAATGATAATCATTTTCAGTATAATTCAGTATTTTATTGAAAAAACTAAACAATTGTTTCTTTACTCCATCTGCCAACAATAAAACTATTTGATTATAACACTAAAAAAACAATTTTGATGTAAATAAAAATATTTATCTTTACATTGTGTTTTTAAAATTGTATATGAAATGAGTAACATAATAGTTACTCTTTAATAAAGTGGTTTGAAAAGTTTTGATGTCTAGTATAATTTTGTATATCTTTAAAAAATGATTATTGGAAATTAATATTAAAATAAAAACATTAACTGCCTATAAAGGTAGAGTATATTGAATAAAGTTTTTTTTTTGGGGGGGGGAAACAAATTTTTAAGTCTGCTCAGTTTAATGTTTTCTCAGAAAAATTTTATTAGCTCTAAGTTATTCTTAAAGTGATTATACATATAATGTATGATAAAATATATATATAATGTATTACATAACAAAATGTGATCTTATAACTCAACCTCTTTCTCATTTTAATTCTTATTTTACATCTATTGTAAATACTAATGAATTTAAATATAATTTTCACTATCCTGCAAAATTCTGCTTCCTATACAAACTTTTTGAAATAATATAAATACAATTGTAAATGTAATTTCCAAGTATTTTCTTTGAATTTTCATGTTCTTGTTCTAATCATTTCAGTTAAATAAAAATTTTGATAAAGAAAAAGTACTAAAATATTTATTTGTAAATGTCTGAGTAAATTGATTCATTGCAACTGAGAACTAATGTAAATGTTAATACAATAGAGATTTCTATGTAGCAAGTTTAAACAAACATGTGTTTTAATGAAGCAATTTAACAATAAGCAAAAATTCAGATTTCTCTCATTTCAAGTGCCAAGATGGCATCCGAGCAATTAGTGGTATGGCCTCAGTTCATTAATTTGTAAGTTTTATTCCTTTTCTAAAGCTTGGGTGTGTATAATGGTTCAATATCCATGTTAATCTGTAAGTCCAGTTCTAATTAGCCCTTGTATTCAAAAGTAAATTTTGAGAGGCAAACAAACCAAACCTCTTATTTCCTATTTAAAATTTTGTTTGTATTTGAAAACTGTTATTTTTTTATCAACTGTATATTGTTGATAAACATTCAATTTTATTAATAAAATAATGCTCAACTTTTAACCAAATATTAAAATATTGAAAATTTTGAAAAAATAAAAAAATATCAATGTAGTAAAAAAGTTTTCACGAAATTTATTAATCTAATATTTTGAGTATGATATTTAATTTAAAAAATAATTGTAGGTTTCCCTATTTCCTATATAAATTTTCCTGTTTTTCACAATATATATAATAAAAATGACTTTAATAAACTTTTGTCGCAATTTCCTTAAATGTTTGACTATCATGAATGCAGTGTGTTTCTTAGGCTATATATGCAACATTCTGTTTTTATTTAAAATTTATCAAAATCTCTTAATTAAATGAGTGTATTCTTTTACAGTACAAATGTTTCTGGAAGAAGCAAAAAAGGATTTTGAAGAAAAATGGAATAATCCGAGTAAAGTAAGGACTTAATTTTGTTTACATAAATACATCAGACTTTTTACATTTCATTTAAAATTTATAATTTGCTGCTAAATGTTAATAAAATACATTCAAGTTAGATTTTAATTTAAAATACAAAGCTGTGGCTTTTAATTTCAATTGTTAGAACAGTTTAAAAGGGTTGTTATGTTAATGATTGTATGTCTGAAATTTCATGGTAATACCAATTTTCTGCCTTGTTAATTTAATTCATTACAAATATTTTTAGCAGAAGAGATTTGCTGCCTCAGAACATGCATAGAAACATAAGAAAAAATTTGCTTGCCTGTATTTCTTTAGTTCTAGAGTTTAATTATTTAAACATGTTAGAGTATTCAGTCACTATTTGTTTTAAAAAAATTTAACAATATATTATATGTTATGAAAACATTTTAATTGTTTCCCCTTTATATGGGAACTTTTGTGTGATTAAGAAGTGAAAATCAGGAAGTTATGAAATTTTGTTTTTCTATAGAAATAAAAATGATTGAAGTCTAATGATAGGAAGGAAAAGACAATAAAAGGATCTGCTGAGTTTCATAGAAATTGTATTAGAAATTTGAAAACTAGAACACTGCATTTCTGAAACAGCAGTTATTACAAGGAAAAAAAATTGCTTGAAACCATCTTGGTGACAATGTTCACCAACAATATGTCAAAATTTAATGCTCTTTCTTAAATTTTCACCAATGCTAATATTTTATATATATTTATGTACTATAATTTTCTATATATACTCTCCAGATTGTGCATTAAAAAGTTTCATATCTTGTTCATATTATACTCTGCCATATAGATATTGTGGTTTAAAAAAAACATAAAAGCTTATAATAATATTATGAAAGAAATGCCATTTTTGTTGCATAAAATAAATAACAGGTGGCTTCACAACTCGGCTGACTTGCTGTGCTGTAATCAATTTTGTTGTCCCATATTCTTCAAGAACAAATTTGGTTTCTCAGTGGTATTATGATTGCTATTGCCTAATGCCTATCATCATTTTACATTTTGTCTTGACCTGAGCTGTTTTGTTTCTGAAAATATTTAAGTTTACATATCATCATGTGGAAACAAAATTTTAAAGTTTTAGTGAAGATTTTAAACTAAAAGCCATAGAGAAGGCAAATAAAAAAATGGCTACAAATGTGTTAAAGTAAGGTGAAAACAAAGCATATGCATTACAAAAAAAATGTATCCAATGCATAGTTCGAAAATAATCCATTTCTTTCATTTAATTATTAATGAAATAAATATATTTTTATTTTTAAAATATTTCTTACCTCATTTCAAAAGTTATTAAAAACTAAAAATCGCTAGGTTTTATTAGAATCTTTTTTGAAATTATCGCTCATGATCAGTCTGATGCTTGATTGTACTTTGCAATGAGGTTGATTCAAGCAGATCTTTTTTTTTTTTATAATAAATGTTCTTCTCAACAATTTGTTATATTTTTAATCATACTGTGTATTTTTCATTTTATATGACATCCACATTATCAACAGTATATATTTTCTACTGCTCTGGCTGCAGATTAGACAACAGGTTTTTTTTTATTTATTTATTTATTTTATTTTTTACACAAAAAAGGTCTCGCGGATAATATGCCATTGTGGCTATATAATGGAAAATACTGTACTTGTTATCTTGGCTTGTATGTTGGAGTGGCACACTTAATATTCATTAAAATGATTGATTTGTTCTATTTTGAACTGATTATGAATTTTTCTTTAGAATAAAGAAAATTCATATAAAATGTTAGCTAATATATGTAAATAATTTGGGTTTTAAAAAGTGTGAAAGTTATATTTATTTTGTATATTTTAAAATTTCATGTATGCATAAAACAATATTTGGTTACTCTTAAATTCATACTTTGGGGTAACCTCTAAAGAAATGTTCATTAAAAATTTGTAACTTACAAGGATAAATTATTTAATGATTATTTTACTATGTGATAACATTTTTATTTATGAATTTTTAAAGAAAGTTGATGTAAGGACATGTAATGATGTATTGTTTCATTATTGTGGAGAGAAAAAATAGATTATGGAATATAATAGGTAGTTGTATTGTGTGGCCCACACAAAAAGATTTTAAAAATGCAATTTCCAAAGTATTGCCTTGTTTGAATAATTATGAAGATAATTTTTTTTCTCTTGAAATCTTTGAGACATGACTTAAAATATTAATATTACTTGAAAATTCTGGATCTTTGTGTTGTGTTTCAACAAACATTTGCGTGTTTTCCTCCTCACAGTATAGCCAGGCTGGTAGCTGAATGGTTAGCACGCTCTAGTCTTAATTTCAACAGTTAGTGGGTTTAGATGTTTGTAGTGGTTCAGAATTTTATTTAATACCCTAGGCCCCAGTCTATCCTTGGTGAGCTACTGGTGAGCAACAAATCAAATTACTCATAGTACAGTTTTCTTAATTAAGTTGCTCAAATCAATGCATTTGATTTGTTGGCTAGCCATGCTAGAAATTTAAATTTCTGGCATTCAGTTTATTTATTTATTTTGGTGTAACCTGAAAAATTTACAATTGAAAATTTTAAAAAATGCTGAAAATTCTGCTTTTTTATTAAATTATTTTTTTAAATTTATGTATCATAATCTTCTTAAAATGCATTTCAGGTCCCTGATATTTATATACAATTTTTAATATTCCATATTAAAAATAACACAGTATTTATATAAATAAATGTAAACTATAAAATTTATTTACACTTTTAAAAAATTATTACTAATTCTTTCAAATACACACAATCTAGAAGTAAAACTTTTATGTATTAGAAAGACAAAGTTGTCTGAATTACTCTAAACTATTAATTGAACTATTTTGTAACAAATATCTTTTTATCTAAGCATAATAAGTTTTTCACTAAATGATTGTTTCAGTTGTTTAATATTTTAAAGATTATAGTTTGAATACTAATTTCTTAAATGACTATTTCTGAAAAAGTACAGGGAAATTCTTATTTTCATAAAATTAGAGTAAATACTCTGCTTAAAATGTGATATTCATTGCTATACATTACAGCCACTTCACAAATTGAAATTCTCCATTCAGATTAAATTGATTGATGTGGAGATTTATTTTCAAAATATCTTTAATTTTTGAAGAAAGTATGTTTTAGCTATGATGTTTTATGTCATACCAAAATTCATGTAGTGTTTTACATTAAGAAGTCTATTAAAGAGGATTTTTTTTTCTCCTATAATTCACAATTGATTTAAGAGTAAATTGTAAATCAATTTTCTTAACTGAGTATTTTTCTAGTCTTTATTATTGTCTACAATTCTAAATTAGTACTTAAAATATGAAATTAATTCTTGTGTGTTGAATAACTTAAAAAATTTAATTCAAATGTACTTATAGTTCTGAATATAATTATTCTTAATTTCTAATAAATGTTACAATTTACGCTATCATTTCTTTTATATTAATTCAACACCTTTTATTTTAATGGTTTTAATTTCTTTAGAATACTGCTGGTCTAGATGATTTTGATCGAATAAAAACATTGGGAACTGGTTCCTTTGGGCGTGTTATGCTTGTGCAGTATAAGTCATCTAAAGACTATTATGCAATGAAAATTTTGGACAAGCAAAAGGTTTGTCTATTATTTTAATCTACATTTAGTATTTGTTAATACTTAATTTCTGATTTATTTTCAAACTATTCTTATCTTTTTTGCTGAGACTATTCATAATCTCTGCCATTAGAAATAAAAAAAAATACTTTTGTTAAAATATTTAATTGCTTATAAAATGCTTAAAATCATGCCATGAAATTAAAATTTTTATGGGAATTTTCTGTCATGAAAGTAATCTCAAAATAGAACTTGGCAGATTTCCTTCTTTTATAAATGTCTTCTAATTACTTGGTACTATTGAAGCATTTCAATTTTCTGTGATTAACTTAATACCACTCCTGATTCTTGTAATCCATTCAAATAACCCTTGAACTGCTATGCTACTTGTTGTGGAAATTAGAACTCATTTTTACTGTAGCTTGCTGTTTAACAGTTCTTTTCACTTCTGTCCTGGATCTTTTTAATGGTTCAAATTATAATTCCTTGCCTCATTGAAGTAGTTATCATAATGCATTTAAGCCAACTTGAGCCTCTGGTTAGCATTTGCATATAGAAATATATGCTTATAGAAAATTCAAACTGTATTATACTGGGTGTGAAAATTAAAAAAAATTTAAGATAAAAGCAAATCATTTCTTTTTTATCTCTTGACAAAACAAGACAAAGCAAATATTGAAAGAAAACTATTTTCAGTATGAATATGCAAGCTTTCATTTTGATTTCTGATTAAAATTTTTCTCAGGAGAAATTAATTTTTTTTAATTTAATATGGGTCTAATTGTTAATTTGTATTCAGGTGAGTCTGTTTTACTGATAATTGTTTTGATCTAATATGATTTCAACTTTCCTGCTAGAATTATTTCATGAGAATTTTTTAGTTTCTGATGGTTTTCTTTGTGTGCATGTTTTTATTCTCTCATCTTAATTTCTACTCATAAAATTACTCTTTATTGAAATATTTATCACTATTATTTCACTTTTTAGGTAGTGAAACTAAAACAAGTAGAGCACACTTTAAATGAAAAAAAAATCCTGCAGGCAGTTAGCTTTCCATTCCTTGTTAAGTTAGAATATCATTTCAAGGTAAGTAGCATTAAAATATTCATATAATTTATAACACAAGTTAATCTTTTTAATTAGTTGTTTTATTAACAAGTCTTTACAGATTCTTTATCTAGTTATGTAGTATTTATTTTTACTTTAGGTTGAAGTTATAAAAAATTATTAATGAATTCTGAAAGACTAAATACTAATCTTAAATTTCTTTAAATGAAGAAACTTTGGCTCTGTTTGATATGTAATCTGATTTTTGAAACAAAGGAAGAATTAAAAATTTTTAACTTTTGTTAGAAGATAATGTGCCAAATCCTTTTCTTTTTACATTCATTTATTGATAATTTCTGGTGATCGTATGAAGCCATATGTGAAATGTACATTAGTAAAAGCTATTATATAACTTTCTTGTTACAAAGCATTGAATTTGGCCTTTGATAACTCCCAGATTTTTATGTTTGGCAAATTCGGGTCTAGAGAAAAAGTATTCCTGATCAGACAATTGAGGAGTGTGTCATTATCACATTAAATGTGGAAACTTACTCATACTGGAAAATTAAATTCTATTATTGATATAATCAGTTTTAATATGTGAATGAATCCAAAAAAGTTACAGGGGTAATGAAAGTTAAGGCTTTTCCTAAATAAAAGAATTTAAACTCTGACTTGATTTGAAAACATGCGTATTTCTATTCAGTATTTTTGCATCACTGGAAAGACGCTTGTTCTCGATTAGTGCATCTTTTTTCAATTAAGTTAAATATTAATACATTTTTGTTAGATTTTTTAAATCTATCATGCTAAGCTGTCCTGAACATTTAGCTTTCTGGCCTTTAGTTCAACAGTTTGTGAGTTTGAATTCCACCTTGGGTATGGATGTTTGTAGTAGTTTGGAAGCCATTTTAAGCTGTAGCTCCCAAGTCTATTCAAACGTCATGTGCAAAAATTATATTTGAGTTACAAACCAAAATCTTGGAATATCTCATATTGTTATTTCCTTATAAATTTTTTTTAAATAGTTGTAAAACTGCAAAGTTAAATTTATTTATTGGGATATAAAGATATTTGTTTTAGTAACATCTGATGGGCTAAGATTGTAGAATTAAGCATATATATTTTTTTTCATTTTATTATTATTTTATGACTTAATAATTGAAGAAAATATGCATGAACTTTTTATTTTATTTAGAAAATATATTAATATTTTATCTGGGACTTGTCTTGCAATAATGAGAATAAATTCAATGCTTGTAAAATTTAAAATAATGAGAAATTCTAATGTTTTTAAATGTGTCTTTAGGCATTTGCTTTTACTTGGGTGTCAATAATCAAAACCTTCATCTAGTATCACATATTCCATTTAGAGGAACATTAGTTAAAGCAAATAGATGTAACTACCCACAGTAAATTTGATGTTCTAAAAAAGTGTTATTGACTGCATTTATTAATAGGCTGTATAACCAGTTTTTATGATACAAATTGGTGACTTCATGATTTAATGTCGTAAACATTCTTTGAAATAATCGAATCAGGATAATGCATATCATAGTGAATTGATTACATTGTTTTATTATCACTACAGTTTCCAATATATTTAGATAAAATTGAGATTTACTCATATTATGAAGGTCAGATTACTTCACATTTCCATGATCCCATTACATTAGTTGAAGTAATTAATGTATTTTCTTTGGGTGTTGAGTGCTTAAATTGTACTAAAATAATTTATCACTTGATCAAGAAAATTTTAAATTTGTAGGTAAAAAAAGCTTTAATGCATAAAATTACTATGAGTCTTCATGTGTACTCCGTGGAACACGTGGATCATAGGTTTGCTATCACTATATCCCTAATAAATTACTATGGTTGTTTAACAACTATCTTTTATTTATATTTGTTTCTCTTCTATAAATTGCTTTTCTTTGCTGAAAGAACATGCCTTTAAATTACAGGACACTTCAAATTTATACATGGTTCTTGAATATGTACCAGGTGGGGAAATGTTTTCTCATCTCCGGAGAGTTGGTCGTTTCAGGTAAAAAAGATTTTCATTTCTTAGATAATTACTAACAATATTTTTCTTTTAATAGGACTTTTCAAACTTGTATATGGTATTAGAGTATGTACCAGGTGGAGAAATGTTTTCTCATCTTCGGAAGAGTGGAAGGTTTAGGTAAGGTGTATGCATGCCACTTAAGGGAATGGAAGCATGCACCTTGATCCTCTGTCATAGCTTAGATTTTCAGTTTCTTTATGTTTTAATAATATAAAATTCTTATTATTCAACTACTAAGAGTTAAGCATCCCAAAGCTTTCTTTTATTTATCATTTCATTATTTATTTCTAAGTTTGATTATTTTCCTTTATCAACATTAAATTTCTGTTTGTAGCATTTTGATCCTTTAACATTGCATGACTTCATTTATTAGTTAAATTTATGTTGTGCTTCTACAATCCATCTGTATTCACTCTAAATATGCATGTCTAAACTCTATATAAATTATGCATGAAATTTTGTATTTTGAGTAATATTTGTATTGTTTGCTTGTTGCATGAAATATGTGTCATAATTTGAATCAGCTAATATCAAGGTAATGATTTTTGTAAATGAAAATTTTGAAAGAGAAAACAAGATTTACTGTATATCTCATTTAGATTAATTATTTTTGCTATCAGCCTACAAATGCTTTATTTTCTAAATTGTAATCACACACACACATATATATATTATGAATAGTTAATTACTGATTAAAAGAGGGACAAGAGTTTAGATTGAATTTGTTAGAATTGTAAATACTTGCCATTCAAAAATTTTTAACTTGTAACAGTTCAGTTTTTTTTTTTTTCTCTCTCTCTCTCTATATTTTGAAAGCTTACAATTTAGCAAAAGGAAAATCTCTTGCCAAATTTCTTGATTAATGTTTTCAGTTTTACAGATCTTTTTATTGACTTAAAATTGTTTTTACCTAATTTCTAATTTGCTGTATAATGGGAAGATTTGCATGTATATAGTTTGAAATAATATTTTATATATTTATAAAAACTTTTTTCAAACGGTTAATTAAAACCTAACCATGATTCCACAGATCAAATTATCCAATAAATGTATCATTGTTTAACAATAGAAATGGTGAATAATTTATATACAAATTATGAAAACTAAGGTTAGGTTTTAAGCATATTATACATTTCCTTTTCTGAATTCATTAATTTTTAAGCATGAGAAGTAAAGTATTAGAATTAAACTTTTTATTATGCATGAACCATAATCAGTAACTATTCATCTTGTTAATGCAATTATATCAAAATGAGTTGAATGTACTCTTCATGTCACTCAAACAGGAAGTATTTAGGTATTTTATTTGTTTGCTGTTATAAGTTACATCAAAATTGTTTACTATTTAAATATTAAACTGGTATATTTCTAAATGTATTTACTGTAGTGCCAATTTTTATTTAATAAATCACATAGTTAACTCCATTATTACCAAATTTCTTGAAAAATTGTTTTGATATAATTAAAATTTATTTAATAAAACTATTAAATTTTCAAAATGTGTGTATGAAATGTGTATAATAATTGAGATTAGTATTTTTAATCCTTAAAGGAATCATCTAAAATAAAAATCAAGAATTTTAAGCAGATAAATCTGTACATTATGATAAACAATTGTAAAATCTTTCCAAATCCAATTTAATCATCAGAAAATTGATGAAAGCAATCTTGAAATTAAAAAACAATTATCTCTGTCCATTTTGATTAATTCTATATAATCGTTCAACTGGATTAATGAATTGAACCAGTGCTGATAAGTAAATAGACATCAGAACTCTCAGTTTTATTTAGTATTTTTTCCATTATACATGATATCAGGCTGATTGAGATATGTTTGAAGTTCATCGACCCAAGCAATACATTTTAGATGCATTAATATCAAATTTGCTATCTAGCATTACAGTCTGTTCTACTGGTGTCTCATTTTTACACAATATGTGCTAAAAATATGTGTTAATAAATGTCTTTTAGTCTAAGAATAAACTTATTCTGCAATTTGGGTGTTATAAATTATGGAAATTTCCAATCCTAATCATTTATATTAATAAGTATGACTTTGGTATTTTATATGGTTTCTGTATAATGCCATTCTTTAGCATAATAGAGAGACCATATTTGTCAGTGAAAAGATGTGTGATCTGTGATCAGTCATTGCTGACTGTGGGAGCTGCTCAAAATGCAAATTTTCTAAATAATTTTTCTGTGATTTTAATATTTAGGTCTGCAAGTTTAGTGTTTCATAGTACTTGACTCTTTCATGGCACTTAAAAACAGGTATATTATTGCAATTCTCAAAAACAATCCTGTATAATATGATAAAGCTTCAGATGTAAAAGGTAGCTATTTATCAAGTAACTTTTGTTCTATTTCTTAAAATCAATTAAGCTTTCATGATAAAAGATAGCTCATAAATACCTGGGCTCTGCAGTTTTAGAAGATACTCGTTCTAAGTCTTTAGGACATCAACCTGCTCTTTATCAAAGTTGCAGAAGCAGCCTTCATGACAGGCGCACATGATCATAGCAATAATGTTTCATATTTTTGTGACAAGTTACACATCTTTTCTACTGGATCACATGCCTTCCATGTTATTTAGATGGTCATAATGTTTTGGGTGATCAGTGTATATACACTTGATGTAAAAACTGAGGGTTATAAATATAGGTATCATGTGCTTTGTGGAAATTTAGGTATAACTGTTAGCATCTACAATTTCAAGAAACAAGTTTGTTTTGATTCAACAACTTTAACAGCAAAATCTTAGAATATTTTTAAAATTTTTCTGAAATAGTCAAGAAAATATTCACGAGTTCATTTGTAAAACATAGCTTATTTACATTTTGAGAGTATATCTACTAGTTCACTGATAATGTTTCATATTTATAATTATATTTTGAAATTCAGTTATATCTCTGAAAATTGTGATTCAGTAAATTTTCTAAAAAGTTTCATGTTTTATTCTATAATACAGTAGGGTCCTGAAAATTTAGCACTTGATAAACAGGCAGTCTGGGTAATTCGGTCACACCATGTCAGAGTAAAAATACCTGTGAGGCATATTCAAGGTCTTGGTTTTTTGGTTTTGGACTAAGCATCTTTGCACCTTTGACATTAAAGGTTAGAAATGGATGCATATGAAAAATGTTTTACCACTCACTGTCACAGCATTATGCCAGCTAGTCGACCAAGAAATTTTGGTTAATCTTAAGAAAAGTAATAAGTGCAATCCAATTTAAATTTCTTTTAGATGGGTGCTGGATTCCTGGAATGAGTTAATCATTAACATTAATTAATTCCTAACAAAAACTTCTTGATCACAATGGAAATTAGTTTGTTGAAGCTGATTGTGCATAAAATGTAAACTTATTCAATCTCCTAAAAGTTCCTGGACATGAAAAAGCCAATGGTAATGGTGTCAAACAGTTGTTCCAGAATGATTCCGAGCAAGTCATTATGTCCAATACAGAAGTTTATAGCTAATGAAAAAATGGCAGAAAAGTATGAAGACATTGATGGATCCATTTTACAAGTTCTTAAAATATCATATAATGAAGGGCTAACGGCTGTCGAAAACACCATTCAGTATTTTAAGTAACCAGAGGCATCAATAATGGATTTATTTTTCCTTTGTTGTCTTCATTCGTTCAATGCATAATTAAAGCAGTGGTAAACAGTGTGCTGTTCAGAAGACAACTGGGCCTTATCCAATTTCTTTTTAAAAAAATAGTTTTTTCTGAAGTCAGCTGGTTAGTTTTCATCAAAGTATTTTTGGAGAGTTGGTCTTATCAGTTAAATTGTTGTACGCTGTGTATTTATTTTCATGTGATAAAGGCTCTCTACCTTCATAAGGTAAATTTTTTTAATTCTATTACCAATAACCTGAGGTTTTCACAAACTTGGCCACCCTTCAGTCGTATTAGGCAGAGTTTTCAGGACTCTATTGTATACATTCTTTCAGCTGGATATTTCAATGTTTCCCTGGAACTCTAATATTTTTAATTGAATGTAATTTTTCTTATTCTAAATAAATTTGATTTGATCTAACTCCAACATTATTTCACAGTGAACCGCATTCTAGATTTTATGCTGCACAAATAGTTCTTGCTTTTGAATATTTACACTATTTGGATCTGATCTATCGTGACTTAAAACCAGAAAACTTGTTGATTGATCAACAAGGTTACATTAAAGTAAGTTATTGCTGAAACTACTATTTTAGTATTATTAAATTTTATAATATTTTCTTTATATTGCATTTATGTGAATAAGAATATGCTATTCCAAGAATTTACCAAATTAAAACAGTTTTCATTGATATATTTTGTGCTATCAACTGTGTGTGTTTGTTGTGTTGAGTGTAAAAGGAAATTGATAATTTATTTTACACTTGACTAATCTGTGATTTTGTATTGTTTGTTTGGAATGTCATGCTTTTGATTGCATTTAAGAATATGTTGCATAATTAAAAAATTTCTTATTATTTTTCTGTCTTTGGTATGTACGATTAATTGGCATTGTATATTTAAATTTTTAATCCATTTCTAAATATTCTATGTGTTGGATTTCTGTAAAATTCAACACATAGAAGATTTGAAAACAGAATTTTATCATTATATGCTTGTTTTGTGTTATTTGAAGAAGCACGCTAACTGACAAAAATCTATTGATTGTCCTAATAATGAAAAAATAACTTGATTTCTCTACTGAAAAGAATTTTTTTTTCAGTTAATGTTTCCCGTATTCCATATTTATGTAAGTTTGTATTAGATTACGCATTCCATATAGTTAGTTCATCATTTAAATGCTGAGCTGGCAGCTGAATGGTTTGTTCTGGTCTTTAGTTCATGGGTGTGCATCCTATCTTGAGCTTAGATGTTTGCAGTGGTTTGAAATCCTTTAAACTGTAGGACCTGGTTTAATTAGTTCTTGTAAGCAAAAAATGACTGTTGAGCGACGAACAAAACAAACCATTTAAACAAGGCTATAAATGAGAAGTTATAATAGTTGCATGGAAAATAATTTGTGTAATTTGAATGCTTCAAAGATAATTATGATCTTAGTTTTATATTTGTAAAGCCATTAATTAAAATTTACAAGGGAAAATTCTGTGCTTTTAATAAGACATCTTTAAGTGGAGTAGGAATTAACTATTGTGTAATAATACTTTGGGTCTGCATTGAAAAAGAAATTTGTGATTTATTTTGTAGTTATTTAATCTATGTAAACAACTCTCAGTGTTTTATTGAAAAACTATCTCGTTACTTATAATGCTGAATTGACAGCTGAATCATTAGTGCTGTTGCCTTCACTTCCAATAGTTCATGAATACTGTGCTGACTAATTTATGGTTACCACACTAATCTTTACTTGAACAGTTTTTATTTACACACTGCTTGTAAGCCACAAATAATATACTGCACAAGATTAGGAGCAAAATGTTAAATTAAAAACTCTTTCTTTAAAATGTTTAACTATGTTGTTTTGAAGCTTTAATTCCTTTAAAAAAGAAATCTTAACATAGTAAGTAATGGTCATTAAAAATAGAGCATTAGATGTTATTTATTTATTAATCTCATGTATGAAAAAGCTGGATAATTAGCTTTTGACTTTGTCTTATACCAAAATGAAAGCTTGTTTTATGATAATTATCTTTTCTGTATATCAATTTTATAATGTAGATTATCCACTAATTTAAAAAAGAAAAAAAATAGTAATTGTCAAATGTTGAATCCATATTACTTTATAAAAAATTGCAAAAATGTTTTGTTAGTTATACAGATATAAATAGTTGGAGTTAAGCTGTGTGTGTGTCTAATATTATATCTGTAAGCATTTACAGACCCAAAGTACTTACAATAATCAACTAACCTATCTATCTAATAAGTTTAGAAACTACATTTCTGTGTTTTCAGATCTTATTTGCAATATTTCTCTTACTCTGTGACTTCAAGATGTATTGATTTATGTATCAAAGTATCTATTTAAGCTCAGAAGTGTGAAGTTCGTGTTGCTGCCAAACATATTCTAACCAGATTCCAAGGGTTTCTTGCCAATTTCTTAAATACTTTGCTTGAGTGTCATAGTAATAGATGCATATTTGTTGAATACTGAATGCTAATGATTATCTTTTTCCCCCCTATCTTCCTTTCTTGTGATTGTTTGAGTTCACCAATTTGTGAACTGTTGACCATAACTGTTTATAGAAAAAATATGTATAGAATGCTTGAAATTTGCCATTAAGGGCAGCATTCTTCTATTTGTGGAAAATTTTGGAATCGCTTTACATTAAATTAGGTTTTTAAATTTTAGATTAGATTAGATTCGAAAACATTAGATTTTTAAATTCCCTTTTATAAAATGTTTGAATCGGTAATTGTGCAAGTATCTAGAGAATTATTTTCCACCCAATGTGTTTGACATTTTCATATGCACAAAGTTATTTATCTTATTTTCTATTTTGTGTAAAGAGTTAGTTGAACAATTCAAGATGATAAGATTTGTTCAAAATTGATTCTTAGTGTATTATAAGTAATATTAAATTAGTATATTTTAAAATACTTTTATAATACCTCCTAAAAAAACTTTTTTGAGGTATTTACTTGCACATGTTTGAAATATCAATAACTGTCAAAATTTAAACAAATTCACTATATTCTTACCAAAAATGTTCTCTTGGTTCTTTAAAACAAACGTTCCTGGAGACTAATTAGATTTGTACTGTGTATAAAATATCTCACTGTCATCTGTTGATAGTAACATAGCAAATGAATTTTTATCTAGTTTATAACGCAGACATAATTTTAAAAAAATCATGACAATTTAAGTTTGTAAGATCTTATTGAAATATAATAACAGGTAATATGAAAATAAAAAATATTTGAATATGCCATTGAAAGCTTAATCATATAGTCACTTTAGATTTAATTTAAAGAATTTATTTTGTTGATTAATAATGGTTATTCTTATAGGTAACTGATTTTGGTTTTGCCAAACGAGTTAAAGGCCGTACCTGGACCCTTTGTGGTACTCCAGAATACCTTGCACCAGAGATTATTCTCAGCAAAGTAAATTATTGAATTCAAATACTTGATTATTATGATGTGTTTCTGCTAATCTTAGCAATTTTTTAGCTATCAAATGTGCATAACTAGTATATAGAATAAGTAACGGGTACATATATTTGTTGAAAAGTGTTTCATCCTACCTTTCCAGTCTAATGACTTTTGATTTGAGTGCTTAATTTTTATTAAATTTCTTAATATAAAATTAATAAATTTATACAGCAGGATAAAGAAATAATTATTACAGATTTTGCTACATAAATTGGCTTTAGAAATTTATTTTCAAATTTGATATTAATTCTCTCAATTATCTTGATATTTTCTTGTTAATAAAATTTAGTTATCAAAAGTATTTTCAAGATTATTCAGACAAATAATGATTTAGAAAATATAACAAATATTGTATGTGGCTAACAAGTCTTTTTATTGTTGACATATCTTAAATTATTTAAACTTGTTTTCTACTCCAGGGTTATAATAAAGCTGTAGACTGGTGGGCTTTAGGTGTGCTGGTATATGAAATGGCAGCTGGATATCCTCCTTTCTTTGCTGATCAACCTATACAAATTTATGAAAAGATTGTATCTGGAAAAGTGTGTATTTAGTTTTATTAATTATCTAAGATTTTTATTTGATTTGCTGCAGATTTTAAATGCTAAATTAACTAAATTTACTCTGCAATTTTTTAGGTTCGTTTTCCTTCTCATTTTACATCTGATTTAAAAGATCTTCTGAAAAATTTACTACAAGTCGATTTAACAAAAAGATATGGAAATCTGAAAAATGGTGTGAATGATATCAAAAACCATAAATGGTTTGCTACTACTGATTGGATTACAATATTCCAAAAGAAGGTAATTTTGAAATTCTCTATATATGGTATATCTATTGTAGTATATGTATCAACTGTATTACTTTATTTTCAATATATATTCTGTATGTGAAATTCTTAACATTAACAATGATTTATTTAACATTAGCAAATGAGTAATAACTGAAACCATTGGTCTTTGTAATTTTGTATCAAGTTTTATTATGAAATTCTGCAACTATAGATCCCATTCATGTGCACATTGAAAAAAAAGGAAACAAACTATATCTGAAATTCTACATTTCTATTTAATTCATTTATCTATGCATATTGTGTTATGTGGAACAGCTATATATTATCTCCCATTTATAAATGAGCAGAATAAAGAAATGATTCTGTGACTCCTTCCCATAATGATGCAGTTTTTCATTTTTTTAAAATTTAGTTTTTATTTTAGATTAACTTTTTTGTAAACATGATAAAACCCTTTCATTTAAAATAAAAAAGGATTTTTTTATAAGATTTTAATTTATTTTGTGCAGTTAATAACAATCTTAACCATTTTTGTGTGAGAGATTTAAGTCAAGCATTTGATCAACTTGATAAAATGTAAATAATATTCAAAATTTTCTTGAATATTTGATCAAGTTATTCACATAATTTTATAAAATAGTTTACTTGTTTTTTCCTTTCCGTACTAAATTGTTTTACACTAAAATTTTATAATTCCTTAAATTTCTGTTCCTGTTGTATAATGAAATGTTATGGCTGCTCTTTTACCATGCTTCATTTAAAAAAAATTATTAAATGTTGCGCATTTGTTCATTATTGTACCTTGCACCAGTAAACCCAACAAAAATCAAACCATTACAAAGGTATTAAATTGTTCAATGTAGAACACATACAGCAGAATATTTTGATTATTCTACTTTATATATGAATATATTTAATCAAGATCTATGGGCTTTTGTATGTGAACCTCATTCTGGAGTCATTTACTTCTGTAGTATTCAATAAGTTTTTCAAGGAAAAAAGCTACTTTTGCACAAATTATGGTTTGAGACTGGTTTATAGTTAACATGGTTTCAATTGGATTTCTCTCCTGGTAAATATTTTTATTTATGAACCATGTGGATTATTTTACACGATTGTAAATGTTTCTTTTTACTTTTTTATTTTCTTTGAAATTTGATTTTTCATATTTAATGTCAAATTTATGAACAAAATTTTCTAGACACTAATTATGAAAGTTAACTTTTGTTACATAAAAGAAGTTGTTTAATGTTATCATACTAAAAAAAACTTAAGATTTTTATATGAAAGAAAATATATAGCATTCTTGAAACCTATTTTGTTAAAATGTACTAATTGCTAAGTTTCATTATGAAAAGAAATTATTTTAGGAGAATTCTCTGAAATAAATGAATGAAATGTAGTTTTTAGGCTTTAAGATAAATGGTATATTTATGCAAAATTTAAAAGTACTCATTGACATGAAAGATCTTCACACTTGAGCAAGTATTTCTAAAATGCTATAAAATTAGAAGTTGTATTGTTTAGGTATATTGTAGAAAAAAAACAGTAAATTTTAGCTTAAATTAAAGATTAAGGTTTTCAATATTGTCAATATTTTTGTAGCTTTTGACAATGTTTTTCTATATGATTTCCAAATTAAAAGAAGCATTAAATTGGTTGATGTGACTTTATTTTCTTATAAATTAATTCTTATAAAAATAAATAAAAGTACATCTTTTCGATTACAAAATGGAAAAAAATAAAAAAGAAAGTACTTGGTAATTACCTGATGAATCAATTATTGAATCTAAATCCAATTAAATACTTTTGGGAAACATCTTGGAAGTGAAGTAAAATAAAATTTCTTCAAAGGCATCTTTTATGATCCTCAATTGGAACTGATGTAAATCTGTCTCTATATTTACTTTAAAAAGCTTTTTTCTTCTATCCGCAGATGTACTGAATTCCTAAATCAAAAGTATGTGCAATTAAGTATTAAATATTGCTGTGTTTTACATCAAAACAATTGATTTCAATAAAAGTTTAGAAAAACTGGATAGTTTTAAAATGCCTACTTTCGCTCAATAATGCTTTATACTTTCAAATTCAAACTTGATGTTTTTAAATTAACAGTTTTATACCATGTATAACCTCTAATGCTGCAAATTACTGATTTACATGTTATAAAAAAGTTTCCTTGCAGGAAAAAGGTAAGATAGAAAAATGTCTCAAAACTTTACGATTTCTGTATAATAATTTAATTAAATAATGCTGTAGCATTTGAATGTTACATTTTACTAACTGGAATTTGCTTTTTAAGTGTTTCTTAAGGTTTAGGAAATATTTAGTACTTATTAATTTTGACATTCATGGATGATGGCTTTTCTTTTCTAGAAGTATAGTATTTAACATGTAGCTTTCAGGAGTTTTAATATAAAGGGTTGAAATCTTGCATAAATTGTCATAAGATTCGAATAGTAACAAAATATTTTATTTATACTATCCCTAATTTAAATTATGATTATTCATATTTTATGTTTTCACAGTTGTACTTAAAAAATCATTTTTAATAATGAATATTTTATTATATTCAATATTAAAATATTCCTTCGGTGGAATAGTTCAACTTATATGTAAAATCATTTTGGTGCAACAGTTTAAATGCTGGAAGAAATAACAAAAATTAAAAAATCTATAAAAAAATTATATATGAAGAAAATTTTATTTTTCTTCAAGAATTTATTATCCTTGTATATAAATAAATATATAATCTATTCTATAAATGGTGAGTAATTCTATGTATTTTTCTGTAATTCTTAAAATACTTCAACTCTATACCTGACTTGTAACTGGGGTGATGGTTTTCTTACCTTTTTATTGTATTTATCATTGATTAGTATACTGCCTATTTTCTAATTCTTTGCATGTTTATAATATCTTCTTAGTTTCTTTTTATTCTGTTTTTCTTAATTTATGATTTTGTTTTGTTACTTGCATGCCTTTCTTCTCCTTGCATGTCTCTTTAGATGAAAGCCCCTCTAATTCCTAAACTAACATCAAAAGGAGATACTCGCCAATTCGATAACTATGCAGAAGACAAAAATATGTTTCGACGAACTCTAACTGATCATTTTGCATATGAGTTTCAAGCCTTCTAGTGCAGCCTAGAACAGTCTAAGGCTTAGAGGTTATTAAATTCTTGTTTTGAAGTTTGTAAAAAAAATGTTTTATTGAGTACTAAAATATTTCTTACATTTTATGTGTAATTTTTTTTTTTTTTTTTTTACAATTCTGTATTTAAAATAAGATTTATTATTTTAAGTGATAAATTTTTTTAAACTTATCTTTAGCCACATCTTTTTCACTGAATGCTTTTAATAATTTATTTCTATTAGTTTTAATTTATTTCATTTATGTAAAATTTTAATTTTATTTTTCATTAAGTCATATTTACTTAAAGCTATGTATTTTGATATATATTACAAATTATAAATGTGCTTATTTTTTGCTTTAATGTTTACATTTATTAATATTAATAATTTACTGTTATAATTGTAGTATTTAATTTGTAGCTTTCAGGTCTTGTTTTTTCTGAAATTGAAAAATTAGTTCATTTAAAGCATCTTACTTGAAATTAAAATTAATTAATAACAATATAATCTTCCCATCTTGATTTTAATTCAATGGCACCCATATACTTTTTATTTGTAAAATTCTTATTTTTATAAACAGCCATGTATGTGTGTGTAAGTATGTGAGCCCAAATCATGTTCTGAAGTTTTAGATTTGTTTCGTCATAAGAAATTTTAAAGCCTGGAATTCAATGGGGTCCTTAAAGTTATAAACAATGGATTTAGCTACAGTTCTTGTAGCAATATAAGTTCTCTCTTTCAATCAATGCTTTCTAACAGTGCTATTGCAAAGCAATTTAGTTATGGTGAAAAAAGTGTGCTTATTTAATAGTTTTTGGAATTGCTCCTTACTCACCCACTTATTGTAAAAAAAATTAAAAATAAATAAAAGAAAAGAAAAAAATAAAAATAGTAATTGTGTGCTCTTTCTTAGAAAGTTTGAATCATCATTTGCAGCCAAAATAACTGGACTGCCTGGTAAAATTTTGAGATAATGATATTGTTAAAACACTGTATTATACTTATCAGTGTTTCTCAACTGAAGATAGTTGTTTGAGAAGTGCTTAGAATTATTAACAAAATTCTAAATTTAACCATTATATATATATATATATATATATATATATATATATATATATATATATATATATATATATATATATATATATATATATATATATATATAATATATAATATATATATAATATATATATTATACAGTGTATAATTTAGTAATGTAAAAAAATTCTATTGCTGTAAATTCATTGATGGCTTTTGAAGTATTCATTAAATATATTTCTAACCTCAATAAAAAATTTTCTCATTAATATTTACAATTATTTACTTTTATTGTTTACAAATATAATTGAAAAATGTTGTTTATATATATATATATATATATATAAACTATATATATATATATATATATATATATATATATATATATATATATATATATATATATATATAACATGAAAGTTGATACCTCCTGAAATTTTCTTAATTTTGATTCTTGGAAATCTGTGTAAACCCTAAGTTTTTAATCAAATTTTCCCTCTTAAAGTAAAACTAATTTAAAATTACTTTCTTCTAAAACTAAATAGGAATAAAATTGTTAGTATATTTAATTAAAAACTCTATAACTCAATTATATTTAAGTACTAATACTCTTCCTGCATTATTCTGTTATGAAATGTATGTATACTTAAATATTTTTCTCAGATGTTAGCTAAAATTAAGTTACCTTTGGTTAAAAAAATATTTAAAAAAGTAATTAGTCGGTTTGTTTACTTTTTTGTTTGCTTTTTGACTGTAGCATGCTAAGTGTTACGAGCAAGTTGGTTTTTTTTATGTTGGTAAAAGTTACAAAAAAAATCTTTTATTTTCTAAGATCAATACACATTAAAAAATGGCTCACACACAAATATTGATTACTTTTTCATTATATTTTCTCATTATTATCCTTATAAACTAGTCATTTAAATCTTTAATGATTCTAGTTTATAATCACCAAATTATAAATTATTTTAATAATTTTAAAATTTACATTAAATTATTTGTAATGTATCTGCTTGATGTTTATTCAAAGGCAGTGTTAAATTAATTTGATCTTATTTGAAATATATCTTTTACATTGAAATCATAAGTAAATTTATTCTTGTAGTTTTTTGCTCCTATTTTATTTGTTTTTGATAATTCTAGAAAATATTTGTAAACTACGTATTTGACTTGAGTATAACAATTAATCCAATTTTAATCTAACTTTATTAGGTAGAAGCTCCTTTCATTCCAAAATGTAAAGGACCTGGGGACACCAGCAATTTTGATGATTATGAAGAAGAGGCACTACGCATATCATCAACAGAAAAATGTGCCAAGGAATTTGCTGACTTTTAGTGTTTTGCATTTGTTTATACTCCCAGTCGAGGAGTTTACATTGTAGCCCCATTTCAGCTGGGCATAAATATTATTAATATGAAGAGAGCATTGTGTTGCCAACGATAGCTTGTAAAACAATGCACAGAAACAAAAACTATACGTACCAAATCCCTAACTAACCTATTATGTCGTCACTGTGCATGAAGAATTGCAATATTTGATGGCTTTGATGTTTTTAATTACATGGAAATGAAGACCATACAAGTATTATAACTTACCTAATTTTCTCATCAAATGCAAATATGTATTATTTATTGTGAGCAAAAATTGTAATTTCAGTGAAGGCTTTTTTTATATAAATGTTCGGAACTTAGTGTTATTTGTTTTGGTTATTAACCATGACACAATTTTAATATCTTAAAACTGGTGCCATCTATAAGATCCTATATGTGCTGATAAATACAGAGCTGCATTAGTGTTTCTATGTATAGAATTGCAGCACTGTGTGTTTTTGGTTTCTAAGACAATAGACTTAAAACACTTTGTGTTCCATCTGTTTGCCCAATTAAGAAGACAGCTATGTATTTGTATCTTGTCCTCTGTTGCAAAGAAAAAGAATGGTGGGCATAATGAATATTTTATTTTGTAGCTTTAGAAGTTTCATATTAAAAAAGTCTTGCTGTGTAAAATTACAATATAAAATCAAGAATAGTGGGAATTGGTATGTAACAGTGTAAACACAGTACACTAAAGTTCATCATCCCAGGATCTTTAGTGCTGGCACGGAGAAGGTTCAAAATCTTCCCTCAGCTGTAAAGTCTGTTTCTTCATAGCGCTGCTGTAAATAGTTTTAAGTTTCACAATTTAGCTGAAGTTTTTAATATCAAGATTTTATGTTGAAATGCCTTGTGATTTGCCTTGAAAAAAATCCTTCAGGTTCTTCCTAATTTATGTTAATATTTTATTTCATAAGACAAGCTTCTATCTGCTTAGTGTGGTAGTTTATTTGTTAAATGTTCTTGCACTCCTCATTCAGTTCTCATTGGGTTTTGGGGGGATTGAATTCAACTACTTCATTATATTTACTATTATCATGCCTTAATATTAGACATATTTAGCATGGGGACATTACTCCATTTAAATTACACAAAACCATTAATTATATATTCACAGAAAAAAAACATCTGTTTTGGGAAAAGTGTAGCTGTAGATATCTTTTTTCATGGTGAGCCACAGATTTATGAAGTTACAAAAAATGATAAACTTATTGTCTGTATTTTATGAAACCTGTTAGATACCAAGTGAACTCAGGTGGTGGCCATTGAAAATTGAAGGAAACTAGTCGGAAAGTAGAAGTCACAGTTGCGTGAGCTGTGAAGCTCTTCTCTGTATAACTCAAAATGCCATGTATATTTGTTGATTCGTGTTACACTTGTTCTTGTATTAAAAAGATTCTTATGCTATATTTTGTGTTTTATGACTTACTATTACAGACTTACATATTGAAAATTTAAAGTTCATTAACAAAATAATATGAAAATTTTACAAAGTCATATATTGTTTCTTGTTTATACCCCATTTAAAGTAGGTAAAACATCAGAAAAAATCTTAAAAATAAATAGTATTTTAAACTATTTTTAACTTAAAAATTAAAAAAATATGCAATTCATTATAGAAAATTCAAAAATGTTTGTAGGAATCTTTTCTTAGTAGCTATAGGCTGTAATTTCTGTTTTCTTAAGCAGACAAATTTTGATTTCTGAAGACTGACATCTAAAAAAAAATGTGGAACTATCTCCAAATATACTTTAAATCACTCTTAGAGAAAACAATGTGTTGAATTTTTTGTCCTTCAATATAATTGTTGATATATGTGCTTATTTTCATGTGATTAGCTGAAATTTTCACATTTCCAATTACTTGCTCCTTTTTTTCCAATGATGCTCCAGAAACCTTGCAATTCAAATTGTGAATACTCTCCTCAATGCGTTAGCAGTTCAGAAAAAATTTTACAGTTGCTAAGTCTTTCTCAAAAGTGCATTAATTTGATTCTTAAGAACAGTGTTGGGGTAATGGTAAACAGGATTTTGTCTTAATATTTGTTCTCACATATTCCTTGGTAGAACAAGCAGCTGAATCGTTAGCACACTGTAATTAAGTTCATTTGTACGTTTGAATCCCTTTTTGGTTATGAATGTCTAGTGGTTCAGAATCTGTGTTAACTTCTATTGAATTACGCCAAACCCTGTTATACAAAAAGTGATTGTGGTCCAAGACAAACAAACCAAGCTACACATTGCTTAGAATGTCAGCTTCAAAATAAGTTTAAAGTGCCTTTAGAATTCATTAATGTCAATAAGTTGATTTCTAAACAATTTGCTTTGTTACGTTGATGTAGTGTCTGTATGCTGGGATTCAATGGTTCGCTCATAATGCACTTAAACATCTGATAGGTGGCCTAATGGTTAACTTTCTGGCTTTCTGTTCTGAAATTTGGGAGTTTGAATCTCAGTTTCTGGACTCGATATTTGCAGTAGTTTGCAATTCACTTTAAACAGTGGGTTCCAGTCTAACGTCCTCATATGCAAGAAAGTACCATTGAGAAACAAGCAACTAAACTAAACATTTGATACTTTCACTTGTATTTGTATTTTTCGTCTGTTTTAATTCTTTGTTCTTTTATCTTGACACAGTGATGATATGATTTATTTGAAGATTATCATCATTCATTTTTGAATAAGTTATAGATTGTAGTAATGCTATCTCTGACCATACAAGTTCTAGTAAATTTATCTAATCTAAAGGCTTAAAAAATGCAGTATTCTGTATTGTATTCTGAAAATATAAAAACGTAATGCAAATGCAAGTATTTGCATATCACCTTTTTTTTATCATGCTTTTACATTTTTATTATTCGTTAAATATATGTAAACAAAAACTTGAATCCTTTAAAACGGTTGATTTACAAGTATCAGAGTCATCCAATTATATCAGCTGTTTAACAAACTTGTCTTGAGTTTTCTTTACTGCTGATCGTTATTCAAAAGAAAAAATAAAGTAAAAACCCGCGAAAAGGAGATAAATTTGAAGAGTAAGTAATGTATAGGAACTTTGTAATTAAAGTTCTACTAGTTTTGCCATCATTACTACAAAATAATTCGGAGTGTTATATTCTTCTGAAGCAATGGTGACCAGAAAAAAGGACATACCAAACTTTGCATTTCATGAAAAATATTTTACAGTGTGAGTATTAAAAAAAGATGTTTAAAATGTGTATTGATTGTACCATCTTAAAAGTTTGAACACAACTTTTATGTTTGAAAGAATGATCATATCTTTTCAGGTACTTAATTATTTTCAATGCTAGGAAATTAATCCTAAATCTATCTTTAAAGTTATTTTTACTAAAATAAATTCAGCTACTTGCTTTTTCGATTCTTTCAATATATGAAGAAAATTTTATAACTACCTAATATTAGAAATAATGTTTTGAATTTATTTCACATTGAGGAGTTATATTTAAAAATATTTATCTATTGCACAAAAATATCTGGTATATAATGTCTTATTTTCAAGAGAGCGCTTGCGGTCACTGCTGCTTGTAAATGTGGTCAGATTATTCTACTTTAAAACATTTGTACAAAATATCCCATGACTGTCAAGAATGTCAATAGTATTGATGGAAGTAAATTTCTGACTAATATTTACTTGATAAATTGTATGTAAATGGCAGTGTTATTTATAATTTATGTATTTATATTCTATGTTTAAATTCAATAAAAAATCTGTGGCACCACTACCAAACTTTCGTTTTGCAGATTGACCAACTGTCCATTTTAAAATATTTTTCATAGTGGTTCAGGTGCATTAATCATGTGCATCTTTTTGTTCATAATTTCATGTTAAATTAGCCCTCGTTCAAAAGCGATTGTTGAGGGACTAATCAGAGAGCACACATGCATGCCTAATTTCTGATACGATTATCAATATTTTATTTCTGTCACTCAGTAGTGTAACTGGATTTACTTATTGGCAATTTCAAGTGTGCGAACAAATGGCTAATTTATTAGATTAATTGGAACAGTAAAGATTTGAATTCAATTTTTAATATTTCACCTTATGTTACCAATAAAAATATGAATTAAAAAATTAAATTTAAAATTTAGAAATATTTTTTATCAAAAGTTTAAAAAAGGCTTCTTTAATAAATGCCTTTAAAAAATTCACTGTTAGGAATATTTTTGTTAAATGAATATTTGCTAAATTATGTAAATTCTATTTACATGATCTTGAGTAATCAATAAAAATATTTTGATGGAAAAAATCAAATTCTTAGTTTCTTTTTAAACATGAGATTTTAAGTTAACTTAATTTAACAGTGACCAACTTATCTAAAGTATTCCATAAAAAAATCATTTAAAAGAAAATTTATAACACACCGAACTGAACTTGGATCACCTTACATAATATATAATTCCAAAGACAGAAGTCGCAAGGATTTATAAGTGGCCGTGTTAGGAATTCTGCAATTTCCAAAATAGATTCAGTAGCACCTTCACTGGTGTTTCAACGTGCAGAGAAGCACAATATTTGTATAAAAATTGTTATTTCTTCATCCTTGTTGCAATCAGCTGCTTGTCCAATGGATTCGTATTGATGGTACAGTTTACAATACCCCCAAGAGACTTTCCTCGAAAAGCAATTATTACAATTGGAACGGATTTTTTGTTGGCTATATTCTACAATTGTAAACATAGACAAAACTTTGGAGATGGAAAAGGGTCTTAGTCTCTATAATCAAGCATTCGATTTTCATTCTAATAAATTTCAGGATGAAAGTTGCGCAGGTCAGTCAATTCCTGAGTATGCACATTTTTGGATGCATAGCATTAAAAGATGTTTTAAGAAATTTACGAATCCTATTGACAAGAGTACCAAAAGTTCTAACGATTCCTTGAGCATTGGACTTTCGCGAAGCATTACGAGGTTTGTCCGGAAAATACGTATAAAAGTTGAATAATAAATTTACTTTACTGTTTGCAGTCACCACCAGGTGGCACTACTGCTGTAACCAATCCCGTCAACGCTCAGTTCGAGTCAGACCACTGTGTGTAGGAGTGTGCGGCTGCTTGTTGAAAGTTACTCTTTTTCACCTGCCGTCGGCATGGAGCTCTCTGGTTGAGGAACAGAGCCAGAGAGTGAACGGAAATTTTTACATTGAAGTTTTGACACGTCTCAGAGTTCGTGTGGCCCAAGTTCGACCGGATTTGGCAAAAGGGGACTGGTGGATGCATCATAACGACAATGTGCCCACTCACTCGTCGCTCGTTGTGCGTGACTTTTTGGCACGAAGCTCCAATCACCGTTACAGATACCCGCCTTATTCACCCGATTTAGCCCCTTGTGACTTCTTGTTCCCTAAATGCAAAATAGTGCTTCGGGGGCAGCAATGTTATCAACAGTGGAAATGGCGTTGGCAGAAGTGTATCTCGTCTCAGGGTGAGTACTTTGAAGGAGACTATATTGTAATACCTGAATAATTGTAAAATAAAGTTATAATTCAACTTTTATACGTATTTTCCGGATAAACCTTGTACTTGACTCTTCTGTAATGCTATAATCATCCTCCAATGATTACGAAGTGATTGCTTTCTTGCCTGTGCTACATTTCGCATCAAAGCAGTCTTCAAATTTATCAATCATTTTTTTTTCTAGATCGAATGCAATAATTAGACAAAAACCGATTTTTATCTTATTTCCATTGTTTCTTCAGATCAGTGGCGTCATTTATTGTTCATTTAAAAAAAAAACTTACAAAGAAAAACCAATCATTCATCATGAATGATTGGTTTTTCTTTGTAAGTTTTTTTTTTAAGATTGTCATGACCACTCTCCATGATGCAAAATAATAGGAACTGAATGCCTTCGCTTTTTTCATAGCAAGTGTGATATCCGGGACGCATGTCGTGTCTTTTTAAGTAATGAATAATAGTCATTGTAACATACTTCTATGCAGAATAATAGGAACTCCATGTCACCGCGTTTTATCACAAATATAATAATTGTACGGATTATCTCGTCTTATAATTAGCATCTTAAAATTTTCATAATTTTTAAACTAGATCTTTCTTTTTTTTTTTTTTGCCATCTTGTGAATGCAGCACCATCCGTAAACTACCATTTAATCTATTTTTCTTCCCCAGACAAATATTTACATTACTCCATGTATTATTAAATATCTCGCGATTTTTTAAATCAGATGTTTTTGTATAGCCTTTTGAAAGAATGAAACTTTAGTTATACCTGTGGTGCAAGAAGATATTCACGCGATTTTTGAGCTATACTGACTCCAGAGCCTTGACCAGCTGCATTAGGTTGTGCTGTTGAGGATCCATGGTGCGAACAACTTGATTAACGTTGTCCCACAGATATTCGTTTGGGCTTTAAGTGAGGGAAGTATGCTAAAGTTCATCCTGGTACTCTTCGAAACACTCGCGTACATTACGATACTTGTATGATACCACGCAATGTCCCGTTGGTAGTTGCCCACCTGTGGAAAAAATTTTTTAGGGTTGTCTCCAAGAACAAATATGTACTTGTATTGATCCATTGTGTCTTTCACAATTATGAGTGGACCAGAGACCACGTAAACATTCCGCAGACCAATTTGAACTATTCTACCCATTATTGCAGAGTGTTTGCTTTCAGATGTTTCATGCACCATATATGAAACGTCTATCTGTCCGATGCAGTCTAAATCATGGTTGATCTGAAAAAGCCACCAGTTGCGGTACTAGCGTGCGAATTCTATCCTTTGTCGCCGATGAACAGGAGTCTGATGCGAAGTCCTATGCTCAACAATGTTCTCTAAACCGTCGTTGTGGAAACAAGTTTGGTATCCCATCGGTCTGTTACTTAAACTGTTCCACGTCTATTTGCCCGAACCCATCTCCGCGGTAGTCGTTCTCTTTTATCATCTGCGACCCGTGATGCCCCAAATTTTATGTTGCTGATTTTGGACAATGTAATTTAGTCTTGTATAGTATACTTTTACCATGGGTGCATGTTTAATAAATAAGCCGTCTTGAAAGTGCTTTCACACTAGGTCCGAACAGCGTTTTGATCGTCGGATAAATGCTCCTTTTTGCATTGCGTCAATTTTAAAAATGTTTTCATATTTCAGACACCCTTTATGTATGCTCCACTGCAGTGTACTGCCTTCTATGATTGGTTATTTTCCGTTGACATCAAAAGAGATGATCACATTAATGTGACTGGACGTTTATATACACCGTAGGTTCCCAACCTTTTTTGAACTGCCCCCTTTTTCTAGTGAATATTTCAATACCACTCCCCTCCCACTATAGAGAAATAAGAGCATATGGTGAAAACAAGAATAAAAAATACATTTCTGACAGAGAGAATATTGTTGGAATTGAAAAGGTACTTAATTTCTCTTTATTTAAAGATGAGGAATTAAAGTTATATAGCTTATCTGTTATAAGGACAGGCAGGGATTTTGATGATACGAAGTAATCAATAATAAACTAAATCAATTTTTAAATAAATAAATTGACAGTTTCAAAGAACAATGAAAACGCATTCTTAATTACATTAAAAAGTACTTTTATTAAAATTTGAAGACATCGAATTTCTAGCTTAACTAATGAGAAGGCTGAATTTGATGCATTTTAAGGAGCTTGTTAATATCAGGCTTAATTTTACTTAAAAACAATCGTAAGTCGCTGCTTTCAGTAACGTAACATGGAGACAATTTCTTTTTTTCGTTACCAATGTTACTACAGCATTAATCCACGTTATGCTAAATATGAAGATAGGAATGCTATCAAAAATCGTTGAACAATCCATCATAATTTTGAATACAAGTTCGAAATTGACTTCTTTAGCCACAAAATTCTTGGTAGCCATTCTTGAATTAAATTTTTAAATCCTCATTTATCTTTAGTTCTAACTGAGATGATCCTGCTGTGTTGACATAGGAAAGAGGATCCAAATCCCAGTCTGGTATGACCATGTTTAAAATGCCCTGGAATCATTCTTTGAGGTCATTGTAGAGGTTTTCTAAATATTGACAGTAAACAAACAAGTCGTCCTGCTTGTATGATATTGCTGATTAACATGGGAAATTATTAAATTCGCGTCTGCCTAACTGGACAGGTGATTATCGCGCTGTGTGACGATGCGTTGTAGGCGGAGCAATCGATGTCTAGGGAACATGTGATTGGGTGAATATAGGCGGAGTTATAGACATCATTATAAAATGTGATTGGATGTAGTATATTCAGCAGAGTTTTTTCTTTTTAATTTCCGCCTACAACGCATCGTCACACAGCACGATAATCACCTATCCAGTTAGCTGGGTCATCATGCTATATGACTAATCGCTTAGATTTGGCGAAGAAGGTGATAAAATGTGCCATTTGGCGGAGCAAACACGAATACCATAATATCACCGATTTTATTAACTGCTCTCATATATTGCAGTACGGAGGCATGCGCTCTAATTTTTCGCTACCAAATGCTGTCGCGATGAATTATGCAATGCACATCAGGCATGTCAGGAATTTTATTTTTAATGCATGCTATGAAGCCTTTGTGACGTCCTGTCATAGCCGGTGTGCCATCTGTAGCAACTGACAAAATATTATTCAAATGAGTTTCTTTTTCATCAAAAAACTTTTCCAGTCTATCAAGCATGGTTTCTCCTTTTGTATCTGTTTCCAAATTGGTAACAAACATTTATTGAAATGTTTTTTCATATTTGATCAATCTCACGTATGACAATAACAATGCTTCTTTGGTTGGTAGAGTGGACTCATTTAGTTGAATTGAAAATTGACAAGTCTGCTGATAATTGCACAATGAATCTTCAATATTTTCAGGCATCACATCAATTCGTTTTTGCACAGAATTATTGCGCAAAGGAATTTTTCGAATAATATGTGTACCTGGTTTATGGAGCACTGTGTGGTTATTACTTTTATAAGTGATGGTAAAATTAAATCTTCCCCAATAAAAAAAATAAATATGTGTGGCTTGCCTATTTTAGCAATTAACAATGAGATTGTATGAAGCGCGAAGTTCGTCATCGTTTTGTTTAGAAGCTGAGGACAATAACTTTGATATAGTAGGCTGACCTTCAAATTTCTTTTTTAAAATTTAAAAAAAATATGCAATACTTTTTATATATTTTACAATTTTAATTAAAAATTAATTCATACAATACAATATAATTACTGGAACTTAGCTCTTCAATGAGAAATTAAATAACAATATAAAATAACACATCCTTTAGTAATTCTAATGATTAACATATTTAAGCGTTCGATTGAATTGAAAACATTTTTGAAGCTTTTTATAAAAATACTTTAATTGTTAAAAACATAGGTGAAAAATTCGTCCTTTACAACCAGAAGTATAAATCAATATTCATGGTTCCATTGTCTCAATGAGAGACGTCAGGTAGACGTTTGATGGACCATGAAATGGATATTTTTCGTCTATTAGATGTGGTCAACATATTTTGTTTCATTTTTGCACACAGTTTTATTGGACCTTGACCCACGATTAAAAGTTGATTCAGAATCACTACAAACATTAAGTCCAAAATGGCGTTCGAATCCATGAATGTTTGAACAGAAGGCTAGAGAACTAACCATTCGGCTGTCAATCGGTGAACGTCTAGTAGTTAAATGGAGATTTTGCTGATGTCATATCCACGTTAGGTGGATGAAATTGTATGATGCATACAAAATATTAGCTCATTCTTAAAAAGTTCCTTTGAAAATTCGGTGTTTAGGATCTTGATGAGAGTGAAGCCATGCATATGAAATTTCTACGTGATATAAAATATGGTGATGCAGAAATAATGGCTTCCCAACGCATTCATTAAAGAAGGCGACACCCAGTGTATAAGAGAGGAAATTTAAAACCAAGTTTCTCATAAAAACTTGCATTTGAATATTGAAAAGAAATGCAAACCCTTATTCATCAGACTTTTAGTGAAATCGAAGTTAGTCTGCAGGAATAGCGATTTATATCATAAAATTTTTATCGTTTTGACTACGAAGGTCAAACGAATATGTAATCAATGGATTCTTGTTAATCATATGGAACTCTATGCAAAATTCAACCCTAAAAATTTAAGATAGACAAGTTTTATGCATGACCTTATTGCCATGTTAAGAAACTGAATTGAGAAATGGAACTTTTTGCAAGACAAAAAAGCCAGCACAAATTCGATGACATTTGCAAGATGCCAAGGATTGCCATCATTTCGACTTTATTAAAGATCACTTACCTACAAATTTGAATATAGAAATGACTCATTCGTAGTTGAGGGTTATCGTGGAATAAGCATATCTTTATCATGCATTATTTTCCATCATTATGAGGGATACTATGAGAAGTCATAGGAAAAATCTCAATGATCTCTTATTCGCATTTTGAATAGCAGCCGTTAGATTTCTAAAATTATAAGGCCAGTGGCTCTACACAATAATTGGGATTACCGTAACGCTGCGTTTCAGGACAATATCGGGCCAATCCCATGTCCGTTTAGCAAATAAATACTGTTGCTGGTAGAAATTGTTGCCCTGTTAACTAATTTATGGCCAAAGAAGCTATCTCCCTTGAGGGCCCGTACGTGTAACTACCAACCCCGCGCTCACACTATAAAAGAATCACTACAGAGGAGGCTTATAAAACATGGCAGACCAATTGGGACCAGGCAACAACAGAAAGACCAGTTTACGAAGTTTTGCCAAAGGTTACCCAAATGCATCAATGCTGGCCTAGACAGGTCACCTTATTTGTCACCGGGCATGGGCCCTATCTCACTTATTCAGAATAGGCGTTCTCCCTCGTGATTACTGTGCCTGTGGAGATGTGGGTACCCCAACATTATGCAACCTAATGTCCGATAACCAGCTCGTGGCACTTCACTAAGCCGAGCACCCATCTAATCAAGGAATGGACAAAAAATCTGGTAACTAACAGCTATGATAGGTAGAGATGTAAAATTCCCGAGAATTTTAAAGCTTGGGAATTTACTCGGGAATGTTGAGAAAAAAACCGGGAATTTTTTGAGGGAATAAACTCAGCCAATCATATTTCGTTTTAGAGATTCTTTTTTCGCATATATATGAATCGAAGTGAAGTAAAATTTCGTATCTCTAAATAATTTTAAAACAAAGTGAAATTTTATTTTCTACAATAAGCGTTCATAAAAGCAGTGAAAAGCATAAAATATGAATAATAAAATTGTAAAAAATATAGTATTGAAAAATTTCATTCCTAGGGGATATTTTTATATCAGTGAATGGCGAGATCTGTCGCTAAGATTGTTGGGAAGCCAATGTTTCTCACAAATATATATTTAATGAAACTATGAAAATAAACTGAAAATTGTTATTTGATCAAAAATAATATTGTTTTACTGTAACAAATAGTGATTCTTTTCTTCATTTCTATTTTTCCATTTTCAGTTCTTTTAGGTTCTAAACGATCATTCTTTATATGGTAGATTTGTTTCTTATGTATTCGAAAATGCTTTATTTTTTAAAAAAATGATTTCACTTTAATTTTAATGTACTATATTTCTTAAAAACAAATTATTTGAAAAAAGTAAGGAAGTATTTGATTTTTTTAGTCTTTGTAATAAACTGAAAATTGATCATTTAAAAATAAATAATGCCAAGCAAATTGCTTTCACTTTTGTTTTGACTTCTAATTGATAATTTTTTAATTTATCAATGATGCAAAAAGATACTGTTTCATGTACTACTTCTCAACTGAATATGTGTAAATGGTGCACAAATTTAACCAATATGTAAATGAAAGTATGTGGTGAGGCGACATGTAAGTTGTGAAAAAAAAAATCTCTTCAAGCGAATCATCATTTAAATCATATCTTGTAGGAATTAATGCGACAACAATCCCATGAAATAAGCTAGCGTTAAAACAATATTACAATTTGCATGTAATTTTGAGTTGCATTGAAACTGCAAATGTTATTCCAATCCAATTATAAATGTCTTTATTTGGCAGAGGGAAGTTATCATCAATATATTCAAGCATTATCAGCAGGTTCTTAATCGTAACTTATAACTATTTAAATTGATAAACTCAATATTTAAATAATTAACAATTTATTAAAAAGTCACATTTGCAGCTACTTAAATTTGCAAAATCTATTTAATATTTAAGGCACAAAATAATAAATTTATATAAAAAAATTTATCCACAAATGTAATCATGAATAAAAATACTTTTTATTTACTTATATTTAAAATATTTAAAATAATTTTCTTTTATATTTTAAGATTAATTAACAATTTTTAAGTACAATATATAATGCAGACTTTAAATAAAACTATTTTATTTCTTTTGCAAGGATCTGATACATTAATTTACACAATTACAATATATGTACAGTTGAATTATTCATTGTGTGTGTGAGTTTTTGAAAACAATTTTTTACAATATTAAAAGTGATTTCAAAACAGTAAGGTAGAATCAAAATCTCTTTAAACTATTGCTTATCATTTCTAAATGATAAGACAGAAAATGTGGGTGAATTAAAAAATTACTGATTATCTCTATCATTGAAAATATTCCCATTTTTCAGACTTAAGTACTAGAAATGGAAATAACTTTATCATATTATGAAAAGAATTTATGAAAGTCAAGCAAATGAATTCTGAAAAAAAAAATGTTCTTGCTTTTTTAACATTTTGCACTCACGTAATCTTGTTATAAATTAAAATTTTTTAATTCAATGCATCTTGGTTATCATAAAAAGGCTGAAATGTGTTATTCTTTTCAAAAGAAGATTTTTGGTTAAAATACTATCTCTGAAAATATTAATGCCAGTTTGATATAAGAAAATAGGTATATTATTTTTCTACAATCTTGTTATAAAAACTTGAAAACTTATATTTTTTGAGTTAGTTAAGCTTGAATTTTTACACATAAGATTAAATTTTGTACATAATACAAAAATTTTAGGACCATTGACAAATCTGTAATTTTGTGAATTCTTTTTTTCCAATTCAAAAACTTGAAGTAACAGTAGACAATTTGTTCAGAAAGGATTTTAAAAATTGTAGATGCATTTAGAAATCTGCACAATAAAAAGATCCCATCTAAGTATGTTTATACCTGTTACCTTGTGAAATAAAATTAGGTATTATTTCTATGGCAGAAAAAATCTAATATTTACAAATATAAAAATATTGTTTAATAAATACTGATTGATTTTTATGAATATAGTTGTTCAACAGGACAACTGAAGTGGATATAACAAAAATTGTTGTAATAAATAATGTATAAAATTGAAGCTACATATTTTACTGTAACAACACTAATACTATATTTAAAGCAAGCAAATGGCACTAAATATCTTAAATAAAAGTTTAAAAATATTAGTTTTTAAAATATTTATATATATATATATATATATATATATATATATATATATATATATATATATATATATATATATATATACTACTTCTTTCACGATGGAACACCAACTTGATGCCCATTGATAAAAATCTGTCAAAACTTAAGTCCTTGTAATGCTGAAAAGTGAAAATCCTAGTAGAAACAATATCCTACCTCCTTTCTGGTTTCTTAAAATTGCTCAGTTTAAAATAGCCAGTTTCGAGCATTTTAAATGCATTGTAAATCAATGCATGTCGGTCATAGATATGCTGTCAGAAGGAAGACTTGTGTGAACTTCAGCTCACTTTATAAAATTTCAAATACATAGATGAAAAGTTCGTTTTTTTTTCTGGGATAAATGTAAAATACAATGTAATTTAGAATTTATAAAAACTCTTATTTGAAGAAACATTTAACATAACACACATCAACATTATTATTTACAATATAAGTGTGTCATTACCAACCATCAACATATTCTGTATAATAGTTGATTATAATTATAGGCAAAATACATGACACATTTTTGAATTGAGAAACAATCTTGATTCGCTAAGCCACTATTTATGTTATATGTGTATATGTTACGGGCAATGTAAATAATTGGGCATTGTTTATAATGTCCGGGCAATTTAAAAAGTGTCCAAAAGGATATGACAAAATGATAAATTATGTTGCAAATATTACATTGCCCGGTCATTATGTATAATGCTTAAAGTCAAGTGGGCAATTTAAAAATCTTTTTATTCATATTTCTTATAAAAAAATTTTTTTTACATACCTAACTGACAAAGTAACAAACAAAAAATAACAAATAAAATTTCACATGCTGACAAACAAACCGGTGACGATGAAATAAGTACAAACAAAACTTAAGTCCAAATAAAAATAATATATTAGATATGTACGTACTTACAAATTTATATTTACACAAAATGTCAATATGTAGCAATACATAGAGGGTCTATTATTAGAGCAGCTTCCACTTTGGTGACTCTTCGAGTTACATAGCTTTTTTCTTTATGACACTTGCACTTGTCGGATTTACAGCCACCTTTACAGCCACATCGACTATAGTCTTGGATGACAATCTTGCACTTTCTCTTAGTGAAATCTCTGTGTGTGGAATATCTTCGCTATATATAAACTTCTCATTACATATTGTAAATTGGTTCCTGGCATAAAGTTGATTTAGAATTCCGTATTTCGTGCCTAATTTATACAGATTAGAATCTGTTACTTCAAGAACGAATGCCAAAATATTTCTTCCATCGGTGCGACCTCTGGGACTCGAACTCTATGTGTCACCTTTTTTAGCATCAGGGTATTTTAAGTTAGAAGTTTGAACCATTTTTTCAGCTTGTTGTTTTAGATTGCTTGCAGAAATCTGCCTAATTTTTAATATGTCGGCTTTCCTTTTTTCACATAGGGTTCTTCCGGGGAATCTTCATGCCCGAAAGATTCTTGAAATTCTTTATTATGTAAATCAGGGCTTGGTTTAGATAGCAAAGTTGAAATTTGAACATAACTATCAAGAGAAAGTAGTTCCTCCTCATCATGTTGACTTGGACCTGGTAGCTCCGCTAACACATGTGACTCAGGTTTATTTTGCAGTGGACCTTCTTCTACAGACTGTAAATTGTTCTGATCTTTAACTAGAACTTCTAAGTCCTCTTCACAATCTATATTATGCAGAACGTCTGTGGGTAAAAAACATTTTAGACCAAATTTTAACTTTGTCCCAAACATGGCCTCATACGGAGTACAGTTGATGCCACTATGTTGAGCTCTGTTCTTCATTAGCTGTACAAAACGTAAGCCTTCTGACCATTTCCTGGTGCTATCGTCTTCTAGCCACGAACAAAGCATATTTTCCACGTCCTGATTCACACGTTCTACGGAACCCTGACTTTGAGAGTGTCTGGGCTTCCCATGCACCATCTTCAATTCCGGCCACATGCTACATAGTTCGCTAATAGTACTGTTAACAAATTCTCTCCCATTATCACTTTGCAAAATACTGGGAACACCAAAAATTGAAAAAATATCCAAAAGCACATAAGCTACTTCTGCTCTTTTGCTTTTAAGAGGTCGAAGTTGAATAAATTTAGTAATCTGGTCTTGATATACAAGTATGAATTTATATTCATCATCAGCTTGTGACTGCATTTCAATTAAATCAACTTGACATCTTGAATTCATATTCTTACTTAGTATCAGTCTAACAACTAAGCACTTTTTTGGCACACTGTGTTTTTTTTTCGCAAGTCATACATAAATTTAGATATGTAACAATCATTACCCTTGTAATGTTTTTATACTTTGAATTTAGCTTTTTTTCCATACGGTTTCGACCACAGTGCCCAATTGCTATGTGTGCATCATGTAAGAGTTGAAATATCTCTTCCCGATGTACGTAAAATCTTATCTGTTCTTTACCTTCCTCTATAGGAACTATCAACTTTTCCTTCTCTCCAATAGTCATTACGTCAAACCTACGTAAACGCTGATAATCCTCGGGTTTTTTATTTGCCACTTTGCTTCTATAGATGTTTTAACCTTTTCTATTAACTCCAAGTATTGGGCTTTGTGAGAATTTGTGTATTCTGAACTTTTGATGAACATAATTCATCCAGACGTTCATTAAAACGATGCTTCATGTAACTGACATTAGTTACTAACCCTTCCTGCATTTTATTTTATAGAAAAATCACCTACCTAAATAAACAGAACCCAAAGTCACTTTAAGACATACATCAATAAGCATTTGTCCCACATAAGCTAAATAACATCTAAAGGCAACCGGTAAACGTAAATAACGCGACGCAAGCCACAGGTACCGACACAGGCGGCTGAAAATGAATGCTCATTGGCCAGCCAGAATCACACCACACGCACGTGGTTGTTCCATTGCTATCAATTAATCAAAGTGCCCAAAGAAATAATAGCGGTATTTATAATGACTGGTCAATGTGAGAAATTATCGTAAAGTAGTTCAAATTTATCAAATTGCCCAAATATATATATATATATATATATATATATATATATATATATATATATATATATATATATATATATATATGACATAATCCTTTAACTAAGCTGAACTTTTAGAAGTACTTTTCAGCTCACACAGATTAATCAAAATGAAATTAGTATAAAAATTATGGTGAAAATCAAAAGTTTTATCTACTATCTAATTCATTTTAAACTATAATGTAACACAAAAACTATATCCAGGAAACTTGGAACAATTTATATACGATTATAAATACTATCCAACCAAGCTAAAATTTAACCTTTTCCAAATTATTGAAAAAAAAAAAATCCTCAGAAATACCACCTAAGATGGGAAACAGATATCTTAAGATGTTGAAAAAGAGGAAATGGCAAATGCTCATAGGAGACAGGTTCTGCTAGTTAGGACAAACAGGATTTAAAGGTTATAATACTGATTAAGAATTTTATTATCGATTGGAACTGGACTAATTTACATAAATTTATTAAAAGAAACACTTCATGAAAATTTTAAGTAACTTCAAATTAATCAATTAGCATCAGCAGCCACTATTTAACTTATAACTTTCAACAAAAGCAAAATTATGATATAAATCTCTATAAATCTAAAATTATTGTAATTAACATGCATATTCAAATTTTAAAAGGTCCATAATAATGGATGAAATTTAATATTCTTGTCATGTAGTCCTTCAAAATTACTGATTTGTCAAATCATTGTTAAACAACCAAAATAACTAGTAATGAAATCCAACATGCTTAGTTAAATCTAATTAATCTATTTAATTTCTCGCCAACATCCCCAATGATAAATAGCTTCATTTTATTAAGGAATAATATCAAGAGCATTTTCCTGTTTCTTTATTACTAGCAAATAATTAGCAATTTTAAATACAGACATTTTTTGTGACAGTATTAAAGTTCAGATATTTTCTAAATCTCAAACACCAAATTTGTAAACTTTAATAAATATAACAGTATAATAAATTGGGAAAACGCTTTACTAATATTAATAAGAATCAGTATTTATTATAATCTATGAACAATCAGTTTTGTTACGAAGGTTTCTGCATTAATATTATCTAGGAAGTAGATAACACTATATAATAAATCCTACAGCAATTATATAAACATTTATAAAGTATATCTATGTATCAAAAACTTGCAAAAGAAAAAAGTCTTGCATGTTAAGCGTGCCAAATAAAATTATCAGTATACTTCACATCATTACTTTTGATGGCAAGAGAAAATGATTGTCTTTTTGTATACAATACGTACAAAATCTGATTCGATAAACAGATATTAAACATTTGAATTAACCACAGAAAATAAAACCACAATAGTTAAAAATTACTTTCTGAATGTTTCAAACTATAGATGTACATCCAGGCTATTACTTTTATTTAAATTGATCAAAAGTAACTCCAGATATCTAATGAAAAACAAAATTAATATCTATATACATTAACGATTGAGGTTATAAAAAATTTTCGTATGGAATTTTAGAATCATTTATCAATCTAATGAACTGCGTTTAATTTAACATTAAGTTTATAAATAATTCTAGAATAATATTTTCAAGAAATATATATGTGAAAGACAGCATATCAAAACGATTTCTCAGTATAAAAATTTAATATATACACATTCAAATAATAAATATTACGAGTAACAATTGCAATGAACACAACTTCATACCTCTCCAATCTTTGCAAATGGCTGTCATATTTTTCCGAATGTTTTGAGAAATTTCTATTGCCATAAATAAAAGTAGAATTCATTAAAATATATCTTTTTAAATATATTGTGTGGTTTTAATAGTTAAAAACTTTTAAATTTTAAAAAAATTCAAAATTTTCCACAATTTTGAAAATTTGGGAATTTTTAAAATTTCCATGGGAAAAAACCCGGTTTATTCCCATCCTTGCAACAATAATGCTAGGTCCACAAGCTAATAGCACTGATAAAAATTTCCTAATAGACCACAGAGACTTGTAGATTCCAAGCTACAATGAAAATGAAGAGGACCAAAAATAGATCCGGAACAATAGATGTGCAACTGCTCCCAGCACCTGTAGCTACTATGCTATTCACACACTAGTCTCTTTTCCTTCCATAAACCACTTAACACCAATTATTAAGTGAATTAGGGTCAGTCTACTCTCTAAATTTTCCTGTTATAATTGAATTTGTTTCATTTTCCAAACCGCATCCATTGCCACATAATTATCATAAACTGCGCTTAAGTAGTTTTAGTACTGTACAACCTAAGCCATCTAATGCCTATAACGCTGCTCTAATTTTTTGATACCTTCACTTCTTAATGCTCTAAGGAGCATTATTAATTAATTTAGTTTTTATATAGACAACACAGTTGATACCTACTTTCTCCATTGTTAGCGATGCTTTGATACCCCTTCTCTAGTGCCAAAAGCTAAAGTACCTATTAACGACGAACTACCAGAATTTGTAAATTTTGCATTGATGTCAATAACTAGATTCTCAAAGTGGAGGATTCACTAAAACCCTTGCCTCCTTGTGCTTATGCTATTTTAAATATTTTTGTAATCCTTTTGTTGAATTTCTGTAAATATCGTCTAATGTCCCTCCTTGCTATTCTCAGTTGTTTGCACACATACTCTGTCACTTACCTTTTAATTGTTCTGTTTGTTTTGTTTTAATGAATGTCTGTAAATTTTGTCTATTGTCCCAATTTGATCTTACCAATTGTGTAAACTCACACATAGTTACTCACCTTGTACTTGTGCTGTCTTGTTTTGTTGCTCACACAATAAACTAGTCCATTGGGGACAGCTGAGGGGTACCCTCCACTAGCATGTGAAGTTGTTGCGTTTTGGAGCTTGGCTCCAATGCGGGGGCGGGGCCACTTTCTTTTCTTCTTTCCAGCAAGTCCCATCTAAACTGATAGAACCCTTCTTGGGTTAGTTACAGGGGACTTTGCTGGTGTATACTATACTGATTTATCATATTCTGTACCTCCAAAATATCTGAAAATTAAATGAGTTAACATTCCAAACTTAATCGATATGTCCAGTAAATGTCATATTATTCGCATACCTTCTTGAGTAGTTATTTTAATAACAGACAGACAAAGAGAGACAGAGATTAAATCTAATGGCTACTAGAATTACAAGTAACTTTTCTGTGACTGAACTTTAGAAAAACAAATCTGTGTCCCATAGGACAATGAATTTAGCATTTATAATTTATTTTCAGAATAAAAGTGGAACTTTCTTGGAATCTTATTTAGAAATTGTTTTTTTGGCACACTCACAGGGTGCCCCACTGTATAAAAGGTGCCATTACTTCCGCTCCTTGTAATTTTAACGAAAGGTGAAAATCCTAGTAGACGGGCATTATATGACAGCATACAGTTATCTACACATCAATGACATTTAGCCATTTCCAATATTTTTATTATCAACAGTCAAACCTCAAAAATACCATCCCAAGCTTACAAAATTTAAAGAGAAAAGAAAAAATTCTGATATATATATATATATATATATATATATATATATATTAATATAATGAAAAGACATATATAAATATAAAGTAATAAATACAATACTAAAAATATATATAATGTTGGAACTACAATGCAAATTTGGCAACTTCCTACTATTCTCATATATAAATTCAATTTGATTTACTGGCATTTGTATTTTCTACTGTATGTATCTTTTACTCTATGTACTATTCTACTGTACTTTTGTTACATCTATTGTGAGTATTTTCATCTATAGTGAGTATTTTTATTTTCATCGATAGTGAGTATTTTTATTTTTCTGCATATATATTTTTCTTTTCTACATATATATTTAGTCTATTATTTAACAAAGTTCTTTTAATACGAACACTCTTCGGGGGAATTGCTCGAAGAATTTTAGACATTTGTCCTTCGAGCTTGTCAGAAAAGAGTGTTCATTTTTGCATAGCTGACCGTCTCCCTCCTGGTGGGGACGTGGTCCCTATGCCTTCTTGTCTTTTGCTTCATATACTTTAGTATCTTTCCAATTTTATATTTCTTATTTTACTTTTCTTCATGTTTTATCTTATATATATATATATATATATATATATATATATATATATATAACAATTAGAGTAACACACTGATCTAACTGAATCAAAACACAGTATATATTCTCTCACAATTTTATTTTGTTAAAATATATTAATGTTGGAACTAAATCTAGTATATAGAATACTTCTAAAATTATAAAAAATATGTATAAAATATACAAATTCACTATGTAAAATTAAAACCAAAATTAATTCTTTTCGAGCTTTTTCCTGCACACAAAATCGAGAATAACTTCTTTCAAATCTATTTTATTACTTAATTTATGTCTAACGCTGTTTACATATTAAGAGGAATTTGAGCAGACATAATTCTTAAGTACTATTTACATTTAGTTTAGAAAAAGATCTTTTTTGTGACAGTAACAATTACAGTTGGAATCGACATTTTTAAAGCGATGTGCCAATTTAGCCAGAAAGACTTATCATTTAGCGGTCATTTTCGCACACGAAGTCTAAATAGACCGATAGTTTAATATGAATCCGAACTACTACTGCATCTGAGGTGGGAATCGCACTCATTAACTGTTGCAATGAATGCAGGAGAGAACAGTTACTTACCATTCAGTTAACAGCTTTTCACCAATATTTAAAGGGCTAATAATTTTAGAAAGTAAACTGAACCTTTTTATTAAAGTAGAGATACAAGGTGTTTTGTCAATCTTAAAAAGTTAAGATTGAAGAAACCATTATGTATTAAAATGCTTTCCAGATCTTTACAACGCTCTAGTAATTCGATTCAACCCAATTTATTAAATATTATTTAAATTTGTAGGCATTGTAAAAGAAATCATTACGACTATTCAATAGTTTGAAATTCAGTTGCAATGCATAGAACTTTTGGTAAGAAAAATATTTTACTTCGTATTTCTTTTTAATTTTGAAAATTTTACTTTTACACGAAACATTTTTTTATGTTGATCACAATGTTGTACTGAGGTTAATTCAAAGATTTTCCAACGTCTAAATCTTTTGATAATTTTTTTGGATTATAAATCTGTATCTTTTGAAGTTGAGATATAAGTAGCTTACTTATCGGATTAATGATTTGAAATCTTACACCAAACGATCGAACATAAAAACTGAATTTGATTTATTTCGATCGATAAGGCACTGGCCGCATCTAGAATCATATATTTTTGTTTTGATTTTTAATAAACAAAGGATTGTGAATATTTTCCATTTCAAAACGTAAAGATGTAGAGAACCTATACGATTTTCTCAACAGGTGTTTTCTTAGTTATGACCCACCAAAAAGTATTGCAAAAACTGTTCACTTGCTTTTGGACCATTCGTTGCCTCTAATGAATATATTACCATATCGTTAACAAGTTAGTTTAATGAATGACTGCCGCATGGTACACAAAACGCTCTGAGATTTAAAGTTTTAATTTTTGATTAAAACTTTAAATACCAGACATGATTTGTCACTTTTCAAATGTAAAATATTGTCGTAACAGCGACCTCATATTTACTAATTTTAATCTCTTTTATTTCAACATTTCTTATAAAACTTAAGATAATTCTTTACTATAGTAGAGCTTTTCCAATAAAAAAATTCCAAAAAATGCTTTGTATGCATTTAAATTCAGCTTTTGTGATCAATGGAAATAAATCATACAACAAATATCATTCCGTTCAGTCTTACTCGCATCAGAATATTTTGTGTTAAGCTTGTTTTCGAATATAAGCTGAGATGTAAAAGTTAATTACTTTATTTTGAATGTTTTTTTCCAGAAAAATGTTGATGCCTTTTTTTCATTATGGAGTATTCTATGAAAAAGCGCCTCTATGATTGAGTCAAATTTAACAGTCCAAATAACTTAAGAAAAATTATTGCACAATGCAATTAAAATTTTAAGAGTTTTGTTTTTCCTTAGCCACATGATTGGACATAGACATTAAAGTAGCTCTTTTGCTAACAATCTAGAAATGACCACTCTGCCACATCAAAATGGATTCTCTACAGAGGAGAATCGTGCTTCAAATACATGCCCCTTATTTCATTGTCATGTTTCTAATTAAGTGAAAGTGATAATGATTAACCCATACGATTTTGTTGACTAGTCATAAAGTTTACATGCAAACTGTAATATATGTACACATGGTGATCTCGTGAATTGTTAGTCAGATATTATGTAATTCATGAATTAATATGCCGAAACAGTCCTTGAAGTTAATAAATGCATTTTGCAAAAATTTATAAAATGTAGCAACATAAATTCTCAGTGCCACATGTTATAAATAGTGAAAGTTTCTCCACATTTTACATAAAATCAAAATACATAAAATGTTCATTGTTGAATGATGAAAAATTGATCAAATGATGAAGTATTAAATTTTCTGACCCAGACATTTTTCTCCATTAAATAAACTTAAGAACTGCTACAAAATTAAAAGTACATAAATTTATTTTCCATTATTTTCGCTATTTGTTTTCAAAGTTTAAAATACAGCTGGTCCTGAAACTATATTTTGTGTTATGAACATTTATAAGCAAATTCATGTGAAATATTCTTCATTGTAATTATGTATGTTTTAAAATCTAAGTTTGCAATAGCAAAATATTTACAGTTTTTACTAATATATTTTGCAGTTTAGGATTGAAAAACAAACTGAATGCTAAATAGTTGATAGGTTTCTGGAAGCTTATTTTAAAACTAAGAATTCACTAACAATTTGATTTTCCTATATGTTAAATACACTTATTATTAAAATAAGAGAATTAAGCTCGATTGATTATATGACAGTCACCATCATTAAAATATTAATGAATTATTAGTTAAATTTAATTTCTAGTCATGTAAAAATAAATTCTATTTTATAGGACTGCATAGATTCTATTTTATAGGAAATAATGTGAATTACAGAAAATACTTTAAAATCAGAATACATAGCAGCTATAAAATTAGTTTAGTAATAGAGTAAATCTGTTTAATGTCTGGTTTTTATACCTTACATAGAATGCAACAAATATGGTTGAATGGTAGCATTGTAATTAGAAAACATTAATACAAGAGGTTTGCAAAATAGCATGAATGCAATAAAAATATAAATTTATTAAAAGAATACATAATTAAAACCAACACTATTCTTGATCAATTTGAGCTTGATTGACATCATTTAGATGCACCCAGTGCTGACCATTAATAACTTTCCATAGACTAACCTTTAAAAATACAAAAAAACATTATATGAATTACACATTACTTGCTTAACTCAAAATATTCAATGTAATATATAATTAGAAATGAAATTAAAATACCTATTAAGTAAACAGACATAAAGTAAAGAGTTTACTCTAATTCAATAATAGTTTTGATAAGAATGTAAAAATTGGAACTTTTTTTGACATAGTAATGCAATTGCTTAAAATTAATTTGCAACAAAAAAATTCTTAATTTACAGCTGCTTGGAAAGGTAAATGTTTTTGAATTTAGAACAATAATCATAAAAAAATCAATAACAAATGAGGGTAGTTTTGTGTAACAATTTATATTTGAAGAATATTACGATTTATTCAATTCAAAATATGAATTTGCAAAATTAACAATTTTCGTAAGTTTGAAATAAGTGTTCTAACTAGTTTCAAGAAATGATTCAATACTTGTACTAAATTTTCTATTTCAAAATTTGTAAAATGACTTATATTTTAAGACATCAAAAATATTTCAATCTGTGTAAAAAACCATACAAATTTTAAGGATTTTGTTTAGAATTTGAGATGTAAAAGATAAAAAAAATTTCCTTTTTTAAATACTTAAAATTTCCTACTTATTCTTCAATCTATAAGTTTTGCTCATAACATGTATATCTAGTGTCATCTTATATTTCGTTCAGAATTAAAGTTAAAATTCTGCATGAAACCTTAATTTTTTATATTGATACTTAATTGAAAAAAAGACAATTAATTTTCCATGTTTACATCACTGTAATAAATTTAAGATACAAAAATTATATTTAATAGAAGAAATTTAGAGTACACAACTATTCAAGAATGGATAATTGGTTTTTTTTTTTTAAAAAAAAAAAGTTAATACAGGTGGTTATCAATATAAAGGAAATTTGTGTGTACTTTGTAAGAATTAAAATGTAATAGCTATCAGTTTTTTTATAAATAGAAATGTATATATTCTGGTAATAAGGGGCAGTTTCATTGAAGTTCTGTAAGTCTTAGAGTTTTTCAAAAGAGTAAAATGCCAAGGCACTCAGATTTTCAGAGAACAAATTGTAGGAGCCTGCCTAGCTGAAGCAAGTGATTGAAGCATCTTAATATTTAGTCAGTTTTAGGGGTCTGAAGTCATGGCAGTATACACACATCACAGCTGGATAAAATAGTGGACAGAAAGTGAAGCTCAGCAAAAGAGACCAGTGGTTATTAAAATGGATTGTTATGTCTGAAAAGTGAATAACTGCAGCAAATATACCACAGAGTCCAATCAGCATCTGGATTGTCCAGTGTCAATGATTATAGTTAGAAGACACTTTCATAAGCAGAACATTTAGGGTAGAGCTGCAATTCTCAAAACACTTGTTACAGATGTTAATGCCAAACATCTACAGTGGTATTACTCCCACAAAGCCTGTTCGACTAGTAAGTGTAAGAAAGTATTAAGGGTCTGACAAATTATCTTTTCCACTTGTCTTTACAACAGGACAAGTACACGCTTGGAGGACGCCTGCACAAGCATATGATTATGATTGTCTCCATCCAATTGTTGGTGGCTGTCATGAAATGTGCAGTATTGTAGTGTTTTTCTAATAGACCAATCATAACCTGGAAAGGAAGTATCGCAGGTGAGAAGTATAGAGAACTACAGTTAGCTGACCAGGTGAACCCTAATATGCAAACTTTGTTTTTCTTTAATGCAGGAGATGGAAATTTTCCATGATGACAATGCACTTAGTAATGAAGTGGGACTAGTCCAATCATGTTTTGACAAACATGAAGATAAAGTTGGACATTTACCTTGGCATACAGAATTACTCGTGCTTAATTTATAACTGAATTGTTTTATTTTAAAACATTCAGTATACGAAATCCATACACTCCAGTTACATATCTCAGACTAATATATCTATGAAAAATATTACAATATTCCTCTAAACGCTATTTAGCACTTGTATGAATCAATTTCTAGGTGAATCCAAGCTGTATTGTCAAACAAAGGCTGTCCTTCACCGTACTCTCTCTCTCTCTCTTTCTCACACACACACAGGGTTTTTCAGAAATATAAGGTTTTCCTATTATTTTATAACTGCCTATATGCAATCTATATATTTTTGTTACTGGGACATTTAATTATTATCTAAATTTGTAGAACTTCTAATCATCTTTATGTAAATATCTAAGAGCCTCAAAAGATAATTTTTCTTATTAATTTGAAGCTAAAGAAAGTAGCAGAAAATAAATAAGTCAAAGTAAATATTTGTTCATGTTGCTTATCTCCAAGAAGCAAACATTTAAATTAATGAAATAGTATTCTCAACAGGTACATTATCCATGATTATCTATGGCGAAATAATAATCAGAGATAATTATTTCATAATACTTGATTAGTAAAAAGTTACCAAACAATATTTAAGTAGATATTTATCTTGTTAACAATGTCTAATTTTGACAGTTTAGAAAAATTTAAAATAAAATGGATAAGGTATTTGTGTTAAATATTAAAATAAGTCCAATTATGAATTCATCACAAAAAAATTCATGGATTCTGAAATTTAAAAACTTTGTATTCTTTTCAGATTAAAACTAGAAAAACTTTTAAATTAGTTTCTGTAAAATTAGTGCCTCAATTAGTTTGTGTACATTTTAAAATTGAGAATTTAATATAAATTTGAATCTTTTCAGATTATCTTGAACCTTGGAAAATATTTTTCCAAAATTATTAATAATCAATAATTGAAATATGAATACATCATTTTCATTGTACATAACATTTTATTCTTTATATATATTTGCAATTGTTCAATTTTATATCATGAAATTAAAGTACGATTTTATCAGTATGCAACTCCTAGAAAATAGTTTTGAAGAACTTTTACAATGGTTAATTTCTTAATTGCAATCATTAGAAGTTAATTTTCAAATTTTATTTATAGTAATTTAGATAAATGGAAATGAATGGATTTTGCAAAAATATATTTTTTAGTGTTTAAAAAACATTTTAAAATAACATATAAAAAATGTTCATGCAATTATTACTTTAGCACATAAAATTAGTTAAGATATTTTATAAATTAAACTTACTTAAGGTCACTTTTATGAAAAATGCAATCATATAACATTTTACAATGTTGCAATTAATTTTATTTAAGTATTATAAAACAACTTTTTACAATAAAATTAATCCAAAAATAAGCTAATTCTTTTATACATAAAGAAATTTCTATATAAAAATAATTCAATTCTTTGAAATTCATATATTTTAATTTATAATAATCTAAGAGTTGAGATGAAACAATACAACATGCTTACAAATACACTAAAGGATGTTAATAATAAAAAAATCAGAAACCTAGTTGTTTTTGATAGCCTTATAAGCCAATTACTGTCTTCAGATGTCTGGGTCAGCAAATATTTTGAGGTTCAAAAACATTGTTTAATGGATCAAACCAAGCCATGATTGAACATCAAGAAACAGATGCTGTATTTGGGGCCTTCTTCATACTCATTTGTTAGAATGGATGCTTGCAATTTTTCAAGATTCTTTTCTTTGCATCACACAAATATAACCAACTATCAATGAAATGTTCTCTATGAGGGCAAAACGTAGTAGGATTCTAAAAAAGCTTACAACAGCTTTCACAATTAGGCCATTTTTAATGTAATAATGAAAAAAAATCTAGGGTTCATATATGAAAACCAATTTCAATCTAAATATTTGTTGGATGGTATTCCTGATGACCAGGAAAGTATGGAATTCAAGAAACGTTGATTTTTACAGAAAGACAAATAAGTCATAAATTACTCTGAACACATGAATATGGGGCATTAATAGATCTGGAATAAACAACATATGTGGATATTATGGAAGATAATCTTTAGTACAATAAGAGTTGCTTTTTGTATGAAAATGCATCAGTTAATATAAGATGCAGGATGGTTTTTCTTTTATTCAAAACATTTTGTATTGAAAAACAAAATTAATTAATAATGAAATCCAATTATTTCATTTTTTTAAAAAATACACAAAAAATTCATAGCATACCTTATTATCACCACCTGAAACAGCCAAAATGCTTCCAGTAACAGAAAAGCTAACATGCCAAATAACATCATCAAACGTGTGTAAAATTTTTGGAGTCCATGGTGTTTCTTTAGTTTTTGTCCAAATAATCACTCTTTTATCCTATAACACGAGTTTCAGATAAGTTCAAAATTATTGTCTTATCATATTATTAATCTTAAACATTACAAGTGGAAAGTAATAAGTACTTTAATTATTAATGACATATTTCAAATCAGAAATACGATTTAAGATTTTTGTTAACAAAAGACACAATCTAATTAAATTATATTTTAATAAGTGGTTCAAGAAAACATAATGATCTAGGTAAACAAGTGGAAAAACATAAGTTTTAAAGAAATGTTGTAGCAAAATGTGTGGAGGGAATTAATTTACATATAAAATCAAACAAAAACTATAAAGCCAAAGCATAGGCAAATGGAAAACTATCCAGGATACATGTATAATTTGACATATAATCAAATTTAATACTTGAAGACAAATTCAACAGTGACAGTTTAAAATGAATTCTTAACTACAGTAAATTTATGTTTCGAGAAACAAAAAAACCATGAAATGACTAACAGCAGTGCAGAGGATAAATAAGACAGATGAAGTTAATTTTTTATTTGATTAAAATGTTTCCTACATGGTAAAGGTATTAAATTCTGAAATTAACTTAAAAAAATAGAAGATTTTTGAGTTTCAGAAGAAAAATTATCATTATTTATTCTCAAATTATTCTATAAATTTGAAAACAATATTATCTATCAAATTGAAAAAGAACTAGCTAATGAGTTATTGAAAATGTGCTGACATACTTTAACAACAATTAAAAGCAATTTAGTTATGAATGTACACAGTGGAAAAAATTAGAATAAACACTTCACGAGACCACAAACACTGTTGTATGGAAATTCAATGATAATATAAGTATCATCTTAACAATTTTAATGCATTAAATGTAGAAAAAGTCTATTTCAAAATTCAAAAGATTAGAAAATATCTAAGAGACATTTATTAAATTTGAAATGATTGATATTTCTTCATACATGAAAATCCTAGTTATATCTTGAAAAATCTATTTTATTTGGAAACATTCCTTTATAAATAGAGCATGAAACAAGATATACATTCCTGAATTTTTTGCCCCTGTAATCAAAGTGTTGATGGTTTATTGTAAGTATCAATGACATCTTTTTAATTCCCCTTAAAGGCTAATATATATTTCTGTCAATACAATCAATATGACTACCAATAAAATATTTTTCATGTTAATCCAATTAAATGGTTTCTATGTTTTTCACTTAATTCTTGGTCAAAAATCCCTGAACATAAGGGCTGTTATGTATTTTAACTAAATAATTTACAATATTTGTTGACGTTAAATTTTCTTCTTTTCACTAAACATTAAAAATGAACAGTATTAGAAATAAGCATACCATTACATAAAATAATGTGCTATTTAAATAAGGTAATTTAATATTTTATCACACAAACAGAAAAGATAAATTACTATAGTAAATTTTCCAGCACAAAAAAAAATCACACTTGTGTAAATACTTTAATTATTGATACAACTCCTGTAATTTTTATTAAAGTTAAATAGGGGAATTTGAAACATAAGAATATCAAAGTAATTCCTTGCTTTCTTTTCCTTTTCTAAAGAGAATAACTCGAGGAATATGTTCTTTCTTATAAAGTGGCTTTAACTGAGAATTATGAAAAATTTTGTTAAAAAGAAACTACTTATCTGGAATTTATAGTAAAGATTTCAAATTTATTTTTCTGAAAATTATGGTTTGATTCCAAACTAATTAATTTACTAATATTGAATACAATAGCTTTCAAAAGGAATTAAAAATATAAGTCATTCTTCTTAGTTGTAATTCTCACTGATGTTGTAACTCACCATAAATTTCCAAAATAAAAAATAGATTAAAACTGTTAAAAGCCTATGTGCTTTCACTTAATTTTATCATTTAAGATTATTTATTCATATAACCATGTCAGGACGTTTAAATGAAAATACTGCGCTTCAGTAACAAACAACAACTTTATTGAATATTGCACTTCGCCAATCTCTGACCGCATCTCGCGATCGACGTACATCAACTGACTCTTTTTTTATTCGCTCTCTAGTGGCGATTTTTCATTGCTCACATTCGGCCAGACTGACCTTACAATTGTCCTCAATTGGTATATTAATACTCAATTACTAATTAATACAGCAAAATTAACATTAAAAATTAAACACAGCAGATTAAATAAAACTATTAACTATGTAACTAACATTATTTTTCATTCACACAATTACTGTAATTATAATCATTAATAATACACATCTTTCATTAAAGGTAGAAAAATTATAATGTTAGATTAAAAAAACTATAATAATATATAATACACTTTTCCACTAGTAATTCTTGATACAATTCTAAATTCCACCAAAATTACTTACAACAAAAGTTTACAAGACGTTAAATGAACTTAAGAGTATTAAATCATTCACAGAATAAATTCAACAGATTTTCATATTGTTTGATGAATATTTCAGTGTACAGTAAATGAACTTTAATGTTATTTATTTTTAGAGTCAATAGTTTATGATAAGTTCACATTGCCTTTTAATTACAAGTTTTTCTTTAAATAAAATTGGAAAGATCTCACCATTTAGGATCCCTCATTCAACTTTAGTCCTTGCGAGTGGATCTATGTGGATTGCATCTAGGGCTGTTCAGAGAATAGTCATTATCATCACTATTGGCACTATCGATATCACTATCTTCATCTGAATCTGTTTCATTTAGCCATGGTTTCAGTTAACTAATGTGAGCTGTTATTGCATAGAAGTGGCCTTTCTTTTTTTCTTCCAGCTGAGTCACACGGTAGACATCATTTGGCAATACCTCGGTAACAATAAGAGGGCCTCGGTATTTAAATTGTGTCTTCCTAGGTTGGCCTGAAGATTTAAGAGCTCTTTTCATTACGACAATCTCTCCTCTTTCAAACGTGATTGCTCTACATCTCTTTTTATCATAATACTTCATTTTTTGTTGACTTTCTTCTATTTGTCTTTGAGATTCTTCCTGCACTACAGATGGATCTTGCCAACTCTGAGCTTCTTCATCAGCCAACTTTCTCAAATTTCCGTCGTTGAATCGTGGAGAATGACCACGGAGCAATTCAAATGGTGTCTTGTTCGTTGACTTGTTTACAAAGTTGTTCAAGTTTCTCTCAACTTCATGTATTTTAACATCCCAATCTTTATGATTCTAATCTTCCATACCAGTTGTTATGGTAGACAATATTGTTCTGTTAACTCTTTCAACCATTCCATTTGCACATGGTCGCTTCGTACAATTGAGTGTATGATGTATACCATTTTCAGCACAATATTGTTGAAATTGATGCGAAGTGAAACAAGTTCCTCGATTTGTTATTATTTTCTCAGGTAGACCATAAGTATTTACAAACTTTTTCAGAGCCTTCAGCACATGTGATGTTGACGTACTCTTCACTGGAGTCAATTGGACAAATCTTGTGAAATTATCTAACATGATCAAAAGTTCTTGATTACCTTTAGAACTCTTAACAAAAGGTCCTAAATGATTCATATGTATAATTGCAAAAGGTTTACGACCTGTTTTAATTGGATTTAATAAGCCAGGCTGTTTTCTTGACGGCGTTTTGTTCATCAAACATTCAAAACATTTTGAAATGTGCCTTCGTACACAACGTTTCATATAAGGAAACCAATACGATTCCTTAAATTATTAACAGTTCTATCAATAGAAAAATGTCCCATAAGATCATGGAATTTGATTACTGTACTTTTTCTCATATTCTTTGGAATAACATAGAGAAATTTTTCTTTTCCATTTTTGTTTATGCATCGAAATAATCTGTTTCTCGTAAACACGTAATTTCTTATACGCTGATTTTCTTCTTTTGTTCTATCCTGATTTTTTTCTGAATATTTCTATTTATTTTCGAATTTCTGGATCAGCCTGCTGTATCATCAATATTTGTTCATCTTCACTCAAGGTCAAACAAACTTCTAATTTATTTTCGATGAGGGATGTCAATGTATCTTTTGATTCCCAAACTGGAACTCTGCTCATTGCGTCTACGTGAACCATTTTTTTTCCAGGTCTATGTTCTATTTCAAAATCGAATTCTTGAATTAAATCACACCATCTAGCAATCTGAGGATTGTTTGTTTTCTTCTTCATACATGAAATTCCTAGTTATATCTCACCATCTAGCAATCTGAGGATTGTTTGTTTTCTTTGAATTCATGTACATCAGTGCTTGACAATCTGTCACTATTTTGAATTTTATGCCTAATAAATACTGCCTTAATCTTTCGAGAGTCCACACAATGGCCATCAATTTGAGCTTGCTTGAATGATACTTCTTTTCAATTTTAGTTGTCTTTTTGCTGACACAATAAACCAACCGCCATTTATTGTCTGGTCCTTGTTGTAAAAGCATGCCTACTAAACCACTAGAGTTTGCATCACAATGTACTTCTGTTTTAGCTTGAGGGTTATAATGGGCTAACACAGGTTGCTCTATGAGGCTGTTTTTCAATAATCAAAAAGACTTCTCTTGCTCCTTTTCCCTTTTGAAAGATTCTTCTTTTTGCAAGAGTTGTGATAAAGGTTCTGCCTTTTGTGCATATTTTCCCACAAATCTCTGAAAATAACCAGTTAAACCTAAAAAATCTACGAATATCATGAATATTCTTAGAAGTTGCAAATTCTCTTATTGATCTAATTTTTCTCGTTCCTGGCTTTATTCCTTCTCTATTAACAATAAATCCTAAAAAGTCTACTTCCCTTTTACTGAATTCACATTTTGACAATTTTAAAGTCAAATTAGAAGATCTAAGTTTGCTAAATACCTCTTTTATTCGTTCAATCATATCAGTCCAATTTTTCGCTGGTATCAAAATATCATCTAAATAACACAAAATATTCTTATTTAACAACGGTCCTAATACTTGATACATTAATCTCTGAAATTCTGAAGGTGCATTTGCCAAACCAAAAATCATACATTCAAACTGACCTGTTTCATCTGGGGTAATAAAAGCAGTTTTTAACTTAGCTTCCTCTGTTAATGGTATTTGGAGATAACCATGAGCTAAATCTAATGTCGTGAAAATATTACATTCACCAAGACATTCTAATAAATCATCAATTCTGGGCAAAGGGAATTTATCTTTAATTGTTTGATTATTTAATTTATTCTATCCTCTATCCTCACCAGTTTTTTTTCGAACTAACAATATTGGACTGGCATAAGGTGATCTTGTTTCGGAAACTATTTTGTTTTCTTTCCATTCCTTAACAATATTTTTAATAGAATTTCTCTCAGCTGCATTTGTTTTATAGGGACGGAAACAAACTGGTTTGCTTCCTGGAACTTCATTAATTTCCATTTTAGTCAATGTAGTACATCCTAACTCACTTATATTCATGGCAAAACAATCTCTATAATCATAAATTAGTTTCAGAATTTCCAACTTCTTATGATAAGGAATAGTTTTATCAAATTTAATATTGTCTATTTTAATCGCGTATTTATCCTTATTTACAGTGAATATTGTATCTTCAGTGCATTACAAAGATTATTAAATGGAAGAATAAATTCAGAATTTAAATTCCAATCCTGCAGTATATCGGTTACCTTACTCAGACACTGATTTTCTTTTAACTTAATATCAAAAGAACCATTATTCATAATAGGAAGTACCGTTTTACCATTTTTAATTTCAAAAACAGAATAGAAGTTTTTTTCTTTTCCCTCTAACAATACAAGACCGTTTTTCATATTTTCTGTTTTCATTTAAATAATATTTATGCTATTTTTTTCTATTACAATAGGTTCTTCCGTTTTTAGTTTTATTTGTTAATGTTTCGATTCGACTTCCACTTCTGAAAATGGAATACTATTCGAATACCAGATGTGCAGTTTGGAGCCAATTCGGGCGAAAGCGATTTCTGTTTTGACAAAGTCTCTTCCTACAATTAGATCAAATGACATAGTATCATCATTCACAACGAATATTTCAAGTGTTGCTCTGATGTCGTCGATTCTTAATTCCACTTGACTTTTCCCAAGTGTGAAAGCAGATGCAACAGTAGAACCAAATGCAAACAATTTTCTCTTTAACAGAATTATATTTAGTTTTAATTTAATTGCAACCGAATTCTTAACTAAAGAAATGCTCGATCCTGTATCTATTAAGCTATTTATCAAATGCTCAGAATTATTTATTTTTGCTTCCTTCATATAAGCATTTAATGGGGTAAGGTTTTCAACATTTACCGTCAAACTATTTTTATCTTTGTTTATCAACAATGCCGTTGACTATGTCCACTCTCACCACATTCTCTACAAATTAAAATTTTTCTTTCTTTTGGACAGTCTTTAGAAATGTGCCCATAATCATTATAGTTGAAACATTTAATGCTATTTTTATCACTACAAGAACTAAAATTCGTGTTACGCTTTTTTTTAGAATAGAAACACTCATTCTTAGGAAACTTTTTAAATTCGCGGTTTTCTCTTACTTCACTTTTGAAATTTTCATTTTTACAGCGATCATTAAATTTGCTTACATAATTATCAAAATAAAATCTTTTTTCAAAAAATTTCACATTTTTGTTTTCAATACAAGATTTTATTCCGAATCTAGCATTCTCATACGAATCTAATTTTTCAGCTAATTTATCTGGATTAATGAAATTGGTGCATTCATCAATGAAGTGATTTCGAATGGTAGGGGACACACTTTTCTTTAATTGTTCTGTAACAATTAATTCCTTAAAATCTTCTAAATTAGTAATTTTAAGACCATCTAAACACTCATTAAAATAATTTCGTAACTCATAAGTAAAATCTTTCCATTTTTAATTGTACAAGAATGATCATAAAATTTCTACCGAAATCTTTCTGGACTTAATTTAAACCTTTTTAATAATAGTTCCTTCACATAATAGTAATCATTTGCTTTATCGTCCGGTTTGCGGGCAATACACTGAGTTATTTCATATGGTAAAGTCCTAAAAGATGGAAAACCCAATGAGCTTCATCTAAACCCATTCGTCGTGCTTGTCTTTCAAATAATATAAGATAAAAACATATATAAGATAAAACAAAGATATTCACATTACCGGCATTTCCTATTGCATTTTCATTCTGTAAACGTAATTTTTGTAACTCAAACTCACAAGCTGCTTCGTCTTGTTTTTAGCTAAGCAATCTTCAATAATACCTTCCAATAAAATTTTAACAAATTCTTCTTCAAAGTTTTTTGAACTAATGATTATGTTCCTTAAATCTATTATCTTACAATCTTGGGGAACGGTTTCTCCTAAGCTACTGTTCCGTAATACAGCTAATAACGGAACAGTAGCTCAAGTAATTAAATCTTTTTGTTTTCCTTTCGCCAGAAATGAAGTCAATTTAGAGCTTACAGAAATCAAAAACGCAAAATAAAAAAGATCACTCACTTGCGTATTTTCGTTTCTTTTATTCCGTACTGATGTAACTCGTAGTTTCAAGTACCTTTCGTCATAAATTATTCTTCACCCAAAATTAATCCTTACTTATGAGGAGCATAATCCTATTTTTAATCGTAATTCACAAGCATATACGAGTTTCCATATCGGAGAAGAAAACAAAACCAGCATCAAAGGGTGATAAATATTCCACTTCTGAAATGTTAAAGGCCTATGTGCTTTCACTTAATTTTATCACTTAAGATTATTTATTCATATAACCATGTCAGGACGTTTAAATGAAAATACTGCACTTCAGTAACAAATAACAACTTTATTGAATATTGCGCTTCGCCAATCTCTGACCGCATCTCACGATCGACGTACACCAACTGACTCTTTTTTTGTTCGCCCTCTAGTGGTGATTTTTCATTGCTCACAAAACTCACGTCCAAGAATGGATAAAGATAACTTTTGGCATGCCAACAGTATTATCACCCTTTTGTGGAGATAAAAATTTTGAACACTGTTATTTACATATTTCATTTATTCATTAGATTTTTATGTTTTTTGTTTTCAATTCATCAATTTCACAAAATATCTTTCACATTAAAGTTCATCAATTTAATTACACAGAATTTTACATTTTCCACTATTATTTTCTAATTTTTTTTACCGAAATATAATTTATAATTTTGCTTGACATCAACAACCGAATTAAATTATCTTAGTTAATTATTATATAACTGACACTTCCTATGTCTTTGTGTGACAATCAACGATATGGTTAACTGAATTCGAATGATATTTTAAATTTTCTGACGTGAAATTGTTGCATACAAGAACCTTGCATTCAGTAATGGTTAGACCATGAAAAAGTAATAAAAACAAATCAACTGTTTATCATAAGTGACATCTTGATAAAAAAAAATAAAGTAAAAAATCTGTGACAATATGTATTGAATACTACTTCAATTTGATTAAAATAGCCTTAATCAATTAATAGCCTTAATCAAAAAGAACCTTAATTGATTAATACAATTTCAGTACTGTACATATAGTATTAATAATTTAAACTCTCACACGAAATTATAGATTAGGAAGATGTTCTGAAAACATCATTTTCACAAGCTTACATTAAAATTATACAGATAAAATCACAAATTTTATTAATAAAATAAACATTTTCAATATTTAAAACCTCTTTATTTAACTTATAAAATCAGAATACTGGAAGTTGTAAGAAATTATTAAAATAATTCTCTGGGAAAATTTTGCCTTAATTGCTTTTGAAATATTAAATTTTGCTGTAGTAGTTACATTTTGTCGATAATTTTTTCCTCATAGAATGATAAAAATTCCGTATTGCATAATAGTTATGATATAGCTCTTCCAATGTATTCCAGTTTTCAAACTGCCATAAAAATCATGCTGTTCATATATTGTACACAATATTGCAAATAATTCAATACGTTCCAAGATTTCCAATTTGTTTGACAGAAAGAAAGCTCAAGATTTTTTTCATCTTTCAGCAGAGCAGTATGTTACAAACAGAATTTACATGCTTCACAGTTCATTAACACAAACATAATATTTTCAGCATCAAATTACCATATTCCATTATCAACATTGTAATTTTAAAGCAAATTTCAGTTCTTTGAAGTACAAAGAATTATAACGTTAAATTTAAAGGAAGAAAAATTGGCAAAAATATTACATTTAATTTCAAATATTTTAGAAACTGAATTATGTTTAATTAATAATATATTTATATTATGCATTACTTGTGAACAGCTTGCAATAACATTTTGATCTAAATTTACGGATGGTGCCCAAACAACATCTCGCACCCAATTAGAATGTGCTTCTAATTTTTCTTCTTCAATCCAAGTAGATTCTTTACCACTAAAATAAAAAATAAAATCTCAAGCATATGATATAAAAAAAATTCGTAAAACATTTTGAGAATTTTCTTTTAAAAACTCACTTTTTAGTTTCAATGAATAATGATTTGTGAATTTCTATACATTTTTTTTTAAATAAGTGAATTACCTAAAAAGCTAACAAAAGCTTAATCAAACTAAAAAGTTCTTCCCATGATCAATTTATATATTAACAGTTTTTGAGACACAATTTTATGATGAATACACAAACAAAATGGTTTTAAAAAATAAAGATTTTATTTTAATTTTGTATCTAAAAACAATTTTAAAAATAGTTCTCATATTGAAGGGACAATAAAATTGCATTATTTTTTATTAAATTTAATCTAATATTACAATTTTATGAATTGAAGTTTTTGTTTGTGTTGGATAATCAGAAAATCACTAATAAAAGAATATAAAAAAAAACACTAAGACTTAAATTTCATAAGGTGTTAAAGGGTTGCAAAGTTAATGATTTAAGAAACAGAATGTTTGGCATGTTGTTGTTTGGCATTGGAAATGAAGGCAACTTAAATTAGCATCTACAGTTTAAAATGGATTCCAAAGTACTGCAAAGTCACACCAATTATGGGAATCAAGCACATGAAATATTGAATAAAAAAAATCAGACTCATTAACTATTCAGCTTCGTTTGGCAATAATCAAATGTGTACAAATATTACTTTATTACAAGGCTTAAAGAAAATATTTCAGCCATCAAAATATAAAGGCATACATGTTAATAAGGACTAAGAGGATAATATTTTAGAAAAACAAAATCAGATGGCTAGAACATCCAGAAATTACAAATAGTTTGATAAAACTCATAAAATAATCCAGACTCAAATTAAACAAAGAATCCATATTCCATTTTCTTTAGAACTGTGCTGAGTAATTTTTTACATGAAAAAACAGTCAAATTATTTTATGATATTTTTTGACATTAATGATTAATTTTTTATTAAAGTTCTTTTGAAAAATTTTGAATGTCAAGAACATGGGAAATCAATCATAACTGAATGCTTGCCAAATAATAGCTAGAAGATATTCTGTTAATGTAGAAATGCTTAAAATTCTGTTCATAAGATTAACAAAAATAAAAACAAGATTAAGTTTTTTCTAAGAAAATGTTAAATATTAAAAACAAATACATGACACATAAAAAAATCCAAAATTTTTAGATTCACTTCTTATGAGGAAAGAGTAGGCGTTTCAGTGGCTTTTATAAAAACTTCAAAACATTGAATATTTTGAAATAAAGGACTTAAGGGATTCAATACTTCAAAGTCTAATTCTATGAAATTTTTTAGCAGAAAATAGGGCTTTTATCATGATCAATGATACTTATATTATTTCTATAATCTGAAGATGTTATCTTAATTTCTGATACCATGAACAGCATGTCAAAAGAAAAGTAGTGCTGAAATAGGTTAAAATTTTGGATGAATTTTTTAATACTTTACACAACTTTCATTTCGAAAGGTAGAAACTATATGATGATTCAGATTGTACATAATGAATATATCTTTTATTATACCTAAATATAAGGATAACTTGAAATTTTTATCAGAAAAAAAAAGCGCAAAACATTTACATCCATGTTAGTGATTATTTCTAGGTGTTTGATTTTTTACTATTATTTCTTTAAAGGAAGTTAAACAATAATTTCCTGGAAAAATATAATAAAAACAATTAATAATTGAAGCTGTCAATATCTACATAATTAATGTGTTCATTCAACAAAAACTTAAATTTCACTATGTTTTACAAAAGTTAACTCAATTTTTTTAACATGGTATTTTGGGAAGAAGTAAAATTCTTAGGTCAACATCTTAAAAGCAACACATTATCTGAATTCCATTAGTTCTGTAAATTAAATTTAGTTCTTGAAATATATTCAGCTAACATCGTATCAATAACCAAGTATGACTCAACTAAAAATTATATTGCTCTACTAAATTTTATACCCCAAAAATCAACAATACTTATATTCTGATATATATATTTGATAATATACTTTAATATCAATTTCTCATTAATTTTATATTTCTTTTGTAATTATCGTTTATGTTTACAGTATGAAATAAATGTGATTACAATAAAATATTTAAAACCTATTATTTGTTCATTTCTAATTTAATATAAAACAAAATTTATAATAAGGATCATTACTAAGGATCTATAATATTTTTTATAAATTATGATGTAAATATATAATAATTTATTCAGTACCACAGATTATTTCTTTTTGCTAAACAAGAATTATTAAAACTGATATAAACTCAAAGTGAAACACATAGTGAGAAGAGAACTATTTGAATAAAATTTCCAATATAAAACTAGAAAATTTTTACTTGCCAACATTTCCATATTTTGACGAGATTATCACAGCCACCAGTCACAAACCTTTTAATTGTAGGAGAGCTAGTAGGTGAAGCAGTTGATTCTAATATATCTGAAGTTGTTGCATATGCTATTTGTGCATTTATAGGTGCCCAGCTAACAGCATTGCAACCAATCTATATAGAAATTATGAATATTTTTATAACATTAATTTAAAGAAACTAGCAATAGTGTACATAATTTATTCAGTGCATTGTAGCAGTTTGAAGTTTTTTCAATTTATGATTATAGAATTTTGTATGTTTCTCATTTATTAATTAAATAATTCATAGTCAATAGTGGCATCTGACTGTTTTATATTTTGCTTTGAATGTTACTTTAGGAAAAATTAAAATTGAATTGCATTAATCTACATTACTTTACTGCTTCAAATAGCCTATTCAAAAGGATGTCAAATTAATAAAATTTTAACACAAATGTATCAAAGAAATTAGAAACACATAAAAAAATATTTAAATAACTAACATGAATATAGTGTCACTGATGAATCACAAATGATAATAATTTACTATAAATGGTTTTACCATTTAATTTAGTTGACATTTTATACAACATAAACCTCTTGAATTGGATAAATGGTCAATGTACCAAATTTCTACCAGCTGTTTGGATATTTTGTGTAAATTTTTATCGATTTTTCATTTTTACCATTTACTAACCATTAATTTACAAGTATAAGATCAATAATTTGATATTTTTACCAGTGTAACTCTTAAGTACATTACTTAGATAAGCATAAAATAATAAAATTTAATTAAAATTAATATTAGGTAGCAAATTAATTTCATTTACTTTGTTTGATCTATTTTCAAAAATACTGTAAATAAAAATTTTCTATTTTCACAGAAATTTTAATTTAATAGCCAGAAATGTTTTTTCAGAAAATTTAAAACTAGTTCATTGCTTGGTTTGGTTTATTTGTAACTCAATAGCAATTTTTAGCTTACAAGAGCTATATAAATAAAGGGCTACAATTTAAAGTGAGCTTCAATCACAACAAACATTCAAGTCCTAAGTTGGAATCGAATGCACAAACTGCAGAACTGAAAGCCATAGCTCTAGCCATTTATCAATCAGTTCAGTGATCAATGTTCAGAAAAAGTTATAGAAGATATACACACATACATTACTGGCTATTAAAATTTATAAATACACAAATTATATTTGAACATTGCCGAATGAAAAGTGATGTCTCATATAAGAGGGAAAAATACTTACTAGCACGTTTCTGATTTTAAGAGAGGTCGAGCTGTAGCCTGACGTGATTGCGGTTTATCATATTGCAATATTGATGAAATAACTGATTTTGTTTACATGAATATGATTGTCACACCTGTGTTTGGTAACACTTTGGAGCATGCATATAGCCAGCATACATTTCACATTCCTATATTGACTTGTCTCCCAGAATGATGATATGGAAAGCGGGTGGATATATGTTTTCATAACTTCTTGTTCACATCAATGGATCTTTGAAGAATGGGAGTAACAATTCTGTTGTCATAAGACTTGTGTCAAAACACTTTACTCAAGCCCTGTAAAATTCTAGGTTTCAATAGAAATGGTATTGTATAAACCTTTATTATATCAGGATACCAGCATACACATCTTTTTTGATTCAGAAAATATGAAGGGAAACTATCTGAAGAACTTATTAGTCAACAAGCTGTATATATAGGAAACCATACTTGTATATACCATCCAATCACTATCTGACTCAATGTTCAAACATATAAGTTATGTATCCCTTCCAGAGACCATTCTAATTACTGATATTTCAAAATCTATTTTTCCAATCTATCCAAAACCAAAATCTATCCTAAAACTTTCGTCACTTATGATTTTCAATATAACACATGCGTCCAATAAATAACATTTTGTTATTTTTCCTTTTTCCTGGAGCAACAATTTTATTGGCTAGTAGTGTATTTGTTATGCTTCATTGGGATTTTTAAAAATGATTTTGGTAAGCATTTTATTGCACAAGATCATTAAAGTAGTTCATAAATTTATGTAATTACTTATTTACACTTACTTTATTTGAATTATATGTACAATCGATGTATAAATCTGCTGAAGAATTAATTCAATAAATCAGTTTTAGCTAACAAATCAGTGTCTTAAATTGGTCTAGTGCTAACATTAAACAAGAGAAAGGGTTTCTTTTCAGTCTAAATGCAAATTAATGATTTATGTAAGTTAAGGATTTTGCAGAATTCATTAGATACTAAGTTTCTTATCTTTTTTATTGTTCTATTCTATAGTTTGAATAAAAACTTAAAATATTAATAAAACTATATAAAACACAATAATGTAAGTTATACTAACTTACATATATATATATATATATATATATATATAAGCACTTCAAATTCTGAAATAAACAAGAATTTGCATGATTATATATATCTAAAGTTCAGCGTTAATAAATAAACTACAAACATAATTTTAATTTTATTCCTGTCTAGTAATGTTATATTTTTATAATTATTTTATATTACAACATACTGAATAAAATCAGGGTCTCTGTTGAATAATTTATACTTTGAATAATATAATTATGATCTCTAAAACTTATAATTATTAAAATTAACTTACTTTTCCTAATTAATAATTGAAATAATCAATACATTTTATAAACAATTGAATAATATGGTATTATTGCATAATTATGCCTAACACAAGTAGCATCTGAATATAATTCTGTCAGAATATGCTTTAAAACAAACTTCCAAACCATCTTTTATTGGAGGATAAATTAACCAAAATACTATGGTTTTATAATTTTTTTTAAGTAAATAAGGAGAGACAATCGTTTCTAAAAGCTGAAGCTTTTAAGATTTGTTTTGGATTGCTTTCCTTGTTATTTCTCACATATGATGGCTAGTTATAATGGGACTCCAGTTTTAAATGGATCATAATAGGAATCCATATCAGAGGTGGGAAGTGAAACCATGAACTATTAAACCATAAGAAATCGTTAATCATTCAGCAGCAAGTTCTGCTAAAATTTTAAAAATAAAATGAATAATATACTTTTTTCACTAAATTCAACAGTTTTTGCTTTTTAAAAATAAAAGAAATATCAAACTGTTTTAACTAATATAGTAAACTAAATGTTCACTCTTTAAAAACTGAATTTAAATCAATACCATTTTTAATATAATCCAATTTGTACATTATAACAAATCTACTTAATGCATGCAGATTTTTAGGAAAATTTATCAACATTTCCTTAAAAAGAATTCTAATATCAGATTACTTCCCAGACTGTTGAAAATTTATAATGACAAATTTTATAAATATTTGTAATAATAAACTAATAAAAAGTTGGGCAAATTAAAATAACATAAAAAAATGGTTATATAACTTACCCATAAAAATTTCTGTAACAGTGAAATTTAAAGTTTTTGATAAAATAAATATGTACATATTACAATATTTTTAAAAATTAAGCTACTTAATATTGTTTAAATATTATAATTAATCAAAAACAGAAGTTTACACACAAAATCTTATCCAATCTACTGAGATACAGTAGGTAATAAAAACATATCTGAAGATGAAAATATTCAAATTTTTTAAACAAATCATGTAAAAATTAAGATTGTGTACACACTTGTGAAAAAAAGCATGTAGCAATAGGAAAGCAACAAGAAAATTGAAAATTCATCACCACATTTTAAACCATTTTGTAAATAAAGTTTATAAAGCTTTATTATTTTTAAGTGGGAATAATTTTAATGGTACTCAATATAAAATAAAAATAAATATTTTTAAAACACAAGGGAAACAAAAGTAATCATGTGAACAAGTTTTTTTTTTTTTCTAAATCTATATTAAGCTTTTATTCAGCTTTAAATAAGAGAAAGTAACATTTTTTAAAAGTTAGGTAACTATGATTATAAAATATCTAATATAAAAAAAATTGTGGAAATGCAAAACTAGCAAATTTAATGACATTTTTTTTTATTTTTCCATATCAACCTTTTCTTTTATGTAAATGTATACAATTACAAGAATTTGAAAAGCCACATAGTAGCAACATTATAAGCGTTAAGAAACCCCTTCCAAAATAACATGAAACTAGGCTATTTCATGATAATGTAAACTGAAATAGTGAACCCACAATCTTCTGATTAACATCTTTTATTAATAAACTCGCAACATGGTAACTACTAGATACTTGTATGGAGAAATATCACTTAACAGAACTATTTTGCTTTATTTATTTAGAATTTATATTATTAATATATATTACTATTATAAAAATTTATTTTATTAATAAATATAAATGAAAAAGTTACATACGGTATGGGCATTATGAATTCGTTCAATTTCCCATTCACCATCTCCCAAACTAGTCAAAACAGATACAGAGCCATCAGAGCTACCACAAGCTAATATTAAACCATAATCACTAGGAGCCCAGGATATGGAGTTGACTGGAAAAAATGAAGTATAAAAATATATAATTGAAAGTGTATAAGCATTTTAAATAAAGTTATGCAAATTAATAATTTTATTAATTAAATTAATTAAACAATAAAGTCTTTCTTCAAAATTTAAGAATGGATTTAAATTGTATAAGAGAAGAGTTTATACACATGTAGTGCTTAAATGTAGTTTTAAAAAATAGATATTTGTAACAAAAATTTATTTTTTATGCTACAGTATATTTTAGTTAACACTTTCTATGACAAGTATGTTACAGAATAAAACATGTGTACAGATGACTACAGAATGTGTGTGTAACATTATGGTATGTTACAGAATGAAGTGAAAACTTGATAAAAATATGGAAATATAATTTCTATAGTTGGAAGAATCATTTATTTCTTCAATAGAAAAATAGTTTATATACGCAAGCCCAAAATTCCTCCTAATACTACTGAAATTTAATTATCTATTTCTCAGGAGGAATTAATGAAATAAGCAGAGTTGAAGGAGAGTGGAAAATTTTTCTAGACAAACCATGATAGTCCTGAGTATATATATAGTTGGAAACTATTATATTTATTCTTCATTTCTTAGCTTATTCAAACTTCATACTTTCAAGAATATTTTGCTCTTATCATGGCTAGTATTTGCATTAATGATCCATTTACTTTTGCAATAGTATTATATTTACTGAAAGCAAAAAGAAGTCACTAAACTTTCGACAAAAAGTCATGTGGAATACAATAGATTGAAAAAATATTTCATATTGGAAAATACCAAAGTCATATTTTTTTTTAAAAAAAGTTTCTTTGTTTTAAAAGTAACTTTAAAAATAAGTTAATACAAAAGAAAATCAATGTCAGTAACAAGAAACCCTAATGAGGGTAATTAAATAATTTTTAAGAAATAAAGGACTTTATTAGAAACAATATGATACTAGAGCAATCTATTGCTGCTGGAAATGAAAATTTGCCCATTTTTATAATTCATTCCTTAAGGAAAACGCAAAAAATATAAATCCTTAATTTAATTTAATTAAACAAATCAGTTAAAGATCAAAGCATCAAACCGATATACCTGGCACTGTTCAATACATAACATTGCTTTTAAAAAAATTACATGAAGTTATTAACCATGTAATTAATGATGGTGATAATACATACAGCAGTTGATTTGACAGCTGACATACAGTAAGATATTTAAATTACAAATTTTAATTTAATAGAACTGAGGCTGCTAAATAGGTAAGTTTTAAATCTTAATGAAATATCACTGTCATTGTAATGAAAGTTGCCAAAGAAAGTTCAGTACTTTTATTAGCTGATACATAAATGGAAAGAAAGTTGGTTACTAAAAATACAGCAAAAATAAAATTTATAGAAATTTATTTTGTATTTATATCACACAAATATCTGCTATTATAATTTTCAAGATAACTATTTTTGTAAATCTATATAAATAAAATCCTTAATCTATTTGTCAAATACCAAAATTTTATCTACGATTGAATTAAAAACGACAACATGGCATGGAACGAAATTCATATCAAGATGTTTGTCATAGATAACATAAAATAAAAGCCATTCCATTCCAAAATTTTGATAACTGCATATGTAATTAATCTAAACTGAAATGAGCTCTGATTTGAACTCCCTGTATTGCTGCTTATGTTGCTATATAATCAATTTAAAGGATGTAACTTTCCACTCCGGAATCTTTTTGCTTCAAAAATGAATATATATTGTTCTTTTCACCCTTTTCAATTGTCATTTGTGTTTTACAGCTAGGAGGGGATGAACTTTCTTCGTACATTTTCAGTGTAAATTTGGTTCTATTAAACTCTTATAAAGTGCTGCAAATTATAAGTGAAATACTTTTTTATTGAATTCAAAATTTGACTTTCGAACTGAAAAGCTTTAATATGATATTAAAACATGTTTGTCTTTTTTTTATTTCATAAATTTTAAAAACAAAACAATGAGAAAATTTTTTTTAAGTAAAATATAGAAAATATATTTAAATGTTGATTTTCCTAGCTTTAGCAGCTATAAACGATAGTATCAATTCCTTTACATTTAATTTATCCAAAATTTCGCTCTCGATGGGTATAATTGACAAGTCTGATAATCTCTCCTTTGCCATGGTAGATTGCATGTAGTATTTTATAATTTTAAATTTTGAAAAACTTTGTTCTCCAGTACTCACTGAAACTAGTAGGGTTATAGAAATTTGTAAATCTACTGCAATATTTGGAAATGTAACAGTAAGATTGATTTCATAAATATAACTTAAAACTTCAGTAGATGATATATTCTCTATGGCAAAACATCGCAAAGACTTTATTTATTTAATCCCTTAATATCCTTTCCACTAACAAATTAAAATATGGAATTAAAATAAAACTAAAATCTCATTTTAATGCATAAGAAATATAAAACATGCAAAACTGCAAGTGTATAATTAACTTTTATTTAAATAATATTAAATCAAAAAAACTATAAGTACTATAAATTTTGGCACCCTCCTTGCCCACTCCCTCTATCTAGTGCGGTGAACAATTTTGCTACCCCACGTGGTGGCCATGCTATTATTTTACAAAGAAAATTTTTCAAAACTGTAATGATTTTGAAAAATAATTTTTCTCTGAAATAGTAATCACGTTGCTTTAGGGGAAAAAATTATAATTGCTTTTTTCATGATATTTAAAAAAAGTGTAGTTGTACTCAATGTAGTGAATGTGTCAACGCTTTCTGAAATCCATCGCTGATAAGAATTCCATTGAAATGCGAATGAAATGACTCTCAACTTCAATATTTAATAGCTTCGTAACTAAAGGGAATTTTCAAATGTTTCACACTTCAATCAGTTTGTTTCCATCTAGTCTACACTCGAGACAAAACACAAGGCAAAGTTTAAGTAAATAATAAATAACGTTATTTTGTCCAAAAGTTATGCATAAGTTTTCTACTAGTTTGATTTGGCTTCACTTAACAATCATTTTTTTGTTGAAGAGGTCAAATTAATGACAAATTGGGTACAAATTGGGACCAACAGTTTTAAAGGTGATTCCATAAACATCCAAGCCTGAAACGGGAATCCAACACATGGTTTGCTGGACTGAAAGCCACAGTGCTAACCAGTTGACTGCCAGCTCGGTCTTGGTTTGGTTTGTCGCTCAACGGTCATTTTTTGCACACGAGGGCTAATTAGACCTGTACCTATTTTAAAGTGGATTCCGAACCCACAAACTGTCAAACCGAATGCAAGAGCGCTAACCATTCGGCTGCCAGCTCGGTCGTTTTACCTCTGAAACTAAAATCAGGATATATATATCTGAATTACAATTCATGCTCTAAAAATTCCCTCTAAGTTAAGAATCCTACAATGTCAACTGTGTTATGCTTCTCAAATCAAGATCAAATATCATGATACCAAGAACACAATTCTAAGTATTCATAAAATTAGATAAGGAAAGAAAAACAGATACAAAAACAAAAAATAATCTGAATAAATTTTGCTTTATTATTCCATGCGTAACTATTTACAACTATTCAGCTATGTAAATATTATTTTCAGTTGTTATAAGTAAATAAACACAATCATACAGGAAGAATTTTAATCATAAGAATTATAAATAGTTCAAGGATTTTTTTCTATAGGACACTTCTATTTCTTTTTGAGCTCCTATTTATAACTAATTTTTTAATACTTTCAAATTTGTTAATCTTATTTCATTATATCAACATTTAAAAGTTTAAAATAATTTCACTTACCAGAAGAATCATGCTTATCGTATTCATATACATTTTTCCAAATGCCATTAGTTTCTTTCCAAATAATAACTTTCCTATCATATGAGCATGATGCAAGGTAAGGTCCAAAGAGAGGATGGGCCCAAGCTACTTGCCACACTGGGCCCTCATGTCTACACAGAAACAAATTCATTGAATTATACTTTTAAATGAATTATTCATTTCTAATGTGGATTAAAAATTTAATAAATTAATAACACTAATTTTGCAAAGGAGTTAGAACTAGATACACAAGTCATCATTTAAAGTATGAAAGGAATTTCGCAATTTAAATAGTTTGAAATAAAAATACTTATTATATAAATTCAGTAAATTATAATTGCCATATTTTATGAATTACAGATTAATAATGAGAAAACAATGATTAGGAAGATTTAAAAGAATTGATGACAAACATTTTCATTTACACAATTTTTAAATTAAAATATAATTATATTTGCTATAAAAAATGAGTTGACATAGAAAAAAGTAAAAGTTGCCTATGTAATTTTCAAAAATTGCCTCAATAAATGTAAATAACAAAAATTACATCAGATATTTTTTATCCATTTTATGCATGGATAGTAATAATTTTTAGAAGTTGTTTTAGTTAATTAATAATTAATTTTAATAATTAATAGTTTTTTTAAATTTGTTTCAAATTATCATTTTCAAGCTTTATGGTTCCTTTCTTGAAGAAAAAAATTCTACATAATAGTTGATGTTTATCCAGAAAAATAATTTTTCCGTAATATTTATGTCAGCAAGGAAAAGGTACAAGGTTGTTGGGTACAAGGGAAGATACATTTTCCTTGTAAGCAAACAAGGGAGGAAAAAAAACGACTTCATTCCCTACTTGTTTTGTTACAAACTTTTTGTTATTTTTTACACAACTATATTTTAATAGTATGCTAATATGTAAATAGTTTTTTTTTATAATAGATTTATATTATAATTTAAGAACACAATTTCATAATTGGTGACAACAAAAGTAATTGATAATATCTTGATTCTGAAACTTTGCCAAAGTTAGAAGTTTTTGTTAAAACGTTTAAACTATCTCCACGACAAATCTTATTTTACACAAGAACTCAATAAGCTTTGGGTGAATTTTCAAAGTATTCATATATTTTATAAGCACATCTAATTTTTGAAAACAACGTTTAAATAAAATAAATGATTCTGATACTTATATATATATATTTAGTGTTGACAAATGCAAGTAACTAAGTACATAACTTGACGCGATTTCCTACACAACTAAAACCACCTAAATTTTGGTGAAATAAATCCAAATTCTAATTTTTACATCTAGAAGCGTTATTCAGAAATTATTCAAGATAAAACATATTATTGTTGATACTTTAGGAATCGTCGATAACACTGTCATATTTTTCAAGTGATAATAAACATGAAATATTAAAATCATTGTTTTTATGCCCATTGGATTCAGATGAAACTTGATTTAAAAAACTGTTTTCGGGCATCGATCGAATTGGTTGATAGCTGACTATCTGAACTTTTACATCAAATGAAGTTTAGCTGATAAATCAATGTTAAAATAAATTATTAAATTCTTACAGCCATAAAGGTTGCCATAACACATAAGAGCTGTCTTATCAGTAGGTAAAGACAGACTTTGGCAGAATCCTACAGTGCAGCTCATATACACATCATTCAGAAAATAATTATTCTCTAAATCCAAATAATAACCAGGTTAGCAAATTCAGAAAATAAGATGGATATTTAACTTTAAAAAAATGTTTACAACTTTCTTGAGACATTCTTGAAATCATTTGAAAAAACTCGATACCGTTAGTTATGACGATAGCATTTTCACTTTCACTCACAATCGAATCATGAAAAATGTTGGTATCATGCCGGATTTGGCGAAAGGGCACATTGATGTGATGATCTACTCAAAGCCGAAAAATTAATAAGCTAATCTTGGAGAGGAACATTAAATAGTAGCTAAAATGTTATAGAAAATGTCTAGTTTATTTTAATCAAAATATCAATTTGATTCATGAAAATTTATTTTAAATTTATTAAGTATTGTGTCAGGTTGAGAAATATACCGTGAAGGGAAGAAGCAAACGTGGAAGAGCTGTTGGAGAAAGATGAGAGGGAGAAGGGAAGAGCTTTTGCCATATATATATATATATATATATATATATATATATATATATATATATATATATATATATATATATATATCTTCTTTTACTTTTATATTTTTCTATATTAATAACTTTACATAGTTTAGTTTCTTCCATAAAATTGTGTTCTTTTAACTATGTTTTCAATTTTAAGTTTTACACTTTGCACAGGATTTTTGTAATGAAATATTGAGTACTACAAATCTTGCGTAAGTGTAAATGACGAACTTAAAGTTTTCCAATAAAATTTTTGAAATATCGGTCAATTCTATCTATACATTATAGATTTTTTTCATTTCAGTTTAAAGTTATTTATCAAATTATTTTTATGTTGATGTTATATATCTTCATAAAGATAAGTGAAAATCAAGCACTTAACGGACACGAGAACTTTCGATTTCGTTATGTGCCGATGAGATGAGACACAAGAGCGAAAGGAATGGTGTGGTTGTGTTTGAATAACAGTGGTAGCGGAGGTGCCACTTCCGGGTAATGGAAAATACATGTGTTTTGAATTATGAAGAAAGAAACGTCTAAATTTATGCTTGTGCTAATAATTAATGTCGTATATATTAATGTGAAATAAATGTGTCGTCCAAAATGAAGGTATTTTGTGTTATTGAACGATCCTGGAAACGACAGGTTCGATACAACATCACGTTTTGGCACATCATCTCCAGAATGTGTTCCGGATTAATACAAAATGAAGGGATACGAATTATAGAAAAGTGTCCACAAAGTAGTGAGTCTGTATATTTTGATTGCTTCTCATTCCATTGAAAGCCAATATTTATTTTAATTATGTATAAGGGAACTTTTGTGTGTGTGTGTTTTAGAATTTTTTTAAATTTCTTTGTCGGGTTTTGTTTAAGAAGTAAATGTAATAAATTAATAAAATTGTTTCAATATTTGAAATATCAAGATAAAAATAAATATGTATAATGTTTAATTTAATCGAGAATATATTTAAGTTTCGATTTTGATTTCGAAATATTATTGGTTATTGATATTTGTTGACTTATGTTCAGAAAAGTAGTAGTTTTCTCTAACTGGTGATATTATTTAAAAAATATATAAGTTTGATTGATTAAGAAAAAAATATTTTTGGAATTTGTTTATTAAAACAAATTTATGTCGAATAATAACGTGTCGCTAATTGTCAGTTTCTTGAGTTATGTGCATTAATTTAAAAGCTGCTGTATTATTGAATAGTAAATTGTTGAAACGTATTTTTGGTTTAATGTGATATAATATAAATGTTTTCGCTTAAAATTTTCATGATCACTCTGTTGTTTATTATGTAAATGATATAAATTTATGGAATAAGAAACTATTTCAAGAAAGTTTAAATGTTTATTGTTAATTGTTTTGCATTATTAAATAACATGTTCAGAATTATTCAGTGTTATAAGGTATATTAATTATTTACTAAAATAGTATTTAATATTTATGTAAAGTAACTAAGTTTAGATTTTAAATTCTGAGTCAAAATCGAAAGTGTGAAACATTTTTAAGAGGGAAAGCTTTGAATTATTTTATATTTCGAATGTAATTGTGCTTGCAATGGTGAATAATAGTTTTTTGGGTTGTTTCAAAAGCTCTGATTCATATTATTTTAAGGTAAAATAATGTGTACAAATAGTAATGAATCTAAACACATATTACTAAAAATTATTTTAACATTTTATTGATTTAAGTTGTTATGCTCAGTGATCTTCTGTGATAAGGATTTATTTAATTTGGATTGTTTAAACTGGAATTATGATTCGTGTATGTATATTCTTTTGGCTGGTTTTAAATTGTTTTCATTCATTAATGTGCATTATTTAATTGAAGTTTAATAGTGTGTTGAAATGAAAATCGAAACTATAAATTCTTCAATTTAGTATTTGAATAAATTATTTAAGTCTTTTTTTTGTGCACTAAGTAAACGAAAGTGTTTGTATAGATTCAACAAATAAAATGTGATTTGTGTGATTTTAAATGTTTTATTTTTAATGATTGATAATTTAACGTTTGGCAATTTGCGATAACATTAATTGTTAAAATGGCATTTGCATTCTTGGGTAAAGCTTGAAAGGAGGATCTGTTAGTATTGGCTAGTGAGTTAGAACAGATTCCTCTGGACGCAAATATAAAAGATTTAAAAAATGTGATTACACAATCTAAACATTTTGAAGAGTCATTTGTTCGAGAATTAATAAATACAATAATTTCCGATCGGATAGAGAAAAGGCTAAGCTGAAGAAAGGCAACGTGAATTAGAAGAGAAACAAAGAGAACGTGAGCATGAACTTAAAATGCGTGAATTAGAAATAAAAGAAAAGGAAGATGAGTGTAACTCGGAAAGCACTGTCAAATATGGGCGAGATAAATTTGGAAACGCTTTTCTAGGTTATTTAAATATAATGAAAGGGGTAATTTTAGATCCCCCGGAATGAGCAGAAGAATGGCCTTTCTTTTTCCATTATGCAAAAAGGATGTTCAAACTTTATGAAGTACCCGAACAGTAAGGGGAAATTATTTTACAGTGTTTAAAGGGTCATGCCAAAGGAATAAATGCTATGTTGTCTGCAAAAGATTTAGATCAGTATGACAAAATCAAAAATCTCATTTTAAGGGAACATAGAATAACTCCCTTACAACACAAGAAGAATTTTGATTGTTATAAATTACACAATGAAAGTTATGGTCAGTATGCGTCCCGGGTGGAAGCTGCATTAGAACTGTATTTAAAATCTAGCGATGAAGAAACATTTGCGAAACTTAAACAGCTTATTGTAGCTGACAAAATAAAAGAGACTTTGCCTACTCATGTAAAGTCTCAAATATTTTTGAAAGAGACTGAAAATTGGCTTCCAGTCCCTGAATTGGTGAGGGAAATTGATAATTTCTTAGCTTCTCCCTCTCGATACCAAAAGGTTTTGAAAATAATTCCCACAACTATACCAAATTTATTCCCAGCGCACAAGGAACTAAACAGAACGAAATTGTAAGGAAATATTTTCCAGCTGAAGTTAAAAATAAAAGTTCTTTTTTTTAAAAGAAATACTATTATAATGTTCAAAAGAACTCAGATCCACGACCACAGAATCGTTTTGGAAATAATACTGCGAGTTGCGCTCCAGGTAAAGAGGTATTAAAAAGTGTTACAAATGTCAAGAAGAGGGTCAGTTGAAGAAATTTTGCCCGCAAGTGAATACAGTATCTAAAGTTTCTAATAATAGAGAAATTGAAGAAGTAAGCAAGAAAGGGCTAATGAACTTTGCACAAAATAAGTAATGCAAGTTTCGATTGGGAAATTCCAATCGGTGAAAAAGATGGTGAGCTTTTACGAGTTGATTTAAATATAGGAGATAGTTTCAAGGAATCATTGATAGTGGTGCGGAAATTACAGTACTGCGGAAGTCAATAGTACCTGAAGAAATATTGCAGTCAAGTGGGAAAATTTAATTGAGGCTTGCAATTGGATCTCTGAAGCTTGTTTCTGTTCCACTGAGTTTTTGGTCAGCAGATGATGATATCAAGCCATATATCATGGTGCATGCTGCGGTTGTGGAAGGATTGCACACATGAGCAAGCTTTGATCACTCCTAGAGTTTTCAGTTTGTTGAAAGAACAAAGAAGAAAATATCTCGGAGAGGAAACAAAAAATATCCACGGGAAAGAAATAGTTTCAAATATTATCAATGTGGAGGGAAGGAAAAATATAGAAGCAAATCAAGAAACACTTGATTTAGAAAATTCTGAAGCAGAGGTTTCAACTACTGCAGTGGAAAGTAACTTGTTAAACGAAGAAATAATAGCTATTAAGGATGAAGAAAATTATACTCCAATTTCTCAAGCAAAGATATTAAGAAATGAACAGTTGTCCTGTTCTAAATTAAATCGGTGTTTTGAAGATGCCAAACAGCGTAAGACCAACTACTAGCTGGAATCAGATTTACTGTACCACACAAGCAATGTGGCAGGACAGAAATATGTACAGCTTGTAATTCCAGAATGCAGAAGAAAATAAATTTTAAAATTAGCTCACGAAACATCAACAGAAGGACATCTTGCCTCTAGAAAAACCAAGGAAAGAATTGCAATGTCTTTTTGGTGGGAAGGTATGCCAAGAAATGTAAAACATTGGTGTGAATCTTGTCACGATTGTCAATTGCGGAGGAAAACCAAACTGAAAGCAGAGGATCAATAGAAGCTGTTGGTAGACCAGAATCACCCTTTCAAGTAATGAATGCTGACATTTTGGGGCATATTGAACCTAAGTCTTCTAGAGGACATCAGTATGTATTGTGTGTTACGGACCAGCATAGTCGGTGGCCAGAGGCAATTCCTATTAAATCTTTGACTGCAAAAACGACATACGATGCCTTTATGGAAATTTTTATGGGGACTGGCATTTTTCGAATCATTGCTATGGACAATGGAACAAATTTTGATGCCAAGGTAACGCAGGAGTTTCTTAAAAGATTAGGGATTGTACCTAAATTCTCTACACCAGGTTACCCACACAGTAACGGGTTGATAGAAAGATGGATTGGCACAATAAAGTCAATGTTATATCAAGCTATAAGGTCGCAAGGTAAAGGATGGGACAAACAGTTGCTTTTTCTCTTGTGGGCATATCGTGAAGTGCCAAACGCTACTACTGGAGTCTCACCATACCTACTAGTTCATGGACTCCCCCCAGTTGGACCTTTAGCAATTTTAAAATTTACATGAAAAGATGAAGTTGTTCTGCCTCAAGGTATTGGTGAATCAATCGCTGATTATCTTCAGAAGGTTCGAAATAGGATGCAGAAAGCTATGGAACAAGCCGATGAACACAATAAATATCAACAGGAAAATTATGTACATTATCATAATCTAAGATCCAAATCAAAAGAACTATCTATTGAAGATTAAGTTATTGTACTGATTCCAGACTCTATAAACAAACTTTGTTCGAGGTGGAAAGGTCCAGGGGAAATGTTAGAACAGAAATCACACTCTTATGCTGTTAAGTTACCGGATGGAAGCATCCGTCATCTGCATCAGTTTAAGCTAAGGAAATATATCCAACCGATAAATACGGTGGGCATAATTTATGAAGCTGATGAAGATTTTGGGGAAGTTCAACCTGTACCTCTAGGAGGCCTTGGAGAAATAATGGAATGTTGGAAACAGCTTGAAGAAAAGGCAGAATTGTCAAATCTATCTCCGAAGCAAAAGACTCAGCTTTTAACAATTCTCAAAGACTACAGAGTAGTATTTAATGGTGAATTGAAACGAGCTAAGGTACAACCTCATAAAATAACATTAAAAACTGGAATCGAAAGTAAACAGCCTCATACATACCGTATACCAGAATCATAAAAAATGAATGTATTATCTTTTTTATAACATGTAAAAAAATTATCATAAAAGGATGTTAGTTTACACTTTAGAAAAAGTATTTTGGAATTATTTTTCGTTAATACTGTGAAATACCAATTTTGATACCAAAATTGGTTATAAAAACAGAATACTCATAAAAATAAAATCGTAACAAAATAAAAATAAAAGAGAGAGAGAGAATCATATTTCTTTATATTCCATTATACTCTCATTCATTACTTGAACATGGCACCGCTAATAATATCGTATATACTCTAACCTAAGAGGGCACCAAATTTCAAGGAAATGTACTCCCTCCCCCTTTTTTTTCTGAGAATACTTTTAGCTCATGAAAAAATAAACACTTGGTTGAAAATTTCAGGTAAGAAAAATTTTATTGCTGTTTTTTAAATCAATTTATTCTTTATTTCATTTTGTTGACCCATAACCATTACTTTATAAATTTTTAAATTTTTTAAAATTATGTGTAAATAACTACAAGTGCAGCGTGAGGTTCCAAAGAGGTCTATGTCCCGTGCGGCAAAAATAGTGTTACATGGTTTTCACATGATATATCTTACAAACATAGCTTTATTTTTTCTATTAATTTTTCAATTCTGAATAAATCTTTTTTTCTTAACATTGAAGTGGTTATTTGTTAGGTTCCAATATGGCTTAATGTCTACGTCAATTTTAAATTTTACGGAATATTATCCTGTCTCAAATTGTTCTCAATATTTTATTCAATTATTTTGTATTCAATTTTAAAAATTTCGGTGATATTAATTGAAAAATTTCCTGAAATTTAATTTTTTCAAGATAAAGTTTTTGATTAATTCCAACTTCCTTACCTGTCTTCAGTCTTACCAGTTTCGCAAATGACATTTCATGCTCATCATGTGGCCAAATGCTATACAAGATCAAATATGTAGTATCAAATAATTGTAAAGATGTAGAGATCAAATGGTTTAGACGATCGGACGATTTAAAGGAAAAGTAATTACTGTTTAACATGTACCCTTCAATTCAAGTTTTCTACTATTATTAATATTTTCTACTATTATGCTGCTGTCCCTATTGCACGTCACATCGGCCCTCAATAAGGCATTATGGTCTGGGGTGCCATTTCCTTTGACAGCAGGACTCCTTTGGTCATCGTTAGAGGTACACTTACTGCACAGCGGTACATCGACGACATTCTAAGACCCGTTTTGCTACCGTTCATTTTGCAGTGCAAATTGTGGAATTTTCGTTAATTTTTAAAGCAGACGGATTATTTACAAAATTTAAGACATTCCACGAAAAAAAAAATTAAAAATATGGATCCTTCTATTGTTTTTTATTTGTAATAAATGAGAATAACGTAATGTGATTTAATTGTGACTATTTTTAAATTCATGTAAATTCAAATGTTACATTAACTTTTTCGATTGGTAAGCAATTAAAATTTATATTAACACATCAATATTTTTTGTTAAATTTTAAATTGTAGGTTTATGAAATATGGTTAAAAAGGTATATTCATTTTGCAGAATCTTTTTTTTTTTTGCTCATGGTTAAAAATGTTTATATTTGACCATAAAATAATACTTCAATTAGAATTGTAGTGTACATGTAAAAAAACAATTTCTCTGTGCAAGCAAGAATTATTATTATCGCTATCATAATATAGCAAAAATACCTGCAATATAAAACATTCATTCTTAGAATCCGAGGAGTAAATAGGTATTATGCAATATAAAATTTTTGTTGTCATGATCCCTTTTCTTTAACTAATCCGTAAGATCAATACGAATCATCCAACGAAGAATTAAGTATCATTAGATAATTATTAATTCTTACATTTTATACCTTAAATATATATATTTTTTATAAAGAATTTTGAAACTTTTTTCACGCCAGATTTATTGATCTAAACACGAATAATGGTTTCAAATCACGGAAATTATTTTTAAGCTCACAATTTGATTAATTATTGCATAATTTATTATTCTCATTTTAGTAGAAAATTTTTCATCAAAAAAAATTTAATGTTAGTTTAAAATATTATACAATAGAATACACATTTAACAGTTGTTACATCTTGTACTTTCTTCAAATGTTCTTTTGTTCACATACAAAATTAATAATTAAGCATTTTCGCTTTTTGGCATTAAAATGTTTTACTCATATTTATACTAAAAAGCAATTCTATTAGCCATTACAACTCAAATATTGTATCATCAGTGTCTATCAGAATTCTTATTGAAGTTGGGGAATTCAGTTTGAGAAAGGATGACGATTTCGGTTTTTGATTTCATTATGTCCACCGATATTCTGTTAATCATATAGATGAAGTTTTCCTTGATCTTCTAGAGGCATATCTCTGGATCTAGCATTATTTTTACATATGCTTAAAATTTGTGCTCACTACTGATTTTAAGTTATTTATTCTGTAAGCAACATATCAAGTCCACCATTTCTCTGATTATAAATTGAAATTACCGTATTTATGCGAATCTAATGCGCATCCCCATTTTAAAACTTTAAATAATAAAAAAAAAATTTTGTTGGTGAATGTAATGCGCATCAATGGTATGAGGAATTTATTGAATCTTATTTTATACAGCAATGGATTTGTATCTAATCTATCAATCAATGGTATGATTATTTTATTTAAATTTAGATATCATATTTTATATAACAACGAATTTATACATATATAAAGTAGCAGAACATAGAATTAACCTATTAGTGGGCTATTGTTTATGTGAAACAATCATTGTTAATTACCACTACCGTATATACGGTGCCTATCGTAAAATATGAACATGAAATAAATCGTAACATTTCTATCTAGCTAAGAGTTTCTACAATCAGTGATTAATAGTAAACGTCTTTATTCACTAATGTTTTCATCACTGGAATCCTCGCATCTCTCTTCGTCAGAAGCAGATTCATTTCTTCTTTCCTCCTCATCATCGCCATCCTCGGCGTTCCGGAGCACATCTTCACTGGCATTCAATGAATTTGAAATGCAGCATTTCTTGAAAGATTTCACAATCATTGGTGCTTCGATGCTTTTCCAGGCAACAGAAACCCAGTGTGCAACAATGTGCGGTGCAGCACGCTTAATTTTTCCTGTCGGGGTCAATTCACGGTTTGGCTCACAAAACCATTTTTCGTACTTTGCCTGAGCGTACCACTTAAAAGGTTTATTTACACTAACGTCCAGGGGTTGTAACACAGACGTCATCCCTCCAGGAATGCTAACAAGATCACTGCCTAGGTTGTGCATCTTCTTTTTTACGTCGTCGGTGAGATGACCACGAAATGCGTCCAGACAAAGCATTGATGGTGGATTAGAGAGCCCACCGGGACTACATTTGAGAGCCAATCAAGCATTAATGATTCCGTCATCCACCCCTCCTCTTGGTTTTGAATAAGGACATCATCTGGGAACAGCTTTTCATTCTTAGGGGTTTTAGGGTATGTTTTCCGTTTGAAGATTAAGAATGGGGGAAGTTTGCATGCGTTTGCGGTTATTGTCAGCATCACTGTTATGTGTTGTTTTTCACATCCCGAAGTTTTCATGATAATACCTTAGTCCCCTTCTTCGAAATGGTGTAGTTACGAGGCATATCAAACCAAATTGGCGTCTCGTCAGCGTTGTCAATTTGCCCCATTGAAAAATTCTTTTCCTTCCAAAGTGTGAGGACATACCGCTGAAATTTAGAAGTTTCTCTCAAAATCTGCAGGAAGTTTTTGGCATATTGTTGTACGGCGTCTTAAAGATAAGCCCATTCGCTTCATAAACCAATCCACCCATACACTGCTATCCTTAAACTCTTGTTACGATATAATAAGAACTTCAGCCTCCTCTTTTGCTTTATTTCTTATGGCGTCACTAGTCACAGGTTATTGTCCATTCTTCCTCCTTTCGCGTACAAATTCCAATACTTTTTCTTCAATTTTAGGTTGTCTTCCTTTGCGAGGGCCAGTGAATTTCTTTCTACTATCTTTAGTTGCAAACAGTGCCAATTTCTGTTGCCGCCACAAGCGATCATTGCTCTCAGCTATGTTGAACTCTCTACCTGCCTTTCTATTGCCATTTTTTTCAGCATAAAGAATTAATGTACGTTTGAAAGTAGCGTTATATGACATTCTTTGTTTGCCCTCCATTTCGTGACTATGTACACTGCAGTTTGTATCCTCTATGCAATAATGTGTCAACGATAAATGTAACGGTAAATGTAGTCGAGAAATACAGTAATCCATTGTGACGATTTAGATTTGGCTGATGTCATCGGCGGACTACTGACCTTGCACTCGAATCTAATGCGCACCCCAATTTTGAATACTACATTTGGCCAAAAACCATGCGCATTAGATTCGCATAAATACGGTATATTTTGCAGAAATTATGTTTTAATAAACTGAACTTTTTAGGAATTTTTCATCGACAAAGATTTATGTAAGCTTTTATTTTAATCTCGAATCTCGTTCAATCAATAAAATTAAAAATTTCTTAGTAATGATTTCCTGTCCTGTTTACAACATCGCATCTCGACTGTAAACGTATGTCGTAACCCCTCTAAACTGTAGCAACTATCAGAACCTCCCATCTCTTTTTATGTGGACTTTTAGACATTCAAATTTAATAATCTTCCCTATATCTCTTAATAGAGTATTTGATACAATGATTTTCACATAACATAAAACGTTTATGCAATATTTGATTGATATATAATGGCAGAAAAATCCACCCCACCTGTCAAAATGCTGTGAGCATCCAACTTCACGTTCGTTAAGATATTCCTCTATGTTAATTTTAATCGATAGCCGAAATAGCTAGATTTGTTCATGTCAAAATGGACATTGTATGGACATTGATCTTTAATTTTTTTAATCAGTTTCAATAAAAAAATAATCTTCTTTCACAACATGCATTATAACTATATATGGTAATCCTTCAAATTTGGAATCAAAAGCAAAATTTAATAAATACGGTGGTCAGAAAACAATGCATTCTTTTTAGTTAATTCTATCTGCAAAAACTCGTAGATAAACGCACACCAAATTTTAACTACTGTTTGTCAATATGCAGAAAAGCTTGATCGAGGTTGTATTCAGCAATTTTTTTTTGACGCCTAATATTATTGCCCGTAGGTCTCGCGATCTAATTAGCCATCGTGTGCAAAACATGACCGTTATGCGAACAATAAACCTAATATTATTGCAGGATTTAGGAAGACACTTTTCAGCTAATTTTTAGAGATGCTGGAATATTTCTTGAATTTCAGCAGTTGTTTTATTTAATGAGGATTTTTTTTGTTCCGTGTGGGTAGTCTGCAGTTCTCCATCGCCAAAAACGATTCAATAAAAATGCTATGTTCTTTACATAAGCTTTTAATATAACTTTAAGCCTGATCTTCTAATTCCTCTCTCTCGTTTCTCTAATACATTTCTGTAAGAGTTTTTGAGCACTGATATCAAAACCAAATTGTTTACTAAACAAATAGTTTTGGGTACCTCCACTATTGTCAGAAATCTAGAAACTGAAATGAAAATGATTGCGTGTGTTTAAGTTTTCGCCTATTTCTGTTTAACTTCAATAAAATTTAAAATTTCTTAGTAATGATTTCTTGTTCTGTTTACAGTATCGCATCTCGACTATAAACGTATGTTGTAACCCCTCTTGCCTGTAGCAACTATCAGAACCTCCCATCTCTTTATGAGCTTTTAGACATTTAAATTAATAATTTTCCCTATATATCTTAATAGAATATTAAATCCAATGATTTTCACATAACTTAAAATGTTTATACAATATCTGATATATATATATATATATATATATATATATATATATATATATATATATATATGTATATAAATATATATATATATACATAATGGCAGAAAAATCCACCCCACTTGTAAAAATGCTGTAAGCATCCAACTTCACCAGATCACATTCTGGGACGCATCAAACTTTTTTAAGGGGAACTAATATCTAATCCACTTATTACAGATTTTTTGGCAGTAAACAACCTCTGGAGCTGATCTGACATATCAGATCTTTTGAGAATTAGCAACAACAATATTTTAAATATAAGATTGCAAATTTAAAAAACAACAATATGCAACGAAAATTTTTCACTAAAATGATAACATTTCTAAAAAAGCAAAAGAAAGAATTCCTCTACCAATACATCTATTGCCCCCACAAACTAGTTCAAGGCGGTAATTCCATGGAGCTGTACCTTGGTATTCAATCCAGTGTTGAATAACAGTTATCTATTCCAGGGGTGTTTGTGGGACCCCAAAAAATCCCCGGAAACTATTACGGACTTACTACCGACATTTTGGAGTTTCGAGAAAGGGACGGGGAGAAATGAAAAATTACAATTATGAAGTATTGAATGACCTAATTATTGCGTTTTCTGCTTTCAAAACAAACAAAACTACCCAGATCAAAATAAATAATTCATTATTATTCCTTTTTTTTTTTTTTGAACGACGATCATAGGAATTTCCGGGTATCGAAGTTCAAAATCCCCGGAATTCCGGGGTTTCCCCTGAGCACAAACACCCCTGTCTATTCAATACAGGATAAAAATTCGGCAGGAAAAAAGAATAAGGATTTTTGTGATTACCGAGGTATAGCTTCCAATGGAAAACGTGTACCAAACTTTTGAGGAAAAAATTGCGATTTAAAAAACAAACGATATTTACTGTTTTTAAATATTTAATTAGCTTTGTCCAAAACGCGAGTTTGCATCACAGAATAAAAGTCTCGCGTATAGTTCACCTAAAAGCAAATCGAATGAGGCGTCGAACGCTTAAAAATTTGCTTTAGTAACAAAATAAAAAAAATATTGAATTCGGGAGTTTTTCATTTGCGTTTTCTGATTAGCAGCGTAATGGGGGAAAACGAAAACACATTTGTAGAAAAATAATATAACACTTTATCCAAAATAAAGACACAGTAAATATTTTAATTTATTTTTTAAATTAATTATACTGGGGGAATGTAGAAAGAAGGAAGGATCCATGGGCATACATTTTCTTTTCCTCTACCCTCAATGGTTACACACATATGAGGATTTTTAAAAAGGGGACAGAACTTCACACCTATATTCTCCAGTTTTAATTCGAAGAGAGCAGAGTTTCGGAACGATTGCATCGCAGTAAAAGCAATTTTACAGTGAGTTTTAATCAGCATTAATTACGGTTTAAATTAATAACAAACAGTGTAATGAAAATTCAGAAAAGAAAAATAGCCTATGTTTTAAGTTAGCCACATACTATCATCTTGATAAGCTTCATTCCATTCCATGTAGCCGTTCTAAATTCAATTCCAGACAAAAATTTATCGAACAAATAAAAAAAGGATTTTATTAATAACGATAAATTTTAATCACGTCATATTTGTATTAAATACAAATTTAAAAAATATCATAAAATCTCCTTTTAATAATTATCATACTTGTGCACTAATAAATTACAAATAATGTATATTTGTATTTAGTAACTTTTTCTTACAAATTTTTATCGAATGGTAAACTTTTACCAATAATAGTTTTCAATTATCATCTTTTATCAATTAGCAGGTTTTTTTTAAACTTTTTTGGCTTGAGAAGTATATTTACTCATAGTAAAATTGCTTTAAAGTAATGTTTTTCATTATTTTTATTGTCAGACAGGTAATGGGAAAGACTAAATAATAGTAATGGACTAAGGACTTTAAAAATGATAGTCAAGAGAAAAATGTGGATACTTCATACTATAAAATATAAAAAATCAGACATCAAATAAATGTATAAATAATTTAATTGCAGAGATATATAAGAAAATAATTACAATTTTATTAAGAGGGTAAAATGTTTTGCAGTTATTAGTAATTGTTATTTTTGATCAGTATTTTTTTACTGTATAAAATAATTTCAATATTTAACAAATAAAAGTTTTTATTGTGAAAAATACTTTTATAAAAATATAATGGCTATAAATATTTTTCAAAATGCAATTTCAATTTGTAATAGTAATGCTGATTATCTAATTAGTAAGAACATGATGAAAATAATTATTTATCAATTAAAAATAAAATTAAAACATCCCAAAGTGATTTATTAGTTATTTAAATAGTTGCATTCGTTAATTCCTTGTATAATTTTAAAGAAAACTTTATCAAAATTGATTTTTTAATAACTTACTGTAGAATCTGTATAATTAGTAATTAAAATTCATACTAAAAATAAAAAATTCATTATAATTACCTAAATAAAGAAATTGAATAAATGAAAATACACCAGTTGCATTAATTTAATCTCATTAAAAAGATTTCAGCACTATGCATTTATTTCACTCTACATCATATTTATATTTAAAAAATATTAAGAAAAATATAATACTATAATATTTTGTTTTGCAAATTTTATAAAATCAGCAAGTAAAATATGCATACATAATATAAACATGTTATGCAGTTATGCATATATAACTGCAAATAACACTGGAACACTTCTTACTAAGAAACTTTTTATAGTAAGCCAATATGTGGGTGTACTTTAGCATTATTTAATGAGCAAAGTTTAATATGCATATAAAATTTTTTCTTTTAAACAAGTTTTAAGTCAAGCACAAGGAAAATTTAATAATTAATGTTGATCTTATACTGATTTTTTTCTGTAACATTAATGTATTGGTTAGTATAAAGTCATAACTTAATGAGTCTAACTGAAAACATAGAAATATCTTAATCCAAAATGATCTTCTATATGAAAATAGTACTCAAATACTTTGTGTCAGAAAAATAAATTTTCTAGAAAATTTTCTAAAAAATTTTTAAATTTTCCTGGCCTCATTAAGAAATTGTGAGAATATCAGTACTCCCTATGCTATTTCTGAAATTTTTACTTACCCTTTTAATGTTGTAACAAGCTTGTAAAGACCATTTCGCACATCAAAAATTTTGACATTTTTATCGGATGAACAAGTGGCAAGTCGAAGACCATTAAAATCCATCTGTGCATCATGCTATAACAGTATTTTTAAAATATAGAAAATGAATGGAATATGCAGTTAATGAAATAATTACACAATTCCATAAAATGAATAAATGTTTTGCAGAATATTTCACAACAGCTTTAAGTATACTTCATATATTTAATAATATATTTAATATATTTCAAATGAAGAAACATTAATACTTTTTCTAAAAAAATTTCATAGAAATAAGCAAAATAATTTATTTTTCAAAATCACTTCTCTTTTTAAATTTTGTTTCATTTAATTCTCACTTAGATACACAAGTACAAATTAGAAATACAAACACTGGATTAGAATCTTAAAGTAATTTTTGATCTCAACCCAACTATAGACTTTATTTAGCTATGCAGATAATTACATAAAAATGTGTAATACAATATCTTTGCAATACAAAATATAAATATTTGTCTAAGCACATATACAAACATGAAAATTGATTTAAAAAATGTTAAATCAATGTATTTATAAATTTTTATATAAAATTCTAGAACAGTAATTTCCCTAAATTAATTCTTCAGTTTGCATGCAAAATGAGCAAAAGATGTACTTTTAATGTAAAATTTACCATTAATACAACATTTTTAATTGATCTCTTGAAAGAAAATCTTGCAAAAGAACAGAACACAATAATAATAGTAATTCCAATAAAATGTAACTTGGATGAAGCAATAAAATGTGTTCTGCTACAAAGAAATATTATTCTTTTTTCTTTATGTAGGCTTTAATAAAGCTGTCATAAGAAGCCAACAAAAATGTGCAGTTTGTTATGAGACAGAGAATCTTAAGTTATGATTGGGAAATTTACAGTAGTTCATAATAAGAGGTTAGTAAAAATTGCACATTCAGTGCATTACACTATACTATTGGGAAATAAGTTAAAAAATTGATACAAAGTAGTGCTATAAAAGAATTTTTTACTTTTCATAAATTCCAAATGCAGTTTCTATCAAGTTTGCCAAATATTTAGTGTACATATTTCAAATTGATAAAAGAAATTCCTTTTAACAGAAGCCCAAATATGAGAAGGTTTTTCAGAACAGAAAATAAATAATGAATTTAATTTTAAATTTCTATAATTTATTGCACTGGTAAAGAATTAAAAGGTAGTCTTTTTAACATTAATTACTAATGTGACATTTTTACCACACTATATGTGTCTTTCTTAGTAGCTTTCAACTAATAGAAACTTCACAATACATTAGTGACCCTCATTTCTATCAGGTGTATTATGTTGTTTCATTTCTAATCCTGATTGAGAGCTATCATCTTAATTAACTTGCAATAAAGAAAATAATTCTTCTAAGATATTCCATGTGCATGAACTCATCTCTTCTGTAAATGACAACTATAAATTCAACCAGCAAATCTATTTAAAATATTAGCAAATAAATTCTAACATCCTCTCTTATTTCTGGGGCAGTATCTACTTGACATAATATTCAAAAATTTAACTCTTTCCTTATGAATATGCAAAAATTTAATTTGATCACTGTAGATTTACCTTTAATTTTTTTCTAACATCTTTGTTAACTTGAATGGAGAAAAACATTAGATAAAATAATCATTATACAATTATTTTTCCAATGACAAATAAAAATCACTTTCACAGATGTTTAATCTATTTGTTTCATTTCTTTAAAAAAAACATTGAGTTTTGATTTCACTGTTATCCTCTCTTAGTTTCTTTTTATATTTCTATTTGCACGTTTTTTCAAATTTTAAGTACAAACTTCATCAAAAAATCTATCTATGCATAATTGGTTATCCTTAACTTTGTAACAAAGTGAGAGATTCATATTCACTGTTTTCAATAGAAATTTTTCTTTAAACTATAGCACAAACAAATCATTCAAAGTCTCTGTCAAAAATAGTTTTCCTGTAAATAAACAATCTGAACATATCACATCCATGATACAGACCACCAAAAAATTCAATTCATTGTATAACAGTTTAAATAAGATAACATTTTTCTGTGTTAAAAAATAAGAGAGAGAGAGAGAGAAATCAACAGATTTCTCAACATCATAAAAATATTTACCCACACTATTATAATTCACAAATTAGAAGATTTTGAAAAATTTCTGCATAAAATATGTGAAGAAAACACATTAAATAAAGCAACCATAAATTCTGTACAATAACATTTTTTCCTTAAATAAACTTTAAAATTAATACCTATTCTTAGATTTTCTACTGAGCATACATAAGAAACAGCATAGGAAATTAGATATTTTCAACTTACAATCATATCAGAATGACCTGTATCAACATCTCGCTCTAAAGTAACCTAAAATAAAAATGTATATTTTAAAGAGTAACTTTTAAAAATTTCTTAACTTTGAGTTTTAAATTGCTAGATTGCAATAGTATGACAAAGTTATTTAAAAAAATTAAAACAGTACTCATAAATTTAAAGGGTGTTTAAAAATTTATACTATGATTTCAAACACTTATTTTTAAATAATAGTTTACAGTTTTATATTCTCTAAAAAAGAATGAGTGAAATAAGAATTTTGAGTTATTGCATGTACAAATTAACATCTTCACATATGTGGTACAAGAAACTAAGTTTTGGAAAAACAATTTAAGTATCATTTAAGAGAATTTTTATAAACTGGGTAGCAATGAAAATCCTTTGAATTTGTAAACTTGCACTCTGTTTAGTTTCATATGTATTTCAATGATTCCAATCATAATTTTTTTAATAAAAAAATTTAAAAGATGAGTAAAAATTACTCAAATTTAAAATAAAAATGTTTCTCAATTACTACTACAATATAAAAGAATAAATTCACTTAGAATTAAGTATTTCATAATCATGAATTTCTAATTCTGATTGAGGGCCATCATCTTTATTAACGTTTTTAACTTAATATGTTTTTATTTTGGGATTCCTTTTGCAACTTCAGACCAAGAATTTATTTCTTGTTTTCAAATCTCAGAGTATACCTATTCAGTAAATAGAAAATTATATCAAATTAAAAAATTATATAATTGCTTTGAAGTTTCAAAAATTTTTATTTTTATAAATTCCTATCTTTACTTTCATAGAGATACTGGTAACATATTTGTAATATTTTCCTTCTACCCAGTTTCGTTTAAAAACACTGAACATAAATTAAGACTGTAAATTGAATATTGTATAAACATATAAAAAGCATATAATTTCACATATGCTATTTACTTATAAAAAAAATAAAAAAAACCACAATTTATTTTTGAACTCAAATATATACTAATGGTTTTAAAACTGAGTCATAGGGTATAATAAAGTTATAAGTACTTTCTTTAACAATGAAGAATTACTCTTCTATAAATGACTTGCAAATCACTTAAAATACAATCAGATTACTCAGAGAAGTAATTTGATATCAGATGAATAGTGTAGCCAATTATTAGTTTCAAATGTATGTTTCATTTTAAATAGGTTTAAAAATTAAAACAAATTTAAGGAGTATTTAGGTAAACATTGGAAAAAAAATTCAAACAATTTTTTTAAATTACAAAATTTGAAAAAAATGGTCATAATAATTGGAGCTGATAAGTGAACTAGTTAACACATCAGAAGATGGTATAATGACTTAGAGAGTGTACACAATAACAGTATTATATGCCACCAAATGTAAAATACATATTTATCATTGAAAAGCAATGTTTTCAATTTGATTTGGTTTCATTGCCACTCTAATCATATCTTGCTCCTAAGGGCTAATCACTGTAGATCACTGTAGGCTTGAAAGCCCCACCGTTGTAAAGCATTCGTCTCTCAAACAATGTGTCAAGCATTCTGGAGAACCTCTTAAGGCTCAAGCTCCCAGATTACGGTTCCCAGCGGGCACCTGGCACTCCGTGCAGGGTGTCCGACATTCTAGACTGAAGTAGAGGCACGACCTGATAGCCAATAGGAATAGAACAGGGCCTCTTCTTCTCGTTGTCTGTCTGTCTGTCTGTCCTAAGGGCTAATTGGATGGGAACTTACAATTTTAAATGGATTCCAAATCATAACAAGCATCCAAGCCTAAAATAGATTGAACCCAAACTACTGAATCGAAAACCAGGCTGAAATAAATCATTCAACTACCAGTGTAGAAAATAAGGTTTTCAGAAAGACAAACTCAAATCAAACAGCCATTTCTCAGCTTTTTCATTTTTTTTTTTGACTAATAGCTACTTGAAATTATAGTTAATATTAAAAGGCTAATGCAATCACATTTCTTGCCAAATAAATTAGTTGCAAATTACTATAAATCAAATAAAATTTGAATTGGACAAAATAATTACTTTTCATGACAACTGTTGAATAATACACATTTTTAATTGTAACCATGAATAACATGTCCCAAATTCAATTCTATTTTAATTAAATGAAATGTTAAAATTTTAACTTTTTCAATGTTATTAAAAGTGTTAATTGGAAGTTTCACTGGCCAAATTGATTAACTACTCTTTCTGAATTTTATCAAATTCTAGTTCAAAAGTTGTATATATATATATATATATATATATATATATATATAACTGTATATATTTAGAACAAATTTCACTTATAATAACGATCACAAAAAACCACATGTAAATATAAAAACATAAATCTTAAAAATCATATTCCTTCTTATTTTTTTCAACTTCTTGTTTTAAGGAGTTAATTCATTTGGTAAACAAAGCATTCACTTGTTATTGAATATTAATGATACAACTAATTAGATGAGTATGTTTATTTTTCTGATGAATAATATCTTTATAAAATACTTTTTCAATGAATTTATCATGTTTAATGTATACATGAGTTCACACACATAGTCTAAGAAATTTTCTTAATATTTAAATAAGATGAACAGTGATTTTTTAAAGCCTACATTTTCTAATTAACCAGTTATAATTAAAACAAATCATTCTTGTTATTAATTTATTGTTGCCTGGGAGTTGACTATTTTGTTGTATTACACAAGTTTATTTACTTATTTATTATTATTATTATTTTTTTAAATTAGGTATAGTACTTGATTAAAAAGGAATAAATTATACAAAATTTTGTTCATTTAGTGTTATTGCTTGAATAGTGTGACCCTATTAAATAAATTTTCAGTCAAAAACATCAGTTTCACAAAAATTTGTTTTTGATTAATCAACAAGAAATTTTTATAAAACTGATGTCATTTACAATATTGATTTAGTACTAATATGCAGAACTTTATTTTACTTCTTAGTTATATTATTAAAATAAACTTATTTTCTAAGTTATATTTTGATAAATGGTATGAAATTTATCATGCACCATTATCTCACAAAATCCTCTAGTATTAGAGAAACTGAAATAGCTTGCACTGCAGTATTGAGAATTACATTTTACAATACTACAATATAATTGAAATTGATATCAAATCAAACAGGAAGGGTATGATATAAAGATAGTAGCACTCAAGATATAACTGTTAAATAAGATTTGATTTGGATTGCCTAGCTAGTCATTTCTTGCAAATGAGAGAAGCTGTCATGAACTTAGTTTAAAGTAAATTTGAAATCACTAAAAATGCCCATTCTCAAAGTGAGAATAGAACTCAAATTAAAAGTCAGAGAGGTAATCATGCAGTCGCCAGTTTAAAGCAGTTAGATATGTTTAACTGGGCTTTCTATAATTAATCATAGAACAATAAATATTAAATTATATTTTCATCAAAAATTTTCTTGATATTTTAAATTAAAATGTGAAATATTTCTTTCTCTCAACTAGAAAAAAATATAATAAATCTTAAATTTCTTAAAATATTTTTATACAAGAATGCAAACCACCAGTTTGTTCATAGAATCATTTTCCAAGGTATTATTTATTTGTATTATTTGGTTATTTCCATTTGCTATATTAAAAAAAATTTGCATCTAACAGTATTAATCTCCTTTATATCTAATAACCTCAAAAATACTCACTATGAAAGTAATCTCTCTTTTCACATAAAGTGAATTTAACCATTGTACTAATTTTGCCCTTTTGTTTGATATAAACCTAGATGCTTAAGTCTCCTTTTCTTACTTGTCAACATTTCTTAAGGAAATATTATTTAAGGAAAAAGACATTTACCCAATAATTTTTAAAAGTGATGGAATTTTTTTTAAAATTTCCATGCAGGACATAATTATTCATTTCTAATCTTCAATTTTCAACAAATAAAGACATGAAAAGATATCAGTATACTTCATCTTAAATATATTTAAAAATTAAAGAACATTTTACAAAACATCATTCAGGAAAGATACTCAAAATATATTTTTCTTTTAAAGATAATCAGATACAATTATTGAACTTAAATAATCAAATTATACAAGATTAAAAATTACAAATATCTGTATAGGAAAATTATATGCATTAATATTAGGCCACAGAAATAATATAAAAATTAATTAAGAATGACAAAGTTGATCAACATGTTAAATGCCATTTTTGTCAACTATTATGAATGAAAATGTATCAGGAATATTCTTTGTATTTATAAAGTATATGACACTAATAAATTTTTATTAAAATTATTAAATGAATTCATTAATTTTCAAATTGTTTAATATTTTCTGATTGTGAAACATTAAATATACATATAACCCTATCTAACCAATCAACTATTATACAGAGTATAAGTAACCACTCTATTATATCTAATGACAATAAAGCAGCATCTTTTAAAATTTCACATGTGTCTCCTTATGTATAAATTCATGAGAAAATAATTTTTTCATAGATCCCAATCCCATGTTTTCCAAAATTGTCCTTATGGAAGTATTTGATTAAAAGATATAGAATACATACAGAATTAAAACATCAGGGGTAAAAACGTTTGCTTTAATGGGCTATTTTAGAACTTATTGGTTAATATATGAATACAAAAATTAATAATAATTTGCTTTAGTATTATCTTAAAGGGAAATAAAAAACTATTACATTTGTCAAAAATATTACATTCTTTACATGTTTATAAAACACGGTGATTTAATACAACATTACAAAATGTAAAAGTTTTACAAAATTTACCATGTTTATTGCTCATAAATATAAAACTGAAAATATATAGATATATATTTTACGAAACAAAATCTTCAAGCAAAAAATTTAGACTAGAATCTTTATTTTTCAAATATTTGATTTTGAAATTGATAGTAACGAATCACGACAATAGACTTCATATCTACAGCTCCCGATAAGCTTGCAACGTTTAAGCTCTTATTTTTGCCAGCTGATAAGTAACCCCGCCTTACTTTTTGAACATTTCAATCAATCCATCAAAAAGCCTTCCTGGAACTGTTGATTGAAATGATATAAAGTTTTGATATCCCAATTGATACAGCCAATTAATCAATCAGTTATGTTGGGTAACAATATTTAAAAATGTTCACAATGAAAGGGTGTGTAAACAGGCCGTTTTCGCAAAAGTGGTACACATAGCTTCAGAAGTTTTAATATTAGTGCTCAGTTTAATGTTGATTTGGTATTTGCTGCTTCGTTCAGAAGGATGATTCGCACTTCTTGATTAAAACTAACCCATGAAGGAAGGAATATAAGAGAAGTTCTAACTGCGAAATATCATGAGCACCGTTGAAGTAAAGCTAGCAGACGATACCACGCCCACTCTGTCTTTCAAGAGAAAAAATACTTTCTTTTTGAGGACACAGTATAGGCAAGCATTATTTTTTCAATTAAATTGCGCACAACGAAATAAGAGAGATCTAATTTATTTACTATTTTTAAAAAAGTTATTTTTATTGATATTAAGTGCTTATTTTGCATTTTTGCTAATTATTAATATTATGCATTTCAATAAAGAAAATTTAGGTGTGTTATTCACTATTGACTTTTAGATAAACACTTGAATATTATGAATTTAATATCATATTATTTTATTTATAATCTTGAAAAATGTCGATTTTTCTTTTCTTTATTGATATTCAGTGGCAAAGTTTCCTACCCATGTTGTTCCCTGTGATTTTATCTATGCATGAAATACTGTGCTATTTGGTTATAATTTTTCCCTTTATAAGGAAGAACTATGCTTCTGTATTAAATTCATTTATATCTATATACTAATATTTTTTCTTTGGTGTATTTTTAATCCAATATTAGAAAAAAAAGTTTTTAATATCAATAATTTGTAAATGAATTTCGTTGATTAATGTAAAGAAAAAAAATTGTAATATAAAGTCAACTGTATGAAAACTAGAAACTAAAGAAATTTTTTATCTAAAATTGAATTTCATTAAATCTTGATTTATTATATTTGATAAGATTTATATAAAATAAAAATATCTTCTCAATAAGTATAATATTTTAATATTAATGTAACGTTAAAAACTCAAAATTTTTAATTTTTGTAACTCAATTTTTTTAAACTTTTCTTTTAAAAAAATTGGAATTTATTCACTAGCAAAATAATTAAATGTATTCCTAAACTTATAAAATTAATCTCCTCTAAATTAATTTTTTACAGATGAAACTTTTCTTTTATAATGATTATTCAATAAACATTCATTAAAATAATTTCTGTTTAAACAACGAAATTTAAATAAGTATATTTTCTTTCAAATATATTTCAATTCAACGAGAGGCTTAATAGTAAAGAACAGGTTTTAGCGAAATGTTTTGGAAGACAGAGGGGTTATGGCACATACGTCAAGCATTGACCAATAGGGCAGCTCCACTTATGTTCCTTCCTCCATGAACAAACCTTTGTTTTAATTTGTTTTTATAATCAGTGCCGATTGAAGGTTATCCAGCACTCATATAAATGGCTGTGAAGTCACGCATCAGCTTTTCTAATTTGCTTATGGCAGAAGCAATTTTTAAGAAAGCATTTGTGAAAATTTTTTAATTATTCCTAGAGTCCTGTGCAGGCGATTAAATGCTCTAAACTGGCTGACAGAGTCGGAATGTTTCCTTGCGTTTATTTGACGAAACTTGCATTTTTTGACATAACGTAATTGTGTACATGCGTGAAATTTGTTTTGTGTTCTAGTAACTTTTGAAGCATTTAGCTAGTAATTTGTTTATATTTGATTACAATTTAATCTTTTGAAATAGATGATTTAGGGTTTAGATTTCAAAATTTTTTTGGAAGTTAAATTCACGAATATTAGTTTGCAATGATTTTTTATTTTTAGTTAAGTTTCTTAAATTTATTTTAAGTTTCTTAGATAAATTTGTTCTGAAAGTTTCTAAAATAAATTTATTTTTATGATATTTTCATTATTTTGAATTATTATTTTCTCCCGGAGAATATATGACCCCTAATCATTCCGAGAACATCGTGGCTAAATTCTTGGGAGCCATAAAATATGTCCCCACATAACACAAGTACGTCTATGGGACGTCATCTGGTTGATCCACCGTAGTAAAGAGGACATGCATAAATGACCCAGTGGCTCTCACACACATCCACTGACCGTCCAGAAGACATCCACTGGACGTCTAATGGACGTCCACAGATAACTTCTGATGGACGTGTTTTGGATATTGTCACGTGACATAAGTAGTAACGTCAAGAATTTGGCACGGGAGAATGCGCATGAACTTCCAATCATATGGCAATATTTTTTATGAATGACCCTTTCTTTTGCAGTTACTGAGTTTAAACTCAGTAACTAAGGCCCGGTGCAAATTACTAGAGAATTCTTCGGAGAATTCGGTGCTCGGAAAATTCTTCGTGAATTCACGGAGAAGAAATTGAGGCTCCTGTAAATAAATAAAGAAATTGTCCTCTAGAAGAAATAATGACGTCATATCATGTGACTATGTGACGTCATTGTTCAATTGAACCAATGAAACTATTTACATCATATTGAATTATTTAAATACATTTTGACCAATGAGCAATATCAGTTTAGTGAAATCATGATTGTTTATTTATCGAGACATCTGATATATATATATATATATATATATATATATATATATATATATATATATATATATATATATATATAAATTTATTTATATTGAAACTCAGAATGTGTTATTTCTTGAAATTTTTTTTATATTTTGATTATTTTTTTAAAAATATTGAAAATTATCATTATTTAACAAAGCTAGTGTATATTTCATACTCTAATTTTAATCAAACTCATTGAATTACATCATTGTTTATAATGTAATATAATTATGTTTTTAAGATAAATATATGAGATAATTTTTTATATAATAACTCTAAATCTTTAAATAAAAATAACTATAAGTCTTTAAATAAATAGCAAGCAAACAATTAACTCAATTCAAATAGTATTAAAATATTTTTCAATTAAATTATTTTAAGAAAAACAAAAATTATAATATTGTATTCCTCAATGCATAAAAATCTAAACTAATTCTGCAAAGATAATAAATTTTTATTATATGTTTATATATATTGTATACTTTTAGCTGTGTCATCAAAAATAAATTATGGGTTACACATACAATTCTATTGATGCTTTCTAAGACCTTAATCCTCAATCAAAAAATGCTTATACATCATTGTATCTTTATATTTAAACTTAATTTGTCTGAGCAATATATTCATGAATTCTTAACAAACATTACTTTAATTAAAATTTAATATTGAATTAATTTTATTAAAAATCTAATACATCTAAGCAACCTCAGCAACATAAAATATGTAGCAAAATTACTATTTCCATTATATTTATTAAACACAAGAACCAATGTTTTCAATAATATTAAATACAGTATATATTTAAATGCAGGATTTAATTTCAAATGCAGTTCTTCTGTGTATTTTATCTAAATTAATTTAAAGATATATTTAAATATAAAAAAATATTTTGAATTTCAATTTATTTCCTTCTTATAAAAACATTCATGTTTAGTAATAATACAAATTATAACCCATTTCAGATTTTTCAATTGTTTTGTGAAACATATGACTTATTTCCTAGAATAGAACATTTGTCAAAATAAGTTCTATCTTTTGAATCTCACAGATATCTTCGATCTTTATAAATTCATAAAAATAATATATTTTCAAAAAATTTATAAAAATTTAAAATTTTATGAAAGAAGTTTTATTTATTTTTTATTTGAGATAGATAAATTTAATATTTTAATACTAAAATATTTATTGTAAATAAAGAAAATAAAAATTTTTATATTTTCTTTATTTAAAATAAATTTTCTTGAATTTATCATTTATCGTATTAATAAATAATTCAATAAAAAGATAATATTTAATATTCAAAAATTAATTTAATGATCTTTGCTAAGAATTTTCATGAATTAATTTTCATCATAAAAATATTGATAAAAGTTAATCGCAAACATTATTTCGAAGGGAGAAAAGAAGAAAAAACAAAAGAAAAAGAAAAATAATTTGCTTGGTCACCGGTGCCCTGCCAGATATTTCTAACTTTCTGGAAAACTTAAAGTTCTCTCGGAATGCCCATTTTGTGAAGTTTTCACACATCAGTTGTTCGCCGGAGCTTTGCCGGCGTCAGTTTTCCGGCGAATTCTTCCAGGTTTGCCCCTAGCGTAGCTCAAATCTGAAATCAGGAATCTGAAAATCTTATTTGAATTGTAGCATGCATATAATTCTTAATTATTTTAAAACTAGGAAACTGTACTCCGGATACTGCACTAACTGTAAAAATTAGTAAAGTTCATAGATAAATACTAAAATTTGGATCAAAGTTCATTTTTGTTATCAGTTTTAAAGTTTACAAAAACCGTGAATCTTTTCCAATAGCTTAGGATCAAAAAGACCTCACTAAGCATATTTCATTACAAAGCTCCAAGCTGCTTAAATCCGAAGAATCTTTATCTGCTAAAATGATTTCCAAACTTTTCAATTGACAAAGTTACAAAATTAACGTTTTTCATTTCCTATGTATAGGATGTAAAAACAAAAGTAGTTGAGATACTGAAGCAGAGAAAATCATCATCTAAAAATTTATTGCAGTATCAATGAAGCAGCTACAGAATTCTATTTTGTATTCTTCCGTCGAATAGTTTATGAGTTTATTCTGAATTTTATGATCAAATTGTCTTATCTAGAAACGAATTTGCTAAGAATCGATTCAAAACTCTTATTTGCATCTTTTTCAGATACCATTTCACCAACATCGACAGGAATGTCATTAAAGTGATTAGCCGATTTCATTGTAATGTCTCATCGTCAGCACTTGAGAGTTGAAGAGCCTCTGATGGGGAGGGTAAGTAGGGAGACGGTTGGTGCCAGGAACAGTCTGACGAAGGAGCATTTTTTTTTCTTTGTATTATTGATTCTTACTCTTTGTACGCTACGCAGGCGTGAGAGAGATGTTAGCGAACCCAGATATGACTCCTTTGTAATTTTGTTACTTTGTTAATTAAACGTGTTTGTTTTCAAAATTTGGAGTCATTAGTTTGTTTCATAACGTCATATTTTAAAAAATAAATAATTAATAGTAAGATAGTTTCAAAGATTTTATTGTCAGTACTATACCATAATTTTTTGATGCAAGAGTTTATTAATGGAATTCATATGGCTTAATGGAATTCATATGGCTTAAATTTTGTTACTTTGTTAATTAAACGTGTTTGTTTTCAAAATTTGGAGTCATTAGTTTGTTTCATAACGTCATATTTTAAAAAATAAATAATTAATAGTAAGATAGTTTCAAAGATTTTATTGTCAGTACTATACCATAATTTTTTGATGCAAGAGTTTATTAATGGAATTCATATGGCTTAATCCTCATATCATATTAATACAGAATATAAAAATTTGAATTGTGTATTTGACACTACATAGTAGACAACCTAACACAACTGTCAGGTATTTTTTATGGTCCGCGTAATTCCTTTCCTGGTAGAATTTTCTTACATAATTTGCCGTATTCACGTATTACAAGGTAGAAATTCCGGAATACTCCTTAGTACCTACCTTCTACCTCAACATACGTGCATGTAAAAGGCAGAAGGGCTACATCCCCCTCCTGTTTTTAAATATTATCACTAGGCAGTGGCTGAATAACTTATTTGTGTGAGGAACTCAGAATCACTTATCAAACATTTAAGTTTTTGTTGTCGTATATACTGAGCAGTGCATCATGTATCTGATCAGTCTGATACCTCTGTGACTTAAATGCATCAATCTGCCTTTTCTCCTGGTATTGGTGAGAGGTTTTAAATTAAATTCTTCAACCTTTTTTTAATGATCTTTTTAAAAAAGACGAAAAAAGTAGGTTAAATTTTGCACAATGTTGAAAAGAAATAAACCAGATATCAGTTTAATGATGATTTAGGCATATCTTTATCTACCAACTTAAGGAAATGGTTATCACACAGTGTGAAAAAAATTCAAGATGCTTTTAATCCTTGCTTGAATTACTATATCCAGGTATGTTTTGCTTTCATATTAGATCTATTAAAGTGCGCTTGTTCTCTCATGTCTGTCGAGATGATAAAAGTTATCCCAATTTTCCTTTGAAATAAGTCATTGAAAAGTTGTTGCTTTTTGGTTTTTCAATCCGATGTTTTGTTGATCTTTCAATCTGAAGAAAGCTCGAAAAATGTTTATTATTGATGTTTTCTTTTTCACCCAACTTATTCATTATAACGAAGGTCATTTACTCCCTCTGTTTTATTCGCGTCAGGATTACAATCTAAGATATTCTGATTTTTTTCACTTTTAATTTAATATTTGACATTTAATATTATATGCAATTAGATGAATAACCTCACTTTTAAGAGTTTTATTCAAATATGTAGTAACTTTATGTTGTTTGTTCAAAGACGTGCTTTTTCATGGCAGGATCTAGTTGAACTAATAATTGGACTAGAGTTAGGAAGATCCCATTATCATAATTTTATACATTTTCGTTGGTACCTCTAAATACGAAGCAGTTTTCTCATACAAGTTTAAAGATTGAAACCACACGTTGAAAATTGCATTCCAGTTGTAAATTTCTGCATTACAAAATTTTTGAAAATTAACATTAATTACTTTCGAAGTTTTAAGCAAATAATTAATTCAAGGAAACCCGGTGGCTTAGCGGTAGCGTTTCACGCTACCAAGACACAGGTCCGAGGTTCTATCCAGGGTCTGGGAAAGGTCGACTCAGCCTTTCATCCCTTCAGTAGGTCAATAAACTGAGTACCAAGCCTGCTTGGAAACTAAACATTAGGGGTTTCGCGTTACGCTGAACACCTAATTGGGACATAAGCTTCATATGTCCTGATGACCTCACCCAGGGCCTTTCGGTTAGGAAAACATTGCAGCACTGCCTTGGCCCACATTGCTGTCGTGCCCCAGCGTTTACTAGACTTTAGTTTAATTCAAGCCAGGACTATTGAGATTCAAAATATATACATTGCTAGCTACCTAAATTGCAACATCAAGAAATGCAAGAGAGATCATAACAAAATTTATTGTGTAGATACCATGTTGACCACGTGATAACAGGCAAATTGTGTTCATGGCAATGACGGATCATTCAGCCACATCACGAACCATAGCACAACATATTCAGTCTGTAACGCATCATCCAGTGTCTGCGTGTATTTCGACGCCGTTTACAGCAGAGTGGTCTGTCTGCAAGACGTCCATTGCTTTGTCTAATCTTGACGCAGAACCACAGACGTCTCAGTCGTCAATGGTGAAATGAAAGAAGGATGGCAGAATGGAAAGAAATTTGTCTTTACTGACGAATCACGCTTCTCTCTGCAACACCATGATGGTCGCATTTGAGTCTGGAGAAAGCGTGGAGAGAGTATGCGGAACAGATGCGTTATAAACCACCACACTGGTTCTGCACCGGGAATTATAGTATGGGGTGATATTTGATATAACTCTCGCACTCCTCTAGTACGCATTACAGTTACTTTAAACAGCCAGCGCTACATCTCCGAGGTGGTGGAGCTAGTTGTCTTTTCTTACCTTCAGGGCTAGCCCACCACCATATTTTAACAGGATAATACGCAACCACATGTGGTAGGCATTTGCCAAGGGTCTTCGTCAATCACTATAGATAGAATTGTTTTCCTGGCCGGCTCGCTCTCCAGATCTTTCACCGATGGAAAACATGTGGTCCATGGTTTCTCAATGATTGACCCAGATTACATCCCCAGCTGCCACACCAGATCAACTTTGGTAACGCGTGGAAGCTGCTTGGTCTGCTGTACCCCAAGAACACATCCAAAGTCTCTTTAAATCAATGCCGAGGCAAGTGGCAGCGATGATCTCCAACAATGGCGGCTGCTCAGGCTACTGATTTCGGCAGGAACCACACTTCACAGAAGTCTATAAATTTAACCATTTGATAACTTGATCAACATGTTATCTACAAAATAAATTTTGCTGTGATATCTTTTGTCTTTCTTGGTTTTGCAATTTTGGTGACCAGCAGTGTATAGCCATAGATAATTTTTTAATAAGGATTTTAATAAGAACAGATGCATTTAAAAGCATCTGCAAAAAATATCCCATCAAAGTATGTTGTTATTTGTTACATTCAATAATGAAATAAGTTGGTTTTATGAATGCAATGGAAAATAAGTGTAATGCGATTCTTACTAATATAGAAATATTGAGATGTTTTACAAATATTAGTTAATTTTGAAGGAAGCAATAGAAATGAAATATGATAGAATTTAAATATATATTTAGATATTATCATATTTAGAAAAAGCAAATGATATTAAATACCTCAAATAGATTTAAAGCATTACAAAATTACTTTTATAATACTTTAAGCTTTGTGTTATCTTTCTCTTTTCTAGTTTTTCATAATTTTCTTAATTAAAATCTAAATTATAAATGAAATTTTTTACGTATTTCAGTACAACTTCGACATCTAAATCAAGGACTTAGCGAAGATCCGTCATGTTCACAAAAGGCAGTTTGGGTACATTAAATAAATCTTATTCGCAATCTGTGTGAATATCGCTGTCTTCCAAATGAAATAATACCTCTGGAGGTGGAAGATAAAGTATTGCGCCTTGTTCCTAAATCACGAAGCCTCCCAGTCAGCTATTTCCAACTAACTCGTAGAGACTAAATATGAATTGGATATTGGGAGGTATGCCAGTCCACACATGCAAATAGTCATGCAATTAGTGAGAAGAATTATGTGCTTGGGCTCTGTCGAAAATATTTGCCAAGCATTTTCATGCATGTAAATATTCGGAGTAACAAAAAGTCTTGAACGCTTAAAAATGTTATTTTATTTTAGCAGTCGCACCTTTCTCTTTTTCTATAAGAGAAATCGTGATGTTACTATGTTACAAACGATCCAAATATTCTGACTACACCGGCATTCTTCTTTATAGCTAGCCTAGAGTCGAGTTCTACCAGTTAGATAGAAGCTGTTGGGTGAGAATCTTCGTAATTAAGAAGCAGGAACAGAGCAGAAGATACCCAATACTTGACCCGCCATCCTCAGAGATATTATTCCATTTGGAGGACATTTAACCATACCCCCATTAACCGTACCCCCATACCCGTCTTTAGTGAGCACGACGAATCTTCTGTTAAGTCGCCTTTGCATGTATAAGTTTTACTGCAATAATCCAGATTAATACGGTCCTTCCAACCTCTTTGTATTATTCGATGGAAATTTATCGAAATTATATATAATTTGCAATTTAATTTTTTAGTTGTGTAATAAGAGCTGTTTTTATTTTATATATACTTGTATAAGGCGTGGCATAAAAGCTGAACTAAAATCATAAAATTGTAAAAAAATCAAGAACTATATTTACAGCAAAAAATAAATCTTATTTTTTTTCAAAGTATATGGTACCATCTCTCTACTTTTCAAAATAACTAGAGACGCCCTTTTCTGGAAAGTGCTTCATGAAACCCTTCACTGCTGAAATAACACTGCAGAGAACCACTCTTTCTTTCTTTTATTTTCTTTTTGAAAACATGTTCTTACATTTTTTAGCTTTTTCATAAGCAATTCTGAAAATAGATGAAAAATTAAATTAAGCATTAAAAAGTGCATAAAAGAGTTGAAAAGAAATGCGCATGATCACTTATCGCACATATAAATTGCGCATTAGCAGTCAGGTTTTACCTTGCTATAAAGCAAGGTACGGTTCTTGAACGTAGAGCTAGATTTTCGCCTCGTTTACTCATCTTGAAGTTGAGCGTTCCTTGGCTGAGTGATCAAAGTATCACTCCGCTGATCGCTTGAGAGCGTAGGAGTGTGGGTTCGATTCCCATCGTGGCCCTGGGTGTTTTCTTCGTTATTCTTCTGTGGTTGTGCATCTGTCATTGTGCTATTTGTCCTATTATTGACGAAGACTTACAAGCGACTCTCAAGAATCAAGCATACAAGTCTGAATATATGTAATGTAATAAAAAAAATCTTGAAGTTGACGGTGAATACCGTTTCAGCTATGACCAGGTATTTCGCTTGTATCTAGCGGTCGAGGTTGACAGTGAATACGGCCGAAAATGATTTACAAATTTCAACTGCGCAACTGTGAAAAAAATCTGTAATATTATTGGAGGAATGGAACAAAGTGCTCAAATTTTTAGTTGTAACGTCTTGTAATGTTAAGTCTATGGGAGTTGCTTTGTTTGTTTCACGAGCGACGCTCAGCTTGTCGCACGTGACACTTCGCCTACGATAATCGACGAATTTGCGGACTCAAAGAGATTTAACCCTTTCAATTGATTAATCAATTCATCATATTGTTACTGTCCACAATATTATTCTTTCTGAAAGATCTTTAATCAATAAGGCTCCAGAAATGAATGCCTTTAATTTGCCTTAACAGTTTCCATTCCAATAATTTTACTGACAAATTTAGCATTATTCTAATTGATCTTGTGTAGAAGAAAACCAGATTTCATTATTATCTGCCATACTTTTTACCTAATAACTATTTACTCGAACAGTGAATTATTCTGCCAAGTGCCATGAATGCGATAAAATCGAAAGTTAAGTTTTTCTTAAACATACAAATAACTGCTTTGCACATTTATTTTCTTTCTTCGCTTATAACTTCAGCTGTAGCATTTCCCGATCCTGGACAACTATCGGCAAGTTATGTGAACGTAAGATTTTATTTTGATAATTTAAGGTGAAATGCCGCGTAACATGTATTTGATGTAAAATAATTTAAGTTGCATGTATTCTAGCAAATGTAAGCAAAATGTTCTAATGTAAAATACAATCGGTAATGATTTTGAAAATATTTGAAATAACTTAATAAAATGCTAATAATTTATTTATAAGTTTGTTAAACTATAGATCCCCTTGTGTTATTTCCTTCAACTAAATTTTAATATAAATTCGCATATTTCTGGTGTTGTAACATTTAGTTAAAAAAATATTGTCAGTACATTGGTTGTTTTTTTTTATTATTCTTTAGTAGAAATATTAGTTTTGTTTGTTTATTCGAAATAAATTAAAAGAAATCAATAAAGGCTAATCATTTGTAAGTTTGTTTTTTACTTAACAAATTCTTATTAGATTTTTTGAAACAAAAAGTCTATAAGTTGAGAATTTCTTATTTTTCTCTTATTAGATTTTTACTTAAGTATACAATTATTATCTATGCTGTGGAAGAATCATTTATGATATATATGTGTATGTGCGTATTTATAAATATATGTAACAATGCAGTAAGATCCTGGGTGTTTCCTAGTCATTGGTAAACCTTCCGTATTTACCAAATTCGGCAATCTTTTCTATTTGGCATGATTTCCTTTTTTTGTAGTTTTATAAGAGATCTTTCTTTACTGTAGAGATTAAAATCAACCATTTTGTTGGTAAATACTTTTTTTATCATTTTGTTTTTTATTTTTTACAAAACTTATTCTGTAAAAACGATGCTTCAATTTAAAACCCAGTGGGATAAAATTGTTCAAAACACACCACTTGTTATCTATCATTGGACAAAGTTTTCTGATGTCCATCTTGATGATAATTTTAATCATTTTTATGTAGAAAAGAATATGATTAAGTTTATAATCTTATCAAATAACCATTTAATAGTTTAAAATATAGTTATTTTTTTCTTCATATTATTCTTTAAGATGTTGGATGTGCTGTTTCATGGGACTAATTGCAAATGATTATAAGATTAAAACATAGAATTCTTGTTTGAAATTTTGAGTACTATTTTCAAAATTTATTTTTACATTTTCTAATGTGATACAAGAAATTGTTGGTATATGTTTTTTCCTTGCTTATTTTGTATTTCATCATTTAGAATTTGGCTGCCAATTTTGTTTGGCAATGTGAAAGTTTATGTCACCAAACATAAACAACTTGCTTGCAATTGAATTAGTTGAGGAAGATTAATGTCAGTTTCTGACTGGTTATTCCTAGTTTTTCTGGGTTATTTTAACAGCTTAAACTAATATGTCTCTCATGGCATATCATTCTGAAGCTTTTTTCAGGTAGGATAAAATAAAGTATCTTACATGGTTCCCTCTTGTCATAACCAACATTACTGAATTAAATATCCAGTTTGGAATTTCTAGCTATTGAATATTATGTCTTTGAATTTTGGGTAATTTTATTACACTTATGTGAGCTTTACAAATATTTAACTTCAATAAAAATATTTTTGATGGTAATTGTTTTATGTCTCTGAAGAGGCAACATGTGGCATTATGATATTTGTACTATGATCACCTTATATTGCTATACAATTGAGTTCTGTCTTACCGTGTGATTCCTAATTGATCCAAAGAAGAGAAGTAACAGTAATTGACAACTATAGAAATTATTCCAAGAATAATTCTCATATATTGTTTGATATATATTTTCTTCAAATGTTATATAAGTATATTGAAAATGCTCGCAAACTAAAAAATAGTTAAAAAAGCTAAAACAGACTAAAAGTATAATTACATTTAAATCTAATTAAAATTATAATTCAGTTTAACAATGAAAAAAAAATTAATTTCATCATACTTTTTTAAATTTATTCTTAGTAGTATTGATTTTATTTGAAATCATACTGAAGACATTTTAAATTAAAAGTTCTGTGTTGATTTAAGTTTGCTATTTTAAAATGGTTATGAATTTTTAATAACTTGATAATAAGAGTTTCTGCAAATTAGTGTAAAAACTTAATAGCATTTTAAAAGTTGCGTCGAGGATTTTTGTCGTGCGGATTTATAAATATATGTAACAATGCTTTATAATTTTTTAATTTACAGAAATTTTAGTCAATATGGACTACAACTGTAATTATTGATAATTTTTTTAAATTTATTTTAAATATTATGGATTATTTTACACTTTAATAATGAATAATGCAATTGTTATAGTTAATGCTCGCAAATTATTACAAATTGACGAGTATGTATTTAACGTTTCTCTAACTTTTAAAGATCACCAAACATAACACTTAAATTATTGTGATTTTTTATTTATTTTAATGAAAATTTTTCAATCATAAATGAAAATATATTATAAATATTAAAAAAAAAGGTTACACTTATATGATCACCCTACTTTTATAATGAGTTTTTTTTGAAGACTTAGAAATTAGAATTTCACTTAAGACTAATTTGGAAATTAATATTTAAGTCCACAACTTACATCTATTATATAGCAGCTGTTTATAAAAAAGTGTTTTGAAAATATCTCTAAAGAAATATTCTCTTGTAAAGTTTGATCAGATTTTCATGATATTTATCTGTATGCATTGGATTGTTTCTTTCTAAGAGTGTGATGGATAATAAATTACTTATTAGGCAGCTTTCTTGTTACTCTTCTATTCTGGGAAGCTGTAAGAATATTTAGAAGGGTGATAGATGGGAATGTTGTTGAAATGAGTGAGAGGAAAATGCAGGAGGGATATCTGGAATATCTTTAAAGAGAGATGAAACTTTCTTGCATAGAAAAAGAAGCAGTTTGCAATTCATAACTTTATCAAGGCAATAGTTAATTTTTTCCAATGTATTATTTCTTGGAAAAGAATATTTAATTTTGCATTATTTCAAACTGTAAAAAAAGAACTTTCTTACGTTTGGGTGTAAAATGAAGACTTGTATTTTTTTCTTTCATGAATTGCTGAAAAGAAGTAAATTTTTCTTTGACATGTCTTCCAGAGAGTTTTCAGTTTTTGGGGAAAAAAAAAAGAGTTTATTGAAAAGATTTTAAACAACCTTATCATTACAAGTAGCTTTTACAAAAGAATATTTATTTCCTGAAATGACCTTAAACAATATTTTACTAGTTTTGTTCTTGAGGGGAAAAAGTTATTGATCAGAAAGGTAAATTATAAGTGCCTATCACCTCATTAAAATGTCAAAAATATTTTTGTTTTTTAATAAATATACATGATTACAAAATGTTCCTATTTTCAAAATTGTTTTAAAAGAAAATGTTTATATTAGAATTTATTTCTAAACTTGGCAAGTTAAATTTTGTTAGTATCTGTAGCAGTTCAATACTCAGAATTATATAGAAGTTGTTAATTTTGGTTACTATGCCTTAAAATGTGAAATATTTTATCTACTCTTGCTGAACCTTTTATTTCAAAAGTAAAAATGTGTAGGTGGCAGAAGAAGTAAATTATGTTTAACTGTATTGTTAAAGGTAAATTAAGAGAGATAGATGGGAAGAAATTAATTTGTTAATCATAAAGTTTCTAAATGTAAAGTGCATAAAAATTATAAATTTTTCCTTTTCATCTGATAAAAATATGAAAGCATGAGTGATGGCTGATGTAAAGTGTGGGGACAATTTTGTAATTAGAAAAAAAATTTTCTTGAAAAAAAAAAAAAAAAAAAAAACAGGATACTTGCAATAATTGAAAGTAATCACTATATTTTTAGTAAAGAAGTCTTTGTCTGCAAAGATGAAAAGAAGATAAATAACCTATTTCTTTGTTGTGCATATATAGTTAAGTTTTTTCTAGTATCAGGGCTGACCTAATAATTGATAGCAACTGTATTTCTTTTGAAAAATAAGTACAATTATGAATTTTTGATACCTGTTTTTGTTTGTTTTGGGGTTAAAATATATTTTGAAATGTAAATTAGTGCATCTTTTCAGTATAAACAGAGAGTCCTAAATTGTATTCTGATAACTATTTTGTAGAATTTAAGCCTGTTCAACTTTATGAACAAAAGTCATTTTAAAAATTAGAGTGTCCAAAAGTTAAGTTTGTTCCACTTGGAAATAGAAAACTGGTATGATCAATAAAATTTTATAATAGGAATCATTTTTCTATAAATAAAACATTCAAGAAAGCTAATGCCAACCTAAGATGAGAAAATTTCTGATGATACTTCTGCTTATGAACTTATTTATCATTGCTAGCATTTGCTGAGCTGGTAATTGGATGTTTTGGTGCTCTGACTTTCAGTTAGACAAGTCTTAAGTTTGAGCCTGTATTTCAAATATTGATACTCAGAATGGTTCATAATCTGTTTTAACTGCAGTCTTTGTCAGATTAGCTATCATACATAAGGTGACCTTTGAGTCTTAACCTAACCAATTATTTCAGATATAGACATTGTCATAATCATTAGATTTAAACATTTTATTTGCTTTATAAATTTTATCTTAAAATATTTGTGCTCAAATCTGATGTTCCATTAATGCTTTATGAAATTGATGTATGCTTTACTTTATTATCTGCTGGCCTAATCTTCTTAACCACATCCAAACTCCTCTTAATTTTTAATTATGATGTAGTGACATGGTTGACACTTGAACTGACACCCTATTCTAAACCACACTATATCAAGAGAGAGACATTGGACCTTTGAACTTTTTATTTGCATTGGCTCCCCTCAGTATTACTAGCTTTAGCTGCATCAGAATATCAGGGGAATTTGTTTCATTAATCCATTCAAGTTATATTAAAGCTGAAACATATGTCATTAAAATATAAACATTTTTGATAATATTTTTCTAATGCCCGGCGGCACATAGGATATACCAATTCAGCACTACAAGGGGTGAATATGATGGCATCTTATACAGTAGGTACCCAGTGGGTGTGCCATTTTCATCCCAAAAGGAAAGAAAAGGAGCACACATAGAGAGAACAGAACATCCATGCCTGAACCAGGATTTAAACCTGAGACCTAGCACTTTAAAGTTAGGGATGCCAACCACTCTGACATCGGTCGGCACATTTTTAATATATTTAGAATAATAAATTAGTATAAATGTATGACTATAGATTGTAACAAATATTCAAAATTAAATCAAAAATAAATGATTGATTTATATAAACAAATCATCTTTTGAGAAACAAGATTATATTTCGTGTACTATTATATTTCGTGTAATACAAGTAATATTTTGAAAAATAAAGTTATAAAATTTTATCTAATTCATGCTCTTTATTTTTTTCAAGTGTTATATGTAGTTGCTTTATTGTTAATATGACACATAGCATTGAGGATAAATGTTAATTTAAAACTTAATTAAAAATGAATGATAATTTTAATAAATAAACTTACAAATAACCAATTTGAATGTAAAAATGCATACATAAATTTTGGGTTAAATATAAAATATCTTTTTGACATTTCTCAGGCAATGTGATAAAAGACGTTATTTTATTATATTGGCCTGAAATGCTGACCACCTTGTAAAACTACTTCTTTGTGAAAATCGCTTACTTGATATTCATTTTCATGTGTTCATGTTGCATTGCTGTGTATGGTATAGGAAAAATATGACTGCTATATTTAATACCAGATTAGTGGTTTGTCCAAATGAAGAGTATAATTTTGTTAATTATTTGCTAGCCATGGAAATATTCATGTATATTAAAAAAATGTAATGTAAGCAAAATATAATTCTTATATACTTAATTTGCTTATTAAATATTTAAATGAAAATATTAATTTATCATTTGTAAAATTCACTTGTAATGTAAAAGTAAAAGGATATGTAACTGAAAATAATTATACTGGATCATTTTAGTATATGAAATAAGTTAACTATGTGTGTCATTACATAATAAATCACAAAATTTATGTAAATCATTAACAACTTTATGCCTAGAATGCATTAAACATGTGAAACATGTGTATCAAATTTTTATTTTTAATAGTCATAACCAACATTCTATGAAAGTTATTTGTCAGTATTAATATATATATATATATATACAAGGTAGAGGATTCAAAAGTTCCTGGACTGCATTTATAATATAAAAAAAATTTGCAGTATTAAGACCACAAGAGCGTTTTTGTGTTACTGCATTCTCCCCCTTTTCCCAAAGTGGTTTATTTTCCAAATCACATGGTGGAAAGTTTGCAGCGACAGTGTTTTTTGTTAGTAGCTTAAGTTTTTCAATGAGATTTGTATGAACAAAACTTGCTTGGCTACCACCATCTAAAATGCAGCGTGTTAATTAAGTAAAGCCTGTGGGGCCAGTAACATACACACGAACAGTTTATAAATGTGTGAAATTTTTTTAGGAATGTTTATGTGATTTATAGTACTGTTAGTTATCAGTTGTTGAGTGTTTTGAACAGACGGACAAATAGAAACATGATGCTTTTTCTCGCATTTAGTGCCGAGCTGGCAGCCGAATGGTTAGCGCTCTTGCCTTCGGTTCAACAGTTCGTGGGTTCGAATCCCACCTTGGGCATGGATGTTTGTAGTGGTTCGGAATCCACTTTAAACCGTAAGTCCCGGTCTAATTAGCCCTGGTGTGCAAAAAATGACCGTTGAGCGACAAACAAACAAACTCGCATTTAATGCATGATGCAATATTTTTTCTTGGGCAGTTTAAAATTCTATGATTATGGTTAGTACACAGAAAGCAGCGATTTGAAGTTTTAAGTTTCTGAACGCAAGGATCATAGTCTGTAACAGTTTCATAATATTGAAGCCAATGTCCTGTAGTATCAAAAAATGAACAAAATGGTGTAATTTTCTTACTTTTGCTTACAATTTTTTAATTGACATTGAAATTTACTACAGTGCATTTTACAGTGTGATCAGAAAAAACATACCTTTAACTCCTTGTGCTGAAACTACACTTTCCACTTCTTCTGCCTAGAACTGCATCAGTCTAGTAATATTACCTTCATTTAGCTTTTCACGCTTGGCATAGATAATCCAGCAGCAACAAATATCATTGGGGTATGCACGAATAATTTTTTGCACTAAAATTCTACCTTATGCTTCAATATTTTCTCGACGAGAGTTAAATTCTTCTGTTACATTCTATGTAAAGATCATTTAGATGCGTAGGGAATGGGTCTTGAATAATATTTAAGTGTTCTAAGTAATCTAAGTGTGACTGATAATTCATTCTTTATTTCCATATCTTTCCTCCCACAATTTTTTTGTTGTTTCAGAGGTGTCTCCTATCACACTAATTCCATCAACAAGGTGTTTTTAGGTTCACCATCTAATTAACCTCTGAGGAAAACATGCTTATCAATAACAAAAAGATGTGGATTGGCATCTTTAGAAGATTTAAATTGTTCCCAAAAACATTGCCACTGTTCAATTTCTCATGTATATGATTGAATCACAGCCATTGTTGTCGAATTGTTGCTAAATGACATTGCCAAATTATTGGTATTTATATTCAAAACAGTAAAATTATTTGCAGTTGCCGGTAATTTGTTCTGAATAATTTTTCGTACCTTGAAAATTGTGGATTCACCAGTATCTATGTAGTTTTCCCACGGCAAATTATCGTTTTCAAATTCATCATCAGAAAGGAAGTTGCGAATTTCGTTATCTTTTGGTTTCATATCATTTAAGTGATTACAAATATATTCAACATTTTCAAATGAGAAATCATCTTTCAAAGAATTAATTTCAATGGAAAAGTAAGAAACATTACCCCACATGACTTTCCGCTTTCATTTAGGTTGAGTCATTCTGTCTACAGTTTCACAGGTCAGTGCCATTACTTGAGTAATAGAAAGAATAACTAAGTTGTAATATCAAAAGTAAAATAATTCAGCAAGAATAACCCAACAGTAGGAAGTATAGGTTCAAAGTCCTGTTTCATAAATGGTTTTTTGGCCCCAGATACGAGGTATATCCAGAAAGTAAGTTCCGCTTCAATTTATCTCTGCTGCAGCGCTGTGAACGCTGTTCCGCACATGTGCGGTAGACGCTCTGTATCAAGGATAAGAAATGTGTGCCATTTTGAGATCGCTGTCAGCCATGTACGCTTTGTTGTGCTTGTTTACAATGTCAGTATTGGTTGAAAACCTCGCCGCTTGTGAAATCAGATCTGTGAATCATTTTCTGAATGCTAGGAAAGTGAAACCAATTGAAATTTATCAGCAAATTTGCAAAGTTTATGGACAAAATGCGATGCATTATTCTATGGTAAGAAGATGGGTCCAACAGTTCAATGAAGGACGTAATGAAGTGCACGATGAAGAACGAAGTGGGCGTCCATCTTTGGTTACAGAAGAACTGGTTCACACGTTTGATGACAAGATCCAGGAAAACTGCAAGTTTACAATCAGTGCTCTCGTTATTGAATTTCCCCAAATCTCACAATCACTAATTCATGAAATTGTTAGAGAAAAACTGAAATTTCGTAAACTTTGCTCACGTTGGGTACCAAAGATTATTACTGAGCAACACAAAACAAAATGGATGGGTAGTGCACTGCAGTTTTTGACCTGTTATGATGAAGGCGGCAAAGAATTTCTGACACAGATAGTCACAGGAGATGAAACTTGGGCTTCTTATGACACCCCTGAAAGTAAGCGGCAATCAATGGAATGGAGGCACACTTCATCCCCAGCAAACGTTAAGCCGAAACAAATCTTAACACCTCGAAAAATTATGTGCACAGTTTTCTGGGACTGGAAAGGCTTCTTACTCGTTGATTTCTTACCGCATGGGCCGAGCTGGCAGCCGAATGGTTAGCGCTCTTGCCTTTGGTTCAACAGTTCGTGGGTTCGAATCCCACCTTGGGCATGGATGTTTGTAGTGGTTCGGAATCCACTTTAAACCGTAAGTCCCGGTCTATTTAGCCCTCGTTTGCAAAAAATGACCGTTGAGCGACAAACAAACCAACAAATCATACCGTATGGTCAAACAATCAATGCAGATGTTTATTGTGAGACACTTAGGAAATTGCACCATGCGATACAGAATAAGGCCCGAGGATTGCTGTCAAAAGGTGTTGTTTTTCTTCACAACAACGCATGACCACACACTGCAAATGTGACGAAAATCCTCCTACAGGGATTTGGCTGGGACGTGTTTGACCATCCTCCGTACAGTCCTGACCTCGCTCCTTGTTACTTTCATCTGTTCTTACATCTCAAGTCTTTCCTTGGCGGTCAACACTTCAACAGTGACGAAGAGTGAAAGAAACTGTTTCCAACTGGTTGAAGACACAGGTGGCAAACTTCTATGAAGAAGGTATACAAAAACTTGTGCCACACTGTGACAAATGCCTGCAAAATTTCGGCAGTTATGTGGAAAAGTAGTTTAAGAGTTGTAGAATTTTGTGCAATAAATAATTTTTCTGTATCTGTACACAATTTAATTTTATTACCAAACAGAACTTACTTTCTGGATATACCGTATTAGGAGATAGATTTAATAAGGACTTCACGTAATGCGACTTTCTGCAAAATTCTAATTTAATGACACCTTCTAATGGTTTTCTCACAAAAATTGAGTTAAACAATGAAGTTCCATCATGCCATTTAGTCAAAATTGCATTGGAAAGGGTTATCATGAAATCAAAGCTGGGATTTGCAGATGATATAGTATTGGGTTCCTAAAGCAAAAGATATTTAATAGAAGCCCTTAAAGCTAAGAGATAAGCTTGACCATTAGGCCTTATTATTAACCCAGGTAAAACTAAATATGTACTCACATTTCATCTTTTAATAGGAAATTATATTACTATAGCAATCCTTTAAAATTGATATCTCTCTTCAGTATTTAACACAAAGAGAGATGCCATGAACATAAACTGACATAAATTGAAACAAACAATGATAGCTAAATTGAAATATAGAAACTCATAATTACCAATAATACATTTTTTCATCTTTCTTTTCTTACCAAAGCATTTTTTCAAATCTGCTTTTCTATATAGAAAAAGTTATTCTATAAGACTTATCTTGCCTATTCAGCTTAAGTTCTGAAAACATGGATTTTAATCATGAAAGAGGAAAAAATTTGGATATTTTTAAATGCAAGGTCTTGAGATGATTTCGTTGCGATTCAGAAAAATGACTTGTTAAGTTTAGAAACCTTGATCCATTTTTCACTGTCTTATCATAAATGATGATGAAATGTAAATTTTTTTGTTGTCTGTGTTTTATTAACTGTGCAGCAAATGGTTTCTCAATCATTATCAAATATACCTTTTTATAACTATTATGAAAATCAACTAATTAAATATAAAAATGAGCAATTTATTAAAAATATTAATTATTTATTTTTAAAATTTAAATAGATAAGCATAGTAATTTTCATTTACATTTATCTAAGTTGTTATAATTAAGCAATAATTAATATGAATTTGCTTGTAAAAAAGGTACAGGTAGAGTTCATATCTAATAACAAATATCAATTTATTGATTAATGATCGATGTAGAAATTCATTTCTTTTAAGAAAATCCTGGTGGATTTATTTATGAAATTAGTTATTAGTTTTGGATTATAAATACTTTTTAATGAAATGTGATTTCATCATTGCATTTTATTTGAAATTATGATTATACACTGTAGAAATTTCTTTTATAGTATTGTATACAAGCTGTGATGCAAATTGTGTATAAAGTAATTTTGAACAAGGTTTGTAAGATAAATTTTTTTGGATTATTTTGCAAAAATGTGAATTAGGGTTATCATTGATAAAATAATAATTACTCATATGTACATACATAAATATTTATTACTTTAACATCATTTGTAATGTAAATTTAGAAAATAAGTGTGAGTTTTTCCAGTTATTAAAAGCTCTTATTTATTAGCTTGTATTTACTTACAGATTTGTATGCAGTCTTATATTGGGTCACTTTATACTTATAATTTTATCATCCCCAGAAAAGAATGCTTTTAAAATCTTGTTAAAGTCCATAAAAATGTTTTCTTAAACTTCCTTGTTTACAATCAATAAGTTTCTAATATTTTTTTTTATTTAAAATGTTTTTCAAATATATTTAAAGAGACTTTTATAAGAAAAGTTTTCATAATCAAAATTATTGATTATGAAGGGAAAATGTATAGTGTTTTCTTTTACTTATACCTTTTAAATTAATCAAGATGCATTGTAAAAAACTGTTTCTATTCAGGTTATTAAGAATAATAAAAATTACTTCTGTTTCTCTCTCTGAAAAATTTACCTTTGTCTCCTATATGTAATGTTTTTATTAAGTATTTGAAATGTGATTCTTATGTTGGTAACTTTTAAAATACAATTAGGCATGGGTTTTATAGTTTGTAATTACTTGAAATAAAACAGTTCATTAATTGGTGCTAAATTTCTGTTTTATTGCTTGCTGTAATAATATTATAAATTTAGATCTTGGTACATTTTTTTCTTGTAATATTATAATAAACTTATAAAATGGATATGTTATTTTATAATAATTTTAATCTTGAGAGATGAATATTTAAAATGTTAATTTTAAATTCTTCTAAAACTTTTGCAGATTCAAGCTGCTATATTTGGAACTCACAAAACCTTATATGGTGGCTCAGGCATTCATGTTTCAGGTATTTCTTTATTATCCTCAGGTTTACCTTTTAAAAGTTAAAAATTTTATATTACTTTTATATACTGTAATTTCCTTTAAATATTTCATAGTTATAAAAATATATGTACATAGTTAAAGTAATTAAATTTAAGAGTAAAGTTAAGGAAACAAAATATTTGCAGGAGTTTATTCAAAATAATGATTTAAATTTTGATTATTATTTTTTTTTCCTCTTAAATTTAACTACATAGAATAATAATCACAAGAAAATATGTGTATAATGATTAATGTTTTATTAAGAAAGTAAGAAAACATTTTTTTTTCTAAAAGATTAAAGTTATTTTTAATTGTTATTTGACTTTAAATGTTTCTATTTTCATTATTTTAATTTTTAAAAGGTTTTCAAAATTTTTAAATTAATGATAAATTGTTTTTATCTGGATATCTGGATAAATTGTTTTTACTATAATTCTACAATAAAATATATTTTTATAATTCTATAGTTAAAATGAATAACTTGTATTTTTTTAACATTTATTTTCTACTTATTTAATTTTTCTGTTTTGCTACATTTTTGATTTTATATATTTTAATGTCATTATTTATGCTATCATTTTATCTTAAAGAGTAGAAAGTAAATATTTAAAATAAAGTTTGATAGTTTTTCAAAATAAAATTTTACCATATCTGGTTGTAAAGGGACTTTAAATTTTAATGTGTATAAAAATTTCTCTGATAAAAAAACCTTAGTAACTCTAAAGTTGTCAATTATCTTCTGAATTTAAGGCATTTATCCATTTCATATGTTGCAGTTGCATAGTTTTAGGTTCTATATTGCAAAACCTCTTATGAGATGAGTCTCTCAAAACAAATTTAACTATTTTCTTACCATAAAATTTCTTTTGAATTTTTGTTTTACATTGATGATTTATGTTTCAGATTAAAAATATCTTTCATAAATTAATCAGCGAGTTCACATTGTTATCTATCTGATTTAAAAGCAAATTAGGTACTTTAATTAATAAAAATTTTGTTGATGCATCTTTCTGATTCAGTGATTTTTTGTAATCAATATAATTATTTCATTTCAAAATTAGTAAAATTATTTGTATGAAAACTTCTTCAATCTTGTACAAATGGATATATTTCAATTTTCTAACTCTGAGCTTCAAAATATGGATACATTTTGATGTGTTCTTAAACTCCAACATGACAAGAAATCAGCTACTGTAAATTGCTTGAAGTTTTGAAATTCAATGTTTTAAAGGTTGGTACAAATTATATTCTTGCAATAACTTCAGTAAAAATTACAAGCTGCTATGTATAGTTCAGACACAAAGGTTTTTAAGAAAATAAGGCTAGAACTTTTGAGAATATTTGTAACATCTTACTGTGTTAATGGGTAAAATTTTTCCACAAAGATTTTAATCTGCTAAATGAGGATAAATAATTATATATTTGAAATGTTTCTTAATTTTTTAATCATCAAACCACATCTTCTAAATTCAATGAATATGTCATGTATATTTTTCAAACATTTGTTATCAATGCATAATGCTTTCAGAAGATTTTGTACAATAATAGGCTTATAATTGAGCTATGCTGATCTGTTCACTAGTTATTTACTTCCACATCAAACCATTTTCCTATATAACTTTGACATTAACATCTCAGCTCTATCTTCTAAATGGATTAAAATTTATAGGCGGTAAGAAATTTGCATGACCATAAAATAATTTTTATAGACATCACGAAGTATAGTGAAAGGATGACACATTCATAAAATATAGTGATACACTCAGCCCATCAGGAAAAATACTCAGGTGAAAAAATATTTGAAAATAACACCCTTCCTTATTGTAATGTTTTTTTTTAAATATAAATTTTTATGTATAATATGCCTGCACAAAATTAAGAAATTTAAAAAACAGTTGGACAATATTTCTTGTATATCATTATAAAAACTTTTTTTTGTAAAATTTAAACTATTAGATTGTCCAAAAAAACACTTTTTGTAACAGTGTCTCCAAAGTGCAAGCAAGATCTACATCTTATTTTCCAAATCTTCAATTTTCTCATTCAGAGAAAAAGTGACTCATTCTCTTTCAATCATATGTTTCCAATGGATAGGAAATTTGGGATCTTCTCACTTGCAAAAGGATTTCTTAGCTTGGAATTTTTATTCTACATCTTTTTCTGTACATCATCTTTTCCCCAATTCCTGGGGATTATTTTAGTCCAGAAAATACCAAACTGGATGAACAATTTACTCTTTCAGAATTATATGTGACTCTAAATACAATATTAATGTCTAACCACCAATGTTGAAACTAGAAATCTATCACAAAATATGCTCTGCCGTTAACTCATGAAATAATAAATAGAGTACATATATATGTTCTTTTCAATAAATGAAATAATTAGCAGGAACTAGTTAAATTCATTAGAGTTCCTAATTTTAATAACATTTTTGAAATTAAGTAAAGCTTTTTAAAGATTTAATTTAAAAAATACTCTCTAACTACTATTATAGAACCAGATCATACCATTTATTACATCTAAGCAACATTTTCATCTGTAATTTTTTCATGTATTACAATAACATAGTTGTGCATTTAAAAAAATCATTCTGCAGTTCATTGAATGTATGTTATAGTTTTGTTCTCGAAATAGCTCATGATCCAGCTAGTAACTAAATGGTTAGTGATATGGCCTTCATTTCATCAATTTGTGGGTTCAAATTCTACTTTAAGCTTGGATATAGTGGCTTGGAATCCATTTTTAAACTGCAGGTCAATGTAAATTTCTGGTTTTGTAAATTTAAAAAAAAATTCTCACTTATGTTTATTCATTTCTGCTGAGGCAAATTTACAGAAGTTTGGTACTTAACAAGTAAAATTGTTTCTTCAGGATATAGAGGTATTAGAAGTATCATCTGAATGTCTCATTCATTTTTTCTTTCTTGGGATTCAATCTCTTTATTCCTTTTAATTAAAATTTGTTTTTCAAAATTGATCTTTTCAAAATTATCATATATTTCTTTATTCAAAGAATTTTCCACTGAGCTGACTGCTCAATGATTAATGCTTTGGCCTTTGGTTGAGCATTTTGGAATTCAATTTAAGCTGCACATCTCATTCTAATGATTGCTGAGCAATAAACAAATAAAAGAACTCTTTAACAATTCAAAAAAAAAAAAAAAAAAGAAATGAAGTGATCATCCAAATTTGACTGATGCATCACTTCTATTATTCTTGGTAGTGTAGTAGAACTTACAGGATCAGCAGTATAACTTACATTTTCACTGCAGATCTAATTAACACACTTATCTAAATTGTTTTAAAAATAAGTTATGTTATACAGCAAAATTTTATCCTTTTATAAAGATTATTTGGATCCATGCTCTTAATAACATTAATAAAGTGACTGATAAACTGGCTAAGTTAGTGACAGATACATATTTATCTAGTATCTCATCAGAATATCTAACATTTCTACAAAATAATCCTTTTTTCTGTATATATTTCCAGTTATAATAATAAAAAAACAAGAAATATACTTGAATAAAGTACTGTATGTAAATCCCTTTCTTCTCGTAGAAAGTATTTGTTATTTACAATGTTTATAACACATGTTAATTATGCCAGGTCTTCCCCATTTTAATTTGGATCTCTCAGAAGTTTATCTAGCATGTAATGAATACAATTCTATGGACCATATTTTATTACATTATAACAAATATACTAATGAAAGGAAGATGAAGGAATACAGTTTTTTTAGTAAATATTATAGAGAGCAATTACAATTGATAAGTAAGCCCTGTAATATAAATTATTTTCGAAGTTATTTTTCTCAGTGGGATCATTCTGAATAATGTCTGAATTTTTTTTAAAAATATAATTGCAACTATTTTGTTACTAAAAGGCACAGAAATAGCTGACCAACTCAAGAGTAAAATACAATTTTATTTTTGAGAAAAATCAAGACTGTTAGATTTAGTTAAGAGATAAAAGTTTCTCTTACTTTTTTGCAAACAACAGGGTATATTAAAGATTGTTTTATTAAAAAATTATTTTTATTTAATTATGAGGTAAAGCTAATTTTATTTTATAATTTTTTGTAGTGTGCTTTTACAAATTTTCTTCTGTTTCGTTGAAACATTAAACTATTGATATCTTATATTAGTTATCAGTAGAAATATTAGTTTAGTTTTTATTAAAGCCATGTATACTACTAATATTTTCTATTATTTCATATTCCTGAAATATTACTAATTAAAGCTCATATATTCAAATTTTAATGTTTTAAAAAATATTAAACTTTTTTTGGTATTACTTTTAATGGGTAATGTATAACTTTCTTTATGTATAAGCTTTTTTTTAGTCTAAAAATAAACAATGTGAAAAAGGATTGAAAATATCCTAAAGTTATGGGTAGTTTTCGTGAAGCTTATATTTGTACATATGAGTAATTCATGCTTCTTATTCCTTAAATTAAATTTAAGGAATAAGAAACATGTATTATATGAATTATTGAGAATTATGAACTTAGATTTATCATTTCAAAATTAATTAATTTTGAAATGATAAATCTAATAATAAGTTCATTGAAATTGACGATTACAAGTAATTTTATATTATAAAGTAACACATTAAAATTAATTTTGTATAATCATATTCTAACTTTTAAGCAATTTTTGTCCATGTTAAAATCTAGATTATTATGTGAGAATAATTGTTGACATAAAAAGCATTTTCTTTTAATATTTTGTTTGGAATGTAAATTATTTATTTTACTCTTTGCATATTAACTAAAAGATATTAAAATGTATTCAAAAAATTATTACTATTATTCAAAACATCTTTAAAAAATAATCAAGTTTTCTTTTTCTCTTAGATTTATTAAATAAGTTTGTAAAAAATTTAATAGAATAAAAAAAAATTAACAATTTTAAGCTGCTTTTAGTAATTGTTAAAGACAAAATTTAAGTTCATTTAGTTTCTTAAAAGGAAAAAAAGTGAGTTGTTTATATTTCAAATATTAATAAACATTGTTAAAATTTGGAGATTAAATTCTATATATAGAGCTACTCTTTTTTCACCAATTTAATATTCCTCAAAGATATATTGAGAATTCTAGGAGAAGCTATTTACTACAATGAAAATATCTGTAGAGAAGAAACAATTTTTGCAGTAAAAAAGGAACATGCAATTTTTATATTTCGAAAATTGTGAGTTAAAAAAGAGAGAATTATACTAAATTTGAAAAGCTTTGTAAAACATTTTCTGCCTTATTTGTGTACATTTAAAGATATTATATTCATAGTTAGATGTATGTGAGTTGCATTTATGTATCTGGTATTAAAATCATGTATTCACATGTGTAAATTAATAACTGAAATAAAATGAGTATCACTTTTACTTTAAAAATATATTTACATTAACCAATATTTTAGTTCTAAAAAATATTAAATTTTCACATTTTTTTATTCTCTAACATGGTGATATAAATTATATGGTATAAACTATTGAAGTTAACGACTCTCATAACAAAAATAGTAAACGACGATCATAGGTCCATCATGGAGGATACTATTGTTCATTAAAAACTTGTCATTTTCTATTTTTTAAAGTATTTTTTCATAATGCACGAAATTATTTGATTAAAGTTAAGTTACGAATGCAAAATGCATTTTACTTATGTAACTTAAATTTATAGCTTAACTTTGATTTATATTTTTTGTACCAAAAAGTAAAATTCCATATCTGTGCCTAATTTCTTTAATAGCATTATTTTCTGGAATCTGCTCTTGCTTATAATTTTTATTTCTATTCAGTATCCTTTCTTTAGTGGGAGGGGGGGGGCAAAAGAAAATAATTGTTAAACAAAACAAAATTATTAATGACAATAAAGCAATTAACAATGAAAATAATGATAAATTTTTATTGTAATAGAAAATTCTTGTAATTAAACCAAATTCTTAAATTCATAAATAAAGATTCTTTATTTGAAATAATTCAGTATGTATATTTCAGGTGTATAAATTATACTAAATAGTTACTGTATTTCTATAATGCAAGGTATGAAAAAGACTTAATTTTAGAAAATAAAAACACAAGAAAAATATTTATTAAGGATTATATTTAATATATGGAAACTGAGATTTGTTACATATTTAAATTTAGATTCCTTGGTAAAACAAATGAATTTTTTTAAAATTTGTATATAGAATAAAACCAGGAAATACATTTCAGGTGGGATATGAAAAATACAGAAAATAGTAGCTTAATCGATGTATAGATTAAAGGTTATTGTAATGTATTTGAATATTTACATCAAACTGAGCTGTACAAATTCCTTCTGGCATAAATGCAAGTAAAATAGAAGAAAATCATTAATGGATGTTACAATTTTGACAAAATATGTTATCAATAAAAATTAAGAAATATTGAGTATTTTTATGCACTTGGAAAACAGAAAAATCTTTTATATTATAATTATTTTTCTGTAGTTTTACGAATTAAAAGAAAGTAAACTGCATAAAATGGGCTTTAAGAGATCTAGAAGTTTCCTCAAAGTATTTAACTACAGAAACTGCTCGATTAACATGATACTTGCTGTGTATCAAAACTGTTTTGTAATTTTGCAAATTCATATTTACCAGACTTTATTTAAAAGATTCATGTGGGAAAATAATTTTGAAATTTAAATGAAGTGTGTAAAAATGAAAGTAAATCTTTTCTTTTTTAAATTATACTATATTAAAATAGTCTAAAAAAATATAAAGCTAGTAAAGTAAAGTTTTTGGTATATTTGAAATATCTTAATTTTGCGAGGTAGATAATAGACAGTGTTAATGTAATTTTACCTATTTAATTATGCTTATATATATACTGAGCAGTTTTCAAATTTTAAAATATTTTATTTAGATATTTTTATCTTATGTTTTTTTATTTGACACATCAAGTATAAAGGTATATAATGTGTTTTCATTTCTGTGTGTCCTTTTGTTTTCTTCACTATTATAATTCTATTTGCACTTTTTAAACATCGATATCAAAATTTAAACAATTTATTTTCATATGCCTTAAATTCTGATCAACTGTTTTTATTTAAAAGAAAATATTTTTACATTTTATATAAGTCATTTTATAAATGAAATTAGTGTATTTTTACCATATGGCTTAACTTTGTTGCACATTAATTTTATCGTCCAATAGGTTTTATTGACAAAATCAGAATCAAAGTATTAATAAACAAATCTAATGTAAAAGTATATTTATTGACTTCTTAATTTATTACATTTAAGATGTGATATCATTTTTTAATTAATCTATTAGTGTATGTATTAATGTATTAGCATGTATAAGGTTATACAAGTAAATAAATTACGCAGATTATGATTTTGAAAGAATAGTAAGTACATATTAAAAGATTGTAGATATACACATATTTAAAAAAAAATTAATTCATTAAAAAGAAATTAATTTTGAAAACCATGTTATTCATGTTTTTAATTGTGCTATTGTTTAGTAATCTTCCTTACCCAGAAGCACTACATTAGTTGCCTTTTCATGAGGGTATAGCTAAGCAATAGTGCTTGATGGAGCAAGGAAAACTTAGTTTTGATCTAGCAATGAAATTAGCTTTTCTAAAAAATTACTGTATGTCAAAGTTACTGTAGATTTTAAATGTCACACTGTTTTTCACAGTGAATTGTGAATCTGTCTTACAACACCAAATACTTGAATTGCAGTGGGTAATTAGACAAACTTCGTGCTATGAAGATTACCTGTCAGCTGGTATTTATGTAAGTTTCTTTTTCTCATTCACTGCAAAAAAATTTTTATATTTGTGTTTTAAAAGTATACCTATCCTTGTATCCAAAAGATCATTTTACTGTAATTCTAAAACTTTTATTATGTACATAAGAATTATTATATACATTAATTATATATATAAGAAACAAGATTTCCTAAGTAGAGTGCTGGGAAATTGATAATTTTTGAATTTGAATGTATTCTTTATTAGAAAACACATTTTCCATTATAATCATTACTTTTATAAATTACTCATGTAAATAAGTATGAAATTACACACTTTCCAGTCAAAAATTTTTAAGTTCTATTTCTTTAAATCATTAGATATTTCTATTGCATATTAAATTTTATTAATTTAATAGCTCAAATACATTACTTTAAATGTGTTTTATGAAAAAAATGGACTGGAATATTGTTATAATTGGTTAAATTTAAATTCCTGTAAATTATCTTACTGATTTCAATACCAACCTCAGTGTTGTAATTAACTTAGGTAGAATATTGTTATTAATTTCAAGTTCCAAGATGGAGGAAAAATAAGGGTAAATGTTTGTATTATTATAATGAAAATTAAAACAGTTTCTAAAAATTATTGAAAATTTTCCTAAGCAAGGGATGAAATACCTCATTGAAACAAAATTTCCTCTGCAACTGAACTGCATTTTGTAACTTCTCTTTACCAAATGAAGTTTTGATTCAGAGAAAAAATTTTTCATGTAAAATAAGAATATTTGGTCATTGTTTATAAATATATTAACTTGTGTAAGTAAACTTTGTATTTGAAATAACTGTTAAAAAAGTTTTGAAAGTTTTAATACTATCTGGACTCCTTGAATATTATGAAGAATTCCTGGAATTTTTATTTATCTTAATGCATTTATTTTTTGTTAAAAATACTATAATTCTTTTGAGATTTTTTTTTGTTTTTGTTTTAATATTTTAAAGTTTCAATGAAATTGTTCAAAAACCTAATTGAGTGTTAGCTCTTATTGTTACCATTTGATGTAGCACGATTGATATTAGATTGTTGTATTAATATTTGTTAACTTAAATAAAGATCCAATTCAGCCACAATAAATTCATAATAATTCAGTTCAGTCAAGAGAAAAAATAGTATTTAGATTTATGCATGTGAAGTGATCACCAACATGATTGTCCAGTTGTGCTATCAGATGAGTGATTTTAATTGATTGTTTCCTGTTTGTTCTACTTATCCTGTTTTTTTATATTGTATTAATTTAACTTAATATTTAAATATAAGTTTTTGAGTTAAAATATACATAACTTCCTTGATGAAAATTGCATATCGTTTGAATGAAAAGGGACGTGTTTGTTTATCGAGGAAATAAAAGCTTAAATAAATTATTTAATATACATTGTGGAATGTGTCTTTTCAATGATCATTGGATTCTGTAAAAGCCATACAAATATATATATTATAGTTCCTATATTTGTACATTTGTACATATAAATAATAAAGAAATATGAAAGTATGTTGAATGATTAAAGAAATAGAAAAGCCTAGAATATAGAATTGCATAGTTTGAAAAGAGTTTGTAAGTAAGCAGAATAGAAAGTAAGAATTTTTTTATAATAATAATAATTGGGAAATAGTCATCCTGGGAACTTTGTCTAATTATTATATTTGTTTTGAGTAAGTATATTTATATTTGAAAAGAAGTTGTGGAAAAATTTTACCGTACGGTCACCCTTGTCGAAATTTTCAAAAAGTCGCTAGGCCGCATGACGTCATACGTATGACGAGTGACTGTATAGAGGAAACCCGATCGGGAAAAACGGTGGGAGAAAAATGGCTGAAGTAGTGACAAATATTTCATACATTGTCGGTATCTATCAATATGCTCAACTAATTTTACAAAATTAATAAAAAATGCAAATTTATAGATTTCAAACATCAATGGTAAAATAATAAAGTTGATATGTTAAATTATCCATAAAATTTTTTGATTAAATTTTATATTAATGAATTTAAATCGGTAAATATTCATAAGAAATTAATTTTATGAAGACCATTTAATTTATTATTAATTATGTAAATAATGAACAGTAAAAATACCTCTCTCCAGCTCCTATTTTGCCATCGAAGCCGCTACTGCCTGCTCCGGGTCAGATGTTTTTGGTGGGTAGACCCGTATAATGGAATCAATGAACTCAAGGAATTTATTACACATTTTATATATTGTTTTTTTTTCCTCCACACATATTCTGTAAGATAGTAGCTGAAAAAAAGCAACGCTCAGCAGACAACCTGTTGAAATAAAATCTCGGCAACAATATTTTGTTTAACGCAAATTTTGTTTATTTTACTCTACTCAACAGAATTTTACTTGCAAAGAAAGGTTAGAAACGATATCTGAAAATTTGTAGATGATAGCATGAGACTTGTCTCACGAGGCAAGGTAAGCATCTCCCGAGAATCACATCAGACCAAAATATGGCGGTCTGAAATATAATTAATTAAATAAGGTAGTCCACAAATTCGTAGATGATCGCATGAGACTTGTATTGTGAGACAAGCTGAGCATCTCGCGAGAATCGCATCAGACAAAAATAAAGCAGTCCGGATGTTCGCCAAATTTGGCTTCAAAAAAAAAAAAAAAAAAAAAAAAAACGTGCCAAGGGTGAACATACAGTAAAACTGATATGAAGTTGTAGTACACATCTTGAAATACTCAAATTAATAGATAGAAATCTATTGAAGGTTTTAAAAAATTTAAAAGTACCCATTATTTTATACAATATAGAATCAATTAATATTAAGAATATTGATTATTTAAATAAAAAAATTGTGTAATAGCTTGTAAATTCATTGAAGGCTTTTGAAGTAAACATGAAATATAATTCTATCTTAAATAAAAAAAAATATTCTCATTAGTTTTTTGCAGTTATTTGTTTTTATTATTTAGAAATAGAATTTAAAAATATTGCATAAACATAATTATATGCATATTTGGTTAAGAATCGTTTTTAAAATAAAAAATTATTTAAGAGGATTAGCAATACCTCCTTCGAAACTCCTTAAAACTTTTGGAATTTCCTTCTTGGAAATTTGTATGAACTCTGTAATAAGATTGATGCCTTAACCAACCAGACCACCATGGCCTTGATTTAATATGGTGGAAGATCATTTACAAAGCTATGTAGCAGTAGTAATTTAATATGAAAGTTTGCATTGGTTTGTGCATATTATGCAATTTGGCAGAAAAAAGGCAATTCTTCCTTATATCAAAACTCTTGTATAAATCTTTTCCCAGTAGTATTATGTTTCTCTCATACAATAGGATTTGAGTTTGATCTTTAGGATTTATAGGACTTGTGGTCATTTGTCTTGAAGTCACTCAAATTCATAATGTTTAGAAGCAACTAGCAAAGAATCTTTTGATTGTTGGACTAATGGAATATTAATACAAAACAAACACACATGCAGAACACTCCACACAATAGTATTTAATTCCTTTTAATTTGCCAGTGATTCATGAGCTGAATGTAATCAATCAAGTAATTTGTACAGAGTAAAAGTAATTCATACTATGCAAATAAATGTTGAATGAATCACATTTTTGGCAATTTTAAAACTTGTTTTTGTGTTAAACCAATGCGATGTCATGAGTATATTTTTTATGATGAGTATTGCAAGAATGTAAGGCTATATGCTAAGTATAACTACAATGCTAGACAAGCAGTATGGCTATATCATGCAGGTTTTGATGTTGGACTGCATTTGCTACCGAAAAACTACTTTAGTGCTGTGTAAAAATTCCTAGAAATCAGCTATGTGCTGAGCCAACTATAATCTGATTGAAGGTAGTTGTCAAATGAAAAGTACAGCTAAAGTATGTGAGTATTGGGTTTGCTTTTGGAAAACCCTGTAGTTAGCAGGTAGTCATAAGCCAATACTGATACATGTAGTACTACTAAGGGATACATATGTTATATCTTGTGTAATTTTGTAATGAACTAATAAGGGATGAGACAATGTTTCTTGCTGACATATGGATACATAAGTATTATTTAGCCATATGAGCATCTACAGTAGTTTGGACATCTGTTTTGGCTTCTGTGGAAGTCCTGCACATGGTTTTCCAATTTTTCATCAGGTGCAGTAGTCCGTTAATGTTTGGTATGGTAATTTCATTGTTTTTGTTTGATACTGCTTAAGCTGCTCTTAGGTATTTCCTTCTTCCTCTTCTTAAATATAATTGATTATAAAGTCGACTCTGCTCAGCATATTGTACCAAGCTCCAAATTCCCAAATAAATTAGAATAAACTTAAATGAGCAAAATAAACTAAAAATGTTTACGGTCTCCCACTTAGTTTATGAAGTCAGACATCCTTTATGGAGCTTAGGTGTAATTCTTTTGTATCAAGAGTACATGAAATTGTCAGTTGAATTGAGGCAAGAGCATCACACTCATATACAACACCATGCGCTGTTTTCTTGCTCTTCTGACAAGTTCTACCTCTGGTACCAAAATAGTCATTTTTAATCCTTCATTGAATTTCTTTGGATTTCTCTATCTTGTAAAGATAAACCTACCTCATAAGTTTTAAGTGCATGAGCAGTGTTTTAAATTGCAGCAAATAGAAAAGTCCTCCCAGCATTACTTGAGTTACTGGCTAAAGCAAGATACCCCACAGTTCTTCAAGCATTCTAGAGGCTTTATTGGAACAGTTCCTGTAGCTTGTTCGCATAAAACCAAGTTTACAGGAGTAGATCTGCAGTTTCTTAGAAAGCTATCCTTTCCAAAAAAGGATGTTTGGTTATCCACCCCTTGCTGACACTCTTAGTAACCACACAAGACCAGGATTTAAACTTTGATTCAACATTTTAAATTATGATATTTTCTGATTATTTTAAATTGTAAATAAATCTTTAATTATAAAAATCATTTTTAAAATTTTGCAGAAAATATAAATTTTAAGCAGATTTTGCATAGCAGACTGTCCTAATAATGAAATTGGTACAAATAATTAATACAACATCTTATATTCTTAAGTTGCTTTACCTTGTTTTATAATTATTGTGAACGTTTTATTATTGTTTTGAACTTATTCAGATTAATTTTAGTTCATATGTTGAATATTAAGTGCTTATTTTGTCAAAATAAAGGAAAAATCCTAAGTTAATTTTATTACTTCAGTTTTTGTCAATATATAGGTTTTCATTCTATATTCTGTTGAAATTTTCATGCTAATTCTGACACATATATCACTGAAACAAGAATAGATATACAGTAAATATATCATCAAATGGATACTAAATACTATGTCATTATATTTCAGTTAAATGTTTATTTTAGGAATTTTGAAAACAGAAAGTAAAATATTTATCAGTTTCAAAATTCAAATCTTTTAAAAAGAGTAATTGTTTAAAAAACTTTTTATTTTAATAGTTTATTTTTGACATACATACATCGTAATGTTTGAAGAAAATACTATAAAATAAATTGGTTCTATGTACTCATAAAGTTGTTTTAAACAAGAAAATGTCAAGGTATGCAAACTTTTTTAGGGAAAAGGGGAAAATCTTGCTGCTAATATGCCTTAAATTGAACATGGCTGCTGTTTAGGAATTTTAATTATGAAATTAATCAGTTTCATTCAATTGGAATTATCTACCTATCAAAAAAGTTATATTTATTAACTATTTCAATTGTTTTGTGTTATAAAATGATTTTTAGATTCTTATATTAGTTTTATGTTATAATTCTTTTACTAGAATATAATTTTTATGTTCTGTGTTAGGTGCCTGATGTTTTGAGACAATACTTTATGTGTCCTATGACAACTAGTGCTTCTCCCAAAATAAGGTTTTTCATTTCTAAACCCATTCATGTGGAATGTTCTAATCGTATACATTTAGAGGCAAGTATAATTGCTTTTTCAAATAAGTAAAAAAATGTTTGTTTTTCATGAATCATAATTAAAAATTACTTTCAAAATAAATCGTAGTATGTAACACATTCAATAGAAATATCTCTTCTCATTGCTAACTTAATAAAATGTTTTATTACATTCATCTGGTAATTAATAGTGCATAATCATGTATAATATTTTTAGCATTGCAATTTTAAGGTGATATATTTACAAAGAAAATCTGCAATACTCAAATATTTTTACACTTAGAATATTAGTTTTAAGATAATTATTACATATGCTTACTGTAGCTCTTTTTAATTATTTATTAATTTTTTTACCTATCACATAGCTCATTAATATCCTAACATAATAGAGATTTGTAAAAATAATATTTTATCTTGTAATATTAAATTTTTAAGAAAAAATATTAAAAATAGGAAAATATGTTTCCTTATTCGAAAGTTATATTTTTTCTGAGGCATTATTACATATAATGTAATCATTTTTATAGAAATTTTAATATGCTAAGTTACATTTTAAAAATGGTACAAGAAAAGGATTTGTCAAATATGTAAATAGAAATGATCCAATTCTATCAAGAAGTTCTGATTATATTAGAAATAAATACCATAAAGACTTAAACATTAATTTTAATGACATTGATTTGTTCATTCATATTAAATAATGGTCAAACAATAGAATGGGAAAATATAATTTTGTGTATGTAAACACTCATTATCTATATAAAAATTCTGCCATTAATTAAAAATGTATTTTTAATTATAAGGTAATTAAATTTCAATATAAAAATTTAAAATTGAATGCCAATATTAAGCTAAAAAGAAATAATTTTTTTGTTGAATTCTTCTTTAAAATTATTGTTGAAAAATTGCATTCAAATATTAAAACTGTATGTATTGAAAATAAAAAATAATTTTTTTTTAAATTTTGCTCACAAATGTACATATACTTATTTATATTTTAAGATTCAGTTAATTATTATAACTGCACCAGTGTGAAAAAATGAAAATTAGGTTAATGAATAAAGGTCAATAAAATAGTTTATTATGTTGCTGGAAAGAGAAAGTGCAAATTTTCTGAAAAATAAATTTTAGGTATTATATTGTATGTTAAATATAGGTTGTAACATTTTCTTCTAATAATCTTCACCACAGTATTATTTACAAAGAAAAGGTTTAATTTTTTATAAAATTGATTCAGTACTTTAACTTTATATCTAAATGTCCTAATTCTACAGCTGCTTATAAGCAAAGGACATCCCCATTGATTACATTCATTTGGATCTATCAAAAGTGATGTTTTTCCTTGACTTTATGTCATTTTGAATTTCTTTCTCCTATATATTCAACATTATCACTCCACATGGCCAATCATTTTCTACATTTATTACATCTTATGAAAAATAATAAAATGAAATCTCATTTACTCCAATTAATTTGAACAACTGAATTTTGTTTTCTGTGGTTATAAAATCTTAGAATATTTATTTTGGTATTAAATTTATAATTCTAAATATCTTAAATGAATTTATCTTTTAAGAAATTGCATTATAACCTATAATATTAAAAATATTTAAGGTAAATGTGATTTTTTCTGTGTAAGAATATTTCTAAAATTTATAGCTTCAAAAATATATTAGCAAACAAAGTTTGAAGTGTAATCTTTTTGCCAAATATTCAGAAATACTGACTAAAGTATTATGTTTGTTTATTTTGGCAATGAGTCTGTCACTGTTCTTGTATTTACTTAGGAAAGAATATGATTGAAAATTAATTAGACATTTTCATATTAAATTCTTAAGGTGGCATTTTTTGTATTAAAAAGGGTAAAAGAGCTTCATACTGATATTTTTTATGTAAAATATATAATTGTTAATGCAACCTCATTATGAAATAAAACTGTTCCAACGTGTGTGACTCCACTGTTTTTCTGTACTGTGAAACATTTTTGATATTATTGAATGTGTGACCAATCAGTTTACTTTTTTGATACTTGTTAAATTTACAAGGTTGTTAAAGATTCATTCATTAAAATTTATTTGTTTTTAATATATGAAGTAATTATTTAAAAGTATTTCTATATTTTTTTTGTGTTGTTTTCTATTCCTATGGTGAATGTTGCTGTTTGAAGTGTTCAGATATGAAATGTGTTTTAATTAAATAATTATAAAAAAATATACTATTCTAATATTTTATTCCCTTTGGCTAAAAAAAAGTTAGCATGATGTAAGTAACAATAAAAAAGTATCACTTATTGAGAAAAATTTGAATAAATTATTAATAATAAAAAAATCAGAAAAAAATCCCCTCAAGAAAGTTATATTTAGCATTGCATTTTTTATAAATAAAAATGATTGTTAAATTTGTAATTAATTGTTGAAAGAATTTTGATTAAAATATCATCTTGATAATATGAAATAAAAAGTAGATAATTTGAAATTGTGCAAACCAACAAATTGATATTTATCTAATGTTAAAAGTAATTATATTTTATATTTTTGCATAATTTCTAGAAATTTTATTCCACATTTATAGAAAAATTATCCATTTTCTGTTGAACTGATGTTGATCTTGGATAATTTATCAATTTTACCATATTTTAATACTTTCAATGTGTAATTCATAATTAAATTCCAATTCAATTAATTTAAATTTTTTGTTTGTAGCTTTTTCTTTTCAATCTTTCTTCCTCTCAAATATATTTATTCTATTACACATGAGTGTCTTCTATTAGTACCAATTCAAAATCAATGACTAATTCATTATTATTTTTTCTTTGCATTTGATAATTCACTCATACTTTCTTTGTCTTGTAACTGCATTAATTTCCAAATCATTTTCATTTGCGACGTGTTAAGTAATTGTGTAATCATAAATTCAAAATCTTCTGAAAAGTATAGAATTTCCTCCTCCTTACTAGATTTGTTTTTGCTACTGTGTCCATATTGTAAATCAAAGGCAGAATGTATCTGCTGTCCTATACTATATCAAGTATTTGCAATATTCTATGCTTCGTACAAATAACAAATAATTTATGAATATTTTTGTAAAAACTATAGTTCATGCTGAGTATTTCTGTTTATGATTGTCTTGCACTTAAACTAATTGTAACTTATTTCATTATGTAATAGGAAAATACTTTTTTGTTTAGTTAAATATTTTAATTAGTTGCAATTTTGTTTCTTCATTTTGGTCGTTTTATTTGATATGTAATTAACAAGTCTGAATTATATCCCTGAAAAGGTGGATTTCATACCTTACTTATAATTGGTAATTTTAAGTTCTGTATTTCCATTTATATTGATTACTTCTTTCACAGTTATCCCATAGTAAATGTTTTATCTATAAAATTCCTAAAACTGTGTCTTTTAGAGAATAAATATTTCTTTTTTTCAGAATTGCACATGCTTAATTGTCTATTTTGAGATATTCGCAGCATAGTTTGCTAAGTATGTGGTTGAATAGTTAAAGCCTTTCATGAACTTGCTTCTCAAGTGTTGAGGTTTCTGTTATTCAAAAATCCACTTTAAATTGAATATTTGTATTGAATCATCCCTTATAAGCAAAAAGTAGATTTTTTTAAAATCATAGAGCTACATCAAATTTTTTATGTTGTTTTATTGGGGGTTAAGCAATCATTTATTGGTAATCAAAAATGTTTAACATCCATGAAATATAATGTGTTCATTTACTAAAACTGCAAAAATTGATCTTTTTTACTGAGAAAGTCTTTCTTCATTTCTCTTTAACTAACGATAATAAAGTTTGTACTATACATTCTTCTGCTTTGCAATGTTTACACTTTTTCAACTCTTAGAAAATATCTTTATTCTGTGTTACCAGAATGATCATGATTTTTAGATATGTTATCTAATTATATGTTTAAATGGTATTTCTCAGCTATAAAGAAATGTAGTTATTTTTTACTAATTTATATTTTTGCTTCAATTACTATACTTTTATATTTTACACGAGAGCCATACTTTATAATTAGTTTTTTCGTAATGAACATCTGATGTTTTGTTGTGTTATTGTAAGACTTTAAAGTCCTGGTATAATTAACCATTTTATGCAAAAAACGATTATTGAGTGTCAAACAATCAAACTTATGTTATCATAAGCTCAATCACTGATATCATCTAAATGATTCACATTCTAGCTTTCAAAGTTCAACAGCTTATGTATTTAACTCCTGTCTACAAAATGAATGTTGTTAAGGGTTCTTCTTCTTCTTCTTCTTAAGGTTGGGTTTGTATGTCATTGGGCACCTCTGCTTTTATCAGCATTTTGTACCATTAACTCCAAACCCAATGTTTCCTAGTTCCAGTTGCTCGGGTCACCCACTTTATTAATAAAGTCTGATAACCCTTTAATGGAGCCTAGGTGTAACTCTCTAGTATGGATGATGCCTAAAGAAGTTAATCTAGGGAGGGCAAGAGCCTCGCATTCATAAATGATATGCTCTGCCGTTTCCTCTTGCGTTTGACATTTCCAGCAGATAGGGTCTTGCTGAAACAGTCCCATCTGGTCAGAAAGTCAGTCATGCTAGGGATAGCTTTCTGGCTTTCACCAGAAGATGGTTTGAAGGTCATTTCTACCTCAAGTAAAAGATTCATTACTGCCCCTTTACAAGATTGCCTCTGAGTTCCCTTGTCTTTTTCTGCAAGGTCTACTTCAGAGGCATCACCTGCAAATGCAGAAAGATTTGTTATTTCTTGTTTCTTTTCAGCCACAAGATAACAATTAATAAGCTCAGGTAATATAAGTCCACCCAGCATTGCCTGAGATACTGGGCAAGGCAAATTACTCTAAAAGTTTGCCAGGCAACTAGAGGCTCCGTTAAGACACCAATACCGCGGTGACAATTAGCCCTAGGCACGGATCGCATAACACCAGGGTTTACGGGAGCTGGCTCACGGCCTCTTATTCTATATTCAAGGCCCTCCTGTCATTCCTACAGGACGTTCGGCGATCCACCACCTGCCGACGCGCCTGGTGGCTAGCTCAAGCCCCAGAGGGGTACGCATGCCCCCTGGTTCCAGGTTGTTAAGGGTTACATTTAAACTGTTGATTCTAATCAGATAATCCCTAGTATGCTGAAAATGATATATAAACCGTTAAATTAAGTATCGTGCAAAAGATGTCTGTTTGTATATCCACAAACAAAACTAAGCCACAAGTCACATCACACAGTCTTCTAAGCTAGTTTATTAGCTTTAAATGATAATAGGTGCAAGAGATGGAAGCTTATTTGGCCACTCTTTTTTTAATTCTAATTTCAATTTTGTAACAATAATTATTAGACTAGACTTTTCAAAAGTGGATATTTCATCATCTGCATATGAAAAAGTGTACGATTGCATTTAAATAATGGAACACAGGGGAAGGGGGAGAGAGAAAAAGAGAAGAAATGACAATAAGAAAAATGCCTTAATTTTTTAAAATCATTCTGACTTAATCAAATTTATTAATAACACTTTATTGAAGTTTTCAGGACTACACATTTTGCTCAAATAGAAATTTATAATTCAGTCAACTTTCCAATTATCTAATGTTTAATTTTAAAAAATTGTATTTTAGTTCTCCAGTGAAATAATGTCTTTTAAAATATATATAAAATATGGAAACTGAAAAAAATTATTGTATAAAAATATATTTTATTTTTATTAAAGTTTCTTTGAAAAGGAAACCATATATTATTTGATTTGTGGGTATTTCTTTTAGCTAATATTATACTGAGAATTATTGAATTCTATGTATTTTAGTTCTATCAAATATTCATGCTCTTTGAAAATTTTAAATCATATTTATTGAAGGAATATTTTTATGATATACACTTGATTAGTAATGCTATCCAGTTTAAAAAATGTTCAGTTTTAACCTTTTTTTAAAATAGTTTCTTTAATTTCTTTTTTTTATAGTTTACAAATGCAACTTTTGTTACTTTTAATGAGAAGGTGAGTAATTTACTTTTTAAATGTTTCTTTCAAATATTGGAATTTTAAAAGCATTTAAATCTAATTTGAATAGTTTTCATTTCCAGCTTGATGTATTTCCTGACTGTAAACTTAATTTGTACAATCCTACAAAAGAGGAAACTGCTCAAATGGATACTTTTTCAAATATTTCCTTCTCTATATTCAAAAGTCAGGTATGTTGCTCTTTGTAAATAATTTAATAAAACTAATTAAAGAGACATTTTCCATGAATTATTTTGAGTTTCTATTTTTCTGTTGTTTATTATTCACTGTAAGAATTTAGTTTAACTACTATTAGAAATACTGTTTATAATTTGCTTTTACAAAATATCTCACTTCAAAATATGTTGACAAATTTGCAATTCACGCGTATTAAATAGTATCTTTTAAGTATAACCATTTATTCTAAATATTATATATAGTATGTAAATAATAAATTTTAAACATTAAATTAATTTCTGAATAAAATGAGGCATTTGTCAATTTTTTATTGGAATTAATATTAAGTGCAAATTTCTGTTTATACATTCATGTATAAGTTTCTTTTACCCTTAAGTTGTCTTTTTTAAACTGCTCATAATAAGTCAATTGCTTTAGATTTTAATCAACAAATTTCTGCCTATTTCTTAAATTAGTAAAATATCTTAATTTGGGAAAATTTTGTTTTTGTAAAAGTATTTTTGTATAACTAAAGCATAGTTAGACTAAATTGACAAATAGTAAAAATTAGCATATGCGTGAGCAAAGTATCAAACTTTTGAAAAAATGTAGTTTTACTTCACCTTATTCAAAAATAATTATATTCATTTCAAGTATAACTTTATTTTATATTTAAATACAAATTAATTAACATGGTATGTATGTTGAAAATAAATCTTGTAATGTAAGTTATCAATATTGATGTTTATTCTGAAAAAAATCTGCTTCTGAATTGAGTCATCATTTGATGATTAAAAAAATAAATCAAATTTGCATAATATGTGAAAAACATTTAATAATTTGTTCTTATCTTTATCATGAATACAATGTAATGTACTTAGATGGTAATATGTTGCCCATGCCATGTTGTTTTATTTCTTTATTTTATTTATTGAATTTCTGACTGGAATATTGGGATAATATTTATTCCCGATTCAAATAAAGTAAGCTGCCAGCTGAATGCTTAGTGTTGTAACTTTCAATTCAACAATTTGTGGGTTCAGTTCCTACTGTGGTCATGGCTATTTGCTAGTATTCAAAATCCACTTTAAACTGTTTGCCCTTGTCATATTAGCCTTCATGTACAAAGTGTAAGCTTTGAGCCACAAAATTGATTTGTATTAAGTACAATCAAAAATTTTTTTGTCAAATTATTAAAAAATAGCAAGTAATATAATTTGATTTGAACATGCTATCTATCCATGATTCATCTCTCATTTTATTAACTGAATTTTAAGTAATCATATTTTTTTAATATGTACTAAAGGCAATCCTATTCCTGATTGTTAAGAAATACATGTTAATTTATCTTTCATATAACAATTTAAGAATAATCACACATAGAATCAATGATCATATATGATAGTGACCTGAAATTATTTATCATCCATAACTTTATAATTTTAATCATAATGTATTAAAGTTACACTCAGTAAACTTCAGATTTACAATATTAGTAATCAAGCATTGTCTGATTTCTCTTTGCCTAAAGGTGGATCAAAGTTCTGTCTTATCTTTTCTAAATCAGTTTTCATTGTGAGAGATTTTTATTACTCATAAATCTAAAGTGCACAAAATAACTGGAAAATGATAGATTAACTAATCTCCACTATTACTTGAAATTTAATTGTAATTTTCCAATCTCAAAGTTTTAAAAATTAATTTGAATAGCTGTTTTTCAAAATTTATTAAAAATATTTAGTGATTTGGTAGTAATTTTCTTAAACACTTTAATGGATCGTGGGTAAATTAGTATTAAAATTCTTCAATATTTACCTTCAATTTCAGCCAGTTTTTGATAGCAATACTGATTTTATATTTTTCATTATATAAAATAAAAGTGCATTATTACATATTATTTTTGCAATAATGGCAATGATGTAACTCATAGACATTTTAATGTTAACTATTTTAATTATATTTTATATTAAACAGATGTTGTTAATGGGGTAGTTACAATTTTTCTTAAATAAATCTTGCAAATGTAATGGGCTTTTTTTATATCCTATGTTGTTACTCATTTAAAGTTATATTGAAAAGTTTCACTTGAAATATAAGCATTGATATTTCATTCGTATAAATTTTTAGTAATATTTGATACTTTTATTGTAGGAAAGCGAAAGCTTAAAACTTGAAAAATTTAAAGAACGAAGATCTTTACAGGAATCTAATATGTCATCCAGCAATTCTTCATCAACTATAAAAGCAGCTGGTATTTTCATTTATGTTGATTTTGAATTAAATGTTTGAAAAATGTCAATTTTATTTAACATTAATGCTTATATTTTACAACAATACATTTTACATTAGTGGGGTAATGTATTTGTTTACTGTGCATAGAAATTATGTGTAAGAGACTGCAAAAGTATTTATATTAATTTTAGATCAATATACAAATATTAAAATTTGACTTCTAGATTAGTTGAAGATTATACATTATTTTACTAGATTTTAAGAGATATATGTTTCAGTGTTTTGTCATTTAATTATTTTACATGTGAGTTCCATATAAAATCTTAGTATGCAAAATTATTTTTATAAAATCCTTATTTTTCTTTTCTTAGCATAGCTTATATATTGCTTGAATCATCTTACTTTATATTTGCACTTATAATTGTTTTTGCGTAGGTGTTAACTGTGAACATATATGTAGTATCTACTAAAAAAAAAAAAAGGAAAAATAATTCCTTTTTGTATGGACTAACATTTTTAATAATAAATAAATGAACACACCATTAAGCTTAATTATTAATTATTTTTGGTGTTTGTTTTAAATTATGCTGAATTTTTTGAAGTGTACATTCTAAATGAGCAGACAATACACTAATAATTTAAATAAAATTTGATCTAAGTGTGAGTCAGTATGAGCAAAATAATATTAAAAGATCTATTAGTGAAATGTTACTATAATTTTATTTCTACACAAAAACAGTATTAATAGTTCCATGAGGATTCTCTAAGACATAATATTTGTTTTCTAGGAACATAATTTTTCTAATTTTTTAAATAGAATAAATTACAATATTTAATACAAGAAACGAATACTAATTATAATCTGTAACAGTTGTCATTACTTTTGAAAACATTTATCGTTATAACTGCATTTTTTATGAAGAAATAAAAATAATCATTATAATTTGTTTCTGTATTTCAAATGTATTTATTGCTATCCATGATTTAAATTTTATTAAATTCAAAATAATTTAGTTTTATTCCTAGAAAACAAAAGCTAACAGAAATTATTTCACATCTCCACGGGAAATAATTAAAAACTATATAGATAATTTTTTTTTAGTGAATTGTTTCTCTTTTTCACCCATATACATTTAAATTTTTGCTGATACCAAGTTTATTATACAAAGCATAAAGGAAGGCAAACAAGATTTCCTATATTGCATGATATTTTCCATTCCCAGTAGCTATTTTAAGCTATGCATGCTGAAAATATTGAAGAACAAAAAATCATTTCTTAGACTATTTTAAGTGTTTAGACTAGCTAAAAGCATTTATATACCATCAGCTGAGAATTACTTCCAAAGAATATTTTGTTTTAATTAGATTGTTACGTTTCATCTTGTGAATTTTTTAATAATATGTAAAGTTATATTCTTAACAAAATTATAGATGGATTTCAAAGTATACAGTTATTACAAATCAAGTATTTATATGTTGTGAAATAATTGCCTCTGGCAAGACACTTAAAAAATTATATAAAAAAGTACACTGAAGAGCCAAAAAAAAAAACTAGTATACCTATCTAATATCATTTAGGGCCACTCTGGAGCTCTTAGAAGTGCTGCAAAAGGATGCAGCATGGACTCTACTTGATGTAAAGTGGTTCTGGAGGCAATTGAGGCACCATGAATCCTGCAGGGCTGTCCATAAATCTATTAGAGTATGAGGAGACAGAGATCTCTTTTGAACAGCATATTGCAAGCTATCTCATATATGCTCAACAATGCTCATATCTGGGAATTTTGGTGGTCAGAAATGTGTTCTTGGAGCCCCTCTGTAGCAGTTCTGGATGTGTGGGGTGTCACATTGTCCTGCTGAAATTCTCCAAGTCCATTGGGATGCACAATGCTCATGAATGAGTTTAGATGATCAGAGAGTAGTTTTTCAAGGTGTTACTTGTCAGAGTTATATCTAGAAGTACTAGGGGTCCCATATCACTCTAACTGCACATGCCCCATACCATCACAGAGCTTCTACCACCTTGAACAGTCCTCTGTTGATATGCAGGATCCATGGCTTCATGGGGTTTTCTCCATATTTGTGCATGCCCATCCTCTTGATACAAATTAAAACAAGGCTCGTCAGATCAGCCAATGCGCAGTGCCAAACAGTCCAATGTCAGTATTGACAGGTCCAGGAGAGGCGTAAAGCTTTTTGTCGTTCAGTAATCAAGGGTGCACGAGTGGGGCTTCAACTCTGAAAGCTCATATGAAGTATATTTCTTTGAAGTGTTTGCATACTGACATGTGTTGATGGCCTAGCACTGAAATCTGCTGAAATTTGGAGAAGGGTTGCACTTCTGTGGATGATTCTTCTCAGCTGCTGTTAGTCCCATTTTTGCTCAATCTTTTTATGCCCACAGCGATATCAGAGATTTGATATCTTACTTGATTCCTGATATTCAGGGTACACTCGTGAAATGGTCATATGGGAAAATCCAAATTTATCTCTACTTTGGAGATGCTATGTCCCATCATTCTTGCATCAACTATAACACCTGATTCAAACTCATTTAAATTTTGAAAACTTGTCATTTTTTTCATAAATAACATGATCTAACAACTGTGCCAGGCACTTATCATTATATATAGGTATTGCTGACGGCCAGTGCCACCTTCTGATTGGTTTTACATCTTTTTATTTGCATAGGGTGGAATTTCCCAGTTTTTTTACTATTATACATAATTGTGTATGTTGACTAGCATCTGCTATGCATTATTTACATTAATGTGACACTATTTTTATATTGATACCATTTTAGGCTATAATTATCAATTGTTTTAAAAATTTTTAAATAAAGAAATTAATCAACAATGTAATCTTCTAATATTAAGTTTGTTTGATTCTGATGTTGGTGTATACTTCACAGGAAATTGAATGGATCATAAGAGTTACATAATATAATTTCAGTCTAGCATAAAATCTTTCAGAAGAAAGTGAGCTTCATTTTCTTCATGCTCCTGAAAAATTCAAGCAAGATATTCATGTATATTTCAACTAATCTAAGTAAACTACAAAAATGTAGGTTAAAGTTAAGGGTGAAAATTTTTATTTTGTGGAAAATTCTACATCATTCTTAAATTATTCATATTTCCATCAAATCTCTTTTCATGCAGAAGTAACTTTGAAAAATCATTTATTATTTGATTATTCAAATTTTTTTCTTTTCTTCAAAATATTTTCTAACATGATAAATATTTTAAGTCATTAAATTAATCATTTTATTTAAAATTGATTTAGTATGGTTCACAATAAATTTTCAAGTATAGTTACTGCACCTTATATCTTATTGTTATTTATAGGTATAAATTTAAGTAAATTTTCATTTAGACTGGTAAATATACATATTTTAACTGTCATCAAAATGTAAAAATGGCAAACAATTTCACTATGTGTTTTTTACTTTTTTACTGCATTTTTTTATGCAAAAAATTAAACAATATTTGTAGTTTTATGCAGAATGAAACTGGTTTTATTAAATTATTATATTTAAAAATTTTTCTAATTTTTTTAAAATTATACCCACCATGGTCTTTTCAGACATGAGGCGTCTTGTAGTCCAGTACAATGTTAAAGTAGCTGCAGAAGGGGAGAGGGCTCAAAAGTCATCACTGAAATAAATGTTAGGAAAAGGGGGGCCAACTAAAGAGATAGGTCATAGGTGAGGTGTCACATAGGACACAAATTGGTGAATTAACCAGATTGATTTTATAAAAATTGCCATGCCAATAGTCATGTCCATTAATAATTCTAAAACAAACAACACTCTCTGCCATAGGAAGGAAGGAAAGGCAAGAGTGCTGCTGTCCATCCAGAAGGATTTTTCATCAGCCAAGTTCCTAAGAGTAGAAATTGTCCCATGTTTGGTCTTGTTCGCAAGAATACTCCTAGCATTTTGAAGAGAAATTGAATGGGAAGGTGGATGTATAGCTGATGCTTCCCTAGCTGAAAGGTCAGCCCGTTCATTCCTGTAAATACCACAATGGCTTGGGATCCTTTGGAGGTGGACCTTTCTTCAAGAACAATGAAGAGAGTCAATAAGTTGTTTACATTCAAACTCTAGTTCAAAGGGGTATAGATTATAATCAGATTTGGTCTGGATTGCATCCTGAGAATCTATGGCAATAATATTTTGTTCAGCTGGTTCACCAATAACTCTGATAGCCATATATATTGCAAATATTTCTCCATAAAAATTATCCGCCCAAGTGTCGAGGTTCTCAAAATATTTGGAGTAAGCACTTGCTCAATCTGAAGAAATAGTTGATCCATTAGTAAAAACCTGAAACTATTCTTGATTAGGATATCTCTCTAATATATTAGCCAAAGAAATGGAATACATCTCCGTCTGGTGGAAGTTTGATTTCCGAACAGGCTGTACCTAGTCAAATCTAGCAGTTACATATCTCAAAAGGCCTGTAAAAATAGGCTGCCTACAAATGTGGACCCCTAAGGCTCCTTCAAATCTCCGACACTCAAGAAGAAAAGAATGTTGATATTTAAGTCTTATTTGAGGAAGAATGTAGTTAAACCAGGAATGCTCCATTCTCAATAATCTTTCACCAAGCAAAAGGGCAGCATTAGTTCCTCTGTCAGATAAATTATAAATTCCTGTCTTTAGTTGTATAGCAGGTACAGGGGTTGAAACTGCAGCACTGCTGATAAGTCTTAGTGCTTTATTTTGAACCAAATTGAGTTTTGATTTGTGTTGTCAGATACAATAACAAGGGCCTCTGAGCCATACTCCAATATTGGTTTAATGTAAGATATAAAAGTGGATGTAAGAACACTTTGGGAAGAACCCCACTTTATTCCAGTGAGATGTTTCAATATACTGAGGCACTCTGTTTTTATGTAGCATTTTCCTCTAAACACAGTCAAACATTGATTTAAAATCAATGAAGACAGCTAGAGTACTTAGCTTCTTCTGAAAACTGTCTTTAATATGCTGTGAATGTTGGACAATTTGTTCGAATGTATCCATGTCTGAAACTGGCCTGTGTTGTAGAAATTTGGCCAATGTGGTCCAAAAAGTACTGAAGTTGATCAGTGACCTTTCTTTCAGTTAACTTATTTATTATACAGGTCAAAGAAATTCGTTTGAAATTTTGGATGTCTGGCAGGTCTTTTCTAGGTTTCAAGGTAGGTGCTTTTCTCCAGAGACTCCGAAAAGTGACTCCCCAAGTTTTATTTATAAAATTTAAAGCCGTTCATTAGCTTTTAGGCCAAATTCCACAGCATATTCTGATAGAATGCCATCAGGACCAGTACTCTTTCCCCTCTACAAGGAATAGATTCCTCTTTGGAATTTTTAAACAGTAAAAGGTGAAGAAAAAAGGCAATTCCATTCCTGATCATCACCAGAGGGAAACATTTCTCCCTTTTTAATCCTAGTCAATGGGTTAATATTACTAACCTTGCAGTGAAATTTCAAAAAGCTTTAGCAATATCTTTGCTTGAGGTTAAAGTTCTGGTCCCAGCCTTCAATGCTTGTTTGCAAGGCAGCATGCGTTTACCATTCAACGCAGAAAATAAATTTGAAAAGCCTTTGATCTGTCTTTTTGATAGTCCATACTTTCTAAAAATTTGCCAAAAGAAGAGGGTTTTGCATTTAAAATCTCTTTCTTCAAAATGGCTTGACTTTTTCTAAAGACATACAATCTTGTAGGAGGCCAGTAGCTTCTGTGATCTTTTTCTTCCTTATAAACCAAAAGTTTATCATTCCTTGATTTGTATTCTATTTTTTTTTGTATTGTAACTGTTTTGCATTTGTAATGTGACCCCTTAGAACACAAACATTGGCACATTGTAATATCAAAATCTCAATCTGATCAAGGGCCTTACCATTATTTTCATGTAAAGAACTATTTCCCAAAAGAGAATTTGTTAGCTCTGCATATTTCTCTTAGTTTGCCTTTTTTAAATTCCATCAAGTAATTCTGTGTTCATCAGTCAGTTTTGGCTTCATGATAATCGCAGAAAGGATTTTGTGAGCCAGTAGACCTTAATGGTTTAGAACTCCCCCATATGAAAGGAAAGTAGGTAAGGCCTTTGAGTTTTCAATAAAATCAGTCTGCTTTATATCAATAAAATCTTCTACCAAATTATTAGAGACACTTCCAGATTCATGAAAATTATATTTATCATTTTATTTACATCTCTCATGCTGTATTAGTATTTTATATTAATATCAGAAATAGTGAAAATAATAATAGCATTATTTTTTAATGCTGAGTTACTATTACATATTTGAATTAACTCCTTTTTAAAAAATCTCACTCAACAATACTTATAAAATATTTTTAAATATTTTTTTATTCTAATAAGAGGTCACAAACAGAAGGTTTTCAATCAATTAAACCTTGTAATACTTGTTTTTGAAAGATTCAAATTACCTCATGTTTATGTAATTTAAACATTCATCATAATAACATCCTTTAATTCGTTCTGTTGAATTTTACTTAAAAAATATTTAGTCTTCAACTTAATCTCATTAAGCATTACTTATAAAGTTTCTTTAAATATAAATAAACTAACGAACTTACTCATTATGAGGTATTAATTTTCTAAATGTCTCACGTGAAACTTTATTTACAACAATGTTAATATAAGATAGTTACATAATACTTTTTGTATTAAGTACTATATATATTCATCATTAAGTAAATTGTTAAATGAAAGCATTTCACTGCTAAAATGTTTTTAATAATTTCTTTTCAGTAACTTCGTAATATTTTATATGATTTTAAAATTCAAATTTTTTTCTTTGTTTGAAATATTATTGACAGCCTTCTGAATTTATTCTGTTTTATCCATTTAGAGAAAGTGTATAATAATATTGAAAGTATGGGGATATGGTTTACTAAATATAACCTGCAGATAGCATAAACAATTAAAATGCTTTTTTATGATAAAATTTTTTTATTTAATCATTCATGTAAAAATAGGTATAATTTAACATATTTTTCCATTTAGAAATTTAGTGAGCTAATAGCTGAACAGTCCCTATCCTTCAGTTCAAAAATTTGTGTGCTGGATTCCCACTTGAGTAGTATGTTTGTAGTATGGATTTTCTTATTTGGATATTTGAAGTAGTTTGAATCTTAAGCTGTGTATCCTGGTTGAAAAAAAACTCTTTTGTGCAAAATGTGAATGTAGTTACAAACTAACCAGTTAGAAATATACACTCGTGTCCATAAATTAAGGCTAATGCAAATTCAGGCAAAGAAAGAGACAGAAACAAAACAAATGTGACTTATTTGTAAAGTCCATTTATTAAACAAAAGGTAAAGAGCAAAAAAGATGCTATATGTTTGACATCATTAATAAAAATTGCGATTTTTATTCCCTGGAGCAAATTTCAAAGGAGAACTTATTTACAAAAATCAATATAACATGGTTGGTATGATTGTTAATACATAGTATGCCCCTCAGACAATGTAATACAGGCCGTACAAAGCCTAGGCATGCTGAGTATCAAATAATCGATCTGATCTTGGGGAATATTGCACCACTCATCAAGCAATGCTCTTCAAAGTTCCAGTAGACATGTGAGAGGGGGTTGACGGGCTGCAGTTCATTGGCCAAGCATGTCCCACATATGCTCTATTGGATTCAAGTCCGGTGAGTATGCTCGGCAGTCCATATGGGTAATATCCTCCGATTTAAGGAATTCGTCTACAATGTCTGTGCGGTGAGGATGGAAGTTGTCATCCATAAACAGAAATTTTGCACCCATGGCTCCCCAAAACAAACATAACCAGAATGACATCCCAATAGATGTGGCCTATCATGGTTTCATTCTGAACATGAAGGTTAGTTCTGGAACCCAGAATAATTCCTCCCCAAACTAGCAATCCTGCACCACCATAACAGTGTCATTCAATGGTGTTGAAAATGGTTCAATGGTGTTCTTGTTGGGTACATGGCCATCTCATCATGAAAGTCCGGCAAGAATCAGACTGAAAGCTAAACCTATACTTGTCGAAAACATTGCACAAGCGCACTGTTGTGGTATCCACAATGCATGCTCTCTATTTCAGGCTAACAGCAGGCAATAGTGAGTTGGGGTAAGTGGAACATATCTGACAAGCCTACGAGCATATAGACCAATGTGCCCTAAGCATCTCTACACGGTCTGCCTTTAAACATTCGTACTGGTAGCTGGAGAGTGCTGACGAGACAGGTCTGATGCTGTGCTCCGTCTGTTTCTTTTGGCAGTAACTGCCAAATACCAGTCTTCATTTGGTGTTGTAACTCGATGGCGATCTGTGCTGTAATGTCTACTCACATTACTATTATCTTGGAACCATTCTGGAGATGATACTCTGGATGATTCCAAGTTCCTTGGATACTTCCAGCTGGGTACTACCAAATTCCAGACGGCCACTAATTCTATCACATAAAACATCATCCAAATGCTTCCTTGGTGTCATAACCATGCGGTTATTACTCTGAATATCTTTTTAAGTGCTTGTGAACAATTTTACTACTTTGCAATCATACCTTATATACCCCTCTCTTACACTCTCGCGGTTGTGACGTACAATCGGCGTCATCTGGTGGTTTCTTGAAATTTGCATATTATTCTTCAAGATGTGTGTAATAATTTTACACACATGTAAAACTTTTATTTTAGAGCTCAATTTCTGTGTGGTTCTGAATAATCCTTAATTTATGGACATGAGTATATTTTACGTATAATATTCGAGAAAATAATTCTTTTCCTCTTGACATCATACTTTATTAAGAATTGAAGTAACATGTGATGCTGTGTGGTATGTCAAAAGTTTTTTTTATTTTTTAAAATAATTTGTGTTACAAGATGAATGATCCAATCATATTATTATCAATTTCTTAGTAAGGTATATCAGACATTCGTAAACATTTTTGATTTTAAAACTAACTTTAGGAGTATATCTACCCTTAAAATTGTAATTTATCTTTTATAATAGAAAAGTCTTGTAAATGATTACTTAACTGAAATAGTTAATATAGAATATATATATGGTAAAACAAGAAATATCAAGCATTATTTTAAGATTAAGAATTTAAGAATTAACTTATATTTCAGTTTCTTTTTTTAATGAGTAATATAATACAAATTTAAATTCATTGCTTCAAAGGAAAAATGTTCTTCTAAGGTAAAATGTCTAAAAATACTTAATTTCAAAATTAAAAATTTCAGCTGGTGTAATAAGATCATTTTACACTGATGGAATATTCACTTGATATTGCACATCTAATACACAATCAAAAATCGCTGTCATTATAAAAATAGAGAAAAATTGATGTTAATTTCAATATATATGAATCTACATCTTTTTATGTTAGTGAATTTTTAATTAGTAATATTACTTGAAAGATAAATGTTCACAAATTGAGTTGTGCAATGGTCCTTATGAAGATAAAATATTCCAATATATTGTACATTATTTATATAAAAAAACTCCATCCAATGTCATAAAAACTTTTTTATTTTTCACTAATATTCCACCCATTACATTTAACAGTAAAAAAAGCAAAATAATCTTGTGACTGTTGTTTTTAAAATGCTATGTCTCAAAATAATTTGATATATTTTATAAAGCATTATTTTTCCCTTGAAAGTTCTATAAATTTATTGGATTTTTTTTTGTTATTTGCTTTAGCAGCTTAAAATTTTTGTTATGGTTTTTCCTGTGTGGAATTGCTGAACTGTCAGCCAAACAGGTACTGCTTTGATCTGTAGTTCAACTATTGTGGGTTCTATTCGGTCCTTGGGTTTGAATGCTTGTAGTGTGTGATTCAGAATCCTGTTTAAACTAGATTCTGGTCCATTTACAGGTACAAAACGAAATAATAGGAACATCTGTGAAAAAATGAAATTTTTTAATAAATGAGGGGTTAGGCCACTTTTGGCCTGAGTGACAGCTTGCATTTGTTATGGGATTGACAGATAAAGACCTTGAACAAAGGTCATCAGAATTTTCACCTATTCCTTGTAGAGGGCAATCTTGAGTTCAGACACTGTGTGGAAGAAAAACTGAGCACAGACTTTGTTCTCTAAGAAAACCCACAAAGGTACAATGATATTGAGATCAGGAATCTAAGGACACCAGGTTAGAAGTTTCACTTCAATGGGTTCCTTCCCATATTGGATTGAGTGGTAACGAAATTGCAGATAGCTTGGCTAAGTCTGCCACTACTGACACCTTGCAGGGCAACACTATTCTAACGTTTTCAGAAATCTCCACTATTAAAAAGATGGAATTAAATGCAATTTGGAGAGATTTGCCTACCCACTCTTAGTACTTTGGGAAAAAAATCTTGTTGGGGGCACCAGTTCAGTATCCCCAGGATACAGCAGATTGCTCATTCATATTTTTTGAGTGGCTACATTGGGTCCCTTTCTTTTCAACAGGGCCAAAACGTCTTTCTGGAGTGTCACTGGTGCAAGACTGATCAGACCTCACTGAAATATATTCTGGACTGTCTGAATTTTGTTATAAGCGAGGTTTTGGAGAATCCTATTTTATTTTTGGACTTTTTAATGGTTTTTGGTTTTGTGGAGATGGTTTAGCTTAGCTACACCATCTGGGATATGAAACAACAACAACAGTTTCACTCATTCATGCTCATGAAACCATTTTTGAACACCACAAGACGTGTGAACATCGTTGTCATTTTGGAACACAAGAAATCCTCCTGGAAAGAGAATCTGAAGCACAGAGTGAAGAAGATTTGCAATAATAGTTCGATATTGGTCATCTGTGATTTTCCCAGTCAAGACAATGAGAGATCCTAATCCACAGGAAGATGTTGCACCCCACACCATCTCAGAACCTCTTACATGTTTCACAGTTTGAACCAGACAGTGAACACCAAAAGCTTCTGCTAGCGAAACACATGCCCGGTGATCTGGAATAATGTAAATGAAGATCTGAAATCTGAGGACACCAGGTTAGATGTTTCACTTCATCATGCTCATGAAACCAATTTTGAACACTGCAAGACTTGTTTCCATTGCAAATGTGTCCAGTTTAAATAGCCTCTGCACCAGTGTGTTCTCTTCATAGTATTCTGGGCCAAAACTAATAGTTTTAGAATAACTACTCTGCAATGAATGTTCGTAGAGCATGCAACTCTCATTGAATAATTTTTATGGGTACAGGATTTTGAAGATAGCTATTCACCTCAGACGTTATCTGTGGCAGTGTAGCCTCGTGTTTTTGGGTGACTATCCTCTTCAACATCGATCTACAGAGCTTCAGCTTTGATTTGCCCACTGTTATGCTTTGCAGAAGACACCTTACCCAGATTTGCGTAGGCTAACATGATCCTTTGGATAGAGGTCCTTGAAACACTTACAAGGTCGACTATATAGAACATAGACACTCAGTGAGATGAGTTCCAATTATCATACCTTTCTTCATGCCAGAAAAATTGGACGTAATCACACTTTGCTGGGAGCTGAATTTTTGCTTGCAACTCTCACACTGCCATATGCTTGATTGATACCTTCCATTTTGTGGTCATTAGGTGGCACAGTGTTGTGACACAAGGCAGATATTCATTAGACAGTTGAAGGATGTTTCATTTGTAAATGGCTGTTCCTGTTATTTTGTCCTATGCATATACTATTATTTTTTATCTTATACTATTTAGCCCTTGTGTACGAAAAGTGACCACAGAACTATAACCAACTTCTTGTATGGAATTTGTTTTAATTTTGTTTCCATACATTAAGTATGTTGTTTTTAAGTTTAAAAATCATTCTAAAAATTCTTAACATTTTAATAGCTCTTATTTAATAAATTTGAATTCCCTGCAATAAGAAAAGGTCAAATCGACCTTCTTTAGGTTGCAAGTATTTACTATCATGAATGATTATTCCAGTTATTATAATTTTTGTCATAAAAAATTAAATAATAAATTATTTTTAAATACATTATTATAAAGTACTTTTACTGTTGTTAGGAGATACCTTTTTAATTTGAACTTAATTTTATGGAAGACATTTATGATACTTTAAGTGTATCATTTGCTTTATCAATTAGTATTTATATTCCTGTGAAGCCAATCTCTATTTTTAAACTTTGGTTTGAAGTTTAAAAAATAAATATATATTCCTGAAAGTAAAAAAAAAAGAAAAAAAATTGTTTATTCTTCAAATTTGACGAGTAAAAACTCCCCAATTTGATGTTTGAAATAATTCAAGATTTTGAAACCAAAGTTCATGAATAAAAACTAGATTCTGAAAAGCCTCTTAAATTCTGTCTAACAAAAGTAAATTAAAACCTGCAAAATTTTTAACCAAACAGTTTACACTGTAACTAATATTTTCATATTTTATATTTTTTGTGAATAAAAAATTTCTAAAATGCTTATGGTTTCTTATTATGTGTTTCTTTTATATAGAATATTTTTTAAATTTTCTAGATACTGCCAAAGATGACAAGCTGTCTCAAAATATAAAACCTACTGAAAATTTCAAAATTAACTATGCCCGCTTCATTAATGATAACCTTTCTGTTTTTGATGAAAGTTTGAACTCTCAATTTTATAGTACAGGCTCATATTCTGCAAAGGTATCTATTTCTTAGAATATGACTATGCTTTTTTATTTTTTAATTATGTAAAAATAATTGTAGCTGTTTTTTCTATTTAGTTGTAAGCATTAGACTTCATTAAAAGCACAATTCCTTTTTTTTCCTTTTTTGTGATTGTTTAGATAATTCAAAGTATACATAAACTATTAGAAATGGTGCTTTGATTGCAGATTCCCTTGCATTAGTATCAATATGAAAATATACTATTTCCCAAAATACATTGAAAATATATAATTTCTCTTTGTTATATTTTTGAGATGTATACATTATGAGAACAAATATTTATAAAAATGACTGTACAGAACAAAACTTACTCTTGAAAGAAGTGAAAGGCTGAACTGTGTGTGTATGATCTAGCTTTAAAAATAAGTTAGTTCCTTTTTTAATTTTTTGTTTAGGTTAAATTTTAAAATTTATAATTCTAATTGATAGGATTTTTTTTAAATAAAATTTTTTTAAAAAGAATATTCTTAAAGGATTTTTCCATAAATTTAAAATTTTCTAGTACAAAATGAGAAATGTATTTAATAAAAATTAATATTTGGGTTTTACATTGTTTTTACAATTTATTTTTATTTGCTAATGAAGGATGCATTCATATATACTGATAAGCTGTTCATACATACTGATATATTGAAAAGCATCATGATACTGATGCTTCTCAGTTTCATTGTTTTGAAGATCTGAGTTATTTGTTTTACTAAATTTCATTAAAAAATTTTATTACTAATATAGCAATTGATAAAGTTTGTTGTAATTTCTTATTAATCCAGACACTATGAAATTCTTAATTGTGCAATGATAAATTTATTATATAACTTCAAAAATAATCATATTTGAATTGAGATTAGAATATTTATGATCTAGGACAAAATGTCTAGTAAATCATGTTCTTGTGAGTCTTAATATCTCAATTGTTGCATTAATTTATAGGTATTGTAAATGGGTACCACAATTTTAAGTAATTATATTTCAAATGCTTATTTTCTTAAAAGAAAATGTCATGTTTTATTAATTGGGAAAATCTTCTTTTAATATTAAAATATTTATTCATTTATCAACTGAATTAATATTTAAATTAATGTGGAAATCTTAGTAAGAACAATATTGCATGATTTCTTATAAATATTGTTACTTATGCTGTGTTTGTGCCAAACAATTAGTTAAAAACTTAAAGCTTATAAGAAAGGTTATTTTATGTAAATCTGACTTAGTTGTAATAGAAAAAATGTGAAAAGAAAGTTTCATTTAACATCATGTCATTTTTAGACTGTCACACAGTTAGCTTTCTGTTTCCATTTTTACTGGTATTTTAGGATAATTGGCTTTTCTGAATTATAGTTTAAATTTTTGGTGTGTGTAAAATATTTCCTAATTTTTTAAGAAAATAAGTAAAGGTCTACATTGTTATTTACAGGGGAAGTATAAACTGTCACAAATTAATTGAATCTATAGTAAATATATTAGAGCTACAATTTAAAGAATTTACTATGGATTACGTAAAAAAAATTGTTGACTAAGCAATTACAATGTATTATAATACATTTTAATTACATTCAGAGTTATATTTAAGTTTAATAGGCAATATTTTACTTCATTTATTTTTGCATTTTAAATTAAAAGTATTAAAATCTTGCAGCTGGGGCCTAAACTTACTTCTGTTGATATGGATGGAGTATACTTGTTCATTCTAAAGATTGAAAGTCTTGATCAAACATTGTTCAATGTTTCTGGTAATTATAATCTTATTCTTGTGAAATTTCTGAAATTTTTCTTCTTCAGGTATGCTATATTTGCCGCAAACGAAACCCTCGCAATTAGAATTGATTCAGTTATCTATCTTGCATTTGATCTGAAAACAATAATGATTCTGAACTTCATTGCTTTACATAAAGTTACATTTTTTTCGAAAATCAAGATAAATAAAACGGTGTTCCCTTCCCATTATATTCAAATTGATAAATGTTAAAATTTTGATTAATATGTTTGGAAGTATTACTCTATTATTGTTACCCATTTCTCTGAAGAACATCTTTATAAAGGAAATTATCAACAACTATTATTTGTTTAGTTTTACGTATAATTCTAAAAATATACGTTTATAATATAAAGTCATATTGTTTCTTTTATTTTTAACAAAAACATGTGAATCAATGAAACTTCTCATTTACTCATACATTGCTTCTAATCAATTATATCTAATAAGTAATAATAATAAAATAGATTAACAGCAATTTAATATGAAGTTAACATACTTTAGAAATTTTTAACGGCGCTATAAAGTAGGTTGGTAAGACAAATAGACATTAAAAAATTAATTTTTATTTTGCTTTGAATTTTATGTTTCTATCATCATACTGCTCATTGAAGTAGTATGCTAAAATAAATCATATCTTTCATCACATCTATCCAGCCTTGTGGTCATTTCTACTCTAAGTCAAGGAAGAAACATTTGATTTATTGTGAATATTTTTGATTTATAATTTTCGATGTGCCTTGAAATTTGTGCATATATTTTGTAGTGTGTTTTTTGCTTCAGAGAAAAAATGCCTATTAAGAATCATCTATTTGCTTCTGTAATAGATGGAAAGGAAATCCAATAAAGTATTTTCTTTAATTGTAATTTAAAAACATTTTTACACTAGACATTTCCTTTTATCGATTCCTTTTAAGAAATTTTAAAAATTGCATATTACTAATCTGCACTAGCTTTTGCACCTTATGTGACTTGTAACATTATTATTTATTTTCTGTACATAAAACAAAAATTTTATGTAATTTATTTTTGAAAATTTTTTTGCAGTTCTGAGCAAGATGTTAAAATAATATGTCATTATTTTAACATCTTGCTCAGTTCAAAGACAAAACTGTGTTTGTGTTAAATATTCTTTATATTAATGCACTTTAGAAGAATAACAAAAGAAGGAACTTTAGTCAAAACTCATTAAAATTTTCTTTTGAATAATCATAATATGCCATTTCTTTTAATTTCTTGCCCTAACATCAAAGCATCTGTAAATCTAATGTAATATCTTATGATTTGCCAAAAATGAATCTTAAGAAAAAACATGAAACTTTTTATTTATAAATGATGCAACTCGTTTTTATGATCCTGTAATTTGTGAACACTTGTGATTATACAATCTAGTGTCTGATCCCTAGCATAATTCTATGGATACAATGATACTTTTTATTCCCATTTGCAGATTAAAATTTTGAAAAATCTACTATTGTGAACTCGTTTTCATGCATATTTTGTGCTCCCTCCCCATTTAATGATTAGAAAACTTGGATCGATATTTTTATTAGACAATTGTTAATCATGCAAATTATGAATAGCTAACTTCATTGCTGATGTTGAAATCCTGGGACTTTTATATACTTTGTCTAGAACTTGTACCTCCTAATCTAAATTTAGTTTTAGACCCCGCACATCAGAGTATAATATCTTAGAGTGGAAATATCTTAAGGTACTTTGGCAATGAATGATCATAGCTTAGAATCACCTTCTGAAGTTGTCATTTTTGGGGAAATACCCTTATCAATCTATACTTGGACTGATGTTGAAGAGAACTTGATATCTAGGATAGTTGATAAGTTTTATTAAAGAAAAAACACCATAACTAAAAAAAATCAAGAATATTTATGTAACTATTTGAAAGAAGATGAATCAGTCATACGAGCTTTGACAACGAAACCCACTCTTGCTGCAATTTCCTTTCAGGTCCTTTTGAATGTGGACTTAGATATGTTTTATGTGTAAGAAGTACCAGGTAGCAAAATAATTGCAAACATAATGAATGACAGTGATAAATACCTTATTTTCCTGTATATAATCCACAGATTACATATTTAAAAAAAGTTTCGAATTTTGTTGTGTGTATTATATGCTGCTGCAGATAATTTGATAAAAGCATTCTTCTTAAAAAAAACTTAAAATAAAAATTTTGAAAAAAAAAAAACGCCTTTGATGTTTCAAAAAATAAATAACAGTTGACATCATGACTGAGCTAATTTATTTCATCTACGATCAGCTTTGTCCAATTGTGTTCAAGAATGAATTCAATTCATCATAAAGATAAGATAATCATAAAAACAGTTGCTATTATCATTTCGGATATTGTCTTGACCTGAATTATTTCATTATGAAAATATTCAAATTCATATATCATCTTGTGGAAACAAAAACTTTTAAGTTTCACAGAAAATTTTAAACTAAGTACTATAGGGAAAGGAAATAAAAAATTGGTGACAAATGTATTAAAATAGGTAAAAAAAAAACAGCATGTGTGGTACAAAAGTAAATTGTATCCAATGTGCAATTCGAAAATAATCCATTTCTTTCATTTAATTATTAAAGAAGCAAACTTTATTTTTAAAACCTATGTCAAATATCATTTTAAAAGTTGTTATTAAAAAATAAGAATTGACATTTTTTCTAGCTTCTAAGAATTATCAGTCTTGATTGATTTGTGCATTTATCTCAGTTTATCACACTTTGTAGTGAGGTGGATTCAAACAAATGTTTTTCATAATAAAAATGTTTTTTTAAAAATTTATTGTGTTTTTAATCACACTGTGTATTTATTTCATATGACACATTATCAGCAATATATATTTATGACTATTCGTCAAAAAAATGGCGCGTATTATGCAACGCTTTTTTTTTCTTCTTTTTATTCAGAAAATAGGTCTTGTGGATTACATACAGGAAAACAAGGTAGATTTTAAATGTCAAATAAAAAAAATTGTGCATTGCTGCAATTGTCAAATGCTTTCCTATATTGAAAAATGGAAAAATTTAAGTTTGTATTTTTGAAACAAAAAGAAAAAAAATCATGTTTACTTTGCTTGATTTTTATCAATAAAATAAAAGTAAAAATTATTTTTAAGTGTGTATTTTATTTTCTGTGTATTTCTGTTATAGAGAAACTAAATACTTTTTTTCTAATTTTTCTTTATTTATAAATAAATAAACAATAAGTTTAGTAAAAAAAAAAAAAATTAGTATTTCAATCTAACACTTATTTTTGCCTTTAAGAACTATTTTACTGGTCCTGTTTCACAAAAATGAACTCCTACTGAATAATTTGGGTTATTTATTTATTGCTTGTGTTAGTTATGGAAGAATTTGCTTTACACACTGTATACAAATTCTGTTATTTCTCTAGATTGTGGATTTTGCTAATGCACATTATGTATATTCTAATAACCTGTGTTAAAAAGTATTACATAGTTTAGGCTTACTGGTGAGATAATGTTAGAAGTCTGAGTCAAACCCAGATTTTTGCACTTACATGTTTTTTCTTTCTTTTATTCTGATATGTAATATCGTAAATGTGGATATCCATATAGGATATTTTTCAGTAGATTATAGATGTTTTCCAAGTTACCATAATTGAAATAAGTGTTTAACTTTATTAAAGTAACATAAGCTCTTAATGTTTTTAGTAGTATACATATATTAAAAACTTACGTTCAATTTGGCTTATTTAGTTCTCTATTTTCTTTTATCTAAGAAAGCACTATAACAGAAAATTATTTCAGCAAATTGATTTTTAAACCCATCTATTAAATTTAAATGATAAATTCTATGGCCTCTCTTAATTATTTAAATGTTTTCAATATTTTTTAAAGTTTTCTTTTATGTTTTGAATTTCAACAGTGTACTTTATATCTATGGGAATTCTTGAAATGTTTTAATGTATATTTCCAAATTTAAAAAAGACTTTTAATAAACCTTTATTTCCATTCAGTAAAATTACCAATTAAGAAAAGATATGCTGCTAGAATAAAGCAGAAGACATTGCGTGATTCTCCCTGTTAGCCTTTGGATTTCCTTTGGATTGATTAAGAAGTCCGAGGCTACTCCTGGTTTTCCTAGAAGTGCAAATGTAGCACTGCTTTACCTTTTTACAGACAAGGAGATTTTGTTAATGCATTTGTATCGGTTTTAACTGTGGAGTTCTTTGTGTCCTTTGTATAAACATGATCAAATTTTTGACACTGACCATCTTGACTTGTGTTCTGCACTTGATTTTTAATATGCACTGTTATGTATATATTGGAAGCCCATAGAACTAATGGCATCAATGTCTATTTTAGAGGCATTTGTAATGCATAAATTTTTAACAAAACTAATGTTTACTTATAAATTTCAAAATTCTTTTATTTATATATTCATATTTTTACCAATAGATAATGAAGTTATTATGTACTTTTTAGTGGATGTGGCAATGAAGAGTACACATGGCTATCTATCTGCAGTAGATTATCCTTTACTGATTGTAAGTGGTTCAGGTATTAGAATCATTTTTAAACTGTTTATGTTAAAATAAATTATCTCTTCTGTAAATTATTCAAAAATAAATCCAAAATCTAATTTACAATTAAAGTATTTTTGGCATCCCTTTTTTAATTGTCTTGTTTGTTTGCAACAAGCAGTTATGTATAAATAACATACAATATTCTTACATTTTGATTTTTTTAAATAATAAAACCATGTAAAATAACTTCAGTTTTACTTACACTTTAAATGTAATCAATTTCTTTTACACTGACTTATTATTAAAATTCATAGTTAGAAAATAAAGTACAAACTATAAAAGTTAGTATGGTGAAACAAATATTTGTTTCTTTGTTTTTCAATGGGGAATGTCAAAGCATCAGATCTTTGATATGTTTTTGTTTTAAGGCATTAACCATTTCTTAAATAGTGATGAATGAAATATTTTTTACCATTTATATAATATTTTATTTCTTTAGAAGTAACTTTCCTTATTTTTTCTTTGCATAGAATAAATTTTTACAGTTAAAGATTCACAATGGAAATCATAATTTATGCAACACTAGTTCTAGAATACTGTGTCATGTAACTAATATGATGATTTCAAAATTCTATTTTATATATTTTATAATTTGGGATTAGATATAGTTCTTGGATGGAGAAAACAAATCGCCAGTTGCTGTATTGCTGATAACATTATATAATATGTGTTTTATTGGTGATATATAAACCAATATCATTTTTATAACATTTTTGCAGTTTGTGATACATGTGCTTGTTTCAGAACAATTTAAAAGAGAACTCTATTATAAAGTACATGGGATTTCTGTAAATCACTTCTATGTTATTGTTCTGTTGTAATATATGATCATTGCTCAGATTAAAAATTATCATAAGCCTACTTTTTAAACCATGGTGCCAATTGAAGTTGTAAAGCAAGAAAGCTGAATACTATTTCCTGTATCTGCAGATATTACTTGAATAATTTTTGGCTAAAACAGAAGTCTAAAGGGAAGCCTGCGGCATAATGGCAGTGCAAGGTACTGAGATTCAGGTTCGAGGTTTAGCCCTTGGGTTGGAAAAGGTTGACTCAGACTTTCATCCCTTCAGGGAATCGATAAACTTTGTACCAAACATTCTTGGGAACTGAACACTGTGGGTTTCACATTAGGCTGACCTACTAACTGGGATGTGTGCTTCACATCCCAGGGCCCTTGGTCAGGAAAATAGATATGAGCACTGTAGCCTTGGCCCACATTTTGCTGTTGTGCCACAGGTTTAATATTGTTAGAAGTCTGTGGTAGCTCTTTCTATGTTGGAGATCATTTTACTTACACTGTTATGAAAAAAAGTTTTAATAAAAACTCTTATTGTTAAATAAGTATTGTTAGCATTGTCATCAGATGCTATTATGCTTATTAATATGGACTGAAACAAATTAAAAAATATGGTTAAAGTCTAGATACTTGACTATTGCAAATGTCTATATACATTATTATTCCATATGGGCTGTCATTTTAGTTACTGAATTTTTTCGTATAATGTCTTTGAATATCTAAAAAATATTCTAAGGTTTTTTTTTTTATAAAAGAATTTTTATTGACTGTTATTTAAAATTTTGATTGATTTTTGTTAGAAATATTACATTAAGAAATGAGAAATAAAATGTTTTTAAAGTTACAGTTTTATTGGGATTTTGAAGGTAAGTAAATGTAAAAATAAAAATATATCTAAATTCCTAACTGTGCTTTAAAGAAAATCAAGAAATCCAAAAACACAATTCAATACAGATAGATATTTTTATTGATTTTTCTTGTGCTTGATTTGTAAAAATAAACTTCTTTCTCTTCTTTATATATTTTTTATAACTATCTACTTGGTTGTTCGGAAAGTAATTTCGTTTTTATGAAAATGAAAAACATATAATGAATATTTTTATTCAATTGTTTACTGTCAATTCTAGTCCAACACCTCTTACCATCTTCCTGGTTGTAATATGATTCCACATTCATAAGATGGCTGGTTTTTCCCAGTAAAAAACTAATACAGGTGGGAAAAACGAAATTACTTTCCAAACAACCCAATATTTAACACACTTTTTATAGAATACTTTAATAAGTTTCTCTTTTATTAGAGAGCATATCATTATTAAACATTTCATTTTTATTGAACCTTTGTGGCAATATTCAAGGACTAGGAAACTCCTTTGTCCATTATAGAATATTTTTGTTAACATTCATTATCAAACTAAAAAAATGTCTGCAATTTTGCTGTTTTATTTCAACACAAATAATTCTAAGTAAGTACTGATAAGTGAGGTAAATGTTTTTTGACAGGATTTCACACCTAAAATCAGTTTTTGTGAAAACAAGGATGGTATTGTTTTTAATAACAAGACTAATATTCTTCAAAGATGGTATGAATTCATTAACTGTTAACTTGATGAAGAGTGTTTACAAACTGAGGAGTTTACTTCATACTAATGAAAATAGTATTAACCCTCTATCTTTTTGAGGTTGAGGGAATAAAAAAACTTAAAAATAGGAAGTTATCTGGCCCAGACTTAATATCATCCAAACTTATAAAAAAGTCTATATAAGATATTGGGAAAACTTTATACCATGTCATCAATATAAGACAATGAGACTGTCAGTCTATACTACTTTTAAATATCTGTGGGCAGATGTCTTTTTACCAATACCCACCATTAGGCTAATTGCCAAAATAATTACCACGATAAGCAGAGCTGCAAACATTAAATTTTAATGCAGTTAAAGGAATGCTAGCTATTAGTTTAAATACCTACAGTATTTCGCTCTATTAATAAATAAGAAACTAATAACATGCCAATAATTAGACTTGCTTAAAAGTAACAAGTTTAATTTATTGATACTAAACAAAAAATAATTACATAACATAAATTAAGTTTAAAATTTGAGAATAGATAAAGATATTCCAATTAAATAATTCATTACTAACAAAAATAAGTAAAATTATAATACCGATGAACATAAAAGTTTCCAACCAAAACCATCAGACACCAGTGTTTGATTTTTTGAAACCAGTGTTTTTAAAACACCTGGGATACGCCCCCTTTGACGAACTGGCATGCGTATACAGTAAGTTAATTTAATCATGAAATTCGAAATGCCAGATCGGCAAAGTAAAATTTTAAGTGTTGTAATAAATGGTATAGGAGTATGCCGGTAAGGCATAGCAGAAAATAAAGTTGAAAATAATGCACAAGTATTTTAAATGTAAGATAAATATGGTGATAAGAAAATTAAATAGAACCATACTAGACTAAAACTTAAAAGCACTAAATATATGAATTTAAGTTTGTACTAGGGTAACAGAGACACTTCCATTTGAATGAAGCCTTAGCTCAGTCCGTCTCATGTGCAAAAAAGGAGATATCCTTGAATGTGCTAACTATAGAGAAATTAGCCTACTCTGTACTACATTTAAAATATTTTCAAACTTACTGTTTAATATACTTAAGTTCAAATGTGAAAAACATTATTGAAGATTATCAGCATGTATTCAGAAGGGGTAGATCTACAACTGACCAAATATTGAACATCTGACAGATTTTGGAAAAAACCATACAATTTGGAACTGAAATCCATCTTTATTCTAAATTTTAAAAATGCCTATGAAATGTCTAGTTGAAGCTCTGTGTGAATTTAATATTCCTGACAAACCTATAAGACTTACTGCCCGTACACTAGATGAGACCATTCAACAAGTTAATATTCAGGGGGATTTTTCAGAAATAATCGAAATTAGAAATGGGCTAAGGCTGTGTGGTGCACTGGCATGCTTACTTTCCAAGATAGCATTAGAAAATGTCATTCATGACACAAAAATCAATACCACAGAAAATATATTTTACAAATCTGTGTAAATTTTTGCTTTTGCTCATGATGTTGACTTTATCTCAAGAACTGCTGAATTAAAACAGGGTTTTCTAACCCTGAAAAAATCAGGCAAGTTAAATGCATCTTTAAATTAGGAAAAAACTATCTATATGCAGTGCACTCTGGTAATAGACTCTTTCTTCAAATTAGTACATATAAATTTGAAAAAGTTGATAGCTTTATATATTTGGACTTTGAGCTTAATATTAATAACATCACATCTGAAATTCAGAGGCAAATTAATGCTGCCAACAGATGTTCTTGTGGATTAAAGTATCTAAAATCAAACCTAATTAAAAGGAATACTAGGCTATTAATTTATAAATCAGGCCTTTATTTACATTCTCATCAAAAAGTTTGATAGTGACACAAAAAGATGAAAAGATTCTTGGGGTTCTTGAGTGGCAAATATTAAATGCTATTTTTAGAGGTATACATAAGTAGATGGCTTATGTTTACTTTAAAGTTTACTTATTCATTGAGATTTAAAAAATTTGCTGAGGCAGGAAACAAATTGGTTTTTAATTTTGCTTATGCTTAAAACTTCTGCAAGTGAGTGAAAAATTTTAAAATCATCATTTAGTGCTCTTCTACAAAACTGTCACATCTTATTTTAGTGGGCTTAAATAATTTAATATTTCAGTAAAGCGAAGCAATGAGGTGTTTATCAAAAACTCACAATTTATACTAAAGTATAGAATAAAAAAAGTTGAATTTACTGGGTTCAAAAGCATATAAATTGTTATCAATTTGTAGCAGTTGTAATTATTGAACATACATTTTTAAATTAAAAGAAAATTTTATATGATCTGCCTAATTACAAGCAATATGAAATTATAGTGCAGTTAAGTGTTATGATTATGTCTGAAAATTTTTGATTGCAAATGAAACTTCTGAAATTTTATTATAAAAACAGGGAATGTTACAAATGTCTTTGAATTGTTTATGCAGTTATTTGTCTTCCAAACAAGCCCATTTCATGATTTGATGATGTAGCTGTATGATCCATTAAGCCCATGCAATTTATGTATATATCTTTCTGGGTACTAATGATAGCAGATTGCTGAGCATTCCCTATAACCGTCCTGAATTCATACATTCCATATTCCACTGACAGTCATGGGATCTCAATAAACACTAACAGTAATATTGCAATACAATAAATCAGAACTCAATTATGCTTAAATTCGACCTTTATCAAAGTTAGAAATCTGCTGGTAAGCATTTATTCCTCCTATATGAGGGATTACAACAGCTTTTCGTCCAATAAAAATGTTCAAATGCAGTTATGTGCATGCAAAATTTGCTTACTTAAACACATTTTGTATGCTTTAAACATATCGCCATCTATTAAAAGTGTGTTGAAGAACTGATAATTTGCATATCAGTCATCATCTACCATGTTAGTGTGTCATCTTCTTAATATAACAATTTAAATTGCCAACATTATATTATTGAATATTTATTAAACCTTTTTTTGGATAGAAGTACAATATAATTTTATCTTTTGATAATTTACAGTTTTTAAGATATATTTTGTATTGGTGGATATAAATAAGAAGTACAAAAGCCATTTAATTAAAATTGTAAAAAGTTGAATGCAATGTAAAAAAATTAATTCTGCATGTAGCATTAAACATAATTTTAAGTAGTAACATGTTTCCCTACTTATTTTTACTGCTATAGTTTTGACTACCATTTGGATTTGTTTGTGCATTATTTTAAACATAATCAGTTTTAGTAAATGTACTTTAAATCGTTCAAATACACATAAACATTATGTGTTCAAAAAAGGGAACTTTTATGCTACACTAGCAATAACTTTGAAGTAAAAATGTTTCTTTGATACTCTCAACATTATTATCAAAGAAAACTATTTTTTGAAAACAATCAATTCTGTGAGTGTATTACATCAGCTAGTGAAGTTTGTTTTTTTACTTTGAAAATTTTATTTTAGTCAATGCTTGTTCATTAAAGTACAATATTATAAAAACCTCTCTGTACAATTAACCTTTTCGCGACATGCGGTGCATATATGCATTTCGTACGGACGAAAGTGAGGGCCGGGCGGTGCATATATGCATTTTAAGCTGGAACAAGTTTTAATAATCACTAGATGGCACTATGTGTCCATTACATTTAAACTGAACGTAGTTTTAGTGTTCTGACCTTCATTTTTTTCATATTCTTGCTTTTTTTGATATTTTGATTTCAGCTGTGGGAGGGGAGAGAGGAAATCTCAATGTAAACAAACACAGCTCAGCTCTTCAACTATCCACGTGATTTAAGGATTCTTGCTTCTGATAGCTCTCCGAACACTTTTTTGATTTTGTTTTCGCTACTATTGGAAGTCTTTTACTGTTTTAGCGTTAGTTTCGTTACAGTTTTTACTGCTTTCGGTTTTATTTGCTCACTTTTCTTGTTATTTTGAAAATTCTCGACTCCTGATTATTATGGCGAGGATTATCTGGTAGGCATTTTCCTTCCCTTAATTTGAACAAAAAGGTAGAAAAAAGTCGCAGAAAGTGCATTGTTTGCTCACAAACCGTGATGAAAGAAAAGAAAAAACAAAAATTTTATACTTGCAAATCATGCAATGTCGGACATAGCGTTTCTCCGTGATTTGAGATTTTCCATACTCAATCTTCATTTTAAATTTTGTTATTTTTATCTTGTAAATAACCTTTGTATAATTTTTATTCATTTGCAAATATGTTGAAGTGTTTTGTCAATTAAAATTTTGGAAAAACTAGAATTGCACTGTCGAAAATTATTTCTCAGAGTAAGAAACTTTTTTATTTATATATTTTCATATAAATTGAAGAAAAATATTATTAAAGTCTAGTTTTAAGTTATAAGATAGATTATGTGATAATCTAAAATGCTACCAAAAATCACGGCGATAGGACTTTAACTTTATTATTTACGAATTTTTTTCTAAAGTTAGGCCTAGCGGAGAAAAACCCCCGTCCTGTAAGATCATTCCTTTCACTTCAGCTTCGTCCTGAGCGTGCGTCTTAAGCAAAGGCGCCCCGTCCTGAAAAGGTTAAGAAAAAGTACAAGGGATTTAGCTATGTTAGAAGTTTTTTTCTTCCTAAACTTAATTATAAATATATGAAAATGTTTACATTTTTTTATCTGTATTGTAGTTTTTTTGTCAGCATATCACAATATCACAGTTTATATTTATATATAACTCTGATATTGTATTCATTAATTTAATTACACTTTGTTTTCATTTGCATGCTTTTTGAATATGCTTAGAAATTCCCAATTTTGTTCTGTTTTGCATGGCTATTTGCATAAAGCTAATGTTTCTGATTTCAATGTATTCACAGTTTTGATAACAAAGTGTTGTTGCATTTACATGCTTCCCTTAAAATATTGTCTATCAAAATTGACTTGCACTTGTTTTTGCATAGAGCTTTTTGATTTCATCAGTTCATAATAAAATTTTGTTAAAATCATGTCTTGACTTCACAAAGATCAGGACATTTATATGGTATTTACCTTTAAGCAAATCTTATAAAAAATAATTTAGCATAGCACTCCCATTTTGTAGTGGGTCTTAAAATTCTTACTCTCAAGTCTGACAGTACTAGAAAAACATTAATATTTATAGAGCATTATAACTATTATAATATAAGTTGTAGTAATTAAGTAGAATTGGAAGTTTAAATTATAATTGTTTGTGAACATTATGAAAGCTATTTTTTTCAAAGCTTAGTTTTTTATTTTGAACTTATTGACTTGTTTCTTTTTACTTAGTTCTATGGTGTTATGTGTGCTGTATATGTCATATTTGCTCTAGCGTGGTTAATATTATCTGCAATTCAGTGGCGTGATTTACTAAGAATTCAATTTTGGATTGGAGCTGTTATACTTTTAGGTAAAATAAGTTGTCTTTTTCATGCAATAAGTGTCAAAATCTTGTTTAAACAATTAAATTATCAAGAACTCTTAATGAAATTTTAAGCAAGCTTTGAGCATGATAATAAAGCATGAATTTCAAGAAACTGACAAATGAATACTTTTTTAATAATTTTTAATTCTTAATTTTTTTAAACATTTTTTCTCACATTTCTTTTATGTTATAACTAATGTAAGTGTTGAAATATTTTTCTCTTAGAACTGAATAGTTAGCATTTAAGATTTTTGTTCAAAGTTCTCAATAATCTAATTTAAAGATTCACCTACAATAATATTATTATAAACTGGTTTAGTAGATTTTGATTACTTCACTTTTTACACATAAATCTAAATAAGATTTATGTGTAAAAAGTGAAGTAATCATCAAACAAGATCATCATATTGTGCAATCATGCAAGTGATTTTAATTGATTCTTTTTCTATTTGCTTTTGTTTTTTTTATATTGTAAAAAGTTCACTAAATATTAATATTTAAATATACTTTCCCTGTCTCCCTTGGTGGAAATTGCACATAATTTCAGTGAATCAGGATGAATTTTTTTATCAAAAAATAAATGCTGAAATAAATTATTTAATATGCCTGATGGAAAGTGTCTTTTCACTAACCAGTGGACTCTAAAAAAGTTATACAAAGATCGGCTTTTGTGTGGTTCAGAAAAAAAACACCTGTCCATCGTCTGCTTTGCAAGAAAGACTTCTGTATTTCAAATATAGTCGAATGCGCAATCAAATTCCATATGAAAGGAAAATAAATAAATAACATTTGTGTTTGTTAGAGCTGGCTGTATCCGCAAAAAAAATCTTCTCATTTATAAGATTTTTCACTAGTGCCTTCCTGTTGAAGATTATGAACCCAAAGCATGTTCTGAAATTTAGATTCATTTGTTTATTCAAAAGGAATTTTACAGTCTGAAATTCTATGGGCCTAAAGTTTTAAACAGTGGATTCAGCAATAGTTCTTGAGCTGAAAAGAGTTATTCACATATTGAAATGCTAAATAAATTAATAGATAAGAATCTATTGGAGATGTTTAGAAACTCTAAATTTATTCTTTATTTTATGCAATGTATAATCCTGTAATATAAAGAGCATTGATTATTTAAATTAACTTTTTCTATTAGTACATTGAAATATTAATTCATTGAAAGCTTCTGGAGTAATCCTTGAATATAATTCTAACTTAAATAAAAAAAATTCTCATTAATTTTTGCAATTATATATTTCTGTTATTTACTAATATAATTGAAAAATGTTGTATTTACTTAATTATATGCATATTTGCTTAGGTTTATAAATTTTTTAAAATAAAATAAAAAGTTACTTAACATGAATGTCGTTATTTTTGGAAATATTTTATTTGACTCGTGGAAAACTCCATATTGAACTTCTGGAATTTGATTTTTGGTAATCTGCATGAAAATGAATTATATTAGTGTGAGAGAATTACTTGTTTAGACAAAATGGAAAAATAATATTTTTTTTATAACAATAGGTATTAAAAAGTCTGATAAACGTTATTCTTTAAGTTCTACTACAAATGAATGATAGGTAGTCAATATTTTTTTTATTACCTATCATCCACATGTATATCTATGTTAGTTGTAAAATTTCCAAACCACCCACCAATTCAACAATATTTTTAATTTATAAAGTAAGGAATTAGCTTTACTTTTTAAAATTTTTGAAGCAGTTTTATATCAAGTTAAAACATTTAATAATTAAGGTTTTCTGAGTATTTTATGTTGTATTTTCGCAATGTTTGGTAATCACACCACAAATTTGGTGCATCAATAATGCTCAATAACAAGCAATGAGAACTATGTTGACTACCATTGATTTAAACCATCTAGTTTCTTTTTTGTAAATGCACTTCCCTAATTTATACTGAATTTTAATTCCAATATGTTATTTTTTACTGAGAACTTGTTACTCTTTAATTATTTTGTGCTTAATTAAATAAAAAAATGTTGCAGTGTAATGTATATTATTAAAGTTAATTCATTTATTCAACTTATCTGTGTTTAAAATAGAGGAACTTTCATATTATTTTTCTTGGTATTTTACTATTTATCTAGGTTTGATGGAGAAAGCTGTATTTTATGCTGAATATCAATCTATAAATTTTACTGGTCAGTCAGGTGAGTAATAGAATTACTTTTTTACTTGCTACGAATTTCTAGTAAATTTATTCATTATATTTACTTTTTAATGCGTTGGGGAAATTTATTGTTACATAAAACAGCATCTGAATTATCTTTAAAATAAGAATTTAAGTTCCATTACATTGATGATGTGAACTGTATAATACAGGGTTCTGCAATTCTTGGGACTTCTTAAAATCTTGAAATTTAATAATTTTTTTTCCTGAATCCTGGAAACTTCTGGAGTTTTGAATTTTTTAAAATATTGAATTATTCTTGGAAATTTTTATTCTTATCTTCAAAAGTCTGTTTTTTACTGGAAAAAATTATCAATTTTAAAATTATTTTTTGAAATTTCTATTGAATATACCAAAAAGAAAACTATTAATTCCTGTTCACCCACTTCACTACAAAATTTGTGAATTCCTGACTATGTACTTAAATAAATTATCTTTATGGATCATGCAACCTGCAACTTAATAATAATATAGAAATTCATTACTTTACAATTTTTTCTTATTGATTATTTTATCTTTTAAATATTTTATATGCACTTATATTTTATTTTTTTAGTTCAAGGGGCAATTTTATTTGCTGAAATATTGTCAGCAATGAAGAGGACATTGGCCAGAATGTTAATCATCATTGTGAGCTTAGGATTTGGCATAGTAAAGTGAGCAACAGTTAAAAAAAGTAGCAATTTTATATTGATTGAAATAAATATTAATTAATAATATTCATATTATTAATTAATATTCATTTCTTTTATAATCTCACATAATCTGTTTATTTTAATTTAAATTTATTATAGACCCAGGCTTGGTCCCACTCTTCATCGTATCATTGGTGTCGGTTTCGTATACTTCATTTTCAGCACAGTAGAAGGATGCCTACGTGTTCTAAAGGTTTGTACTATCCTCTTATTGAAAGAATACTATGCAAAATAAATGTTACTTTGCAGTAATCATTTTCAGAATAGAATTCTTGCATAATTAGAAATGAAAAAATTCTATGGATATATTCAGATGTCATATATTAGAGAGTATGGACTCTTTAATTTTGAGAAAAATTTCTCTTTATGGCACTTTTTGATAATATTTTTTAAAAACTGAAATTTTTATTGTTAAAAAGAATAAAATTGTTTCAGTATGAAACAGTGATTAAGTTTGAAAAAAGAGTTCCTTTTGAGAAAATTAAATATGTAATGAGAAAATTCATAATAAATTTTACTTTTTGTAGTAATTAGTTTTATTAACTTTGATATATTATTTTTAACTCTGTTGATGACTTTAATTAAAATACTAATATGCTGTATAAAAAAATTCTATTAAATTGGTTCAGAAGTTACAGCAGAATTGGTCATTCTGCTATAACTTCTGAACCAATTTAGTTTCTGAATTTCCAATTTAACTTCTGAACCAATCAGTTCCACTAGGGTCTAGAGTAACACTTGAAATGCATTGGGTAAACTTTTTCACTTGTAAACTGGTTATTTCATTATATACAAAGCTAATTAAGTTAAATTAATTTGCTCTTTCTCTTGTGAAAACATTTTGGTAGTATCATAGAGTTTTTTTAAACCAAAAATTGTATGAGACTGAGTGGCAACATTGCCTGTCTTTTTTACAATGTAGTTCTATAGTCAACAAAGCACGATTTCAGCATTAACATTGGAAACTCGGTTTTCACCTAGAGGAGCGTGGTATTCCTTGCTTATAAAAATGCTGTAGGTATTTTTGCACAAGCAAAAACTTCATACTCCTCGGATGCATTTACCTTCTTTAAGAAATTTTTCTAATATGTATCCTATTGTGAAGACAAATTAACAATCTGAGGTTCTGGTATCATCGTTATTGGATGCCCAATTAAAAAATGTCCTGATGTCAATCTTCTTCTTCTTCGAGTTGGGTTTGTATGTCATTGAGCACCTCTGCTTTTATCAGCATTTTGTACTGTTAACTCCAAACCCAATGTTTCTTAGTTCCATTTGCTCGGATCACCCACTTTATTAATAAAGTCTGATAACCCTTTAATGGAATCTAGGTGTAACTCTCTAGTATGGATGATGCCTAAAGAGGTTAATCTAGGGAGGGCAAGAGCCTCGCATTCATAAATGATATGCTTGGCCGTTTCCTCTTGCATATGACATTTCCTGCAGATAGGATCTTGCTGAAACAGTCCCATTTTATGGAGATGTTTTCTGAAATAGTAGTGCCCAGTTATGAAGCCTACGATTAAACGTATCTTCTGCCTAGAGCATCTTAGAATTTCATAGGAAATCCTCGCTGATGATCTACAGATCATACCTTTAGCGTGGGTTTGACCAGGAGATTTGAGCCAAGCTTCATACATCTTCCGTTTTTCCCATCTGAGAACATTGGTTTTTGCGGTCTTCAAATTGATCCCACAAAAAGGTTCTGGACCAATGGGAACAAAAGATGATCCTTGTTTAGCAAGCTCATCAGCCCTTTCATTGCCTTTGATACCTTTATGCCCTGGCACCCATACAAGGATCACCCTGTTTCTAGTTGCCAGTTCTGTAAGAAGGTTTCTACACTCCAGAATCATTTTAGATTTGATTTCGAAGGAATTAGGCGCTTTTAAAGCGGCTTGACTGTCACTGAAAATGAGAATCCGCTTATCGTAGTAGCCCTTCTTCATATTCAGTTGCAGACAGTGGATAATGGCCAAAACTTCTGCCTGGAAGACCGAAGCGTATCGCCCAAGACTTACAGACAAGCTGATTCTTGGTGACACGCCACAAACTCCCAGACCTGAGAGGCTGTTCTTCAGTGATCCATCTGTGTACCAGATTAGATCTCCTGTTTTAGTTTCAAACATGTTGTTATCCCATTCTTCTCTAGTAGGAAAAACTACATCAAATGTCTTGTCAAACATGTATGTTTTTTCCATGATGTCAGATGGCATCAGAAAAGTAGGGTCTTGAAATTTCCTGGTGATGCCCTTGTGCCCTTTGGCAACAGGCTTGTCATACCAGTGGTTTTGCAGCTTCATTCTGTATGCATTCAATCTTGCAATGCTGCATATGAAGATGTCCAAGGGAGTCAGATCCAACACAACCTCCAATGCTCTGGTTGGCATGATGGAGATTGCTCCTGTGATGCAGAGACAGGCTAGTCTTTGTAGACCCCTCAATCTGTCAATCACAGTCTTCTGTTCCACCTTATGCCACCAGATCACACAGGCATATGTGAAAATGGGCCTGACAAAAGCTGTGTACATCCATAGCATCAGTTTTGGATGTAAACCCCAGTTCTTACCAAGCATTCGCCTGCAAATCACAATGCTTTTCTTTGCTCGGTTGATCCTATCATCAATGTGCTTATTCCAGGTGAGTTTCTGGTCTAAATAAATGCCCAGATACTTCACCTCTGAAGCCACATTGATTTCAACATCAAAAAGTCTTGGTATGAAAAAACCTTTCCGTTTCTTTTTGCGTGTAAAAGGTACAAGGTAGGTTTTCTGAGGATTAACCATCAGGTCCCTATCCATGCACCATTGACCTACATAACTTAGAGCATCCTGCATGAGATGACAAGTTATGTCAAAATCTTTACCAAGGATAAGGATGACAATGTCATCAGCATATCCCTGCGTATAATAGCCCTTATCATTTAGATGTTTTATAAGGCTATTTACAACTAGGTTCCAAAGTAATGGTGACAGAACACCTCCTTGAGGACAACCTCTAGTAGTCTTCTTTTCAAATGATTCACCGAAGATGTTCATTTGTATATATCTATCCGAAATTAAGGCCTCAATCCAAGTACACAGGGTCTGATTAATCCCTGCCCCTCTAAGTGCATTGAGGATGGATGGATGGGAAGTATTATCAAAAGCACCCTGGATGTCGAGGAAAGTTGCCAAGGCAATATCCTTTTGATCCAAAGTGGCTTCAACCTTGGAAACTAGCTGATGTAGAGCAGTCTCTGTAGATTTGCCGGGTTGATAGGCAAATTGAAGAGCATGCAAGGGACTATTTCTACCCAAGTAATCTCTAATATGCCGATCAATGATTTTCTCCATAATTTTAAGAAAGAATGAAGAAAGACTGATTGGTCTGTATGACTTGGCCTGGTCATAAGTGTCCTTGCCAGGTTTTGGAATGAAGACAATCCTAGTCTTTTGACATATCTTTGGTATATATCCCAGGGCCAAACTAGTTCTATAAATTCTAGTTAGCATTGGTATTACAACCTTCTCTGCCTTCTGGATCATGATGGGCATTACTCCATCAGGTCCCGGGCATTTTAGAGGTTTAAAGGCAAAAATTGCCCATTTAACAATGTTGTAGTTTATGATATTTTTAGCGATGGTCCATTGATTGCTATTGACTCTTTGCAAAGAGCCAATGCAATGTTCCCCTTCGTTGCTATAAATATCTCTAGCTCCCGGGAAGTGGGTCCTGGTCATAATTTCCATAACCCCTTTTCCGGAAGCAGCAAAATTACCCTCCTCGTCTTTTAGGGTACCAACCAAAATAAGTTCATCCCTTTTAAGGAGTTTCTGGAGTCTAGCTCCTTCAGAAATAGAATCTATCTCGTCACAGAACTTCCTCCAGGAGTTAATTTTGCTTTTTCTAACAAGTTTGTTATAAATAGTGAGGGCCCTTTTATAGTTCTCCCATTCACCATTTTTCTTAGCTTTGTTAAAAGTTTTCTAACATTTGCTCTTTCGGCAGTTAGAGAGTCATTCCACCAAGGGCATTGGAGTTTAGCTCTTCTAGTGCGAATGGGGCAATTGTTATGATAAGAATCTAGAATACTTCTCTGTAGGAGATCTGCTGTAACTTCTAGATCGTAGTTGTCTCTAATAGGTCTGTTCCCGAGCTCAATCAACCCAGTCAGTTCTTCTTGGAATTTCTTCCAGTCCGTCCTAACTGGGTCTCTGAATTTGCGATCCAGACACACATTAGAGTGAATTTCAAAATGGATGTTTTGATGATCTGAACCAGAAGGTCTGTCATCTACTTTCCAGTATTTGATATTTTTACTAATCAGCGTTGTCGCTATAGTAATGTCAATTACTTCAGATCGATTGGAAGTAATAAAAGTTGGTTTGTTGCCCACATTTAGAATATCTAACCCATAGTTTAGAATAAATTCCAAAAGGTACTCACCTCTTTTATTTGTGTCCGTACTTCCCCAGGCAACATGATGAGCATTACAGTCTAGTCCTAGGACTACCTGTAAGTTGTTATTACTGCAAAAGTTCATGAGCTTGTGCAGAGAATGGTCAGGTGGAGCCTTCTCTTCATAAGGCAGGTATCCAGAGCCAAAAACAATTTCCCTGTCCCTACCCTCTATGTTGAGTCTGACTTTCACAGCTGTCAGGTCCCTAAGAATAAATTCAGAGAGGGGAAGAACCTCAATGTTTTTATGTAAGAGTATACAAGTTCTAGCGTTACCATTAGTACAGTAGATAAGCTTACCTTTAGTTCCTTTGAGACCACTGATTCTTCCCCTAACCAACCAGGGTTCTTGAATCAGGGCCAGGTGTATATCCCCAGCAAGAAACTTCTTACTGAGGTTAGTAGTACCACTTCTACTGTGGTGGAGGTTGGCTTGAACTACCTTCACCCCCATCAGCTGGAGCAGGTTTATCATGTACTTTAGCCTGCACATGGTGAAGTCCAATATGAAACCTATATCCCCTTACATGAAGTGTGGCAGCATCTAATTCAGGCACACTAAGAACGATGGTCCGCCCAGATGGGTCGTTCTTAATGTTAAGAACGTTCCACTCCAATGGAGTGACCCCACCGTTCTGAGCCTCGATTTTTCTCAGGAGCTCTTTAGGTTCCAGTTCATTACAGATTTTTGGCAGTTTTGCAATTATCTTGGTGGTTCTGACAAGTTTCCTTGCCTCACCCACCAAGAGTTTATGTTCTTGCCAAGGGCTTATATCATTGACATTCTGTTCCAGCCACTTTGAGCTCTCCAGATCTGCACAATTGATAATAAGAGCCCCGTTTTCAAGTTTACAGGATAGGAAGGTTGGGGCAAAGCCCTCCTCATTCCTTCCTATTTTCCTGGTTAACAAGAGTTCCAGGTCATAGGCCTGTTTCTCTGTTAACCGTTTTTTCGGATGACCTTCTAAGAGCACGGCCATCTTGATCGCCGTGAGAGCCGCCCTGTAAGTAAATCCCTCAGGTCCTTCTCTCTTGGCAGCCTTTCCGACCTTGCCCTGGTTCATCCGGTTGGCAGGACGCTTCTCGCCTTTGGTTGCCTTGGGTTTTTCAACCTAAGTCCCCTCAGCAATTTTGCGCTCCTTCACCAGCTTCTTTTTCTCTGCACCAGATATTCTCTTTTTAAGCTTGATTCTGGTCAGAGAGTCAGTCATGCTAGAGATAGCTTCCTGACTCTCACCAGAAGAAGATGGTTTGGAGGTCATTTCTACCTCCTGTGAAGGTTTCATTGCTACCCCTTCATTAGATTGTCTCTGAGTTCCCTTGTCTTTTTCAGAAAGGTCTGCTTCAGAAGTTTCTCCTGCAAAAGCAGAAATGTTTGTTATTTTCAATGTCTTTTCAGCCATATAATAACAGTTAATAAGCTCAGGTAATATGACAGTCCACCCAGCATTGCCTGAGTTACTGGGCAAGGCAATTTACTCTAGAAGTTCGCCAGGCAACTAGAGGCTCCGTTAAGACACCAATACCGCGGTGCCAATTAGCCCTAGGAACGGAACGCATAACACCAGGGTTTACGGGAGCTGGTTCGTGGTCTCTTATTCAATATTCAAGGCTATCCTGTCATTCCTACAGGACGTTCAGTTATCTACCAACTACTGACGCGCCTGGTGGCTAGCTCAAGCCCCAGAGGGGTACGCATACCCCCTGGTTCCAGGCCTGATGTCAATACTTAAACTCATTTACGTCTGACGACAAAGGTACTAAAGGTCATGAGTTTAAAATATCTTCTACCTGAATTTTTATTACTTTGAATTCTTCCAATGTTAATTTATTGTTACCTACAGTTTTTTGTAGGTGATGTTTAAAGGATTTAACACCCACCTCCCATAAACCACCAAAATTGGGACAACGGGGAGGAATAAATTTCCAATTGATTGATTCTGTGGAATAAAAATTTGCTAAATTTGAATATGGATTCTGAACTAAATTTTGTAAGTGCTTTAATTCTGTATGGGTACATTAAAAATTTGTAGCATTATCAGACATAATTGTAGCCACCTTACCCCTGCGGGAACAAAACTTCTTCAGAGCTGCAATGAAGGCCTCTGAAGTAAGATTGCTTACTGTTTCCATGTGAATTGCTTTGGTTGCTAAATAAATAAAAATCGCTGCATATATCTTATGAAAAATGCCCTTTTGTTGGTTATAAAATTTTATTAGAAAAAGTTCACAAAAATCAACTCCTGAATTTAGAAAAGGTGGATTTGGAGTTATATGTTTGGATGGAAGATTGCCCAGCTGATCTAATACTTCAGGTTTGTTTTTAAAACATATTAAGCCATCATGGATTATCTTACAAGCAATCCCCTTGACCATCAATGGGCCAATATTTTAAGTGGATTTTATGCAACAAACCATGTGCACCAATATGCAAATTTTTTATGGTAGTATTCAAATATTAATTTTGTTAATTTATGACTATACTTGGCAGAATTATCTGGTGTTTAGATGCAAAGGGTAAAGACGTATTTTTACCTTGCTTGATGAAGATACATTATGACCCTCCTTTAACGCAGCAATTACGGAAAAAACTCATAAGCCTGAATATTTCTTAGCATAAATTTTGTACTCTTCTCGATTTCCTTACTAGTTAGATGTGGGCTGCTAACATCCTTTCGTTGCAGCTTATTTATAAACCTGAAAATATAACTACAAATTCTGATTACTTTAAGAAAGTTATTAGAACGATTCCTTATGGGATCCACTAGGTCATTGAAATGTAAAGTTCGCAAGTTCTTTCAATTCATTTTCATAGTCATTGTCCATCAATATAGGAAGTCAATTGGTAACTCTGTATGGAAATCTTGGTGAAAGAAGTCCAGTGTGTTCCACCATAATTTATTCTCTAAAAGGTTTATGGCATTTGAACCTCTGGAGATGATATCTGCTGGGTTGTCTTTAGAAGTTACATGTTTTCAATCATAGCTCTTGCACAGCAACTGAATTTCTGCTATCCTGTTACTTACGAAAGTCTAACTTATGAGGCTGAGTATTGATCCAAGCTAGGACTATGGTTGAGTCTGTCCATAAAATGACCTTATCGATGAGTAAGCATAAGATGGGTTTGGTCCTTCTGACTAATCTAGGTAGCAACAGTGTGGTGCAAAGCTCCAGACGTGAAATGGTTACTGGCTTTAAAGGAGCTACTCTTGATTTACTGCAAAGAAAGCCTTGTTTGAAATTGTCCAAACTTAGTGCAACATCTTATGTACAGTGAAGCAGCATAATTTTCTGACTTGCATCTGCAAAGCAATGAATCTCTATTTTGACAGCATCTTCAGTAAGGTCATATCTGGGAATAGTAATTCTATTTACTTCTTCTAATTTTAGAAGAAATTCCTTCCACTTCTTAAGTTAGCTGGTGGCAATAAATCATTTCAATCTAAATTTTGTTGCATAGACCAGTGCTGGGCCAACTCTGGCCCGCGAAAGTATTTAATCCAGCTCTCCAGGGTTTATGATATGGATAGTACATGGCCCGCTACAATTATGTTTTGACGGTTGAGAAGTTTATAGTGGATTTTACTTAGTAGAAAAACAGATGCATAGCCTACAGAAGAAGTTAAACTAGCTGAGTAGTTCATGTGTTGCATAATACGAGTTGCAAAGCGTGGTTAAGTGAGAAGCGCAGTTGAGTGAATTCAGTCCCCACTCGCCAGCCATCACTGTGACATAGGTGAGCGTGTTTCTTTCTAGTGGTCTATTTTATCTCTTGTTCTTGCTTGTTCGCATAACGTTTTACATTCAGAAATTTTTGGAAAAAAATCCCTCTTTTAAGATAATGGAGTATAAAAAAAGAAAAGTCGACTCTGAGTGTCGTTTGTTTAAAGAAGAGTGGATTTGGAAATATTTTTATACAGAATACAATAGTAAACCAATATGTTTTATTTGTTATGAAACAGTGGCGATATTTAAAGATTTTAATCTTGCTCACCATTTCAACTCCAAACATTCAAAAACTAAACATGTTTTGATGAATGACGCAGAAAAAATATAAACGCGAAAATCTTATTAAAAACAACACCTGCTCAACGTAATATGTTTATAAAGCAAAAGACTGCTCAAAAAGCTTCTACACTAGCTGTATATGTTGTGGCTTATGAAATAGCTGAACATAACAAACCGTGCTCTGAAGGAGAATTTGTGAAAGATTATATGGTGAGTATGAACAAAATTTTATGTTGAGAAAAAAATTAAAGGATTTGAGTATGTCAGCTTATTGCGAATAACTGTCACAATGCGAACTGATGCCATTGCATCTAACTTGTCGGCTCAATTTAGGCAGCGTATAGAAAACTTTGAATATTTTGCAGTGACGATGGATGAAAGTACGGATAGAAGTGACACAGCAGAGTTATTAATCTTCATTAGAGGCGTTGATGACTAATTTAATATCACTGAAGAACTAGCTTGTCTGCAATCAATAAAAGGAAAAACGACAGTGCAAATAATTTATAACAAATTTTCCAAAGGCCTTCAAAATTTAAATGCGCCCATTTCAAAATTATGCATTATAACAACAGATGGGGCCCCAAATGTGGTTGGAAAAAACTCGGTATTTTCAGGTATTTTTCAGAACCAGAATCCTAATAGCAATGTTGTATTTTTACATTGTGTATAATTCATCAGAACATCCTTTGTAAAGCTGCAATAGGTATTACCCATGTACCTTAATGTGGTTTCAAAACTAATTAATAAATTTCGATGTCGGGCCTTGGTACATAGACAAATCCAAGAATTTCTGATAGAAGTCGATGCAGATTATTCTGATCTTCTTTACCACATGTAAGTAAGAAGGTAAAGATGTGGATATGCATTTGGACGTGTTTGGAATTTAAAAGAAGAAATACAAGATTTCTTAAAGAGTGAATTAGACAAATTGTCTGATTTCCAAATTTTTAAAGACAAAGATTGGTGAAGCGATTTTGCATTTTTTTTACCGATTTGCTCGAACACTATAACAAATTAAACAAAAAATTGGAAAGCAAGAACCAATTTATAGATGTGACTTTGGGTTGTGTGAAATCATTTAAAACTCAACTTTTCCTATTTTATAACTGCATGGCAAGGAATATTTAACTCACTTTCCGCATTCAAAATTAATGTCACCTGTGAGTGAGAATAAAAAGATTTCAGTCAGGTGTTGGAAAAACTTCACGCAGAATTTGAAAGTAGGTTTCAAGATTTTATGATTTTTTTATCAATCTAGGTTTCAAGATCAATCATCGCTAGATGTTTTCTCGATGCCATTTAATGTAGACCCAGAAAATATATCTCCAGAATTGCAGTTGGAAATTATTCAAATGCAGTGTAATACCCATTTAAAGCAATTTTTCTTGAATTATACAAAACTAGATTTTTATAAAACACTGTCGAAAGCTGAATTCCCAAAGATGATTGCTCACACCCAGAAAATTATGGTGATGTTTGTGTCATCTTATGTGTGCAAAGATTTTTCTCGACCATGAAATAAATTGGCTAAAAACTCAATCAGCAACCAGTTGACTGATGAAGACTTTTTCACACTGCTGAAAGTTGCTTCATCACACTTGGAACCTGCTTTTGACAATATTATGGAAAATCAAAAACAATTCCATGTGTCACACACATCTAACATGCCATGGCCTTTGAATAAAAGTTAAAATAAATATTATTTAAGAGTAATTTGTAATAATTAAAAAGTAATTTGTAAGATTTGTGTGTAATACTGTAATGTTCGTGCTTGTTCAGTCTTTAAAATTTCAAAATACAATTCACTGCTAATCAATGCATTGATTTCCTTTGATATATAAAATTCTGGATCTGCCAATTCAATAGAACTCAGAATTCTTATAGTTGAAATATATAAAAAAAAATAGTAGGAGTAATTAAATCCACAATACCACTACCACTTCTAAACAACGTGAAAATGTTTTATCAGCATTTGAAATTTCAGCATTTACTGCATATTTTCCTATTACCGATATGCCAGCTACTCCAGAAATATTTATTTTGTGTGGCTTTAATTTTATTCACAATTTGCTTGCTGTGCTTTCTGAAAGTAAACGAACAGAACTACCCGAGTCTAAATGGCACTTCATTTTCATCCTTTCTCCCTTTTTATTTTTTATATCAATGTAAGTAGTGTTTAGCAAAACAGATTTATTGCAAGCGTGAGTTAAGATTGTCATCGCCACTTGACTTCCACTTGGATCTCCCTCACACCGAACATCTGTGACCCTTGAAGAATCATCCATTTTTTTTGTTTCATTTTGTGACTGATGCAGAAATGCAACCACTTACTTGGCACTTAAATTTTGACCTACATTTATCGGAATAAGAATGAAGGCAGGTTTTGCATAAATTATTATGTTTATTAAAATCATTTCTATTATTAATACTCATATTTTGAAACATAATGCATTTAAATAGGGGATTTAAATTTTTACATAGGACACATGGTTTTGAATGAAAATTTTTTGTATGCGCTATAAAAGATTTCAGTTTGACATTATTTGTGTTTATTAGAGATTGAAGTAAGGTTAATGTTTTCTAGCATTGCACAATGCTTTTCTATAAATGTTATCAATGAAATAACTTGAGGTACTTCAGATGTTTTTAAAGAAAATTGGAATTATTTCCTGGTTTCTCTATTTAGTTTTTGAAGGATAATGTTTACTAATAAAATATCCGCTGATTTGTTTTGTTCATAATTTAAAACCTTTAATGCTCTTACATTTTTCTCGATGCAATCCACAAAAGAATGTAGTTCCTTTGCAGATTCATAATGAATCTTATCATAATTTAATATAGCTAAAATCTGAAAATCAACAATCAATCTTTGATTTTCAAATTGCTCTTAACGAACTTTAAATAAAGATTCAAAATTATCATCAGACAATTAATAATTAAGCTTCCGATTTCAAAGATGCTCGAAATTATATAATTGTTGAAAATCATTTTACTGAGTATTTTTAATTATTAAATTAGAGAACTGAGCTTTAAAACTTGCCCACTGAGTATATACTCCAGAGAAAACTGGAAACAATATTTCAGGTAAGCATATTTTAGTACAAATAGTACCTTGCTTTATTAGAATTATTTACAAAATTTAAAGTATCTTTGAATAAATCGAGCAAAATTTGTAAGCTTACCTATAATTTCTCAAGACGATCAACTGAAGCATAGATATCTATTTCCACTTCTGGAATTCCTTCTAAATCAATGATTTCATAATATTGCTCTCTGAATTCTTTGAGTCAGCTTTGGTATTGCTCAATTAAATTCAAGTTTCATTGTATTGGTAGCATTGTTATTTCCCTTTATTTTTGCAAAAAAGTTCTGAATTTTTTTAACAGCACTTTTGCACCTATTTAACTTTTCTATTAAGCTTGTAGTGTTCATTTTTTCTGGTTTCGATTTATCCATTTCTCATAGCTTGACTTTGGGTCGAGTATGGCCAAATGTTCTTTCAAGAACGTAAGTTTTCTTGCTTTGTTAGTGGACTGTATGTTTAAATTGAGTCAAGAAGTACCCGCCATTAATTATTTTGTTTTTAATATAGGAACATTAATAATTACCACTTTAGCCGGGTGACAGAGAAAGAAATTTTACATCCTGATTTGTCGAGGAACGTTTTTTCTTCTGTCATTTTACATATTTTCACTACACTGATACATTGGTGCTGTAATTAATATTCTTATACCGAACAGAAATTTTTGGGAATTCTTATACATAATTTAATTTTTTCATTCTTGAAATATATTAGTTTTTTTAAAATTTGACAAGTCACTTTTAATTTAAAAATCTTGTCTTAAAATTGCAGAATTTTAACATTTCACAATTATTTTTAAAATCAATGTTTAAAAATTTCCATAGACAGAAGGTATGAAATTCTATCCAAGCATTTGGTTAGGATCATTTATAATAATTAGATAATATTAATTAAAATAAGTTTTTACAATTTTCTCAAGTGCAGCATTCTTTCTTACCATGGAATGCCATTGCCATATTAGAATGTAAAATAGGATGCATATAAAAATTGCAAACTGCTGAAAATAAAAAGTTACCCAAAGTACAAAATAAATTAAATTCTTAAAAGGAGAAATGATTCACTTTGAACCCCTAAAGAAAATATTTTCTGCTTTTCTAAAATCTTTTAAGCAAAAAATTAAATTCATTATCTTTTTTGTTTAATTTATCACTGTCTACAAGAACAGGCAAAAATTTTCTTACAAGTTGATTTACAAAATGACACTTGTTTTTAGAGTAAGATGAATAACATAATGTTTATATTTTATTTCAGCTATATTTAATTTATTTTAAACACATTTTTCATTCATTTCCGCCTGCAACACATATAAACATAACACTGTACCACTAAAAAAATGTTCATTCATGTATTTAATTTATTCATAAATCTTGTAGTCATATTCAACATCATTTATATTTATGATGAGAATGAATGTGTTCTGAATTAATTGTAAAATCGAGACTGTTATTTAAAAGTTCATTATTACAGAAAGAAAAATCCACATAACATTGGAATAAAAAAAGCACATTTGTTTTCAATTTCCATCTAATTTTTGAAACTTTGTGTGATAGCAAATTTTAAAGCATAGTATTTAAAATGATATGATCACAATATTGCATAAAAATAACCTGTTGAGGATTATTAACAAGAAATACATTGCAATAATATTTCAAGGCAACCAAGATAAACATACTTAATTAAAGTGAATGAGTGTAAAATGAAATGCAGTTTATATTGAATAACAAAAAAGTCAAATTTTCTGTTATTAAAGCAAAATGAATTATGTTTTACTGACAACCGAAAGTTTTCATTGCTATATTTTTGATATTAAAAATTGAAGCTGTTCCTATAGAAATTATCTTATTTGGAGAAAGAGCTATCTTAATTAAACTTTTCTACAATAATGTGAAAATTGCTTCATCCTTGTGAGCATTTTGCCTCTTCCATAATATGTAGTAGTTAATTTCTAATAACATTTTCTATATTTTCAAACTGAAACAAATAGCTTAATAAGTGCAAGCTTTGTAAAGCGATTGAACACTTATTTTCAATTCCTTTTCTAAAGGACCTTCATGTATTACAATCGAAAAAACCTGAAAAACTTCTTCTATTATGTTACATTCACCAGGATTATACTTGCAAATTTTCACATTGAAAATATCCTCATCTCTAAGCTTCTATTGACCGAATGGTGAATACATTTGAGACTACAGACTCTTTAATGTCAAGTTCAAAAACTGGACATCTCTCAGCTGTTGCTAATTTTGAACAAACAATGCAATCTATATGTGTGATTATAGCATGTGAGGAATGGTGTAATCATTGAGATATTGAAGCAGGCATGTAGTAAGAATTAGTGGAACATTATACAATCTGCATTAAAATATGATGTCTTGCAATCATAATTATGACCAAGAATCAAAATCTCATTATTTTATTATTTACTGCAATTTTGCTTTTTGGTATTCAATAATGTATATACAACAGTGCTAATTTTTTGCGTTTTGTTATGACAATCAAACATATTTCTCATTGTCTGGGAGTGTGTACATAAATGTTGTGTATGAAGCACACAACTTCCTATATCCATTTGTTTTGATAAAATACAGTCTACCAAAATCATCCTAAAATATTTTGCTAATTTCACAAATGATTTTCTTATTAAGTCCATTTTGCTTAGAAAGTCAAAAATAAGTACTTAGAAAAAACGATTTGTGAATAGTGAATCATGTAGCATGTTTCAAAGTAATGCAGTTTCAGAATTCATGTTTCAAAACAATGCAATAATCTTTTTGCAAGATAGGGCAACATCACAAATAGCTCAACATATACAAAGTACACATCTTTGTCAAATAAATCATCATACACAAAAACTGATTAAAAATCGACAAACCAACTTACTTTTCAGTGGATGTGTGTAGAAAGAAACTCATTGTTTATCATTGGTTTCCGTGGTTCCTATCATTTCTTCACTTAACACCTTGTAACTTTTAACTATAGGGATTCTTCGAATCCAAGCTATCTTATGCCCAACAGTCATTATTGCACTTTTATTTATGAAAATGTGTTTACTATCATACAGAATATGTTGCTTAATGTTGTGAATGGGGTTCTGATTTTACTGTTGCAATGATTAATGATGCCCACTTTATTGAACACTTGTAGTTGATTAGTATCTTATAATCAATATACACTTGTAAATCTTCTTTTTATCAAATTAAGAAAAATCACAAGCAGCACTGTTTTGATTATTAACAGAAATATTATTCTACCTCTCTGATTTCATCCTAGAAAATTCATCTTTATAAAAATAGATGCATCTTTTTATATATATCTTTTTGTCTTAACGCTTTGTATTCTTTAGTTATGAAAACATTATAGTGAATCACGCCAGTTAAGCTAAGAAATTATGCATATATAATTTAGAAAATTTGTCCACACACTTTATTTCACACCTTCCAAAACTATAAGTACCTTCAATATTACCATTTTATAAATAAATATCACAAAAATATATGTAATAGTAAAAATATAATTTTTAACCAGAATAAGATTAAAATTTATATGAACATTTAGGTATCTTGACTAATTTTTTCTGAAAGTTACTTTTTTCAATGTAAAATTGTAGAACTATGAACCACATTTATGTATTGTGTACTTCCTACTAAATCTATTTTATCTTGCAGCCTAAAACAGATCCTGGTAATCAAGCTCTAATGGCTGGTGTTCCCCTTGCTGTTACTGATAGCATAATTTGCTGGTGGATATCCTTTTAATAAAAATTAAAATGATGAATAATTTATTTTTACTAGTATTTTTTGTCTGTTTGTAGTCTTGCATTTTGTTTTACATGTATACCTTTTCTGTAATTTACTGAAACAAATTTATCAGTCATTTACTAAAACATCTTCAGCTTTTAATTTTGATTTCGTGTTTTTTTCTTTTTTTCTTTTTTTTTCTGTATAGATTTCCAATTTTAATATAATTTCAGAGATACATTATGTATCATTGTTTTTGCTTTGCTTCTTTCTTGGCTTACATTATCTTTGTATTTATTTAAGAGCGTTTTATATAAAAATACAATAATTATATCAAAAACTGTATGTACATGTTTCTGTTTTTTTAGTTTATATCTTTTTGGAGAATATTGCTAATAAATTAATATGCACTAGACTATATAGCATAGAGATCAAGTAAAATTGTATGTAGTGCTGGATTATCTAAACTTCAATTTTAATGTTACTACATAATAAATAAACTTTTCTAAATCTTCGTTGAGATTGGATTCAAACTATAAAATTCTTCCATATATTTCTGCAGAAAGAAATTCATGTTATTGTGACAGTACTTTAAAAAATATCAAGTCTAGTTTTTTTTCCCCAATTAAATTGCTCACATTTTAAAAATTACTTTTATAATCATTCTTATTCAATTGTTGATCAGAAATTAAAAATAAATTAACTTTGTATGAATCTGACAAAGATTTTTAAAATTAAATATTTCTTTGAAGGAGAGCTTATTGTGTGAAAAGCATGCTACAGTATTTGAGCACATTTCGGATGAAGCAATAAATTCGTTATACTTTATTAATAAATGTATAAAGCAATCAAATTAACTAAACCGCAAAACTTATGAATTCCATGAACCTATTATATTTATAAATAATTGAATTAATACTCTTGTGTGCTTTCTGGAAACCTTTTCACAATAAACAATAAGTTTTGAGATTTAAACAAATTAATCAGATCATTCCACATATTATCATTAAATGATTTATATTTTTATCTTTAAAGCTATAATGACAGTAATTTTGAATAATGAGCTTACAAAGCACCAACTTCCTTGAAGATAGCATCTGCTTCGGATTTTAAAATCAGTTCGTAAACTAATTTTGACCTATGGAGGTAATGATAAAATGTTTTATATTATTCATATAATAATGCCTCTCAATCCGAAAATTTTGAACCATTTTAATAATTTTGATGTTAAAATTTGATGACTCCTAATATAAAAGTACTTTGCTGAATTTTTTATTGTTAATTTCCATAAATTTATTTTAAAAAAATGAATTTTGTAAATTTATTTAAGTCTTCATTATATTTTCAACTAATCAAATTAAATATTATTTAATAATATGTTGTGATTTGTTTACTTTATTAGATAAATAATAAAGCTTAATTGAAATGGAAATTTTAATCATAATTATTTTGTAAATATTTTGATTCATAAATTATTTTAGCTAAGAAGTTAAAATATTTTTATATTTTATATATGCCAAGCATACAGATATTAATAAACTGCAATATGTCAAACTTATTTAATGATTTTAAATGTCTCTTGTATTACAATTCTTAGAAGATTAACAATATTATCCATTTCACCTGTGCAAATTTTATAATTGATTCTTTCTTGACTACTTATATAAATCTTTAGCAGCTTAGTCCAAACAATCAGAACTTTGCGTTTAAGAAGAAATATTGTTAAGTTGCAGCTCTACAGACACTTTACGAACACTCTTTTATTCTCTGTTTTAGGTAAGTATGCAATGTAAGGATTTTGTTTTTTGGGTGGCTCTGAATAAGTTTCGAACTTTTAATCTTTTCACAATCATATTTTAAGGCTGTGCTTTATGTTGAAAATGTCTGAATCAGTTTCAGAAAATGGAATGAAAAGTTTGAATCAGTAATAGTTAAGGAAGGAATTTATAAGCTAAAAATAATGTTTTTATCGTAAATATAAAATCTTTATTTTTATGACAATCCAGACTTCTTTATCATATTTAGTAATATTTTTCCTATATCACAAAATCACTCATGCGTAGAGTAAAATTAATGAGTAAGTTTTGTCGTTAAGATATTGTAAAATTAATGAGTTGTTAACTCTATAATCTTTAAAAAACTAATATCATTCAAGAATTATATTTTTCATTATTAGAATTATATCATTCAAGATTTAACAAATACATCGATTTTTAAATTTCAAATAAAATGTATTTGATACTAATTTTACACTTAATTTGCCCCTTTTATGAAATATCTTAACGACATGTTTCTACCATTTAAGTGAAATACAGCAAGGTTATTATTGTAACTTACTTATTTTGTGAATTTATAAATTGATATTGTAGAAAATTTACCTTGATAATATTGATATATTATTCAATAATTGTATGAAAATAAGAATAAGTTTATATGTATATATATGTATCAGATTGTAATTTTATTCTAGTTTGTTTAATCTAGTTGTAATTTTATGCACAGTCATATTAAGAATAAATTTTTGAATGTTGATAATTTCTGTATTTTCAACAACTTCATTAATTATCCTTTAGATACCTATTTGTTCTTTTCTAAATTCCATGGATAATAATTTCAAACAATATGCTTTTAAACTTATATGCAATGTAATTTAGATCATAAATTTTATGTTGAAGGGAGGTTTTCTACATTTTTCTCCTAAATCTCTTCTAAATTTTGATATATATTTGTAAATTATCTGTGCAATCATTCATTGCCAATAGGAAAATAATAAATTATAGTCGAGCATTCATTTTCCATGTAGCGTAAAAGTTCATAGCAATAAATGAAAATATAACTATGCATAAATTGTAAAGGATCCTCTTGAAAAAGATTACATAGCTAAATCACAAAATAATTTTATTAAATTTTATTTTTATAAATAAATATAATATAATATGCTGCATCATTAATTTTACATTTTACTGTGTTCGTACAATAGGAAACCAAGTCAATTATCTTTGCAGTCTTTTTACAGATCTTTTCATACACTTTGCAATATCTTTTGCATGTCAGTGTTAACTGTCTAGATATTGCAATCCTGTAGCTTATATGAAATTAAACTTAAAATACTTTTTGACCATATACATTTAATGTGTGTTGAAAAGAAGACAATATATATGTTCTATTTTTTTAATGTGTGAGAAATTTATCTTTGTGTGTTAGCTGTTTTGTTTTAAAGTATCAACTAAGAAGTGATTGTTTTAAACTGATTCGAAAACCTGAACCATTTAAATGTCTTTTCCTGTAAAATAAAAATTGAATTCTTAAAAATGATTATTATACTTATGCTTTTACCATTTTTATCAAAAATTATCCCTGTTTTTCCTTTGTTTTATGGTCAAGTGAAAGTATTTGATAAAATGGCTCTGAAATGTGTTAAAATGAACTGACTTTTATAAATTTAATAAATTTTCTACATTGCATTTCCCTGATATATTAATATATGAGCTTATTTATTGTAGTGCTGGTTAACACATAATTATCAGTCCCACAATGGTTTTTCCCTATAATTTTTCAAAAGAATTTTTATCTGCTGAATACACTATTAAAAATAACTTTATTCTTTAATTTCTTTTTGATAGAAGAGGATACACATGATTCCTTTAATACAGCCATCACCAAACTAGTGGTCTATTAGAAAATTTCGCTAGTTCCCGAAAAAATGTGGAATATATTTACTTATCATGTTATGTTTTAAAATACATTGAAAAAATTCAAGTCATTATAATACTTGAATTTTTTCATGTTATAAAAACGCTACTTCATAGACTCATGCCGCAGTAAATAAGTCGTACTGGTGTAGCTGCATTGTTACATATTTTATCTTGTCTCATTTCACACTTTTCTAATGTTTCACCTTCCTGTATGTGCCACTTGTATGTCAATTCAAATATTTAAAAATAGGCTTATGGGTTTATTGAGTTGAACATGAAATATAGTACATTAGTTTTTCATTTTATTTATTTATTTTTGTAAATTGGTGTATTTTTAAGACAGGTATGATCTTAAATCTAACCATTAATATTTTCATTTATTTGATATTTACTAGGATAGTATTTATAATTTTATTAGTATTTTTTATATTTATTGGGCTCTTATTTCAAGTAAGTGGGAACATGCTTTACACTAGGAATGTATAATACTAAAGTTAGATATACTTAACTCCGTTTTTTTAATTGCTTTGTTTTTACCGTTTTTGTTAATTTTCTTTCTCTTATAATGGTTTTTTAATAAAGCTTTCATCATTTGGTTGCAATTAATAGTTTCATTTTGTTAACTAGGTACATTTTATGCGTTCTTGGATCACAATTTTTTATAAATATACTTAGCATTTAAAAATCCTATTAGTGGTTTGCAGGATTTAAATTATTAATTTACCAATCTGTGAGGTCAAAATGTTAGGTCACCACTGCTTTAATATGCACTTATGTGCTGAAATTTACATGAACAATCTGCTTTTTAAGTATATCTAGACAGTTTAGAATTGCTTAGAAAGGTTTTGCACACTATCATACACGAGTTATTTCCTAAGCGATGTTCAGTGTCTTTGATAACTTTTTGTTAATTTCTAATATTTATTATTTAAATTGACCTTTATACTTTCCCCCTTTTTGTATCAGATTTTCTTCGGGTCAGTGGTCTTATGGACCTTTTCTGACGAAGTCAGACTAAAGGAGGATAAGCTACAACAACAACATTATTTAAACTTGTATTCTACATGAAATTTTAATGATTCTGGGCCAAACTCTGTTTGAAAAAATGTAGTATTACCCTAGACTTCAGAATCAAATTTTATAATGTAATCTGAATACTATCAAAAATTTACATTTCATATTTCTGGAAAAAAATTTGCCAAGAAAAACAAAAAATGTAAACTTCCAGTTAACAAATAAAAAAATTATTCTTGAATTTATTATTATTATTATTTTTTTTTATTTTTATTTTATTTTATTATTATTATTTTTTTTTTGCATACTATTGAAACTAAGTGATTACATGATCCATATACATTTATTTGCATTTGCTTATTTTTCAGGTTCAGTTGCTTTTATGACTTGGTCAATACATGCCCATAAGCTTGTAAATTGTATTGAAGTAAGTACATATGCATTCATACCTGTAAAAAATTTTTAATATTACTAATTTGTTTCAAATTTTCATATTGCTTACCACTGGTTTGCCTTAAATGTATTAACATAATTAAAAATTTAATATAATTGTCATTTATAATTCGTACAACACACATGTGAATGTCTTATTATCTCTGTATAAATCAGAAATGGTTTGCATGTTTCACCAGATGAAATGGGTGAAGTAGAAACTAAATTATAAAATCTTTCCCGAATATATCTTTAGTTCAAAAAACAGATGTTCACTTTTTATTTTTAAGTAATTTGTTCTACTTGAATACATATGATTTCAAATTCTTCGCTTTTTAATGAGGATGCTAATAAATTTATAAACATAGACAGATACAAATAAATTAATTTTTTTTATCAAGGTTTAAATAGATAAATATTAGGATAAATTAAAATGAGTGTGAAATGAATTCAAACACAAAAACAATTATTACTCTAAATAAGATAGGACTGTTTATTTTCTGATTAACTTCTTATAAGATATTTTGTACATCTTGTAAACAAAGTCTGATTTTAGCCTGATTTTTCCATTGTTCATATTTAATGAGAAATATAATGTACAGGTGCAAATCATGTGGTTTTGAACTTAATTTCGTATTCTAAAATAACAAATGTCAGTTCCTCTTTATATCTTATTTCTTTAATAAATGGGAAAATACTTAAATTTGAAGAAAAACAATGTTCTATTTTTATAAAACCATATATTTTATTGGAGACAACGTGGTTAAATGAATTAAAGTAAATTTCTTATAGACAAAAGTACATGAACTAATTCTACATATATCACTCTCTTCTGATTTAGGAATCTTCTTTAAAAGGAAATTAGATTTTTCAGAATTAAAATTATTTTTGTCTGAAACTTGAGTTTCTGAATTTCTTTTTAATAATTTTACACTGTTTAGGAAATAATTGCCAAAATTCTATGTTTTAATTAACTGATAAAATTTCAACTAATTTCTGTAAGATTTGTACTTTCATAACCAAATATAATTATCTAAAAAAAAAGCGTATTTAAATTTGATTGATGTCATGTTCAGGAATTCAAATGATTCTGTGACAAATGAATTCATTGATACCTCTAGCCAGCTTCACTATATTCTCTTTGTAGAGATCACCATCAAATGGGTATTCTCTTATGTTCTGGGGAAATACCAGTACTGCTAGGGAATTTCTACATTTTACATATGTCCTTGTATTGTCTTACATTTATTATCATCTGCAGCAATTTTTTTGATGATAGTCAAAAATATATGTTGCTGGTAATATGAATGTTACATAAAATAAAAAAATACACAATGTAATTAAAATTATAATAAACTGTACAAAAAAACATTTATTATAAAAAAATCTGTTTAAATTTACCTCATCATAAAGTGTTATAAACTGAGATGAAATTAAGAGATTGATCAAGAACAATAATTCCAAGAAGCCAGTAAATTTTTTTGATTTTTATTTATTAATAATTTTTAAAACAAGGTTCGAAATATGTTTTTTAAAAATAAAATTTGTTAATAATTAAATAAAAAAATGAATATTTTTTAATTGGACATTGGATACGTCTTTTCTTTTATACCACACATGTTTATTTATTTATTTTTTTATCTTACTCTAACATATTTATTGCCATTTTTTATTTGCCTTCGCCATAGCTTTTAGTTTAAAATCTGCTGTATAACTTAAAAGTTTTTGTTTCCATGTGAGCATATACAAATTTGAAAATTTTCAGAATGAAGCAACTGAGGTCAAGATAAAATGCAAAATAATAGCAAAAATTTTTGCAACTGTAATATTTTTACATGTAACTGAATTCGTTCTTGAATGTAACTGTACAAAGCTGATTATAAATTAAATAAATCAGCCAAGTCATGGAACCATCTATTTTTTATTTTATGAAACATAAATGGCATATTTCTCAAATATTTATTGTAAACTTTTCTGATGGAGAAAGTTTATCAGATTATCTGTGGCAGCGCCTGGGGCCTGAGCAGCTACCAGGCACGTCGGCAGGTGGTGGATCGCTGAACATCCTGTAGGAATGGCAAAATAGCCTTGAATATTGTATTAGAGGCCGCGAACCAGCTTCCGTAAACCCTGGTGTTATGCGACCCGTGCCTAGGGATATTTGGCACCATGATGGTGTCTTAACAGAGCCTCTAGTTCCCTGGCGAACTCCTAGAGTTTTTTTGCCTTGCCCAATAACTCAGGAAATGCTGGGTGGACTGTTATATTACCTGAGCTTATTAATTGTTATCTTGTGGCTGAAAAGGCACAAGAAATAACAAACCTTTCTGCATTTGCAGGTGAAGCCTCTGAAGTAGACCTTGCTGAAAAAGACAATGGAACTCAGAGGCAATCTAGTGAAGGGGCAGCAATGAATCCTTCACAGGAGGTAGAAGTGACCTCCAAACCATATTCTTCTGGGGAAAGTCAGGAAGCTATTGTTAGCATGACTGACTCTCTGACCAGAATCATCTGTGGATCTTCAGCGAGGATTGCCTCTGAAATTCTAAGATGCTCTAGACAGAAGAAACGTTTAATCATAGGCTTCATAACTGGGCACTATTATTTCTGAAAACACCTCCATAAAATGGGACTGTTTCTGCAAGACCCTATCTGCAAGAAATGTCATGCAAGAGGAAACGGCCAAGCATATCATTTATGAATGGGAGGCCCTTGCCCTCCCTAGGTTAACTTCTTTAGGCATCATCCATACTAGAGAGTTACACCTAGACTCCATTGAGGGGACTCGGACTTTATTAATAAAGTGGGTGACACGAGCAACTGGAACTAGGAAACATTGGGTTTGGAGTTAACAGTACAAAATGCTGATAAAAGCAGAGGTGCCCAATGACATACAAACCCAACTCTAAGAAGAAGATCTGTGACAGCGTATAATATGAACAAAAAAATCTGAAACTGTTTTAACACATCATCCACGGATTATAAACTGGAAAATACTATATTTTGTAGATATGTGACAGTAATGAGTATTTTTATAGGCATATGTTTTTATTGGTGATTGTTCTTCTAAATATATCATTATAAATTTCTAAAATGTATTCTGTTGTGTCTAACCTAAAATCTTTATTTTGCGACTTTATTAAAGGACTGGAAGGAATTATGGGTTGATGAAGCATACTGGCATTTCTTGTTTTCAACTATTCTTTTTGTTATAATGATCCTGTGGCGACCAACTAATAATAACCAAAGGTAAGCTGTATTCAAATTAAATATAAATTATAAATTAATTATATTATGCTTGTTGTAACATTAACAATTACTGAACAACATGCTTTTTAATTAGAGATTATAAGATTATGACATTTAATTTTTCACAATAATATAAATATCTTTTACTATTTGCATGATTCTTGAAGATTTCCATTTATTACATAAATTAGTCTAACAAATTTTTTTCATTTTTTACATTAACAAAAATATTTTAAAAATTGCAGATTAGAGATATCTTTTATCTTACTAATTTTTATTTTCTGTAGTACAAATTTGTTTGTATTGTGCAATCCAAAATTCTGTCAAGTGAATGTTCCAAACAAGCTTTGGTTCTGTTTGTTAATTTGGTTAAACATTGCTTCAAATTTAAGAAATAAAACGTGTTCATAATTTCAAATCTTCACAATGAATGTCAGCATTTTTATTCACATTACTTATTAATTCATTAAAAAAAAATTCATGAAATGCCTTTGTATTGATAGTTGGGATGCAATTTTTTGTAAATACTTTAATTTAATGAAACTGTATTTTATGCAGTAATTTACATCTAACTTATGTTTAGATATTTAGTTGTTTCAAAAGTTTTGCCCGTGCATACTAAAATTTCATGCCTTTTGATCTAAATTAAATTTTTTATCTAAATTATTGATTAGTATTATACTCCATATTTTTACACTTGTCCTAATTCTATTAAAACAGCCATTCCATTTATGTAAATTCTCATTTGGAGGCATGGCTGTAGAATGACAAGTAAACCTAAGAAATAGTGTTTTTTCCAAAAAGTTAAATGTGACTCAAAGCAAGTACCCTGTCTATTGCCAACAAATCGTGGGAATTTATTTCAATTCTTCCTATTTTACAAGACTATTTATCAAAATATTGTACAGCTTTTTGATGAAATAATCACGAAAAATGTGTTAAATAAGAAAGATTTACATCTTTCTTTTTCAAGAACTGAGTATAAATTCTTGAGATGTTTGAGATTAGAGAATTGAATTTCTGTAATCATGTTGATATCTACAGGATTGTCTCCACATGGAAATCTACAGAGCTTTTTTATTCTTGATTTAATTTGTAAAGACATGTAGCTTGAATGTGAAGTTTTAGTGTGCATGATAAAAATATTCATTACCCACATAAATTTAATGAAAATTCAAATTTCATTTCCATTTGAAAGTAATTGTTATTTCTATAAGAATGTAATAAAGTGAGACAAATTGCACTAAATGTAGAAAAATCAGATGTAGAACAAACAGCAATAATCCTGGAAGAATAATTTAGCTAAATTTATACTTAAACTACATGGAAAAATGTGCCTTTCCTTTGTATAATTCGTGTTATTTTATTTTCGAAATAAATCTAAAGTTTGGCTATTTTTTTTATAAAAAAGTTTTTTTTTTGTATTCAATTCTGTAAAATTGTCACACCCAACCATTGAAATTCAATTGTGAAATTGTCCTTGACAGTTTGAAATAATCCATTGATTTTCTTACTTCTATGTTAATTTCCATCTAAATTTTCTTATAGATATGCATTTACTCCATTATTGGATGCTATGGATGAAGAAGAGGAGGAAAATCTTGTTGCAAATGATGCCTTTGGTATTTTTTGCTTAAACAAGCTCATTAAATAGTTACTTTTTAACCATTTTGATCATTTATTAATATCTTAAATCAAATTATTTATTATAGTTGGTATGAAAATGCGCTCAACTAGAAGTTCAAATAATTCTCCTAACTTAGATGAATCAAAAAATAACCAGGTAAAATTTTCATCCTCTTTACATGATATGTAATGTATTATTCCTACTATCCCATGAAATTGTTATTTGCATAATTATTATTTTAATTGTTATTTGTATAATTAGTTTTTAGCAATTGTTATTTGTATAATTAGTATGTTATAATAGTATTTGTTTATAAAAAAATCTCTTTTGTTTTGAAAGATCCCTTAAATTATTTATTTTTGTAACTAATTGCATTATATATTATTTCAAAGAATTTTTTCTTTGTAATTATGTTGTTGCATATGAAATGTCTGGTTTTCTTTACACTTGTATGTTTGTCTCCCTATTTCATTATGCTTTGATTTTGCACTGTCTATATATTCATATTTCAAATATATAGAAATATAAATTGCTAGGTTCATATTTCTATATATTTGAAAGTCAACAAGTTTTCAAATGCTTATTTTAATGAATACAATTTTTTTTAATGAGTAGTATATTATATTAATAAATAGTTATATAATAATTCAAATTTAAGCAGCACATTTATGCCAGGGACAAATTTGGAAGAATTCGCCAGAAAACTGACTCCAGTAAAATTTCAGTGAACAAGTAACATCACAAAATAGGCGTTTTGATAGAACTTTTAAGTTTTCCAGAAAGTTAGAAATATTTTGCAGGGCATTGGCGACAGAGCATTATTTACCTTTTTATTTTGTTTTTTATCCCTTCTAAATAATATTTGCGATTAACTTTTATCAATATTTTTATGATCCAGATTAATTGATGAAAATTCTTCGCAAAGGTTATTAAATTAAATTTTGAATATTAAATATTAACTTTTTATTAAATTAATTATTAATGATGATAAAATAATAAAGAAAATGTATTTATTTATGAAATTAAAAAGATCAAAGATATATGTGGGATTCAAAGGATAGAACTTATTTTGACAAATATAAAAAATGTTTTATTCTAGAAAATAAGTCATGTTTTACAAAACATTTGAAAAATCTGAGATTGATTATAATTTGTATCAATACTTAACATGGATATTTTTATGAGAAATAAATAGATTGAAATTCAAAATCTTATTTTTTTATATTTAAATATATCTTTAAATTAATTTAGATAAGATACACAGAAGAACATATTCTGCATTTGATACTTTATTTAATATTGTTGAAAACATTGATTCATCTGTTTAATATATATAACTGAAACATTTATTTTGCTATATACTTTATGTTGCTAAGGTTGCTTAGGTGTAATAGATTTTTAATTAAATAAATTCAATATTAAATTTGTAACCAAAATTGGAATTAAAGTAATATTTGTTAACAATTCATGTATATATTGCTGAGCCAAATTAAGTTTAAATATAAAGGTACAATTATGTAAACATTTGTAATTGAGGATTAAGCTCTTAGAAAGCATTTATTGAAATCAGTATGTATAACAACCATTTATTTTTGATTATACTGCTAACAGTATAGGATGGATATATATATATATATATATATATATATATATATATATATATATATATATATATATATATATATAATATTTATAGTTATAAAAAATTATCTCAAATATATTTATTGAAAAATATAATTATATTATATTCAAAACAATGATGTAATTCAATGAGTTTGATAAAATTTAGATTATGAAATATACCCTAGTTTTGTTAGATAATGATAATTTTCAATATTTAAAAAAAATCATTAAAAAATTTCATGAAATAGCATTTTAAATTTCAAGATAAATAATTTAATAAATATATTAGATGTCTCAATAAATAAACAGTCATAATTTCTCAAAACTGATATTGCCTCTCAGTCAAAATGTACATATATAATTCAATATGATGTAAATAGTTTAATTGGTTCAATTGAACAATGACGTCACATGACGACATCATTATTTCTTCTCCGTGAATTCAGGAAGAATTCTCCGAGCACAGTTTTCAGCAGAGATTTTTCCATTAGATTGCGCAATGCCTTATTCACCACTGAATTTGATTTGTTTAGTTGTTCATGATAATATGTTCTTATTAATGTACCCATTTATTACTGAAATAAAGTCAACCATTTAAACAATTACTTTTTTATTATCTATTGCACACCATATGACAGTGGTTTTTGAGTTTAGAGAAAATTCGGACAAACCTATGATCCTTCTATTCTTACTATACAAATATCTGCCTTTTCTACAAAGAATTGTACCATGAGACGTGATTTCCATATGGGTTTGTCATAGTATAATGATCTAAAGTACCATTTCACTTCAGCTTATCCTTCATTATCAGCTTATCCTATTAGTGATTTAATGAGAACTAACATTTCGAATGTACAACCAAAATATCCTGCTGCAATTTGCTTTAACTGTTGTCGCATAATACATAGGAATAATTTTTTGATAAAATTATAGTCATCTATACTAAAAAAGAGTTATCAAAATGCTCACAGTAAGTGAAAAATTTTTCCACTGTCACTTGATTTCACATTCAAAGTATCTTTCTAAAGAATATCTAGGACTCTAAATTGATAAACTTGATGTTCAATATATCTAAGGGCCTATGTGTAATGTTGGTAATCAAAATTACTTCTAAAATCTTGTAGATACTCAAGAAATATGGTAACTTGAAAAGAATAAAATTTGCATGTGTAATGCACGGTTAGATGCAAAAGCAGTTCTACATTTAAACATATGCATAATAACATTCAGAACTGTGTAATCCAACATTAAATAATAACTTATGCATTTCAGTATTTGCTATTTCTTTCTTTGTTTTTGGTATTACCTATTTGTTTGGCTTTCATTTCTTTTTTCAATGGCATTTGAGGGAAAATATAGTATACAGTCAGACGGATCTGTTTTGGGGAGCGACTGCAGAAGTGGTCCATTTCTTACATGTCAAACATTCGATCAGCTGCTTCTGATGTCACAATTAAAATGCAGATATAGTGTCATGGAAACCTAGTAATGTATGTTCTAGAGTTACATCTGCCATAGGCTGTTATCTGTATCATCAAGCTCAATGTTATTAGACAAGTTCAATCTGTCAACTTGTTTTAAGCATATGGTGCATGAAAGACATTTGTATTCCATATGACCATCAGTTGGTATGCCATTGATGTTGTTCCACAGAAGAGTTCGGTTGCAGTGGCTTTTGGTTAATATCTTTTGGACATTACAGCAATGTATTATTCACTGATGAGTCCCAATTTTGTATAAACAACAATTCACAATTGATATGGATCTCATGAATTCTAGAAACTTGACATTAAACTCACAGTATCGCTGTAAAACAATAATAGTCCTAATGGTGTCATAGTTTAGGCCGGGATATTAGTCAGTGAATCCTTTCCTCACAACTCAGTGACAGCAATTATTTAACGGAATGCAAGCTCGCGTTTTCGAACGAGTTCAACCTAATAGACTTAGTGACACTAATTATCCATCTGGATGCAATTCTCGACCAATATATTTGTTCATCCTTAGTGGCCATAACTCCTGATACCATGTTTATGGATGATAATGCCCTGGTACACAAAGCTTGCGTGTTCAACCAGTATTAGGAATGGGAAACAGTACCTCAAATAGAATGCCTAGCACTTCTGCACAACTTGAATCTAATAGAGTCAATATGTCTTTTTGCTCTGTGCAATCCTTTTTGAAACCACAATGATTTAAGAACGTGTATTTTTCTAGAATGAGCATAAATCATTTGAAGTGCTGTTGATAACCTGCTTGCAAGAGTGAATGATTGCTATCGAGCTAGTATCTCCAGAGGTAGAGGTGGTCGCTCAACCCACTGATGAATATATACAATTAAAAACATTTTGTGGCATAAGTTAGGGACATTATTGTTTGTATTGTGTATTTGGAAAATAATTGATGGTTTCTTTTGTTATTTTGTGGGTGCATGTGAGAAGATATTGGTATTCATTTCCAACTCATTCTTCAGTCTCATTTTCTTAATGTACAGTTAAAAAAAATCTCTAAACGATGTCTTAAATCCGAATTCTTGCAGCCCACTTTACCGACCAAATCTTCAAGAATTTCACATTATGCTTATATATTTTAACATTCTTTTTTTTTTAAATATTCTAATTCATCAAATATTTCTTGTAATACATGTTTAGTGTCTTTCGTGCTTTTAAAAAATCAGTTATTACAAAGTAATAAGAAACCATTTGGAGATATAAAAGAGGTATTTAAAGAGCTTTATCTAGATAATTTTTTCATTAACAAAAATTACTTATAGTTCTTGAAAAGATTTAACTTTATAAAAAATGAATTAAAAACTATGGGAAATTATTGCAAAAATCTATAAAGCTAGAATTTCCTGATTTATATTAACTAAAGTTATGCTTATACCTGGTTACTTCAAAGTTTCAAAAGTTATCTTTCTCATTGGAAATTTAAATTTGTAAGTAAACAAGTATTTTTTTAACAAATTATTTTGGTGTTTAAATACAGAAATAGAAATTTCTGTGTCTAAGAATGCTGACTAATCTTCAAAGTGAGTTAAGCACATTTTGATTTTAATAAAATTAATTCAACCTTATTTTGTCTAATTATAGTAAATATTGGATATATATTCATTTAAAATTGTGTAAAGCGTCTTTTAAAATTCTAATTTTTTGCTATTAATATACTAATAGTTGTGATCTTTTTCTTTTAGGATGAAGATTTAAAATGGGTTGAGGAAAACATACCACCATCACTAACAGATGTGTAAGCAAACTTTTATAGTCATATTATGAATTATTAAGTAAGAAGCTTAGTTAGAATTTTTGAAATATAAGATATAAATCATGAAGTTTGTTTGCAAGCTTGTAAATTCTGTTTTTTATGAAACTCGCATCAGTTATATGACAATCATTCAGTAAAATAGAATTAGTCATGAGATAGCATTTTACATATGTCATCTCTTAGTGTTTAATAATTTGCATTATTCTTTGGTACAAAAGGGGGTATATTGATTGTTTCATATCATTTATTTATAATTACTAAATTATTGGAGATTTCTTTTGTTTTTTCTTTACTGCACATCTTTTTTAATATACTTACTATTTACTACAGTTTTTTAAAAAATTAGTGAGTAAGGATATGTATCACTACTGTTAAAATGAACAATCAAAATCGTTTTATAAATTAATTGATTATAAATAGCTAAAATATCTTGAAAAATACATTTTATCCTTATTACAGATGATTAATTGATGGATAATAAGCAAATATATTTAATAATCCAAAGTGTAAAATGCTAACATAAATACATAGTCTAAAAACAACAGAATGAAACATACATACACTTGTCATTGCAAAGCAACTATAAGTGGTTCAAAGAACTTTTGTATGCCATATTTCATTCTTTAACAATCAAGTAATTATTATCATCTATAGAATGCCTATTTAAATCATAAAAATCAATAGTTTTATACTCTTTAACTGAGACTTGTTAAGTGTTATTTCATTATGTACTTAGTTATTCTTTAAAATGACAGATTTCACTTTAATAATATATATATATATATATATATATATATATATATATATATATATATATATATATATATATATATATATATATATATTAATTCTATTCATAATTTTGTCTAAGTGAAAATGAAAACCCAAAATAACCCATCATTCAGAGGTCATTGTTGGATAAAAATGACTGAAGATCTTCTGAATATTTTCTATATTCATGTTTTCATAAGTCATGCTCTTGTATGATTTAAAAAGGAGAACATTTGTAAAGAAATGAAGAATTAATTATTTCAATAATGAGTAGTATTTGATTATTTTTCATTTGTAAAAAGTAGCTTTTTAAAAATATAAATAAAATCAGTTACAAATTTTTTTTTTAGATTTCCTTTTTGGTTACGTATTATGAATTAACTTGTTAACATGCTATTTATATTTTTAAAAAATAATTTTTAATTTAAAATTTCAGGGAATACTAGATAACATTCAGGGAGACAATTTTAAATTTATTTGATTGGTAAAATTAAGCATATATATATATATATATATATATATATATATATATATAATATATATATATATATATATATATATATATATATATATATATGCTTACTTTTATCAATTATATTTATAATAGATAATGTATGTAGATACATGTGTAATATATATACATTATCCAGTAACATTCCAACATGCAATAGAATTAAGTTGAGCCTGACATAAAATCATTCACATGTGCTGTATTCTATTTCAACACAAGCCTCTCTACATTTGTGGTCACAAAGGACTTTCTGCAGATGTGTGGCACATTTTTTGGTCTAATGTTGTACTGTTTAACCTTTAAAATCTGAGCGTAGTAACTTAGACCACAAGAAAAATTCATACGAAGTGGGAAACGACAGTGGTAATATTAGTTACTTACTCTAAAATATTTTTCTATTGCTCTTCATACCAATGGTTGTCATCTTTTACAAATGTTATAAATAGTTTGCAGTTAGATTTGATACTTTGACTTAGTTTACAAAATACAATAGTAGTTAGCAAATAAGAGTATATACTTATTTCTTAGTATTAATTCTTCTTATTCTTAGTATTATTTGATCACTGATATATGATTTCTTATATTATCACTATATGGAATTTCCTTATCAGTTGCTTCTAAGGGAACATTGTTGCATAATTTCATTACATATCTTAGATGTCAGTGGTCCTTATTTGGTTCTTTCTACATCATTTTTACTTCCATTTCAAAATTACTTATTTTAGTAGTGGTATCTGAAATTTGCAGGAAGGATCTTAGAAAGTTGCAACCTCAGAAATTAAACTTTTTCATTTATTATACTTTTTTATTTTTATATCCATTACAGTAGTTAGAGTGTATACATTTTAATCGTTCAGAATCGCTTATAAGTTTTATATTTCCTGTAAATCATCATTCACAGTTAGTATAGCTGTGCTAATAATGGCTAAATGTTTAAGCTCTAGCCTTTGTCTCAACAATTTGTAAGTTAGGTTCCCACCTCAGACTTATATATTTGTTATGATTTGTAGTCCACTTTAAATTGTAGATTATCCCTCATGTGCAAAAAATTAGTGTTGATCAACAAATGAAACACATCATCACTGTTAACATAATTATACATCCTAGCAGTTTAAGGAAAATTCATGTGTTTTCTAAATATGAATTTATTAGAAAAAAATCATATCATCCTAAATTAGAGATACCTTTCTATAACACTAAACATTAATTGTACTTATCCTGTATTGTGTTTTTACACTTTCAATGTGTATGTATTTATAGTTTATTTTAAATTCCAGAATATCAATAGAATGCTAAAATAAATATAGAATTCTCTTTTTCTTGCATTTAGGATTTATTCACAAGTTTTTTATAAATAAAATTATTATTTAATAAATAAGGACATTCATCAAAGAATTAAGAATTTCAAGCCAAATAACGAATTATTACTACTTAGAATAAGTATATCATTTTTTAGTTAGAAAAAGATTTTATGTTTTTTTTTATTATTTTATTATAAATTTTGATTTTGTTTAATAGAAGTTATTTATTCATTCCTTTAAAAATTAAATTATAATTGATTGTTTTCGGCTATTATAAAGGGTTTAACACATTTTGATTTACTTCAAAGGCTTCAAATTTTCAACTCTAAAAAAAGTATATATATTTCTTCTCTTATTTTTATGTTTATTTTTTAGGGCTCTCCCAAGCTTATTAGATTCTGACGAGGTAACTATTTTCATTGTTTGATCTTTTAAATCATATTTGAATACATAAGAGTAAAATTACAAATTATTTCATGTTATTTTGTTTTTAGGAAATAATGACAGCAAAATTTGAAAGAAACAAAATGGAATAATCTAGGCCATATGTGAAAAATATTTCCTAAAGTTCTGTGAATTATGAGACCAAATATTTTTCAAAGACATGTTTCTTTTCAAAATATCTTGTATATAGTAACATCTGTTATTAATTTATTAGCTTCAATAAAAGGTGTAAATTTTTCAGTGATAAATTGCTGGTTATTTTAAAAAAAAAATTTTTTTTCTGGTTACAAATTTTTCAGTGTCAGAAAATGTCTCTTGCATATATATATATATATATATATATATATATATATATATATATATATATATATATATATATATATATATATATATATATATATATATATATATATATATTGTTCTCTGACTTTTTCAGTATTTTTAGAGATTTTTATTGCACATTTAATGTCAAAATTAATTTTTCTTAATATATTTTTAAGAATAAATATCCTTTAAATATAAAACATATAGTGATTATTTAGTAAATTATTAATATATTATTATAGTGTTAATTTTCTTTTCTAAATTTCACTCTCACTTCTGTAAATATCTTCATATTTAACCTTAATGTTTCATTATAAGATTAAAATTTAATTGTTATATATGTAAATATATATTTGTTTTGACTTTTAATAAATTTGTTAAAATATTATAAATTTTCTCATAATTTTTTTATTCAAATGCTAAATATTTAATTGTACAAGTTGAAATTTTCACCAAAAATAAATTATGTTTTTATGGATGTTAGATTGATGTTTTAAATGTTTCAAAATGTTGGAAATTATAAGATCACCTTGCATTCTTGGACTGATCTGCACTCTGTGGTATTTTTTTTTTCATATAGGGTCAAATTTGTTAGGTCTTACTATTTAAAATTGCTTTAAACATCCTTATCCAAGTGAAATTTGAGTCTGCAATCTGTTGCTCTGAAAGCCAAAGCACTGATGATTAAGGTGCATGTTTAGTGGTATAACTAGAGAGCAGTACCAGATTTACAAAAATAGTTCAACTTTCTACTAAGTATAAATGTTTTATCTTCAGATTATATTATGCCTCTGTAATGACAGAAGCTGCCTACATTAATATGTTATTTATTACCTTGTAACACTTTGATAAGATGAGCATGAAAGATGTAGGCCTAGAAAACTCAATGAATTAAGAATCAAGGGGAGGATGACAAAATATCTTGTCATGATTGAATGAAATATTTTTTTAATGTTTCATATCAACTTTCGATAAAAGTCTAGTTTCGATAAAGGATCTGCTCGATCTCTACTTTAACAGGATGTCAGTATCTGTGGCTCTATAGACTCTGTGCCAATGACCGTTTGAGCAGGATTTTAAAAGCTAAGCCATCAGCTTGACATAAAACTGACATTTATGTGTTGCAACAAGTTTTTTGTATTGTTGATTCCTACCTTAATGCAATGATGTACAGCATACATACTTCTAATAGATATTATCTTATGAAATTTATTAACCAATGTTTTTCTGGACAATTGTCATGTGGGATGGGTTATCTCTACGGTATTTGACATCAGTGAATTTCTAGAGCTTTTAACTATATTCTCTTTTCTAAAAATTATTGTGACTGCATTTTAAAAGCAATTTCCTCCTACTTAATACTTGTAAGGTTTCAAACTTTATTTAAAGGGTGTAAATTTTAAACAAAGTTTATAAATCTTAGTTCTTACATCACTTATTATATATATCTGAGATGTTGATGGATGACAGGTTTCCTACTAGCCTTGTTAATCCATATGAAGTACCTGGTGCACCTTGGCCTATTTCGGACATGGTACCAGAAAACCCAACCAACCAACAAGGTGAAGTTCTGGTTCAAATTAAAAGCAATTTAAAAGATTGTCACTTATATAATAGTATTAAAAGTGTATAATACTATAAATGAATGGTTCACCTGCCGAATAAATCAACTTAATTTTCTGAATTTTATTGAATTTTAATATCAAAGCACTCTTCCTTAATTGGCTCCTAATTGTATAAATAAAAAAAAACTGTGTTAATAGGTAATAACATTACTAAATTACTAATATCCATCCTATAATGGATTAAAATGAAAAAATGTCTAATCGATTGCTACAGATATATCTGAAGGTTCTTTTAATTTCATTGTCTCTGATAAGAACTATTATTGCACACATGAACCAAATAGGAATAATATAAATCTGTTACATTCAAATTGCCTCAGAAGCAACTTATAAAATTCAATTTAAGTATGTCTTTCTTTATGAAACAATTCTACCATTTTAATATTAGAAACACGTTTATGTTAATAATATATAAATATATATATATATATATATATATATATATATATATATATATATATATATATATATATATATATATATATCCGAATAAGGAAAATAATGAATTGGATAGTTTTTGGTACAACTAATTGGCAGAAAGCTTTGCTCTTGTATAAACAAAACAATTTCATATTTATTCAGATTCCTCATATGATGATAGCAATGAAAAATTCCAGTAAGTAATTTGGTTGGATTAAAAGCTATTATCATGCTGAATTGGACATTAAAGCCTAAACCATAAAACAATGAAACACTTAAGATACAAAAATAGAAATGAGCATTTAATACCAAAAATAATATTTGTAAATCTACCGTGTTGATATCATCAGCAATGCAATGTAAAATTATTTCAAGCTGCCATGAAGGCATTTTATTAGAGATCCAACATGAGCAAAATATTTTTAAGAGGTCTGTTAAAATTCCAAGAGCATGTTCTTTCGCATATTATTTTTGAAGAATCAAAAAAGAGTTTATATTTCAGTTTGGAAAAATTATTTTAAAGATACATATCACTGGTGTGTGAGTGATAGCTATCCAAATGTTCTAAAGAAAAAGTTTCATTATTGATTGATCATCATAATTGCCATGTTGCAGGAAATAACATCGATCATGCATGTTTTAAAACATAAGCTCATTTCCCACCTGCAAAAGTCATTACACAAAAGTATGTAGTGGCTGCCTCAGAAAACAACTGCAGTGAATAACTGATATATCATCCTACTGGTGAAAAGATTCCAAAGCCATTCAACAAGCACCATTGCTCAGAAACTACTGCAATGAGGTGACTTATTTTGATTTTTTCTATCATGACTCATTCACAAAGGTGATCCATTCACCCACCGCCTTAAACGCTGCATCCGTTTGAAAGTCGGCCATCTGTGCCAGTTTTTAGAGTGATGCTAGGAGCACAAAAACTGTACATGTCATCAATATACGTGCTCGTTAAATCTGTGGAATCGAAAGTCCTGTGGTCGGTCGTTGAGCAGTTACCATGGGTGCAGTGGTCTGGAGAAATTTACTCCCTCTTCAGATGAATGCCAAAATTGAGGGTGTAGATTGTCATGTGTCGGAGGATTTGAAGAGCAAAAGTCGTACTTTCACCTTCGTGGTGTTCTGATTAAAAGAAAGACGCTCCCAATTGACTTAAATTCGCATAGCCAAGACAGTGAGTTTGGCTTGTCCAAGTGTCATTAGTAACAACAACAACATGTCATCAATGCAATAGTTCTTGTGTGTGATAGTGGGGTTTCAGTATCATGAGGGATTCGCAACCCCAGTTAATTTGTAAGGAGATCAGGATAGTTTTATTTCATTAGCATCATGGTAAGAGAGCATGGTGTAGCCTGAAATCATTATTGTAAAGAAATACAACTGAACTGAGGGATTTGTTATAGTTGTGAGATACATATATATTAATTTATGTGAATGAATTTAAATTTATTGATTTTAAATTAGTCTCTAATTTTAAAATTGGTATTCAAAAACTGCACGTTTCTTAAGTCATATAAATAGCAGCTATTTTATTATATAAAATTTATAATTTTATGGTGATTTTCAAAGAGTTTAAATCTAAATTACTTAAATATTTTTTTTGTTAAAATTCCTAGATTTTCCTTAATTTTCTGAATAAAATTCCATCATAGCATTTAATGTATGTATATTTATTTATTACAATAAGCAATCAATATATATATATATATATATATATATATATATATATATATATATATATATATATATATATATATATATATATATATATATATAGTATATATATATATATATATATATATATATATATATATATATATATATATTGAAATATGTGACTTTATTAATTTATTCTTTGGATGGAAGCAGTAGCTCTACTCTTTACACTTGGTTACTTAGCCATAAATAATTCATGTATTTGTCACGCATTTTTAAAAAGGAAAATGTATCTTTTTGCTGTTAAAAATATTAATTTCTTAACAACTTTTTTGTTTAAAAACAATTTTATTTGCTTGATCAGTTTTTAGCGTAATTAAACTCCAAAATATTTCCGTACTTTTTTCTACTATATAAGATATGCACAAAGAGATATTAACATGATTGTTGAGACTATTTTTCTTAATTCTTTTGATTGTGAAATTTATTTTTCCATTAACTTGATGCCTTTGTCAGTTTTATTAATTATAGCAGAAGGCAAGGTGTGAGAGTTAGTGAGAGAGGCTTGCTGTATTAATAAGACAAATAAAAATATTTAAAGGGGGGTATATAAATTTCACTTTTTTATGCATCAACAGATAACAGGCACTGTTTAGAAATATGTTGTTTAAAAAGATCATATTGTACTTTCACATCAACTACTCTTACATTCCCTTTTCTTCCTGGTATACTGTAACTATTCTGCCCATATTCTATCTGTTTCGTTGCGGCAAATTAACTCCAGTTTTTCCAAATTGATTGTCTTGCCTTTTCAGTTCTTTCCCATCTGCTTAAATGGTCTTCATATCAGTTTAAATAAATAGGCTCAATTAGTGCTATAATAGATGGTCCAATAAGAAAATGAACTGCTATTAATGCACTAAGTTCAACAACTGAAGAATAGTTAAAGGATGTGAGTTTAGCATTTTTTCAACCTGTACCATAATTGAATACCATATACCTGTACCATAATAAGTAATTCTTCATAGATATGGTTAGCTTTGTTTACTACCCTTTTAGCATGATATTTGAAACTCTTCACTGACGCTTCCCATAAGCCCCCAAAATTAGGAGCATTTGGTGGAATGTGCTTCCACTCAATTCCTCTTTCTTCACTTGAATACTTGTTAAGCTTTCCTATGTCTCAAATAACCTATGCTATTTTTCGATTTCTTTATTTGTTCTAACAAAGTTAGAAGCATTGCCCAAATGATTAAGAAATATTTTTCTTTACCAGAAATAAATTATTTTACAAACGAAATCATTGGTTCTAATGTCAAATCCATTACAATTTCCAAATCAATGTCTTAGTAACTAGACAAACAAATATAAGTTTTATGCGATGATTCTTTTATTATTGACTTTAATTTCTAATATACCAGGTGTATGCATATCAAATGAGACGATTGCTAACAGATGTCACCACGCATATATACAAACATTACGAAACCATGACTCGTGATTTTTTTATAGTTTGACCTTTGATACTCAAGTTTAGTATATATTTGGACGAGTTTCAGCATTGTTTTTTTTACTGTGTTGAAATTGTCGAATTTTATGCCTTCCAACAGAGATTTGCGGACAGCATTAATTTTTTGTTACCATCTGAAGAAAAATGCTGCCGAATCGCATCAAATGTAGAAGCATAGGATGGCAATGCTCTGAGCCGTGCGCAGTACTAAGATGGTTTGAAAAGTTTCAAATGGTGATTCCGATGTGAGAAACAAGAAGCATGGCAGACCAGCAAAAAAAGATGCTGAACTGTAAGCATTACTCGGTGAAGAGGAGGGCCAAACGTAAGAGCATCTTGCAGAACAATTGAATATTGACCAGAGCACTGTTTCCCGTCGTCTCGAAGCAATAGGCAAGAAAATAAAGGTCGGCAGATAGGTTCCACACGAGCTAACGCACCGTCAACAGGAAAACCGAAAACTCATATGCGAAATGTTGCTTGCCCGCTTGAAGGCAAGTCATATCTTCATCGTATTGTAACTAGTGATGAAAAATGGTTTTATTTTGAGAATCTTAAGCGTAATTGATCATATGTTGACCCCGAACAGCCGTCCAAATCGACCGCAAGACCGAATCGCTTCGACCTCAGGACAATGCTGTGTATTTTCTGTGAGCAGGAGTGGCCAATCTATTATGAGCTTCTCAAATCCGGTGAAACCGTTAATACTAATCGCTACAAGCTACAATTACTTGATTTGAACGATGCTATACTCGAAAAACGCGAGCAATACAAGAAACGGCAGCACAAAGTGGTTTTCTTTGATGACAACGCATCTAGCCACCGTGCTAAACCGACCAAAGACATTGTTAAGGTTTTCTGCCTGGAGCTCTTAGTGGATGCGGCTTATTCTCCAGACTTGGCTGCTTTCGATTACCACCTATTTGCATCATTGGGACACGCATTGGCAGACCAAAGCTCCACTTCTTACGAAAACGTGAAATCTTGGCTAATGACTGACTGGTCTCAAAAGGCCGATATTTTTTTTTTTTTTTTTTTTGGTGTGGTATTTACAAATTGCCCGAAATATGGAGAAAATGTGTAGTTACTGATGGATATTATTTCAAATAAAGAAATATTAACAGTTTTCGCTAATTTATTGTGTCTTTTTTTAAAAAAATCGTCTCATTTCATTTGCATACACCTGGTAAAAGGGTGCACATCGATCGATTCCAACTGCATTAAAATAATAGTCTGTCTTAATTCGTTCGGCAAGCAGATCACCCATTAATTGCTCTATTAATTTAAGGTTAAAGTTTATTACATTTGTGTACTATGATTCTGCAAATATTTCTGCTATTTAGTACCCAGTATATTTTTGACGTATGCGATACAAGAGGACCTGAGCGCTAAAGTGTTAAGTATTTTTTTATGATTGTAATAATTAGAGGTTCACTCACATTTATGTGTAGAAAATAGCAGAATAAGATGCTTATTTTAGTAAGCTATATTTAAATATGTTAAGATAATTCCATATCTAAATAATTGTAATAATTGCTATTATAACAATCAACACAAATAACTTAAAAAAATTATTAAACAATTTTTTTCTTAAGTTTAAGTTAACATTGAGGGATTCTTAACTTCACAGTAACTATCTTCCTTATTTACAACAGGTATTTCATCAACTTTTATAATGGTTGATTGCAAAAAATCTATCTCTGGACCGTTTAAAGAATTACATTTTAAATTTTCAGTGTTAAGAACTACTCAGACACAATCCGCAGGATTTTCCTTGCCAGGCAATGATACCAAGAACAAGAATATCATAAATAGCCAAAATCTCATTTATTCTGTTTTAAACAAAGGCTTTCCACAACATTTGCCAGATCCCTTTATCCAGTACAAAACAACTTTTGAATCATACTAAAGGAATATTTTACTTCCTTGCGGAGTCAAAGTTTTAATATTTCTCGTTAAGCTAACGGCTATTAAAGCTCCAAAAGCACTAATCTACATGCTGTGACCTTTTCAAATGGAGCAACTCTTGTCTATCAATGTTATCAGATACACAGATATTTTGTCTTGTGTCTTTAGCCTCAGATAGACTGCAGCGCCGTGCTTTCTGGCTGATATCACAGAAGGCATGGATCTCGATGTTACCATCATATTTTCCAATAGTATTCAGAATCAGTTATAGAACTTGTATATTTTTCAGATGTGGTGTCTCAGAGCAGCAATGCAACCATAGTCTTTCAACCTCAGTTCATAAGGCATTGTTCCATGGTATCTTCAGTTTCCAACGAGTTTGCAGCAAACATTTTGCACGAATGGAGTCCAATGGGATCGAAGATTTTCCCAACAGTTTTTAGAATAGTTTGTTTAGTTAGTTCATCTGAGGAATTTATATTCGGAAAAATTTGTATGGCAAATGTGTCTGATTCAAAATTTTAGTCTATTTCCAGCACTTTTTTAGAGTCAGTTATGACATCATCTGAAGAAATTAACGGATGTAGATCAAAATTTTCTCTTTCAATGTTCAACTAGTTTTTTGTTGTTGGTTAACCATTTCTGAGTGATATTTTAGTATCGCCCATGATTTCTTTTGCTTGACGGAAGGAATCAAACTTCGTTAGTTTTCTCCGCCAATAATGAGATCATTTACGTAGAAACAGTTATTAAGTAAATGAACTGTCTCTGGTTCATTTACTCATAATTCAGTAAATTGCGAGATATATTTTATTGTAACAGAGAAAGTCAAAATGGACTTGTATTCAGTCCAAAAATTACACGTTTGAAACGATATATTTGGATGTTTCGTCTACGATCAGTCTTGATTTCCAAACCACAAGAAACGTTACTTCATCATTTTGGTCATCTGTAATAACTATTTGAAGAAATGCTTTTTCTATATATCAGCTAAGACATTGCAAAGAAAAAATGCTTTTTCTATATCAGCTAAGATATGGTAAAGAAGAAATTCTTTTTCTATATCAGCTAAGACGCCAGTTATCGATAGTCTGAACTTAATTAACAATGCATATAAATTCCAATTAAACTTAGGTCCTGTGTATAAACAGTAATTTAGAGATAATCTATTGTGTTCAGTTGTGAGCTTGTATCAAAAACTATTCTAGTTTTTGTAATCAAGCTTTCTACCTTTATTATAGCTGTGTGGGAGTAGGTAATAAATTGGTCCATCGTGAGAAGCACACTTTCTTTCGCAATCATTTCGCTGATATCTAATCGCGAGTAACTTTTAATAATTTTTTATATATTGTAAATGCAGTTCTGGCTTACTATTAAATTGAAAAAAGACGTTTAGCTACAGGATAGATGTTATGTAACGCTTTCCAATCTTTCCTTCCACGGAAATTTAGTTACGCGGCGATCATCTTCAAAAGTATTTTTGTAAATTTTTATTGCATTATCTTTATTACACGTGATTAGGGTCATTTTTTACTATCAAAATTCGGTATACAAAATATTGCTTGATATTATCTTCTATTGACTGGAATTCTTTAACTAAATGACAAATATTTTTGTTGCACGTGGTCGACTTTTATTTAATTTAGTAGTTACTATCCATCCAAATTTTGAGTAGATACTATGAAATTAACTCAATAAAGTAATTGAATAACGCTGCCACCATATCAGGAAATTTAATTTTGTAATTTTTATATTACAACTTATAACTTTTCTGAAAGAAAATTAATTCATGAATGCTATCTTTTTAGAAAGGCTCAGCTTTCTAGTATCCTCCGTTTCCATAATGTGGTCTTAGGCCAAAAAATTTCTTACCCCTGATTTACAGTAATGTCAAATTAGTCAAAAATTTTAAATCTTGTCATTTGAATGTGATGGTTTAAGCTCATAAAATGTATGCTTAATATGTATAAAAAACTTTAAGTAGAAAAGATGAAAGCAATTTGTATAATTGAAGAAAACTATCAAAATTTTTACATAAATTGAGGCGACTTCTTTGATACTAAAATCCGTTTATTTCTACTTTTAATTTAATTTGATTATTCAATAGTCATCATACTTTGATTCGATCAATGATGGCTATTGAATAATATATTTATTACATTATTTCAAATAAACGTATCCATACAAAATTGTACTAGTGGTTTTAAAAATTGAAAATACAATCCATCTGCATTCGTGCATTTTCAGTTCTTGAAGTTTTATTTTGTTAAAATTATTATTTATTAAAAATTATTAAGTAGAGAAGTGCATGAATATCGTTTGGGAGTTTCATTTAGAAAGAAAATTTGTATATAATTATATTAGAAAATCCAAAATGTTACAATAGTTATGAATTTTTTAATTAGAATTATTTTCATTACTTTTCAAATAAGTAAAATTTACAGCTTTTATAAAATTGTTATCTTTTATGGATTTTAATTACAGAAATTAAGAGCTCATAATTTTTAAACAATGCATTTCGAAACAACTTATTGAGACAGTAACTGATGATTAATTCAGAAACACACACACACAGTGTGAATGTTTAAATTTTAAATGAGACATTTTAAAATGTCGTCGGGTACTGGGTAGATCGATAGAAATTAAAATAGCGTGTCTATGTAGTGTTCTTGGGATCGATTATAAATTTACAAAATGGTACGAAAGTACTACAAAATAGTTATAAATAATGAAGTACATAAACTTAAATTCACATTTTTATTAATGTTTTGATCATATTAGTCAAATTGTTATCTTTACGTATTTTACATGTTCAATTTTTAATATAACTGTTGTATGTTGCATATAATAGAAAATAATGTGTAGGGTCTATTAAAAAAATAATTCTTTCAAAATAGAATACAGAAAAATGGTTAAGAATCTCCAGTCTAGAGAATAATTTCGCAATTATGTCAAATTCAAATTTGAATGTACAACATTCAAGTAAACCGTGAACCAATTGTAGATTTTCTAATTTTACTTAAAATAATAACAATTAAACAATAATAGAAATGTATATAACTAAAATATTGAGGGGAAGATCTGCTGATCTACATTCTCGTTACTGGTATGAGGCGGAATAAATCTTATGATTCACGAGAGCACTGCTCTTAGTTATCCAATTTTACCTTACAAGTCAATGCTATACAAGGAGTGGCTATATTATTCAATATCTGTACTCGTTTTGAGAAGAATAGTAAATATGAAAGAATAAATATAAAGCATTAATATACGTTTTCATTACAAAAGCCCATTAAGTTCTACTGTTAAACAAGTGAAAACATGCTCATTACAAATAAATTCTAATCTAATAACGAAATATACACACTAAATTAATGCATTAAAACAAAAACAGAACATAATTAAATATTTTTTGTGATAACCGAAGTAAACAAAAAACGTAAGAATTAAAACAAAAATTATTTCTAACTAAAATTTATTTGTAAAGGTGAAAAAATGAAATTCTGCAATTTAACCTATAAATTTATACGCTTTATGCCTTCTCAAAACGATGTTTTGCATCACGAAATGAAGTCTCGTGTATAGATTAGCTAGAAACAATTCAAATAAGGAGTATAATGCATGAAAACTATTTACAGTAACAAAGTTATTGCATTTGAAATCTGGGCTTTTTTCACCTTCGTTACAATGGATTTTCGACTGGTGGTCTATAAGAAGAAGGAAATCATTTGCTGAAGAAATAAAAACTACTTTTTCAAAAAAGTGAAAAAAAAATAGTAAATATCTTTTTTTAATTACACTGTCGGCATCTGGAAGGAAAGAGATTCGATGCTGTAATTTTTTTTATTATTCTCTGTAGTAATGCATATAGGATAATTTTAAAAAGTAGGAAAGAACTGCGCGTCTTTTTATGAAGCGAAAAAAGTTCCGGGGAGGAATGTTATATCGCCCTTAAAATAATTACATTAGTTAGTTAAAATAATTACTTATTCCGATTTATTTACATAATTTATGCGGTATAAGCAATTTTACAACGAGATGATATCAGAATTAATAATATTTTTAATTAATTACAAACGCTACAAACTTTTGAAATGAAACAGTTTTCATCTTCAGTTAGACATAGACCAACACCCTTATATAAATTTCATTCTATTCTGAGCAGCCGTTCTCAATTCAATACCAGATTAAAAAAATTCTGTGAACAAACAAATAAAGAATTTTATTTATATTAGTTTATCTTTTAAAATTTGAAATTAAGTTTGAAGAGCTTGGTAACATGAAATAAGTATTGACAGTTATAACATTAAACAAATATATATCCTTCACACAATGTAAATTGCTACACTAATAGGGAATATGAATAACAGAATCACATTTTTACTCAAACATATAATAGGAAGATGAAGTCTATAAATTTTCAGAAAATTTGGATTTCTAAATCCTGAGAAATCAGAATTTAGAAAATCCACCCATTGCACCAATAAAGACATTATATTCCTGGTCATTTATGTATAATAAATCCGACTATGTTATATATGGTGATAGGATAGTATGCTGCCTTATATTATTTTGCTTTACTGCCTTCTCAAACATAGAACTGAAATACGAATTCTTGCGTATATGAAATGTAATGGCTGTTGTTCTCAAAGTGCTAGAAATGCTAAAAATGAATTTATCGAAATTTGTTTCTAATAAAGCTATAGTTCATGTCCTCATTTTATGCCAGTATGACTATGTTGAATCTATATGACTATGTAGAATCTATCATTTCATGCTCATTAAAAGCGCATTCTTCACGGTATGAGCATCACCCCAGTGTTCAGGCTCATCCCTGATAACACTAAGACCGTTCTTGGGTTTGATGCAATATGTAACCCAAACGGGAATTGTTGTTATAATAACAGCTAAAAGCTTATAGTAGCAGCTAAAGGCTTATATATCGGTATTAAAGGTATAATCACTGCGCATTCTGCTATATACGAATCGCTCGTAGAAACACTAGCTTATAAACAATTTAATTTTTCGAACCAGGTAGGTTTCCCTTAACAGCAATTTAATTTTGAGCTATGACTGGGTGAATAACTTACTCTAACAAAAATTAATCAGATCAAGAGCTGCAACAGTGTAGGGAACAGTAATCTGCATGTTATTTTGGGCAAAGATTGGGCATTGTATCAATCATCAATATGAAGTATCTAGCTAGGATATGAAATATATGGTGAATAGACAGCTAGAAACTAATCTGAAAGTTTGCTGTAAATATTGCGATTGACATTTCTTTTATCAATCATTTTTATAAATCCTGTGAGTTATGCATATTTATTAATTTTTTATTATTTGCAAGTACAATTATCTATTACACTGCAAAAGCAATTTAAATACGAACGTATATATAAGAGAGTATATTCTCATTTCTTTCTCTCTCTATGCATATATAATTTGTATATATCTTTATATATGTAAATCAATATATCAAAATTTCATTCAGTTTCTATGAATGGTACAACAGCTAAAGGCTTATGCATCGGGATAGTTTTTTGATAACCATTTTATGTATATATACACTACTCAAAGCAATTAAAGGATATTGAGGTTGTGGGTTAATCTTGCACCAGGATAATTGCTTGGTTTTGGTACATTATTGACAGACGTAGTAGGCTAATGAAGATAAAAATGGTATTTATTTGCCCGAAAAAATTCATTTTTTTCCTCATTCATTCATTTTATTGATCATTTGGTTATGAAGGAAAAAAAATTTGTGCTCATGAAAAAACAAATAAAAATATTTAATTACAAGAAAAACGTTTTTAGTAGGGTGTATGGTTTCTCTGGATTGCTAGCAATGGTGAACACCTTTGAGTCATCGAGTCAATGAAGCTGTTAATGAAGGGATGGGATATTCTCTCCTACTTCTCCAGGAAAGCTCTTTCCAGTTCTTGGAGAGTTTGCAGAAGTAGTAGACCTTCATAGACTCGTCTGCCTAGAATGTCCCAAACGTTCTCTTTTGGGTTGATGACCGGAAAGCCTATTCCATTCCTATGATTCCTTCCACCAAAAGAAAACCATTCACCAAGTTAACACGATGAGGCCAGCTTTGTCGTTCATGAACATGAAATCATCTCCAATTTCTGCAGAGTAAGGAACTACAATAGGTCTGAGGATTTCATCCCAGTGTCGGTAAATGATCAGAGCTCCATTCCAAATGATATAGAAATCGGCGTACCCATCAGTAGAGTAGCATATACTATTACTCCTCAACCACCAAATCTGATACTTGCGTGTATGATACAGTATTATTCTAGTGTCATTTTCTCTCTAGATGAAAATGAGCCTTTTATCAGAATGAAGAGAAAAATGAGAATCGTCAGAGAAAATAATATTGCTCCATTAATTTCTCCTTCATTTCACATGCTCTGTTGCTCCTTCCCGGTGGGCGTAACGGTGCCTTGCTGTTAATGTGACACATACCATTGATCAGCGAGCATAAAGCCCTACAGCGTGAGGAGGTTTCGGACAATGTGTCGAAACTGGGGTACCAATAGCTGAATGAAGGATTGTTAAAGAAGAGTTGCATTCATATTTCGGTGTTTCCGAGCCTTTAAGTGTTAAATCTAGATCTTCAATGGGCGTTGCTGCAGGTCTATGACCTTGCCCTGATCTTTGACTTGCGTTTCCAGTTTCCAGAAAACTTTTCCAGATCTTGAAAATCATACTTTGTTAAAATCTAATACAAGGTTACCAACCTTTTTTTTCTTTTTGAGGCTCCCCAGACTATTAATAATGTTTTCATGCCCCAATTTATACTTTTTCAATAAACACAGAAAAAACGCACATTATGTACTTAAAAGTCTTTAATTTTAATTTTAATAAACAAGTTTTAAAAGTTTAAATTAAAATAATAAATGTTTTTTATCGAAAAAATAAAAGAAGGGGAAGTACTAATGAGACACTTGAGATTGCATGTTCTGTACTAGATGGTTGATTCTGGGCACTGCTTTTGCCAGAGCTATCCTCAGGTCGCTATCAACATCATCATCGCTGTTGAGTTTTAATTAAAACTGAAGCAGAAAATCTTGTCTCACACAAGTAAGTTGCAGAAAAAAAACTAATACTCGCAAAACAAGAGAGTCCAGTTACGAATTAACAGGCAATCTTTTGATCCAAAATTTCTCCAATGTCAAAAGATGGAAGTCATCTTTCATGGATCAATCAGCCATCATTTCTAGAAATTCTTCCTGAACTTCTTCTGGTAATTGTAACACATCGACAAGAAATGGATTTCTTGTCATGGATCAAATAGGTGACTCAGAATCGATATCTTGATAGTATCGGCCAAATTCATCTTCCAAAATTTGAAATGAGTTTTTATGTCAGCTATGACATTTACTTCCATTTTGTTATTTTTAATTGCTTCGAACTGCCGAGAAAAAGATATAACATTTTCAGAAGACAATTTTTGATTCCAAAGTTGAAGCTTTGCTATGAACCCCTGAATATAATTATAATTGCCTACTATAGTGCCGTTTCTGCCCTGAAGTTTCACGTTTAGCTCATTCAAGGCACCAAATATATCAGTTAAATAAGCCAACTTCCATTGAAATGTGTCATTTTTGAACATTGTGAGGAAATCATGTTTTTCTTTGAACTCAAGAAAAAGAACCTCTTCTTTCATTCAAACAGGCGAGCCAACATGTTGTACTTCTGTATGGAGCAGAAGAACTTTGTGATCAGAATCGAGATCCTCGCTAAGTAAAGTAAATAATCGACTGTTCAAAGCGCTGCTCTTGATGTGGTTTACTATCCTTATAGCCGAGTCCAAAGTCTGACGTAATTTTTGTGGCAATGTTTTGGAAGCTAAAGCTTGCCTATGAATAACACAATGTGTACTGACCACAGCGGGATTTTTTTCCTTGAGCTTTTTAGCTAAGCCCGATCGTACACCTATCATCAAAAGTGCGCCGTCTGTGCAAAGTCCAATGAGCTCATTCCAATCCAAATAATTTTTTTCAGCTAAATTTGATATTGAATTAAATAAATCTTCAGATGTAGTACCTGCTGTCAAAGATTGGTAGCATAAAATCTCTTATTCAATTATATCTCCACAGATGTAACGAACATAAACTATTAATTGTAATTAACGATGTCTGTGGATTCCTCGCACCTAATGGCAAAAAATGGCGATAATTTTACTCTGTTAATTATTTGTGATTTAATGTCTGCTGCAATGTTATCGATTCTACGCTTGACAGTGTTATACGAAAGAGAAATAGACTTCATTTTTTGCTCTGCGTCTTCTCCTAAAATTATGTGCGTGGCTTTTAGGACCCATGGTTTTATTAATTATTCACCAATGGTATGAGGTTTCTTTTGCTTTGCTATCATAAAAGCCATTTCAAATAGAGCTTTGAGATGCTGCGATACACCTGTGTGATAATTTCCTGATTTATCCAATCTCATCCACTTGAATGATTTTGCTTTAGAAGAAAAAACTATTTCGTCTTCAAAACCAGAGTAGAATGTTGTTGCTTCAAATGTGTGCCTTTCAAGGTGATTGCACCTCTCATGCTATCATTACTTAAAACATTCATACATATCTCACACTGAGGCAATTGTTACTCGTCTTTTTCTGTGAAATTAAATCCAAGCTTAATCGAATCTTCGGAGAACTTTCATTTTTTTCCGCTGCCATTTTGCACCTACAACAATAAAACATAATCATTCACAATGGCATGATTTACGCGTCTCGGTCTATCACCAATTTAGTAAATTAAATAAAAATGGTGACTGAAGTTTGTTAACGCAAACTTACCTTTTAACAGTGATATGCAAAATTTTACGCACTCAAACTGATTTTATAACAAAAATGTACAACGAAGCGTCAAATTTGTCACAAATATGCAGAAATGAATAATTTTTTCAGCTAAATTTGATACTGAATTAAATAAATCTTCAGATGTAGTACCTGCTGTCAAAGATTGGGAGTATAAAATCTCTTATTCAATGATATCTCCACTGATGTAATGAACACAGATACTCGTGCGCGTCCGGTACACAATTGTTTTCTAAGTGATGAATGTTAAGTGGAACGGGAGTGCGCGCGGGTTTCATGTTGTGACTTGTCGAAACTTGCATAAACTGCGATTGACAACGTCGGGTATTGAAACAGTGGTTGACAGAATAAGTAAATAAGTATAATATTTGATTTCATTAATTTTATACGTGGAAATTAACCTTTTCGCTACGGGCGGTGCATATATGCATTTCGTACGGACGAAAGTGAGGGCCGGGCAGTGCATATATGCATTTCGCACGGACGAAAGTGAGGGCCGGGCGGTGCATATATGCATTTTATGCTGGAACAAGTTTTAATAATCACTAGATGGCACTATGTGTCCATCACATTTAAACTGAACGTAGTTTTAGTGTTCTGACCTTCATTTTTTTCGTATTCCTGCTTTTTTTGGTATTTTGATTATTAGCTGTGGCTGGGGAGAGAGGAATTCGCAATGTAAAGAAACACAGCTCGGCTCTTCAACTTTCCACGTGATTTAAGCATTCTCGCTTCTGATAGCTCTCCGAACACTTTTTTTATATTGTTTTCGCTACTATGGGAGGTCTTTTAGGGGTTTTAGCGTCAGTTTCGTTACAGTTTTTACTGCTTTCGGTTTTGTTTTCCCACTTTTCTTGCTATTTCGAAAATTCTCGACTCCAGATTATTATGGCGAGGAAGCGTTATTTAACAGAGGACGAATATACACGTATGGTAAATAAACCATTCAGTGATATAGATGAAATGATGATTCATTTACTAAAGTGTTAGAAAATGATATTTCTAGCGATTCTGACACAGATGCAATGTCGGACTTAGCGTTTATCCGTGCTTTGAGATTTTTCATACTCAGTCTTCATTTTAAATTTTGTTATTTTTTCTTGTAAATAGCCCTTGTATAGTTTTTTTTAATTTGCAAATATGTTGAAGTGTTTCGTCAATTATAATTTTGGAAAAACTAGAATTGCACTGTTGAAAATTATTTATCAGAGTAAGCAACTTTTTTATATAGATGTTTTTATATAAATTGAAGGAAAAACATTTTTAAAGTCTAGTTTTAAGTTATAAGATAGATTTTGTGATAATCTAAAATGCTACCGAAAATCACGGCGATAGGACTTTAACTTTATTATTTACGAATTTTTTTCTAAAGTTAGGCTTAGCGGAGAAAAATCCCCGTCCTGTAAGATCATTCCTTTCACTTTAGCTTCGTCCTGAACGCGCGTCTTAAACAAAGACGCCCCGTCCTGAAAAGGTTAAACATGACATTGAAATGTTATTTCTTAATGCTGTTTGTTTATTTTTTGTTTTTCCTTGCTTGTTTGCCACCTTAGTGGTATATAAAAATAAAATACAAACGCTTTCCGCCTCCCTTGACATTTCTCTATGCCCCCTGGTTGGGAACTCCTGCTCTAATGGCTTCTGCTATTTCGAATAGTGTTAAACAACCTCTAACCGTCCAACAACTCTCCAAACTTCTGATTCAGTTAAATGACTTCGTTGAGACGTCGCACTCATCAAAACAACGCGCTTAGTGAATTTCAATTATTCTTTTCCGCCTTGTCTCACATTAAGTTAAAATACAAGTCTTATTTGCTACCGATAAAGTGTCGCTATCGACGTTGAACTCAAAATTCGTATACTGCGAAGTTTGAAAATAAGAAAAATTTGCTTTTGTGAGTCTTCTTCAATTTTATGAAAAAATTGCTAATACCCTCCTTTTATATAAGTTTTAAAACATCCTCTATTTATTTTGAGTAGTGTCTATGTCTATACATACAAGAATATTTGCATGTATATTGTATACTTTAATGTGCTAGATTTGACATGTAGTCTTAAGGGCGTGCTGCTGTTATCAGTTACGAATTAGTTTGTAAACTGCTACACTGTAGCTCTTCCATCAGTTACTGCAATGTGGAGTAGTCGTCGAATTTTGTCACCTAAACAATACAGTCCAAGACATTTGGTCCTGTCAAAGAGAATTTTACTAGAATTAACATATTCACAATACACCCTTGACACAATGGTAGCACGAAAACTGTACTACTTCCGAAACGGAGAAATCTATTCGTCGGTCCCCAAAGATTTTAACGCGATGGAATGCGGCTTGATCCGTACTGTTATCCATTTCTCTTTTGTCTATAATTAATAGCATGAGTAGCATTTCTTATCATATCAAAGTACTAATAACGTCATTTATAAATCACTTCTAGGTTCGTACATGTCTCAAAATTTTCACAACACTAGCTATTCCTAACTCAGTTGGTCTTCAGAAGCGCAACCTATAATTTTCATTTCTATAAAACAGTTTATCACAAATATGCTTCGAATATAATTAAATAAATAAAACATTTTTGAAGATGTTAGAAATTATTTCATAATAGCTTTAAAATTCCCTTATTAAAAAAAGGTATATTTCATCAGTTTTTCTGAACTTCACACTGTTTTAAAATATAGTTTATATAAACAAAATTCTTATTTTTTTGTATTTGCCGAATTTTTGATCGTGTTTGAATTGATAACGGCTATACAGAATGGAATGAAATTTATGTAAGGATAATGGTCTTTGGACAACTTATAAAATGTAAGCTCTATTTATAATTTCAAAATTATAGTAATAACATTTGTAAGTAGTCTTGGACATAACTCTGATTGGAGCCCACTATAAAGTTGTGATGTTCACCTTACACCGTGATATACACCGTTCCAGAACTCTGTTAGTTTCAAGAACCAATGCTTGTAGTTCCCTTCCTGCCTCGTTTAAAATTGCAATAAAACTGTTCGAAGGAGAGAAATTATGCGCACAATATCATATCTCTCTTACTGCATCACCATAGCTTACTTAAAAAATTAATGGTATTTACTTTTTTTCAATTTTTATTTATTTTTTATACAATGAAATTTTTTTGCTTTTCCATTACGCCGCAGATCACCAATGTTTTGGAATGGGATGAAAGGTATCCAACTTCAATATTTAATAACTTCGTAACTAAAGAGGTTTGGTGTGTTTATGTAGCCTCCAAAATTACGATTGACTAAGATAGAAAAAAGAGATTTTATTTACAACTTTAACAATAACAACATCCGTCGCGACAGCCGCGACCTTTTATCTATCGTGTGACTGAGAGGAGCGCATTTATACTTCTCTCTCCGCAGTCAGAAAAGCTGCCTTCGCGCATGCGCAGCCTCCAAGCTCACAGGAGAAAAGCTTGTACTGCCACAGCTTGTACTGCCATCTTGTGAGGCTTAAAAGTATTATTTATATTGCTTACCACAATAGTATCCCCCCAGTGAGGGACGAACGATAACATAAAAAATAAATGTACAAACAATAGGTAACATTAGAAAAAAATTTTTGTTAGACGTATGTGCTAGTCTATTTCAGTTATGAGTCTTTTAGGAAATCGAACTCTCCGACCAGATTTTCCTACACTGGACTGTTCCTTTGGGTGTGACACTAATACAGTTGAGTCAGAATTTGGCACAGTCATAATGAAGGCTGGTTTGACTCTGTCTAGAGAAACACAACGTTTCTTACCATTGACATCAATGGTGATTGTTTTCTGATCCCTTTGAAAAACCTCGTGAGGACCAGTATATGGTTGAGAAAGTGGTGGTGTCACTTTATCCACCCTAAGAAACACATGTGTACAGGAGTTTAGTTCTGGGTGTACAAATATCCTGGATTTTGTATGTGCAGATGTGGAACATGGTTTGATGCTGTTCATCTTACTCCTCAGTTCTCGCACAAAGTCGTTTGCAGAAGGATGTTGTGATGGAGTATCTGTACACAGATCAGCCGGTAATCTCAATGAAGTACCATACACCAGTTCGGCACTGGAAGAGTTGATGTCAGGCTTGACTGCTGATCTGATTCCCAAGAGGACATGAGGCAAGGTTTCAGTCCATCTGGTATGAGCATGGGCCATAAGTGCACTTTTCAGTACTCGGTGGAAACGTTCTACCAAACCGTTGGATTGAGGGTGAAATGATGTGGTTCGAATCCTGTTGGTGCCCAATAAATTGGACATTTCCCTGAACAAGGAAGACTCAAATTGGCGTCCCTGATCAGTAGTTATCGTAGAAGGACATCCAAACCGTGAAATCCAACCGCTGAACAAGGCTCGACAAACGGTTTCAGCAGTGATGTCTCGAAGAGGTATCACTTCAGGCCATCTGGTGAATCTGTCGATGATTGTTAGACAGTAGGTTTTACCTTCTGATGGAGGCCAAGGACCCAATAGGTCGACATGAATGTGTGCGAACCTTGCATCTGGCACTGTGAACGTTCCAAGAGGAGTTTTGTTATGTCTGTTAATTTTAGATCTTTGGCACGAATTGCAACTCCTGACCCAAGATTTGAGGTGCTTCCTCATAGCAGGCCACACATATCTTGCAGTTATCAGTTGTGTTGTGGCTGTTATTCCTGAGTGGGACAGAGAATGGAAATGTTCGAACACAATTCTGCGGAAACTTTCTGGAACGAAAGGTCTTGGTGTGCCTGTTGACACATCACAGATTAGTTCTGTAGATGTTAGAGGACAAGGCATTCTTTTCAATTCCAGAGAAGTGGTGTTATTTTGCATTAATTCTTTCAGTTCGGTGTCGCTATGCTGTGCTGTTGCCAAGGCACTGAAGTCTAGGAAAGATGATGCTGAAATTTTGCAGGTTTCAACTCTTGAAAGAGTATCAGCCACTGTATTTTTGAATCCGCTGATATGGCGGATATCTGTGCTGAACTGAGATATGAAATCCAGATGTCGCCATTGACGTGGGCTGCACTTGTCAGGGTTTTGCTTGAAGGCATAAATGAGTGGCTTTTGGTCAGTGTAAATACTGAACACTCGACCTTCAAGCATGTGTCTGAACTTCTTCACAGCGGTATACATTGCCAACAACTCCCTATCATAAGTTGAGAACTTTTGTTGGCTTTTCGTTAGCTTCACTGAAAAAAAGCAATTGGTTCCCAATTGTGTTCGTTCAGCTGCATTAGAGAACCTCCAACCGCAAAATCACTTGCGTCGACGAACACACTCAGCTTAGCGCCTGGAATTGGGTGTCGAATCAAAGTTGCATTGGCTAGAGCGTTCTTTGCCTGTTGGAATGCTTCTCCTGCCACCTCAGACCATTGTATTTTCTCTGTATCGTTTTTCCCACCTTTCCTGCCTTTTCTGTTATTTTTAATCCCTTCTAAAAATTTCGTTAGGGGTGATAAAATATGGGCTGCTTTCGGAATAAAACGTCTGTAAAAATTGAACAGACCAAGAAAACGCCTTAATTGAGTTAAAGTTTCTGGTTGGGGAAAATTTAGTATGCAATTTACTTTTTCTGTTAAGGGTTCAAGACCAGCTTCAGATACTTTGAAACCTAGAAAGTTTACTGACGATTTACCAAATATACATTTAGAGGGTTTTAAGCTGAGACCATAAGTCTGTAATCTACCAAATAATGTTTTAAGGTGTTCGATGTGATCTTCAGGTGATTTTGATGCCACTAAGATGTCATCCACGAATGCAAAGACAAATGGCAGATCCCGAGTGACCTCATCAATGAACCTTTGAAAGGTTGCAGCAGCATTGCAGAGGCCAAATTGCATGCGTGTGCTCTCGAATAATCCGAAAGGTGTTATTATTGCACTTTTGTGAATATCAGCCGGATTTATGGGAATCTGGTGATAGGCTTTTACTAGGTCTATATGTGAAAATATTTTTGTGCCATGTAAATTTGATGTGAAATCCAAAATATTTGGCACGCCATAATTATCCTTGATGGTTTGAGAATTTAGTGCTCGATAGTCACCAACCGGTCTCCATTCAGTGGTATCCTTCTTTGGGACCATGTGCAATGGTGATGCATAATTGCTTTTAGAGGGGCGCATATGTCCTAATTGAATCATGGTTTGAAATTCCTCCTTAGCAATACGCAAGCGGTCAGGTGCAAGTCTACGAGCTTTGGCCGTTACTGGCGGACCAATCGTGTTAATAAAATGAACCACTGAATGTTTTATGTCCTGATCTGGACGCGGCGGTCTTGTAATTTCAGCGAATTCTTGCAATAACTTATGATAAACACTATCACCTGATACAGATTTTACAGAGTGAACATTGCTGTTGCGTAATATACCGTCAGCATTTACATTGGTAGTTGCATCATGTAGCTTACGTTGCGATAAATTTGGTACTAAATTAAAATTAAAAAGAAAATCTGCACCGATTATGGGAGTGGTTACATTTCCCACTAAGAATGTCCACTGAAATGTTCTTCTAAGACCAAGGTCTAAGGAAAGAGTTTGAGTGGTGTAAACTTGGATGGGAGAAGTATTGGCTGCGGTAAGTGTCATGTGCAATGTATTCCTACGTTGTATTTTTGAGGCTGGAATAATGGAAACATCCGACCCTGTGTCTATTAAAAAGCTTACATTTGACCTTTTGTCGCGCACGAAAAGGCGACGAGAATTTCGCGGCAAGGCGGTAGTCGCCATTACGCCTGGCCTGTCTCGTTTTTTGCAAACTTACATGGCGGCGAACATTTTCGAGCTGCTTCGCCGAATTTATAGTGGTACCAACACTGGTCATATTTCCTTGTATTCGAGCGGCTACGTTTCCTGAATGAGTGGTTACGCTCATGGCTACGACTTCTGCCTCGAGAAATCTGGTCTACACGCAAGCTTAGTTTTTTAATTTCATCTAGTATACGGTTTTCAAGGGAATGGTCTGAGGAAACAGAGCAAGCACTTACCGGCACTGGTGTTACATCCATGATACGATCTGCCACTTCAGCTGCTTTTTCCAGGGTCAACGGGCTTACGGCTGCGAGGATAGATTGTACGGACGTTGGTAGTTGGTGCTGAAAAAGTTCCAAAAGCAATTCGTCCGACACATTATGCGATGCCGCACGTCGTTGCATTCCGCGCAACAGTTCACTCGGTCGTCGATCACCTAGTTCCTCTCCGGCGAGCAATTTTCGGATTTCCTGCTGTGATGACTCACCGCTGCGCTTTATCAGTTCCAATTTCGCCGTCTCGTAGGGATGTGTGGCGTCAGGTTGAATTATCACGTCTCGAATTATGGTAGCTGTTTCCGGCGGTAAGTGTGCTATGATGTAGTTGAACTTTGTTTTGCTATCCGTCACCGGTTTGGGGCATCCAAGTTCAAATGTGCTTTCGCACATGGTAAACCACAGAGCAGGGTCTGAAAAGTTATATGCCGGAATCTTCACGGCTGTGACCTCCGACATGATGTCCGTACAGGTAGGTTCGTCACTTGTTGATGTTGAAAAAGCGAAAATAAGTTCCGAACTGGAAAATAACTGGTCATAAAAGTTCTAAACGTAGTAATTAGTCCGGGTCGCCATTTTGGTGTGTTGGTGTAGCCTCCAAAATTACGATTGACTAAGATAGAAAAAAGAGATTTTATTTACAACTTTAACAATAACAACATCCGTCGCGACAGCCGCGACCTTTTAGCTATCGTGTGACTGAGAGGAGCGCATTTATACTTCTCTCTCCGCAGTCAGAAAAGCTGCCTTCGCGCATGCGCAGCCTCCAAGCTCACAGGAGAAAAGCTTGTACTGCCACAGCTTGTACTGCCATCTTGTGAGGCTTAAAAGTATTATTTATATTGCTTACCACAAGGAAAATTCAAGGATTTCACATTTCATTTAATTTGTGTTTAGCTAATTTATTCGTGAGATCTCCTTCATCATTGGAACAAAAGAGCGTTTTGAACAAAGTCATAGTAAATATCATTGTTTTTCCAAATCATTATTTTTCTCGAAATTTGAATGAATGTTTTCCATTGGAAGGCATGGCTCGCCAAAGCTGATGAGCTTGGTCCTCTATCTGCTTTTAATGCAAAAAAGTGTATTCCTTAAAACAATTCATTTTAAAACACGCATTTCTTTTGATTAAAAAATGTTGATGTTATATAAACCGCAAACATTTATTATTCGTGAAAGTAAATAATCTGCTTTTATTTTAACACAAATAATATGCTTTATCTATAAACATTTCGGGGATATTCTGTTAACTTTTTTATTAAAAATAAACACATGGCATAATAACATTTGAAATAATGTTCTACATCTTTATAAAAGAGCTTTTTTTACTATATAATTAATAAGAATTCTCATATGATTGTGTTAAAACATCTATGTAGTTTGATTTTTCGGAAAATTTTTTTTTAAAACAGAAACATTTTAACTCTAATTCCACATAAAAATTTGCTACAGTATTAATCGAACATCACAGAATTTATTTGACATGTTTTTCAAGAGAGCTGTATCATTGAAATGCTTTTGAAAAAAGATCTTGTTAAAGTGATAAATTAATGTAGCATTTTTTGTTCATTTTTAAATGTTGCTTTATTTGATTTATACACATCGGATACACGTATATTTAATGGGCAATAACTCTTTTGAGTACTATTTTGTACATGGCTTACTAATTTTACAGTATATAAGTTTATTTATTTTCCTTAACTCTAAATTATGACTTATAACTATTATTTATGTTATAACAAAATGTAAGAGTATTTTTTTTTAAAAAAAAAGTGTTTAGTTATATAATTTATAAGTCTCTACATTTTTTCATTTAAATCGAAAAGTATTAACTGTTAACAAAAATTGTGATTGATTTGTAGATAGTTTTTCAATAATGTATATATATTTATATATTCACTGGAAATAATTTGTTTCTTTTTTATATAAAACGAACTGACATTTCCTAGTTTCCACAGTCATGATATGGGTATATACACATAGCGGTGAAAATGAACCCCGGACCGTACCTTTAGGTTAACTCGTTTAGAATACTCCCCTACCACCAAGTACCTTGTAATTTTGTATTACAGTCAGGTGACGAGGTCATACCTCTTCACATCCACGCCACACTAGCGGAAGGATTTTTGACGTCATATATTAACGTGGACACGCCCCAACCCATGGAGATCTAGCAACTCAGTCATGGAGGGTACTTGGTCACCCTCCCAATCACTGCCAGTCTGACAATTAGCGACCAGGTCTGTAGTATGATGCAAATATGATTCCTGCAGTAGATAAAATTTTCCAGGATGATAATGCACTTAACAATGCAGAGACTTGCTCAATCATGGTTTGATGAACACGAGGATGAAGTTAAACATATATTTTGCACACACAGTTACTCGACTTTAATATTATTGAACCGTTATGGTCTATTTTAATGCGTCGAATATGGAATCGATACCTTCCTGTAGCATCTTTTCCAAAATTTTCACAAAATGTGCATGATGAATGGTACAATATTTCTTTGAACATGATTCCGCCTTTGTATGTATCAACTCCTGGGTGTATCAAAGCTTTATTACATGCCCTACACCATACAAATAAAGAATTTTTTTTATAAATCTAAGGAGTTTCCATTATTTTGATAACTTCCTGTATTTCAAGTATTAATAAGCAATTTATTTTCAGGAATCAAATCTTTAACTTTTCAAAATACATACATTTAATTCATAGAAATATTATAAACCTGACAAAATTGACTTTCTGAAAGATAACAAGGAATCTAGCTGAATTTGAACGGGAGTATAAAAAAATTGAAAGATACGTTACAATAATATATTGAGCAATTCTCATTAACCAATTCTGTGCATTTAAGAGCACTTCTCATAAAAAATACTTTACTATGCATTTTCCAAGTAAAGTTTACAATAGGTTCCTAATAAAGTTTAGATTGCGACAAACATATGATTGAATAGAACAGCAATGAAAAAAATATGAAAGGCATACGGTTGTTACTTTTTAAAGTTTTTACAAATATATTTGACAACGCATATCGGATTGCCTAATAACAAAGGCGCTTGAAACATGTAAGCATCGACGCATTTTTCTTTCTGAGAAAATTTTTCACAGATGCTGAGTCATATTCACGTATCGTACATAAGGGAAAAGAATATGGAAACTTCTAAATAATCAGTACAATAGATGTGCATGCAGAAATACAGTGCTAGTTTTAGTTCATCAGGGATCGTATTTGAACCCGGGACCTCCCTTCCTGAAGAGCTTAGTCCAACCACTAAACCATAGTGAGAAACTCTTAAGAACATATTTAAAATTCTTGCAAATATTTAAAACAAAATATAAAAAATAAAGTAAGCAAGTGAAATTAAATTTGGCTATTCGCCTTAATTTCATTTTTCTTTCTCGGAACGTACTATACAAATTCAGTAACATAACAATGCTCTTTTAAGTCATATTGGTATTGGACATTTAAATTAGTTTATTTAGCTGCTTATAGTAGTTATTACCGAGCTCATACCAATCAATAAAAAGAGATCATTGTGAATTTCTATAAAAAATAATAAAAAAACGGTGATAGACCAATATTACCAAAAAAGTATTGTAACTTTAGGGTCTACCAATATTGGGCCAAGCTATTTTGCTATTTAGGAAGTGTTTCATACGCTGTTCTGCTATGCATAAAGAATTGCTTATCATGGGCTGGACCTAGTTTCAAATAAATTGAAAAAAATATTTATAAATAAGTTAGCTTTTTATGTTTATAATTTTAAATATTTTTATTGCGATATGCTTTAATTATTTTTGTTAATAAAGTTGAATTGTATTTTAAGAGATAAAAAAATACCTCATTTAAAATTGCAAACTTTGTTTCCATTTTCAGTTAGATCAGAATAACAAATTTAAATACCTGAGGATGATATTAAATTTAAAAAAAAATAAGCAAATTATTTAAAATTTAATCTCATCATGTGTTGACCACAAATGAATATAGCTTAATTTTTCTGTGGTTGTCAAACAGACTTGTTTGTGAAGGGGGGCCAGGTATGTTCATGTGGAGAGCGCATGGCGAAGTGAAGTAACGATGTGGTCAGGAACCGGTTTAGGCCCCAGCAACGGAGAAAGAAAAGTAGGGTTTTTTGGAGAGAGACAGACCGGGGCTGAGCAGGTAGAGCTGCCAGGGAGAAGACTCGAGACTGGAACGGTGCAAAGGTGAAAAGTTGGGACTGGAGCAGTGCAAGGCGAGTTCCGCGACAAATACGGGAGATTTGCTGCAGGGGTAAACCAAGTTATACGATACTTCTACCGCTGCTTTGACACTTCTGCAAAATTCCTAGAGACTGAAAAGGAAGCAACAGAATAACCCCGATTAGCATTATAAGGAGGTTTCCTGGTTATCCGGTGCAACATTAAGCCTTGCCCATGAGGGCTATCCCGGCGTGTCAGTCTACTTCGTAAGTTTCATTTGTGCAAGTTATTACTTATGCTATCCCAAATTATTCTGTAAATTATTATTTATGTTATTCTAAATTAATCTGTAAATTAGTATTTGTTAGTCCAAGTTAATCTGAAAACTATTATTTGTGTTATTCTAAATTATAATCTGTAAGTTATAATAGTAGAACTAAACTAACCCCCATGGCACGACAGCCCATGAGGGCCAATGCCTACAGTGCCCATAACTGTTTTCATGACCGAAAGCCCTGGGGCGCGAAGCCTATATCCCAGTTAGGTGGTCAACCTAACGTAAGACCCCCAGTGTTTAGTTCTCAAGTATGCTTGGTACTCAGTTAATTGACCCATTGAAGGGATGAAAGGCTGAGTCAACCTTGCCCAGCCCGAGGATCGAACCTCGGACTTGTGTCATGGGAGTGTGAAACGCTGCCACTAAGCCACCGGGTTTCAATAATAATAGTGTTATTCCAAATTAATCTGTAATAAACTTAATTAACTAAATTTGAACGTGGAATCTTATTAAGGGTGGAATCCCAAGTTGCGAGAGGAGAAGAATCTAATCACTGAAGCCCAAAGGAAAAATATGTTACTTAATATGTTGACGACAAATCTTCACCCAGAAATTTTACGAGGAGTGATAGCGAAAAAAACCCCATACTGTAGAAGAGCTTAGGGAACTTGCGAAATATGAAGAAATGGCGTGGAAAGCTTATAGTATGCGTCGAACACGCGTGCTCATGAGCAACATGATTCCGAGCAAGTTTTTCATGTAACAGCTAATAACTCAAATGCGGTTAATATGCAGCTTATGGAAATGTCTTCGAAATTAATGGAGCAATTCTTGCAGGCAAAATAACCGCGTTAGAGGTAGTTTTGCCTGCAAGAAGAGGAGAAGGATAAGTCCCAAAGTGAAATTAATCGGAAAAAAAATGAAATCAAATGCTAAAGACGTGGAAAGGTAGGGCATTTTAAAAGAAATTGTCGAGTTGAAATTTGAGAAAGAAGGAGTCTGGTCAAAATTTACAGCACGATCACAGGAGACAGGACCCCAAGTGTAGTTAAAGGAAATTTTTGTACATGAAATAGGAAGTACTCTGCCCATAATTGAAGCAAAAGTTTGCGAGAGGAAACGTTTTGCGTAATGTGATTCAGGGGAGCATCTTTAAATTTAATAAAAGAGAGCCTAGCGTCCCAGAAAATATAAAAACCCAGGTATGTTCGATTCGCATTAAAACAATTTTTCATCAGATAGTAGAGGTAACCAAAAGAATAAGCTTAGATTTAGAATTAGCAGGAAGAATAATAAAAACACAGTTTTTTGTAACACCGATACCTATATCTAACAATTTTCAGATTATTCTGGGTCATAAATTTCTTGAAGCTCAAAAATGCATCATAAATTATGTTGAAAAGGAAGTCACATTTGACAATAATTCTGTTGGTTGGTTAAATAGGAGTTAAAACAAAGAAAAATTGTTTTCGATTAAAACTGCAGAAGAAAATAAACCGGTATATGGTTACCTTAATAGAAAAAGTATTCTTATTCCATTTTCGCAATCGATAATGCAAGTTAACGTTAAAGCCAAAATTGACTCAAAAATTTTTGTGACTAAACCATGTAACAATGGAAAAGATTATTTTATTGCCCACGCGGTGCACAATAATAATGATAATAGTGTAATACATGTGCTTTTGTTAAATCCCACTTGTGAATTTATTCGTTTGAATAAATCGACAAAATTGATATCATATGAAGCAGTCATATCAAGTTCAGAAATTGGGGAGGAAGTTAATTTTATATAGTCCGGGGAAAAGTGGGGGGAATGTTGTGAGGTGGACTTAGAATGGGATAAATCGTTTGAACTTGATCATCTAAATGGGAAAATTAAGGTAATGAATAAGTGAGTTAAGAATTTTTTAGAAAAAAATAAAGATGTTTTGCAAGTTCAGTTAAAGACTTTCTTTGATGTGATACAATCCTCCATAAAGTACCTTTGACGGATAATAATCCAGTAAAGAAAAGGCAGTATAGAGTACCCTATAATTTACGTAAGGAAATAGATACGCAGATAGATATTTTATTGGAGTCTGGCATATTAGAACCATCGGTTTCTGCTTACTCTGCACTCGTTTTATTAGTTAAAAAGAGCTCGGGTGAATATAGACTGGTGACTGATTTTAGGGCGTTAAATGCTAAAGTAGCACCGGATTCGTACCCACTGCCAAACATTAATGAAGAAATTGACAGATTAGCTGTAGGAAAAATCTTTTCAACACTCGATATAACAAGCGGATTTTTTCAGCAGGTTGTCGCCCCATAGGATAAACATAAATTGGCAATAACATCTCATAAGGGCTTATTTCAATTTACTCGTACGCCTTTTGGGTTGAAAACCAGTGCGAACTCGTTTCAGCGTTTAATGAATGTTGTTCGATCAGGTTTAGAGTAACTTAATATAGGTATTTACATTGATGATATAATCATTGCTAGTAGAACCGTTGAGGAACATTTTCCCTAAATTACAAGCAGTTTTTGATCGATTACTTGAGCATAAATTAAAATTAAAGCCAAAAAATATAAATTCTTAAATGATGCAATTAAATATCAGGGTTTTATAGTTAATAAAGGTAAGATTTTTCCGGACAAGTGAAACGTTGAATTTATTAAATCTTTCCAAATACCTCAATGCAGGAAACAAGTTAGAAGTTTTTTAGGATGCATAAATTATTATAGAAAATTTATTCAAAATATAAGTCAGTGGTCAATAAATTTAACAAAAGAAAAATTCAAATGGAATAATAAGGCGGAAAAGGAGTTTTTTGAACTGAAATCGGCCCTCGTACAAGAGCCATGCTTAGAGCTCCCAGATATGGAGAAAGATTTTCATATTTACACCGACGCTAGTAATGTGGCAATTGGCTGCGTGTTGGCCCAGTTAGACAATTCAGGTTTCCCCAAGCCAGTAGATTTCGGTAGTAGAAAATTAAATCAAACAGAAATTAAATATAACGTAACGGAAAGAGAAGCTTTAGCAATAGTACATTTTATTAATTATTTTAGGCAGTACATGTTAGGGTGTAAATTTTACATATATACTGATCATGCCCCTTTAGTTAGTTCTATGAAAGTGAAATATTCAGTCTGCCGCATTGCTTGATAGACTTTGTCAATGTCACAATTTCAGTTCGAAATGAAATATGTCCCAGGTAAGATAAACAGTATCGCAGATTTTATGTCTCGAAATATTTCCTATATGGAGACAGTAGAGGGGCAGCTATTTTTCCATGACAGCCCGCTTGAGATGTGTGTAGGTATATCTAATATCACTCTTGATCAACTAAGAAAAGAGCAAGAAACAGATACCAAGTGTCAATGAATACGAGAAGCACTGTTAAAGAAAAAACCGGTTCATCCTCTTAAACTAAATTTTTTTGACAAACAAATGAAATATTAATGTGCGCAGAAGGAAATCAACCCAAACTGGAAAAACAGAAGTATATTATTCCTCAAACGTTGATAAAAATGTATTTCAAATTTACCACGACTCGCCCTTAGCGTGTCACCCAGAGATTAAGAAAACTCTAATAAAAATAAGAGAACGGTTTTAATGGCCAAAGCTCTTGACACCCACAATCAATTGGGTTAAATCATATGTTCCAGCTATCTAGAGAGAACAGCCCATAAGCCAAAAATTGCAGCACCCTTACAGCGCATACCCATTCCTTTCGGTCCGTTCGAAAAAGTTGCAATTGATATTGTTGGTCCGCTGCCGATTACAGAAAAAGGAAAAAGATTTTTAATCACTTTCACGGAATATTTTACAAGATGGGTTAATGTATTTCCCGTATCAGCTACTAGTAGTGAAATCGTAGCGGACGTTCCAATGTCGTTCATTTGTCGTTACGGTACTTCAAGTAAACTTGTTTCTGACAGAGAGGGATTAATTCAATAAGTGAAGGAATGAAAAGTCTATAGCGCGTTAGGTATACAGAAAACTAATACGGTAGTGTGGCGGCCACAATCTAATGGATGCATAGACAGCTCACGCTACTATAGGTAATGCTCTGAGTCACATAGTAAACAGCGCACACTTTGACTGAGACAGAAAAGTTCCTTTAGCTCTGTTGGCACATAGAACAGTTCACGAGTCTATCAATTTTTCTCCTGCCTTTTTAGTCTTTGGGAGAGTTTTCCTTACCGAACCAGTTTTTAAGAGATGGAAATCAATTTTCTCACGCTGATAATCATGACTATGCCAATTCACTCTTATCGGAATTATACTCGTCATACCATCAGGTGAAAGGCACAATTTAAAGACTATTGCATAACTTAAATGTTACCATTAAAGACCAAAATATTTGGAATTTATATTTTAGTAAACATTAATAGAAAGTATTATATTAATTGTGACTTACAGTATAATAAATTTAGGATTCATATACTATCCACTCAAAAAATAATTTCCATAAATATATAAAAAGAACATAAAATGGAATTATTATATAAGAAAAAAAAACTAGTTTCTACCTATTTCGTTTCAAGTAAGATCTTCTCAATAAAAATAAAGTTTGATAAATAATTAGTGCATAGTGTTAGGACGAAATTCTTACATACGTTATAATTTTGATAAAATAAGAAAATATATACCATTGACGTTCATTAGTTTAAGAAATAATTAAAGATTTCTGATAAAATGCAGTTTAGTAGGCAGTCTTTTAGCAGTGATTAAAATCAATAAAAGCAACGAAATTTTAATTATAAATTATGAGTATTAAAAACGGGGTAAAAATAAAATATTTGAAATTTTTAACTTAATGGTATTGCACCAAATGACAAAAATATCAATTCCGGTGACTAATAAAATGCAATAAAACATAACTTATTTACAAAATAATAAAATTTCCATCGAAAAACAAAATTTCTTTAAAATTTTTATATGCAAAAGTAAATGAAAGAAAGCGAAACTAAAATTCCTTTCAGACAAAAAACGTTCACGGTTAATAGTGACATTTAACGGCGTGGTTGTATGCTCAGAATCTGCTGCCACGGACGGAAAATTGACAACGCTTCCTTTTTTAGGAGCATCTCCTGATGGCTTAGAAAAATGTGACTGTTGGGAAAATGCAGTTGTGGAGATAAAATGTCCATTTAGCTTACGAAATCTAACAATTGGACAGTAAAAAATTAAAAAAAAACTTTCTTAAATGAAAATTTATGCTTAAAATCATCTTATGCTTATTAGGATCAGGACTAAGGTCAAATCGATATTCATGGATGAAACTGTGCCTGTTTTAAAATATTTACAAAAATAATCAACATGTAGAAAAGATACATTATGATGATGGTTACTGGGAAGCTAGAAATCCATTTCTATTTAAGTTTTTAAAAAATATATATTACCTGAAATTTTTTAAGAAATAAAATTATAAATATTTTTCTGTGATAGGTATAAGAATAAATAATTGGTCTATTTTTTACCTATAGTAAAACTATTTTTGTTTTACTATATATATATATATATATATATATATATATATATATATATATATATATATATATATATATATATATATATATATATATATATATATATATATATATATATATATATATATATATAAAGGAAGGTGAGAATTAAGAAAGTGTGTAAAAGATAATTTTAGTTTTCTGTAATTTACATCAAATTAAGCATAAAGCAGTTCAAAATTGCTTATAGAATTTATTTCTTGGTTTTTGAAAAAATTGGTTGATATTCTTTATTGATTTTAACAATTTTATTCTTCAAACACATTTACAAGTAATAAAAATCCGTATTTTGAATCAATATAATTTTAATTTTGGACTGTTTTATAAAGATCGTTATTGCCATTATTTTTCATCTAAAAATTTCAGTGAACATAATTTTCAAAAAAAATTAAGTATAATATTTGCAATAAACAATATATTTGAGATAAATTTATCAATCTTAATTACTATTCACGGATTTCAAGATTTACAACTCACATCTAATTTTTTAAAATATTTACTGAAATATTTTAGACACAATTTTTTAAAATAAATCTGAAAATACAATCACTTGAAAAACAAATTTATTAATTTGAAAAATCAAAATTTTTATTAAATAAATTTATAGTATAATCAACAGGTTTCTAAATTACGTACAGCACTCAAGATTAACGATACATTACTTCCTAAAGATTTACTACTGGCATCGGTGTTTGCAATGTATACAGGTAGCCAAAAAGTTTTCAGGATTCTAAAGCATTTGATTCTTCTAATACATCTTTTAATGTGTACTCTTGCTTTAGCAATTTTCTTAGAATTAGAAACTTCTGATCCTAGTAACGGTTTTTTCCTTTTGTGAAAAAAGTAACAAATACTTTAGCTTCTTTCACTCCAACAACATTTTCGATTTCGAATCCCGTATTAGCTAATATCACATCATTTAACTTTAAGTTATTCAGAAATCCAGATTTGATTGTAATTTCTTTGTCCAAACATCTCCCTTCATACAATCTTGATGCAGCAACCAAAAATTCCACTGTATTGTGATGTTTATAATCACCCACACAACCCCACACGTCTATTAGACGTCTTTTAAAGATCCATAGAGTCCAAAATACGTCCTGGATACATTTTGGATGTTGTAAAGACGTGCATGGTAAGATGTGAACTGGATGGTCTTCTGTCGACTACATATGAATGTCGGATTGACATCCACGATGACACGATGAGTGAGGTTTGGATTAGATGAAATTTGGACGTCCATGGTGACTGTAATTAAGACATTCATAATGGATGTTATCTGGACACATATTAAAAGTATGTAATTAACTGCAATTGTTATTATTTTTGTTCATTGTTTCCATAATTTTAAATTATCGTTAGTCTCACAGTCTACAGTCGTTTATTGCTACATTAAGAAGTGTTTAACGAAGTAAGTTACAAAATAATTGATTTCCTTTTATCGATTCATATTTTAGTATTTTTAAATAACTTATTTTTATTTCAAAGAAGTCATAATGGAAATAAAGTTTAAAAACTGAATATTATTTAAATGTAGAAACCACCCACGTTTAAGTGTATTTTTACTTTAAAAACTTACATTTGTAACTGTTTTAAATTATTGTAAAAAGATACATATTGCTTTTATTTATAAAATGTGCTTGATAGCGGAATGTAATAATTTTTTTAGATCCTTAAAATTTCCAGTTATTTTTAGGCTAAAAAAGTGTAAACATTGGGAATAAGCTGAATATTGCTGGAAGAAAATTTATTATACTGCAAAATACTTTTCCTAAATAAAACCCATTTCTATGTCCTTCAATTCAAAATATTTTGCTCCCCAAAGTAACATTTATTTATTTTTACTTTATCACACACACAAACAAAGTATGTATTTATCTCGTGATTCCACCAAGATAAAGATTAATTATTATTAAGATTTGATTCAAATTTATAAAATTTATTTTAAGAATAGTCTTAATTCTAAGATTTAATGTTTAATTAAAATACTTTTTAGTGTTGAATTAAAAATCTGAGTTTTTTTATTTTATTTTTTTTTATTTAATATCAAATTTTAAATCCATAATTCAATATTTTCCTACTTAGCAAGAAAAATTATATCATCCAATTATTTTAATGTATGTTGGACTAATATTTCAAATGAAGAGATTTTAAAATGTATACTTGAAAATTAATTTTTATAGTTTAATGGAATATATGTTTATTGCCTATACCAGATTTGGAATTCTTTCTTTCGTGGAGAATCATCTAGAAGATCTACATTTTCAATTAGTTGTCTACTAAGGGTTCCAGAAATTGAAGTTTTGATTCATGGTAAGTATTTTTTTTTATTCTAATGAAAAAATATGTTTAAGATTATGTAAAATGATTTAGTATGAATCGTTTACATCTTCAGTGATTTAGCATTTTGAATGCTCTGTGTGTGAATGTGATTTTCTACAAAATTTTGTGTTCACTAAATTTGTGAGCAAAATTTTTTACTTCCATAATACTTGCAATGCTGGATATTTTGTATTATTATTTTTTTTAATATTCTTACAAAAACCATCTGATCATAATAACTTCAAAACAAATTATTTTTTTAATTACACTTATATATCTAAGCAAATAATATAAGAATGCTCATTTTCAGGAAAAAAATTATAAATTATATTAGCAAATAAAAATCTTAATACATTGATTTCATTTCTACTAAAGTTATATTTAAATCAATACAGTTAAAACCTTTTCGTATGAGAAAAATTTAATTCACTGTAAAAAATGAAATTAGTAACTAGCTGAAATAATATATTTTTCCTTAGTATGATGCATTAAAAAAAAACTATGTTAATATATATAGGTAAGTTTAAAAAAAATTAAAAAAAAAAAAACCTTCGATACATTTTTTTTATTTATTTTTTGTTAGACTTAAAACTATAAGAAATATTTGTTTGAAAATTAAAATCTAAATCTATTTTAAAAAAATGTTAATCTTTTGAAATCACAGGAAAACATTTTATTTCTGAAATTCAAACCATGTGCTTGTATCTGTATACCCTGAAACAAATATAAGAAGCATGCTCTCAGTGAAATTAAAAATAAAATGCATACATAAACAGAACAACAAAGTTTTTGGAATGAATATTATATTTGTGTATTTCCATTCAAATTGTTGATTAATTTCATTTAATAAATGATGCTCTGATTTAGTTTTATAAACAAAAATATCACTATCCTTTTATTTTTCATTGTATTCCTTTAAAGTTATTTTGTAGTAATTCACTTTTCTAGAGATTTCAAAGATTTTACAGACAAAAATAAACAGAATGGCATCTACATTTCATACAATAACCTGATTTTTAGTTCTGTTAAATATCTGTCTTCTTTATTGATCTAATTTTAATATTATTAAGAAAGATCTACCCATTTCATCACAGTAAATACCATTTATTTATTTTCAAATGTTGATTGGAAATTCACTTTTTCTGTAGTAAGTGTTTCATATGCTGCTCTGCTATGCTTAAAACATTGCTTACCATTGGCTGGACCTAGTTTCAAATAAAATGAAAAAATTTTTTATAAATAAGTTAGCTTTATATATTTATAATTTTAAACATTTTATTATTTTATGCTTTAATTATTTAGGTTGATAAAGTTGAATTAACTGTATATTAAGAAATAAAAAAAGTACCTCAGTTATAAAATCAAAATTTTGCTTTCCTTTTCACAGTTAGGAGAATAACAAATTCATATAACTGAGGATGAGATTAAATTTAAAGTAATTTTCTTGTTTTAAATTTAATCTCACCAGAAAAAGCTTTTATTTATTGTGTTCCCACATTCTTCAAAATTTAAAATTTTCTGTCTCATTTAAATTCGTTTGAAACTAATATAGAGCAAGAGAAAATTAATCTTTTAAAGGATTAAAAATATGGCAGTTTGTTTCTACAAACTGCCTACAGTTGAGTGCAAATTGTAAATAAATATTACATGTATTAAATTTTATTAAGACTTTACTTTTGTAAATATGATAAATGTTCAATGAAAACATTTAATATGTCTCTTAGTAAATAACATTTCTGTTTATATTGAGCGCTAATATGTAAATTTGGTTCTCTATTTGATTATTTTAGTAATGTTCTTTTAAAATGGTAACGTTAAATTTTACCTATTAATCAAACTCTTGTTTTGATCATTTGAAAATTCATTACAAATTTTAAACAATTTGTAATTTCAGTTATTTAAGCAATTCCAAAAAATAAAATATAAAATAGCATATATTTCCCAGAAATTAGTCCGTTAGGTTTAGCATATATGTAATTAAAAAGATAAACATTTCTAAAATTGGTATGAAGCTGCTGAAAGTCGTTAATCGATGAAGGAAATTTAAGTTTTTTTTGCCGATTTCATTCTAAAATTTTTTACTTATAATGAGTTTTACCAATCACGTGTTGAATTGATGTAATTATAGTATTGCCGAAAACTGTTTCCCGTATTTTAAAAATTATTTATACTATTTTTTCAGATTGCTGATTTGCAAGTATAATTTTTGATAATTGTTTAAAAATTCATTTTTAAGGGATTTTCAGAGAACACTAATATTTTCACAAGCAGTAATAGAGAATTGACTACATTATTCAGACGAAAGGTGTTCAAGTCAAAGAATAAAAAAATATCAAAATGTATAAACTTATTAATGTATAAATAAAATAAACTATCTTTCAAAATAAACCTTTACTGCATAAGTATGTATTAATTTACATTTACATAAACCTAACTGCACTCATCAGTTTATATATATATATATATATATATATATATATATATATATATATATATATATATATATATATATATATATATATATATATATATATATATATATAAAACCTTATATTCTTCCTAAAAAAATTCTTGGAGTAAGTTTTAATATTTTTCAAAGAAAATTTTAGTTTTATTTTAAACAATATAAAACACAAATTTCAAAATATTACCTGTAAAATAATATGCATTAAATAATAAATAGATGTAAAATAATATGTATTAAAAAGTAATTAGAATGAGAAAATTCTATATAGATATAAATAAAAAAAGATATAAACAAAAAAATTCTATAAAGGTATAAATAAAAAAAATAAACTTTCTAGTCGGCAAAAATTTTAGCCACTTTATAACAAATAAAAAAACTTTAATACAACAAATATAATAATTAAAAACTATTTTTTAATACAAGTTTTCACCTGGTCTAGTGGATAAAAACTGAGCCACAAGAGAAAGCATTCAGTTGATAAACCACATCTAAAATATATCCATAAAAACTATCTAGTATAGAGCAGTGCGTATGAATGCCTCCAAATTTCGTCCAATGCATACATCTTGTAAACGTATAATGGGTGGGTATTTGACGTGCCAGGGATCTAAACTGGACCAAAATGAGACGTCTACTGGATGAGAGTACATCCACCTGATGATGTCATATCAATGTCCACTGGACGAAATGGTGTTGTATGGAGAAAATACGGTTGGGAACGTGCATCAAGGTTATATGAAGTATTGGTGAAAATTTCAGAACAATCTATGATACAATTGACATTTATGAAAAAAGGTTTTTGAAAGCATTCAGGCAAATTCTTTAAAACGATTGTTTTAGAAGGCCAGTTTATAAATTTCGAGAAAATTGCAGCCATGTTGTTGTTACTAATTACATTTGGACAAGCCAAGCTCGCAGTGCGAATTTAAGTCAATTGGGAGCGTCTTTCGTTTAATCAGAGTGCCATGAAGTACGACTTTTGCTCTTGAAATCTTCCGATAGATGGCAGCACCAGAAGATCTACTCCCCAAATTTTGGCATTGATCTGAAGATCAGGGGAGTGAATTTCTCCAGACCATTGCACCCATGTTAACTGTTCAACGACCGACCACAGGCCTTTCGATTGCACAGATTTAACGAGCACGTATATCGCATGTACTCGGTGGGTCTTTGGCGACATTGGGAATTGAACCCCACCCTTTCGGATGGAAAGCCGATACCCTAATCACTAGGCCACCACACACGGACCTACTGCAGCCATTCTACGTATCTATATTCTAAATATTTTACTTATAGAGCTGCTACTAATTTCAAATCTAAAAGCTAAATCTAAATTCAGCCTAGTCAAAGTTTCATTATTGCTAGTAGCAGCTGTTCATATGGCTCTAAATTCGTCTTTATTTTAGGCTCTCAAGAATTCAACAGAAGTTCCAGTAAACCATAAAAAAAGGCTTTTTAATTTAATATAAAAATTGACTTTTTTTGGAAACAAAGCAATATTGTTAAATACTGAATTTTCCATCAGTGAATTTTTATATACTGTGGTCTGCACTTTTAAGGGAGTCTTTTTTTCTTCCAGAGCTTCAATGTCATGCATTGCTAAGTTAGTCATTATCATTGAATCTTATGTTTCTGGAATATCTTCAAATTCAGATTTCGCCTCTCCTATTAATACAATTCTAATTTTTAAAAAATGTCAAATTAACATGCTTACATTTCTATTTGTTCATAGCTTTTAAAAAAATTAATTATTAATTTATACTATATATTACCCTATTGACTTATTTCGGAAAAAAAAACATGCTTTCAAAATTGCAATTCAGTCCCTTAAGCTATATTTCACAAACAAGTTATTTTACATTAAGTAAAACTTCTTTTAGCATAAAACCACAATATTTGTAGAGATATATTTCTGGTGTAAACAGATAACACAATAATTCATAAATAAATTTTGTATGAGTAATACATTATTGTTTTTGACTTAAGAATTTATTTATGATAAAATATTACTAAAAACATATTAAAAAATATTAGATAATTAAAAATGCATTATTTATTACTGACTACATTTTTTATTATTCTCATATAACGTCAACTTATGATATTTGGAATAATAGTTGCAATTATGAGGTAAGTAGTTCCTTAAAATCAATACTTTAAAAGTTACTGAAAGTAAAGAACAAATAAAAAGTATTAAATTCAAATATTTTTATGTTTTATTTTTACATAAACTATCAGTATAAAATCATTAGAATTATTTAATTTTTAAATAAAATAAATTTGACTGAGAAAAAAGTACATAATTGTAATTTAATCTTAATAAAAATATATAGCCAAAATCTAAAAATCATACAGTATTTGTCTAGTTAATTAAAAATAATAGTAAATAAAATATTTAATGTAACATGAATTTCCATTTCTAAGTAAAATGCAATTCATTTTACATAACAATTACCCAACTAATATATCTTCAATTTATACTATTAAATTATTTATTATAAAATTTATTGGATACAAACAATATAAAAACTTACTAAGCATGTGTGGTAGTTTCATTTTTACACGCTCTTTACTTCGATTTATAATTCTTTCTACCTTTCCTTCAGAATGTGGGAAAACACACTGATAGAGTATAATTAGGATGATTTTTATCCCTAGATGGTTTCCCAGTAAAATTATTTATGTGTAAGAAGAAAAATATGCATATAAATTGAGAGAAAAGTAAAAATATTTATACATACAACAGATGTATCAAGAACAGAAATTCAACATGATATATATCAATTACTTTAAATCAAGGTTCATTATATTTCAGTATTCCATACCGATCATTAAACAGTCTCATTCTAAATCTAAGCTTCATATATTCCTCTTCAACAACATTAATTTAATTTTAGCTACAAATTTATGGATGAAACTCATTTTTATTGTAGAAATATATACAATAAAAGGATATTTAGACAAATTTTTAAAATAAATCCATAAAAAATTATTTTTTTAGTGTTAAAAGAAATTTAATAATGTTATATATAAATTAAAACTATTTTTAACATTAAGAGCAATTAAAAATTACTACGTTCGAGATCCATTGGAAATGGAACATTTTCACTTGTGAAAGTAAATTTGTTCCAGCACGCATATTACAACCACACTCAACCACACAACAAGTCACAGAATAACTACTACCTTTATTTGTTTTTTCTGCATACCAAATATGCTTAGGATCGTTACTTTTAAATGAATATTTCAAAGCAACGAAAAAAAAGAAAAAAAAACACAATAGTATAAAACAATAATGGAACAGTAAGCAGGAAGTTCCGTGCCGGAAATTTTCTAGATCTCCACAGTAGAAAACCTGTTTATCCTACTACTACCTTCTATTCTAAGCTTTACAGAGACTTCCATCCGTAGAATCAATTATGGCTTATCATAGCAGACTGGAGAAAACTAGGGACTCCCTATTGATCCAATATTGGTTTATCTTGGTATTTTCTACATTATGGAAACCTTGGCTCCCATGATAGGACCAAGCTTTGCTTATCTTAACATGCCCATAATTGGAGAAAACGTGGCACGAATTATAGGTCTATTATTGGGCTTAGCTTGGTATGCTGTATATTGGGTAAAACTTGAGGCCCACCATTGTTGACATTATCTTGGCAAGATTGCCAATATTGGACCAAGCAGTATTGCTCTTGGGTTATTACGTTTCTATGACATTTTACTACATAAATCTGTGGTTAATCTTCCCCCATCCCAAGAATGGACTCTCCCAAGATTTTTTTGTGGTAAATCATTTATGTGTTTTCTTATACAACAGAATTTCGTCCAGTAGATATCGATATGACATCATCAGGAGGATGTACTCTGATCCAGTAGACGTCTGTTTTTGGACCAGTTTAAATCCATTGCATGTCAAATATCCACTCATTTTACGTCCACGAAATGTCGGCATTGGATGATTCACAGAGACGAAATTTGGATATATTCATACTCACTGGACACTAAGTAGTTTTATGGATGTATTTTAGATTAGGCTTATCTACTGAATGCTTTCTGTGGTGGCTCATTTTTTTTATCCACTGGACCATGTGAAAACTTGCCCAGTGGATAAAAAATGAGCTAAATTAATTAAAACTTTTTAATTAATTTAATCTTTTTTATATATTTGTTGTGTTAATTTTTTTTTATTTGCAATGAAGTGGTTCAAATCTTTGTCTATTAGAAAGTTTAATTTTTTATTCATAACTTATATTAAATTAGTACTTTTTAATAGATATTATTTTAAAGGTAATATTTTGAAATTTATGTTTTATATTGTTTAAAATGAAACTAAGTTTTTTCCTCTTCTTTGAAGAATATTAAAATTTATTCAAAGGAATATTTTTAGGAAGAGTATATGATTTTATATAATAAACTGTGGGGAGTGCAATTAGGATTATATAAATGTAAATTAATACATTTTTTAAATATTATTTATTTTATTTATACATTAATAAGTTTATACATTTTGACATTATTTTTATTCTTTCACTTGAACACCTTTCGTCTGAATAATGTAGTGAATTCTCTATTACAGCATTTACCTGTTAGGGGATTGCTCGTGAAAATATCTGTGTTCTCTGAAAATCCCTTAAAAATAAATTTTAAAACAATTTTCAAAAATTATACTTGCAAATCAGCAATCTGAAAAAATAGTAAAAATAATTTTTTAAATATGGGAAATAATTTTCAGTTGTACTATAATTACATTAATTCCCAAGTATCAAAATAGCTTGCTCCAATATTGGCACACTTGACAAGATAAGCTTAATAATATACCGATAACGGGAGCCATGGTTTTCTCCAATACTATGCAATCCAAATTTAACCAAGATTGGTCCTATCATGGGGGCCAAGGTTTTCCCATCTATGATGATAAACCATTACTGGTCTTAGATAGGTAGTCAAGTTACTACTGATCTTGGGCATGCCAAGATTTTGCCAAAATATATCATACCGATTATGATTAAATTTCATTAATTCCTATACAAAGTGAGTCTTCAATTCTTGAAGTTTATTCGTTACTTTTTTTATCAACAAACTTTTAATTTCTTTTTTTTTATCAAGGATGTTTTCAAAATTCACGGTGTTTGTAAGTTTGATTTTTTTTATATTTGTCATAACAAAGTTTGGTTACCATAAAAATAAGATTTCTATTTGAACTTAAATTATAATAAAAATCATATTTAGATATATTTTATAAATATTCGAAAAGAACTGTTGTCATTTAAATTCATTGCATTCTAGAGATGCCCTTGAAATTAGAATTTTTTATTTCCTATGATGCAAAAAAAATTGAATAACATTTGTATCATTAATATATTATATTGTTTACTATGTTTTTTTAAAATTTTATTTACTAAGAATTATGTCCTATAAAATGTTTCATATTTTCACCTTAACAATGAAGTTATTTGTAAATTCAATATTATATAAAAATGCATTAATTTATTTGAATATTAATTTCCATCATCAAAGAGTAAGCTTACTTGTCTATATACTGAGTTTTACTGCACTTTAGAATAGATGAAATGAGAAAAGTTGTAAACAAAAATATTCAAAGTATGGTCTCTGTCATTGGAAATTATATCTTGCAGAATACATGTGGTGAAAATATAAAGACTGTGGTTTTTGAAGCCAAATTAAAAGCAAGAGAAAATCTATGGAAACTACAAGCCGCAAACAAGTAGTTGTATCTTGCCTAAACTAATGACATCATTATTATTGCAGGGACATGGAAATAAAGTAGATTTTTCTCCTTAATGTGGTTCAATTGTCTTTATAAATCCTTATTGCATTATTTACGGATGCACTCTGCCCCTAGCCAATTTGTAATGTTTTAATACAGTAATCAATTTGTAATCTTTTAAAATTGTAAGTTATTTAAATAAGTAAATTGATTGAATAGTGTAATGCTAGTTTTGTTACAGAATAGCAAATAAAATTCTTACTTATTGATAAATGAGAGTAAAAAGCATTTTGTTAAACACACAAAATTATCCGTAACTAAAATTATATAGGATATAATGTTGCTATGGATAAAAGTGCTCATAAAACCAAATGTTATTTGCATTTTTTATCATAATATGTATACTGCTCATACATTTTGTACGTAAATGAAATGTAACCACTACATTATTCTGAGTATCCCAAAAAATTGCCATTCATCCTTAAAAAAATTCATAATTATTTAATTTTTAAAATAGTGGCCCTAAATTATCCCTTAAAATCTTATTTTATTATAAAAATTTAAAATCTTATTTTATTATGATTTTTTATATTTTTTTTCACAATTTTTATCTAATAAGTAGTGCAAAACTTATATGCCTTGATTCTTCTATCTAAGCTACTTACATGGAAATGAGCATTCACATGTTTGATCAAAGATACAAGGTTTTTAAAATGATCAAGGGCTTATACACTGCTGGACAATAGCTAAGGACGGATCACAAATTGCAATGTACCATACCATTAAGCGAGACATGAGCCTAGTAGGATAAAATAAAGTTGCCACACTGTTCAGACATTAGAATAAAAATATTTATTGTTCTGGAAAGTACAAAAGCTGTGAAACATCTGAAAGAAAAAAAAATGTTCATTTGATGCTGCATACGCAAAAATGGAACAATGAATTTAAAAGTCAGCAGGTTTCTTGAAGAAAGGTATCAGTACGGGATATGTCCACCGTGGAGTGTGATGCAACATTCCACACGTCGTATCATACTTTGCGCAACATTATCCAGCAGCTGTTGAGGCAATTTATCCCATTCCTCTGGAAGTGCACGGATGAGGGTGTTCTTGTTTGTCGGAGGATAGTTTCGACCAGCAACTTGCTTCCCCAAAGCATCCCACACATTTTCAATGGGGTTTAGATCTGGAGAACGTGATAGCCATACGAGGCGTTGAATACCCTCGCTGTCTAGACAATTCTGAACATTGAGTGTTCGATGACATGTTGCATTGTCGTCCATAAAAACAAATTTATCACCGACAGCACCACGGAAAAGACGAACATGAGGAAGTACAGCTTCATTAATGTATCGTTGGCCCGTCATAGTCCCATTCGCAACCACATGTAGTGGCGTGCGGCAATTGATCATGACGCCGGTCCACAACATAACACTGCATGTCGGATATCGGTCCCTTTCATGGATATTTTCTGGACGATTAGTACTACCACTCTCGTGCCAGATCAGTTGGCGTCTACAATCCGATGACAGACTGAACTTACTCTCATCTGAGAATAGTACGAATGCCCAGTCCTGTTTAATCCAATTGCGATGCTCACGACACCATTGAAAACGAGCACTACGGTGCTGTCTGGTCAATGGGACACACACAACATATCAGCGGGCTTATAGTTCTCCTCCCCTCAAACATCTGGCAACAGTTTTTCGGGAGATCTGCTTTCCTGAGGCAGCAAGAAACCGATTTGCCACCTGCTGAGCTGCACCTGTTACTTTTTGCTGATAGGACGATATACCTGTCTTCTCCAGGCGTCGTGCTTCTAACACGACCTCCCCCGTGCCGCCTACTACACATTCCAGTAGTTTTAAATGACTTCCACAGCCGTGAAACAACGCTGTGAGCGATGTCGAACTCCCTGGCAACATCTATTATTTTTTGCACTTCTTCGATCTTTCCAATAATTCGGCCAAGCATAAAATCATCTAAGTGATTTTATGCTTGGCCGAATTATTGCCAAAAATAGACATGCCAAAAATTTCAAGCTCGTCTATCAAATCTTTCCTGTAAAACTTTGACTTGAAACAACAACTGTCCACACGCGTCAAAACCTTTAAAGCTCTTATGAACGCTATCACGTGATGAACAGACGTGGAAAAAAATTTGCATACGCATACTTCTTCTTACTATATCCCGCACTTATTTTAATTTTCCACATTTTGCTTCCTTTCATTTTGTGGTTGCTATGGATAATAGTGTTATCCGTCCTTAGCAATTGTCCAGCAGTGTATAAAAAATGCTTAAGTTTGAATACCCAAATTTGCAAGTATTAATGGATATATTTAAAAGTGTTAATGATTATTTAGAAAATATTGCAATTAAGGGATCATAGCAGTAACTCTTAAAATACTTTGCAAGAATTGCATTTTACAGTTTCTAAGTAAATGAAATCCCTAACATTTGGTAAAACATTATTTGCATCACGCACAGAACAGAAGCCATATTTTTACTACAGTTTAATAATTATTCCAATTACCTTCTAATTAATGAATTACTCTGAAATATGAAAAATCTAAAGTTGTGTATTTTTGTAATTTTTTAATCATTAGTTACATTTAAAATTATAAACATTGGAGAGGAGAATACATTTTAAGCTGAAATTAGCAGTCTGTGAAAAATTATTCCTTTTTAAAATTATATTAAATTTTTCAGATATAGAATGAGTGACAATATGCTGAAAAACGCTATTAATATAGTTTATTTAAAAGTTAAGAATTTATTAAAAGTAGGATTAATGGTAATTTTACATTTCTCTAATAACATTAAGTATCCTATTTAATGTTTCTACTTGAAAAATACTTAAGTGTTTTACTTTAATGTCACATTAATTGAACTCTGGCTTTAGACATTACAGAGCTCATGAATATAATCTAGATTCATCATATTTAAAATTAATATCAATTTTTAACCCAAAGTACAATATTTAAAAATAATAATTAATTTATTGATCTATTTAACAACATTTATATTGGGCATTAATTAGTATCTGTTTTAAGAATGTTGCTAAGTACCTTACATTTGTAACTCCTTCGTGAATGTAACAAATTTTAATCTATTTCCATCTTTTACTGTTTGAACTTTGAGTTGTACGTATGATTTCTACTTAATAAAGAATAATAAATTACTAAAACTTATTTAGTATTCAAACTGTTAATTTAAGTATTGCTTTAAGAAGTTTTATTCTGATTTATAAATAACTCTGAAATATTCAAAATAACTATTAAATATCTAAAGCTATATTTATCAGTAATTTTATAAAAATTGCTTATGTAATTTGTATGTAATTTAACTCTACTGTGTTTTATAATATCTTAATATTAGTATTTTCTATTTTATTTATTCATAAACTTCGATAAAGTTATGTTTTACATTAAATGCTGATTTGAAAAAGCTGCCAATTTGTAAGTTTGTTTTTCTAACATTTGTATTAACGTTTGGTTACCATGAAATTTTCTATTTTTTAAAAATTTGTCTGTTTTAAGAACGTAATTCAAAAGCTTTAAGTGTTATTGTGTTACAATTTATTTGGTTTTACAGCCCTATTGCTTAGAATTTATTTATTTTTCCCATTATCTTTATTGCATTTACATAAAGGATGTATTCCATATTTTTATACTGTGTTTTTAACATTTAATACAAATAGTTTTCATTCGATTTACTTCTTCAGTAAAGTTATGTTTTTCATTTGAAATTTTGTTAGAGATTTCTTTAGCAAAACATTATTTGGTTGCTGAGTTATTTATAGGTAAATTACTTATATATATTTTGGTATAATGGATACATTTTTTAATCTGTAGACAACAACTGTCTGTTACTTGTAAATATTAAAAAATGCTTTAAATTTCCAAGTTGTTTCATCATGCAGGGAAATTCAATTACCTTATTTAAATCAAATGTTAGTATAAAAAAATGTATTTAAAAATTAGCTTACTAAATTTTATCTATATAATGCACTAAAAATCTCATTGGATAAACAAAATGTTAAAAATTTATTTAACTCATTTGTGTCGTCAATAAGTTATAGATAATTATAGCTTTATATATTGTTGACCATGTTTTTTTTCAATTTTTATATTTAATTTAATAAGAATTATGAGCAATAGATTATTCAACATGTTTACATTTACTATGAAATTATTCTTAAATCCAATATTATACATTCATTAACTTATTTCCATGTTAATTTCCGTCATAAATTTTTTCAAACGTTAGGTTTACTTATCTATAACATACCAAATTTCACTGCACTTTAGAATGGATGAAATATGAAAAGTTGTAAACAAACATATTTAAAGTATCACTTGCCATCATATAGAATTGTACCTTGGGGAATACATGTGGTGAAAATCCAAAGAGTAGTGCTTTTGATGTGAAATTTAAAGCAAGTGCTAATTTATAGAAACTACAAACTATATGCAAGTAGTTAATATTTTGGTTACAATCACGGTTTTATTTTTATTCCAGGGGCATTGAAATAAAGTAGTAGCTTTTTCTCTTTCATAGCGGTCCTGTTACCTTTATAAATTATTAATTCATTATTTGCTAATGCAATCAGTTTTTGCCTATTTTAAATGTTTTAAAATTGTAATAGTCATTTAAATGCTGCTAATTTTTAACTGAATAGCAAATAAAATTAATAATACTTATAGATAAATGAGATCAGTAAGCATTTCGTTAAACAAAGTTTTCTAAAACTTAAAAAAATATCTATGTTGTAGCTTTGCTATGAAAAAAGGTGCTCATAAAATTGTTTTGCCATTTTCATTTTAATATTCACGCTGCTCATGTATTTTCTAAGTAAATGAATTAAGTCACTACATAATACTGAAACCCCCGAAATATTATTCATTCTTAAAAACCTGAATACTTCAATTTTTTTAAAATATTGGTCCTAAATTATCACTTATATCTTAGAAAACATGAATATTTAAAATCTTAATTTAGAATGATTTTTTTCCCCATATTTTTCATAATTTCTGTCAAATAAGTTACCAAAACTTAATGCCTTGATTCTTCTATCTAAACTACTTACATGGAAATGAGCTTTCAACATGTTTAATCATAAATATAATGCTTTTAAAATGATCAGGCTTAAAAAAAATGCTTATGTTTGAATATCTTCATTAGCAAATTCTAATGGTTTATATCTAAAAGTAAGTATGATTATATAGAAAATATTGTATTTAATGGAACATAGCTAAAGTAACTTTTTAAAATGATAATTTCTTGAAATCATATTTTAAATTTTCAAAATAAATAAAATTTTATACATTTAGTAAAACATCGTTTGCAGTTGTTTTACACAAAGAACAAAAACAATATTTTCTATTATAGTTTAATAATTCTTTATATGTATTTTTGTAACATACAAATAAATATTAAACAATATTGACAAACACAAACAATAATTTCTATTACACTTTAATAATTGATTTCTTATATACGTCAAATTTCTTATGAATGTCGGTTGACCATGATTTTTTCATTTATTATATTTTATTTAATAAGAATTATGTGGAATAGATTATTCAACATGTTTACATTAACTATGAAGTTATTCTTAAATTCAATATCATACATTCACTAATTTATTGGTGTGTTAATTTCCATCATAAATTTTTTCAAATGGTAGGTTTATTTGTTTGTCTATAACTTGCTAAGTTTCACAGCACTTTACAATGGATGAAATGTGAAAAATTGTAAGTAAAAATATTCAAAGTATGGCTTGCCAGGATATAGAATTGTATGTTGGGAAATACATGTGTGAAAATCCAAAGACTAAATCTTTTGATGCCAAATTAAAAACAAGAGCAAATTTATGGAAACTGCAAATCATATGCAAGTAGTTATATTTTGGTAACAATCATAGATTCATTTTTATTCTAGGGGTATGGAGATAAAATAGTAGATTTTCTCTTTTATAGTGGTTCTGTTGCCTTTATAAATTCTAAATTCATTATGTAGATGCACTCAGTGCCTGCCCATTTTTAATGTTTTAAAAATGTACAACTTTTAACTCAATCAAAGTGAAGTATTTAAAAAATAACTTCTTAATAATCTAACATTCATATTGGGTATTAATTAGTAACTGATTCCAGAATGGAGCTAAGTACCTTACATTTGTAATTCCTAGGTGAGTCGCATAAAGTTTAGTTTATTTCCATCTTGTACTGATTGAACTTTGAATTGAGCATGATTCCTATTTAAAAAGAATAATAAATTACTGAAATTTATTTAGTATTCAAACTGTTAATAAATTTTTGTATTGTTATAGAAGTTTTAGTCTAATTTATGAACTACTCCAAATATCCAAAATTACCAAATATCTGAAGCTATATTTATCAGTAATTTTTAATTATTAGTTCTATTGAAAATCATAAACAAATATTAGAATAGTTTGGCTTCAAATTTCTGTTGAAAATGTAAAACAGTGTAAATTATTCCTTTCCAAACAGTATGAAATGTTTCGGATATGGCATGAATCTCTGTGTTCTTTGCCTAAAAGTACATCAAGATATCAGTTTATGCAATTTACTTATTACGATTAATTACTATTTAAAGATATGACTTATGGCAATTTTTTATTTCTCCAATAACCTATATTAAAGCTATATATCTTACTGAAAGTTGTTTATATAAAAAATTGCACATTTTTATTTTATGGTAATGACACAATAAAAGAAATCTAGCTTTACACATAATGGAGCTTGTGAAACAATCTACGCTCACTTCCAAAAGTTAAGCACGAAAATGTAAAATGCAAAAAATCAACAAATACTGCTTTGATTGACACAAAATTCAGCAAGAAAGTAGCATGTATATTTATGCATAAAATAAAATCAATAATTATATACAGAAATAAAAACAATATTAAGTTTTTGTAAGTTATCAGATAATGACATACTGGAGAGTTAAACAGAATTATGTAAAAAGTGAAAATAAACAGCATAAAATGAAAAAGAGAACATTAATAGGCTATGTGATCTCTCTCATCTGTATACTAAGTTTACACCTTGTGACAGTGCTTTCAATTAGGTGGTCAACCACCGCAGAATTAAGCAATATACATTCATCTTGTAGAGCAGTTTCCTGCTCAATAAGAGTGGCTGGAGATGGGAAACGTGAAGATACAGCACGGCTAAGAGCATCCCAAAGATTTTCATTGGGATTAAGGTCTGGTGAATATGCTGGTCACGCCATACGCGTAATCTCTTCACTCTCCAGGTAGTCATCGACGATGTCAGCTCTATGGGGACGTGCATTATCGTCCATTAAAACAAAAGTAGGGCCAATTGCTGAAACGTACAATATCATAATGGGTTCTAGGACTTCATCTCAATAACGGACAGCCATCACAGAACCCCGTTTAAGGATGTGCTAGTCGGTGCGGTATCCTAATAAAATCCCTGCCCACACCATAATGCTTCCGCCTCGGAAAGCGTGATGTTCGGTGATGTTTTGGGGCTGATTGCGTGCTCCTTGTTCATGCATATCCTTATAACGCTTGTCTTCTGGCTCTAGAGCAAATCTTGACTCATCACTAAACATAATATTGCCCCAGTCAGACACAGTCCAATTGACATGTTTCCGTTACCACTTAGATTTTTTTAGATTTAAGATAGGGTAGTTCAAAAAGAACCTAGCACCGCTCTCATAGGTCTGTTGTACTATTACTATACCCCTCAGAAAGCCCTATTTGAAGAGACCAGTGGCTGAAGCAAAATTCAGCAGACATTTTACAGGAATTTCCTGCAACATCCAAGGCTCAATCAAGTGCTGACCCAGGTGCTCAAATGTGTTTGCAGAAAAAGTTTCACATTCACATAAGATGTGTATTGAAGTTTCTTCCATATAATGACAACCTCTACAAGTGGGATCATCTGAAACTCCCATTATGGTGAGATGTCTTTTAAGCTGTTAGTGTCCTGTAAGTACTCCCACTGCTTTACTTCGACTGCTTCTATTGAGCTTTAATAATTCTTTTTACTTTTATTAGGACTTGTTATATTTAATAGCCTTGCTTGTCTTTGACCATTGGCATTGTACCAGTTCATAACTTGTTGTTTTCTGAAGAGATCAAAGACATTCTTTCTGATCAATTCTTTTGAAGTACCTAGCACTGGTTCAGGACCAAAAAAGTCGGTTGTTGATCCAGTTTTTATCAACTCATCAGCTAAATCATTGCCAGGAACACCAGAGTGCCCAGGTACCCACATTAAAGTGATGGGGTCATTATTAGCCAATCTATACAGAATGAGATAAAATTCCCACACAACAACAGAAGTTACAGTAGGCTTCTGTAGAAATAGTAATGCAGCTTGACTGTCAGAACAGATAATTTTTCTTTTACGAGAATAGTTTCTATCCAAGCATATTCTACTGCAAATATGAATGGCAAAGACTTCTGCTTGGAATACAGTTGTATGAATGATAACTTTGCGCCATCAGCTAGACAACAAATACCAGCACCAGGGTTGGAATTCATTTTTGAGCCGTCAGTATACCAGTAAATATAGTTTTCACTGATGGCAACATTATTTCAGTTTTCTCTCAAGGGAAATTTGATTGTATAAGGCTTATTAAAAGCATATTTAACAACCGTGTAATCAATAGACATACTTATAAAAGGATAACTAGTTACGACAGCATTAAGGTTCCCCCAAGATAAAAATCTAGAGTAGTCCTTCCACTGACCTGAGTTTTTAAGCCTCTTCATGCTAACTATTGCTTCTGCTTCAATACGCATGTAAAGAGGATGTATACCAAGCAGATGCTGTAGTGTAGATGTGGGAGTAGTTATAATACAACCAGAGATAGCTACACAAAGCATCCTTTGAAGCTTTATTGATTCTGCTTCAGCAGTTTCATTTTTGATTTTAGGCCACCAGACCACTGAGCCATAGGTAATAATGGGACAAATGATAATAGTGTAAATCCAATGAATGACTTTGGGATTTAAGCCCAAAGTTCTTCCAAATGCATTTCTACATGACCAGAAAGCATTTGTTGCTCTTTCAATACAAAAGTTGAAGTGCTTTTTCCAACTTAAATCCATGTCAAAAAATACTCCTAAGAATTTAACTTCCTTAGAGCAAGTTAATTCTTAACCAATCTTATTATCTATCTTATCTTTTTCAGATTAAGATTCCTTTTCTTTGTGAAGGCTACCTAGGGTTTTTTTTAGGATTCACAGAAAGGCTTTCTTTTTTACACCAAGTCTCAACTTGTTTGAGGGTGTTGGACATGATGCTAGAGATTGTTTTGCCAAACTTACCTCTGACGATTATAACTAAATCATCTGTATACCCAATGGTGGTTATGCCTATTTTTTAACACCTCTAAAAGGGAATCTGCAACACAGCACCATAAGATAGGTGAAAGAACCTCTCCTTGTGGACAACCAGCTTTAGCTTGGATCATCATGTTTTCACCTAAAAATGAGGCACTGACAATCCCGGCCCCACTTTAATCATGCCCCGTTTGATTGGACGGCTAGACAAACACAAACTCCACCGGGTACCCGGGCAAACAGTTCACTTATATGTAATCTTCGGCGTACAGTAGTTGCAGATATCACCTTACCAATGGACGTTGTAACCATAGATATCATACGTGTGGAGGTCACTCTGCGATTCCGCCTGACTAAAATCGCAGTATATTGATCTTCCACGGGGTTTGTAACCCTTGGTCAACCAGCTACGAGCCTTCGGACAACTGTCTGCGTGGATTGGAATTGTTTCGATAAACGTGAAATGACAGAATGATGAACGCCGAAGAAAAGAGCAACATCTGAGATCGACTGTCCTGCTTCAACGCACTCAACAGCACGCCAGCACTCAGAATCTTTCATTTGTCTTCTGGAAGTCATAGAAAAACATATGCCTTGAAAACAAATTGTACGAAAGTTTTAAACACCTCTTTATCAGTAATTACAATCAAATTCTGTAACCCTTCATTAATCTAGCAATGTATCTTATAAGACTGCCCTTTTTGCATATTTCTTGACATGGAAGCGCGATTGGCTGTTACCTAAAATATTTGCATACTTCCATTTACCTTTGAAGTGTGATTTGCATCCTCTTTAATTTTGATTGGCTTCCGGATATTAGTGTTTTCCTCTACGTGCTTCACTTTTGGAAGTGTGTGTAGATCCATCCTAACATTTATGCCAACTTTTAAGTCAAAATACAATACTGAAAAAATTCTTATACTTATGTTAGACATTAATTAGTGACCGTTTCCATAATAATGCTATGATTGCTCGAAAGTCTTCATCATAGAATGTTTTTCTTTCAACTATGCATTTCAAAAATAATTTTTATGGTAACATATACTATTGAAATGAGCAATTACAATAATATTAATATTTTTTTACAATAAGATCAACTGTTGACTCTTTAAACTAGAAGTATATGATATCATATCCAACAAATAAATTTAATCTTAAAAGTTTTTAAAATTGAAAAATTACTTTGAGTTAGAAAATAACTTCAATTACTTTTTTTAAATATAATGTATGCATGTGTGAAAAAGAATCATTTACTCTAATAATTTTTTATCGTCAAATTTATAGATGCTGTTCTAGTCCTGACCAATTATACTGAAGAGGAAACTTAAGTGATTATAGTGAATAAGCAATGTTTGAAGCTGTATTTTAGAAATGTAAACAAATAACATGTATTATCTGTATTGCAAATATATATGCATTTTGTAAAATAAAAATTTTAGAATAAACTGTTCTACTGCCTAGTCAATATTTTCAAGACAGAACATTCCTAGAATTTAGCAACTTTTGTTGAAAATTAATGTTAAATTCTTAACAAAAAATGCATGAGTTTGTTTTTATTTATGTTGTTTCTTATTTAAAGGGAAAAAAATATTTGAAAATCAGACAGCGAGGTGTGAACTAAAATTAAAATATTTAGAAACAGTAGTTAACATCTAACTGAATATTTTTGAATAAGTGTAATACAAATTATGATATTATTCTAGGTAAAACTGAGTATTATGATCTCAGCTTGGCGAAATTGGCAAAAAATATTTTCGCCAAGCAGAGGAGACAGGGGTATTGGAAATTGATTGACAACCCAGTATGGGTGCCAATCGGCATGGGAAATCAGGGTTTCCCCCTCCCCCACCTAACACTAAATAAAAAAATAATAACCATGTAAATGTAGCTAGCCAATTTTATTTTGGATTTTTTTTTTATCGGAAGTAAAGCGCGGTAATTTAAATCCTGTTTTTTGATATTTAGATTTTATTTCACTTTGAATGTAGCGCGGAATATAAATATTGTCTTTTATATTCACATTTTTTATTTCGGTTTGGATATAGTACCGGAATATCAATCCTGTCTATTCGTTTTGTATTTCGCTGTGGATATAGTGCTAGAATTTCAATCCTGTCTTTTATATTCAATTTCGATTTTGTGCTGTGTATACAGCGCGCCGGACGAAAAATGAAGGTAAGAATTTTATTTTCTGCAGGCATAGAGAGAATTCCTAGATCTGTATGTTAAGTATTTAAATTTCCAATAATAAATGAAATTATAGAATCTATTAAAATTATTCTAGATTTGTTTCCTTTCATGTAGTGATGATTTGTAACATTCTATTCTTATTACGATTACTGTTTTCTTGCATGCGGTTAGGATTAACAATTCGAAATCTGGAGGTAATTCCGGGATCATTATAATTTTTAAGGAATTCTTTGTAACTAAATTATAATATTTTCGAAAAATTACAATGTAATTTTTAGTGTAAAAAGTATTTTAAGTGAAATCGGAAAATTTACACTTTTATGTAATATTGATTTGTATCATTCTATTTAAAATCACGATTTATCAAAATTATTTTACCAAATATGTAAAAATTAATTCATTTTGAACTTATTGACATTTTAAATATTAACTTCTTTAATATTTCTGGTATTTTATTTATTCACATTTCCTTCAATTTCTATTCTGAAATATTTTAAAATAGAAACTTAGTTTTTAAGACGATTACTACTCTAATTTACTGTTACACTTTCCAATTTGAATTAAAGGCTTAGAATGATTGTTGTTGTTGTCGTGTGCCAGCCAGGCTGGCAATATGGGGTGCGCTGCTCCACTTTTCCAACTGAACCATATTTTGGTGTGGAGTCCGTCTTCCTCAGTACACACATGCTATAGGTACCCGTTTATAGGGTAGGCAACCATTCACTCCACATACATACAAGGAAAGGATAAAGACAGAATAGATAGAGAGAGAAAGTACATCCATGCCCGAACCGGGATTCGAACCCAGGACCTCCCTATCCGCAGTCAGACACGCTGACCACTAGACAAGTTGGGCGGCAGAAAGGTTGTTATTTATATTTTCTTATTTTAGTAATTTTAAATCAATAAGTGCTCCCGCCGTTTATGTATTCTTATTCCAGCGATTTTAGGCAACACCTCCTAAAGACAAGGCCTGCGCACCAAAACTTCTTTCTGGAATGAGTCATCCACATAAGGCTGACCAACGACCCCCTAAAGTTGAAATTTCTCCCTTCATTTCCTGTCACCTGCTCAACGACTCATTTCATTCTCTGTACGGAGTTGATTTGGCACGTGTGTATGATAAACCTTGTCTTAAAATATTCCTTAAAAGCATTATATTATTTCAAGAAATTTTATAAAAATGCCATTCAAGTGTTCAATTGTCAATTGCCGATTGAACTACGATGGAGAATCAAAGGTATGAAGAATGCTAAAGAAGTGGTTAGCTGTTATTCCTTAAGAAAATCTAAAAGTGACGAAAAATTCTAGGGTAAGTCTTATTTCAAATAACAATAATTAAATCGTTAGTGATATACATTTTTTCTAAATTTAAAACGCATGCTTGTGGCATGGATAAGAAATATTAAAGTTAAGTTAGTTATTTCCATCAACCGTAATTGGATAAAACTGTGTATTACGGTCTCACCTTGGCAAACTTGGCGAATTTATTTTTCGCCAAGAACATGAGACAAGCGTTTTGGAAATTGATTGGCAACCCAAAAAGGGTGCCAACCTGACAGGAATTGTCCTGAAAAAAAACGGCGGGAGTTTCACCCGGCTTGAAATTCCCCCTCCCCCACCTAACACCAAGAAAACAATAACAACAACCATGTAAATAAAGTGGGGTTTCCTTTAGATTTCAAATTGCTAAGCCTAACCGCCTGCAAGAAAACAGTAATAGTAATAAGAATTGATTAAAGATTCTATTTAAAAATATTTCAGAATTAAAATTAAAGAAAATAAAGAAGCAAACATAATTAATTATAATAACATCTAGTTAAATATAACTAAAATAATGAATTTGAGTTATTAAAGATATAATATTACAAATCATCACTACATAAAAAAAGGAAACAAATCTAGAATAAATTTAAAAAATAGATTCTATAATTTCGCTCTTATTATTGGAAATTTAAATACTAAACATACAACTCTAGGAATTCTATGCCTGCAGAAAATAAAATAAAATTCTTACCTTCATTTTCTCGTCCGGCGCTCTACATGTAACGCAAAATCAAAAATGAATATAAAATACGGGATTGAAAATCGGGCGCTATATCCACAGCGAAATAAAAACAAATATAAAAGACAGGATTGAAATTCCTGCGCTATATTCACAGCGAAATACAAAACGAATATAAAAGACAATATTGAAATTCCAGCACTATATCCACAGCGAAATACAAAACAAATAAATAGGATTGAAATTCCAGCACTATATCCAAACCGAAATAAAAAATGTGAATATAAAAGACAATATTTATATTCCGCGCTACATACGAAGTGAAATAAAATAATATCAAAAAACAGGATTTAAATTACCGCGCTTTACATCCGATAAAAAAATCCAAAATAAAAATGGCTAGCGTTTCTAGGGTGTGCGGTGACGAGACATTCTGACGCTTTATTTGGTGACCCCTCAGGGGGTTTACCTTCTTTAGGTAAACACGGGTGTCACAACCCTGAGGTACCCTAGTGAACTGTCCTTCTTTCTTTTCTTCTCTCCCCTCCTGTTCTGCTTTTTCTTCCTCTTCTCCCTCATTGTGGTTGCCTTGTAAGAGGTTGAGGGCTCCCCTTGAGTAGCTATTGTCGCCCTGTTGCTATTAGTTACTCTTGGGGACTAAATCACCCGCGTGTTTGCCGTGTGTGAATACCCGTGTCCCGAGAAAGGAGGATCCTAGTAATTGAGGCTCTCAGAGACCAACACATTACTTTGGCCTCTGCTTCAGGTAAACGGGAGGTGTGTTGTGGTCCTCAGCATACCAATCGGCTTCCATGGATCAAGCGATCATATATCTGCTGTGTGACTCGATAAGGGTGGAGGCCACGTCAGAGATATATTGAAAGCGTATAAGGTCTGGCTAGCACTGATGCAGTTATACTGCATCCCCTTGTGGGGCTCGGTGGTGGGTGGTGCAGTCAGGCCTTGAAGTAATTAACCTATTTCTATAGAATGTACTTCTAATTCTTTACTCCCTATGGAGCTACAAATAATACAGGATTAGAGATATTTTGTTCTTAAAAGAACTGAGGGCAATTTTGATAATGTTTCCCCTTTCTTAATTAGTAAGAGTCTTATTGGTACAGTTGGAAATGTCAAAAATGTTCGCAAGATGTAATCTGGTGATCTCCTAGTTGAAGTTTTATCAATTGAACAGGCCAAAGCCACCCTAAAACTAAAATGCCTTGGTAATATAGATGTTATAGTATCTCCTCATAGTAGGTTAAATTCTACACGGGGAGTAATTTCAGCACATGATCTATTTAATGTTTCACAGGAGGAAATTTTGAATAATCTCGTCGACCAAAAAGTACAACATGTGCAGCGCATTACAATCAGGAGAGATGGCAAAATTATAAGAACTAAGCTCCTTATACTCACGTTTGCTACTCCTATACTTCCTCAATCTATTAAAGCTGATTACCTAAATTGTAGTGTTCGCCCCTACATTCCAAATCCATTATGTTGCTTTAAATGTCAGCGATTCGGCCATGCAAAAACTACTTGTAGGGGACATTTGACTTGTGCTCGATGTGCATCTGTTGGACATGACAGTAGTCAGTGTAAATTACAAGAAAAATGTGTCAACTGCAGTGGTGAACATCCCTCGCACTCCCGATCATGCCCAACTTGGATATTAGAAAAGGAAATTATTACTGTGAAAATAAAACAAAACTTATCTTACCCTGAAGCCAGGCATACAGTATCATCTCGTACCCCTAATCAAGGTATTAGCTATTCACAAGCAATTAAAAAAGTCATGAAATCTTGTAGTACCCAAACAGATTTCTTAAATTTTCCAAACTTATCCTCAAATATTTCTAATATAAATGTCCCACCTATTCCGAAAGGGATTTCTCCACTGTCTTTCACAAAATCTAAGTCTGAAAGATCCCTAAAATTAAAGAATGCAAAAGAAGGGCTCCATAAATCATATTTAAAGAGTAAAAGAAGCTTAACTGCCTGTAAGACAGGTATAAAGAACGTAGACCCATCAGATGACGAAACACTCCTAAGTGGAGATTCATTTGAATCCCAGATGGCTTGCTCCAATGCCGGAGCATTCAGCGTAGCTTAATGGGAAACTTCATTTCTTGTAATTGTCGAGGTTTTCGCACTCATATAGAAGATATAAAAACAATTATAAACCTGTGCATAATCTAGTTTGTTTTGCCATCCAAGAAACATTCTTGAAATATCAGTACAATTTAAAATTGCGTGGTTATAATTGTGGGAGGAAAGATGTTAACCATGATTCAGTTTCTGGAGGTGTATGCATCCTTGTGTCTTGTAATATTCCTAGCACTATACAATCCCTTAACACTTCATTACAGGCTGTTGCAGTACGCATATACTCAACATCTCTCATTACTATTTGTAACCTTTACTTATTTCCCTGTGCGTTCATCCATGAAAGCGATTTAAACAGTTTGCTGGATCAACTACCTACACCCTTTATTTTACTTGGTGACTTCAATGGTCATAACATCTTATGGGGTAGTGATAATATAAATCCTCGTGGCATGATGATTGAGCAGTTCCTTTCTAATAACAATATCTGCCTTCTAAATTCCACAGAAAAATAACCGATTTCCATCAACCATCAAGAACTTTTCAGCCATTAGATTTAGCTATTTGCTCTCCATCAATTCTACCTTCATTAAATCTTAATGTTGATAAGGATTTATATAACAGTGATCATTTTCCTTTAATTTTAAATCAAACTGGTATAAGCAGACCACAAGTCTTCCACTCCTCTTATTCTTATCATCATGCAGACTGGTCTCTCTACACTCAATTAGCTGCGATTACTGACAGCATGGTTAGAAGTGATGCTGTGCAAAAAGTAACTGATACACTTCTAGATGCTGCCAAAAACACAATTCCCAAGCGCTCCCCAATTCCACGCCAATATCATAAACCATGGTGGAACCATGAGAGCCAAGTGTCATACAAAAAACAAAAAAAGTTGTGGACTGTTTTTCGCAGGTGCCCTACCGTGGAAAACCTTATGGCTTTCCAAAAAGCTAAAGCTTTTGCTCGTCGAGTACGGAGAAATAGTCAAAAAGAATCTTGGATAAAATTTGTTTCCTCCATCAAATCATCAACTTCCAGCAAAGAGTTATGGAAGAAAGTTAAAGCTTCCAGTGGTTTATATCGGGACTTCTCTATCCCAATACTACGCGCAGAAGCTGACACAATTTCTTCTCAATATGATATTGCCAATCTTTTAGGTGAAACTTTTGCAAGGGTATCTAGTTCAGCCTCTTATGATCCTAAATTTCTCAGAACCAAAGAGCAAGCTGAAAAGAAACTTATAAAGTTTCATGATAAAGCCATACATCCATATAATTGCAATTTCTCTTTGCTGGAACTGAAGAGAGCCTGTCCCAAACTAAAAATACTGGTCCGGGAGACCAGATGGTATCTCATATAAGATGCTTTGTCATCTTAATCATGTGAATCTTTAATAAACATTCTTTTCCTATTCAATAGATTATGGAATGAACATGTCTATCCCAGTCTTTGGAGCAAAGCAATCATTATTCCAATTCTTAAACCTGGGAAAAATCCAACTTATCCTCAAAACTATCGTCCAGTTGCTCTCACAAGTTGCCTTGCTAAAACTTTGGAGCGTATGGTCAATGCCCGTTTTGTTTATGTACTTGAAGACAATCAGTACATATATCTTTATCAAAGTGGATTCCGGAAAGGTCGATCTACTCTGGACAATATTGCATACCTAGAAACACAAATTAGGAATGCTTTTGTACTGAGACATCATTTGGTGTCTATATTTTTTGACATAGAAAAAGCTTATGATAAGACATGGCGTTATGGAATTCTCCGAACTTTGTATAATTTTAATTTCAGAGGTAATTTACCCATTTTCATTCAGAGTTTTTTAAGTTCTCGCATTTTTAGTGTCCGTATAGGATCTGTTTTATCTAATCCATTTATCCAATGTGAGGGGGATCCTCAGGGAAGTGTCTTAAGTGTTACTGTTTTTAATATTTGCATCAGCAACATTCTTCATGTATTGCAACCATCTGTCCATGGAACATTATATGTTCATGATCTCCAAATTTCTTGCCAAGGTTCCAATATGCGACTGATTGAACGGAAATTACAAACTACTGTTAATAATCTAGTTGCTTGGTGTAATGAAAATGGGCATACTTTGTCCCCTTGTAAAAGCAATTGCATCCATTTTTGCAGAAAAACTGGGCCTCATCCTGATCCAGAAATTAAGATATCAGGCACAACTATTCCCGTAGTTAATCAGATATCATTTCTTGGGCTTATATTTGATAAAAAGTTAACCTTCCTACCACATATCTTAGATTTGCGCAAAAGATGTGAAAAATCAATAAATATTCTGAAAGTTCTCTCTAATACCTCTTGGGGTGCAAATCGTAAAGCATTACTCCGAGTGTATCAGTCAACTATTCTATCTCGAATTGACTATGATAGCTTAGTTTATGGATCAGCCAGATCATCAGTTTTGCGCAAATTAGACCCTGTTCATCACTCAGCTTTACGAATCTGTTCTGGAGCATTTCTGACTTCTCCTGTCCAGAACCTTTATGAAATTTGCAACCAGTTACCTCTAGATCTGAGGCGTAAGCAACTCTCTCTACATTATTATTTCAAAATGCTATCAGTATCACAACACCCTTTGAAATCGATGATTATTTGTCCCTCTTTAAGAAGACTATATAATGCACGGCCACATAACATATTACCATTTTATGAGCGTACAAATTCATTCCTATCTTCCTCTGAGTTCCCTGATTTACATATTCAAATCACTGATACTCTAAGATTTCCTCCTTGGAATATTCCTGTTGTAAATATAATCAAACCCATTACTGGATACAATAAATCAGCTACATCTTTCCTTATTTTGCAACAAATGTTTTCACACATTCATTCTCATTATTCCTCCCACATCTCTGTATAAACAGATGGCTCAAAATCAAATGGTCATGTTGGTTGTGGTATTGTTGTTGGAAATACAGTTTATAGCTATAAACTGCATGCATCATATTCTGTGTATACAGCCGAAGCTGTTGCTATTAATCGTGCTCTAGAAATAATACAATCCAGCTCTCATCGAAAATACTGTATCTATACAGATAGCATGAGTGTGGTTATGCAATTGAACAATTTTAAAGATAAATGTCATCCAATTATTGTGGAAATATTGGATATTTTAAATATATTGAAGAATAAAGGATTCGACATCTTGTTTTGTTGGGTCCCAAGTCATGTTGGCATTGCTGGGAATGAACTTGCTGCTAAAAATGCCTCTGACATTTTGCATAAAGCATTAACATTTTTTGACATTAAACAAATTATCAAAGATTTCATTTCCTCCCACTGGCAAAAAACATGGGATTTGCAGAAGAGCAATAAATTGTATAGTATATCCTCCCACATTCTTCCATTACCAGTTGCTCCCATGCGAAGAGTTGATGTAAAACTCACACGACTTCGTATTGGACATACTAGATTTACACACAAGCACTTATTTTTGTCTCGGAGTGCTCCGATTTGGGACATGTGTAATGTACCATATACAGTACATCACATTTTTATTGTCTGTCCTAATTTCAATGATTTACGCGTAGTGTTTTTTAATACCACAAATTTAATTTTATCAGACTTGATTGGGTTTAAACCACATAGAAATGTGTTTGCATTTTTACGTGCAATAGATTTCTTGAATTCTATTTAAGATTTTTATCCAAAATAATCTTTTACACATGATTTTCTTGAACTTTTAATACATTCCTTTGCATACATATGATTAGTATTTTAACACAGAATGTTTACCTACAGTTTTAAATATTGTACGGTGCAGAAATGTCCAATATTGGACCTTGCATTAGTAAACCTCACAAAATCAAATCAAATCTTTATTTGGTGACACATTTGGCAACTAATCGTTTTTGGTGATGTTTTGGCAAAAAAATTTGGCGAGGAAAAATAATCGCCAAATTTTAACAGATTTGGCGACTTTTCGCTGAGACCGTGGCGACTTTCTGCGCTTTACGAGGTGAGACCATAATACTCAGTTTAGCCCCATAATTGTATGTTCTTCATCTTAAAAAAGAATTCTCATTCTGTAGTTAATTTGGCTCTTATTTGTAAAACTTTCAATAGCTTTGACAATAACAAAAAAAATATTCCCTATTTAATTAATCAAATTAATTATTTTTTAATCATATATGATTATTGGTATATTAAGTTTTTTTGTATTTATTAAGACACTTTTGTTACATCTGAATAATTATATTATAAATTAATAATTAATTTAGAAATAAAATATTTGAGAATTTATTTATTTCACATTTTCATATTAGGAAATAAAGTAATAGTGCTAGCAGTAATATTTCAATATACTTGAGGAAATAATTATTATTTACTTTCTCATTATGTTAATCTATAATATGAAGTGGAACAATAAATTAGATATAATTTTAATTACATGATATACATAATTTAAATTGTAAAATAAATCGCAAATTCTACCTCTTAGATAATTTTAATTTAAGTTTAACATTTTTTTATCAGTTAAAAAATAGTGATTACAAATATTGCTTGAACTTTATCAGAATGAAATATATGATGTAATCAAAACAACTTTTAAAAGTGTCTTAGCGAATTCAACTAAATATATATAGTTTACATTTATCTTAATAATGTTTTTTATTTTTTTTTTTAGGTTTGCGAGCATCACTTTGCAGAGAATGATATCCTGAGATGTTCAGAGTTATATGTAGAGAAAACACTGGTTAAAAACTGAGCGCCCCCTTACGATACCCACGATTGAAGTTAGATGCCATTCCCTCAATAATTCCAAACTACCCGAAATATTTAACGACAACCAAGAATCCTCGAGAGGAGCCAGATGTAAAGAAGATAAGAATTGAAAATCAGAACTTTGATTTTCAATTTTGAATTGAAAATCAGTGCTTTAGAAGTATAAAAAGTGAAAAAGACTACAGGGATAAAATTTTGCTTTAAAGATTTAAGTGAACTCAAGAACTGCTTAAAGTGAGTTTAAAATTCCATGATCAGGGAATGTTGTTACCAATAAGGATATAATTATGTTTTTATCGATAAGTCCTTCTAAAGTTCCTGTTCTTGAATCATCCGTAACAGTTGATGAAAATTTGAATTTGATAAGTTCAATTAAAGGTTTTCAAATTAATAAGATAAATAATTTTAAATTTCATATGATTGTAAATATGATATTCATACCTTAGATATTATATTACAAGCATTAGAAAATTTTGAAAAATTAACGATAAGAATAACTTATTGAAAATTATTTGTGACAGTAATCAGAATTTATTTGATTGCTTAGAAGAACAGATTTCTCTTTTGCAATATTCTTTAAATCATAAGAAATATTCTGCTAACTTTTTAATTTTATGCTTCATGCTTTTTTCTATATCACCCCATTGTTATAAATTTTTATGTAAAAGCTCGTATTTAATTCTTCCACATCCAGCAACATTGAAACGTTTATTTTTCAATTATATAGCAAATCCTTTAAAAGAGCGCAGAACAGGAATAATTTTCTTGTATATATTAGAGACAAATATTCTCTCCTTAATGAAAATGACAAAAAAGTAGTTTCATTAATGGTTGAAATTCACATAAAAGCTTCATTAAATTATTAGGTTGGTAATTTAATCAGGAGAAGAAGCCTTATTCCATTAACATTAAATTCTACTGTTCAAGGAAATGTTGAAATTAATTTAAATGATGATGTTGATGAAAATCTAAATCTTGATATTCCCGACCCTAAAGAATCAATGTTTAATTTGAAAATAAACTCAAATAATTTAAAAAATATTCTCATTTGTTAACTATTTTAATATACATAGCAGGCTATTGCGTCCATTCTATCTTGAAAAAAATTAAATGTGAAATGTGCTGTTTATTTAATATGTGATGTTTTCCCTAGCCCTGGATTGGCACCCTTTTTGGATTGCCAATCAATTTCCAAAACGCCTGTCTCAGGCGTAATTCTCAGTTTTACCGGAAACAAATCTAGAATTTAAAAAAACACTTCGAAACTTTTTGAATTTATAAAATAAACGTTTGTAACTATATACATGTGCCTCTTAAACAAATTTATACTTGTTCATATTCTATTGTCGAGAAATTACAAATTAAGGTTTTCTATAATACAGAATGCTTGGTTTGTCACCTTGTGGTCACTTTTTGCCCACGACGAATAATTAGGTGTAGACCTACGGATTAAAGTGGATTTCTAAATACCACCAAAGTAATAGTTCCTTTCATGAACTAATGAATATATAGCGTTGAACCATAACAGAATTATAAATTTATTGAATTTAGTCAGGATAGAAACTAGGGAGACTATGAACCTCACAGAAAAATAGTGGAGTAAGCAAGATTTTAACATTTGAATTTCTAGAAAAATTATTTCTCCAGATATTCAATGAAACTTCATTAACCAGAAGATGGCATATGCTATTCATGTTTAAAAAATGAAAAAGACGAAGCAAAATATCTATGTTAACAATTAAATGATCAGACATTTTACAGTTCCTACTAAACATCAACAGTTCGCTAGGCTCAGTTAACTAAAATGTAACTTCAACAATCCAGAATAGAATATAAAAATCCTAATTGTGAGTGCGAATAAATTTAAAACTTTCATTTATATTAAGAATTCTTAAGTCCTTATTTTAGACCAAATAAAATGCTTTTGATACAGAACTTCGATAATAATTTTGCAAATTTAAACATTTAATGACAAAAGCTGACAATGAAATTTATGAAAATCCACATACAGATGATATACTTCACTTTTTAGGTTATTTAAAGAAACTTGTATAAAAATATGATCGCAAAGTACGAATACTGCTTCCAGCAAGATTTTTAAATTCTCGTTAATATTTTCGGCAAAGACCCTATAAGACTTATACCCGTCTAGACAATTTACGAAAATATTTACTGTAAAGATATTCAATGAAAAAGAAATCCATTAGTGCAGAAAAATGTTTCTTATAATTCATGTATTATATCAGTCAGACGAGCAGAAAAGAGCATAGTAAAGCCTGTCCTAGCAATCTGAATACACTCATGTTCGATGGAACTATTAATAACTAGACCAAACTAACAGAAGACTGCAATAAGGAACTCTTGAATGCATTTCAAATTCATAGCTGCTCTTAGCTTAATCCTCTTTTACCGAGAAATGCATGAAAAAAAAAAAAAACGAGAACCAGAAAATAGAAAGACGCTTTCAAGTATCTTGAACGATCATGAGCCACAGAAAATGGGAAGTTACGGAGTCTATTTTTCCAGTAGAACTAGGCGAATTCAAAAGAATAGTTCATGCAATTTCTTATTTTTTCCTAAGTTAAAAGACTCATAAAAGTAACATTAAATTTGTACACTGTATGATTTAACTTTAAAGAATACTTTTACTTCTGCAAAATAAAATAAGATTCTTTTGAACTTTTAAGAGAATCTAAGGAAATTGGATATTTATAAGCAATAATATATATATATATATATATATATATATATATATATATATATATATATATATATATATATAACACATCACTTATAAGCGTCAAACAGAATATGTTATGAGAAGGTGATTTGAAGAGGTTTTGAGAAACTAAGTTATTTTGCTCTCTCACACACAAAAATATGTGGGTAAAATAAAAAATAATCATTAAAGTACACCATCGGAAGTTATATGAATAAAGGTGTTAAGGGACGATTAAGCTACAAAATTAGGGAAATTTTATTCAAATAAAATAACGTGAGGAGAGAGAACAGCATACATATTCTAATTTCTTATAATATATGATGAAAGGTGATAATCAAGTAATTAATCAAGATAGTAAAAAGATTCGATTCTTGCTTAATATCAATATAAAAAAACGTAGAACTGCTGCTTGAATTTTAAAAAAATGATATCCGATGTGGGAATGGAACGCATGATCTGTTGAACTGAAGACCACAACACAAATTATTAAACTATTATTATTCAATAGTTACAACACACAATAGTTTTACTAAAAGTACCTATTGTTAATTTAATAAAAGATTAATTTCATTATAAAATTCATAAAAAGCGTTACTCAAATAGAGAAACCTAAAAATCTTCACAGCTAAAAACTTCATCACAAAACTTTTAATAAATTCAAAAAATGTATCCGTATTCAAGATGGGAATCGAACCTGCAAACTATTTAGGTAATCTAGAGCGCAAAACATCCATTTGACGGCTCCGCTAATTTCACAATTATTTTGAAAGCATAGTTTAACACTGAAGTGTTCCTTCATTAAACTGTAAGTATTAGAAAAACCACAATACATTATCGAAAACCACAACATCTGGTTATTTTATACTAATTTAGTACTGAACGCATATTTCTGCAGAAATTTTGAGTTAATGCTTTTTCAAAAATGTATTCAATTTCGTAATAATTTTTGATACTACTACTTTTTTTAAAATTGAGTATATTTTTTAAACAAATAGTAAAACGTTTTACACAAACTTAAGAGAATGTTTCTCAGTAGTTGTTTTTTCACGTGTGACAGTTTTTCAAATTAGCACAATATATATTATTTCTTTTAATATTGTTTTATATTACATTCACACCATTTCTCAAAAGCTTTGGCAGGACTTGAGATTATAATTCTCTCTTTAGCAAAAGTTTTAATATTTTTAAGGACTTAAGAAATATTATCAAAAAATTCGGAATTTTAATAGTCCCGGGATGTTTTAATTTGCTTAGGCAAATATAGTACAAAACGCGTACGTTAGTTAAAGTAATAAATTATCGCTCGTTTTTCGAACAACTTTTATAATGCTCATATGAAATTAAAGCATTCATATTTAATTCTTTCTCTCGATAATTATGAAGCAAATACAACGCTAAAAAATGTTTTGAAAGTTTGCAGCGATTCATTACAATGCATAGCTTAACAGTTACAAGTAATTTAATATAATTGGTACATATTATATATAATTATCACATTGTATGTAGGTTGCCAACGATAGTTACTTTTTGTACAGAAATCTAGTAGAATCAAAAATTTATAAGATGGGTTCCTAGCAAACACAATTATTCACGTTTGAGGTGGAAATGGAACTAATGAACCGTTGAACTGAAGATCAAACTACTGACGCAAGCATAATATGAAATTTATAACGCTCGTCACTCTACAGTCACTGTTTGCACGCAAGGAGTAGGGACCAAAATTTTTAAAATTGATTCTGGGCTATTGTTAATCGAGGTAGGAATCGGACCGACGAGCTACTAAATTGAAAGGCATAGATCTAACGACTTGGCTTATAATGTTCAATAGCTATAGACAATATACTATGTTTTTAAAATATTAAATTTTCTCCGTGAATATTACTTTTTATAAAATAAGAGATTTCAGCGTAGATATCAGAGATTTGTAGTTTAACCTTTTGAGTCCGACGTCACCGTTTCAAAAAACTGCTCCTAAGACGGCGCGAGAAGATGACATTTCCTAACCCTTGACCGAAAGGAGATGGTCATTTTCACCCCATTTAAGTGCTGAAGTTTTCACCGTGACGAATCTTTATCTTTTGAGGGAGATACGTCGCGCTACATCTGCCGTAATTCACATGAAAATGTAAATGTGTTTACCATAAATACACTACTGGCCATTAAAATTGCTACACCAGGAAAGCGGTACACCACACACGTGAAATTTGCATGACAGGTAGAACTTGCTGTGATATGCAAATGATTAGATTTTCAGCGCATTCATGCAAAGTAGGCGACAGTAGCGACATCTACAATGTGTATAAAACCAGAGATTTGACAGCAGTTTTCTCATACTCAATTTCCGTTTCAACGTTGTTTTCGGCAAAGAAAGTTGTTGTAATGCCTCGTGTAAGAAGAAGAAATGCCTATCAACACGTGTCTGACTTTGATCGAGGAAGGATTATAGCCTACCGGGATTGCGGTTTATCGTACCGCAATATTGCTGCTCGCGTCGGTCGAGACCCCTTGACTGTTAGCAGAATATGGAATCGATGGGTTCAGGACAATCATACGGAACGTCATGCATGATCTCAGCGACCCCCCATCACTAACAGCAGAGAAGACAGACATCCGCATGGGCACAAGGGATCGTACAGCCACGTCACGAACCCTGAGTCGAGAAATGGAGTCATTTGCAAGGCAACAAGTTTCTGCTCGAACAGTTCGACGACGTTTGCAGCTGCATGGATTGTCTGCACGGCGACCATGGCTTCGGCTACCATTGACGCTGCGTCACAGACAGGAGCGCCTTCAATGGTGTGATCAGCGACGAACCTGGACGCGGGAATGGCATTAAGTCATATTTACAGATAAATTTCGGTTCTGTATACAGGACCATGATGGCCGCATCCGTGTTTGGAGGCATCGTGGAGAACGCGCATTGCCAGCTTGCATTGGACATCGCCATACTGGCCTATCTGTTGGAGTGATGGTATGGGGTGCCATTGAATATACGTCTCGATCACCTCTTGTTCGCATTACCGGCACTTTGAACAGCAACCGTTACATTTCCGATGTGTTAAGGCCCGTGGCTCTGTACTATCTTCGAGGCCTCCCTAATGCTTTGTTTCAACAGGAAAATGCCCGACCGCATGTTGCCCGTACTGTTCTGAACTTCCTTGATACAGAACAGGTTTGACTGTTACCCTGGCTAGCACGTTCTCCTGATCTGTCACCAATTGAGAACGTGTGGTCAATGGTTGCCAGCGATTGGCACGCCATCACTCACCGTCCACTACTGTCGATGAACTGTGGCATACTTTTGAAGCTGCATGGACTGAGATCCCTGTACATGCCATACAATCTCTGTTTGACTCCATGCCTAGGCTGATAAATGCTGTTATTGCAGCCAGAGGTGGCTGCTCTGGGTACTGATTTCTCAAGATCTATACATCCTAATTTCCTGTAAATCTAATCACTTGTTCTTTCCACTATAATGTATGTGTCCAATAAATATCGTTCTGTTATTTGTATTCCTTCTTTAATAGCCAGTAGTGTAGCTTAAAAATACTTATTCTTTGAAATTAAAATATCATTTTTCTATAAAGTAATTGAAATTTATAACATTTCCCACTGGGGCGATGTACAAGAATTTCTCCCAGAAGTTTTAAGTCTTAATAACATCATTCAGTTACGTTTTAGATTCCTTATTTTTCTGATGCATTTAATGATGTAAATGAAATGGATATAAAAATCAATATCTTTAAGTAATTTGATTCTTTTAACATTTATAGTTTTTTCATCCTTGTCGGGTCCCTTCTTTGTTTGATAAGGACGGGGCTCAAACGAAGCTAATTTAATCAGCAAGTGGAAAATTTTTAAATCAAAATCATGAGATTTTTTTTATGCAACATAATTTATAATGAGTATTATTCTTTAAAATGAAGTTTTCTACACATTCACTATATCATCCAGATTTAGCTTCACTGAAACCCTAAGCGATATCGCGAATGTATATATAATAATATATTTAAATACTTATATATTATATTTTTCTTGAATTTTATTGAACACAGCCATGCTAGTTTTAGGAACTTATAATTTAGGAGCTCCGCAAAACAATAAACTCTGAGATATAATTTATTTACCTGACAAAATTATTGGTACTATAATACCATTATCATATACTTGTTGTCTACTCGAAATTTCAGTGATTAGAATATGGCGTAGATATATATTTATAAAAATAATTGTAATTATAAAGTAAATTCTTAAAAATTGAAAAATGAGAGAGAGAGAGAGAAATACTTTACACGCATCCATTCATTTTATTTGAAATGAATTTTTTTGTAGGTTTTATACTTTTCTCATTGATTATTAAAAATTGCAAATTTTAAGAACTTTTAAAGTAAATTTTTCACACTTGTGTTTTAATTATACTTTGACAAGTTTCGATTAATAATATTTCAGTTTATAAAATTTCCTTTTTAGAGAGTGATTTTTTAAAATTTTATTTTAGTCAAAATGACATTAAAACTTCACGTTTTTTATTTATAAGAGAAAATATGGTTTATTAAATAAAATGTTTAATAATAGCTATAAAAATGAATATCAAGTCAGATAATTTATAGAACATCGAAATTTCTACAAAAAATTTTTGAATTCCTAAATTATAAATAACATCATGTTAGTTTCTAATGATATATATTTCAGTCGATGAAATATTCATTAGATATCTTTTTTTTTTTAATTTGAGTAGAAAAGATTTATTTGCTTAATCAATGTTACAATTTTTCATAAGTATGCAACTTGATTTAGAGATCTTGTAAAAAATTAGATTTCTAAGGAACATGGTGAATCTTGCTGCATTCATTAAGTCAAATCAGTTACAGATTAGATCATGAGCTTACCTTTTTGGAGTCTCCCTGAATTATTAATTCATAAATCTAGAGATATAACATCAACACATATTATTTGGTAAATAAGCTGAAACTAAAAACATCTCAAATGCATAAAAAAAACTAACTAATATAATTTATATTTCAGAATTTTTATCAGAAAAAATTTAAGATATTTCCATCATTATATGTACAAGATTTTTTATACAAAATAATGATAAAGCACCCTAAATCTTGAGCAAAATATAAAAAGAAAAACTGTGAGAAAAGATAATGGAAAACGCGATTAAAAGAACACACTTTTTAATACGAACTAAACTATATTAACTCATTAATATGGAAATATAAAAATAGGAACATTTTTATTTATGGCAAACTCTTCAACAGGAGAAAATAATTATTATTTAAAATATATTCCGAATAAAATTGATATTTCAATTAAAAAGAAATAAAATTTTTCTGAAAAATATTTTTGTAACTTCTATTTGGCGCCCCTGTCAAAGCAGCGCCCGGGGCACGATAGACTCCCTTGCTCCCCCCCCTTCACTACGCTACTGCCAGGGCTACTGGCTGCTGCATTAGGATAGAAATGTGGCATCCTGCTACGCAAAGCTATTCCTGATTGTTTAAGGCCTCAATGGGTTGATCAATACTAGCGCCTTCTGTCGTAATTTTCAGGTGTTCTAATTCAAACATTCTATCTTTGTCTCGCGCTCTCTCTTCCCTCAATATCTGCTCTCTTTCTCTTTCTAAACGGGTTTCAATGATACGATTAAGGCAGCCCTCAACAAAAGCTGACTCGTAATCCTCAGATGCTTGGATCAAATTTCTCAAACCAATCCCTTTCAGAGTTTCATCTACATAGCCCCTCATCTCACTGGCTAACTTAATAAGGTCTGATTTTTTTCCTTTAGCAAAAAATGTCATTTTAAAGTTATACCACAAGCGTACCTATCTATATAATAAACCCAAAATTTTTTATGAACACCAAACAAAACAAGAATATCATTTACGAATAAATGCCAGTAATATTACTTAGAACTCAGTCCTAATGTTCATTTTGTTAATTTTCCTAATATATGAGAAATAGCACTTAATACTTGCATTCTTCACACAAATACCTTAACTATTTCATTAAATATTCAATTATGCAAATTTATTTAACCATACAAATGACACACACACACATTCATAGTTACCAATAATTTAACATAATTTTATAACACGGTTTGTGCAGTTGAATAAATTAAATTTCCTTCAAATTTTAATAGTTATTACATGAAAAAAGTTTAACATTATATACTAATAATTTTGATTACAACACTATAATTCCATTATTCATATTTATTAATTCACAGCACTATAATTTATTATAACTATAATTTAGTTCTATTTTAAATTTTCTAAACTAATACACTTGTTATTACTCAAATTATTTTACAAGCAAAATATTTTTTACGCAATTGCAATAAATTTATGATTTACTAATTCATTTTATAAAAATTTTCTTTTTAAAAAAATAATTGATTTTCAAAAAAACATATTTTTTTATATAATATTCTTTATTTAATTTACTACTTCAGAAATATATTTTATTCAATTTAATATACCTTTCTAAAAATTCTATACTCTTAAATTTTAAAAATTTAATTTAAAACATAAATCAAACACAATTTACAAGTTTCTAATTTACTATTAATTGTTACACATTTCTTAACACTGTTAGTCCAAACTAGAGAAAAGAAATAGGGTACTCACTGGCTTAAGGCTTGCTTTCACAATCCTGGCACACAGAATAGTTGGTAAAGACTCACAGATTGAATAGAAAAACAGAGAACGGTTCCTTCATTCAGTCTCCACTGATCCCGCCGCACTGCCACCATTTTAAATTATATAAGCCTGTAAGGTACTCAGTCTGGATAGGCGGACTTATAGTTAGGCAAGGGCCGTTAAGAAATCAGGCTTACGTATTTTAATATTTTTGACTAAATATTTATTTACAAATTAACTGGATTATGTACAAAAACTGTCGTAAATTGTAGGCTCCAGGAAAACTGATGAATTTCTCACTTCTGGAACGTTTGCTGCACATTCGATCGGGGAAAACTCCTCGCTGGTACTGAGGACCTGACTCCTAAATTCCGTACTCGGGAACAGTCTCGGACAATCACTCGATAAGGCCAACGATACTCTCCGGACCGCATTGGAGCATCAGGGTAGTCAAACTCGAGGCCTGGCATCTCTCTGTGATCTCTATTCATTCTCAGACTCCTCTTTCCGTCGCTGGGACTTGTACGCTCCGGGACCTGCTTGAGAGAAGTATCGGAAAAACAATACGTAAGTCGAAGCTCTCCGCCGTCCCCAACAAGGGCCTGCTATTTATATTAACCTTTCTCCCAACATCTAGCCTCCAGTAATCTCCAGATCCATCTTCTAATGTCACTTTTGACCTCTATTTCCAGCCACTCCACTGATTCGAATCAGAACGAGTAAAGAGGCAATAAATTCTTCGAAAGCACATGGTCCATTCACCAGGTGATTCCAGTTAAATTCGAAGAATTACATTTGTCATGAGGACTTAATGGCTCTTCACGCGAATCATGTTTGCCGTTCCTACATCATATTTCAATGAGAACTAATTGACTGCTTTTGGGTACTATGTTGTTCCTGGAATTCAAACGTGGGAAATTAATCTCGTTGATAGCTGCAAAGGTGTTAACGTGCTTCGAAAGTCTGGAAGTACCTTGGGATTTTCAAGCAATAACGGGGACGTTATAGTATAGTCACGTTGTTATGTTTTACAATATTTTTATTTTACTAAATTAATTTTTTCCATAAAGTTTATTCCAATTAAATTATAATTTCTGCAAGAAACTAAGTTGAGAATTACACACTTAAAATCCTTTTTCTTCTTATGGCTCTCATGAAGGAAAAGAAATTCGTGATTTTATTAATATTTCTGACCTATAGTTCTATCACAAACAAAAGAGTGACAAAATTTGTATTACACTTAATTAAAAATATTAAGTTTGATATTAACTAGTTATTTTGCATCTGAATTTTTTAACATTAGTTAACATCTGGCTGTCAGATTTCAAAATATTACTTTTTTTTAAATATAAGAAACTACATAAATATGAACAAACTTGTGCATTTTTTGTTTATTATTTTTATATTTTTATTTATTTCTATTTACTATAGTTCAACATTAATTTTCAACAAAAGTTGTCCAGGTGCCGAAGTATTCTATCCTGAAAATATTAATCAGAGAGTAGAACAGTTTATTCTCTAAATATTTTATTAAACAAAATGCATATATTTTTGCAATTTAGATTATACACTTCCATTTTAACATTCAACTTTAAACTTTGCTCTTCACTGTAATCACTAAAGTTGCCTCTTCACTATCATTGGTCAAAACTAAAAAAGCACCTATAAATTTAACAATAAAAAATTAGATATATGAAACTTATTAGACAGAAAATTATTAGAATAATACTTTTTACACATCCATGTATTATATTTAAAATGTAATCAAAATTCTTTTCTAACTCAAAATAGTTTTTTAATTTTCAAAATTTCAAGATTAAAATTGTTTTTAGGATAAGGCATACATAGTTGACTCTTTCAACAAGAAGCATTTGATCTTATAATAAAATTTAATGTTTGTTTGAATTTAAATTTTGTTTATCTTAACTGTTCATTTTAAGAATATTTGTAACTGTAAAAAATATTAAAATGAACAGCCAAAAGAAAAACATCCTACGAGGAAATTTTTTAAGCAATTTAGCACTATTCCGGAAAAGGTCATAATTAATGAGTCACTAACTCCATGATGTGTAGAGCCAATTATCTCATATTGTGTAACTAAACATGAAAAATAAAAATGGGCAATTTTTCATGTAAACAACTTTCAATAGGATATAATTTTATGGTATGTTACCAGCGAAATACAAAACTACCATTAGTGATACTTTTAAGTAATAATTAATCATAATAATATAAATTATATAACAGATCTATTGATGAGTTTTTATGCATAAAATCCTGAGACTCATGTCATGACAGAAACATTTCATAAAGTGTGGAAAGAAATAATTTACACCAGCTTCAAATTTCTGTTGAAAATATAAAACAAGCTATTTCAATATTTGTTTATAATTTTCAACAGAAATAATAATTAAAAATTAATGATGAATATAGCTTCAGAGATATTTGATAGTTATTTTGAATATTTCAGAGTAATTTATAAAAGGGGTTCATAGTAATTTATAATACTGAAATTAGTTGCAGTTTGAATACTAAACAAGTCTTATTAATTTATTATTTTTTACTAAATAGAAATAATGTGTGCAATTTAAAGTTCAGTCTATACAAGATGGAAATAAACTATGTTAAAATGTAGGGTACTTAGTACCATTTTAGAAACGGTTACTAATTAATGCCCAACATAAATATTGTTAGATTACTAAGAAAATTTGTACTTTGATTGGGTGAAAAGTTGGTATAAGTGTTAAATATGATATATCTAGATTATATTCACGAGTTCTATAATGTGTTAACCCAGAGTTCATTCAATGTGACAGTTACTTAGAACAAAATTAACACTTTCGCATTTTTCATTGCATTGCATTAACATTAAAAATGATACTTTATATTATATTATTAAAGAAATGTAAATTACCATTAATAAAATCTTTAATAAATAATTAGTTTTTAAATAACTTACATTAATGTTATTTAGACATATATTGACACTGAAGCTGCATCAGAAATATTTTATGTAATTTAAAAAAGAAATCTTTTAAAGAGGTTGCTAATTTTTGCTGAAAATGTAAAAAAAGTTATTCTTTTCTTCAGAGTTTATCATTTTCAATATAATTAAGTAACTACATAAATACAAATTTAGATTTTTAATAATTCAGATTAATTTATAATTTAGAAGGGAATTTCTACGCTAATACTAAAACAAGGACCAGTTTAAATACAGAGCAAGTTTTATTAATCTATCATTCTTTAGCTATGATCCATTAATAGCTAATAGCCAGCCGGCGACCATTAAATACAATCATAATCACTTTTAAATATAACCATTAATACTTCCTAATGAGGATATTCACACCTAAACATTTTTTAAACCTAATCATTTTAAAAACATTATATTTTTGAAGAAACATGTTGCATGCTCATTTCCATTTAAGTAGTTTAGCTAGAAGAATCAAAACATGTAAGTTGGCACTACTTATTTGATAAAAATTGTGAAAAATATAGAAAAAAATATCATTATAAAATAAGAAATTAAATTTTTATGTTTTTTATGTTATGAATGATATATTTTAGGGACAATATTTAAAAAAAACTATAGTATTCTGCTTTTTAAAAAGGAAGGACATTATATCTGAATTACTCAGAATTATGTAGTGACTATATTAATTTACTTAGAAAATACATGAGCAATATGAATATTAAGATGAAAAATGTAAAAAAAAACTGACTTTAATGGAAAAAAGCCACCTTTTTCCATAGCAACACTATAACCTAGATAACTTTTTTTAGTTTTAGATAATTGTGTTTAAGGAAATGTTTTTTAATCTCATTGATCTATAAGTAATAATTTCATTTGCTATTGAGTTAAAAATTAGGATTATGCTATTCAAGCAATTTACTTATTTAAAGAGCCATGGGCGGGCTTTGGATGAAGAAGAAGACATTTTAAAAACATTCCAAGTTGGCAAGGACTGAGTACATCAATAAATAAGGAATTAAGAATTTATAAAGCCAACAGGACCACTATGGATGGAAGTTTCTGTAAAGCGTGGAATAGAGGGCACTACTACCGTGGAGATCTAGAAAACTTCCGCCACGAAACTTCCTGCTTACTATTTCATTATTGTCTTATACCATCGTGCTTGTATTATGTACTTTCCATTGCTTTTGGGAAAAATTCATTTAAAAGTAATTATCCTATAAAATTTTTTGAAATACAGGAAATAAAGGTAGTAGTTGTTGCGAAGCATTTGGTTGCAATATGCGAGCTGGAAAAAATTTACTTTCGCAAGTGAAAATGTTCACATTTCCAGTGGAACCCGATTTACACTCCTTAATTTAATTAACTGTGTGTTAAATCAACTCTTAAAAATAAGACTTAGAGATTTTAATTGCAATAAAAACCAAGACTTGCTTAAAATATTAATTAACAACAAGTAAATAAACACATGATATCAATTTTGTTCTACTCATTATTGATACCAATCCATATATTCTAGCATCATCAAGAAAATTTTAATTAAATTTATAATACTATAAATGAAAGCATAAATAATACCTTGCTTAATATTTGAAATGATTTATAGTTCAATCGCGCGCAAAATATATTTCCTGAAATTTTGGAATAAATGCATAAAATTAAAAATTAGTTAAAGAAAATGATTAACAATTGAGATTAATAATAGCAAGAGTTAGAATGTGGGTTACAATATATCATTCATCAACAATTGAGAATCATTGTTACAATCCCCGAGAAATAAGGTAATCCATCAGGATTATTTTAGTAAAAATTAAAATTTTCTTAAAAAATTTACGGGATCACCACTGATTTCACTCTTATTAAAAATTATGATTTTAACGGATAAAATAAAAAATTTTTCGAAAACAGAAATAAATACCTAAAAATATTTAAATAAAAATTTTTACAATTGCATTGATTTTCAATATGAAGAGAGAAAACTGGAAGCATTTGAGATGGCTTCCGGTCAACTGACTTTTTCTGACCGGTCAACTGTTTTTGTTTACACTGAAAACTCCATCCATAAAGAGAAAAAGCTATTTTTATTTCCATGCCCCTGCAAAAAAATTGAAGCCATGATTGTAACCAAAATATAACCTCTTTCATATGGTTTTTAGTTTCTATAAATTTACACTTGCTTTTAATTCGGCATTAAAAATTCTAGTCCTTGGATTTTCAACACATGTAAGCGATTGTCTATCCTACTCCAATCTCATAATTCTTCGACCTGTATCGATATATCGATAACACTGTTAGTTGTAGTCATTTGCTTTTCTGTATTGGCTCTTCTGAACTTGAAGCTGTTACTGATTGCCTTGAAACAGGTACTTCCAGTCAAGTATATTGTACCTGCCCCTGTTTTAGGAAACTTGGATTCGTGCTAACTTTGTTACTGGAAGTACCGAGTATTTGGAATAAAAGTTCTGATTACAGGTTGTTACATTCAAATACTGATTACATAATACTGGTTACAGGTATTTCTTCCCATCCCTGCAACCAAATGAGTATCTATTCATGGACATGAGTCTGATTTTTTTAAAGTCTTGATTTAAAAACAATTTTCTCTTTGAAAGTTTCTTTTTAAAGTATATTATTTTTTAATTCCGTTGGCATTCAAAAAAATGATTTTATTTTTTTTTTTTACTTACGATTCATGATTATTCTACGATCCACGTGAACAATCAATTACTTGATCATCTAATCAGTTTGTTTTATCAATGTATCATTGTTTTTTTATTCCTTGTTTTTATTATTCTTCGTTGATACTTTAATATTTTGTCAACTTGTGACGTTGAGTGTAATCTTGGCAAATGATGTAATTTTTGTCTTATTATTTTCATGGTTTATTGATAATTTACTGATTTATTCATAAGAGTGGAATTCTTAGCACCTGTAATTATTGTTCCAATGTTATATTAAACTAAAAATTAATACTGAATTGCGTAAAGCTTGCTTTTTTTAAAAATTATTATTAATAATTTTCAGTGAGTATTCAAATATGTTTTTTTATTTAATTAACCGAAATAAAAGGTATTTCATGTGAGATAATTCATTTTAGAAATGAAATGATATTTTGTATGAATATTTTTTCGCTTGTAAATTATTCAATAATGTTGATACACTCTTTACATCAAAATTATTTGATTGTTCTAATCTCATATTGAAATTCAGTAGACGTATTTTGATTTAAAATCATGTGCCTTTTAATTTTTTATTTATTATATTAACTCTTAATTTTTCATACATTATCGGTTTTAACTTTGTTATTTTAACTCTGTCATTAATCCTTTGTTTCTATAATTTATAAAATCGAAATTATAGTCTTTTAAAATTATAAAGTTATTCTAATTAGTCAATTTCTTAGAAAGCGTGAAATCAGGTAATTTGTAGTTTTAGGGAATTTTTTGAATTTTATCTTTAAATTCTGATTATTTATTATACACAAGCTTTACGTAAATATTATTAGCTAGACAAGTTTAAAAAATCAAAATTATTGTTTATTAAAGAAAATTAAGTTACACTCTTAAAATTTTGGTCTGACTTTTTAGCTCAGTTATTATACAAAACACACTCTATTTTCATTTCAGTCAGTTTTCTTGATGTCAAATTTTCATTTAAGAAAAGTTCTATCTATGGATCAGCTCTATGAAAAACATACTATAACATATGCATCAAAAAATATGAAAAATTTATTTGGTGGTGTAAATGATATAGTTCCTTTAATACCCTAGGATTTCATAAAATAATTCAATAATCCGAACTGTTTATTTAATATACGAAAATGAACTAAAGGAAACTTCAGTTTAAAACATGATAAAATTTTGTTTTATTTCACTATATGGTAATAGCTAAGAAAAAAATAGATTCCAAAATAATCTTAACCATGTAATTCAAAAATATAGAATATATATATATATTACAGAAAAAACTCAAGGAAAAACATAATACCTAATTTGTAAATAAAAATACAGTAAACATGTTTTATTTAAATTAAAAAAAATAAATTTTATTTATGTGAATATCAGTTAAATCAGATAAATTTAACTTCTACATTAAACTACTAAAAAAATTTTTTATTGAATTAAGAAATGGGTCTAGAAATTTGATTACTATGTTTTAAAGACAATTGACATTTGAAATCAATGTCTTTCTTAGGACTGGCATAAAACATTTGAGTAACTTATTTAAATATCATTTATATGCACAAGTTGCTTGTAGCAAATTTAAATTAATTAAAGAAATTAATAATTTAGTATATTATATTCTCTTTTGAGAAAGTTTTTGACAAAATTAATAATTTTTTTTAAATTTTTGTCACACTTGGAAAAATATTTCTGGTGGAAAATTTTATAATATCAGCAGTCTTAAAAGTGGCTGGTTGATAACAATTTTTAATTGCTACATTAGGGGATAACCCATGTTCTTGCTCCTGGATATTTACCCATTATCCCATTTTATCTTGACTTTATGAAATGCGAGCACCCTCTTTTTGAGTAGTTAACAAAATTTTATTTTTGATATAAGTTTTATTTTTTTAATTTCAGAAAAATTGACAAAAGTAGACTTATGAAATTAAGATACTTGCATACCAATTACAGTCCTTGCACATAAGAATTTTTGTATTCATAGTTTCTTCATATTAAATTAGAATATATTTCTTACATATGAGATATCTTCACAAAGCAATGGATAATTTCTTTGTAACTTACAATCAGCACTAGTTTTAATTCTATGCGTATCACCGAAAGCAACTTCAGTCCCTTTTCCTGTATTGTAGATATCAAATAATTCTTTACCTTCTTTATGTTTGAAAAGAATATTTCTGTCAAAATATTTGATTATATTATGCATGACAACAAAAATCATACTATTTCTTTGTTTAAATAAATGTCCAGAAACTCTTTCTCATTTTATACTTACTTGTACAATACCATTGATGATATTTTTTTCATGTAATTTCTTGCAATCATATAATCATGACAAAGCTATTAATCGCTCTGATCAATGGTTTTGTCATTGTAATGGTTAAATGCACTGATTCTCTAATTCTTTCCTTGCAATGAATTATTTCACAGAAGACCCATTGTGCATTATATATTATTCTTTAATTAGAACTTTCAAAAGAGTATATTTTACAATTTCATTACATAAACATTTTATTGTGAATTATTATTTAAGAATAAATTCATTTAAAATTAATTCTTATGTAAGTTCTTAGATGTATTGGAATTAATTTTTTATTTTAGTTTTATAAAATTCATTGACAGATTAAACAGAAATTCTCTTAAAATGAAATATATGAGTGATTTGTTTACCTGTAAACAAGTTTTGAGCAAAGTAGCTGAAATTTTCAACTTGTTCTGCTACTTGAAATTATCAGAATTGCCAGTTGGTTATTTGGGATTTTTACCACAAACACCATACTTAGTTATAGTGTAAAATTTAGGCTGGGGGGAACTGGAATAATTTGCCTGAAAACTGACGCAGGCAAAACTCCGGCGAACAAGTGACGCCTGAAAACGTCACAAAGTAGGCGCCCCGAGAGAACTTTAAATTACATTAAAATAAAATCATTTAATTTTGATTATACAGCTAAAAAAGCATAGGATATATACACACACACATATATAGAGAGAGAAACTTAGTTAAAATTAATTATCATTGCAGAATTAGTTTAGATTTTTGAACATTTAGGAATGTATTATAATAATATTTTTTTTCATAAAATAATTTACTTGATAAATATTTTAATACTATTTGAATTGTGTTGATAATTTGCTTGCCATTTATTTAAAGACTTATAGTTATTTTTATTTAAAGATTTATAGTTATTATAAAAAGTTGTCTCACAAATATTTATTTTAAAAATATAATTATATTATATTCAAAACAATGAGGTAATTCAATGAGTTTGATTAAATTTAGATTATGAAATGTGCACTAGTTTGGTTAAATAATGATAATTTTCAATATTTTCAAAAAATAACCAAAATATAAAAAATGTCACTAAATAGCACATTTTGAGTGTCAATATGAGTAAATTAATATATATATCAATTGAACAATGACGTCATTATTTCTTATCTGTGAATTCACGAAGAATTCTCCGATTTTTTCCGGAGAATTCTCCAGTAGTTTGTGCCAGACTTTTGTCTTTTATAAAAACTAGCCTCAAATATCCAAACTTATTTTTATACATAGAAGTAAAGCTTTTGTTGAGATTTCAACATAAAATAATTAGTCATAATGAAACCAGAACTTATATACAGATATTTATTACTAAATGAAATAAATTTATATATGGATGGAAATTCAATACAAACTTTAAGCAACAGTAATTATCAAAGTTTTGTATGCAAAATTGTAAAAAAGTATTCATATAAAATATGAAAAATAAATATATCAAAATAATATAATTGAAGAATTATGAAGATTCACACAGAGATTTTGCATTTATATCTTGTAGCTTTATACTCAGCCATGTGATAGCATTCTTCTATGGCAGTTTTTTGATTAGATAAATGTATTTTAATTTATTGATGTTTTGTGATATTTGTATTATTATTTGTCTTAGTAAAATCTATTCTTTTAAATTCAAGAAAATTATTTAAATGAACTAATAAGAAAATTCTATTAATTCATTAAAATAAAAGCTTATTTCTTTACTTGGAATTATTTTTTTCATTTATGAAATTTTTTTTTACCATAACTATATGCTTTATTTTCATCATATTTAATGTAATAGATATGTATCATTCTAATCTTTAAATTTAATATTAATTTTGTTATATATAATAATCAAAAAAATGGCATCAATAAATTTTTTTTTTTAGACAGATTCTTTTCAAACAAAAGTTTTATATTATTGAAGATGATGAAAAATATTATTAATAAACATTTAATACAGCTATGATATTAAAATAATGTCAAACTTTAATGATTCTGCAAATTTCATAATATATGGTGTTAATTGTGAGACAACAAAATTTATTAAATACAAATTATTTTCAAAAGCATAAGCAATTATAAATTTTAAATAATATAAACAATTTGATTTTAAAGTGAAAGTATACATTTTACTTAACATTTATACTGAGTGAAGAATGATTACTATATCAATGTATAGTATGTATTCTAGATAAATAAACAAAACTTGTATACTAAATCATGACTGTTTTTTTTTTTTTTTTTGTTTTTAAAAAAAGGGGGATCAAATTTTTGTGTTTCACTTGAATTTGGAGAAAATTGCTTCTTGGCTTCCATAATAGTATTTTATTTCATTTGCAGACAAAGAGCATGAAACTATAGATAATTCTGTACTAGTTTTAAATTAAAATAATTTTTTTTCATTTAGATGTCATTCTGCTCCTAGTTACAAAAATGTTCATCAAAAAATTAATGTAGACCTTATTTCTTTGAGCATTGTATTATCACCAGTATGAAATGACACTAGTCACATGGTGCAATAAATTCTCAGATAAAAATTTATTTATTTTTTTATGCTTAAAGGAAAAGTGCACTAATATTACACTAAGAATTAAGATTTTCTTTTTTCATAGAAGAAACTAATCATACTTTTGTTCTCTTTAACATTTAAATTCATTTTCTCTTATTTTATCAACATATATCTTTAATATCATTTCTGGTGACCCTATCAAATATTTATCATTTCAAGATATGACCTAAATTGTTAATTATTTTCTTCAGATGAGAAAAAATTTAAAATTGAAGTCATTAGAATATATTTAACTGCAAAATACCGATCAAATTATTGCTTTACAACTTAATATGTACAAATTATCTTTATCTGATAAAAGTCAGTTTTATAATTCCCAAAAATTTACTTTTGAAACTTTCTCCCTGTTTTGATAATTTTAATTAGGATTAATCATTGAAAGATGAATGTTTATTTAAAAAGGTTTAAATTGTAGTGGCTTCCAAAATGTTATTATTATTAGGCAAAATGTTATCTTTATTTTGAATTTAATTTCTTATGAGTGCAATTTTATTTTAATTTGAAAATTTCAAATGGGTTCACTCAAAACATTTTTTGTCTCAAAAGGAAAAGTTTTAGGACTTCTCTCCTAAAGATTCTTTCTACAATTGAAATAAATTTATAAGTAAATAATTTATGTATAAGGTTCTAAAATGCATTTTAATCTATTATAGTTCATTATTTTATGGAAGCTTCTTTCTTCGGAGCTATGTGTTTTATTGTATTATAGTCACATTATAATTTAAATTATGCATCTATTTATGTGTACAAAAATTTACATTTTTTTTTAATTAACATGAATTAATTTCTTAAAAATATTAATATCATCCCAAATAATGTTTCAAGATAAAACTTTTACCAAATTTTTTGTAACTTTATATCTATAGTTAATAATATCAGACAGTTTCCTTGAATTCTGTCTGGTCTTTAAAAAATTTATATAAAATGTTTAAAATAGATAAAATAAAATTTTCACCTTATCATTCTTATTTTAATTTTTCATAGAAATGCAATTTGATTTAGGCAAATGTTCAAAATTAAAATGCTTAATTATCACTTTGAGTTGTTCCAGAATTATTAGTTATATTTCATAATAAATCTCAATCTTTTAGAGGGTCCTAAATTTCATATAGTTTATTTTCATTACAAGAACATTTCTTAAATGATAGTGTTAAAATAATAAGAAAATTCATGCAAAAATGGAATTCATCTATTTAATATTACAAATTCTATGAAGCAAAATTTTCACCTTTAACACAAAATACTATTGAACTGTAAATCTAGGGCAAGGTAAGAACTAAAATTTTCAAGGTATCAATTTTTTTCCCAAATTTTTACATATTTTATATATTTGAATAAATTATTGCTATTGTTACATGTAATTATAGACAAAAGTTAGTTTCAGTTTTACATTCAAGTTAAAAGTCACAAAAGTAAATGAATTTTTTAATTTAAGCAAGTGATACATTAGATTTTTCTAGCACTGTCAGAATCTATTTGAAGAATACCATAGAAAATTATTCAAATGATGTTAGTGCAACTCTTAAATTTTTTACCCCTTTCTTCGAAGTAAAAATTTGCATACTATATCTTCAGATTTGAGGACACACCTCAATATGTAAAGCTATTCAATAAATAATCCAATTTCTACAAGTAATTGTTTTTCGTTTCTTCTGAAAAAAATTCTTATACTAAAATTAGTATTGTCAGTTGTATCATTTTTCATTTAGGCCTTTTGGTTGTATATAGTCACCAGTTTTTCCAGTCACACAGGACAAAGTTTGTTCCTATTTCATGATCACTATCAAAGCTAACTACAAAGACCAAAAAGCTTTATCTTGTTTTAAAATGTTTTATTCTCCCTGATTTTTTATTATTAAATCAATTTTCCTGCCTATCATTAGGTACACAATTTTTGATCTTGTATTTCTTGATAGAAAAACTTGAAATTGCTTGTTATGGCAACCACACAAGTGCATAAAATTCATTTTTCCATTTTTTTTACAAATAAGTTTTTTTATAACAAAAAAAAACATTTCAGCCATTTCATTTTTGGTAAGTGTCAAAATATTGTGAGCAAATTTGCTTCATATCATTTTGTTTAATAATATTGAAAAATTATTGTGTTAAATAATGAATAAAAGTTAAAATCCAGTTTGGGATCTTTTTTGTATTATATGATGAAAGATTCTTTTTATCAAATGTTATCAATATGGTAATATATAAAGCAATAATGTTTCTGAAGGCACAGGTTTCTAATTCTACATTACCTACCATTTAGAATTTGAACACCTGTGATACAATAAATGAACACAATTTTATTCATATATTATAATTGGTAGAGCCTCCATGTGGGACAATTACAGCCTTAACATTACGGGGCAGACTTTCTACAAATGTTTGGATGATGGACAGTTATATTTTCTTTCACTTAATTTAGGTGAGACATGTAAGATTTTTCATTAATTTTGGACATTTGCTACAGCATTTAATTTGGCCATCAAATTCATTCCAGAGATGTGTTATAGGATTCAAGTCTAGACTCTGGACAGGCCAGCCCAATCGGTTTACCCCATTGTCAGCATACCAATCTACGATGAACTTCACATCCTTATAAGCAGCATCATTCTGGCAGTAATAATGTCCCAACCCATAAAATTGCCATATTGTAGGAGGCACAATGTTGGGTAGAAGAGTGAAATAAGTTCACATTGAGCCTATCATGAATAGGATCAAAGGTCTCAATCCATACCACAAGAAACATCTCCATATTTCCACCTCTTCCAAACATTACTGTTTGTAAAATGCATTCTAGCAAAAGATGTTCTCCGGTCATATGCCAAACTTATATTCTGCCATCTGATCAGTAAAGCTTGAACCTGGATTTATCTTCAAAGAGCCGAGCTGGCAGCCGAATGGTTAGCGCTCTTGCCTTCGGTTCAACAGTTCGTGGGTTCAAATCCCACCTTGGGCATGGATGTTTGTAGTGGTTCGGAATCTACTTTAAGCCGTAAGTCCCGGTCTAATTAGCCCTCGTGTGCAAAAAATGACTGTTGAGCGACAAACAAACATCTTCAAAGAACCTGTTTCACTTCGTTTAGGTCCAATTTTGATGTGCTTCACACCACCTTAACTGAGCACCATGGTATCATTTCATGATCAAAGGCTTAAGGGATGTAGCACAACCATGTAAACCAAGTGAATGCTTTTTTGGAAATGGTATTTATTGTAATAGTCCTGAATGGTTGTTGGAACTCCTGCAGTATGTTGAACATTGGCTTAGTGCATTTTCTCCAAATTTCTTTGGACAATCCTTGTTGATCTTTATCTCTTAGTTTTTTGAGTCCTCAGACCAATGCCCATTCCAACAATCATCATTCACCTTCCATTTCTTAATCACAAAAGCTACTGTCAGTTTTGAAATGTTTAACCCTCTAGATATGTAATTTAAGCATCTGTTATTTTTTTACATCCAAATATTATGTTTTTCTCAAAGTCTGGCAACTCTAAATTTTAAAGCATCATGTATATGACTAATTCCAATGTTATTTTTTATGCAACATAGAAGTACAGAAGATGTAGCATAGATCAGGACTGCAGATATCCTCATTTGCATATATGCACAAATATTTATTGGTTGATAATGTATAAAAAACAGTTTACAACTAAATGTATGGAACTATTCTAAATGCAAATTTTATTTGGAACAAAAGATTGTCTTTAATGTTTGATAAAAAAAATAAATAAGCCAGTTTTTTTTCTGAGTTATGTAGAGAGAAGTATAGTGGTGCACAACAATGACCTTTTTTAATATTTAAAAGTAATGTGAACTAGAAGATATTTCAAAACTTACTGATGGGAATAAAAATAAAATTGATTTTATGGTTTTTATTATATTTTATAGCATATTGTTTAATGATATGGAGTGTACTTTTGAAATTTATCCACATTATTTTTATTTTGGCTTCAAGAAGCAAATGACATTCATGCAAAGAATTAACATGTGGCCTTTTTGGTTCTATTCCCATTACATCTGTGAGGGGATATTAAATGATTCCAAATGATTAACTAGTTAAATTCCATTTTCATCAAACATATTATAATTTTAAACTACTGTTTATTGGTTAGGTTGACATTTCATTCCTATTTGCAACATATAAAGGAATTATGCTGTATGAATGTTTAACTGATAGACCCCTTCAAGAAGGAGTGTTATTTCAAGGATCAGTTTGCTTGCCATTTGGGCTCGTATAACTTCAAGTTACAAGTAATACAGTAAAAAGTTTAGCAGTCACTTTTCAGAATACTGCCTATCACTTGATGCTTAACTTCAATAATTTAATGAGGACTTGGTACCAAGCCATTTCTTCGTAGTATGACAGAAGAATTTTTTTAATGAAAATTAACAAAAAAAAAACAAGGAAGTAATTCTTGGTGGAATAGCAGTGACAATGAATCCATAATTTCCTTGTGTGTTCACACCAATAAAATATCTCCTGAAATAAAAGAGATACTAGTGCCACCAAAGAGATACCAAAATTCTTGTTAGGACTATTATTAGAGATTACAAATTGGTACACATTCTTTCAAAATGCATTCTGCTCCAACATAAATAATGTTTTATGATATATCATGTGAAATCATGTATGATATATTTTGTATTACTATCATAGCTAATATTTCTAAAGCTATCTGGTTTTTGAATGATTGTTTCAGAAGTACATATCAGCATTCATAAGTTAATGAAATGGAAAATCATATTAAAATTAAACTTTCAAAAATTATCAGGAATTTTATTAAGTTTCCTTTTGAATTGTAATTTTTCTTTAGTAAGCTCCAATCTTTGCACAGTAAACCATGTATGGAATCTTAGCCAAAAATTTCTGTAGTAATGTAAATAAAACTAATAAAATTTTTTAATTTAACAGGGTAAACTCCTGGAATTTTTACTTGATTCCTTGTAAATCAGGAATTACTCCTGGAGTTTGTACTTACCTTGATACATTTATTTTTTGTTAGAAAATATTATAATTTTCTGTTTTAATATAGATTTGTTTTAATACTTTAAAATTTTCAGTAAAATTGTTTGAAAATCAAATTGAATATTTTATATTGTATGAAATTTACTGAATATTAATATTTAAATATAAAATTTTTGAGTTAAAATATGTTTTCAATATCTTCCTTGGTGAAAATTGTGTATAATTTCATGAAAAGGGATGCATTTGTTTATCAGTGGCACAAGGGCTGAAATAAATTATTTAATATACCTAGTAGAAAGAGTTTTTTCAATGACCAGTAGACTCTAGAAAAGTCATATAAACATTGGATCAGAAAAAAACGAGAATTTTATAATTTTGTAGAAGAGTTTAAATTGTTACAACTGACCAAATCGTAAGGTTTAAAGATTATATTGATAAGTAATTTAATCCTATTAAAAATAGAATCGATACTTTTTGTTTTAACCTGCTCTCAAATGGACAAAATCATTGTCACTTATAGAAAGTAGTTAATTAGATTTTACTATTGTCTCATAGTCAAGCATATGTTAAATGTTTTCTGTAAAAAAAAAAATTGATGGTAGAAAAGTTAAATTATCAATCAATTGTGGCAATCATTGATGATCACATTCAAAACATGAGGTCAGTAATGTAATAATGAGCAAAGACATACTTACTTTTGCTACTGATGCCAGGCAAAAGTATAAATTATATTTAGATAAATTACAAAAAAAAAAAAGCAGCTGATAACAGAAGGAAAGCAAAAAGTACTTGAAAAAATTGATGAACTGAAAATCAAAATGAAGTATTTTTAAAATAACATACATGAACTTTAAAAATCTGCTATAATAATTTCTGAGAGTTGAAAGAACTGGTAAAATAACATTAATTACTAAATCAAACACATAATACAGTGGTATTAGAGAGAAGCAACAGTTATTACTCAGTATTATTAATAAATTAAAAGTGAAGGCTTTAGAGATGGAAAGTTAATATTTTCTGATAGCAATATTGCGCATGTATAAGTAACAAAGAAATGTGAAAATCTATTGTATGATTAAAGAAAATAGAGAAGTCTAGAATTTGGATGTGAAATTGTATAGTTTTAAAAGAGTTTGAAAGTAAAAAGAAGAAAAATTTATATTTTATTAAACGTTAATTAAGAAAAAAGTCACCTCCTCGAAACTTTATCTAATAGTTTTAGTTGTTTTATTTTAAATAAGTATATTTATTTGAAAAGAGATTTCTTCACATGTCTTGAAATGCTCAGTAAATTAATAGATAGAAATCCAATGAAGATGTTTGAAAACTCTAAAATTACCCATTATTTTATACAATGTATACTTCAGTAATGTAAAGAATATTGATTATTTAAGTAAAAAATTTTCTGTTATGTATGTGAATTCATTGAGGTCTTTTGAATAATCATTAAATATAATTCTAACTTAAATAAAAAATATTCTCATTAATTTTTATAATAATTTATTCGTATTATTTGCAAATATCATTGAAAAATGTTATTTATACATAATTATATGCATATTTGGTTAAAGACGATTTTAAAAATAAAAAATTATTTAATATGAATTTCAATACCTCCTGGAAAATTTTGATTAGACTCCTGGTGAACTCCTGGAATTTGATTCTTGAAAATATGTATGAAACCTGATTTTCTATTCATTTCTATTTTGTGACAACATTGAATAAACTAATGATTGAAAGGGGTGCTGTTAATTATATCAGTATTTTGAAATTTTCATTTATGAATTCGCTCATTTTTGTATGGATGCTAAAACTTAATATTAAACAAAAACATTTTTTAGCCTCCAAGAATTGCAAGAATCCATTCTGGTGCATGTACAGATTTGGTGTATTTGGCACCCATGCTACTTTAGGGAATTCAGTCTTGATAAATGTATTCATAATATTTTATAAAAAAAAAATGCTTGCATATTATTATAATGCTTAGCTACTTGGAACCTTTTCCAACTTTTCAGACTGTAAGAGGCAGAATTTATGGCACTTTATCTATGGGGGCCCCTGTAGGTATGCCACCTTGGATCCCAAAAGTGGGTAGGTCTTCATAATATAGAAGCAAGGATCATGCAAAAGGTGCCCAGAAGTATTAATTCACATGTAAGACATTAAAACTTTACTCCATGGCACGACAGCCCATGTGGGCCAAGGCCTACAGTGCCCAAAACTGTTTTCATAGTCGAGGGCCCTGGGGTGCGAAGCATATGTCCCAGTTAAGTGGTCAGCCTAATGTAAGACCCCCAGTGTTTAGTTCCCAAGCATGCTTGGTACTCAGTTAATTGACCCACTGAAGGGATGAAAGGTTGAGTCAACCTTGCCCAGTCCGAGGATCGAACAGACCTGTGTAATGGGAGCGTGAAACGCTGCCACTAAGCCACTAGGCTTCAATGTGGGACATTGTGACCACAAAATATTTAATGTGCCCCAGCTGCCATTAGAAAACATAGCAGTTCATCAGTCGGGTTGGCATTCAAACTTTTTTTAGCTTTTGACTTTTTTAGCTTTTAGCTTTTTTAGACTTTTGATAGCAAGAACAAACACCCTAGCGGACCAGACCACAGTGGCCTAGCTTACATATAATAAAATTATGTATTTTATTGTAATACTTCACACACACATGAAAATTTCACTGGTTTTTAAAAACTCTGAGTATCCAAATTGTAATTCATAGCTGTAGTAGCAATCATTAAATATTCTACTTTAATTTCTATTTATTAAATGTTATAAGCAGTTATAAAAATATTTTAATATTCAAACTAGATGTAAATCAGCATTGGTGTAGATGATTGTTGTTTGCTTGTGAAATATATTCAAAAATAAAGTTTATTATATTAGTGTTATAATCATATTCCATTGATGAAGTTATTTGATATTAGTTTAGATTTTTAAAAACTCCTTACTATGTGTTATTAGCAATAAAAAGTTTTTTAAATCTACTTACATTAAATCTTATCTGGAAAAATCTTTTTAATTATGATTATTATATGAAATCATTATGGGTTTTATTATTAAATTTATATGTGTGTGTGTGTGTTTTTTTTTCTAAGTGTCCCAGTAATTGTTTGGCATAGCTGTATATTTGAAAAATAAATGTTTCTAAGTGATATCTCTAATGGATATCACAATAACACTATTAGGTGGGATAAATCCAGCTTATTAGTGTTTCAAATCAGCATTTTAAAATAAAAAATAATGTATTTTAGAATATTTAGAAGAAAAAAAAAAGACTTATTAAAAATTATTCTAAAGAAAGAGTATTAAAATTATTCTATTTGGGCAATTAAAATGTTTTGTATGTGAATTTTAGTGCTAGAAAATTTATCAAATATATTTCTAAATTAAAATTTCTAGAACATTATTGTATTTTTAATCCTTTTATAGTTGAAATTTTTTTAATTCTTTGTGTGAACTTGTATTTATACTAATAGTAATTTGTGTTCTACATATGATAAAGAATTTATTAAATTGTATATCATTAATATTTTATTAGGAGTGGTAAGATGTGTCCAAAATATTACAACTCAATTAAAAGATGGTTTGTTTTCTATGATGTAAAACTTGCTGGATGAGTTCTTTTGAGAAGGTCAAATTTAATGCAGCTATTAGTTTGCTATCCAGTAGCATTAATAGTGACCAGAGGTAATTTTTCTGCATTTATTTATTATAAGCATGAATAATTGGTAAAAATCAGTGATGTTACATTTTTAATTGGCTATTGAGTTAAACTTGCATTTCTTACAATTAATTTGTCATGTTTATATCACATAGTACTCAGTTTCCCAAAGTAGTTCTTTAAGTAATTTAAAATAAAGCAAAAATATTTCATTGATAAATAAAAAAATTTTTTGTTTAAAACATAAAATCTAATATTTAAAGGAAATAATTTTTTTAATATTTACATGTAGAATTAAAAAATTATTTTTTTAAACAAATGTTGCTTCAAGAATAAATTTTTTTTTGTGTAAAGAATGGGTCAGTATTAATAAATAATATTGCTTTCATAAATGATTTTGGAGAAAACATACTTTTATGCTGGAAAATAATTTATAAATTATCTTAGAGCATTTTTTATGCATCAATTTTTCTAATTATATGTTAATTTCACAAGTTATCAATACATTTGATTTAGTTATAACTATTATAATAATAAAAAATCAATTTTTTGTACATTAAAGTGATTTAGTTGTATCAGTATGATCTTAATGAACTGGATATTGTTTTACATTTTAAGTTGATGTAATTAAAAAGTATTTGAGGTAAAATTTTTAAACTCCATTGACTTGATGAGGATTGTTCTTTTGTTGAAAAATTATTGAATTTATATTATTAATTTTGATTATGAAATCTGCATAAGATGTCTTGAATTGAAGAAACCATTTCAAAACTGCTTACGGACAATAAATTATCAGATAATTGTTAAAGGTGACCAAGTTAATAATGGGAGTATATTTTCTCTCAGTTTCAATTAACTACTATATTACGATGAGAGGCCACTGTGTTAATGAATTATATACTTTTTCACTTCTCCGATTAGTTTCATACAATTTTTGCTGTGACGAAACATTCCATAACATTATTATTTTTGCTGTAATTTGAAATTGCAAGTGATGTTAAATGACAGAATTGCATTTCACTGCCTGGCATTAAAGCATGTCACCAAATGTGCAAAAATTTAATTTTCATTCACTATTTTTGCTGAACACAATATAACCCTTTAAGAAGCATATGGATTTTCTGATTCCTAAAATTTGACTGTTGTAAAAATTCACTTCCCCTCAAAATGAAATGCACTTGTCCTGCTAAAAAACCAATGCTATTTGATTCTGCTTTAAAGTAAGTAATTTAGCTGACGTCAAAATTACTGTTGAATTCCATAATCATGTTTACACAAATGCTGCATAAGTATAAGTATGTATATATTGAAGAATATTCCTTGATATTGTAAGGAATACAATAGTGACTTATCTAATGTCTCCTGTTGAATTTATTATCATCAATATTTTTGCTGGTCTTAGAGTGCATGTTCTTTGTATCTTTTCTACTGCATATACAGAAAAGTATATTTTTCAGGCTAAACAAATCATGTTTCTTCAAATTAATTACTCTTTTTTGTTTAATTACCTCAATCCAAAATTACCATTGAGTAGTTACTGCAGAATTACTATTTCAGTAAAAAAGTTGTTATTGGCACAATTTCACAAACTTTGCATGATTGTATCTGGAGCAAGCATATTAAACCATATTTTCATAATTTTTTTATGAAAATGAAATACAGTTTTCTTATGGTGAATAAATATTTTATTGAATTGTATATTCTGGTCCAATATCTTTTGTGGTCTTTCTGGCAGTAGTATGATTTCATGTTCATATAATGTTTAAATTTTGCTTGGTCAAAAATCTGATTTGATTTTTAACCTCATCTGAAGTAAAAGTTTTACGTTCAAAATGTTTTTTTGAGACTGGAATAAATGATAATCAGAAGGTATTGAATCTGGTGAGTACATTGAGTGCTGAAGTATATCCTATCCAATCTGTTGAAGCTTTTAGTGAATTAACAAACTTGTATAAGTTCTCACATTACCTTGGTGAAATACTACACCTTTTTTTATTAATTCTGTTTTCTTCCTTTTAAGTGAATCATTCAATTTGTCTCCTACCAAACAGATATCACTTTTCTTACACCATTATTGACTTTCAAAGTGTTTTGAGCCAGTTCATCTTTTTTATTCCATAAAATCGTTAACAATATTCCTGACAACCTGTTTCTCGTCCTCAGTAATGATGCATTTCAAAAATTGATGTTTTCTTGGCATTTGAAAAGGAAATCACAGACATCAATGCAGGGAAACAAATCTCTTGCCATAAAAACACAAAGAACCTCTATGTCAAGCTTTGAATTTTGAATTTAAAATACTTTAAATGATCATGAATGATTGAATTCTTAAATTTAATCTCTCAGTCAAGTCTTCAATATCAAAATTGTGGGATTGAAATTTTGGAAACCGATTTTAGCAATAACATTCTCTCAATATATCTTCATCATATTCAGTAGATCATTTTTCTTACTTGAACAACATATTTACCTTTTTGATTGTAAAAAGGTAAAGTATGCTAAAAATGGCATTGTTTACTTTCCATATTTGAAAGGATACCAGCAAAATGCTACTACTTAGAATCAAACTTTTTTCATGAGCAAGCCTTTCTAAGTAGCTGTTAAAATTTGTAATGATTATGAAGCTTAAGTGTGTAGTTAGTTGTAAAATGTATAATCAAATCCTCTATTGAGATGAATCGAAAACTACTTTCCATACAACCTAATGCATGGTGATGAAAAATTAACATTTTTATAATAATTCTCAAAATGAAATTTCTTTTATGTTAGTTTTAAACTTCATTTTCTTTACTGAAAAACATTTCCATTCTATCATTGAAGCTTTTGCATAATTTTGTTATTTTAATTTTGCCCTGGCAGTTTTAAAATAAGATTTTTTAACTATCAATAATTTTATCAATAGGTATATATACTATCAACTTGTATTATGAACCTCTCTTTAATGTATTGTATTTTTTTAAAAATTATCTTGAGCTTCCATCTAGGTACATAAATAAAAAATTAGAATTGTATAAATAATTTTTTTTACATTTGTTTGACTTGCATTCATTCTTTTCTAATATAAATTGTATCAAAAAATGAATCTAATAGAGTAAAATAAATGTCATAGAATGTGATAAATGCTATATTTTAATAAAAATTTCTGACATTATATAATTTCTGGAAAAAAATTTTACACGTTTATTTTCCATTGAGCATTACTATGATTTTGTCTATATATTTTTTTTATTCTTTATAGTTCTTCTAAAATTTAATTTTGAGAACTCTTTTTTTCAGTGACTTACCGATGAGGGTGCGGATAAGTCTCAAACTCTTGTTGGTCATTTTTACCATTGTTGTTATCTTCACCACTCTCACTTATTGGTCAAGTTGCAGTCGTGTCATCAGTTCTACTGAGAGACAGTGGCAAATTTCTGAACCTTGTAAACAAACAACAGTTTTAAGGAAATCAGAACCAGCTAGTGCAGATCTATTCAAGCTTTATGAAAATAATGTGAATGATGATATCATTGGTGCAGGAGAACATATTGAAGCCCGAAGTGAACTTCGATCTTTGGAAGATATTGAGTGTTTTATAAATGATGAATATGTTGTTTCATGTAGACAAGACAATGGAGAAGTATACCTTCCTTTCACATTCATTCGAAAGTATTTTGAGGTATATGGGAAGATTGTTAAGCATAGTGGAGTAGATCGTTTTGAGTGGCAACATAGTTATTCTAAAGTCTACTTTCCAAAACAAAAGTACAATCCAAATAAAGTATTTTTATGGTTTGAAAACTATAATGTTGAAGTGAGAGACAGAGTAAAATGTATTAGTGGAATTGAAGGTAAATATTTTTCACTGCTTTTCATAGAATAGCATATTTTTGTTATAGCTTATCTTCAATAGAATAGCTTATCTTCAAATGTTATTGATATTTAGATTTTACTCATTTGCAGAGATATCTGATATTTTAAAAATATTTTTTATTTCAGAAGTAGAAGTAAGTCAAAAATATATACTGTTGGCAAAACATCAATTTTGATTACTAAATAATTTTTTGTGCAAAAAAGAGGAAAAAATGTTAAATTCTAATGAAAAAAATTTTTAAAGAAAAAATCTTATTAAATGATACAAATATCATTTAAATTTATTGCAAGTACTATTTTTGTTTTATTAGTAGTGATATTTCTCTTAAAGAAATTAATTTCAGGCATTATACCATCATTTTTAAAATTGTCTATACTATAAATTTTTGTTTGAAATTATAATAAGAGAGGAATTATATCCATTAAAATAATCATATACATTTGAAAGAATTAAATCTTTTGTCCTAACTTATTTACTCCAGCATTATTTTTCATTCAAAATACTTGGTACTGTTAATTTTCAAATGTAATTACTTAATAAAAGCTATTTTGATGTGGGAAACCTTAAAAATAAATGCAAAAAAATTATTATAATTTTTCAACAATATAAATAATGATAATTTTTAAATTAAAAAATTGGTTAACTTTTCCCCAAAGAACTTTCAGTGGGAATATAGAATTTGTGCATAAAATTTATACAGAAAACCACTATTATTAAGTAATGGGTAATAAAACAGATTTTTAAACCAGAGAGAGGAGGTAGCACTTGGGAGTTTTTCAAGTTTTCTCTTTCAATTGATGAATATGGTCCACTGTCAATTATAAGTCTTAAGTAAGGCATTAAATAGCAAATGTTAAATGACTTACAACTGCCTTCAGCTATGAGACTATTCTGCATTATCGAAGTACCATTTTAAAAGTTTAGTGGTAATATTGTGCTCTTCAGTGTTAAAGGTTTTAGCATCAATCTTATTGAACTATTGAACAATAAGACAGTTGGTGTCATGTTTAATCTTTGACAACAGAAAATGTTATAATTCTTATTGGTGTAATCAATCATTCAACGAAAACTCCTTGGGATCTTCATAACCATTCCTCCTAACATAATACAAAACAGTTTTTATAGTTGTAGTACGTACACTCTGTTTTAAATCACAAAATAACACTCAAAATTGCATAAATAATACTTATTAGAAGAAACTCAAAAGCTATTCTTACTGCATATACATAGAACTAGCATACATAACTAGCAAGGGTAGCTAGCAATATACATACATAACTAGCAAGGGTGACCTAACAAAGACAACTATTGCCATTTGCAACTTATTGGTATCAAGAAAAAGATAATAATCAGGAAGAGTTTTAATTCAACTTAGTTTATACTTGTGTTTCGTTCCTGAATCTGTGTTTTTAAGAGTTTTTTAGACAATTTTTGTGTGTGGTTTTTTCATTGGCATGAATGTGGGTCATTTTTTATGAAAAGTTATTTTTAAGACATTTGTAAATTTTCTGATTAATGTCTTACAACATTCTTTGGCCATCCCTAGTATAATTGTTAGTGCAATTTTTTTTTAAAGAAAAACATTACACTGACAATATTTTTTTGCAGTGATAAGTGATTTAATAGAAACAACTTTTTACTTTGTTGACTTTTATTTTATTATTTTTATTAACTTTTAAAATTAAATTTTATGAAACTAAAATTGTAGTAAACATTAGCTATTGGAAATAAATAACTAATTAACCTGTTTTTAATGATTAATTTGTTTAAATTTCTTTTTGTATTTAAAATTTGATGGACAATCTAAAAAGATTTCTTTAAAATTATTATTGATTTAAAAAAATAAAATAAAAATGTGTTAAATATGCTCTTCAACATTCATTTAAATATCTTTATTATTTTAAATATTTATTTCTGGATTTTATATTTTCATAGAATTTTTGCATGCTTTCTCTTACTTTTTGCAATTGAATAAAATTATAAAAAGATAGTCTTAAGTGCTTATAAAAATATCTTTTGGAGAGAGGGGTGTATTCTTTTTTTTCCTTCCATTTTGTGTGTCATCAACAAAATCTTTTTCACTTTTAGTCTTATTTTAGTTATTTCTATCCTTTTCACTTATATTCATACCTAAACTGTTTTTCTATTCATATTTTCTAGAAGTTTCAGTTTTTTAATTTATATTCTTTTATTTTAAAAATACTATATTTAATTGAAGAAATAAAATATGACAGGATAACAATTACTAAGTATTCATTTATATAAGTTAATGGTAATTCAATTAGGTACATATGACAGTGAATATAACTGTACTTATTACAAAATGATAACTAAGCTCTGTGTAATTTTAATTACTATAATTAATTTTTATAGTCTTAAATAATTAAAAGTTTTAATTTTCTGTTAGAACAAATTTTTATCTAGTCATTCTCTTTCCTTTCTATGAATTTATTTGTGTGCTTTTGATAGATTTATTCATTAATTTTGCTATTAATAGGCTTTAGCTTGTGGTAAATATTTAAACATGTATATTGATATCTTTTCTTATATTGCTAATACTAGGAGTAATATTAATTTTCTTTTGTTTAAAGAGTAATAAATTAAAGAGTAAGTTAACCTGGAGAAAATTATAGATAAATTTCAGCTTGTAAAAAAAATTCTGCCATAAAATCAATTTTCAGAAATTGCTATTCTTACTAATAAAGTGAATTAATTTGAATAACCAAATATTGAATGAATTATTCATCAGGACATCTTTTCTAAATTCTTTTATTTAATCATTGAAACTTTCTTTTCTTAAGTGCAAAGAATGAAATCACATTAATTTGGTGGTAAGGGAAGATCCTTGAAGTGTACATCTTTGTTTGAGAAAAAACTCGCTGCTTTTTTTTTTTTTTTTTTTTAACAAAGTTCCATTGACCATTAAAATCTTATGAATAATACAATGATGAAAATTTTTCTTGTACTAAATATTGCCATATGAAGTATCTTGGGTTACCAAGAATAGATTAAAATTTCCTTTTCTTCAGATGATAAATATTGTTTGTCTAGATTATTTGATCACTTGAGATACCACATGCAACAATGAATAACATTTAGAAAAAATGGTTAATGGTTACATAAAATATAGTGACTATAGTATAGTATGCTGCATGACAGCAGTTGCTTACTGACAAACATGTTAATCAAGAAATAAATCAATATTAAAAAAATTATGTATCGAATACATGGTTTTTACTTTGATAAAACAGTTTATTTTAACAAGAGTTCAATTCTAATAATTATTTATCTGGTTTTGTATTATAAAATGATAAAAATTGGGATTTACATATAAAATAAAATGTAATTATTTTTAAATGTATGTGAAAGGTATCTAAAATATGCTCCGATGAACACAATATGAAATTTTATAGTATGAATATATTGTTACAAATTTATAAATGATGATTGTATTTGTCTTAAAATATCTCAGACAGATCGGAAATTCTCATATTTTGGGCAAAACATTGCGGTATTTAAACGTGTTCTAGTTCAAAAGCGGATTTCCTAATGATTTGGCGAGATTCTTGGCGACTTGGGGAGAAATGGATACTTCTGGAAACATCCATCACCTAAGCTCTAGGACCAATATTTTTCGAGATTGCCTAGAAGCTTCCAGAACCTTGGCGAAATTGGTAGATTTCTCCGCCAAGTCAGGTATAAATACCGCAGCCCGACATGGAAAAGTGAGTATTGTGAAGACAGTCAATTTTGTGAAGACGATTAGTTGTGACTGCTAGTTGTTCTCTGTCTGAGGTATTTGAGACCTGTGATTGGAAGCTGTTTCTTGTTATATCTGACGAATTGTAGCTGTATAATTGTAATTGTTACAGCAGGAATTTTCGAGTGAAATTTTTACGAATAAAAGTTTTGTGTTCATTAAGTGGTTGCTTTATTCAACTCTCAATCGACGCGAACCCGTGAAGCTCGGTACAATATTCCAATATTGCACAAAGGTTTATATGTAAGTTATTATATGTTGGTGCAAGGGATTAATAACTGTTGAATAAGAAATAATGTTGTTTTTTTAAAGTTTTTCATTTATCTAAATGAAAAACTCTGTTTTTCTTTAAATAAAGAATTTAAAATATTTTTATTATTTAATTATTTTTGCTGATAAATAGTGTAAGAATTATTTTCAATCATATGTTTTACTTTCTGCTTTAGTTTTCATTAAATATGCATTGAAAAACTGTTTGGAATGATTTGGTGATATTTGCACCAATTTTTTTGGTTGATGGGATATGATACAAATGCTATAATTAAATATTATTTAAATTTGAAAATTTTTAAAGCATGGGCAAAAAATTAAAGAAAGTAGTGAAATAGTTTAAAAGTATCAAGTTATATTTATCTAGCATATATATTGTACCGAGCTTCACGGGTTCGTGTCGATTGAGAGTTGAATAAAGCAACCACTTAATGAACACAAGACTTTTATTCGTAAAAAAATCTCACTAGATAAACGAAATTCCCGCTGTAACAATCACAATTATACAGCTACAATTCGTCAGATATAATAAGAAACAGCTTCTAATCACAGGTCTCAAAATACCTCAGACAGAGAACAACTAGCAGTCACAACTAATCGTCTTCACTAACTGACTGTCTTCACAAAACTGACTCTTCCATGTCGGGCTGCGGTATTTATACCTGACTTGGCGGAGAAATCTACCAATTTCGCCAAGGTTCTGGAAGCTTCTAGGCTATCTCGAAAAATATTGGTCCTAGAGCTTAGGTGATGGATGTTTCCAGAAGTATCGATTTCTCGCCAAGTCGCCAAGAATCTCGCCAACCGTCGCCAAGTCGCCAAGAATCTCGCCAACTGTCGCCAAGTCGCCAAATTATTAGGAAATCCGCTTTTAAACTACAACACGTCTAAATACCGCAATTTTTGCCCAAAATGTGAGAATTTTCGATCTGTCTGAGATATTTTAAGACAAATATAATCATTATTTATAAATTTGTAACATTGCCCCCTCTCAAGGACTGCACGTCCCGGGCAGTACAATCCCCTGATAGGAGGCCAAATTTAATATAAGAGAATTTACATTTCAAGAGGATACAGAGCACATTACATACACAAGCAACTAAAAATACAAGAAAATAGAAAAGATTAAAATTATCTATACTATTTACAAAGAGACCATGGTCTACTAATTTTTACTCTACATTACGATAAGGAGCTAATCTATCATAATGTACTACCTTTGGTTTTGAAGAAGATGATTTTCTTATACGAACCACGACGTCGTTCAGCCTTTTTAGGACTGTGTAGGGACCTTCCCAGTTGGCTTGCAACTTTGGAGAAAGTCCTTTACGTCGAATCGGGTTCCACAACCAAACTTTGTCACCTTCTTGAAATTCATGTCCTGTCGCTCTTGTGTCATACCTTGTCTTCATTCTTTCGGTCGTCAGGTTGATTCGGTCTCGAGCGAAGTTATGGACATCTTCAAGACGTGCCTGAAGGTCTCGAAGGTATTCCTCTGGCGATGAAGATGTATCCGGTGGACGACCAAACTGAAGATCACAAGGGAGACGAAGTTCGCGACCAAAGAGCATCTGTGAAGGAGTATATCCGGTAGTCTCATGGACAGCACTGCGATATGCAAGCAGAAACAGCGGTAGCTTCAAATCCCAATCTTGCTGATTTCTGGAAACCATAAGTGAGAGATTATTCAAGATGGTTCTGTTAAATCTCTCTACCATGCCGTCCGATTGTGGGTGTAGTGGCGTGGTCTGCGTCTTGTCTATTCCGAGAATTTGACACATTCCTTTAAACACAACAGAGGTGAAATTTGTCCCTTGATCAGAATGGATTTGTAAGGGTGTGCCGAATCTGGAAACCCATTGATGCACTAGAACCTCGGCTACTGTAGTCGCCTCTTGATCGGGGATTGCAAACGCTTCAGGCCACTTAGTAAAGTAGTCCATGACAACTAGTATGTATTTGTTGCCATTTGAAGATCGTGGTAAAGGACCCAAAATGTCCAATGCTATCCGCTCAAAAGGTGCTCCTACGTTGTACCGCTGCAACCTTCCTCGGCTACGTTTCTTTGGTCCTTTACGTGCCGCACAATCATCACAAGATTGGCACCATTTCTCTACATCTTGTCTCGTTTTGCTCCAATAGAAGCGTTCTCGAACCTTCTGTAGAGTTTTCATTACTCCAAAGTGGCCTCCAGTGGAGCTACTATGCAATTCTTTCAAAACATCTGAAATTCTTGATTTTGGAAGAACAAGCTGCCATTTGAAATTACGTCCATCATCGGATTCCCATTTCCTGTATAAGACACCATTTCTTATATGGAGTGAGTCCCAAAGAGCCCAATATTGTTTAGTCGCAGGACTGTAGGTGGAGATATCCTGCCAACTTGGTTTCATACTGGAAGATTCTTTTAATTCTAAAATTGGATTTATATCTGAATCTTCTTTTTGGGCTTCTCTAAGTCCTTTATCACTCCATGGGTCTGGTTTCGGTGGAGGTGAAACAGTAACTTGGCGTACCGAAGGATTTACTAACTGATAGTTCTTCTCTACTCTAGAACAATATCGGCAGCTTTCATTACACGGCTTCCTTGATAGTGCATCAGCATTTCCATGAAGAGTTCCTTTGCGATGACGTATTTCAAAGTCAAACTCCTGGAGTCGTTGAATCCATCTCGCTACCTGTCCTTCTGGATTTTTAAAATTTAAAAGCCAGGTTAAGGATGCATGATCTGTCCGGAGCAAGAACTTTCTTCCATAGAGATAATGGTGGAAATGTTCTATTGCTTTGACGATTGCCAGCAATTCCTTCCTGGTTGTACAATAATTCCGCTCCGGTTTTGATAGGCATTTACTCCAATAAGCAATGACATATTCTTTATCATCAATTTCCTGCGACAAAACAGCTCCGATATTTTCGTTGCTGGCATCCGTATCTAAAATGAATAATTTTTCGGGCTGGGGATATGCAAGAACGGGCGAAGATGTCAACGCCTCCTTCAGTTGTTTAAAAGCTTTCTCACATTCATCTGTCCATAGAAATCTCTGTTTAACTTCTGTCAACTTGTGAAGAGGTCTGGCAATACTTGAAAAACCCTTAACAAATTTCCTGTAATATGTGCATAGTCCAAGAAAACTTCTTAATTGGTGGACATCTTTTGGACGACTCCAGTCCTTAACTGCGGAGATCTTTTCAGGATCTGTTCTTACACCTTCAGCAGAGATAATGTGTCCCAGATAGCTTACTTCACGTCGGAATAAATTACATTTGCAAGGATTCAGCTTCAGGTTGGCCATTTTTAATTTTTCCAGCACCTTTCGGATGTTTCTTAAATGGTCTTCGAATGTGCGCCCAACAATAATGATATCGTCCAAATATACCAAACAAGCTTCGTAGGAAAGTCCTCGTAATACTGTCTCCATCAGGCGCTCAAACGTTGCAGGTGCATTGCAAAGCCCGAATGGCATAACCTTGAACTGCCAAAGTCCTTGTCCTGTGGTGAATGCAGTCTTTTCTCGATCCTCAGGATGTATCTCTACTTGCCAATAACCACTCTTGAGATCCAAAGTCGAAAACCATTGTTTTCCGGATAAAGCATCAAGTGTATCGTCAATCCTAGGAAGAGGGTAACTATCTTTTTTAGTGATGTTGTTTAACCGACGATAGTCAACGCAGAATCGGGTAGAACCATCCTTCTTCCGAACTAAAACAATAGGCGAAGCCCAAGGACTCTCTGATGGCTCAATAATGTCATTCTGCTGCATTTCCATCAGAAGATTGTCCACCTCTTCCTGCTTTGCGAATGGCAATCTTCTCGGGTGTTGTTTAATGGGTGGATGATTTCCTGTCAAATGTAGAGAGTTTAATATTGGCTAGGGAAAGCACAAATGCCACGTTGGGTTCCTCATGTCTGTTTGACATTTGTTTCTTCAAGCTTTCAATCTCCTTATTGATATTGTCTAATGGTTCTTCCACGTTTTCTTCTATCTCCAGAACTTTAGTTTCTACTTAAATTACCTTATCTTCCATTGCATTCATCTTCTCCTGAATGATGTTGGAGAATTCTTCTTTAACACTTGCAATGTCCTTCTTAAGTTCCTTTTTAAGCTCCTCCTGTCCAGCTTTCATCTCTTCCTGTCCAGATTTTATCTCTTTCATCATCTCGGTTTTAATCTCTTCTTGTCCAGCTTTCATCTCTTCTTGTCTAGCTTTCATCTCTTCTTGTCCAGCTTTCATCTCCTCCTGTCCAGATTTTATCTCTTTCATCATCTCGGTTTTAATCTCTTCTTGTCCAGCTTTCATCTCTTCTTGTCTAGCTTTCATCTCTTCTTGTCCAGCTTTCATCTCAGCCATCTGCTCCGCTAATTTTTCGAGAAGACTTTTCATTAAATCCATATCCATTTTTCTTGTGACACGCTGCATCAACTCTTCAACCCCGATTCTGACACCAGTTGTACCCAGCTTCACGGGTTCGTGTCGATTGAGAGTTGAATAAAGCAATCACTTAATGAACACAAGACTTTTATTCGTAAAAAAATCTCACTAGATAAACGAAATTCCCGCTGTAACAATCACAATTATACAGCTACAATTCGTCAGATATAATAAGAAACAGCTTCTAATCACAGGTCTCAAATACCTCAGACAGAGAACAACTAGCAGTCACAACTAATCGTCTTCACTAACTGACTGTCTTCACAAAACTGACTCTTCCATGTCGGGCTGCGGTATTTATACCTGACTTGGAGGAGAAATCTACCAATTTCGCCAAGGTTCTGGAAGCTTCTAGGCTATCTCGAAAAATATTGGTCCTAGAGCTTAGGTGATGGATGTTTCCAGAAGTATCGATTTCTCGCCAAGTCGCCAATAATCTCGCCAAGTCGCCAATAATCTCGCCAAGTCGCCAAGAATCTCGCCAACTGTCGCCAAGTCGCCAAATTATTAGGAAATCCGCTTTTAAACTACAACACGTCTAAATACCGCAATTTTTGCCCAAAATGTGAGAATTTTCGATCTGTCTGAGATATTTTAAGACAAATATAATCATTATTTATAAATTTGTAACAATATATATATATATATATATATATATATATATATATATATATATATATATTGTTTTATTTTTAATTATAATTTTTTAATACATTTTAAATTTAGTAAGATTTGTTTCATTTGACATATAAATCTTCACTAATGGTTTATTTATTTAATGTTCATTTCTTTATTTATAGGGGTTCCTGTTTCAACTCAGTGGGACACACGTGGTCACTTTTATCCAATCCAAATTGCTCAATTTGGCCTCAGTCATTTCAGTAAGAATTTAACAGAAGCTCCTCCATCTGTTGTAATAATTGAAGATGGGGAAATGACTCAAAATGCAAAATGGCTTCATTCGCCCAAAAGTAGGAATAGCCTTAAAAGAATATTTGATTCTGTAGCAGGTAGTGCTGTGGTGGAATTCAAAACACAAGGTGAGCAATAAAAACATTTAATTTCTTAATATAGCTGAAGTTAACTGAATTTATCTCACTTTCAATTTATGTTTATAGTTATTAATTTCTAAGTCTGAAAAATAGTTTTGTACTTATTCTTATAAACTGTGACTCTATGCCAATTATAATTTTCTCTATCAAATGTCAAAGATATCTTCAACATTTTTAAGAGACATATTAAAGAACTGAAAGAAAGCTTCAGAAAAAACTTTGCTTTCCTGTACTTTAAAATTGCATGTTATGTTGATAGTATGTTTCAAATTTCTGGAAGTTGATTGAAAGATAAGAAAATTTTGGTTATTATGTGGAATGCAAGATTAAAAATTGATAATAATTTCGTTTAAAATGCTGATTTGGAATGCAGATATATCAATGTCAGCAATATGATGTTTAAGGTTATCTTTTTGTATAAAAGACATTATAGAAAAGGATTTAAAAATCCAACTCAAATTTGGAAGGAGGAGTTATAGATATATATTTTCCATTGCAGAATGTTTATCTCTTCTCAGATTGTAGTTACATTCTCATTTAAGAAGGTATGCGAAGGTTACGCTAACTAGATTAGGAAATATTTATTTTGAAGAAACATCACAAATTGCTGTTGAGTTGATACAGGGTTCGCACAATTCCTTGAAACTCCTGGAATTTCGACTTGACTCCTTGAAAATTGTGAATTACTCCTGGAATATTTTTTACCTTGATGCATTTATTTTTTTCTAAAAAATATTATAATTTTTTTAATTTTTTTGCATTAATATTTTAAAATTTTCAATATAATTGTCGGAAAACTTAATTTAATGTTAGCTTTTAATATTGCCTCTAGATGGGGTGATGATCGATATTGAATTGGTTTTTGTGTGTATTAATGCTTTAAAGATCTAGTTCAGCTACAATAATTTTGCAATTTGGTTTAGTAGTATTTAGATTTATGTAAAGTGAAGGGAAGTGAAGCATTTTGAAGTGAAGTAATCTCTTAACAAAATCAATATGTTGCGCACTTAAGACTGGCAATTTTATTTGATTCTTTTTCTATTTGCTGCTGTTTTCCTTATATTGTATAAAATTCTTTGAATATTAATATTTAAATATTAAATTTTTGAGTTAAATCATGCTTTCCATGTCTCCCTTGATGAAAATTAAGTATAATTTAATTGAATCGGGATAAATTTGTTAACTAATGAAATGAAGACTGAAATAAATTATTTAATATGCTTGGTGGAATGTGTCTTTACTATGACCAGTGGACTCTGGAAAAACCATACAAAGTGGCTTTTGCATGGTTTAGATGTAACACATGCCCATTGTCTGTTTTGCAAGAAAGACTTCTGTATTTCAAGTATGAGCAAATCAGCAATTAAATTCCATACGAAAGGGAAAAAGCATATATATTTATTAGAAAAAGCTATATTGGCTAAAAAATCTACTCATTTAAAAGATTTTTTCACTTCTGCTGATCCTGTTAAAGAATGTAAACCCAAAGCATTTTCTGAAGTTTTAGATACATTTGTTTCTTCAAAAGAAGTTTTAAAGGCTGAAATTCTATGGGCCCTTAAAGTTTTAAACAGTAGATTCAGCAACAGTTCTTGTAACAATATAAATTGCCTTTTTCAAACAATGTTTCCAGACTGTGCTATTGCAAAGCAATTCAGTTGTACAGAAATAAAGTGTGCATATTTAACAGTTTATGGACTTGCATCTGAATTTTTCAACTTATTGAAAGAGAAAGTTAAGAATGTTTCTAATTATGTGCTTCTCTTTGATGAAAGCTTAAATAATCTTCTGCAGACAAAAGAATTGGATTGCCAAGTAAGATTTTGGGCATAATGATACAGTTAAAACGCTGTATTATTCATCCAATTTTTTAGGTCATTCAACTGGAGATATTTTGTTTGAAAAAGTGAATGAGAAGTGCTTAGAATTAGGAACAAGTGGACTATTACAATTGTCAAAGGATGGCCCAAATATGAACTGGTCTGTTTTGACTAAAATGGCCGATTTTTTTAAAAAATGAACATCATTCAAATATTGTAAATGTTGGAAGCTCCAGCCTACACATTCCACACAATGCTTACGCCATGGACATTCTTCATTTCCAGAAGTGCAGCAAGTGCAGTTTACAGATTATTTAAGGACTCACCTGCTTGTAAGTATAACTTTGATAGCCTTGGCCCAGGTGTAAAATTTCCTTTAAAGTTTTGCAAACATCGATGGTTAGAAAATAAAAGTGTTTTCAACAGATTGCTTGAAATGTTACTGTAACTTAAAACATATATATCATTTGTTCGAAACAAAAAATTTCCTAATCCTGGTATCACAACTTTTGATATTGTGTAAAATTGTTCGAAAGATGTACTTTTTTCTGCTAAATCCAATTTTTTATATTTATTGCTCGGGAAGTAGAACCTTTTCTGATACTTTATCAAACTGATAAACCAATGTTCCCCTTTATTACTGGAGATTTTCATACATTGCTCAAAAGTTTGATGCAAAAGTTTTTAAAAGAATCTTTGCTATTTGAATCCATTGGAAATGTCTAAAAACTCTAAAATTAATGATTATTTTATACAATGTATAATCCAGTATTATATAGAATGTTGATTATTTCAATAAAATATTTTCTGTTATAGCTGTGAATTCATTGAAGGCTTTTGAAATAATCATTAATAATTTTAACTCAAATAGTCTCATTAATGTTTGTAATTATTTATTTTTGTTATTAGCAAAATTGATTGAAAAATATAGCATGTATATAATTATATGCATTTTTAGTTAAGAACAATTTTTATAATAAAATAAAAATTTATTTAACGTGAATGTCGATACCTCCTAAAAATTTTTGATTTGACTCCTGGAAAACTCCTGGAATTTGATTCTTCGAAATCTGTAGGAACCCTGGTTGATAGTCTGTGTTGTATCATGATAAGTTGTTGCACCAACAAAGTTGTTGCTTTCCTCTACCTAGCCTGGTGTTGGGCTCTACCAGTTAGATAGAAGCAGCAGGGTGGAGTAATATTTGATTCATGGACCAAGCAGAAGATTCTCAAAACTTTTTCTGCCACCCCTAGGGGTATCATTTCACTTGGAGGACATTGCAACCATGTCCAGTTTTAATTTGCCTCAGCCCCCTGTCTCGAAAATGACGGATCTTTGGTTAAACAAAGGTTTGAACATATCTTCCATTAATGAGGACACTCTAACTAACCAAGCCACCATGGCCCTGTATTATGATAGGTGATTATGCAAGACAACAAATTTTAAAAACGCATTATGACAGCAAATTCTATTTATGAGAATAATGTTGTGTTCCTTTATTCTGCGTAACTAGTGGCAGAGCTGATGATTAAATGTTAAATAGGATTACAGTCGCATAAGGCATTATGATATAATGCCTTATGGAACTGTAATCATCAAATTGCTGTGTTTTATGTTATAGAAGAGTTGTCTATTTTTTATTTGAAAGGTAAGCATTCTATCCATGAATTTTTTATTTTATTTTAGCATACAATGTCAAAAGGTGTTATATAGTAGATGCTTGTTTTTACAAACCTCTAATTTATGAGCACTGTAGTTTTTGAAAACTAATGGTTAGTTCCTACTCTGACATCGTAAGCACAATGTTATTTTTAACTGCCATTTATGTACTAAAATTTTGATTTATTTATTTATTTTAAAATTTGTTTATGGCAAATGACTTTCATTTTTTTAATTTATTTTTTATCATCTGATATTTTAAAAAATTTTTGATGTCTTTTTAATACTTGCTGAGAATTTGATTCATTCTTGTAAAACAAAGCAGCACAAGCAAGGATTTCGAACATTGTGGGAACAGACATTTCATGGGAAAGAATTGGTATCGAATTGGACTCCTGTGTGTCCTCCTTGTACTTAAGAACATAGAAAGAGGAAAAAATTCTCTTCTCCCCATATGTGGAAATATAGAAAGAGGCAGAAACTTAAAATTTTAAGATTTGTTCTGCAGTTTATTTGGTTTTATTTAAACAACGTGAAGTTCCGTTTTCTGAAAGAGAGATTGAGACAAAAATTGCCCAAAAATATGGAATTCCAAAGAACAGCCTCTCAACACTTTTAAAAAATTTGAAAAAATCCTTGAAAAAAGAAGCAGTGTCAGCAAAAATGTTTCCTCTCAAAAACATGTAGGCTTTATTAAATGTACCACAATAACCGATAAAAAAATCAATGTAATTTACTTAATGATTTCAGCAAAGATGAGTCACTCATGCATGAACTCCAACAAAGACCTATCTATTCCAAGAATAGGGGGTGTTAAAAGAATCCCTTTGTTGATTGAAATATCTTTTGAAAAATTTTTTGAATATAGACTCACATGTAACATGTACAGAAGAGATTTTGGATGATGAAATTATTGAGAATGTAATGAATAAGAACAAAAATGAGCTTAAGTAATTTTTTTATATATTTTATCAATAAAGAAACGTACCTTTCCACGTACCAACAGGTAGAAGTTCAACCTCCTGAAGCAATGGCAAACCCCTTTATGACAAGTGCAGCAGAAGATGTGGCCAAAGCAGTGCTCCATTCCTTTGGTCCCATATGACTTGTGTTTTTTACCTTTTCATTTTTTGCTTTATGCACTTGTCACACGACAACAACATAAAAAAAACAGGCTGGTAAAAAAATGTGATCTTAATGTCTAATACATTATTTTTCTATTTTACACAAAGTTTTATTGGTCTAAATAAGTTAATAAAAATGTGTGTAGACTATATATGCATATATGAATGAGAAATCTATGTTGTGCTCTTGCCATCAGTTTACTATATTTGGCTTATAAATATTTTGAATGAAAATTGTCCTAAGCATTTGGTCTGTGTAAATAAACTGTCAATAATTTTATATTAAAATCGATCATCTTGCTATGATTAAATTTAGAAATTTAAAGCTTTTGACTATATGCCTTTACTATAGTGAATACAGTTTTAAATAATGAATAAATTGATATGGCTCCTTACTTTCTAAAACACTACTACATTGCATAAGTGTACAGTTCTGAGAAAGTTGGAATCATCAAGAAAAGGATAATTTTGTATAAATATTCCAGAATTTGTGTAAAAATTAAGGATAAACATGTTTTTTTAAGCGAAATTTGGAATCATCAGGAAATTTATACCTGTTTGTGCATTACTAAATTGCAAAATTAAAAAAATTCTGGGTTCCTACAACTCCAGGAATTTGAAAACAATTTTAAAGGCCTTTAAAACTCTTGGAATCTTGACTTAACTCCTTGAAAATCGTGTATTACTCATGGAATTTTTACTTACCTTGATAAATTTATTTTGTTAGAAAAAATTATAATTTTTTTGATATTTAATGTTTTATAATTTTCAATCAAATTGTCTGAAAACCTCATTGAGTATTAGCTCTTAATGTTACCCATTACATACATCCCTGTACCTAGCCCTGAGTTGGGCTCTAGCAGTTAGATATAGATTGTTGTATTCATAACTGTTGACTGCAATGAAGATCCAATTCAGCTACACTAACTGCATGATGATCCAGTTCAATCAGGACTAGATGTAGCATTTACACTTATGTATGTGAAGTGAACTGAAAAGAATAATCATCAATCGTCATGTGTTGCAATCAAATGGGTGATTTTAATTTATTCTTTTCCTATTTCTTTCTGTTTTCTTTATATGTATAAAATTCTCTGAATATTTATGTATAAAATTTTTGAGTTAAAATGTACTTTGGATTCTTTCCTTGGTGAAAATTGCTTATAATTTCAGTAAATCAGAATGAATTTGTTTGTTTATCAATGAAATAAAGGCTGAAATAAATAATTTAATATGCCAGGCGGAAAGTGTCTTCTCAATGAACAATGAACTTATGGTTATTCCAAAATATTTTCCAAAGTTGCTAAAATTGACTTATGTATTGCTCAGGGAAAAAAATAATTTTGTGGAAGAGTTTAAATCATTACAACTGACTGTAATATTTCAAGATTTTATTAATGTATAAATTGATCCTGTTAAAGATATGAAATAAAAAGTATTTATTTTAACTTACTTTCAAATTGACAAAGTTGGTGTCACTTTCAAAAAATCAAACACATATGTCTGATACTTCAAAAAACTGCAGTATTAATAATGAATTGAAAGCAAAAGTTTTAGAGTTGGAAAGTCAGCATTTCCTAATTGTAATATTTTGTATATATAAATAACCAAAAAATGTGAAAATCATTGAATGATTAAAGAAATAGAGAAGTCTAGAATATGGATGTGAAATAGCATAATTTTAAAAGAATTTGAAAGTAAACAGAAGAATATAGAATTGCTTTTATTAAATAATAATTGAAAAAAATTCATCTTTCAAACTAGTTGTATTTATTTTGTTTTGAATAAATGTATTTATTTGAAAAAAGGTTGTTATACACATCTTGAAATACATAAAAAATTAATAGATAGGAAAATAATGAAGTTGTTTAAAAATTCTATAATTACCAATTATTTTACATAATAAATAATTTAGTAATGTAAAAGATATTGATTATGTGAATAATAAAATTTTCTGTCGTCACTGTAAGTTCATTGAAGGATTTTGAAGTACACTGGGTGATCGGTTTACAATCAGTCCTGACTGCAAACTAGTTGGACAATGAACACTTATTGGCTTTTGGAACATAATGTTCAGAGTTGCCTAACCTAATGAACCAAAAATTGTTTTTTATCTCTCTTGAATTATGTTGCCCGTCTATTAAACTTGAATGTTCTATATTGGGAGAGAAAATTTTTTTCCAGCAGAATATATATAGCTAAATTAGACCATCAGTTTCAGTTTTGATTTCTTTCAAAACTGAAATCGACTACCAATTAAAGCTGAATGCTTTCTATTTTATTCTACACCAAATTCAGACCAATGCCGACATCTGCCATTAAAATCTTTTGTAGAACTGGGATGTCAGAGCAGTGATTTTAGAATGGCACCCAAATAAAGCCAATATCAGCAAGGTTGGGGATCTTTACAATGACAGTATCGAGCAGTTAATATATATATATATATATATATATATATATATATATATATATATATATATATATATATATATATATATATATATTATATGTTGTGTATATATATTTAGTAGTGCACAATAATAATTTGATGTTTGGTTGTTCAAAGAAAGTTTGTGAAAAATTTAATAATGTGTAAAACACCTAAAGTTAAAAATAAATTATAACTCTGTTATGTGTCATGTCTGTATTTTCCTAAGTAACATTAAACTATATAATCCATTTTATTTAAAATTGCTATGAATTCTGCATTGTAATTAATAATTTAATATTATGATTACACATCATAAAATTGTACATGATTTATTATTTTTCTATTCATTTTTTAATATTTCCTTGTATTTAATATATTGAATATATTTTCATGTGTTCACTTTGCATTAGTATCATTTTTATTAATTTTATTATAAGGTAATCAGTATTCTGTGTATGTCTGCATATATGCTTTTGGAAGTGATTAATACTAAATAAATACCTTATTTTAAAATTACAAGTATTGTGTTTTGTGTAGAGAAAAAAAGATTTTTCAAAATAATCCCAAATTTTCTCAAGAAAACTCATTTTACAGACAAAGTAAGCTGGTGACATATCTGTATCATCATGAATGTCAGTTTGATGTCTTAGAGGTGTGTCGATAGTGTTTTGAGGACTCATGTTATATATCCACTTCTGCCATTGGTGATTTCTTTCTTTTTTCTTTTCTTTTCTTTTTTTTATAATTCATATGATGTATGGAGTGACCAACATTCCTTCTTGAATTAAAACTGATCAAGCATTTTTGGACGTGTTCAAATGAAATGTTGTGATATCAAGGCTATCATTTGCATTTTTCTCCAAGTAAGACATACATCAAAGTGTTATTAGTATGCTAATCACATCCATATAAAACAAGTGTACTGGAATTTTAACAGATTGAGAAGACCACTTCTCATATTAAATGTCTTACAAAATTTACATACTAAATGATTTTTGTCTTTTTCATGTAACCAAACGTTGTCTCTAAGTTTATCTCCCCTTTCTTTTTGTTTTACTCAATATTTCCTTTGTTGTGTTTTGTTACATATGTATTTTCAATTTTATTTTTATGTGTGAATATTACTTAATAGTTTCTGTCATTTTTTGCTTTCTCCACAAATTTGTTTGGGTATTATATATTTAAGTATTTATAAAAGATAAAACTACAGAAACAATTGTTGTAAGGTTGTTTTGTAAAAAATATCCAATTATGTTGGATTTTAATTGCTTATAAGACATATTTAATACTCCATTTGTATAAAATATTTAATTGTATTATCCTTATGTAACTAATATTTTTCGATTTCTAAGTGTTAATTTTTCTGTTAAAGAATTAAATATTCTCATTATATTAAAAAGCTCATCATTACCTATTATTCAATTTTAAATTGAACTTTAATATTAGTTAAAATGTTATTTAAAAAATATGAGACCAAAATATTAAATTTTATATAAATCTGTCAGTTAATTAAATTTTGCACCAAAGTTGTATGAAATTAAAATGAATGTATGTAGTATAAAAATTTTAAAATTATATAATTATTAATTTCATCTAAATATTTTCACTTTTAGGCTTAAATGAAGAAGTCCTGTCCATTAATGGGAAAGTAGAAGAAACTACTTTAAACTGTGATGTAAAGTTTATTTCAAATGCAAGTGTAACAGTTACATTAAGTAGTCCTGTAGATAATACATTGTATAAAGTTCATTATGTAATGTCTGATGTGCTCATATCTGTTAAGGACTATGATGTATATTATGGTATTGGAACTAATGATCAATGGAAGACTCTAACTAGAGACTTATTAATTGATTTTAACAAAGGAATACCATTTATGCAAACTAAGCGGAAGATGTCCAAGCCAAGAAATTTGCAAATCCGTTCCATTGCCTTCAGTGGATTTGGAAGAGTAGATAACATGAGCTTGAGTTCAACATCTCACATGGCTCACTTTTTTGCTGCAGCTAACTGGTTAGTGAATCATCAAGACAAAAGTGGTGGTTGGCCAATTAAAGTAACTCGCAAATTATCAAATGGTATGTTAGAACTTCCTCCAGGTTGGTATTCAGCAATGGCTCAAGGACAAGCAATGTCATTATTAACTCGGGCATACAAAATAACTGGTGATCTTCATTATTTAGAAGCTGCTTTACAAGCAATAAAACTATTTTATATTCGTTCTGAGCGTGGAGGAATATTAACTACTTTTTTAGGAAAATATGCGTGGTATGAAGAATATCCTACAATTCCAAGCTCATATGTGCTCAATGGTTTTATTTATTCCCTTTTTGGGTTGTATGATGTGCAGCAAAGTAGTACACACCAGCTTTGCCATGAAGCTGGCAAATTGTTTCAAGATGGCTTAGTGTCACTGAAGCGAATGCTGCCTTTATTTGATACTGGATCTGGATCAGTTTATGACCTTCGTCATTTCTCACTTGGTGTAGCCCCAAACTTAGCTCGTTGGGATTATCACAGCACTCATATTAACCAACTTCTGTTCCTTAGCACTATCCATGATGATCCTCTGCTAAAAAGTATTTCAGAGAGATGGACAGGTTATATGAAAGGTAAAAAAGCTCCCCATAACTAATTCATCCTTGAGCTGTGAATGCTTTCATACAATAAACATATGCAATTTGTAAAAATATTGTTAATGTGGTAGAAATTTTAAAAGTAAGAATATATACTTAATATATATTTTGCAAACTGATCTAAATAATCAAGCACAGAACATTTTTATTTTTCTGAGAAAAGTCTGCCATTTTCTATTTTAGCATAGGAGAAATTTTATAAATGCAGTTATGTAGCAGTAATGCTTAAAAGCGGGTGTTTAATTATATATATGTATATATGTGTATATATATATATATATATATATATATATATATATATATATATATATGAGTGTGTGTGTGTTATTGTGTGTGAGTACATATCCCCCAAACGGAAAATACATAAAGATGTGTGAGTATCTTTTCATACACATATCTCTTCAGTTATGTAAATTAAATTTGTATCAGTTTTTGCAATTTTAATTTTTGTATGAGAGTAGTGTATACCTTTGTAATCACATTAGATCCGTCCAGTTTAAATCTTATCTTATTTGCACCACTTATTGTTTTAGGTTTTTTCATATATAATGTAAATTCTTTTATATCATTAAAACATTTATTTATATTCTTCAATCAAAATATTGTGTTTCATTTTCTTAGTTTTACTAGTACACATTTTTTTAGAATTATAGTTCTATATTTTAAGTAAAAATTAGTATATTCTTTTTTAAGATTTATATTTTTCAAATTGAATACCAATCCATTAAATTTTTCAAAGATTTTGATGCACTTAGAATAAAATAAAAAATTATATTTATCGAACCTATTTCATTTTTGAATTGTTAATTATTATTTTACTTGTAAATAATGTTATTATGTATATGAAATTTTATCAAAAAATATATGTTAAAGAAAGTTTAAACATTATATATTTATTATTTGGTTTAAATGATTATATTTTATAATAAAAATAAATTAGATATATAATTATAAAAAAACCAGAAATATATGAAGTATTTGTTAAACATTTCAAATGTTTTGTGCATAGACTTATAAAAATTTGCAAATATTGAAATTTTTAGGTACTTTTTTAAAGCTGTAGATATTTTATTTTTCATTGACATTAACATGATACAACAAGATCTTAATGAAAAGAAAGATAAAGAAAGATCAGTAGTGATCTTAAAATGAAGAAACAATGATTGACTTTGATATTTCTTTTTCTGATTTCAGGATTTATATTATTTTGATAGCTCATTTCTGATTTGTAGATGGGTGAATTTTTTTACAGACTCAAATTTAAAGGACTCTATTTTAAAAAATTTAAGGATGGTTTCCATTTTACTAGAGACATGTATTTTGTTTTTTGCTTATTTAATCGTTATGTTCATTTTTCATGCTGATTTCTCCAGTGCCAAAACATTTTCACCCAATGTAGCCCTAGATATTGCATACAAATATTTTAAATCTGTAATTTTTCACTTTGAAACCAATGCATTTGCATTCACATAAAATTTTTAACACATGCGACTTTCATATTAGAATTATTTTGTATTTTAAATTAACTTTCATAATATCTTGGGTTCAATTGATAAAAGAAGTATCTGAAGATGCTTCTGAGTTGAAATATGGTTTTTGAAATTAAATTGTGAAAAAAAATGTTTCTAAATAAATTTTTATTATTTCATTGATTAAGGACATGATTTTAACAAAAAATAAACTTTATTTGAGGTGATTTTCTGCTTTAGCAACTGCAAAGAGAATTTCTGTTGAAAGAATATTAAAGAATGCAACTTATGGGAATTTTTATAAATGAACTTCTTAGGTAAGAAAGCAATAATCCTTGGTTAATACACAGTATTGTCACAATACTGTTTTGGCATGACTTTTATTCTTAATTTTTCTTATTTTGAACTAAAATAAATTAAAATAAACTAAATGCAGAACAATTAGTCATTGAGTGACTTCCATCACTTATCATTCTATATTTTATTATTAGATATGAAATATAAGAGAGAAAAAGGAAAATGATTTATTTAAAGCCATTATACAATAAAATATTTTTATCTTTAATGATAGTTTCTGATTGCAAAATTCTTCATCTAAGCAATTTGTGTCACTAAGTTGGTGGTTGAGTGGTCCATGCTCTGTATTTCAATTCAACTTGTAAATTTAGCTTATGTCTAGAATATGGATGTTTGTATGATTTAAAATTTACTTTAAATCACAAATTTAATGAGAAACTTCAATTTGCAATTTAATAAGCTAAAAATAACCAGTTCCTAATATTTTTCTAAACCCCCAACATTCTCTTACCATTAGATTTATCATGCACTTCTCATCTAATGATTTTTGAAGAGAAATGCTAATTTTGAATTAAAATAATGGTTTTTACTTATTTCTATTTACTTCACATTACACAAATATATCTAAATGAAATAATTAGTTATAGAAAATATATTAATAAACTCCAGGATTACTTACTCACTAAAGATAAAAATATACTGTTCAACATTGCAATTGCATACCCAAGATTATAAATATATTCAAATCATTGGATTTAAAGATGTAGCTAAATGATGCAAATGACCAAATTTTTAACCTTTTATCTCTGATAGGGAACATGAAAAGACTTAAATGGTTTAAGAAGTGTGTGATCGCAATTCTAATTTGCCACAAGAGAATTATAATAAAATATTTTAAGTATTGTGGTTTGATTGTGTGGTATCTAATGTTTGATAGCATAACTATTAAAACATACAGAGGAACAGAATTCTGAAAGTGTAAAACATTGGTTTATCTTTGTGACGCACATTTAAACCAAAATATAAGTACTTTATTTTGAGAATTGCATGTTCTGATAGTTTTCAAAATGTATTCTAATGATAACAAAATGTGATCATTCATTTGGTCAGATTCTATCAAATAAATAACTGTTTACTGTATTTTAATTGAAATAATTTTTTTCAGTGTAGTCTTGGAACTATGTTTACAATTTTCAACAATAAGCTGCATACTGCTTTTAATATGGTCTGTCTTAATATCTATACAAAATTATCATTGTATCATTACTTATTTCTCATCAATCACATTTGGGATGACATTGATTGAGAAGTGCCATTTATACCACACGTAATTTTGATGACTTATATTGTTGAATACTCGGTGCATGGAGGAACATTCTTGAAGTAATTGTTAATATCCTTATATTGATAGCATGCATGTACATGGACCTGTGATTGGTAATCATAATTTGCATTCAGTGATTTTAAAAGTGCACTGTAAAATATCTTTAAATTCAGGTATGCAAGAAATTTATAAAGATTTCGTAGAAATAATATCAATGAAGTCAAAAATGCTAAAAGTAAATTATAAATTAAAGATTAATAAGCCTCACTTGTATTTATTCAGTATCGATAATTGAGTGCAAAAACTCGTGAAGCAAATTTTCAAGCTGAAATATTGATAACGCTCTAATATTCAATAATTGCTGTTTTCTATATTTGATGCACAGTTTATCTAATATCAATAGTTATGCTTGGTAGGCCCCAGTCTTATTAGTACTCTTGCGCAAATAGTGTGTGATCATTTAGTAATCAACAAACATTAGCAATGCTACAACTACCAATTTTCATAATTTTTGAACGATTATGTTAAATTAATAATTTAAAATTAAAAACAATCTAAATACAAAGAAATTATGGCAACATTTCCTCATATTGCTATTCATGTTATGTATAATTTAGCAGAGTTTATCTCATTAACTACATACAATAGGCAAAATTTGTACACCACTTTTTTCTGAAGTTTAGAAACATATAAGCAACTATTTTATTCCTTGCGATGTGTGAGCGTGAGTTTGTTGTTTATTTCTAAGTAAACGAAAAAAATATTTTTAAATAATTGAAAATAAAATCTGTATCTTACAAACTTGGAAAGTCTCTTGCAAAAAGTATATTTGTGCATCTATATCTCCGGTAAGTATTACTATCATTTCATGTAATTTTTCACATGATAGATAATTTTTTGGATAGTTTTTATTTATTAAACACATTGAAGGTTATCTTTTTTAACAGTAAAGGTCACTCGTAGAAAAAATTTGAAAAATGGCCACGAAATCAAAAGAAGTCTTTTTAGACATGAGAACTCATATTGTTAACCTTAATAAAAATGGAAAATCTTATCGCGAAATTCAAAAGATGGTTAAGTCACCCTTTACAACTATTGGTTACATCGTAAGAAAATATAAAAATACTGGACGTGTTGAAAATGAACGCAGGCCAGGTGGCCCGAATAAATTAACTTCAAGAAATAAACGAAGTATTATTAAAGCAGCTTTTAGAAAACCACAAATTTCTGTTCAGAAAATTGCAGCTTTTAGAAAACCACAAATTTCTGTTCAGAAAATTGCATATGACTTTCTGGCATCTTCTAGCATTAGAGTGACCGCTCAAACAATAAGAAATGTGTTAAATAGTGATGGTTTAAAGAGCAGAACTCCGAGAAAAAAACCAATGATCTCTGAAGTTAATAGGAAAAAGCGTCTAGAATTTGCTATGAAATACAAAGACAAACGGATGGACTTCTGGAAAAAGGTTATTTTTTCAGATGAGAGTGAGTTTGAAATTCCCCCCCCCCTAGTATCCGAAAAATCTGGCGAAAAAATAACACAACTCTTGATAGTAAAAATGTACTTCAGACTCTGAAACATGGTGGTGGAAATGTGATAGTTTGGGGCTGTGTAGCTCATGGCGGAGCTGGAAAATTACACTTTATTAACACAAAAATGACAGCTTTAGGTTACATTGATGTGTTGCGGCATAACTTATTAGACAGTGCTAGAAAATTGGGTATCGGAGACACTTTCTAAATAAACAAGGTAACGATCCAAAACACTTTGCGATAGTTACTAAAACTTGGTTGCTTTATAATGCGCCAAGACCCCTTGAAACTTCACCTCAATCCCCGTATATAAATCTAATTGAAAATTTGTAAATGCTCAAGTTCGAAAAAAATATTACCAGTAAAAATAGTTTGAAAGAAGCACTCGTGGAAACTTGGAAAGAAATAGATCAAGAAACCACCAAAAAAAAAATGAATAGAATCGATGCCAAGACGTCTTGAAACAATTGTAAAAGCCCATGGAATGCATACAAAGTATTAAATTTCTATAAAATAATTATAATTATGTTTAAAATTTGTCACTAAGTAAGTGTACAAATATTCTTTTTGTATAGTTTTCATAAAGTTTTACTCATTAATCAACTAAAGTTTATGTGATTGTTTTTTTGTTGATATTTTATTATTATTTTACTTTAATAGAATATATTTCTGCAATTTTCTAACTTAGTTACCTTATTTTATTTTGCTATAAAATTCCAAAATTGAAGTGTACAAATAAACATTTTGTCAACTGTAGATTTTTCCTAACAATGATCTCAGAGTTGTGCTTACATTCACAATAGCGTTTATATTGCTTTTATTGTCCATTTTATAAATTTCCTTAGTGGATGATATGTAAATTTACAAGTGGTTTGTGAATCAAAACAACTATTTTTAATCAGGTTTATATTGTCAGTCATGGAAAAAACTGAAAATGTAGCATTTTCGATACTATTTAGTAATTCTGAAAAATGCTAAATTAGAGACGCAATAAAGGTATCTAAAGTTTCCAATCGAAGTTATAAACTGCTAGAATAAAAATAAATATATCTTCTGGAGAAAGAGAGAACTTATTAAATATGCCAATTTTTTAATACTGCTGTCATATTTAATCGATTAAATATGGCAAGATTATAAAATAAAAAAGAGACTAAAAATCCTCTCCCTGTTCTCATCTAATAATTATAAAGATTGAAAATATTTAAAATTGTTAAAAAAAAACTTGAACATTAATGAATGGGATCAAAATGTAATAACATTTTTCAGTGTTCAAATATATTTTCATTTCTGTTGTATCATTTAGAAGCAGAAACGGATAATTGGGGCAATTTGTATTTATTAAGAAAGAGGAAAAGGTTACAACAAAATTTTCTTGAAATATCATTTACTAAGAAGAGTTTAACTAATTTTTTACGCCTCTGTGTAGTTTTAAATTTGCTCAAGCTTTTCATGATCTAATTCTTAATTATTGCAATTTTTTATTGGAATCTATATAGTTTTTACTTTTATAAAGATAATAATATATATGCATAATTTTTGTTAGGAACAAAACATTACGAATTGTCTTATTCCTCATAATCCAGCTGCAGGTTAAAACCGACTGGTTAGTGCTATTGCTTCGGTTCAACAGCTCGTATGTTTGAATGTTCGTAGTGGTTCGGAATTCACTTTAAACCGTAGGTCCGGTCAAATTAGCTCCGTGTGCAGAAAATGCCCGTTGAGCGACAAAACAAACCAAAAGCTAGACCAAAATATAAAACTCATGAATCTTCAAAAAATAAAATAAATCATGAACAAGGGGAGATTGTTAAAAAATAAGTCATCTATCTAAACCTGCACTTATTAATATGTGATCGCGAGAAATTCGCACAGGGTTGCAATTGGTGCATTTTGGATTGGTCTTTTTTCCCCCTGATCAGAAATAAAATTTGTGAACTAACTGTACAATTTGTTGTACAATAAACTATCTTACCTGCTAAGTTTTAGACCCATGTATGCATTGATGTGTAAAACTTTAGCAACAAATTTTTTAAAAATTATTTTTGCTATAACTTTGCGAGAAATCATCCGAGAGACATGAAATTCATAAATGAGTGACAGCAGTATTTGGTACTTATTATGAAATGATGAAAGCATATTTGTGAAAAAATGAATACCATGCGTACATTATGGAATCAAGCATAAAAGACTGTATTGAACTCATAGTATCATCATACATGATTATTTGTCAAAGAGAAATAACAAGCATATATTCCTTAGTATGGAATATGATCCCCTTGCTACAATGGTTGCTTCATCTTGTCTCCCACACTTAGTACCAGACTGTCCTACAGTTTTTGAGATAAGAATACCCATTCCTCTATTAGCATCTGTTTCGCCTTGTGGCATGAGTATATTCTCTAGAGTATTCCCTAGAGAATATAATCATGCCACAAGGCGTCTTCTTAAAACATCCCACTCATGTTTTATGGGATTATATCAAGAAAGTAAGTTAGCCGTTCCAGTCGAGTAATATCTTCCCATTTCAGTTACTGCTAAACAACAGAGGTCCGCTTTGAGCATGCATTGTTATCCATAAAAACGAAGTCAGATCCAGTGGCATCTTAGAACAGACGCATATGAGGAAAGATCCTCTCCTTATAATAGCGACTTGCGGTTACAGAAACTGTATCGAAAGCTTGGAAGTCAATCAGGCCATTTGGTATAATACTTCTATAAAGGTCAATAAGAGGATTACGGGTACACTCTCTTTCTGTAATGTTACTGGGATGAAACTATGTCTTCCGATCTCTCTCAAAATCAACTGGTGTGAGATTCGCTTGTGACACTGAAAGGACTCTCATTCGTAAAATCATTCCAGTGTCACGCAATTCCATTGATGAGCATAACTCCATTGCACCATTTATGGTGAAGGAGATAGCAAACATTCAAACGGATGCAGCATTTAGGACGGTAGGTGAATAGGTAACAAAGTAAACCACGACTTTTATCACCTCGTTGCTGTATCCACTTGTTGGATGATAAGGGTTAGACATAATTTTAGTATAATAATTGAGAAACAGCTGCACCCGTCTCGGGTCTAAAGGCAGTTAGTGACAAATTTCATATAGGTTCTGGACGGATGATGTGCGGAATGCGCCTGAATTTTTTCTCAAAGCAGAGGGATGTACTGTATCCAGTCTGCGTTGAAAAGAAGACCTAGCAGATCCATACAAAACACACCCATAGTCAATACGAGATAAAATTACTGACTGGTAGACACGAAGTAGTGACGTGCGATCAGCACCCCAAGTTGTATTAGAAAGTACTTTGAGGATATTAAGTGATCGCTCGCACTTTTTCCGAAATGAAGAACATGCGGAAGAAAATTTAACTTTCGGGCAAATATTTTTTATTCCCAAAAATTTTATCTCTTGGACAACAGGGATAGCTGTACTGCTTATGAAGATCATAGGATCATTAATCAGGCTTGAATAGGGAGTATATTTTTCTTTTTATTCAATAGATTTATAACATGCAAAAATATTTCTACTCATATACTCATTGGTGATTATAAATTTGAAATAGTTGATGAATTTATCTATCTTGGCTCATTGTTAAACAAAAATAATGACATTCTCCCAGAGATAAGAAGACGTTTAACTGCAGATAACAAAGCCTTTTTTGGCCTAAGACATTTATTAAAAGCTAATTTTTTATCATGAAAAACTAAGTTACAGATCTATAGAACGCTTATCCGTCCCGTTTTGACCTATGCCTCGGAAACCTGGACTTTGACTGTAAGAGAGGAGAGGCTATTGGGCCTATTTGAACGCAGGATTTTAAGAAGTATCTTTGGAGGTACGAAAGAAAACTGTATCTGGCGCAGAAGATACAATACAGAAATCTACCGAATGTACATGGAGACAGACGTTGTACATCACATTAAAGTAAGCCGTCTTAATTGGGTTCGACATGTTATTAGAATGAAGGACAATAAAACACCAAGGGAAATATTTTTGCAAAACCCATCAGCGTAAGAAGAGGAAGACCAAAGCTGAGATGGGTGAATGCAGTTGAAGATGACTGTAGGGTCCTTGGAACAAAAAATTGGAGGAATTTGGCTGCCAGTAGAGGTGGCTGGAAGAAACTTGTTCAGAAGGCCTTGGCCCATCTTGGGCTGGCACGCCATGAATGATGATGATGAAAAATATTTCAATATGATATATGATATGATGAAAAATATACAAATAAAAATTACTGTAAAAGCTTGAACTTTAAATATTTTGATTTCAAATAAATAATTTTAAATAATAAGCAATTTGATTTTAAATTTCTAAACTGTATACATGCATGTTAATGAACAACATTTATATTGGCTGAAAATCAAATAAGCAAAATGTAAAGAATACTTGGTAGACAGAAAATAAAACTTACTCGCTAGTCAAAATTCTACATTTTCCAATGAAATCCATTCTTTTTAACGAAATAATACACTGCTGGACAATTGTTAAGGATGGATAACACTATCATCCATAGCAACCACAAAATGAAACGAAGCAAAATGTGGAAAATTAGAATAAGTGCGAGATATAGTAACAAGTATGCGTATGCAAATTTTTTTACACATCTGTTCATCACGTGATAGTGAAAGGCCGGAGCCTTCAGTTTTATTTAATGGTAACCTTCTTTTCTTAGAATTATCTAAGCTTTCGCACTCATGTAGAAGATATCAAAACAATTATTAACCTGTATAATTCAACGCATTTGGCCATGAAAGAAAAATTCTTGAAGCCCCAGTATTGTTTTAAATTGTGAGGTTATAACTGTGTGAGAAAAAATGTTAACCGTGATGCAGTATCTGGAGGTATATGCATTTTAATATCTTGTAACATCTCTAGATCTGTACAATCCTTTAGCACAACACTACAGGATGTTGCAGTAGGTATGCATACAACATCTCTCATTACTATTTGTAGCCTTTATTCACCTCCCCAGGCTGTAATCCATGAAAGTGTTTTAAGCAATTTATTGAATCAATTACCTTCACCCTTTATATTACTTGGTGACTTTAATGGTCATGACACCTTTTATGGCATAGTGCTAATACAAATTCTCCTGGTCACGTGAATGAACAGTTTATTTCTAATAACAATATCTGCCTCTTAAATTCCATAGAAATAACTTATTTACACCAACCATTAAGAACTTTTCATTCATTCGATTTGGCTATTTCATCTACAGCAATTCTGCCTTTATTGAATTTTAGTGTTGAAAATGTTTTATATAACAGCGATCATTTTTCTTTAGTTATAAACCAAATTAATATAAGTAGGCCACAAGTCATCCACTCTTCCTATTTTTATTATCATGCAGATTGGCGACACTACACTCAATTAACTGTGATTACTGAAATCATGGTTAGGAGTGAGGACATTAATGATGCTGTGCAAAAGTTACTGATGCACTTCTAGATGATACCAACAGCACTATCCCCAAGCACTCCCCAATTCCACGCAAGCGTCATAAACCATGGTGGAACAATATGTACCAAGTGCCATACAAGAAACAAGAAAAAAATTGTTAGCTGTTTTTCGTTAGTGTCCTACCATAGAAAACCTCGTAACTTTAAAAAAAACTAAAGCCTTTGCTCTTCGAGTATGGCGAAGTAGTCAAAAAGAATCTTCGATAAGACATGTCTCCTACATCTCATCATCAACTTCCAGCAACGAATTGTGGAAGAAAGTTAAAGCAGCCTGTGGTTCACATCAGGATTTCTCTATCCCAATATTATACACAGGAATTGTTTCATACTCTTCTGAAAATGATATATTGCTAATCTTTTATGTGAAACTTTTTCAAGGATATCTAGTCCAACCTTTTATACTCCTAAATTTCTCAGGACCGAAGAACAAACTGAAAAGAAACCTATAAAATTTCATGATAAAGCCACATATCCATACAATTGCAATTTCCCTTTGCTGGAACTGTAGAGAGCACTAGCTCAAACTAAAAATACTAGTCCGGGACTAGATTTTATTTTGTATAAGATGCTTTGTCATCTTAGTCATGAATCTTTAATAAACATTATTTTATTCAGTAAAATATGGAATGAAGATGTCTGTCCTAATCTGTCTATCCAATCTATCTGGAGCAAAGCAATAGTTATTCCAATACTGAGAAACCTGGGAAAGATCCAACTAATCCTCAAAATTATCGTCCAATTGCTTTCACAAGTTACCTTGCTAAAACTTTGGAACGTATGATCAACATCCGTCTTGTTTATGTACTTGAAGACAATCAATGCATATCACTTTATCAAAGTGGATTCCGGAAAGGTAGATCCATTGTAGACAATACTGCATACCTAGAAACACAAGTTAGGATTGCCTTTGTACGGAGACATCATTTGGTGTCTATCTTTTTTGATATAATGAAAGCCTTTGATAGAACATGGCGTTATGGATTTCTACAAACTTTATATAATTTTAATTTCAGAAGAAATTTACCCATTTTTATACAGAATTTTTTTAACTCTCGTATTTTTAATGTCCGTGTAGGATTTGTTTTATCCAATCTGAGGGAGTTCCTCTGGGAAGTGTCTTCCCATACAACACAATTTCGTCCAGAAGACGTCGATATGACATCATCAGCGGGATGTACTCTAATCCAGTAGACGTCTCTTTTTGGTCTAGTTTAGATCCATGGCACGTCAAATATCCACCCATTTTACGTCTACTATACGTCTACGGGACTTTGCCATTGGATGGTTCATGGACGAAATTTGGATGTATTCATACGCACTGCTCTATACTAGGTAGTTTTATGGATGTAGTCTAGATGTGCGAAGATATTGAAATAATCTCTCATCTATCTTAGTGGCTCATATATTTTTGTCCACTAGAACAATGAGAAAATATTTTTAATTAACTTGTTACTTATAAAATTGCTTTTGCATAACATTTTTCTTAATTTTCAGTCAAATGTCCTAGATTTTTGACCGATTTACTGCTCAAGTTTAGTTAATGTAATAATACTAATTTATCAAATCAATTGTGAGAATTTTATTTTTATGCTCATTATTTAATAATTAACCTTTTGAAAATTTAGTTTATTATTGTTTAAAATAAAACGATTTTTTTTCTTTGAAAAGTTGAAATGTAAATGCACAAATATATGAATTACTATTATAACTAGAGGGTAACAATTAAATAGTCAAGAATATTTTATTTGTAGAGTATAAATTTTTTTTATTTTAATATCAGGCAAATTATTGTTCACAGTTTATTTATTTATTTATTTTTTTTTGATTAATTTTGTAGTAAGAGAAATTCAAAGAATTACTTAATTCTCAGCTCTATATTTTAACTAATTAGATATAGTTTCAACAATGTCTTTTTTTGGTACAAGATAAGAGAAACTTTTACTTAACTAAAATTTCCCACTCAACAAAATATTCCAAATTATTATGTCATAAAATTTTGAAAATTACTTATTTCATTGTTTAAAAGCTGAATTATTTCTCTTAGTAAAAGTTAAAATATGCTTAAGAAAACATTCCAGCAAGAGAGTGTAAATATTAATTAATTCAAGAAAAGTATAACAAACTAATAGAATTTATTTTTAATGCACACAATTTATTCTAATTATTTACATTATACAGAAATATTAACTGAAATTGATTCTTTCATTGATAAATCTTGCTTTTGCATGACGTAACGATTTCATTATCACAGTTTCCATTTCACCATCGGTTGTCTTTGAATACTGTGGAGTTCGCCACACAGCATCTGAAAATAAAGTACATTTAAAAATAATTAACAATAACGATTAACATTTTCAGATCAATAACCTCAGACAAAATAATAGTAAAAATCCAGAAGACAATTTTCATCAATATTTAATTTATTTCTTATCAAACTGATTAATACATAAAACTGATTGGATGTAAATCTCATTAGTAAAAAACAGCGTAAATTAATCAGAAAAATATCAAAAATTTCCTTCACTAATTTAAGATATTAAGTAACTTCATAATAACATTGTAAGAAATATTTATATTTTTAATTCAGTAAATGTTTTAAATATCTAATTACCAATTCAATTTCTAAGAAATAACAGCTTTGTAAATATGATAACCTCTGTGTTTGATTAAATAATTAAAATTACAAAATGTTTAAAATATGTTCCAAAATATCTTCAAAAATTAACAGATAGAATTGAACATTACTTTTAATGGGAACAGTGCTTTAGTAATCAGAGAATTGAATTAACATATTAGCACATACATAAATATATTTCATTAAATTTTTTTTATGAGAAATGTATTTTTCCATCATTTCTACAAAAGAAAACTGTTTATTCAAACATTGCACTTACCAAAAACTAACTGCTTCATATTTAATCTATTAAAGGATTTCTTATCCCTAGCACCAAAATAACTGAATTCAAATGCAAGTGGTCATCAATTTTGTTCATGATGCTTATTGTGCAATTCCCGGAAGAAGTTCCCGCAGACATGCTTAAAAAGTGGCACTGAAACAAAACAAATAAAAATATAAATATTTTATAGTTAAAACATTTTATAATTTAAAACTGCAATTACTGTATTAATTTTAGCAACATGGATACATTATATAGTCATAATAATAATTATTATTTACAATATAAAATTCACATAAGTTTTAGAAAGATAAATCTGTAATAGATTCCTACATTTAAAAAAGCATTAATAAAAAAAGAACTATTTAAACAATACAAAATCAAATCTCAACTTTAGTATAAAAACTGTCCATACGACACGAATTTATAAATGAGATACATTTTATCTCTTAAAATACAATTCAACTTTATCAACCAAAGTAATTAAAGCATAACACAATAAAAATATTTAAAATTATAAATATAAAAAGCTAACTATTTATAAAACAAATAATATTTTCAATTTATTTGAAACTAGTTTCAGCCCATCATAAGCAACTTTTCATGCATAGCAGAGCAGAATATGAAACACTTACTATAGAAAAAATGAATTTCCAATCAATATTTAATAAATAACTGATATTTACTGTGATGAAATGTGTACATCTTTTTTAATAATATTCAAATTAGATCAATAAAGAAGACAGGTATTTAATAGAACTAAAAATCAGGTTATTGTATGAAATGTCAATGCCATTCAATTTATTTTTTCCTGTAAAGTCTTTGAAGTCTGCAGAAAAGTGAATTACTACAAAATAACTTTAAAGGAATACAGTTAAAAATAGAAGAATATTGATATTTCTGTTTAAAGCTAAATCAAAGCATCATTTATTAAATCAAATTAATCAAAAAAAAATTGAATGAAAATACACATAATATTCATTCCAGAAACATTTTTCGTTATTCTGTTTACATAAGCATTTTGTTTTTAACTTCACTGAGAGCTTGGATGTCTAATATAATCCATCTTATACATTTGACTAATCTTCTATCACAGAAATTTTACTTTTAGTTTTAAATATTGTACTGTGTAGAAATGTCCAATATTAGACCCTGCACCAGTAAATCTTACAAAAAACAAACAATATTCATTCTAATGAAAAATTAATGAAAAAAGGAAGATTCTCAAAGTTTTAACTCACTATCATCCAGATTTTGATTCATTATGAACCCCCACAGCAATCGAATGTAATCATAAATTTAAATATCTTTCTTTTCTAGGATTGCATTGAACTTGTACTAATAGTAGTTTAAAAAGCTAATAATCTAAATGTGAAGCACGGTGGCTTAGTGGTAGCGTTTCACGCTCCCAAGGCACAGGTCCTAGGTTCTATCCTCGGACTTGGAACGGTAGACTCACCCTTTTATCTCTTTAGTGGGTCAATAAATTGAGTACCAGACCCGCTTGTACTGGGGGTTTCTCACTAGTATAACAACCAAAACGGGACATATGCTTCGCAACTCAGGGCTCTCGGTCAAGAAAACAGATATGTGCACTATAGGCCTTGGTTCTCATTAGGCTATTGTGCCACAGGTTTAGTATTTTTAGAAGTCTATGATAGCTCTTTCTGTGTTGGAGATTATTTTACTTACTATTTTGGTTTGCTCTTAAAGAAAAGTTTACACTCTTTTTGTTTGGAACAATTATCTTCTGAATTTTTCCACAAGCATCTTCGTAAGAAAGTCAAACTTCCTCCTATACTCCACGTTTTAACTGATCTGTTACTATCAATGATTTTAATTGATCGAAAATAGTGATTCCTATACCAGTAACACATTCTCGAAAATAATTTTCCAACTCATATCTAAAATCAATCCAGGTATAAATTCCAGCTCTTTTTGATGCTTCACAAATTTTTGACGAATTATTTTAAGATTTAGTTTTGACTGTTTCAATAGCAAACATTTGACCTGGTCCTAATCACTAGATTTGTCAGGTGGTTCTCTTTCAATTAGTAGAGTTCCTGCGTAAGGAAGAAGTCCTAACAAAGGAAAAGCATAATCTTCCCTATCGATTCGAGCACTTTCTGCCTGTCACTCGAATAGTAACAGATACAAATTAATATAATTTCTTTTCCATCAAATTCTGCATAATATGACGATTTCTATTTTGATTGGAGACAGTTCATTTGTTTGATAAACAGTAGATTCTATTTTGAATTTTCCTAGTTCATATTCTCTTGTTTTTGTCTTGTGCCACCTAGGCTGGCATTATGGGGTGCGCTGCTCCACTTTTTCAAATGAAACATATTTTTTTGTAGAGTCAGACTTCCTCAGTACATGCATAGGTACCCATTTATAGGGTAGGGAACTATTCACAACTCCTTCATACAAGGAAAGGACAAGGACGGGATGAACAGAGGGAGAAAGTACATACATGCATGAACTGGGATTCGAACTCTGGACCTCCTTATCCGCAATCAGGTACTCAGACCACTAAACAGGGTGTGGGTGGCTTTAAATTCCCTTTCTTCCATTCTTTGCTTTTCTTATTCTATCCTCCTTCTTTGCGCTTTTAATTTTTCCTTTCTTAGCTCTTCTAATTTCTCTTCCTTCTTTCGTTCTTCAATTATACTGTTTAAAAACACTTTCAAAAATTCTTCTTCAAAATTTGGACTCTATGTATTGCCTTTTTTAAATCAATAATTTTCATAGGTAGAATTACTTCAATTCCTATTCAGACGCAAATGTTTGTAAATCATCTTTCCTACCTTTGGAGAGAAAAGCCATATATCGAGAGAAAAATTTAAAACAAACAATCTGAGCAAGTTGAACAATCTTTGCAAAGTTAAAATCACAAAATTCAAACGCATCACAACTTTTAAAAAAGAAACTTATGAAATTTCCATATACAGATCCAATCATAAACGCAAAATATTAAAATTATATTATATAAAACAATAAAATATTTTTCGATTAAAAAGTTATATATTTAATAAGTTAACATTTTAATAAAAAGTAAACTAAACTTTAATACAAACTTATAAAATTTTTGTTTATCTGTTAGATAAACGAAAATGTTATGAGCCCAAACATTTTCGTTTATTTAATAAGTAGTAAATTAAATCAAAATTATTTAAATTTAAATAATATAAAGTTTTTCAAAAAATAAAGTTTCGCTTTTAGTAAATCAAACTCAGAAACTGCAGTCTCAAAATTTAATAAATTCAATTAATTTTAATTTTAAAAAATTGGAATGTTTTGATTTTACTTAAATAATTGCTTACTCAAGCAGTTTCGATTATTTAAAAATATACACAGTTGAGTGAGCATGTTTAAATAATCATGTGATGTAAAACATTCGGTCAGGAAAGGGCGTAAGAAACATTTAGTAACACAAAAGAGAATACTATATATTATTTATATTTTTTTATATATTTCAAATAAATTTCTTTCAATACTACACTAAAATAAGTTAATACCATTCAAACATTACATTGATTGCAGAATCATAAAACTTATTCAAATCAATTAAACAGACAATTATTTAACAATAAATGAATGAGTGCGACAATGTTTCCTAAATATGGCAGTTTCGAAACTACATAAAATATTTTTATATTGAATACATCTTAAAATATATGATATTATATTTTCAGATATAAAATATTTTTATTTGATATTCTGTATATATATATATATACACTACTGGCCATTAAAATTTCTACACCAAGAAAGAATACAAATAACAGAACGATATTTATTGGACACATACATTATAGTGGAAAGAACAAGTGATTAGATTTACAGGAAATTAGGATGTATAGATCTTGAGAAATCAGTACCCAGAGCAGCCACCTCTGGCTGCAATAACAGCATTTATCAGCCTAGGCAGCATGGAGTCAAACAGAGATTGTATGGCATGTACGGTGATCTCAGTCCATGCACCTTCAACACTATGCCACAGTTCATCGACAGTAGTGGACGGTGAGTGATGGCGTGCCAATCGCTCGGCAACCATTGACCACACGTTCTCAATTGGTGACAGATCAGGAGAACGTGCTGGCCAGGGTAACAGTCAAACCTGTTCTGTATCAAGGAAGTTCAGAACAGTACGGGCAACATGTGGTCGTGCATTATCCTGTTGAAACAAAGCATTAGGGAGGCCTTGAAGATAGGACAGAACCACGGGCCTTAACACATCGGAAATGTAACGGTTGCTGTTCAAAGTGCCGGTAATGCGAACAAGAGGTGATCGAGATGTGTATTCAATGGCACCCCATACCATCACTCCAACAGATGGGCCAGTATGGCGATGTCCAATGCAAGCTGGCAATGCGCGTTCTCCACGATGCCTCCAAACACGGATGCGGCCATCATGGTCCTGTATACAGAACCGAGATTTATCTGTAAATTTGACATGATGCCATTCCCGCATCCAGGTTCGTCGCTGATCACACCATTGAAGGCGCTCCTGTCTGCGACGCAGCGTCAATGGTAGCCGAAGCCATGGTCGCCGTGTAGACAATCCATGCAGCTGCAAACGTCGTCGAACTGTTCGAGCAGAAACTTGTTGCCTTGCAAATGACTCCATTTCTCGACTCAGAGTTCGTGACGTGGCTGTACGATCCCTTGTGACCATGCGGATAAGATGTCTGTCTTCTCTGCTGTTAGTGGTGGGGGGTCACTGAGATCATGCATGACGTTTCGTATGATTGTCCTGAACCCATCGATTCCATATTCTGCTAACAGTCATGGGGTCTCGACCGACGCGAGCAGCAATATTGCGGTACGATAAACCGCGATCCCGGTAGACTATAATCCTTCCTCGATCAAAGTCAGACACGTGCTGATAGGCATTTCTTCTTCTTACACTAGGCATTACAACAACTTTCTTTGCCGAAAACAACGTTGAAACGGAAATTGAGTATGAAAAAACTGCTGTCAAATCACTGGTTTTATACAAATTGTAGATGTCGGTACTGTCGCCTGCTTTGTATGAATGCGCTGAAAATCTAATCATTTGCATATCACAGCAAGTTCTACCTGTCATGCAAATTTCACGTGTGTCGTGTGCCGCTTTCCTGGTGTAGCCATTTTAATGGCCAGTAGTGTAACTTAAATATATTGAAACACGCAAATTACATATTTAATTTTAAACACTTAAATTAATTTTTATATGACTTCATGAATACAAGATATATTAATTCAAATAATGCTTATAGTTCTGAGCAGTGATGCTCTGTAGCTTCTTACTACACACATTAATTAATGTTTAGTATGTGACATGCTTAATGATTATGAGCAGTGATGCTCTAACATCATAACACACAAATTAACTTATAATCAGTATTCAGTACATGGTGTACTATATAATTATTAGCAATGATGCTGTAATTTTTTTTACTAAGCACATGTTGTATCGATAAGAATGAACTGATGTTCAAAGTATTTAATAAGAGTACAGGTTGTACTAACTATAAAGAACAATAGTATTCAAAGTATGATATACAAGACAAGTAGTATCGCTTATAAGGAGCATTAATGCTTCGAGTATTTAACTATTCAATATAGGATGCACAAATTACATGCACAAATGATGCTAAGAAATTTTACAATAATACAATTTGTACTAACTATAGAAAGCAACGATACTATAAAATTTAGCTACAAAACAGGGCGTACTGATTAAACGACAATTTCAAACATAATGCTATTTTTACATTCTCACACGAATAGCAAAATTATATAAAACCTTTTATTGCCTGAAAAACAGATTAAAGATAAATACCGTACCATAGAAATCGCTCACAAGACTTACCATCTCGCAGTGCCGCCAGTTATGTATAAACATAAACTACATATTTATGAAACAATTTTATTTAACACAAAATAAAATATACGTGACATAAAGGAACAAAGTCACAAATATAAAACATCAGCGATATTTTGGTTTTCTGTTGTTCACACTTAACAGTCTTTCCATCTCCAATAACAACAGAAACTAGTCAACGTGTTACCAAAAAAAAAAAAATATTAGATCTTAAAAATATCGATAGAACACTTAAGTTCGTTATGGCGCTTTTTTCAAACGTCAAAGTAGTCAGCACGCTGTCAAAAATATTTAATATATGAGGAATAACTAAAATATTTACATAATGAATACTCCACAATGTCGCATAAAGTTTTTTTCTTTCTTAACTTAACGTCATTCTGTTGAGAGATAGACGCAGTGGTCTCCTCATCGAAAGGTATATTTTTAAAATCCTGAGCAAAGTTTTGCTGATTAAGAACCTCTTACACCATTTTCTCTGTATGTGAATCGTCTTCGTTTCTTTCTAATGCTGGCTAGAAATTAATAACATCTTCTATAGGTTTGGTTCGCATCGGTAAGGGGGATAAACTTTACTTTCTGGGTATATTGTAAGTATGCTGCAGTCCTCTCTCTTCTTCCGATGATTATTCTCATTCCTTGAAGAAACTGTTTCTTCTCAATTTCTAAGACTGATATCTTCTTTGGTCTTAAAACAGGTTCTCGTTTCAGATAATCAATCTTCTGTAATCAATGTTATTTCGCACATTTGATGAGGAATATGTTGCAACTACAGAATGAGTCATATTACCTGATGCTATTCTTTGCTGGCAATTTATGTGATTTAAGTGGTTTGACTTGCTGCCGTGAATGCCGGAAAAGTTAGGGGTAAAAATACCGGAAAATGTGGGGAAATTGCTAATTCAAAATCCCTGAGCATTTCTTCAACGAATCTCTGATCTTTGTTGGCAGTTACTTGGAAGCGTACATCTTAGATGATGGGAGGAGGAGGCCCATAATGATGTAAAATTCCAAGAAATCTTGAGCTACGGTAATTTATTCCGGAGGTTTGGAAATAAACCTGGAATTTTAGGTAGTTTTGAAGGAATAAACGTAACTAATCATATTTCGTTTAATAGATAGTGGTACCTTGCATATATGCAGAGAAGTACACTGCTGAAAAGAGTAGGTCACTCATATTTTATAAATTATGCTTTATCTACTGCTGGACAATTGCTAAGGACGGATCGCAAATTGCAATGTAGCATAACATTAAGCGAGACATGAGGCCTAGTAGGATAAAATATAGTTGTCACACTGTTCAGACAATAGAATAAAGAATATTTATTGTTCTGGAAAGTAAAAAAGCTGTGAAACATCTGAAAGAAAAAAAATGTTCATTTGATGCTGCATACGAAAAAATGGAACAATGCATCTAAAAGTCAGCAGGCACCTTGAAGAAAGGTGTCAGTACGGGATATGTCCACCATGGAGTTTGATACAACATTCCACATGTCGTATCATACTTTGCGCAACATTATCCAGCAGCTGTTGAGGCAATTTATCCCATTCCTCTGGGAGTGAACGGTTGAGGGTGTTCTTGTTTGTCGAAGGATAGTTTCGACCAGCAACTTGCTTCCCCAAAGCATCCCACACATTTTCAATGGGGTTTAGATCTGGAGAACGTGATAGCCATACGAGGCGTTGAATACCCTCGCTGTCTAGACAATCCTGAACAGTGAGTGTTCGATGACATGTTGCATTGTCGTCCATAAAAACAAATTTATCACCGACAGCACCACGGAAAAGACGAACATGAGGAAGTAGAACTTCATTAATGTATCGTTGGCCCGCCATAGTCCCATTCGCAACCACATGTAGGGGCATGCGGCCATTGATGATGATGTCGGCCCACACCATGACACTGCAAGTCGGATATCAGTCCCTTTCCTGGATATTTTCTGGACGATAAGCAGTACCACTCTCGCGCCAGATCAGTTGGTGTCTACAATCTAATGACAGACTGAACCTACTCTCATCGCAGAATAGTACGCATGCCCAGACCTGTTCAGTCCAATTGTGATGCTCACGACACCATTGCAAACGGGCAATACGGTGCTGTCTGGTCAATAGGACACACACAATAGGTCTGCGGGCTGTCTTCCTCCCCTCAAACGTCTGGCAACAGTTTTTCGGGAGATCTGCTTTCCTGAGGCAGCAAGAAACTGAATTGCCACATGCTGAGCTGTGGTGCACCTGTTCCTTTTTGCTGATAGGACGATATACCTGTCTTCTACAGGCGTCGTGCTTCTAACACGACCGTCCCCGTGTCACCTACTACACATTCCAGTAGTTTTAAATGACTTCCACAGCCGTGAAACAACGCTGTGAGCGATGTCGAACTCCCTGGTAACATCTGTTATTTTTCGCCCTTCTTCGATCTTTCCAATAATTCGGCCACGCATAAAATCATCTAAGTGATGTCGGGTAGACATGCCGAAAATTTCAAGTTCGTCTATCAAATCTTTCCTGTAAAACTTTGACTTGATACAACAACTGTCCACACGCGTCAAAGCCTTTAAAGCTCTTATGAACGCTATCACGTGATGAACAGCTGTGGAAAAAAATTTGCATACGCATATTTCTTCTTACTTTATCCCGCACTAATTCTAGTTTTCCACATTTTGCTTCCTTTCATTTTATGGTTGCTATGGATGATAGTGTTATCCGTCCTTAGCAATTGTCCAGTAGTGTATTGTAGTGCAATTTATGTAAATTTTATTTTTTTATTTTATTAATCTAATTTCTATTTTATTTTAAACGAATAAGTTTTATCTATACATACCTTTAAGAAAATATTATAAAACAATATTTAAGGATCTTTGGCTGAATGAAAAAAGTAAAAGGACATGTACAAAAATATTCTCATTTTGGAGTCGGTAGCAGTTCCATTTGTTGAAAATGCTGTTCTTTCAAACTGTATTTATTTCAAAAATAATATTTTGTTGAAAAATATCTTCAATTCGTGTACAGTTAAAATACCTACAGAGAAACTTTTAAGTAAATTTTAAAACCACCAAATTGTGTCATGTAAAGATGTAGGAAAGATGTAAGAGAAATTGCAAGGTCCAAACATTAGTCCAAACAGTGTTTCTAACTTCTTGAAAAACACAAAGTGTCAGAGAAAAACAAAATCTGGCAGACCTAAAAAATTGGCACCATGTGATTTAAGGAAAATCTTGAAAGAACTTAAAAAAACGAGTTGAGGCATTGGAAAAGCACAAGACCCAGCTGGAACCAAACATGTGACAAGAAGAACACTTTATAACTACGTAAAATGTTGAGATACATTTATATTCAAGAAAAGAAAGCACCATCTTAAATGGAACGAAAGGCACATTGAGTACCGACTACGGTGGGACAAAGAACACATGATTTGGAACTCCAAAAGGACTTCCTTTATTTTTTCTGATGAAAAAATACAATTTAGATGGCCCAGATGGTTGTCAATATTATTGGTATTGTCTGGGTACGCAAGAAAAAATTTATGCTACCAGACAGATTGGAGGAGGCAATTTGATGGTTTGGATAACTGTTGGGTGCGTTGGAAAGAGTAATCTGGTTTTTCTGGGTGGGAAACAGAAACACTCAGATTACATTCAAACTTTAAATTCAGTGCTTTTTCCCTATGCCGCTGAGCTAAGCGGAGAAAGTTGGATATTTCATCAATATAGAACATCAATTCCCACGATTAATGATATTAAAAGTTGGTTAGAAGCAAATAATGTTCGCGTTTTGCTCTAGCCTGCTATAGTTATAGACATCAATATTGTCAAAAATATGCACTCAGTATCTCTTCGGCGTGTTTACGCCAGGATTGGTTTGTTTGTCGCTCAACGGTCATTTTTTGCACACGAGGGCTAATTAGACCGGGACCTACGGTTTAAAGTGGATTGCAAAGTGTTTACGCCAGAGGCCAATATGAATAATTGATCGAATTCGAGAAACTTTGAATCGTGTTTCTTACAATTTTTGTCAAACCAAAATTAAAAATGATTCAATGGCAAATAACGTTTTTGAAGTAATTAAAGAAAATAGCAGAAAAATTCTTTATTAACAAGACTTTTATTTTCAACATTTAGAATTGTTCTATTTTTTTCACACAGTATAATGAGGTTGAAACTATTTTTGAAATGTGATAAGCAAGTTGTGATTTTTTTTTTGTTAGAGATATAGTTATCTGATTATAAATTAGTTTTTAAAAGTGCTGTAGTAAAATTATTTTGTAAAAAAATTGAAAGTTATTCTTTTATTTAAAAAATATCAAGTATTCTTCTACTTTTTTCACGAAGTGTAAACTAAATATGTAAAAAAATATCTCTTCTAGTACGAAAACTAATTGATGTTTCGTACTGAGAAAAATTAAAATATTTTTCAAAATAATAAAAACAATGCATTAATATTTAATAAAAAATATCAACCTATATTTCTCAGGACTGTCTGAAAAAAATTTTACATTTCCATGTTTCTTTCGTTATAAATTCATAAATTCATGCTGAGTAAAAACGAAAAAATATTTTTTCAACAGTAATTTTCGAAGTTATTTTAAATTGATCATTAAAGCAAAACTGTTTTCTTTAGCTGGAAAATTTTCTATTACCGTAATTAGTAGTAAAAATCATAAAATATAAATGGATTTTTATTTATTTTAAGATATGTCTGATAAAAGGATACAAATTTTTTTAAATCATTTGAAAAATTTTCAAACCCCCGAGGTATTTCAAAATTTATAGAAATTTTAAAATTCCCAAGGGAATAAAGCGGATTTAATCCAGTAAATAAACCTGTTTTTTTCCTCTATTTCAACACTAAGCATAAATCAGCACTTGCTTTGCTGGTCTTCTTGCCTTCTATAACTCCCTTTAAGGTCTTTTCTCCGTACTTTCATGCAGAAGGATATATTACGGTGGTCAGTAGCTTAATCCGACGGAAGCGAGTACCACATCGAATTGCATAAGAAGTTAGTGTACGTTCTCCATAGAAGGGCTCAGTCTGATTGTTCTCGGAGAAATTAAAGAGATGAACATTTATATGATTCACCTCCTCAAGTCTTTTGCAACCCTCTCTTAAAAGACATTTACACATCTTTTGGATTATAGGGTACTGTTAATCGAATGTGCTAAATTATGCGATCAGAGGTGGTAGCTCTTGGTCGAAGAAGACTAAGAAGATTTCATTGGTGCAGATGGACAGTGAAAATTCTGGATTGTATTTGATGGTCTACATAATATTTTATGTCTTCGGAGTCACTGCTGCAAAGCTTGAAATTAATTGCAGTTGCGCTTTTTACATTTCATTTGCACTCCGTCCATGATTAAAATTAAATAATATTTGTGCAATCAATAGTTAAAACGAAAAATATAATTAAAGATAAGTCCAAAAGAGATTTCTTATTATTTTCTCTGCAAAAAAATTGAAGCAGAGTTCATTAAATTTTCTTTCTGTAACTTTATTTAAGTACAGATAACAGTTTTTTCTCTTATATTCCCAAGGAAATCACAATTTTAACCCAGAGTAATCTAGTCTTTTTATCTTTCTGTTTACTTTGTTATTTCGGAAACTTAATGTAGAAGGAATTTATGGACTTATATTTCAGAGGGAATTTTAGTACGTAAGAACACTTTAGCAAGTTATTCTGAGGGATTCCAATTATACAATATTTTTTCTTATAAATATTTCCTACAAATAGTTTTATTAAAATGCAAGCTTACTTCTAAAATCTTTCTACTCGAGTAAGTATTGGTACTCCTATTTTAAACAAGTTTGTGTCCTGTTTTCAATAACTGCTAGAAGCATTCATGTCTAACCTCATTTACTGCGTTGAACCACATGTCGATAACCCTGAATTGTAATGAAATGAAGTAAATTGTAGTTTTGTATTCAATGAATAGATGGTTCATCGTTCCTCAGAATTTGATATGACTTTATGTAGTTAATTTATTTTATTTGTAATAAAATATTTAAGATGGCTCTGCGAAAAGTCAAAGGAAATTTAGAGCGAATTTTTGATAAAAATCTTACTGATTTAGTTCGTGGTATTAGAAATAATAAAGATAACGAAGTAAGTTTGCATTTGATGTTCGTAAAAAGTTATATAAAAGTTCACTGTTGTGTATTATGTTAAAAAAAATGAAGGTCAAGGGATCTCCCTTAAATCAGAGTTATATTTTAAATTGTTAGTTGTTTGTTTATTGTATTTTTTGTTGCTGAAATGCGTATAGTTCTGTGACTGAACGTAATTATGAAACTGATATGCTCTTTTTAAAACTATATTGATATGTTTTATTTTATAAAATGTTCAGTTAATTATTACATTTATTGGAACACGTAGCTACCATAGATAAAAAATTGCATTTATTTATTGTTAATTTTTTTATGAAATAATGATACAAAACTGATGAGACTGTTAGTAAATATTTAAATGCTGCATTTCTTAAAATATTGGCCATGATTGTGTTGAATAATCTGTTGCTTGCGAGAAAACTTAGTAAAATACTGGTTAAGAAATGCTTTTACTCCTTTTACAATTTTAAAATTTCTCTTCAATTCACAGAATTGATAAATCTGTTCACTTTTGTGGGAATTCAAGTTTAATTAGCTGTATAAAATAATTTTAATGAGACTGAAAGAATTCTTAGAAATATATAGCCAAATTTTTTGATCTAAACAAAGTCTGAAATTAATAGCAAATATGTACTGAACTGATAAACATGAAAAAATGAATAATTAAAAAGTGCCCAAAATGATAATTCAAAACAGTAAAACTATTTATGAATTCTTTAAAATTCTAAAATTAAGTTCTGAAGTTTCAAAATATTCTAAGACTTTTCAGTAATTTATATTTTACAATTGCTCATAGTTTTTTTTTAAATTTCATTATATATATATATAAAATATGATACAGTAAATATCAAATATTTGATTTTATTAATCTATTAACAGTTTAGCATTTCAGATTAAATTAGTAAAAATAATATAAATTGAAGTAAAAACAGAAATAACAACTTTATTGTGTTATTTGAAATTTTTCCATTTCTGATAGCTATAAAAACAAAGATTTGTATGTATCAGTAAAAGATTTAAAAACTAAAGTTTAGTGGCATATTTTAAATTTGGTTCTTAATTGTAGTTCTTAAATCTTATTCGAGATAAAGCAAAAATTCTTATTTAGCATATTTTTGAAATATTATCTTTCAATAAATGATACAAGTTATTAAAATTTAGAAATGTGGTTCAGTTAGAAAAGTGGAGCAGCACATTCCATAACGCCAGCTTAGCTGGCACACAACAACAATAACATTTAAATTAAGTAAACAAGTAATTTAAACTGCATTCACTATCAAAACAAATTATTTCAGATAATTGTGTGTAAGGAGATTTCATCTGTAGCATACATGCACATACTGATTTTAAATATAAAGCTTAGATATTAAATAATACTTTCTTAATAATAATTTATCAGTGAAATCCTAATAATTTAATTTAAAATTAATAATCTTTAGTAAAAAAAATTTCTCTACTAGGAAGGATAAATAACTTACGCAAATTTAATTATAATCAAATGAATGTTTATGTAGTGTGACATGTATAATTCAAAGGAGACAATTAGACAAAATATCTAAATAGAATGAAATTGATAAAAGAAGTTCACCAAAAGGCAATAAATCTACTATAAGAATTAAACTTGTGAAATTCAACTTAGAATCATTTCATTGTAAGGAAAATATACAAAGAAAAATTATGAATAAGAATAAAAATATTTTAAAAATAAATGGTAATTATAAATTTAATTATGATTATTATCACTTTATCCTAAATAAGGAATATAATATTAATAAACAATGATTTAATTAACAAAGCTTTATATAAATATCTTTCCTTAAACTATTACTGATTATTTTTATTACTTTACAAAATCTTGGTTTCAAGATATTATTCCCAAAGTCAACAAGCAAATAACTACTTAAGAAAATTTCTGCCTCTTTAGAAGATAATCCTTTTGATATGGAGTATGGAAAAGAATTTATCTATTGTCTAAATGAAATATCTGTAAAACTTAGTTTTTTTTATACTTAAATTCATAGTTTTCTGATGAAATATCAGTCAACTTTTCATGTCAGCTGCTAAAAGAATTTTCATAAAATACTATTCATCATTTGATTGCAATATCTGTATAATTTCCAATTTTTTTTAACCAACTGAAATTTATAAATTATATGTAATTTCAAATAATTTAATGCTGAATATTTCATTGTAATACTTCATAATATAATACTTAAAAATTTATTTCACTAAATCTATCAAAATATACATGTTAATAAATTATGTTGGGATATAACACTTTTCATTTTTTCTAAATCATTACTGTATAATATTGCTCATTATAATTATTCCTTTTTAATCAACTAGGCAGTTTTATTCTTTTGAATAATGATACCAACCTATAAAAATAGTTTATACAGCGCTGCTGTTCAAGGGTCAACAACCAAGCAGTAGCTTTTAATAATAGGGCGATAAAATTAAACCTACAATATAAATAGCAAAAATTTTAATGAAAACTTACCATTTAATTTAACGGTCAGTGGTATATACCTAAAAAAACATCAATATAACACAATCTGGCACATAAACAATGGGGCAATAAAACTCATTCTATAATGTAAATAAAATACATTTTTCTGAAAAACTTTAGTTTCTAATTATACTATTATTAAACATAAATTTTTTTAAAAACTTAATTTTACGCATTACAATTTATGGTAAACCTAAATACATGTCAAATATTTCTCACCAATACTAATAAATTACATAAACAGCATTTTTAATCGAATAACTTATAGAGTAAAAGTGCTCAGCTAATCATTACTCTTAGAAGAGTTCGATAATCATGAACTTAATTTATCACTATCCATAACGTTTTACAGTCCAAAAACTAGGTGCCAGTGCAGGTGATAAAATCTTCTAATTTGGCTTACCCCGTTCGAATCTTGTTTGTATAACATAACTTTTGTTTTATGACGTATAATGGTTGTATACATGTGTGTAATTTGTCTTGCATGCTTGAAGCATTTGAGTTGTTATTTGTTTAAATTTGATTACAATTCAAATTTTTTAAGTAGGTAATTTAATATTTATATTTTCAATTTTTTTTGAAAGTTTTTTAATATTAGTTTATTTTAAATTTTTTATTTTAACTATTGTAAGTAAAATTAATTTTGGAAGTTTGTAAAATAAATTTACATATTGTTTTCATTATTTTGAATTATTTTCTTCGTGGAATATTTATGGCCTTATAATCATGATCCAGTCATCTATACCGGTGCTGATGATTCTACAAGCAGTGATTAAATGAGTTATTTTATGTTTTTAATTAATATTGCTGTTGTATATAATATTTTATGTTATATATTAAGTACTGTTTATAAATATATCATGTATTTAGATTTATTTAATAAAGTAATGTTGATTAATTTGAAAGTCTAGTTTTTATATGAATGTTCATTTAAATTTTAAATTAATTTTTATTTATTTTAAATTTTGGTTAGTGACTACAGTGATTTTAAGGTGGGTGCTACTACTCGGTTAGTTAAAGTTAGAGTTTTCTTAAAAATGCTCTTTATTTACATTACAGTTTTTAATTCATTGCCTGGCTAAGTGCAGCCATAGATTGCACTACATTGTAGTTTTTTATGTTTGTTAAGGTTAGTGCCACTTGCCAGTTAATTAAAATTGCAATTTTCATAAAAGTGCATTTTAATTACGTTACAGATTTATTTTTACTGCCTGGTTATCACCTGTTGTAGTCTGTGATAGTTAGTCTATTTGTTTTCCATTATGTAATATTTGTGAAATCATTTTCTAATTATTAGCATTTTAATACATCTGTAGTAAGTAATTACATTTAATCCTAGTTTACGTAACACAGTTGATTTGGTGAGATTGGTGATGTTTGACGACATTTAGGATTGCGATACAGTCTTCACCCTATGAGTTGGTAATGGTGCCAAATATACCAGATCTGTACATTACTATGTCAGAATGTATTTGTTCGGCGATTCTGTAGCATATTACAATGTGCATGATTTGTTTGTAATTTAAGCAGCTTTTGAGCTTATGCTGTCTATATTTTGTCTAAGTTTATTTTTAAATGTCTTTGTGTGTGAAATTTTGTTAATTTTCATACAATTTAAAACTTAATTAGATGTTATAATTTTTTAAGTTGCTAAACTTGTTATTTATTGTTTCAAAATGTAATTTATTTCGGAATTTTTTTAAAATTTGGAGCACAAATGAACTTGATTATGTAAGTACTTTTACTTTGTGTTATCCTATTTGATTTTCTATTTTATAGAGTAAACGATGTATAGTTTTTGAAATTGTGTAAAATATTTGAGATGTTTTTTGTTGAAATTTATTATTTGATAAATTAAAACTAGAATAATGTGTATTTTAAGATGATTAACACACAATGCCCGGTTAATTAGAAACCCGAATTTTCATTAAAAATGATGTTACTTATGTTTTTGATTTATGACACAGTTTTTAATATCTACTTCGTTTTGTTGTATACAATGTATTTTTAAAAAGTTTTTATTCATTTGAATAATTAAAAAAAATTTAAAAAATTTATTGTGATTGATTTTTATTGTCCGATTAAAATTTTTTATTTAATGTAGTGAGTTTTATGGATTTATAGTGTTTTTGTATGTAAAAATTGTAGTTAAGTTTGTAAAATTTAGTTCTGTAGTTCTTCACTAAGTAAATGTAATAAAATATTCGATATTTAAAATTGAAAACAGAGTGAGAGTGTGGTGTTTAAAGTTGGAGACGGAAAATGATCGGGATTTTGAATACAAAGATTTAAACCCAACTTGTTTAGAAACCAGAGTATTCATAAAAATGTATTTTATGTTTTTGATGTAAATTTATAACACAGGTGTTCATATCTGCTTTGTTTTGTTTCTTATTATGTTTTTTTAAAGTTCTTTTATTCCTTTGATTTATTAAAAACATCAAAAAAATTCATTGTGACTATATTTTGTCTGATTATAAATAATATTGACTTTAAAAGATTTGTATTTATTTTGTAATATTTGTATAATATAATTTTTAGCCTTTAGTTCTGTAGTTCGTTACTAAGTAAATAATAATCACTATTTGAAATCGAAAATAGCACAATATTGTAGTATTCAAAATTGGAGATAGAACACGATCAAAATTTTATAAACTATGATTTTACTGAGACCTGATGTTGATTTAATGAAATTTGGTAGGTTAATGCATTTTAGACATTTTGCATTTAAAAATTTTGTAATTTCGCCTTTGGCAACATTTTTGAAAATCTTGCCAAACGTGTTATATACCTTAGGATTTTACCAGTAACTATAATGAAATATATCAAATTTTGATATTTTAAATTAAAAATAATGCACTGTTGCAAAGCTGAAGTTTGAGTTCGATCAGTATTTGGTAACTGGATATTGTTTGTTGTGGCGTGATTTAGGTTGGCGAGATAACTGTGCAACAGTTGACTTAAAAATTGGTAATCGCACCAAACCCTCACAGTTACCTAGTCTTTTACAAAAATGCATCAAGGTTTACTAACACTCCAAACAAATTTCATGCATGTTCACATCATGTTAAATTTTAAAATTGTAGGTTATATCATAAAATCGTGAGAATACATTATGGTGCAGTAAACCAGTTTGGCACATTTATCTCTACTTGCTCCAAGGATTTAACCATAATTTCTAGTAGTCCTAGTGGGGATGTTTGTAAGCATTCATATTTTTTGTATTTAATCTTACTGAGCTGGCTGCCAGGCTTATGTTCAGACCTACAGTTTAATAATTTGTGATTGTGTTTTCTTGATTGGGGATGCTTTTAGTAATTTGAGTTTCATTTAATGGCTGTTGTTAAATTAATGTTCTTATGCAAATAATGTTTATAAAGAAAATTTTTTTTAGAAATAGCAATAATGGTGCTGCAATTCTCTGAAAACAAATCTTGGCAAAAGTCTTCATGAATTTTGTGGGTGGTTCTTCTATATCAATAATCGAAATTTTAATACATTTCCTTATACATTGATAGAAAGCTTAACCCTTATTTTTAGGGAAGCTCTCACAAACATTACTAAAGCTATAATAGCCTGTTTTAGCTTTTGTAAAGTTATATTTAACTGAATTCTGTGCTGTTTAGATCATGAATATGCTTAACAGCATATATTTCAGATAAAAAAATAATTTAAAATGAAATTGAACCTAAATGATATTTTTAATGAACTTGTAAGTCCCATAGTATAAGGTTAGATGATATGATATTAATCAGTTATATTTTTCTGAACTTTGTGTTTATAAATTGTAACTCTAGAGTTATGGATTGAAAGGAAATTAATATCAATGTTAACTACTGTGCCACATACGTGCTGTATATGTCAAATTATGCTTTTGCTTTACTTCATTTTTGGTTAGCAATGATATATTATTGTATTCTAAAAGAATTTTATAAAGCCAATTTACTTTATAAATGCTGATAAGTTGTAGTTTTAAGTGTGTATTTGCTTGGTAAAAAATGCTATAATAGAGGTGTCTTGACTTTCAAATCCAGTTAAGAAGGGATTATGCCAATACACACCAGATACTTCTAATTCCTATTGTTACATGTTACAAATTCTTAGATTTTTAACATGTTCTGTATGGTTGTGTGAACTTTATACTGCTTTTGTTGTTTTTATCGGCAACCAAATTTTGTTTTACACAAACAAAAATAATCTGCAAAAACTATCTTATTTTATTGCTTTGAAAATATAAAACATGCAAAAATGAAAACTTATATATTAGAGATGTTGTACAACTCAAATACACGAGTACTTCAACTTTGGGACATGCAATCATTTGGCTTTATTAATAATTTAAAAATGACAGCGCTCATTTCTATAGAAAATCCATTATTACATTTCTTGAAATTAAACAACATTACTAACTATCAGGCAATTATTTATTATTTATCAGTTTACTTTTGTTATTGATTCTCAATGAGTTACATATTCTGACATGATTCTTATTCTATACATGATTCTGAAATTCCACAACAAGAGTTATGGAATTTCAGAATGATATAAATATTTTAAATTAAATATACACAGATTTTAGTCTCCAAATAGTGAAATATTCTGAATGTAAATAAAATTTTTACATTTTTGTAGCATGCTATTTGGTATCTATTTTCTTTTTTTTTTTTGTAGGGAGTAGGCATTTAAAAAATATAAAGGTATAAGTGTATGTGTATATTATAGAATTAATTTTTAATTTGAGGAAAACATTTCATGTCAGATTAAGCAACATAAATAAATTTATACTTCGAAAAGAATTCTACTTGATTACTTTACAAAGTTAATTTCATCACTAAAATGGCAAATTGAATTATCAAGTTTTATGTTTTCCATTTATGTAGACTGCTCTTAATAAAACTGACAATACTAATAACAGCTTAATCCTATGCATTTCAGTATAACTGGAATGTCTATTTGAATACAAAAACAGATAACTCTCAATTAATTGTATGGTTCAAGATAAAGGTGAAATGTTTAAAATAATTTTCAAGTATAAAGACACACATTAAGGGCAAAAACTTAATTCAACTGTAGATTTCAAAAAAAAAAAGTTACTATGATTCAAAATTGAGTATATTACCCAACTATAGAAACCAAATATTTAAAAAATGTACATAAAAAGACACAAATTATTCGAAATATAATCACATGTCTAGAAAAGGGCAATCATTTATTAAATAACATTATTTAACTCCATAAATGTTAAAAGATTTAATACTTGAATTTGTGAATTTTGGAATCTAAAATCATTAAATTATTCAAACTAAAATTCATAGGCAAAGAATTTTGAATGTTTGTTTCTTCATAATAATTTTTTATTAATAAATGAGTAGGAATTTCTCAAATTACAAGATATCTGAAATATGTAATCATATATTATGAACTGCAAATGCTTTTCTCGTGAGTAGCAGAGTGTTAAGCAGCCTTCTCCCACCGTTTATTGTCAGCCTAGGTTTAAATTTCTATACACTTGTGCGCATGAGCGAGAAACAGACGTCTAAGCAGTTATGCGCATGTGCGAGAAACGGAGCAAATTTCTTTAGCTCGATTTAACGACAAGTGCATATATTTAGCAGTTTACTAGAATGAATTGTACATCCAAATAAAGTGGATAAAAATAAAAAACATACCTCACATTTTTTTGTATTAGAAAGTAAAAATAATAAATAACTATTTACAGTGTAATTTATATAAAATAAAGAAATTTTTCATTGTTTTCATGTTAGCTAGTGAATAAAATTAAGTACAAAGGATAACAATTACCCATAAATTATTGTTATGGACTTTTTATACTCTGTTGATTACTAAACGTAAGTTTTTGCTTATTTAAAGTTGTTAGGCAGAAATTTATTAGCTAAATTACTTTTTCTCAACTCGAAACTGATGAATCTTAGCTAAAATATCACTTGTCATATATTTTGGGAAAAAAGTGCAAGAAAATTAATTTTATTGGTTAATCTGTTTTATCTAATTTGAGTGCATTTACAAAGTAGTTTAAACTGTAATGGTCAATGTATTCCAACTTAAATAAAAGATTTGTTTATACGAGTTTATTACTTGAATTATTTTTCTATATATTCCAAGCGTATGTGAACTGATATTTAGATATAATTAAAAATAAAATGTAAATAATCTTTATTACTTAATTTCGCAAAAGTGCAAAAGAGAAATGATGAAATTATAATGAGTTACTTTCTTTTTGTGTGTGTTTGGACTTCTGATTTAATTCCCTTAAAATAATATCTAACAACATACTAAGACTTCCTTTTTTTCATTATAAAAAACAATTTTTATAAAAATATTTTCATTCGTAACATAATACTACGAATATAAAACGTTCATAGTCTCGAATTCAAAGGGACTTTGTATGGGAGAATATAGACTCTTAATTAAAAATTTGAATCTTAATAGAGAATTATAAATTTTCTTTGCGTATTTATTCTTTTTTTAATTGATAAGATCCTTATTTTACTATTGTTCATAAAAATATTCCAATTATATTTTTATGAAAAATTTTCGTTCCTTTAAATAAGAAATTATTTACGGTTTAAATCTGAAATCCTATTTTATGCTTATTTTTTTTTAGAATTTCATTTATTAGATTTTAAATTTGCATTTTAGAAATTTTAAACGTCAAAAATTGACTGGAAAGTGCTTATTTATAGATTTACTTAAGATTTTCATTGATCTAAACTTCCACATTGTTCTCAAAAGAAAATGTGTTCGGTTATGAGTTTTTTTTTTATCGAAAATAAAAAATTAGCAGTTTTGTGCCGTACAATTGAAGCAGTGAAAATTTTATATAATTTTTTGAACATATTTAATTTTAGTAATTATTCCTTGTAACATCAAAAGACCGAGAAAAATTTTCATTTCTTGAATGTCAGTGGGATACTACTGACGTGATCTTAAATTTGGGGTAAGAGTATTCCCTTGTAAATAATTTGCAGCATAAATATTTGTTTCCTCACCAGTCATTTCAATTAGAGTGTCGTTCATAAATAATTCAAAAAATTTAACAAATCCTCCGGAGCGGTAGCTGGTACTTTCATTCCAGGAGAAACCGTGAATGAAAAACATAGTGGGGCTGGAGTTTCGTTATTCACGGGATACTATTGTCTGACATATTAACATCATCATCGTCAGATTTTTCTAATTCAGAGAAAAATATGTCAAACGTAGTTAAAAGAGGAACTTCATCTTCATTGTCACTAGCCATTTTTTTGATGTTTCTTAAAATATAAATTTGACAAAAAATGAACAGTTTTAAATATTTCACTTATCAATATCAAAATTTATTCTCTTTGAGACTTGAAAATCACTCAGGAGAAGAAAACACTTTTCTAAATTAGAATATAGTAATGAATCAGCGTAAGAAACCAGTTTCTCATTCAACTAGAACAATCGAACACCCCCTTTCATTCCTTCCGTAACTAACTGGAAACATCCCTACTCATACAGGAAGTCACACGTGTTATGAGTTATCATCCTTGAAACGGATTCCTGACGTATATGGGAAACTGCTTGAAATAGTACCATTGAAAATTTATAAAATTTTTAATCAAATTAAAATAAAATTATTAATTTCTCAATATTTTCAAGATGGTAGTGAATTAGTGAAAAATATTTGAATATTTTAGGAACTATCTATAACTTCTGTTGCACAATAAAACAATATAATATTATCAATATGTTAAAAACAAATCAATACAAAACAAGTTTTGCTTATCAAATCATGTAAGATTGTAGAAATCCTAATTGTATAAAAATTATAAACTTTATAAACATTTTACTTTTACATAAGTAAAGTAGAATTTTGAAAAGAAAATTTCATAAGAACAATTTATTTTAAATATTTAAAAATTCTGAACACGGGAAAACTACAAAAATTAAGTTAATTAAATTTAATTTCCTTAACTACATGTTATCTACATTTTATTTTTTTGAAATAAAATCACGAAGTTAAATTTTATTTTAATTTTTCTTATTGTGTACGATATTTTTGTTAATACTTATAAAGTACTTAATGAATTTGCAGATAATTATTATGTGTGAAAATCTCTATTCATTTTTATCTTCTTTTGTAAAAATTATCTCGATGTGTTTTCAAAAGACAAAGTCATTTTTATATATAAAATGCAAGAACTTATTTGTACATTTTAAACATTTTGAGATAGTGAGCTTACAAAAAGATTTATTTTCAAAGTGCTGAAATAGCATTAACATTCCACATGCTGAATTTTAGAAATTTATGTATCAAGAATTAAAGACGAAAAAATTATGGAAATAGGAAAAGTAATGATTCTTTAAATTGATAAGATTATTTTTAATGACTTGAAAATTTAAGAAGTTGTATAATTCTTGTAAGTATCTATTTTTCTATGCTTCAGTATATCGTATAATAGTTTAAAAAAAAGATTAATGTGTTTTAAATTATCAAAAATTTATTTAAGTTTGAAAAGTTGTTTTTGTATGAAGATTGTTACTTTTTTTTATTTTTTTTTTAGAAATTTAAAGTATACCTGCAATTCTAAACTAATCGGTATTATAAACTTTATTGTGTGTGTGTGTGAGAGAGAGAGATATTATTCAATATATTGAGACTATTCCCAATATTAAATTTGTTGGTCTTCACATAACTAATATATGCCCAGACTTAGTTGCTATTTCTTAATGTAGTTTATTTTTACTAATACAAATAATATATTCTTGCAGAAAAAGTACTTATAATTTAAATATTGTAATATCTTATTTTAAATTAAATAAGAACTATTTTGCGAGTTTATATTCATATGTATTTTTAAAAAAATAGTAAATAATTATTGCAGAATTTGAACAACTAATTAATTTATTTAAAAGCTTATATTTTATTTATAACTGAATTTTTTTAATAATTTCTACAGTTAATTTTCCTATTTTTATCAAATTTAACATTTTTATGGTATCTGAATCGTGTTATAATTAATGCAGATTGAGAGAAAAAAAAAACTAAGCTTAAATATTTCATGATTTCTGGTAATATTTTTAACGTACTATTTCATTCAGATGTTTCTGCCTGAATGAATGTTCGTTGTTTTTATAACTATAATTCTTAAGAAAATAATTTGTTCGAAATATATAATACACTGATCATTACTTTTTAGATTTTATTGACACAGTCGATCCTATACCGAATACACAATTTTATTTTTAAAAGATGTGACAGATTAATTTTTTGTTCAAACAAGAATAGTTAGGAAGATCTTTTTGTATCAAATATCGATCGTTTTAACGATAATTATTTGTTGAACAAACATATTAGTAATTTGTTTGCTTAAAAATAATTTTATTATAAAATAATTACTTATATATATATATATATATGGTGGGTGAACCACTTAATAGCCGACGTCACTATTTCAAGTGCCTACTTGAGAAGGAGCTCGAGAGGCGCAACAGGTTCCCCAGTGAGCGGGGCAGAAGAGAAATAATCCTAAAGACGCGAAGACGTTCCTTTTTGATAGCAGCAAGACGACTGCTCCTGTCCCCCACTACTTTAAACTTGAACTTTAAATTTCATTCTATTAAGATGATTAATTGTAAATATCTCAAACTTGTATATATTTATATTTGTAAATACATGTTAATTAAATATTAGGCTTTGTATAAGAATTGTTAATTAGTTAATTACGCCTTGGTCACTCCCCGTCCCACAAAACTCAGAAGCGGGATTGAGATGATTAGCTGAATTACAAAAAATTTCATATTGTGTTATCGCATCAGATAGTTAGAAGGATTTTCATTAGAAGAAGACGTTACGTTAAGTATCGGTTTGGAACGAGAGAAAGACGTGGATCCTCATCGAACATTTTTGAGAGGTACGTGAACATTTTTCAAAGTACATGATGATATTAAACGATATAAAAGATATAAGCGTTGCATTGAAAAATTTTAAAGCAGATAAAATTACAATTTTGCATAGATTGATTTTTGATCATGATGGAGATAGATTAAATCGTAAAAGAATTAGAAATTTTGATGGCTTTGATTTTGATATCGAAAGTAATGAGTATCGAGGCAAATTAAAAAATATAAACAATGAGTTTTCGCTTGGCGAACTTATTACTGCATCGAACATTTTAAATATTTCTTTTCAAGGATCCAAAGCAGAGCTCGCAGAAAGAATTTTGTCTCTGTTATGTGACCTTGAACTCTTAGTTCAAAACACTAAAGAGGATTTGGAAACTGCTGACTCAGAAAGTGAAGTGGAAGAAGAAATAAGTAGAAATGATTTTTCAATGCAATGCAATATAAGTAAAAAGAAAAGTGCATCTGACTATTTTAAGAATAATAAAAATGTTTGTGAAAATGATTTTTATGCACATACTGTTATTCCAAGTGTTAGTATTAATTATGAAGATATCGAAAGCACTATTACAAAATTTAATGCAGAATCACATGAAAATGTAATTAATTGGATTGATCATTTTGAGGATATGTTGAAATTATTTAATTTATCAGACTTACAAAAATTTGTTATGGCTAAAAGATCGTTAGGAGGAAATGCTCTATTATTCGTTCGGACAGAACCACAAATAAATTCTTGGAAAAAATTGAGACGAGCCTTGATCGATGAGTTTTCATTTGAAATAAACTTACACGATCTTTTGAGTAAAAGGAAAATGCGTGATTACGAATCTGTTCAAGAATATTTTTTAAAAATGAAGGAGTTGTGCAATTGCGGTAAAATTGAAGAATCTGCCTTAATGCATTATGTTATTAATGGAATAAATGATAGACAAGAAAACAAAATTATTTTGTATGGATGTAAGAATTTAAGTGAATTTAAAGAAATACTCAAAGTTTATGAAGTAATAAAAAGTGATTCTGTTAAGAGTAAAAATGCTTTCGATAAAACGAAAACAAAATATAATTCTCATTTTAAATATGATAATTTCGATAAAACGAAAAGAGTAAGAATGCTTTCGATAAAACGAAATCAAAATATGAATATAGTAATACAGTTAATTCTAAGAATGAAAATGTAAATAAAATAAGGTACAATGATGGTTTTGGAAAAATGAAATACAGTGATTTTGATGATTGTAAAGATAAAATTTGTTTTAGTTGTGGTGAAAAAAATCATATTTCTAAATTTTGTAAACATAAAGAGAAGGGTATTAAATGTTTTCGATGTAATAATTTTGGACATAAAGCTTCATTGTGTCCAGAAACTAATTCTAAACCTGAAGTAGCAACAATGAATGTTAATGTTAAAACAATACTGAATGATGTAATTATTAATAGTTTGAATGTTAATGCATTAATAGATACTGGAAGCCAAGTAACTTTGATTCGTAAATCTGTCTTTGATAAATTAAATTTTGTAGAGTTATTTCCGTTAAATTCTTCTCTAAGTGGTTTTGGTAAATGTGTTGTGAAGCCGTTGGGCTATTTTAAGGGAAATATTAAAATAGATGATTTTAAGTGTGAAGAAGATATTTATGTGGTTGAAAATAATGTTATGTCATATGATGTCATCATAGGAATGAATGTACTAATGCAGAGTGAAACCTTAATTAATGAAAACGGAATTAAGGTTAAAAATAAATATCAATGTGTAAAAGAAATTAATACTTTATCAATTCTACCTGTTGATTTAACTTTTAATGAAGTTGAACTGAACATTGAACCTAGTATTCCAAAAAATTTAAATATAAGTTGCAACAATTAGTTTCGAGTTATGTACCACATAAAACAAAATCAACTATTGTTCAATTAGATATTTTGTTAAATAATGAGCCTATATCTCATCAACCCCGTAGATTACCATTTTCAGAGTTGAAACCCAAATAGATGAATGGTTAGAACAAGGTATAATAGAACCCAGTTCTTCAGAATATTGTAGCCCAGTAGTAATCGTAAAGAAAAAAAGACGGAACACCTCGTTTGTGCATAGATTATCGGAGATTAAATAAAGTAATTGTAAAAGATTCCCCTCCCATTGATTGAAGATATATCAGATAGATTGCAGGAGTCGTGTGTGTTTAGTACAATTGATTTCAAGAACGGATTTTTCCATGTAGATGTAAAGAAGGATAGTAGAAAATACACTTCATTTGTAACTCATGAAGGATAGTACCAATTTCTTAAGGTTCCTTTTGGACTGTGTAATTCCCCAGCCGTGTTTCAAAGATTTATTAATACTATTTTCCAACCATTGATTAATGATGGTATTGTTTTACCTTATATGGACGATATAATTATTTTGTCCTCCTCAACTGAAGAAGGAGTCGAACGGCTTGAAAAAGTCTTAAATCTTGCGAGAGAATATGGATTAGAAATAAATTTTAGAAAATCCCATTTTTTGAAGAAGCGCATTGAATTTTTAGGCCATGTCATCGAAGAATAGAAAATTTTTCCATCTACTTTGAAAACTAAAGCTGTGCTTCATTTCCCTGAGCCACTTAATTTGAAACAGGTCCATAGTTTTTTAGGATTGACTGGATATTTCAGGAAATTTATCCCAAAATATTCCATTATTGCTAGGCCATTGAGTGATCTTTTGAAGAAAGATAGGAAATTTAAATTTGGTGAAGAGGAAGGAAACTCTTTTAATCAATTAAAGTTAATTTTAGCTCAAAAACCTGTGTTAAGTATATACAACCCAAATTACGAAACTGAACTGCATTGTGACGCCAGCATAGAAGGATATGGAGCTATTTTATTACAGAAATCCCCAAATGATAAAAATTTTCATCCCATCTATTTCATGAGTAAAAAGACAACAGATGCCGAAAAGAAGTATTCCAGTTACGAACTTGAAGCTCTTGCAATTATTGAAGCGTTAAAAAGATTCCGCGTTTACTTATTAGGAATTCCATTTAAAATTGTCACTGACTGTTCCGCATTCGAAAAGACTATGCAAAAAAGAGATTTGTCAACTCATGTTGCTCGTTGGGCTTTATTGCTCCAAGAATTTAATTATAGTATTGAGCATCGCTCCGATACAAGAATGACTCATGTTGACGCACTAAGCAGATCCCCTGTAAACATATTTTGCATCACAAGCGATAATATCATATCGAAATTAAAATCAGCCCAAGATAATGATGATGAAATAAAAACGGTAAAAGAATTATTAAAAATCTCTAGTTATGAAGATTATTTTGAGAGAAACGGAGTTCTTTATAAATTTGTTGATGGTAAGGAGTTAGTGGTTGTGCCAAGAAGTATGCAGATGGAAATTATTAGAAGTGCACATGAAAAGGGACATACTGGAATCAAATATACAGAGAAAAGCATTGAGGACCATTATTTCATTCCCAAACTTAAACAGAAAGTAGAAAATATCATATCTAATTGCGTTCACTGTATTCTTGTAAATCACAAAAGAGGAAAGAAAGAAGGCTTATTACACCCATTGCATAAAAATGACGTACCACTATACACATACCATATTGATCATTTAGGACCTTTAGAAAGCACACATAAAAATTATAAGTATATTTTAACAATTATTGACGCTTTTACTAAGTTCGTTTGGATTTTTCCTACGAGGACCACAACATCTGCTGAAGTCATTTCGAAATTAGAAACTCTAAAATCAGTCTTTGGAAATCCCTACCAAATTATTTCTGATAGAGGTACAGCTTTTAGCTCTGGTGAATTCAGATATTATTGCTCTAAAGAGAATATTAAACACCATTTAAGAACCACTGGTTTACCAAGAGCTAACGGACAAGTTGAGAGGATCAACCAAACAATCATATCAGTTCTTTCAAAGCTATCTTTAGAGAATGCAGCTCAGTGGTATAAACTTACGAACGAACTGCAGCAGACGATTAATTCAACATATCAACGAAGCATAGATACCACACCTTTTGAGTTGCTTTTTGGTACGAAGATGAACGTTGGAGGTATTAGTAAGGTCCAAGAAATGATTGAAAAGGAATTTCAAGCTAATTTTGAAGCTCAAAGAGATGAACTCAGAAAACATGCTAAACAACAAATTTTCAAGATCCAAGAAGAAAACAGGAAAATGTATAATTTAAGAAGAAAAGAACCACAATCTTATGGAGTTAACGATTTGGTCGCTATTAAGAGAACTCAGTTTGGACCCCACTTAAAACTGAAACCAAAATATTTAGGACCATACAGAGTTACTAAAGTTAAAGGAGGCAACACCTATGATGTAACCTAAGAAGGAAGTCATGAAGGACCTAACGGTACCACGACGTGTGCTGAATTTCTAAAACCCTGGTATAGTATGCCAAAAGACGAGGATGTTATGCAAGTTGGAGTTAAATTAAAGTTGAATTGTGCTGAAGGATAGTCGGAAGTCAAACTGACTATAATGAAGCTAAAAGATATACTGACTCATTTCTTTATTTCAGATCTAAGAAGATGAATATAAAGTTTGTTTCTTTTCAGAGAATTATTCTGTTCTGCTTGTTTCTTTCCCTGTTTTGCTGTTTTTCTTTTTTTATGTATTTGCAGTGTCGTCTGGAGGGCCAGCCGATTTCAGGACGGCCGAACTGTGGTGGGTGAACCACTTAATAGCCGACGTCACTATTTCAAGTGCCCACTTGAGAAGGAGCTCGAGAAGCGCAACAGCTTCCCCAGTGAGCGGGGCAGAAGAGAAATAATCCTAAAGACGCGAAGACGTTCCTTTTTGATAGCAGCAAGACGACTGCTCCTGTCCCCCACAACTTTAAACTTGAACTTTAAATTTCATTCTATTAAGATGATTAATTGTAAATATCTCAAACTTGTATATATTTATATTTGTAAATACATGTTAATTAAATATTAGGCTTTGTATAAGAATTGTTAATTACGCCTTGGCCACTCCCGTCCCACATATATATATATATATATATATATATATATATATATATATATAATGTTTTATAAAAAAATAATAACTTTCTGTAAGTTTAAAGTTTAATTCTTTATCTAAAATTAGATTGTGATTTCAACTAATCACTATTACGCTAATTGAAAAGAATACCTCCTGAAGAGTATAAAACTATTTTAGATATAAAAATGTTTATCAATATTTAAATATTAAATAAAATTCACTGAATTTTCTGAAGAATAATTTACTGTTTAAAAAATTATTGAATCATAAATTTAATTTGCTTTGAATATATTATAAATTTTTATCATAGAATATTCATTTCCCAAAATATTATTCTTACGTCGTATAAAAACTATGGAATTTAAACAAAAATTAAAATGTGTTCCAAGTCAGAATAGAGGTAAAACCAGAAATATCGTAATTTCATTTGTTTATTTTTTACTAGTGAAAATTTTTAACCATATGATATGTAAAAAAATATTTCTAATTAATATTGATATATTAAAATAATGACTTCAGTGTAACAAAAGTGTCAATATTATGTTTCTTTCAAAAGAAATGATAGTCAAAACATAAGTATAATATTCTTGGCTTAAACTCAGATGACCATCATGCTACATTATGCTTTAAAATGATACTTCTATTTTATGAGCAATATTTCAAATGCATATTTAAAGAAATTAAAGTAATAATGAACTAAAATGTAACATGCAGTAAATTGATTCTGTAAGTTTTTTTCCCAATGTACAAAAATAAAACTATAAATTAAATGAATTTGAGTGATTATAATTTAAGACAAAATTATTAATTATGCAAAATCCTTCAATTTTACTAATAAATGCAAAAGCTCTTTCATTGGGAATTAAATATATAATTAACATTTACGAAATTTATTCGCTTATCTCAATCACAACTAGTTTATAAAATGTCATTAAAACAATAAAAAAACTGAATTAAATTAACTAAAATAAATGTAAGTAATTAAGAAAAGAAAAATGGACAAAAATAGACTTAAGAAAGGAGGCAAGCGATAACAGAAACAAATTAAAAATATATAGAAATATAAAATCATTGTCCTAATCAAATCACCTAACTTAATTATATTTTTAAGACTAAAATTTAAAAAAGATATTTATTATACAAAATTGCATTTTATTTGTAAAATTGTAAATATTAAATTTTAGAGTTGAACCTTGGCGATAATAATCAATGATTTAAATATTTGGCATGAAAATCAGTCCCACTTTTAGTTTTCATAAAGAAATGGCTTAGAGAAGTGGGATTCGATTCATTAAGACCCATCCATCAACCCACCCATTAGGGGGAAAGAAAAAGGAAGTGGTTTCTACTGTGCGAAAATATACGTCGTGGCCGCTTTTGTGGGGTAAGCCTGCGACGTATATATACGTCGCTGGCCGCTTTTAGCCTGGAAAATTGTGACGGATCCGTGCTGTCGCTGGCCACTAATTGACCAGTTTATTGCGACGTATCAGATACGTCGTGGACGCTGAGTCGGTTAAATGTTTATCACTTATTGTGGATAACCAAATTGGATATTATCAATGTGGGTTTAGGAGGGAAGCAATACAATTGTGATCAAATTTTCACACTAAAATAAATATTCGAAAATCGCAGGGAATGTAGAGTGAGAACACTCCATTTATTTACAGATTTTTGTGCTGCATATGACAATATCAACCAATCAGTATTGCAGGGGTCTTTGGCAGATATTGCTGTACAAAAAAGGTAATCTTCTGAAACTCACCTTTACAAATGCTTTTTTCATAATGCATATGCATGGGGAATTATGTAAGCCTTTTGGGATCGTTAATTATATTAGGTAAGGGAATGTTCTTACTTGTCTTTTATTTTTTCTGAAGAAAGTTATCAAAGTTGCAGATAGAAATACTAACACAATATTTAAACAATCAGTACAAATTCTGTTTATGCAGATGACACAGTCACCATTGCAAAAACTGAAGTACACTGAAAGAATGTTTCCTTGCACTAGAAAAGGTTGCTAGAAATGCAAGGTTAATAATAAATTAAGGAAAAAATCAAATATATGTTTTGTGGAAAGAGACAATCCTTCTAATTTCTTTGAAATTAAGCTACATCGATTTGAAAGTGTGAAAAAGTCAACTTACCTTGGATTTAAGATAGAAAATCAAGATGAAATTAGTCTTCAGAACTGAAAAATATTGTTGCCACCAACCAAAGTGCCTTTTTGGTCTCTGAAACCAATGACAAGAATTAGAATTTTGCTATACAAAACTCTATTAAGACCAGTATTAACATATGCGTCAAAGACATGATCGCTAACAGCAAGAGAAGAAAAATGTTGGTGATCTTTGAAATGAGAAAATGCTAGAAATTATTTTTAGCAGTATCAATGTCAGTAGAAATAAGAGAAGAAGCTACAACTTTGAACTTTATTAACTCTAGCGATGATATTTTAAAATTTATTAAACTGAACAGAATGAGATGGGCTGGTTATCTTGTGAGAATGTGGAATGTGTTAGAGCTGGTTTGAAAGTTTTCAATGGAGTCCCTTGGGAACAGCGACCAAGGGTAGACTGAAAAAGTGATGGGTCAACTCTTTGGACTGATATCTTAGTATTATTAAAATCAAAACTGCGGGTCCACGGCCAAAAGGAGAATAGCTTGGTTGGATCTTTCAAAGAAGGCTATGGCCCATAACTTTCTGTTGAGCCAGTTAGGATAATAATACGAATATGATTGTGAATTACAGGGTTCGCACAACTCCAGGAAACTCCTTAAATTTCAAAAAGGTTTTTAAGGGTCCTTAGGAACTTCTGGAATTTCAACTTGACTCCTTGAAAATTGGGGATTACTCCTGGAATGTTTTTCTTACCTTGATTCATTTATTTTTTCAAAAAATCTTATAATTTTTGAATTTTTTTTGTTTTAATATTAAAATTTTTAATAAAATTGTTAAAAAAACTTAATTCAGTATTAGTGTTTAATATTGCCACTAGATCGCAGCATGATCTATATTAAATTTTTATATTCTTAACTGTTGACTTGTATTAACGATTTTAAGATCTAGTTCTCCGAGCTGGCAGCCGAATGGTTAGCACTCTTCCCTTCGGTTCAACAGTTCGTGGCTTCGAATCCCACCTTGGGCATGGATGTTTGTAGTGGTTCGGAATCCACTTTAAACCATAGGTCCCGGGCTAATTAGCCCTCGTGTGCAAAAAAAGACCGTTGAGCGACAAACAAACAAAACTAACAACCAAGATCTCTAGTTCAGCTGCAATAATTTCATAGTAATTTGGTTTAGTAGTATTTAGATTTATGTGAAGTAATCACCAAAAAAATCAATATGTTGCACAATTAAGATGGGCGATTTTAATTGATTCTTTTTTTATTTGCTGCTGTGTTCCTTATATTGTATAAAATTCCTTGAATATTAATATTTAAATATAAAATTTTTGTGTTAAAACATACTTTCCATGTCTCCCTTGATGAAAATTGCATATAATTTAATTGAGTCAGGATAAATTTGTTTATTAATGAAATATAGATTGAAATAAATTATTTAATATGCTTGGTGGAAAGTGTCTTTTCAATGACCAGTGGACACTGAAAAAACCGCCATATAAAGATTGGCTTTTGTGTGATTCAGAAAAAACACATGTCCATTGTCTGCTTTGCTGGAAAGACGTCTGTATTTCAAATATGGGCGAATCGGCAATTAAATCCCATATGAGAGGGAAAGAGTATATATATTTATTAGAAACAGCTATATCTACTAAAAAATCTACTCGTTTAAAATATTTTTTCACTTCTGCTGATTTGTTACAGAATGTGAACCCAAAGCATGCTCTGAAATTATAGATTCATTTGTTTCTCTTCAAAAGAAGTTTTAAAGGTTGAAAATCAATGGACCCTTAAAGTTTTAAACAACGGATTCAGCTACAGTTCTTTTAACAATATTCCTTATTTTCCTGTATATAATCCGCAGTGGCGTATTATCTGTAAGCCCCTTTATTTGAATAAAAGAGAAAAAAAAGCGTCGCCTGATCCGTGGCAATTTTTTCGACGAATAGTCTAAAATTTATACTGTTGATAATTTGATGCCAAATAAAATAAAAAAAATATTCATTATAATTAAAAGTACAATAATTCTACAGAAAAAAACATTTATAATGATAATGATCAGTTTGAATTCACCTCAACGCAGAGTGTGATTAACTGAAATGAAACAGGTGATATTGATCAATGTCCGAGAAGATTCTAGTAACGTTTCGATTTTTATTGATACGTTACTAGAATCTGTTAAAACGTATACATTTTTAAATTTTAAAAAATTTTTAAACGAGGTTTAGAAATATTTAAAAATAAGCTATATTTGTTTTGTTAATAGTTAAATGAAAGAAATGGATTACTTTCTTTCATGGAATACATTTTTTCTTTTATACCGCGCATTCTTTGTTTTTTTTTACCTTACATTACACGTTTGTGGACATATTTTTTCATTTGTCTTCCCTATAGCTTTCAATTTAAAATTTACTCTGTAAATTAATAATTGTCACTTCCCTTTGACAATATATGAATTTGAATGTTTTCACAGAGAAATAGTTCATGTCAAGACAGAATGCGAAATGACGTTAACGAATTGCTACAATAATACCGTTCAGAAGAACTGAATTCGTTCTTGAACATAATTGGACAATTCTGATTATAGTTAAAATAAGTCAACTGAATATTTAAGCCATTTATTATTTATTTTATGAAACATAAGCAGCAGTTTTTTCAAAACATTATTGTAAACTTTTCTGATGAAAAAAATTTTTTGTCACTTTAACTGCGGCGGCGTATGATAAGCACAACGAAATTCGGAACTTTAACACGTAATCCGCGGATTACATACAGGAAAATATGGTAAATTGCCTCTTGCAAGCAATATTTCCAGGCAGTGCTATTACAAAGCAATTCAGTTGTAGTAAAAAAAGTGTGCTTATTTATCAGTTTTTGGAATTGCACCTAATTTTTCCAACTTATTGAAAGAAAAAGTTAAAATGTTTCTAATTATGTGCTTCTCTTTAATGAAAGCTTAAATAAACATCTTCAGACAAAACAGTTAGACTGCCATGTAAGATTTTGGGATAATGATACAGTTAAAACACTATTACTTATCCGAATTCTTAGGTCATTCAACTGGAGATATTTTATTTGAAAAAGTGAATCAAGTGCTTAGAATTGGGAACAAGTGGATTACTCCAATTGTTAATGGATGGACCAAATGTGAACTGGTCTGTTTTGATTAAAATGGTTGATTTTTTAAAAGCAAACTTCATTCAAATATTGTAAATGTCAAAAGCTGCTGCCTACACTTTCTACACAATGCTTACAGCCATGGATATTCTTCATTTCCAGAAGTGCAGCAAGTGCAGTTTACAGACTATTTAAGGACTCACCCACTTGTTGGGAGTACTTTAATATCCTAGACCCAGGGGAAATTTCCTGTAAAGTTTTACAAACATCGATGGTTAGAAAATATAAGTGTTTTCAACAGATTGCTTGAAGTGCTAGAGTACCTTATAACATATATGTCATTTGTTGAAAACAAAAAATTTCCTAATCTTGGTACCAAAACTTTTGATAGTGTGCAGAAGTGTACAAAAGATGTACTTTTTTTATATTTATTGCCTCGGGAAGTAGAATCTTTTCTGACATTTTATCAAATTGATGTTGCCATTTATTGCTGGAGATTGCCATGCATGTTGAAAAGTTAAATGCAAAAGTTTTTAAAAGAATCTTTTCTATCTGAATCTATAAGAAATGTCTGAAAAATTTTAAAATTACTCATTATTTTATGCAATGTATAATCCATTATTATATAGAATGCTGATTATTTAAATAAAAAAATTTCTGTTATAGCTGTAAATTCATTGAAGGGTTTTGAAATAATTATTAATAATTTTAACTGAAATAAAAAATTGTCTCATAAATGTTTACTATTTTTTTTATTATTTACAGAAATGTTAAAAAAATATTGCAGGTACATAGTTATATGTATATTTGGTCAAAGAACAATTTTTAAAATAAAATAAATTATTTAATGTGTGAATGTCGATACCTCCTGAAATTTTTGATTTGACTCCTGGAAAAAACTCCTTAAAACTCCTAGAATTTGATTCTTGGAAATGTGAACGAACCCTGTACTTAGAAACTAGAGTTTTCATAAAAATGTATATTATTTATGTTATTGATTTAGCTTTATTGTCTGGTTATTTCCAGGTTAGTTTGCATTTACAATAATGTTTTTTTATTTTTATATATCTGTATTTTTTTATTTTTAAATGTGGGCTTTACTGCCTGGTCAATTAAATCAGTTTTCATAAAAACGTTTTTTGTCTTTGTTATTGATTTAGCTTTATTGCCCAGATGTTTCTGGAGTATTTTGCTTTTATACTGATGTTTTTCTAAGGTCAACACCACTGCCTAGTTAAATTAAATCAGTTTTCATAACAACATGTATTATTTATGTTAATGTTATTGATTGATTTAGCTTTATTGTCCCATTCTCTCCAGTTTGTATTTACACTGATGGTTTTTTTTTTTAACTGGGGTGCCTTTGCCCTATTAATTAAAATCCAAGTTTTCATAAAAAATGTATGTTATTTACATTATTTATTTATTTATTTTTATTGCCCAGTTGTCTTTGGGGTAGATTGTGTTCACACTGAAGTTTTTTAAATGCGGGTGTTGCTGCCCAGTTAATTAAAACCATTTTCATAAATTGTATGTTATTTACATTATTGACTTAGTTTTATTTCCCAGTTACAATGTTTACTATGAGATTGTAATGTTTGAGGGTGATCATGATTTTGAAAACCATATATTGCGGAATGTGATGCAATTTAAGTTAGTGAGATAACCGTGCAGCGCTTGGTATGAAAATTTGAAATTTCATCAAAGCCACACCAACTCTTTTAAGATTTTACCAATTTGTTTTAAATATCAGTAATCTTTTTTAAATCCTAAACTATATACCATTTATCTTAAACTGTTATATTCATTTCTAATTTAGGATATAAATTAAAATTATGATTTTCTTTTAAAATATTTTCTATCAATTTTCTCTTAGAAAATTTTGTATCAAAACATTAAAAGAAATTGCATTTAAAAAGAAATGCTTTTAAAAGAACTTTCTAAGTATTTAAAGATAATAATTTTTAAATATGCATTGTGTTCTGTAGTTTATTGCAATAATTTATTATAATTACAATAAAAATAATTTCTTTCCTAAAAATATTTAGAATAGCTAAGTAATTTGACTTATATATTCTGTTTTACATTGTAATTGTGCTCTTCTGTTTCTAAAATGAAAATGTTATTTAAATTTAGTTAGTGTTTTTTATTGATTTAGAGGCAATCTGTGCCTAGTAAAGCATGATTACAGATTAGCTCACTAATCAAAAGGTGTGATTGGTAGAATTTGATCATATTGCTAATTATTTACACTATTTAATAATTAAGTTTATGTAATTATATTTTATAAAATGTTATTTAATTAAAAAAATTATTTATTTGATAAAAATATTTAGAACTAATTTTATTCTTTTCAGACAAAATATATTGCACAATGTATAGAAGAAATAAAAGAAGAATTAAGACAAGAAAATATATCAGTAAAAGCTAATGCAGTATCAAAATTAACTTACGTGAGTATTGTTATATTATTTCATGAAATAAAAAATTTCCCTTTCAAATTCAAGCTAGTGTTTATTTGATTTTTTGTCCTTGTGTGTGTGTGTGTGGGAGTTTCTCTAATATTGTGTAATTTTATTAATTTTCATTCTTTATTAAATTTATGAATTTTATAGAACCGAAATTTTAATTATTGAGGACCCTATTGTTTGTATCTTTAACTTTCTTGACCAATTATTGCTTCAAAAATGTATATTTTTAATTACAAAGAGGGCAAAAAAGACAACAACAAAAAGGACAGATACTTTAAAACCAGTAATATAATATCAAACTTGTAACAAAACACAAATTTACCAATATGTGTGGAATAAAATTAGTATCAAATGAAAAAAAATTTCTATTTTAGATAAATATTAAAATAGGATTTAAAATCAAATGTAATATTATAATGTTCTCATTAATATACATAGCATTAATAACTATTATCAAGCAATTTAATTTATAATATATTTAAATGATCTATTTTCTCTGTTTATAGATTTCATTTATTTGGTAACCCCCATGGGACTCAACTTCTTTATGCAAGTACAGGTGTCCCAATTTCGAAATACTTTTATTCTCTATTTTTTCTCTCTTTTCCTTCTAATCTTTTCCTTACTTTTTTCCACCTCTCGATGCTAGCTTGGGAGCTCTCCATCAGCAGCTGTAGTCACTATTTGCTTCTTGCTTCCCATGAGTACTCAAGATCCCCACCTGGTGGCTGTTCATAAAACCCCTTTAGATAGCTGATACACTATGGCCCTTAGTGTATCAATTGCTTGGTCCCTAGCTACACTCGTGGCTAGTCTGCTAGGGCTCAAGCGAAATCCATCCATATATTCCTTACCCTCTTAGATACTTCAAATGTCAGATATGATCATTCTCAACTGGCATGTAGGACTAATGATCCTATATGTGGAAAATGTGCATAATCTGGTTTTGAAATTAATGCTGGTACTTCAGAAATTTTCAAGTGTAACTATTCTGATTCACATGCTACACATTCCAAATCACGTCTTATGTGAATCTATGAAGAAGTAATTGCAACCAAGATAAAACAAAATATTACTTTCTCAGAAGTAAGACAATAGTGAAAAACAGAACATCCTACTTCTCTACTTTACAAATTGAATCTAAAGCAATCATTCAGAAAAGAAAAGTAGCTTATCAGTATCCACTCCAATTTCAACTTTGTCACATAAATCCATTACTATGCCTTCAACTACCAATAGTATAAAGAAATCTTCATTGACTTCTAATAAATCCAAGACTGACGAATCAGAAATTAAAAATCCAAAATCCTCTAAAAAAAGCTGTAAAAGAACCATTGATATATCTTCTGAATCAGATATGGAAATAGACTCCTTTTCTACTTATCAGACAATTTCAAAGAGTAGAAAGAAAAAACACAAAATACAGTTAATAAAAGTTGTTCTGGATGACATTATTAATTTTGTTGGACTTTCATGGCTCCCTTAGCAAAATTTGCCATATGAAAGATTTGATCCAGGAAGTGCATCCAATTTGCATTGCACTGCAAGAAACTTATTTGAATGCTAATGATACATTAAAACTTAAATGCTATAGTCTTATCAGAAAAGATAATGAAAAGGAATCTGACCGAGTATCCAGATGTGTTGCTGTCTTGTTTCCCTATGATATTTCCCCATTGTTAATTTCTCTACATACAAATATGCAAGCAATGTTTGAATCATGTTATTGAGTTTAATAACTATTTATACTCTATACTTCCACCAAATACCTGTATATATGCCAGAGACCTTGACAAATTAGTATGAGAACTACCTGCTCCTTTTTTCATTATTAGAAATTTTAATGGTCATAGTCCAATGTGGGGCAATAAGAATGTGAATCCTTGAAACCGACAAACTGAGGAGTTCATCCATACTTACAATCTTTGCTTAATAATGGAAAAGAAATATATTTTCATTAACGAAGTATAACTTTTCACTCTTTGGATCTTGCACTGTGCTTACCGTCTCTTGCTCCTCACTTTAATTTTAGAGTTGAAGTTGATTTACCTGATTTCTCACTTTTTTCGAGATCATGTGAATGTCACTTATAATCATATTAAACATTCACCTTGCTATTTGTTTTACAAAGCTAACAGGACAGATTTCACATTACGAGCAATAATTTTTAATTATGTGGTGAAGAAAGAAAATCTTAATGAAGTTGTCAACTTGATGATTAAAACCATCATTGCAGCTGTGTATGCCAGTATTCCTAAATCAGGACTAAACTTTCTGAAAAATAGGAAACCATGATGGAATGAACATTGCAGTGATGCTCTTTATAACCAAAGAAAAGCCTAGAATGCTTTTCCACAGTTACTTACTTTGTCTAATCAAATGGCTTTTCAAAAAGCTAAAAGTATTGCATGTTGAGCAAGACATAAAAGGGAATGAGAGTATTGCATTAAATTTGTATCCAGTATAAACTCTGTTTCAGCAAAAGAAATATGGGAAACTGTTAGAAGAGCATGTGGTATATATCTTGAAAAACGAATCTTCTGTTTGCTTAAAATAGTCAGGAAGTACATACTACTTTAGAGATGGTAAGTATTCTTGCAGAAACATTTGCCTTTATCTAACTGAATGCAAGAATTTAAAATTTCAGATGACAAAGCATCTACCTTACAATACTCAGCTAACAATTATTGAATTACGTAACTCATTATCTGTTGTCAAACATCTCTCTCCTGGTCCTGATGGAATAACCTATTCGATGCTGCAACATCTCTATGAAAATTCTTTTAAAATACCCTATACATGTTTAACCAAATTTGGAAAGAGCATATATTTCCAGATATTTGGAAATAAACAACTATATAATCCCAATACCAAAGCTAGATAAAGATTCACAAAATACCCAAAGTTACAGACCACTAGCCTTGACTGGCTACCTGTGCAAACTTTTTGAAAAAATTGTTAATATTAGATTGATATACATCCTGGAAAAGAATAACTATGTCTCTCCTTTTTAAAGTGGTGTTGGAAAGTCATGATCTACAATTGATAATTTAATGTCATTAGAAACAGATATATACATTGCATTTCTAAAACTAAATCATTTGGTATTGATTTTCTTTGATATTTATGAAGCCTATGACTGTACCTGGAAATATAGTATTTTAAAATTCTTTCAAACTTTGGTTTTAGAGGAAATTTATCAATTTTTAAAGGAAAGACGTATTAAAGTACTATGGGGAAACACATATTCCAATACCTTTTATCAGGAAGGAGTTCCCCAGAGAACTGTTTCAAGTATGACAAATTTTATTTTAGCTATGAACCTCATTTTATCAATAATTCCACAAACTGTATAAAATACTCTTTATGTTGAAAACTTGCAAATTTCATGTTATGTTAGAAATATTTGTTTTGTTCAGAGACATCTCCAGACAGCTATTAGCAATATTGTTGAGTGGTCAAATTCAAGTGGCTTTACCATTTCTGCACAAAAACAGTTTATGCATTTCTGCAAGTGAACTCTTCATCATGACCCAGAATAGATTCTCAATGGTACACCTATCTGCTTTCAGGGTGAATATAAATTTCTCGCTGTAATATTTGATTAATGTCTGATTTTCTTTCTTCACATTGTCAGGCTGTAGAAAAGGTGTCTTTGATCTTTAAATATTTTGTGAATTCTATCCATTATGAGGAGCAGACCATTCATCAGCCTCGTGTCTACTGGAGCATTATTCGATCTGTGATAGATTATGGAAGTGTGCTATAGGGCTCTATTCGACCCTCTTATTTGAAATGCCTTAATTATATTCATCATCAGGCTATAAGGTTGTACCTAAGAGCTTTTTGGATATCCCCTATTATTTATCTATATGCTGAGTTACTATATGGATAGTCTATACGCTGAGGCTTTTGAACCATCATTATCATGTAGAAGAGAGAAATTATCTCTGTCTTATTACTTTCGGATTTTATCCAATAACAAACATCCCTTATGTGAAAATTTAATAAATAGTAATAATAATCACCTCTTCAAAGCTCGTCTATCATGTATTCCTTATTTTTGAACATGAATGCAAAATAAACTTCCAGATGATTTAGGTAATGTAGACAGGGTTTGCACAAATCCTGGAAACTCCTTAAATTCCAAAAAAATTTTTAAGGGCCCTTGAATCTCCTGGAATTTTGACTTGACACCTTGAAAATCATGAAATACTTCTGGAATTTTTTCTTACTTTGATGCATTTATTTTTTTTTTCTAGAAAATATATTTTTTGAATTTTTTTGTTTTAGTATTTTAAAATTTTCAATAAAATTGTCGGAAAACTTAATTTAGTATGTTTTTAATATTGCCACTAGATGGGGGCATGATTGATATTCAATTTTTGTATTCTAACTGATGACTTATATTAATGTTAGCTACAATTATAACTAGTTCAGCCACAATAGTTTCATGATAATGTGGTTTAGTATTTAGATTTATATGAATTGAAGCATTATGTGTAGTGAAGTAATTACCAAACAAAATCAATATGTTGTGTGTGCACAGTTAAGACGGACGATTTTAAATGATTCTTTTTTTATTTGCTGATGTGTTCCTTATATTGTATAAAATTCTTTGAATATTAATATTTAAATATAAAATTTTTGAAGTAAAACATACTTTTCATGTCTCTCTTGATGAAGATTCTGTATAATTTAATTGAATTGGGATAAATTTGTTTATTAATATAATAAAGACTGCAATAAATTATTTAATATGCCTGGTGGGAAGTGTCTTTTCAATGACCAGTGCTTTCTGGAAAAACCCTACAAAGTGGTTTTTGCATGGTTCAGAAAAAACACATGTCCATTGTCTGTTTTGTAAGAAAGACTTCTGTATTTCATATATGAGCGAATCAGCAATTAAATCCTATCTGAAAGGGAAAAATTTATATTTATTAGAACAAGCTACATCTGCTAAAAAATATACTCATTTAAAAGATTTTTACACTTCTGATCCTGTTAAAGAATGGAACTCAAAGCATGCTCTGAAATTTTAGATTCATTTGTTTATTCAAAAGAAGTGTTAAATAGTAAATTTCTATGCACTCTTAAAGTTTTAAACTGTGGATTCAACTACAGTTTTTGATACATTATAAATTGCCTCTTTTAAGCAATGTTTCCAGGCAGTGCTATTGGAATTCAGTTGTGCTAAAAAAGTGTGCTTATTTAATAGTTTTTGCACCATTAACAGAATTGCACCACATTTTCCAACTTATTGAAAGAAAAAGTTAAGCAGGTTTCTAATTATGTGCTTCTCTTAGATAAAAGCTTAAATAATAAACTGCAGACAAAACAATTGGACTGTCATGTAGAGATTTTGGGATAATGATGCAGCTAAAACACTGCATTATTCATCCAATTTTTTAGGTCCTTCAACTGTAGATATTTTGTTTGAAAAAGTGAATGAGAAGTGCTTTTAAAATTAAGAACAAGTGGATTACTCCAGTTGTCAGTGGAGGGCCCAAATGTGAACTGGTCTGTTTTGATTAAAATGGTTGATTTTTTAAAAGCAAACTTCATTCAAATATTGTAAATGTCGAAAGCTGTAGTAAAAAAAGTGTGCTTATTTATCAGTTTTTGGAATTGCACCTTATTTTTCCAACTTATTGAAAGAAAAAGTTAAAATGTTTCTAATTATGTGCTTCTCTTTAATGAAAGCTTAAATAAACATCTTCAGACAAAACAGTTAGACTGCTATGTAAGATTTTGGGATAATGATACAGTTAAAACACTATTACTTATCTGAATTCTTAGGTCATTCAACTGGAGATATTTTATTTGAAAAAGTGAATCAGAAGTGCTTAGAATTGGGAACAAGTGGATTACTCCAATTGTCAATGGATGGACCAAATGTGAACTGGTCTGTTTTGATTAAAATGGTTGATTTTTTAAAAGCAAACTTCATTCAAATATTGTAAATGTCAAAAGCTGCTGCCTACACTTTCTACACAATGCTTACAGCCATGGATGTTCATTTCCAGAAGTGCAGCAAGTGCAGTTTACAGACTATTTAAGGACTCACCCGCTAGTAGGAATAACTTTGATAGCCTTGGCCCAGGCTTAAAATTTCCTTTAAAGGTTTACAAACATTGATGGTTAGAAAATATAAGTGTTTTCAACAGATTGCTTAAAATGTTACTGTAACTTAAAACATATATGTCATTTGTTCGAAACAAAAATTTTTCTAATCCTGGTACCAAAACTTTAGATATTGTGCAGTAGTGTATAAAAGATGAACTTTTTTCGGCTAAATGCAATTTTTTTTGTATTTATTGCTTGGTAAGTAGAACCTTCTCTGACACTTTATCAAACTGATAAATCAATGTTGCCATTTATTGCTGGAGATTTTCATGCATTGTTGAAACGTTTGATGCACAAGTTTTTAAATTAAACTTTGCTATCTGAATCTATTAGGAATGTCTAAAAACTCTAAAATTACTTATTATTTTATAATATATATAATCCAGCATTATATAGAATATTGATTATTTAAATAAAAAATTTTCAGTTATAGCTGTAAATTCATTGAAGGCTTTTGAAATTTTCATTTATAATTTTAACTAAAATAAAGAATAGTCTCATTAATGTTTGCAATTATTTTTATTATTTACAGAAAAGATTGAAAAATATTGTGTGTACATAATTATATGCATAATTAGTTAAGAACAATTTTTAAAATAAAATAAAAAATTATTTAACGTGAATGTTGATACCTCCTGGAAATATTTTATTTGACTCCTGGAAAACTCCTTAAAACTCCTGGAATTTGATTCTTGGAAATCTGTACAAACCCTGTGTAGAGGTCTTCACAAATACTTTTTTTGATCATCCTCTATGGATAGAAGGCAGCATACCTCACATTATTCCATTTGGAAATTATTACTAGGCAAATATTAATAACTCAAATTTTAATTTTATTATTTTTAGTGAATATTGACGATTTTACCAATCATATGAACCAGTTTTTACAGATTGTTTGAAATCTTTGAATCATGTAGGGTGCATTTCTTATTAAAAATTACTTATTCAGCTATAAACTCCACTCTTTTCTTTTTCTTCTGAAATTACAGCTGTTTATTTAGCACTCAAAGGCATTGATATTAATGAAATTCAAAAATCCATTTTATTCACTGATTCTGTAAGTTTTAACATCTTTACAAACCCAACCACTCCAGTTATTAAGTTATTAAGGAAATCAAAAATATTCACTGACAATTATGTTCAAAAGAAGGCCAGATTCTATTTTCATGGATTCCATCTCATGTTGGCATTAATGGAAATGAATTGGTGAATAAAGCTGCAAAATCAGCATTAGAATTTGTAACTTGACCAGTTATTTATGCTGATATTAAATCTGCTGACAGTCATTTGTGTTACTGCTATTGGCTGTAAAAATGGAATCAAGATAGCATAATAAGCTTTTTAACATTAAACCAATTGTCTCATCTGACAAAATTTAACAGATGTTGTGACACATAAATATTTGCCATTGTGGAGCCATTGTGGTGTGAAACTGTGAGATGCATTTTGATTGACTGTATTGCTCTTATGGATTTTGGAGGAAATGGGTGTGTTCAAGTAACATGAATTTGGAATTTTTACTTGGTGAAATTCTGCATTCAAATCTCTTCATATATCTGAAAGATATTGGAGTTTTTAATAATATTTAACTCTCTCTGTGTTTTACCCATCTGTTGAGAAAAGAAATGTTTGCAAACTTAGTGTTATCAAAAATTTTTGCATGTGTTAGTTTAAATTTTGAAACTATTAATGAGCACACATTACCTATCACTTCACTAAATACGAATTTAATAAATTTAATAAAGTATATCAGAAAATCTATAGATTATCTTATTTGCTTTATTAAAATCATATTTAGTGAGAGTTTTTCAAAAATAATTTCTATATGCTAGATGAAATTTTAGTATGAGTCAATAATTCAAATAAGATCTGTATTTTAATTAGGTAATGTATGAAAGTAGGTTTAGATACACGTTTTGGTTTGGTAATTTTAATGATTTATTTGACTGTTTATGGAAACTTCAATAATTTAAGATTTCTTAGTTCCTTTAAATCAGAAGCCGTCAGTGTTTCTAGAAATTCTTTTCTTAAAAGTGAAGTTAAATAGTTTAAATTTGTAATACTATCATTTTAACTTCAAATTTGTTAAAAAAAATATTTCACTTACAATAGAAAAAATTGAAATAAAATTTATATTTATATATTAGAGAATAAAAAGTTTTTATTCCTGACATTTTTCTGTATTGTACTTATGGGTTTGAACTACAATTGAACTACTAATGAGCATGTATTTTTGTAATGTTACAAAATTTGCTTTAAACCTTAGGTTCTGATCAAATTAGTCATGTGCAAAATTTTAATGTAGAGTGTCAAGCTAATTCTGTTAATTTTATTTTGAAATAATGTAAAATGATTAATTTTTTTATTTTAACTTTTTCTGTAAAATTATGTTGTTATTAAATAGCAAATATTATATAAATGAAGAAATTTTATACATACTAAATACTTATTTTTATTGATCTTAAAAGTATTAAATTTTTATTGCTTTACTTTAGTTACAAATGCTTGGATATGATATAAGTTGGGCTGCATTCAATGTCATTGAAGTTATGAGTTCAACCAAATTCACTTTTAAAGTAAGCATCTTCTTTTACTTATTTTTGAATTAATTACTGTTACTTGAAATATTATGCTATGTCTTTTTAGTTTTGTATTTAAGTGGAAAATTAGAAATAATTTTATTATTAAGGAATTTATGTAGCTCTGACTCTCCACATTTTTTTATTATTGTGTAATTAATTTTTACAAATTTTATAATCCTTTAAAAGTTGATGCTTTTACAATGCTTGATTTTTTTTATTGTAATTTGTAATATTTATTCATTAAAGTTTTGCTCTGTACATTATTATAAATAGTTATCTTTATATTGTTTCATCTTTCAAGCATGTAAAAACTGGTCTGTACTGGAGTTTAATGCTAAAAGTGTTGCTGCTTTATTTAGGAATCAATTTACAAACAGTCTGACATGATTAAAATATGTTTTATGGTGTTTTTTAAATTAAATTTCTATAAAATCACTAAAATTATTTTTAATTCTGTAATTTCAAGGACATTGCAGAAGTTTGTATAGCTTGGACATAGTTTTACATTTTGAACAGATTAGTGATTTATAAGTTAAGGATTTCTGTTTTAATTCTGTATAAAATCTTCATTAAAAATATTATGTATGCATTACATACACAGATATAAATTAGATTATATTTTTATTCAATAAAAAATGTAACCTAATTAAAAAACAATCTTTAGTTGAATGGCAAGGCATTCTGAAGTATAGATAATTTCTAAAAAATGTTTTGTTTAAAGAATAGCTGAAGTTGTGTCCATCTTTAGTGTAGATTTAATCCTCATATGCTTAGCTATGTTCTGCACGACTTCACATTGATTGTGACTTCTATAGAGGATGCCACAGAGTTGTTCAATATATAGGAAAGGTCTTAATTCCCCAACATTTGAGCTGCTAGGCCAGAAATTGACTTCAATGTATCATTAAAACAAGGGAATGTTCTTAAATTTAGTGTTATATTAAATAGGTTGTTTTTATTAAAGAACATATTCGGTTATTTTAATTTTAATCTAAATTAATAGATTAACTTTATAATATTATAATTAAAGTAATCGTTATTATAATTAAAGTTAATCTATTACTTTAATTATAATATTTATTAATTAATATAATATTATAATTAAAGTAATAGATTAACTTTAATTATAATATTATATTTTAAAATAGTGTAAGTTCTTTGTTAATTATAAATAATGTTACATATCATCGCTCACAAGAAATAACTCACCTTGGGATGGATGTTTGTGGTGGTTCAAAATCCACTTTAAACCGTAGGTCTTGTCTAATTTGCCCTCGTGTGCAAAAAAATGACCGTTGAGCGACAAACAAACAAACCAAACCAAAGCTCACAAGAAATAAGTGTAAAATGTCAAAGAGCTGGATATTTTCAATGAAATACAGGAAATGGTAAATTTAACGACATTGAAGAATACAATATTACTAAATAAAGCATGTATAAAAATGATGAATAAATAATTCAGATTGACTATAATGAAGACTAACATCTAGAATAAGGGCCAATTTGGTTTATTTTCATTCTTCTTAATCTTTCCTGTATAGAGCAATTAAAATCTCTATATAATACTATTTGTAGTTATAAAAAAATTTTTTTTCAATAAAATTTCTGATTTCTTCAAGGAAATTTCTTAATAGTATTTTTAATAAATTAATAATTTTGAAACTATCATGAAAATGCATGAACATTTGAAATTAATCATGAAAATATTATGTTAAGAAGATATTCAAAAATTATAAATGTTGTTTCTGTTTTAAAAACAAAAAATATGATTTTATTCTGATTAGAAAGTCTTGAAAAAGTTAATGTAATTGAGAAAACTTTAAATTTGCACATCATGTTAATTAATTAAATGTTAAATTATTATTTCCTATTATAAATTTGTTTTTCTTTGTTATGTATGTGTTATGGCAATTTTTTTATTGTTTATTTTAGAGAATTGGCTATTTAGCTGCATCACAAAGTTTTCATGAAGATACTGAAGTTCTGATGCTTACAACCAATATGATAAGAAAGGTATTCATAAGAAATGCGGTTTCTAAATATTTAGAAATTTGTTAGTAGTTTAAACAGGCTTTTTTTTGCAATTTTTTATATTTGTTTCACAATGCTTTCTTTAGAAATGCCTTCTTTTAATGCGACTAATATATTTTGAAATTTTTAAAAATGTATGTTTTACGAAAATTCAGCACAAATATTTTTTTTTTGTATTACTTAGTAGTGTGTGTTTAATGAAAGTATTTAATGTTAGGTTAGAAAATTTTCAAATGTTTGAAAATTAGAGTTACTTGTCTTTTAGAGCATAAGCCACAATCAGTGCATGAAATATAACTAAAGTTCAATTATTTTTTTTATGAAAACAAGTGTAAAGATAATTATTATGGAAGTGTTTGTAACATTTCTTTGATGTTACAGAAATGTAACATCAATGAAATGATATGAAATAATATGGAAATATACAGAAGAAATATGGAAGCATTTGTTACATTATTTTAGAGAAATATAAAGTTGAATATGTTTTTCTTTATTTTATCGTTTGAGCTATTTTTCTATTATGATGTCATATTTCTGATGTAAATGAAGTTAATCAGAATGTGTCTACAATTGCAATGATTTATGATGTTTCAGTTATTGAAAATGATTGACTGAATTGTGCTCATGGATATTATAATTCAATGACTGTGCTTTGTGACTACAAGGCTGGAAGTACCTGCGTTCTTGCAGGCACAGTTTTTATACTGTTCTTCGATACCTCGCATATGAGCTGGCAGTCATACTTAGAATTTGTATAAAAATTCCTCTTCTTTGTGACACTACTACACATTATTTGCACTTAATAATGAAACTATTTCTAAAATTTAACAATAGCTTCAGAATTGAGAAAATTTTGGAATCATCTTAAATTAACTTTGAAATAATACACTGAAGATTAATTATCTGTTATACTACTATATTAGATACTGACAGTTGTATTAGTCATAGCATGGAATATTATGGTTAATATATCAATGTTGTGTAAAATGTTTTAAATGTATAATGTTGTTTATTCTGATAAGTGTTTTATTTATTGAATTACTTGTGAATATAAATTTAAAATAAACTAAACTGTTACTGATAAATTTTTTGTAATAAAATTTTTATTTCTCAATTTTAAAATTTTACTGTGTGTTGGGATGATATATTAGCATTTTGAGGATGATATATTAGCATTTTGAATAATTTTGTGTCTAAAATACTATTTAAATATTTATTTAGGATTTGAATAGTCAAAATATGTATGATGCTGGTATAGCAATGAGTGGGTTTTCTTGCTTTGTGACTCCTGATCTTGCCCGTGATCTTGCAAATGATGTTATGACTCTTGTAAGTAAATCTCAAATGTTATCATTTTTTATATTCTTAATATATATCAACTTTTGGCATGTTTAAGTGATTTCACAATATTTTATAAATATTGTAAATAAGATATTTTTTTATCCTTATTTGCACAGTCCCATTTTAATATTGATTTATCATCAACTAAAGAAATTTTCCTTCTAAATCTGAAAGATGAGATTCAATGTTGCACACATAGCATAATGTATACTATGCATTATATACACAAACTAAAATTGTTACATTATAGAGTATCTTACCTTAAATGCTGTTGTGGTTTCTGATTAAATTATAACATTTTGAATAATATTGATAATATGTGTAAATATTGACAAATTGTGATCTTTTGAATATCTGCAGCAACAACAATAAATAAATAATTTAATACTTTTAAACATCTATCTTTATGGGTTCTCATTGGTAGCTATTATTTAGCAATATTTTTCATTATTTCTTTTGATCTCATTGCATTAATTGTGGATATTTCAGTTCTTGTATTATTTCTGATGTAATGTTCTTGTATTGTATTATATACTGTACTGTTAATAAAACATTCCTTAAATTTTAGATTTTGTTATGGAATTATCGCATTATAATATTACTACCAAACATATTACTTATTATTACATGCACTGTATCATTAAAATTTAAAAAACTGCATTCAGAAAAAAAAAGGATTTTTTTTCCGCTATGTCAGAGAGTTGGCCACATTAGAGAAAAAATCCCTCAAGCAGCCCAGTACAGAATAGCCTTCATATGATGTTGTCAAGTTTAAGAGAGTTGATGTTTGTTGCTCAGAGATGGACAAACGGTCAAATGTCTAAAATTCGTAGCTTCTCTTGTGGAGCATAGGGGGCAGTCAGGAGAGTTAAGAATACCTATATGGTGAAGATGATCTTTAAAATAGTCATGTCCAGTTATAATTCGAAAATTTGCATGAAAGATTCATCATGAAGGTCCATAGGAATAGGACTGTGAATGAGACTGGACCACATTTTCCCCTTTGCTTTTGCATTATATTTGGTTATGACATGGGTACTTGTGGTTTTTGCAATTTTGGATGAAATTTGATTGTATGGAAGAAGAGCCTAACAAAGCTGTGGAGACAAGCATCCCTGTTTTGCCAGTTGATCCACCCTCTCATTGCCAGGTACTTTACAATGGCTGGGGATCCACTGGAAGAAAACATTCCAATCATCATTAATGAGTTTATCAATTTGTAGTTTTGTTTCCTCTACACGTTTTGACTGGCTGGTATGAAAGGAGCAAAGTAAAAAGATGGCTGCCTGTGAGTCATCAAGGACGACTGCATGGTTCAGAGATGTTTTACAGGTCAAAAGTTGAAAAGTAGCCTGTTAAATTGCCTCAATTTCAGCTTCAAAATTTGTGGCAGTTGCACCAGCAGGGCATGAGCCCTCTGATTTGCACAATACCAGCCTGCTCCAGAAGTACATTTCTGGGATGAGCCACTTTTGTAAATATGAAGCTAAATATTTTTGGAGATCTGTTAGCAATGACTTCTAGTGCGTAGGCCTGTTAAAAGTCAAAAATGGTGTCATTATTTTCTTTTCTTTTTTTTTAGAATACCAATAGAGAGACTAACAGCTGGATTCTGAAAGTTGAGATTGAATCTCTCTTCAAGGCGAAAAGGTTGGTAGGGGAGATCTTCTAGATTATACTTAGTCATAAAGATCTGCTTTCTTGTAGAATGAATGGTGGGTTTTCTTAACCTTTTTCAGCTGGAGCAAAATTCTGCCAGTGTTCCACAGGGAGTCTTCTACAGTTTCCATACTGTTTTAGCTACTGTTTTTCTATAAGAACCCTCAGGGGCTTAAGACAAATTTGGACCTCCAAAGCAGTGATAGGTGTGGAACAAGCAGCAGAAGTAATAAGTCTCAGTGCTTTGTTTTGGACCCTTTTAATTTTATTACAACTACTAGCGGGTGCAATAGCCAAAAATTCTCCACCATAGTCTTTAACAGATCTAACATTAGATTTAAAGATAGTGGTCAGAACATCTGATGATGATCAGGTGACATCCAATAATCTTTTAAGAAGATCATCTCTAGCCTCACCTTTTTCTGTAGTCTCTTTTGCATGTTTCCTTCATGACAGTTTATTTTCAAAGCAAATGCCGAGATATTGTAAGAAGTCGTGTTTAGAAAAATCTCTATCACCGTATCTAATGGACACTGGATGTTTTTTGGTTGACCAAGTAAAGAGTTGGTAAAATGTTTTCTCAGAAGTGACAGTCAATTTTTTTTGCACCATTCTTGAATCAAGAACATGAGCTTATTAATGTTGTTAGTAGCTATACTAATATCTTGGTCTGTTAAAAATATTGCAATGTCATTTGCAAAAGCAAGGCACTAAATTCCTGGTAAAATCTGGAGTTTTTCTATGACATCTATAATTTTGAACAGGTAGCAGCTTGAGACAGAACCCTGTGGTACACAATTTCTCATCCGAACATATTTGGAGAAAGTTGATTGGCATTTAATTTTCACTTGTCTCTGGCAGACAAGTGAAAATTAAATGTGTGTAATGTGTTAAAAGTGTAAGCATGGCTTTGCCACTTAAGTCTAGAAAGGAATCAGCAGGCTGGTCATTTGGCCCTGCATTTTTACTAGCATTTGTCTCTTTCAGAGTTCAGAAATCAGAAGGCTGTCTGTTAGGCGAGAAAAACTTAACCAGCCTGTCTTTTTGAGGTTCCACCTAGGAAGAGAGTCCTAAATCAGACCAGAAGAAGACTTATGAGAAAAGTGCTTGACACATAGCATTCTTTGGTCAGCCAGTACAAGATCCTAATTGGTTCATTGAAGTTTTTGAAGCAATTCTTCTGTGTGCAAAGGCAAGGTCAAAATTGGTGTTTTCCCTTTAAAAGAGAGAAAAGTGTGACCATTGTTCATTAATAAAGACATAGGAGAAAAGTCAATAAAGTCCTCAAGAGCTTTAGCTTGTGTATCTTTATAACCTCATATTAAATAATAGCAATTAAAATCACCAATGATAATAGAATTTTTATCAATGACATTTTCAAGAATTTTGGTCAATGGCAGCCAATGGCAAATTGGGTTATAAGCTAAAATGATGTTTGTTCTAGTGCTATTTTTACACAAATTTAGCTCCTCAGCTTCAAAGTTATTATCCTGCATTCTATGTTGCAATTTGAATTTGGCAGTGATAGAGATTTTCTCTCCAACAATAATGCCTGATGCAATTTGTCATGATCTTGATAGTGAGTATAAAACATAGCCCTTACATTTGTTATAACTTTTTGATTGAGTTGAGGCACCAGCTTCAACAATTTCGAAAATATCAACTGGTTCTCTTGTCAATATAGTTTTAAATTCACGAAACTTAGAGCTAGACAAACCGCCAGCATTCCGAAACACAAATAATGGTTGTCCCATTCTGGCCCTGAAAATGATCTTGATTTTCACTTCTTTAAGTTCGTTTTACAATTGCTTTGAGAAGGCATATCACATGGGCTGTGTTGACAGATGCTGTTACTCATATAGCATTAATCGGGGAGCATATGTGGATTAAAGATACCATGAATGCAAGTAATACTACTACTCCTAAAAAATTGAGTATGACCATGAAACATGTCATGTGAATGGTACTTGTTTAGATGAGTAGAGTTAGAAGTTCAGATTATATATATATATATATATATATATATATATATATATATATATATATATATATATATATGTAAACATTTTATTGGCTAATATGGAATTTAAAAATATTAAAAAATTTTTAGTAGGTTGTCAATCCACTACTATATATCTTTGCAAGTTATTTACTTATTAAATTATTGAGATACTTTTCTGTGATATATTCTACCATAAATTTAGAAACTGATAATTAATTTGGGTTATGCTAAGGTGACTGAAATTGCCTTTACAACAGTTCCAAATATGCCTTATTGAAATAAAATATGCTAAGTTGCAGGCTATAGAAGGACTTTTCTTCATATTTGTTAACATTGCCATGTGTGCTATTCAATATGACATCATTACTGATAATGAGTTGTCAGTTAATTTGTCTGACCAATTAATTAGCATTGATATCACTATTTTATGTTAATATAACATTAACACTATAGTTTAAGAAACATTTAGTTATTTGAAGATTGTAGTTTATTTCTCCAATCATACAAGTGCCAGTAATTTAATTTTCCTGAGAATTTGTACTGGATTTGATTTTTTGCAAAAAAGTAAACAGTTATTTCACAGCTTTGTAAGAAGTAATTAGTAGCTGATCTTATGCCAACCTGATGTATTTAAATGCCATAGCTGTTACAAGAGTCACTTAACTTGAAATTACACAAGAATTACTCAAATTCTTCTATTTTGATAAACATCTTTATTTTTCAAATTGTAATTTATATTACATTAATAAACAACTAATTTAATATGTTTGTTAATTTAATATATCCTATTATTTAAAATTATATTTTTCCTAATTTTATTTTAGCTTTCCTCTACAAAGCCATACTTAAGGAAAAAAGCCATTTTGCTTATGTACAAAATATTTTTAAAATTTCCTGAAGCTTTACGTCCTGCATTCCCACGCCTAAAAGAAAAGCTTGAAGATCCTGATCCTGGTAAAATTAATATTTAAATTTTTTTGTATGTATTTATGTTACCAAAATAATTTGAAATGCCTGGAATGTTTTTAAATAAGCTTTCCTGTTATGTTAAATATATTAAAAAAGAATGCAACTGTATTTTTTTTATTCTGTGATACATACAAAAGTGAGATAATGTTTTTATCTTGGTAACTATTGTCAAACTGTAATGATATTCTAATACACTGTCTTTCCAGTTCAGAGCATTGTTTTAAAATTGAAATATTAGTTTGCTTCTTCTGTTTTCAAAATTCAATTGAAAGACACAATGGAATTTTTAAAGAAAATTCTTGTGCCTCTAATGTGCAATCAATTCATTCTAAGTATGGTTTTATTGCTCCTATATCATATGGTTTAAAATGATAGATACTTTTTTACAGGTGTTCAGTCAGCAGCTGTCAATGTAATATGTGAGCTTGCTCGAAAGAATCCAAAAAATTACTTATCACTTGCTCCTGTGTTTTTCAAATTAATGACAAGTTCTACAAATAACTGGATGTTAATAAAAATAATTAAGTTGGTGAGTAAATTAAATTATATTATTGAAATTTATCTTTTTGTTGCAATTATCTGTTAATTTTTTGTTTGATTATTATCTGGATGTAACTTAATACTGAGTTACTTTAATTATTTAAAACTTAATGAAATTACTATTAAAGTTATTACTTATTTTATGAATGAATGAAATTACTATTAAAGTTTATAAATTAAGTAGTGATTTCATTAAGTTTTACTTTTTACACAAAGTTTTACTTTGTGTAGAAAAATGTACATATATGAGGATTTTGCAGCTGTTAAACTCTAAGCAAATTATATCTAAAAACACGAGATACATGTGAGAACTCAATATAACCCACATTTTAACAGTTTAGGACCTCTGTATTCAATCAAGTTTATAAACTATTTTAATTATTCAAATTAATTAAAATTTATTTTTATTTCATAAATTTAGTTTATTAATTTTAATAAATTTTTGCAGTTTTATTGAAAAAAAATTGTTTACTTAATTTCTACAAGGATTTTTTGATTAAATAATAAACTTTTAAACTACACAATACTGATTGTAGATTAATTGGGAAAAGTTACAAACAGAATATGTGAAAGGATGTCTCAATAATAATCAAACTTATAAAGATGGATATATGATGCTGCAATAATTTTAAAAGAATCTAGAACCTATTATGGTGGTTAGAGTGGTCTTTATGCTATTAAAAATGTCATCACAGTGGAATAAAAAGAAATTTTATATGCATCTTTAATGCATATTGTTTCAATAATATGAAATATGCTTAAGTGTAATTTTGTAACAAGGCTTGATAAATTTTAGTTTCGGAATGTTGCTAAGTACATGTATCAGAAATGGAAACAACTTAGTTAGATTAATAAAGAAAGTTAACAGCATTAATTTGCTATATTTTTTACAACCAATTTTATTTATTTGTTTACAGATGTAAGTTTACTGTTGAAGGAATAAATTATGCTTTCTTGGTGAGACTAAAGTAAATTATTAATGTAAGAATAAAACTTGCTTTTCAATTTTGTTACACGTTATAAAACTCAATTACAAATATATGTGACCAATATTTTCATCCAATTTTACTAGAAAATCTGCTGTATTAGTTTCTGTTCAGAGCTGATTTATTAAGGTTTTATTAATTATTATATCTTCTAGCTTCTATATTTTCTCTATAATAATTTGCAAAATTGGCAACTGTAAGTAATACATGACTTAAGTGTACTTAATATTTCAAGAGAAAATGTAAAATTTTATCTTATATTATTGGAAACTGACTGAAAAAAGTGTGAATATTGTATTTCTCATTAAATCAAGAATACTTTTTCATTCTAAAAAATTACAATGGATCTATTGTACAATTTTCTTTGCTTTGTTGCTGTTCTCATGAGACAATAAATTGCATCTGATCTTGGCCTGTGTTAAATTATGGATGATATATAGAAAATTATACTATATAAGCTTATTTAGATTAAAATGTTTGGAGTAAAGGGGTAAGATCAATAATAAAGTTTTTTAATAAAGTTAAATAAATTTACCATTATTGTTCCCATGAATATGCTTATTTAAGTAAGTATTATATAGATTTTGTTCATTTACAAAAAAGTTCTTAAAGTTGTTACTTAATTTTTCTTTTATAACTTTCCACCAAATGTTAGAACAAAGATATTACTTTTTATTATATAAGTGACAATTCTGTATTATTGATAAGGTTTTTAAGTTGTATATACACTTTTTTAAAATGTTAATAAACATGACCCCTATTATGATGACAATTTTATATTATTTTCACCATTGATCATTAATAATTAGTTTTATAATGTTTATTTACTTTTTATTATATAAACAATATACATTCACACAATTATAAGCAGTAGTATAGAAATCCATTGGTATGATTTATTTTTAATGACACCAGTCCTTTAATGAGATGGATACTGCTTCTATATAAAGTACGGTTCTTCCTGTGAACTAATTTTGTAGAGTGAAGATGAATTGAGGAAATTGGAAAATTATTTTTTGAATAAGGTTTGTATCATCCTTGTGTTTTTTTTTAATGTTTATTTTGGGCACACATTTTTAAATTAACTGGAAAATTTCATCTGAAATCTTGTCTATTTATAGTATCACTTTTTTTAAATGCAATATTTCAGCTTAGTTTTTTAATTTACTCAAACAATTTTTTAATTTTATCTCTTAAGAGGTATGTGTGTTGTACTGGGTGATCATAAATAAATGATCCTATTTTAAAGTTGTCTATAGACAAAATTATTGCTCAGAAAGTAATGAAATTTAGTGTGGAATATAAAAAAAAGATGTGAATTTTTTAGATGAATAAAAATAGTTAAATTTGTGTTGCCACAGAGTTTTTTTAAAGTATTGTATGTATATTTGGTTGCATTTACAAGAGTTTAAAAGTTTCATAAAACATATAATATAAAAGCCTTACTTCTTAAATCCATTTGTAATTGTATAACATATTTCATTGTTGAAAGTGCTGTTTTATAAACTGTTGTAAACATGTCATGAAATGCTGTTTTTAAGATTTGTTAAAGTTCTTGGATTATCACTACTGACATGTTTAAAATATCCTATAAATGGCCAAATATCACATGGATTGTAGCCTGGTATTGAGAAGGCTATAGATCATGATGGTGTCAGCTGATAGCATGTTCTTCTGTGAATGATTTTTGAGAACATCCATAAAACTAAGGTTAATGTTTGGAGTTGTCTTAGTTCAAAATTACTCATGAAACACACTAACATGGTTGCCTTTTATGCTTAATTTTTCTCACTAATGATAAAAAGTTTCAGAAACTATTTTATTCTGTAATAACCATACATATCTTTTTCTGGTAAATGAGCATGTTACTGCTCATTCAGCACTTAATTCCTTTAAAACAATCTAAGCTTAACATAAATTGTGCTGTAAAATCATACATCATTCTTTTAGTGTGCCTAAGTAAACCTTTTGGATTGAAGACTAATTTCCTGGTTCCAAAATTCACTAATTATAAATATTCACTAAACTGTCCAAATGAAAGTATGCTTTTTCTGTCCAAAACATGTTCTAAGCCACTGTAAATCAACCTCAAGTTGATCAAGAAACTAAAGTGAGAATCAGTAGAAATTCTCAAAATCATGTGGGAACAACTTTCTGTAAAATATGAAGCTTGTAAAGTTACTAATGAATGGTATTCTGCTTGATTTTCTAAATGATTCTCTGGGTATATTCTATTTTGCCACACGACAGATATTGATACTTGATTTATACTTTGGAAACAGCTCTCTTTTACTTGTATAACATTCATTATTTCTTCTGCTGTAATAGATTTACTTCCTCTTTCAAAACAACATAAGCAAACCCAGTTGTTTGAATTGAGCTGCACTAATTAAAAATTTTGGCAACCAATACACTTTTTTGTGTCCTTGTAGACCAAAATTTTCTTAGAGAAATCGTAACAGAATTACCATTTTGATAAAGCTATCAGTGCTCAATTTAGTGAAAAATTAATTACATTCATATTTGCAAAATCGTGACAAAATTTTCTAATTTTTATAGCAGTTGCTATAAAAGTAGGTTGCTATAAAATAGAAGTAAAATCAAAAATGTGGTTAAAAATTCACATTTTTGATTTTCCTTCATGGTTGCTTGTGCATTTGAGCCGAGCTAGCAGCCGAATGGTTAGCGCTCTTACCTTCGGTTCAACAGTTCATGGGTTCGAATCTCACCTTGGGTATGGATCTTTGTAGTGGTTCATATTCCACTTTAAACCGTAGGCCCCGGTCTAATTAGCCCTCGTGTGCAAAAAATGACTGTTGAGCGACAAACTAATAAAACTAATTAATTAAATTAAAGCTTGTGCATTTGAAAAAAGATTTGTGGTAGAATTCGAATAAGTAAGACTTGTAAGACATTTCACTGATTGAATGTTTTTCTTTTCTTGTATTAATTGTAAAATGAATAACTTTAATAGAGAACAATGACCTAGAATGTAATCAATGGTAATTGTCAAAGGTGTAATTAAGAGGATTTTAAGTTTTTTTATTTGTTGATTATTTAATTGAAGTTTTCAGTTCAATTTAGAAATTATGTGTTTTAATGTGTATAAGTTATGGTGTTTGAGTGATTTCTTGATAAAAAGATGGTGAAATCTAAATAACGAATCAGTCTTATATAAGTAATAAAAATTGCCTTCTGGTGATGAAATTATTATTTATTTTTCTTGTTCAAAAATTAATAATTATCTCTTCATTATGTTCAACATAACACTTTATAGCTTATTGAGGAATTTGTTCTTCTGTAGACATAAAATTTGTTCTTTTGCAGATTTTTCAAATACAATAATCAAATTACTATTATTGGTTAATTCTTCCTATTTGTATTCGTGAAAACTAAGGTTTTTGCTATTTCTTATGAGGGATATCTATTATGAATTCAAGCATTATTTACAGCAAGTAACATAATTTCCATTTGCTTTTATTTAAAATTAGAATTCCTAAAACTAAAATGTTCATGTGTTCAGTTTTTACCTTAATTTTAAAGATGTTGCTTTTCATAATCATTGTATTTGCATACAAATTATTAAATTTATTTTGGGTTAGGCAAAGAAAATTGGAGAAACTTTATGATAAGCTGTTTTCATCCGGGAATTTTGCTTTGATTAAAACTATGTTACAGTTATTGCAGTTTCTGAAAAACTCATTACCTGTTTCAAAAATTAGTGTTGTCATGTAGTCAACTTTTTCTTGCCAAGATGTTTTTCTTTATGTGCTGTTTAAGAAAATGTATGTTCATTCAGTCTGGTTTTGTTATATGCCTGAAGAATGTCTTGCCTGAATATATTCTGGATACAATAAAGTTTACTGTAAGAAGTGGAATTGGGTCTAGAGATGTGTTTTTCTCATGTTATGTACTGGGACCCTTGATCTTAATATGTGGAAAGCTCAATCCCAGTTCATACTCCTTTTTCCTAGACAACAATGGTCTTCTATGCTGTTGTAATTTTATAGGTTGTATCATTATTATTTCCAGGAGAACAATGCCCTTTGTCATATTGCAACATTTGCTTTGGATTGGTATGCTGACAATGTGTTGAATTGATAGGACTTGCCTGCCCAGGGTCCAAACTTGAATCTTATAGAAATATTTTGGGATGAGTTGGATTGAAAAATAAGGGGTGTAGCTACTGTCCAAAATTTGTGAAAGAACTTGCATATCTTCTTTAAGCTAAGTCTAAGAAACTATCTCTGTCTATCATTCCAAACCAGTGGAAAACATGCTCTGGAGGGTTAAAGCTGTAATTGCCTCAAGTGAAGGCTCTACCAACTATTGAATGTTAATAAATCATTATCTCTTTTATCAAAAGTGTCAAAATATGTACTGGTAGATAGTGTAGATCCAATGTGAATTTATGATAGAACGAGTATTTAAAAGATTTGATAATGCAAGAATTGGTATAAAAACTGATACATGGATTTGATGCTATAAACTTCAACAGAATAGCTGCAACAAATACGTTTTATGTAGATTGAACAGTTTTCAGTGTATTTATCGTCTTTCTTTTGACCTTTTTGTTCCCTGACCTTACAACTTAGTCACATTAAAACAGATACTTGGCATTTGGTTCTGACAGTTCATGAGTTCCAATTGCATCTTAACTTGGATGTTTGTAATGGTTTGGAATTAACTTTAAATTGTAGGTTTCAATCTAATTCCCTTGCATGGAAAAAATGACCATTGAGTGGCAATCAAACCGAACCTTAATCACATATTGCTCTTAAAAATAGAGAAACAAAATGTGACTGAACATTAGAAATTGAAAATGAAAAAAGGGCAATATATCAAAATTGTCATTATTTTAACAAACTTATTTGATTATAATAATTTTTACATTGTATGATTTTTCCAAATACAATTGAGGAATGTAATGAATATTTGTCAAGAATTTTATTCTAGGCTCTGAGATTGGAAAAAAAAATAATTATATTACTGATCTATTTTATTTGTAATGTAGCATTTTCCATGTAAAAGAACAAGATTTGTTTAAATATTAAAAAGAATCAGTTTTTATTTTCTCTTTCATTTTAATTCTTACTATTTTATTTTAAATATGAATGTGTATTAACTAACATTACTGATTTCAAAGTTAAATTTTGTGTTATGTTAACTTTCACAAATTTTTTAACTTCTCACTTTAACTAAAAGAATTATGCATACTAATGAAATAATTCTGAATATTTACAATTTTATTTTTATTAAAATACTATTTGATAGTTATACAGATATAGTGAATTAGCCCTTATAAAGTACATGCTTCCAATAATTAATAAAAGCTTCTGCATCTCTTTTACATGTAAATCGTTTGCTATATGACTTTTACTAACATTTAAATGTTTAGTTTGCATATATATATGCATGTTTTGCTGATCCTTTTGCTCTGGGAATGTGTGAATGCCATTTCCAAATCCACTCTCCTCAGTCATTCTCTCCCTCTTCCAGTTTGCTGTTCTGACCTACATTGAACCCAGACTGGGTCGAAAATTGAGTCAACCTCTCATTAATATTATTCGCAGGTAATAAAATGTGTTTCCAATGACATCCTTTTTAATTTCGTTTTCTTTCATGTACCTCACTCGCTCATTATAATAAAACCAGAAATGCATGTCTGTGTATCTTGTCTTTTATTTCCATTATCTAAACATCTCTTGACTTTGTACTATATTTTTTCTGCACAGCTTTCGTGCATTAGAAATGCTGCATTTTTGTCACTGTATTGTATGCCTGCCTTATTAAAGAAGCAAAGTGCATATTTCTTTTTATTTTGCAGATTTTTAAGAAAACTAAATCTGGGTGCATTTATGTGTAGTAAAATATGCGTAAAATTTTTGTTGCATTAATTATATTTGGCTATTTTTATATTATTTGTGAAGCTCACTAGTATGATTTCCCCCAGAATATCATTTCTGTAGTAGTCTTAGACTGTTATAGGGATAAGCTGTGTGTGTTTCTGGTGTGTCCAGTTGGGGTCAGAGTTTAGTAAAACCTTCTAATAGGTTTCACCCTTTTGCAGTTTGGTGCCCTGACTCCTCTAGAACCTAGACTGGGTAAAAAGTTGATCGAACCACTCACTAATTTAATCCACAGGTAAATGCTTTAAGTTTGTATTAGCATGTATTTTAGCTATATTTTTATTATTGCTAATTTTATTTTAAGTTTGCTTGTTAATATTTTGAACACTATTTTTACGAAAATTTGCTATTGCTAGTTATGCTTAGTATATTATTTTTGCTTAATTCACAAATCTGTTTAATCATTTTTTTTGATGTTCCTTAATTATGTATTTTGTGATACTTCATTTCATGGTTAGAGAGTGTATTTTACAAGTTTATATCTAAATATTTGTTAATAACTTTTATAATTTCAGTTTCCTACAATTTGATATATATCTATGCTCACATGACAACATATTTTAAATCTTTTTAAAATTGTCTCTTATTTTAAAATTCAAAACATCATGTAAAAAATTATTGTTTGAGAGACATTATCATTCTATGTATTTACAAATGAGGCCCCAAAATACAAAATACTCAGATATTTTACGAAAACCATTGATGTTTTATCATTTGAGCATAGGTAAGAATTTATATTCAAATTTTTGAAGTATATATTTTATGGATCCCACAAAAGATTTAATTTCATTTTGAATTTAAAATATAATTTGTATTCAATTAATTAAAAATTTAATTGCATGCACTACTATTTAATTTTAATCACTGTATGTCAGAAATATATATGAAGACAAGATTTTTTGATGATTCTTATTTTAAACTTGCTGCGAAAATATTAGTTTCTTGCTGTTATAAACTACTAAAGAGCTTCATATGTTTTGGCGTAAAATAATCATAAAATAATTAACCGTTTTCAAAAACATCTAAAAAAATTATTTAATAAATATGTATATTAATTCTTTCATCTTAAATATAACTTTTTTTTCAAACTTTGAAATTTGACAAAGCAGATATACATTTTCTGATTTGTTTTAAATGTTTCATTTTACTGCTTTTTTTTCAATTTTACTGTGAATTCTATAAATATAAGAAATTTTAAAAGTGTTTAAATTGTCTTATATAAATAAAAATTTAGAGTTTACTGTTTTATTTTCTGATTGTATTCAAAATTTGAAAAAATATTAATGTTTCTGCTGAGTGTCCCAAGTTTGCATTTGTTTGAATAATGTATATCACTATTGCTTTTTGAAATTTGATTTAATTTCGGGACTTATGTTTAAGTGTTGATTTTTTTCTACACGTAAGATTTTCTATTGGCTTTTATATGATTTTATTTCATTAAAAATTGTATAGTAAATGGACAAACTGATATGTTTGATAAGAGTTGTGTGCTTTTTAAAATCCTTTCTTAGAAGAATGCTGAAAATTCCTTAAGCTGTTTTTGACAGTTTAAAAATTTTCTTTCTATTCTCTTATAAATTGTAATCTGAATGTTCATTGGAATCTTGCGCTCATTTTTGGGTTTTTAAATTTTTTCATTAATTTTTTGAACCAATGATTCTTTCTAACACACAAAATAGTCTATATTTTATTAAGGCTTTTATTGATAATATAATCGTAGAAGTTTAGTATTTTCTTGTATATAAAACTTTTATAGTTTTCCCTTACAAAATAGATATCAATAAAAAGCAAATTTCATTGATAGTTTTTCATAATAAGCGTCTGTTTTAATGATGTTATTAAAACCAATGCTTTTGATTTTTTAAATGTAGTTCACCATCATTTATGTAGATTTATTATATTTAATTATTTAATTTTTGACAAATGGAACTTAATTAAATAATTTTATAATTTTAAACAGCATATAATCTCATGCCGCCCACCCTATCTAGTGGTCAGAGTCCCTGACTACGGATGGGAGGTCCTGGGTTCAAATCCCGGTTCGGGCATGGATGTACTTTCTCCCTCTATCTATCCTGTCTTTATCCTTTCCTTGTATGAATGAGGTGTGAATGGTTGCCTACCCTGTAAACGGGTTCGTATGGCATGTGTGTACTGAAGAAGTCAGACTCCACACCAAACTATAGTTCAGTTGAAAAAGTGGAGCAGCGCACCCCATATTGCCAGCCTAGCTGGCACACGACAACAACAACATAATCTCATAATTTTAAATAATAAATGTATAACTTCTAAATTTTTTTATATATATTTGAATTCTTGTATTTTTCATAGTTTTTTCAATATGATGCTCTGAAACTAATTTATTTACCTTTGCCTCTTTAATTTACATTAAATATAGCAGTGATTTTGATATGCATTAAATGTGAGTATTCACTGTTTTTCAAAAGGAAATTGATTTATTTCCTGATAAGTTTAATGTTTTTAAGAGGAATATGTATTAGTATATATATAAATGATTTGACTCAAAGAATATGTTAATTATATTTATATGAAATTATATATAAAAAGTATAAAAAATATATTTCCTCAAAAAAGTTATGCAGATGAGAAAAGTTTATCTCAATTATGCAAAATTTTGTAAACAGACGTTTGACAATTCAAAAATTACTGAATAGGATGAGAGTTATAATGGTTGAAATGTAACAAGAATGGGTTGGAAAGATTTCCTATTTGTAAATACATAAAAAATAGTGGAGGGCATATCTTTTAATTTATCATATCTTTGCATGCCGATATTACACTGATGTGCCAAATTTAAGAAACAATGTGAATTTTAAGCAGATAATTTTAAATTTCAAAAAAGGAGCTTTTGCGATCACTACAATGAACGTGTAATTAAATGCTGGTCATGCATAGTCAAATGTGAGGAATAAAATGTTGCTGTCCATGTGAGTGTATGCAAAACATGTGTTCTAAAACCGTTTGGCAAACTGAACTCCATGTTTTTGACAGGTTCTGTAACTGAAGGTCCCTTTTGTAATGAAATGATTCTTATGTGCACCTGTTCCAAGGTACTATTGGAGCACACTTCATTTTTATGGAAGAAAATACATGGCCACATCAAATTCCTGCTATCTACTGGAAATGATGTATGGATTGCTAATATACTCCCCTGATGTAAAACCCATTGAACATGTGGGATGCTTTAGTGAGATATTTTGTGGCACGATGTATCCTCTGGGAAACACCCAACAACTGAAATAGACTGATTGAGGAATGGGCACTCTTAACCTCAAGAGCTGTTACACAATTTGATGTTGAATATACAAAGACTGAAAGAACCCTTTCATTAAAGGGAAAGCATATTCCATTCTAAGGAATATCTGCTTGTTCTTCCTATTGGACAGACAACCATTTGTAATGATACAATGAAATGAATAATGCTTTTTTTTATCTGACCCCTTATTGTGTACATTGTATTCATTTTTGCATAACCAATGTTTTTTCATTGTTTAATTACAAAATGGTCCTCATTTCTGACTTTCATATCTCAGAGGAATTCTCGTGGAGGTCTGGCAGTAAAAAACACATGTTGCTTAAGTTTTTCCACATCAGTGTTGCCGACAGAATGCAGAGTTTTGATGGATGTGAGATTTAAACTTCTGAATTTCTTTAGACAGTTTTCTTATTTTGAAATTCCAAATTTTTATTTGTGTTGATTATATTAGTGCATTTCTGTGCATACAATCTGTTATGAAATTTTACTGCTTCATGAAAATGGTTGAGTTTAATGTTATTTGAGGAATTACATTTGTCTGCAAAAGCTATGATATTCATTGAATTAATAAACTTTATTATATTTATTATCAAAATTTTCAAAATTATTTACAGACACTTAAAGTTTTTCTATTGGCTTCTAAATAACTGTAGTTTCTTGCCAGGTATTACCACAGAGCAGAAAACACAAAACACAAGGAGAAAATTTACTTGTAATCAAACAACTATTATAAAGAGTCCTAAATTTGCTTTTGTAAGTTTAAATATTATTTCAAGAGCTGGATTTATAAGTATATTGTGGGATTTATATGAAAGAAAACTATCTAGTGATATCATTATATCTAGTTTATCTTAGAATGTTATGAAAACTAAAACATTTGTCATTCAACTACCAGTTTGGAATACCTGATTAACATTTAACTCTTATCATTACTTGGCAACTGTGAATCATGAATGTTTCATTTTGATGCAATCTACAATATGTTAATCTCGCATCATGTTATCCACAATTAGCAAATAAAATCCAATAACTATGAGTATTTTGGGTGATCAAATCTATTTCTTTTTTTGAAGTTTTTACTTGATAATTAATCCCTTTTCTAGTTAACTATATTTGTCTGTATTGATGATTAAATGGTGTGTGGTAAAATTCCAATTTCTTATAGATAGACTTAATTTTTTAAAGAAGCAGTTCTTCTTAGAGTTGGATTTGTATGTCATTGGGCACCTCTGCTTTTATCAGCATTTTGTCCTATTAACTCCAAACCCAATGTTTCCTAGTTCCTGTTGCTCGGGTCACCCACTTTATTGATAAATTCCGATAACCCTTTAATGGAGTCTAGGTGTAACTCTCTAGTATGGATGATGCCTAAAGAAGTTAATCTAGGGAGGGCAAGAGCCTCGCATTCGTAAATGATATGCTTGGCCGTTTCCTCTTGCGTATGACATTTCCTGCAGATAGGGTCTTGCAGAAACAGTCCCATTTTATGGAGATGTTTTCTGAAATAGTAGTGCCCAGTTATGAAGCTTACGATTAAACGTATCTTCTGCCTAGAGCATCTTAGAATTTCAGAGGCAATCCTTGCTGATGATCCACAGATCATACTTTTAGCGTGAGTTTGACCAGGAGTGTTGAACCAAGCTTCATACATCTTCCATTTTTCCCATCTAAGAACATTGGTTTTTGCAGTCTTCAAATTGATCCCACAAAAAGGTTCTGCACCAATAGGAGCAAAAGACGATCCTTGTTTAGCAAGTTCATCAGCCCTTTCATTACCTTCGATACCTTTGTGCCCTGGCACCCATGCGAGGATCACCTTGATTCTAGTTGCCAGTTCTGTAAGAAGGTTTCTACATTCCAAAATCATTTTAGATTTAATTTCGAAAGAACTGAGCGCTTTTAAAGTGGCTTGACTGTCACTAAAAATGTGAATCCGCTTACCTTAGTAGCCCTTCCTCATATTTAGTGGCAGACAGTGGATAATGGCCTAAACTTCCGCCTGGAAGACCGCAGCGTATCGCCCAAGGTTTACAGATAGGCTGGTTCTTGGTGACACGCCACATACTCCCAGTCCTGAGAGGCTGTTTCACAGTGATCTATCTATGTACCAGATTAGGTCTCCTGTTTTAGCTTTGAACATGTTGTTATCCCATTCGTCTCTAGTTGGAAAAACTATTTCAAATGTCCTATCAAACATGTATGTTTTTTCCATGATGTCATATGGCATCATGAAAGTAGGGTCTTGAATTTTCCTGGTGATGCCCTTGTGCCCTTTGGCAACAGGCTGGTCATACCAGTGGTTTTGCAGCTTCATTCTGTATGCATTCACTCTTGCAACGCTGCAGATGAAGATGTCCAAGGGAGTCAGATCCAACATAACTTCCAATGCTCTGGTTGACGCGGTGGACATTGCTCCTGTGATGCAGAGACAGACCAGTCTTTGTAGACCTCCTAGTCTGTCAGTCACAATCTTCTGTTCCACCTTACGCCACCAGATCACACTGGCATATGTGATAATGGGCCTGACAATAGCTGTGTACATCCAAAACATCAGTTTTGGATGTAGAACCCAGTTTTTACCAAGCATTCGCCTGCAAATCATAATGCTTTTCTTTGCTCATTTAATTTTATCAATGTGCTTAAAGAAGCAGTTAATCTTATACTTGTAAATCCCTTACAAGATTTGTAAGTAATGCTTTCCTTCAAAGAATAAGTAACTTACACTTCTCTAAGTAAAAGTATATATTTTAAAGAAAATGGGCTTATGACAATTTTCTTCAGTAGGTCATGTTTAGCCATGCTTCAAAGAGCATGATGAGGTAGAATTTCAGTCCTTATAAATTTTCTGTGTTGTTATTTTTAATGTCAGTTAATTTGATTAATTCATTCTTATTTGATTCACCTTATATGATTGTTACTTAAATTTTTTTATCATACTTTTATGCATATAATGAACAAATTGTGTATTAAAAAATTTAACTTACTGTGCATATTATTTACTGCTATATATAATCTGATAAAACATTTTCAATCAGAAAAGTTTAATATAAAGTTTTGAAAGGATTCCCGTTATATTTTATGAAATAACTGGTAGTGCATAAAGCTTTCATGACTCGGCTGACATATTTCAGTTAAAACTGGTCTTGTCCAATTATGTTCAAGAACACACTTATTTGCTCAGAAAGATATTACATTTGTCTAACATTATTTCACATTTTTTTTATCTGAAATGTTTTGAAAATCTTGAAGTTCATATATTATCTAGAAGCAAAATCATGTAAATTACATACGATATTATGCTAAAATTTATAAAGAAGGCAAATAAAAATGCCAATAAACATGCTAATGTAGGGTGAAAAACAAAGTGTGTTCAGTACAAAAGAAAAACTGTATTCAATGCGCAGTTTGAAAATGATCCATTTATTATGTTTAATAATTAATGAAGCAAATATATATATTTAAAGTGTGTAAAATGTTATTTTAAATGTTATTAAATAGTAAAAAATTAAAACATTTAACTGGAATCTTCTCAAAATTACTTTTTATTTGATCAGGTGCTTTAAAGTCAGTTTATAGCACTTGGTGATTGATATGATCGATCCATTCAGACGTTCTTCATAATAATGGTAGAGCAGAAATATGTTTTCATGTTTTTTTGTACAATTCATATTTTTAATCTTCCTGTGTATTTTTTTTTAGTTTATGTAAAATCACATTATTAATTGCAGATTTTAAATAATTCCCTGGAAAAATTGCTGTGGATAATGTACAAGAAAATACAGTACTTATGAGAAAATGTTGATTAAAATAATTCAGATTGAAAGTTTTAAGATTAAGGTTGTGGTTATCTACCTTAGTGAATCCATTTCTCATCATTGGAATTTTGTTTGATTTGGTGAATTTATGAATGCAGAATATCTTTTAATACAGTTCCTTTATCATGCTGCAGATATCACATTACCAATGGATGCTGTAACCATAGATGTCACACGTGTGGAGGACGCTCTGCAATTTTGTTTGGCTAAAATTGCAATATATCGATCTTCCGTGGGATTTGTAACCCTTGGGCGACCGGCTACGGCCCCTCAGACAACTCTGTGTGGTTTGGAACTGTTTCCATTAATGTGAAATTACAGAATGATGAACGCCAAAGAAAAGAGCAACACCTGAGATTGACTGTCCTGCTTCAATGCGCCACACAGCATGCCAGCGCTCAGAATCTTCCATTTGTCTTCTGGTAGTCATAAAAACACTTATGCTTTGAAAAACTTTTTTACAAAAGGTTTAAACATCTTTTATCAGCACATACAATCAACTTCTGTAACCCTTCATAAAGCTGGTATCTTATAAGACTGCCCTTTTTGCATGTTTCTTGACATGAAAGCGCGATTGGCCAATACCTAACATATTTGCATACTTCCCTCTACCTCTGCAGTGATTTGCATCATCTTCAATTCTGAATGGCTTCTGGAAATTAGTATTTTCCCCTCTGTGCTTAACTTTTGGAAGTGAGTGTGTGTGTATATATATATACACATATGTATGTATATATATACACACACAAATGTACATACATACACAGAAACTGCTGATGACCAAGAATGACAATACCCTGAAGAAAATGTGTAAATATGGGGAATTTATATCATGTATTTGCGGCAATGTGATATTCAAACCATTGCAATGCTGTCTACAGCATAGATGAGTGACTGTAGTGTCATTTTTAAGCAATATGTAAATTCTAAAGACATTGCTAATTTGAAATATTGGAATTATCTTAATTGGTGATAATTTTAGATGGAATCAAACTACTGTAGATCTGTAATCGTTAGATACAGGAGGATACAGGTGTCTGGTACTGATCACACCCACCTTGTTGCACCTATATATGATGACAGACATATCATATTTCAAGGTAAGGCAGGATCACTGAGCCACATTGCAAACAATAGCACAACAGATTCAATCTGTTTTGCATTATTCGGTGTCTGCTTGTGGTTTCACAAGCATGCTTCCCTGTACCTAGCTCTGAGTTGAGCTCAGCAACAGCTGGTTGGTAGTTTTCATAATTTAATAGCAGGGACTGAAGAGAAGATACTTATACTTAGCCTGCCTCCCCCAGATGTACCATTTCACATGGGGGACATTATATATATATATATATATATATATATATATATATATATATATATATATATATATATATATATATATATATATATAGACATATTTAATGTGCTCTAGTCCTCATTAGCTAACACAATGAATCTTTGTTTGGGCTAGGATTCGAACTCACTGTCTTCCTATAAAAAGAACAAATGTCCTAACCAACCAGGCCATTGCAGCCTTTAAAATATCTGCTTGTACTATTTGATGTTATTGGTAGTTGAGTAGAATATTCACAAAGACTCCATTGCTTCTTTTACACTTGATGCAAAACCACAGAGGTTTGCATTGCCAATGATTCAGTGAAAGATGTACAATAGAAGGGAACAACATTGTCGTTACTGAGAAATTCTTCTTCTGCCAGATGTTTGTCATATACGAATATAGAGATACTGTGGTGAGAAACTGCTATATAATATTTAGCTGTCTCATCTTTCTGGCTTTCATAAATTTGTTTTAGTATTTTTATTCTTCTGAGTCATTCATCTCAACATTCATAATTAGTTTTTATCCAATGATTTACTCAAGCTGAAAACAAAGTGTTTGACTAACTATCACACGTTAGCCCAGCTTATCCCATCTAAAAATATAGTAAAATCAAATCGAATTCTCCCCATCAGATTGTATAGCTTTCTTGACTTACTTGTTTTCCCAATTCATTGCCAATTGAAAATATGTGGTCGATGCTTACACAATAACTTGCTCTTTATACACTACTCACTGCTACACTAGATCAACTTTAGAAATGTGTGGAAACTGCTTGGATTGCTATACCCTAAGGATATATCCAAATTCTCTTTCATTTTATGTTATGAGGTGTGTCTGGTTATCAGTAACAATGGAAACTATTCTAACTACTGATTTTGTCATTGTAAATACTGTACAAGATGGTGTAATTTTAATTATCTGATCTTTGTATCTCATATTATCTGCCCTTTAAATTTCACTGGGTTGTCTAGTCTTTCTGGGTGTCATGTTTTAAATATGCATTCTTCCACTTCAGCAATGTTTACACATATGCATCCTTCCACTTCAGCTATTGTTTCAATATATACTTTAATGGCCAAATTTTAAAAAAAAAACAAGTAAATTAATTTTTACTTCACGAAAATCTTCATTTTAATTTATTATTAAAGTAGTCACATTTTCTTGTTATTTTTTCAAAAATCTAAGTTAATATACAAATGGTGAACTTTGTGTCTTTTGTTTAATATTTGTAGGTTTTAAACATTTTAAAATCTTGGCATTACTTAAATCAGCCCTTGTATACAGAACATCAATGAAGCTACTAACTGATCTACAAACTATTGAGAACATTTTTTCAAATCTTTCAAACTAATTCATTAAATATAATTTTGAATGATACATTATTTGAGACTAACTTGAAAATTATTCCTTGCCAATATAAATCTTATAAGAAAATAAATAAAAGGTAATAATAATTATTAAAATCTAAAGCTAAGAGACTTTAGGGACATTTTCTATAATAGAAGTGCTTTTTGGTGTAACAGGATAATTTGACTAATACCTATTGAATGTTGCTTGTAGTTTTCCACTCTAAATAGTAAAAACCTCATCTACAAGTTAATGAACCCTTTGCTATTCATATCTTCATTACCATCTTAAAAATTGACCAAGTTTTGTAATATTAGTATTTTTGATATTTTGTGGTTCCAAGTAACTTAAAAAAATTTTTTTGAACTCAATTTGTGGTTTTCTTTAAAAAAAATTATAATCAGTGAACTAATGAGGAGCTTTAATGAAAAGGAAACAGTTTAGTTGACTTTGTATTCCTAATCATATTTTTAAATGGTTCTGAGTTCAATCTCCTAAAGTATATGTGTGTGTTTACTTAGATTAATAATGCATTTTGTTTTAATGATATGTGATACATTTAGCATGTTCTTCCCTCATTGTTTGTAAACTTTCTTCTGCTGGCAGTCTTAGTATATTTATCTGCATAAAGAAATTAAGTACACTCACTTTTACTACTAACAACCCAGAGTTCATTGACATATTGCTAAAAGTTTTACCTGTCAAATATTATATGTATGTATAAATTTATGTAATTAACAGTTGATGAGTCTTTCAGTTTTTAATTTCTATTTGTCATGATAATCTGAACATTAGTATATCAAATTACAGTAAAAAATTGTACAAAAACACTAATAGTTTTGATTAGTAATGGAATGAATTTTCAAATAATTTTAATTTTTTTATTTCTATTCGTGAAAAGGATGTTACTGAAATATTTTTAAGACTCAGTGATTCTTTTTGCATTAATTTTACATTAAAATATATTCTTTATTATAACTAGAAAAAAATTGTGTATAAATATGCCACTATGCCACTATCTAAAATCAGAAAAAGCACTTATTTGAACATGTTAAAATTATGCCAAGCTTTTACAAAGATATTTAAAAGCAGATACTGTCTTATCCTGATTTTTTTCAATTCGGATTTCACATATTCGTGCTCATTTTTATGAATATATAGGGACTTGTTAATTAGTTCTTAAAATCAATAGTTTGTAAAATAGAAAAATAATTGTTAGATCTTAAAACTATTTTTTACCACACTGCTTTTTATACATAAGGTACAATAGGATGAAACTATTCAGTAGGCACAATATAAACATTCAAAATAAAATTCATAATTAAAAGTAATTCTTACTTTTATTTTACTCAGGAAAAATCTGTGAATCACACACTTTTTTATTTTCAAAACAATGCTTTTAAAAACACATTTTTTCAATGTTGAAAATCATTTCACTGTTTTTCACAGAAAGTTCCTTTGCAAATGATTGTAGCTCTAAGTAATTTTCTTCATATTTGATATCCTAAAGTCCTGTTTGATTCTCATTTATTATGTTCTTAATCATTTAATCATTCAATAACTGTTGCCGAGCTGGCAGCCGAATGGTTAGCGCTCTTGCCTTCGGTTCAACAGTTCGTGGGCTCGAATTCCACCTTGGTCATGGATGTTTGTAGTGGTTCGGAATCCACTTTAAACCGTAGGTCCCGGTCTAATTAGCCCTCATGTACAAAAAATGACCGTTGAGCGACAAATAAACTAAACCATCCAATAACTCCTACAAAACAAATAAATAAACAAGACCTGAATCTAGATTTAAAAAAATATTGATCAAGAATTTTAGGGAGCAGTGTGTTTCTTTGATAAAATTCAGTATGTATTTCAGAATCAAAGCTTTTATTCATTACTTTGATTAATTAATACTTAGTGTGGCAGCTAGTTATCAGATAATTAAAGATTATCCCATATTTATATCCATACAGGTTGGTCGGCCATAAAATAATAAATAAATAAAAGCATTAAATGATAAAAATTAAAAGCAAGTGAAAAATAGATTAAAGAACTTATAAAAAATATTTTTTCAAAAAAAAAAATTTAATACTTTTATGGGAATTTAAATTATTGCATGTATAGGAGTCCATTAGAGAACAGCCAAAAGTTCATAAAAATCATGAGTGTCTGTAAATTGGAAGTTCATAAAAACAAGTGTGTACTGTATTACAATTTATATTTCTACTCCAAAAATAATTTTAGCAATTTTGTTTCTGTATGTTCTTATTTAAGCAGGGGATCCTACTCTGTTTCGTACTAGTGTAATTTGAGTTTTTTGAATGATATTTATGCAATATTTGCTGCTAATACAGATGTTTTGTATGAATTCTAAATTTGAATTATATTAACTCTTGTTACAGCACATCTGCAATGTCTCTTCTTTATGAGTGTATCAATACAGTTATAGCTGGTAGGTAGCTTTTTCCTGTATTATATATATTTAAAAATTTGCAATTTCAAAAAATGTTTTGTTATCAATAAATGTTTAATTTTTCTATAGAAAATAGAATGATTTTATTTCTCATAATTAACTACAATTTATTTTTGCAAATATCTAAAATGAATTTTTTTCAAGTGGATTATATTTAAATTTTAAATTCTTGTTCTAATTGAATTTTCTGATTATGTATGTTTCAATTACTAGGACTCTTGTGTTTTTATATTTGATCACTTGCCTTATACATTATTGATAAAGAGTTGAAAATTTTTTGACTTGAGGAAACTTGTTTTTTATATAATGTATGTTGTTGTACTTCAAATAGGTTAATATTTATAAAGAGATAAAAAAAAAAACTTTATGTATAATTGAAAATTCTTCAAAAATTTTGCAAAATATATTATTTCAATATGTCACCAAAATATTCAAATTTGATTCTTTCATTGATGAATGCTAAAATATCTTTTAGTGGAAATTCTAAATTATAAAATGTGGTGAAATTTGCTTTTACTTTTTTCCAAGTATCTGATTTAGGGGCATTAATAGAAATATCAAGAAAAAATCTGCTCCATGCAACATATTTTAAACTTGTAGGTGAATGGTTAACTAGCTATCTGTTAAAAAATTCCTCCATTTCAAAAAATGGATTCTGAACCACTACAAACATCCACAGCTGAGGTTTAGAATAGATCTAATCTCTGCTGTGAATGTTTGTTAAAAACGTTTTGAATTTTGTTCTGTGTATTATACGCCGACTCGGATAATCTGATAAAAACATTCTCCATCAGAAAAGCTTACAATAAAGTTTTGAAAGAAATGCCGTTTATGTTTGATAAAATAAATAATAGGTTTTGCCACGAATTGGCTGACTAATTTCAACGATAATCGGCGTTGTCCAATTGCGTGCATGAACAAATTTAGTTCTTCCGAACGATATTACAGTTGCAGTTTTCTAACGGCGTTTCGCATTCTGTTTTCGCTCTGAAATCATTCAAATTCATACATCACGTGGAAACAAAACCCATTAAGTTACAGAGCAAATTTTAAACTACGAGTATGTTGAAGGCAAATTTAAAAAATGGCGACAAATGTATTAATGTAGGTGAAAAACAAAGCATGCGCGGTACAAAACAAAAAAATGTATCCAATGCTATATGGAAAATAATCCATTATTTAATTATGTATGAAACAAATATATTTTATTTTTAAAATATGTCTAATATCATTTTAAAAGTTATAAAAAACTGAAAATTGATAAATTTTACTAGAATCTTCTCTGATCTTGATCAATGCCGCACTTTAATCTCAGTTTATTGCACTTTGTGTTCAGGTGAATCTAAACAGATCTTTTTCATTATAAATATTTTTTATGTACAATTTATTATATTTTTAATTGTATTGTATTTTATTTGGCAACAAATTATCAGCAGTATATATTTTTGACGATGCGTTGGAAAATTTGTGAATTATACAGTGCTGCGAATCATACACTTTTTTCCTTTACTCAAAAAAAGATCTTGTGGATAATACACCAATGTGGATTGTATACAGGAAAATACAATACCCTGAATTTATTTTACTCTGAACAACTGCGTTAATTGATGATGCTTATTAAGAATTTAAAATCCCTTTTTTTATTTTATAATATTGAATTTAAGGATCAAACATTCAGATGGATCTATTATCAGAATTGTAAAAAATATGCATCAGAGCAGTGAATCATGGAGAATATTAAGCTGTAATCAAGTGCATAATATGCTAACATTAATCTCATGTTTATCTATTGTAACATGTATATAGTTATCCTCAGATTAATTTATGTAATACTATATCATACCATTTTGATATTGAGAGCAGTTGATAGAGACATTAATCTTACAACACTGTTTTGCGAAAGTGTGTTTGCATCTAATTAAAAAATCCCTACTTTATAGTAGAGCTGTACTTAAAGTTAAATATTTAGCTAATAGTGCAAACTTTCATTTCTTCCTTTAATGATTTAAAGAATCTAAATAAAATATTTTTTCACTTTTTAATCTGTGAATGATTAGTAATAAAATTTTTGTGCCTGCTATTTAAATGTTATGAAAAATTAAACAGTTCATTCTGCCTTAAATCTATATAGTTTACAATGTAGGATAAATTCAATTTATGAGATTAATCTTTAACACCAATTTTATTGCTTAATAATACAAGTAAAATGTAGACTATTTTTAATGCATGTTATAATAATAATTATATAAATTATCAAATATAAAGGTATAAATTTTTATTTATTTAATAAATCTGCAATTATAATTTCAGTTGAAACATAATATTTATGTTGTTAATGGTATATATTTTCATTGATAATTTATGAATAAATCCAATTTTTTAAATATTTTTTTTAGTTTTGATATCAATATCTTCTGGAATGCCAAACCATTCTGCTTCTATTCAGGTATTCATATGTCTTGTATCTTATTTTTGTATATTATAAAGAGTGATATGTTCAATATTATTATAAAGAGTATGTGGTAATTATAAAGAGTAATGTGGAATATTCTTATTTTATTCATCAAATAAGTTATAAAAAATAAATGATTAAAGCTAAATGTACTATCAGGCACAACCATACATTCTCCCCAAATTAATATCAAACATCAAATATAGATTTCTATGATTCTACTTGATTGAAATCTAAGATGTTGTCATCAAAGTGTTATGCAGGTATTTATTTTTACATTGTAGTACTCATTTTCTAAATATTTCATTACTGATAATAGTTGTTGTCATTACAAAATTGGGAAATCATGTAATATTTCTTGAATTGCTCTTTAAACGTTTGTTCTTTAAACCTTTTCACAAAAAACGTTTGGTATTCTAATGATGTACAACAGAGATATGGAAATTTGTAATGTATAAAAAACCATTTTAGAATTTATTTAACTTTTCTATCAGTAATTAAAAAGATTAACTTGAATTAGTAAGACATGTACTTTTTTCATTTTGATTTGATGACTTAATTTTTAATGTACTTGAATGTGTTAATGTTTTAGTTTTAACATTTGACTTAGTATGGATTGTATTAGTCACAGTTCTATAATTTGCGTGAACATAAAATGTGTGTCTCAGATTGCTGGTGCTAGATTTTACTCAAAAAGTTTCCAGCTTAGTCAAGGTATTAGAGAATATTATAACAACTACAAAGGAGAAGCTGCAGCTGTTTTTTTGGCTCTTAAGGAAATAAGTAAAGGTAATGAGAGCAACATTGTATTTTTTGACTCTCAGGCTGCCATAAAATCTCTCACATCAATTATACCTGTCTGTTGTTGTAGCACTCAGCACATTTTCACTTGGCGCTCAAATAAGATAATTTCAGTTGAAACAATCTGAATAAATTTTATTTTGTCTGTCAGCATTCCCTTCTGACTGAATGTAAAAAGCATGTGAACTATGAAGAATACCAATTCTATTTGTACATATGCATAATGTGTCTTAAAAGTTTGGTGGCTGCTTTGATGGGATGATTTGAAAAATACTGTAAAATATATTGTGTGTTTCAGAAGTAGTATTTATAGTTATACAGATTTCTCTATTAGCAATTCTTTTATTTATGCTTTTGTAAATTGTTTTATTTTGTTGCATTTCCTTTATATTTTATCTATTCATATTTATAAATTTGTTTGAATATTTTTAACTATTTTTATTTCTTAAATAAATTCTTCTTAACTAGTTTTGTTTCTAAATATGTTTGTTCTAGTGTTGAAAATAATTATATTATCTTGATTACAATAAACATGCCTTTTAAAATCTTTAAATTAAAAAAAAACATCGATTTTGTGAAAATTAAGTTATAAAATGTGTCTCAAAGGTCTAATTTTAAATCATGTGCTAACATTAATAATTAAATTTTGTGAATATAAGTAATTAAATATTATAAATATAAATAATTATTTAATTATTTTGTAGTTGAATATTTCTAAAGTCTAATTCTATTTTTCAATTTTCAGTTGTGTGTACAGAAATTACGTATATTGATTGAAGACTCAGATCAGAATTGTAAGCATATCTCTTAATTCATTCTTGTAAATGAGAAACTTTTGTCTTATATCTTATTTTTAATTCTAGTCTTTATTTATTTTTCAAATAAACACAGACTTTTCTATTCATTATCCTAAACATTTGATTTTAATAAATTTTGCAGGAATCATACCTTATTATGAAAATGATTCTATCCATTAATATTTCTCATAGTGCAAGCATTACTTTAAAACTTAAAAAAAAAAAAAAAAAAAAAAGTGATTTAGCCAATGTCTGTTTTTTTAGATAATTTTTAAAGATGATTGAGCAAATTCAAAGTTAGTGTTACAAAAAGGAAAATTTAACTGTAATGCTTTCTGTTAAAGCATTTATTGAAACAATAGTTTTTTCCTTATAAATTAATATAATTTAAAGATTGATTTTGTCTCATGTTGTCGATTAGTTATGACATTAATGCTGCAAGAAGAATCAAAACTGTTATTAAATTTATTTTATGAAGTATAATCAGAGAGTAATTAAATAAAATACAAGTTGGTATAAAAAGCTTAAAAAATTTTATAAATTTATAAACAATCATTTGTTTTATTTTGTACATCCAGTCAAAATTTGATTTCAAATCAATTTTACCTATCATTTACTACACTTTAACTACCCTTTTTTAATGTCAATTACGATGCTAAAAGTGCAGTCCCATATATTATGTTCATAAAGTGTACATGTTTTTTTTAAAGCATTTTGTTTTTAAGTTAATTCATTTTTAAAATATGCTGTTAAATAAACCAAAAAATCAGTACTTTGAAAAAGAGCAAGAATTAAATATGTTGCTAGTTTGATACAAAATTTCTCTCTTTGTTGTGTACTCTGGTATACCCCAAGAGTTCATCTATAAATGAATTTGTTGCATAGCAAACATGAAATTTTTGAAATTTAACTTCTGCGAGGAAATTTCAGTTTGCAGCATATATTCATCATGTAACAAATTTAGGGAGACATGTCTATATTACTGAGGTAAGATTGCTTTTACCACTGGAATTTTGCTTTTGTTAAATCCCTTTATAATGATTTTTTGATAGATGTGTATTCTCTAAAGAAGTATATCTGCAGAGTTAATATTTTAAATTATTGCTGTTCTAAAGTAATGATTTTCCTAGTTAAGGGTAATGTTGACAATCATTACATTTTATTTGCATAACATAAATCAAACTTTCTCATCCATTGTATCTTTGAAAGAAATTTTGTGTATTATATTTAAATCTGCATTAATTGTAATGCAATTATTTATAATTCCATTTTGAAGAAATCTTGCACAAAAAAGGATATATTAATAAAGTGCATCAGTTTATCACAATGTATTAATTTTATTTAAAATTTCAGTGAAATATTTAGGCCTTCTAGCTATGTCAAAAATTTTGAAAACTCATCCAAAAAGTGTTCAGGCCCACAAAGATTTAGTATTGCAATGTTTGGATGATAAAGATGAGTCCATACGTTTACGAGCTTTAGACCTTTTGTATGGTATGGTAAGCATATTTTTTAAAGTTTCCTATGTTTTAGTGTATTTAATTTATCATACAGTATTTTATCTACAAATACTTTTAAATTCTTTTCTTCTCTGAGAAAATTTGCTAAATTGATGGTTTGGTGCTATGTGTTTACAAACTTCTATTTTAAAAGTATTGTATATTTAGGTTTCAAAGAAAAACTTAATGGAGATAGTTAAGAAATTAATGGCTCATATGGATAAAGCTGAAGGAGCTCAATATCGAGATGAATTGCTTTCAAAAATCATTGATATCTGTTCTCAAAATAATTATCAGTACATAACTAATTTTGAATGGTATGTAGTTTCTTACATTCTCTCTCTTTCTCGATTTTAATTTATGACCAGAAAATTAACTTTAAATTCAACAGAGGGGAATTCATTACATGTAACAGATTTATCAAATATAATATGCAGCTTATACTTTTACTATTTTCCACTTAAAGCTCATTTCATTTTTACCTTTCTGGTCATTTTTGTATTTCAGGTGTAATTTCCATCATAAAATTTTGAAAAGAAGAGTAATATTTTTAATTTTATATTTAATATTAAGCATTTTTTGTACACAAAAAAAGGTGTTACTTTGAAAGTTACAAATTGTATTGAGTTAATGCCTTTTATAGGTAAATGCTAGACTTTTAATTTTTGTAAAACATTTTTGTGTTTTTTAAATACGAAAATTTCAGCTGATATTTTTATAAAATATCATTGAATAATTTAATAAAATTGAAATTGTCAGTATTAAGATATGGAATTTGTACATTGTAAGGGTAAATAATAGAAATTATTTAAGAATAAAAAAAATGAAATAACATACTTCAATTCTTAAATTAGATATTGAGCTGTACTTGTTGACTGATTATCATAATCGAAATTTCTGAAAATCTTCTTAATTTAATGTTTGAGAATTATTAGAAAACAAATGAAATTTATTCATTTCTCTCTAAAGTAAGAATTTCAGATTTGCATTTGCCTGGTGAAAAGGTTTTGAATGTGAATAATAAACATTACAGTTGTCTTAAAATCCGGGTTTAAACTTCACATAATTATTGATATCAGTGATTCAAAATTTAAAAGCTGTAAATTGTTTAACAATTTTAAGGTTCTTGTACTAGTTATTTAGATCTATTGTTTGTGCTGTAAACCCTTTATATTTAAGTTTTGAAATGACCATCTAAGGAAGCTACTCCAGCAAATTTGATCTAACTTGTTTATTTTTAAAAGTTGATCAGGGAATTAACTTCTGAGATTATTTCTAAAAGCCACGATTAAGAAATGTTATGTTTAATAAAATATGACATGTACATGAAGACATCTAATTAAAATTTTTTAATCAATTTGAAATGAAATTTCTTGTGATTGCATGCAAACAACAGTGGCTTGTAAGTTAGCTTATGTCAGGATGTATGTAAGTTAAATTAATTTTGTTAATTTGTTCTGTATCATTTGTATTACTTTTCACTTTTTCATTAATTCTTTATATTTTAGCCATATGATCACTGGTCCCCAACTTGTTATTGTAGAATTATCATAAAGTTATAGGATACCATAAATAACACAGTGAAACTGAAAAATATAGTACTAATTTGTAATTTTATCTGATGAGTTACTTTTACAGATGCAATAATTAATGCTTTTTGCTAGATTTTAGAAGATGAATACTACCTAAAACAACTTTAGAAGCAATTATAAATTTATGCCTTGTTTCATTTAACAATATTGTATGCATTGCAACTCCTTGCTGATGGTGACTTTACCAAAAATAAAATCTTTGATATGTATACCTATTACCAAGTTTGTTATAAATTTGTTAGTTTTTCTTATTGATAATTTTAAGAATAGAACTGAAAACAGTGCTTATTATTAGACATTTTTAACTTTTTGTAATCAAGTGAAATATTTTGCCATTATACATGTTTCAGGAATATATATTTATTGTTAAATTATTTTTAATATATTTTTATAATCATTCATTTAACAAAATATGAACCTAATTTATGTTCATATTTGCTGTCAAAAAACAATTCAGGATTTTAATTCAAAGGTTATTTAGTCAATATTGGAAGTCCTTTTTGTTTTATTTCTACTGACTGCCTATTACCTACTGGATTTTTAGTGTCTGCTGATAATTGGAAAATTATTTCAAATTTAATTTTCATTTCACTAGCAACCATTTTTATTCATTTGATATTAAAAAAGTAACTCTTTTAGCCAATAAAATAGATATTAACCAAACTTTCTGATTATTTTGGAATAATTTTGAAAAAATAGTTTCAGTTATTAAATATTACCTACAAGTTTTGCTCTCAATTATCTGCAAAATTGACTTTTGGTTTATTTTTATGTCATTTGAAAGTAATTTATGTTTCAAATTTTTATAAATACTTTAATCTTCACTGATTTAGCTTGTCCATTTTTCGATGTTGCATCACAAAACTGAACAAACCAACCAATCTTTAATTTCCTAATAAATGCTTTTTTTAAATTAGTCACTTCAGATGCAGTTATCAGATAACCTACTCACAAAGTGTAACCATATTAAATGTTCTTTCATAACTGTCTCTTGAATTCATTGAATTGAAGCAAATAAAACTGCATTACAAGAGAACCACCATACTACCATGAAATACAAACATACAGGGTCTGATATCAAACAAGGTTGTTCTTTTTGTTTATTTGTTTTTGATTGTGTGTGTTAACTGCTGTTTTATAAACTATTTTACATTATTACTATCGCCCCTTCCAGTCCTGTTGGCAGCCTCATTATGGTGAGAGGGTGGCTTTGGGCGGTTTGAGTGATGTACATAGGGCCACCCTAGACATGAAGCCGAGACCATTATACTCAGCTGTTGCTAGCAGGCGACAAGCCAAGTCAGTCTTCTACGTTTGGGCGCTCAGTCAAACAGAAGCTGCTCCTGCTCCTTCACTCATGAGTTATGTACTGCTCGTGTTAAGATCATTAATAGGATACCAAGGGATGCTATTAAAGTATACACAGATAGAAGATAATAACCAATCAGGAGTAGGCATTTATTTCATGACCCCAGATTAAGATAAACAGGTAAAAGTTAGAAATCCAAATATTTGAAGTCTGTGGACCATACTTGTTGGAAAAAGTTATGGTGAGGTTTGGATTCTATCAGACAGCAAGAGCCCAATTCAGCATATAAAGGATAGGAATGAGGGGGGAGGGTGACATAGCTAGCATATCAATACTTGACATGCTTAAACAGATTTCCCTTTTTCAGACTGTACATCTGCAATGGATACCCTTGCATGTCGATATTTGTAGAAATGAGTTTGCAGAAATGCGTTTCAGAAGCCATGATCCCTGCCCCTATCAAGGCATTTTACAAAATCTCCGCAGTGAGGATATATATATATACACACACATATATATATATATATATATATGTATGTATGTATGTATCTGTATATAATTTAGAATAAGTTTTTTACGAATTCCAAAATAAACAAGTCAAAATTGTCGTCTTTTTGGTTTTTAGGTATGTAAGCATTTTAGTGGAATTGACGAAAATACATGGAACAAAGCATGGTTCTATTATCGCCTCACAAATGCTTGATGTTGCTATACGTGTACTAGCTATAAGAAATTTTGCTGTGTCTCAAATGGTAATTATTTACATATATCTTATAGGTTTCTTTGATGCTATTATAACATATATTTGACATTTCTTGTGCATTCAACGGAATGAAATAAATTTTCATTTGTTTTAATTTTATTTTTTCCATATTCTGATATAGCCTGGTTAAATTTTCTAATTTTCTTATTGGTTAATGACAGATTTGATAAAAATAATTATTTTGAATAATATTTCAATGTATTTTTGACTAAAAATTATTTTTTGATTTCAAAAATCCATTTTTTTATAGCTTAGGTTAATTTCTTAAATATTATAAAATATTCGTAATAGAGAGAAAAATAGTAGCTTTGTGTAATAAAATAATTTTACTCTGTGTAATTTCTTATGTATTATAATTTTCATGTTTTTACTATCCAAAACAAGGATTTAAAAGTAAACAATGTTACATGTTAAATCTGTTTGCCATTTAGAAAGGAAAGTAAATATTTGTGAGAATACCTTCCTTATGTGTGTGTGTGTGTGTATATATATATATATATATATATATATATATATATATATATATATATATATATATATATATATAAATTTTTGAAAGATCATATTCTGTGAGTGATTAATAAAATGTTATAAAAACAAGTATTGACTAACTTTAAAGAACTGATAATCATGTCAGGGAACTGAAGCAGATGAAATTTTGGTTGCATAACTGAGAAAGATATTAAAAGTGTAATGATTTGCCATTCTTATTCAGAACATAAGATTAATTCAGCATAATTAGTAATATATCTTTGGAATGAGTTAAAAGAAAGTAAGAACCATAATCTATTGACTTTGCCAAATCATTCTAAAATGATGAGGAATGATTACATTTAATGCATAATTAGAAGGAACCTAAACAAAATATTTTCAAACTAATGGTGCTTTGATGTTATGGCATTATGTAATTTTCAGTATTTTATTTTTGCCACAGTGCTGGTTTATGACTAATCAAAATCTTTTGATTCAGTAAGGCAACCTTTGTATTTGAAAACGTTTGGCCCTTGTTTGTTCATCTAGTTACATTTAGTTGAAAATTATATTCACTTGTTAATAGCTCAATTGAAATCTATAACAAATAAATCATCATTAATTTATTTTAAAATATAAGGATTTTTTTCTGAAATCAATCTTCCTGTTTGTCAAAGAAGAATCTTTAGCTTATACTATTCTAAGTAAATATTATTAGAACAGGTAAAACTGTTCCACTGAAAATGTAACATTTGTCTTCAAACTACTCTAAAATTCGACACATGAAACATATCAAGAATGCTAATTAGGCTATGAATTTCTTACAGTTAAATATAACTGCATGTTTAATGCGACATATCATAATGGGGATAGTAAGAATATTTATATAATGTGTGTATTGATACTTAAGACATTTCATCAAAGTGATAACAGATACTAATTCAAAAAGTATTTCAATCAATAAGAATTAAACACAATTATAAAGATAACACATTGTGTGATCACTTAAAATAAAAATACTTAGATTTCTGCTTGAAGAATTAGAGATTTCATTAAAGTTCCTTAAAGATATAATTTTTTGTAATATAATACATTATAAAAATATCTGAAAATTGCATATTTTAATATTAAATTTAATATCAGAAGATATATCAAAGTGGTTTTTATTATATGTGTTGATGTGCATTGCATTTATTGTGTCATGGAAAAAAGACAACAAGAGACAAAAGGGATTAACTATATTTCTTATTAATTCTAAATTTGTTCTTAAGAATTTATGTTAACTAAATCTAAAAATTTGGTTTTAAAGCAGTAATTTACCATATCTACACAATTTAAAATTTTGTTAGCATGTTTTCTAAATATGACTATATTATGGATTAAAATACTTGACAATTTTTGTTATTCAGAAAACACGTTATGAATTCAATTCAATTTTGTTTCTTTACATGAATAGTGTATGCCTAAACTGTTTTAAGACATACATATATATATGTATATATATACAGTATGTCCACTAAAGTCCCTTGCCACCCTCTTAACTTCAGAACATCTGCTATTATATTTATAAAAGTAGTGTCTAGGTATAGTAAAGTAGCCATGTGCTACTGAATGAAACAGACTACTGCGCTACCTGGTGGAGAACTGCAGAGTTAGCACTCCTACCTCGAAAACGGAAAGACATAGAGAGAAAAAGGGATTTACACAATTATAGAGCTTCCTTGATTTAGTACGAAAAGATACCTTGTAGGCATTAATGTGAAGAATACAATGGTTAAAATGCACATTTGTTGTTTCGTGCTGTGACATGACAAAACAATCTAAGAAAGAAAAAAAAATAGTTATAACAATATACTGTATTTAAGATGTTCAAACTTCTCACCATCAGCTGCAATGCACATTTGAATCCTCGCTTGAAGATCACGTTGCACACATTGGAGCATGCAGCGTGACACGTTGGAACACGCGACCGTAATGCGTCGTTTAAAGTCATGCAATTTTTGTTGAGGGGTCGCATACACCTGCTGTGTCAAGTATCCCCACAGGAAAAAGTATAGGGGAGTCATATCAGGAGAATGTGGAGGCCACTCTTCGAAACCGTCATACCCTAGTATTTGGTTGCCAAATTCCTTGACGAGGTACTGCTTTACTGGATACGTCTTGTGAGCAGGCGCGCCATCATGTTGAAACCATAGATTCTTAAGATAAAACAATGGCCGGTTCTCCTCAAAATCAGGTATTAACTTCTGTAGCAATTGTAAACATTATTTACCCGTAAACGTGCCATTGTAAAATATTGGGCCTATCAGCTTGTTATTGTAAATTGCGCACCAAATGCTTATAGCATACCACATTTGATGTCGAACGTCGACAAAACATTTAGGATTTTCCAGCGCCCAGTCATGGGTGCTTTGCCTACTGTACATGCCATTCCGTGAAAAGCATGCCTAATCCGTCTACATTATATCTGCCAAGAATGTTGGCTGGACCTGTATCTGATTCATGGCGAAGCTGCACCATGCATAACGTCGCTTGTCATCCCCGTCCACTAAAACCTGTCAGGCGTTGGTCGGTATAGATGAGCACCTGATTCGCTTAGGATTTTCCAAACCTAACTTTTGAAGAGACTACAGTGTTGACTGATCTCTTTTGTGCTGCATTTCGGATATGCGAGGGCATATGCAAATACCTCATCCAGTTCAACTTGACGTCCTACCTTAGCTGGTCTGCCAGATCGAGGTCAACTAGTAACGCAACCTGTCTCCCTTAAACGTTTTATAACAGGATGGTTTGATGAGAAGGATGCTACAGGGAAACGTTGGCAGTACACCTTGCTGCTGATCGTGTTTTGCATCGACATTCACCAGTAAAACCATCTCAAAATACTCAGCTTTAGAATACTCAGCTGTGACCATGAGTATCAACATACTACAGCCCCAAGAAGATGTCTCTTTTATAGCTGTCTGAGGTGAACAGGCGTGACCTTTCTTACTGTTTCCATACTGCATACAAATTGGAATTACTTTTAATACTTCCGTTCTTCCCATTTCGAAATAAAAGTGAAAAATGTAATCACGAAAACGATTTTTCGTTTTTTCAAATATGCACACGTACGATGTGCCACGTCACAGCGCGAAACAACAAATGCGCATTTTAACTGTTTTATTGTTCACATTAATGCCTACAAGATATCTTTTCGTACTAAATCAAGGATGCTTTACAACTCTGTAAATCACTTTTTTTACTTATCTCGTTCCGTTTTCGAGAAACGAATGCTAACTCCACATTTTTCCACTAGGTGGTGTGGTAGGTGGTTTCATTCAGTAACACATGGCTATACTATACCTAGACACCACTTTTATGAATATAGCAGCAGCAGTTCCGAATTTGAGAGGGTGGCATAGGACTTTAATAGACATACTGTATATATATATATATATACATATAGTGTTTGAAATACTGAAAAGTTGAAGAAACATTGGATGTAAATTTTGAATGCAAAATTCAAACTAAACAAAGAATATAATAAATGATTCTAAGAAATAGCTGTAGATGTTTAAATTTTTTAAACTGCAAATAATCACATTTTTTAAAAATATCCTTTGAATCAGTAAGAAAGTGTGCTAAAGGAAGTGATATCCTTTATATTTTTACTTGCTAATAAAAAGGAAAAGGTTATTTTCTTAGAAACAATTAATTCAAAACTTAATCGTTCTAATTGATATAAAAATTAATAATTCCTAATCAGATTTTAACTTACAAGTTTTAAAACTTTTAAGCAATAATACTTAAGGAATTTATTTCTTTTAGGAGAAAGGTTACACTTTGTCTCTTGTAAAAATTTTTGCAAATAAGTAATATATCAGAAATGTTATATAATGTATGTCGAACACACCATTTGGTTTTTGTAACCTCATTTAAGTGGTATTCATCCTCATTTAAGTGAAAGACTTCTTTTTTTTCTGTCAGTCAACCAAGATTGTAGCAATACAGTCAATTCTTAACTAACAATCTGAAATAAATTTCATAATTTAAGAGTTTTTTTTCACTTATTATTGGGTTATACATTGTAAATATGTAAAACATGTAACTGATATTATGTAGCCTATGGAAAGCAGTATAATTACTGTTAAAAAGTTTCAAATGATTCAATGTCAAATCAATCCACATCATTATCAAATATTTTTTAGCTTAAATCACTGAAAATCTCTTGAAAAACTAATCATTAATGTATACTTATTTTTAGATTTCTTCCTTTTAGAGTTTACATACATATGGAAACTATTAGTATGTTGCGTTGCATATTTTGCTTTAAAAGACTAATGATCAATCCATTTTTTTATGTGAATCTTTCTATTTGAATAATTTGATTGAAGTTATTGAATGCTTTCTTGCTATAAAATTCCTGCATATAGTTGAAAATTTTACAAAATGATTATTTCAATATCTTCTTGATCATTATGATGTTTTTAACAATTCGTATAATTTATACAAATTACAATTTCTCTTGATCTTTTTATGCGCATGAACTTGAAGTCATCAACATTGCTTTGCAGGGTTCGCACAACTCCTTGAAACTCGTAAAATTAAAAAAAAAATTTTAAGGACTCTTTTGACTCCTGGAATTTTGACTTGACTCCTTGAAAATTGTGAATTACTCTTGGAATAGTTTTTAAAATTGTCTTTAGATGGCAACACGATTGATATTAAATTTTTGTATTCCTTACTGTTGACTTATATTAACAGTTTCAAGATCTAGTTCAGCTACAATAATTTCCTGATAATTTGGTTTAGTAGTATTTAAAGTTATGTAAAGTGAAGTGAAGTAATCACCAAATAGAAGTAAATAAATGTATTGTGCAATTAAGATGGCGATTTTACCTGATTCTTTTTCTATTTGCAGCTGTTTTCTTTATATTGTATAAAATTCTTTGAATATTAATTTTGAAATATAAGATTTTTGGAGTAAAACATACTTTCCATGTCTCCCTTGATGAAAATTGTTATAATTTAATTGAATATAGATAAATTTGTTTATTAATGAAATAAAAATTGTTTAGTATGCCTGGTGGAAAGTGTCTTTTCAATGACCAGTGGACTGGAAAAGCCATACAAAGATTGGCTTTTGTGTGGTTCAGAAAAAGCACATGCCCATTGTTGTTTTGCAAGAAAGACTTCTGTATTTCAAATATGGGCGAATCAGCAATTAAATATCACATGAAACGGAAAATGCATATATATTTATGAGAACAAGCTGTATCTGATAAAAACTACTCATTTAAAAAATTTTTTCAGTTCTGCTGATCCTGTTAAAGAATGTGATCCCAAAGCGCATGCTCTGAAATTTTAGATTCATTTGTTCACTATTTAAGGACTCACCCGCTCTTTGACAGCCTTGGCCCAGGCGTGAAATTTCCTTTAAAGCTTTGCAAACATCGATGGTTAGAAAATATAAATATTTTCAACACACTCATGATTATGTTCCTCACTTGTTATTTATTTTATTTATCAGGTGTACTAAATATCTGAAAATCATTAAAAATAGTATAAAACATATACAAAAATCTTTTGGAAATGCTTGGAACTCAATTTTTAAAATTCAAGCAAAAATGTTTTCATCATCAGAAAATGCTATTCCACTTTTAGTTGTACTTTTTTCTTAGAATTAAGATATTTTCTTGATCTTAGTTTTATATAGACCATAAGTCTATTTTAAGTCTCATAAATTATATTGCTCAGTCTATAGTTAGCTTAGAATGTTTATCTGATTTTAATTGAATTGTAATCAATATTCTAATATGACTTTTTTTAACTACATATAATTTTCCTCAACTTTTATATTACCTTGTTCTTTAAAATTTTTTGTTTTAACATGAACAGGAAATTTTTTTTTTTGTGAATGGAACATGAAGCTGCTTTTGTTCTTTTAATGCATTATTTTAAATGGTTTTAAAGTGCTTTGTTCATTTCTATTTGTTCTTTTAAATGTTGTATTCTTATGATTTTAAAAATTTCTGAATTATCACATTCATTTCATGTTACTGTTTGAAAAGAATGGAAATAAATTCTAATTTTCTTTTTTTTATTCAATTATGAAAATCTAAATGAGTAATTTAAAACCTTTTGTCCACAAATAAAGCATTGGACAATTGCTTTTAAGATATTTAAAAAAATTGATATAAAAGTGTAGTATTCTTAAGAACGAAAGTAAGAAGAACACTCTGAGTTCGAGACTATAAAAATGTTTACAAACAGAACGATTCGATAATGTCAATATCTGTAAGTGTGTATAATTGTGTCATCCCATTTTTGAATAAAATAATTATTACATTCTGGCTGCTTCAATATAAAATATACTACAAAAAGAATTCAAAATTTTTTGTTCAGTAATGTATGCTTAGCTTTTCTGTCTCATTTTTGTAATAAATTCATATTTACATCCCTAAAATACATAAAATTTGATTATTAAATTAACATAATCCCTTTGCATTAAAAAATCTTGCCATGTTCTATAATTTCATCTTCTGTTATAAAAAAGGGGTCGCATTATTAAAAAAATCAGAAAATTATGTAGTTCAAACTCAGAAAAGAAAAAAGAATAATAAGCATTGTTTCAATGCAAATTATCAATATTAAATTTGAAAATTAATTTAAAAATACTTAGTTTTAAAATTCAAGTTATAAAGAATAGTTTTTATGTTTTTTATGACAATATTTGTTTTAGTTTTAATTATTATTGTTCCACAGAAAGGTTTGGTATTCTGTTTTGAGCATTCAAATAAATTGACACAAAAATTCACATAAATCGTTACTGATATATAAAAAGTTTTTTTTTTCATTCTCTAAATTTCCATGTATTATTTATTTTCTTTATTTTAAAGAAAATAAATAATACATGGAAATAATGGTATATAATGTTTTAATGGTATATAATGGTTTAATTTTTAAAAGGAACTTTTTAATTACCTAGGCAATACTCCTGAAAAACACTCACTTCTTACAAGGAAGCTCTGACAGAAACAGTATTTCAGAAGTTTTATATGCTGCCGCTTGGATTTGTGGGGAATTTTCTGAGTAAGTATTCTTTATATTTATATTACAGTCAATTCTCAATATAGTTAATTTAAGAAATTAACTATATTGAGAATGTTGAATGCTTTAAACAAGTCCAGAAAGACCGCAACAGCGTGGTTAGTGGGTTTCCTATTGTGAGCATCTCTCATACCCTGACAGAAGTAAAGCAGTTGATCAGTAGTGCTATGTCCCTCTCTGAAGCCGTACTGTTCATCTGGGAGAAGGCTGTGTGATTGTAGATGATAAGAAAGTGTGAGAACAATTTTTTGCATAATTTTACATGTTATACTGGTTAATGCAATTGGTCTAAAGTTCTCTGGAGTACCATCAGATTTACCAGGTTTCCTAAGCAGTATAATGGTCGCTCTCCTCCAGTCTTGAGGAAGTTTTCCTCTGCTCCAAGAGCTATTTATAATACCAAGTAATCTTTGTCTAGCAATGGAGTTAAGTTTGTCAATCATTTGACCATGTACTCCATCTGGCCCTGGGGATTTATTTAAATTAGTATCCCCTCAAATCCCATGGGCTGCCTCACAGTGTGCACTAGATGCTGGCAAGGGGGTGTTCCTAGGCGGAGTGGGCGAAGTACATCGGGAGATTCTTTTCCTGGTAGGGTCACCCAAGGTGTGAAGGCTACTCTAATTTGCTCAGCTAAAGCCTGGGGCTGCGAAGCTTAGTCAGTCATCCTCCTTTGGGCGCTCCAGTCTTATGGACAAATGGAGGCTGCAACCCTTCCCCATTCATGAGAAGTAGTTGTATTAATAATAGGTATTTGAATTGAATTTTCCTAATTCATGAAGAATTTGTTATTAACTATATATTTCTTGCTTTAGCATCATAATGGTGTGATGAGACATATATCAGCTTTACATTAAATACATTAAAAGTCTGCATTTTGTAATGTTTAAATAATATGCTCTTCAATGAGCTGAAAAACATCTTTATTCTCAACAATACTTTAAATTAGTATAATTAATTAATCATGAAAATAAATATGATTAAGAAATAAATCAATTGTAAAAATGCAGGTGAACTATAAACATAAAAGTATTCAGCCAGCTTAATACATATACACTCATGTCCATAAATTAAGTATAATTCAGAATCCCACAAAAATTGAACTCTAGAATAAAAATTTCACATATAGAATTATCACACACATCTTGAAGAATAATATTCAAATAACAAGAAACCACCAGATGGCGGCGAAAGTATGTCACAATGACGAGAGTGTAAGAGAGGGATATATAAGGAATGGTTGCAAAGAAGTAAAATTGTTGACAAGCGCTTTGAAAGCCTTTCAGTGCAATAACTACATAGTTAATGCATCATCCAAAGGAAGCATTTGGATGATGTTTTACGTGGTAGAATTATTGGCAGTCTGGAATGTGGACCTTTCCAGCTGGAAGTATCTGAGGCACTTGGAATCGCCCAGAGTGTCATCTCCAGGCTTTGGCAACAGTTCCAAGATGGTAATGCGAATAGATGTTACAGCACAGGTCGCTCCTGAGTTACAATGCTGAATGAGGACCGGTATTTGGCAGTTACTACCAAATACCATATACGGAGCACAGCATCAGACCTGTCTCGTCAGCTCCCTTCATCTATCGGTACGACAATTTCAAGGTAGACCATGTTCAAATGCTTTAGGCTTATTAGTCTATATGCTCATAGGCCTGTCAGATGTGTTCCACTTATCGCAACTCACAGTCGCCTTATGTTAGCCTGGAGTAGAGAGCATGCATTGTGGACACTAACTGTGGTCTTGTGTAATGTTTTCCGACGAGTACAGGTTTAGCTTTCAGTCTGATTTTCGCCGGTCTGTTATATGGAGTGTGTTAGGTACCTGTTACCACAAAGAGAACACCATTGAATGACACCATTACAATGTTTCGGGGTGCCATGTATGCAGAATTTCTGTTTAGGATGACAATGCCCATCCTCAACGTGCAAACATTGTAGATGAATGCCTTCAATCGGAGGATATCTCCTGAATAGACTGCCCAGCATACTCACCTGACTTGAATCCAACAGAGCATGTGTGGGACTTCCTTGGCCAACGAATTGCAGTCTGTCAACCCCCTCCTACATATCTACTGGAACCTTGGAGAGCCTTGCTTGATGAGTGGTGTAATATTCCCTAAGATCAAATCGATAATTTGATATTCAGCATGGCTAAGCATTGTACGGTCCGCATTGAATGGACTGAGGGTCATACTATGTATTAACTATCATACCAACCATGTTAGTTTTTGTAAATAGGTTCTGTGTTTAAATTTGCTCTAGGGAGTAAAAATCACAATTTTTATGAATGTTATCAAACTTATAGCATCTTTTTTGCTCTTTCTTTACCTTTTGTTTAATTAATAGACTTTACAAATACATCACATTTGTTTTGCTTCTGTCTCTTTCTTTGCCTGAACGTGCATTATCTTTAATTTATGGACACAAGTGTAAATGGAACAAAATCAGAGTGGATGTCCCTTTGATTCAGATTATTGTTTATATGACTCAGTTTGTTTGAGATAATTTTAGATGGAAAAAATTTCATTCCTACTGTCTCTGAAAAGTTGATTTGTGTCAACTTTTTTTATATGTACTATAATTATAATACATCTATAATTATAGTTCATTATCATTCAATTTTTTTAAATCCATCCAAATGATTAATATTTTTGAAGTAATGAATTTGTCATCTTATTATTTCAAAAATTTTTAAATCTTTTAAATGTTGCTTTTAGGCAACATTTTAAAGATTTTTGAACATCTTGGTCGAAGAGTTTTCAGCATAATCTAGATAATGTTTAATTTTTGACTTAACAAGTAACATTGTTCACCATGTAAACTATTAAACTGTTTCTAAATTCCAGATAATTGAAAAAATTCTGTAATATCTTGATACAATTTTATGCAGGCATTACTTATTCATATTACAACTAAAATTTTAACTTTGTTCATTTATGCAGCTTCCAAATGTAAATGATTAAAGAAACTAGTTTTGATATTTTTGTAGACTTGAAATTTCCTCCAGTCCCTTTTCATCCAAATGTTTCACAATAATAACCAATGGAAGAAAGGTTTTTTAACTAAATATTTTTTCCGTGAGTCATTTCTCCAAGAACAGTAATTTTTAATTTATTGTTGCCAAGTTTTCTTTTTCTTTTGAGAAAATGTTTAGTTTAGACTATATAAAAAATTAAGATCCAGCTCTAAATGAATAATTCTATTATATGTACAAAGTTATCCTTTTAATATTTTATTCAACTAGTTAAATGTTAAGCTCCTTTGTCAAACATTATTTTTGCTAATCTTATCTATTGTCTATCTTCTGTGAGACATTGTATGGACGCCTACTTTGTGAAAAGTTAACTTTTATTTAAGCTAGCACAAAATTTCTTCTAAATATCAGGAATAATTCTTAACATTTACATTCAAGCAATAATGATATCATTGAAACATTCTCTTAAAGAGGACCTTATAATACACACTGCTATTAACTTAGTTTTAGTTTAGATTCACGATTTTATGTCTTAACGTACAATTACACTGCTAGTTGCTATGTAAGTAATTCAGAAATTTAAATTTTCTCTTCCAAATTATTTTGTCCAATTTTGTTTTGATGGTCACATTTTTTCTTATTGAAATATTATGAATTCATTAATCAGTAATGTTTTAAAAAGTCATATATTTTGCTCATTATTAATATTGCGAAATATCTTATTTTTGGTGCTGTTTCTTTAATTTTCCCAATATCTGTGAATATTTAATAATCTTGCAAAAAACAAGTAAAATGATTAGGTAATTTTACTAGAAACATGATGTGTTTAAAGATATCAGTCCTTTGTTGATTTATAAAATGTATTTTAATTTATTGTTAATATTTTACTGCTTTTAAATTTGATGAATAATATCTTATTTTCCAGAAAAATGCAAGTACTGTTAAATATATGTAAATGTAACTGAACTTATTCTTTCAGGCTACTTGAGTCTCCTATTAGTACACTAGAAGCAATGTTGGATGAGAAAGTTATGTTTTTACCATCACATATTCAAAGTATATTAGTTCAGAATGCTTTAAAACTGTATGCACGAGTTATGGACATTTGTGAATCACAAGGAGATATTGAACAAGCTACTGCAATTTCTAATTTATTACTTGAAAAAATGCCTATGTTTGTGCAAAGTGCTGATTTAGAAGTTCAAGAAAGGGTATGTAGGAATAAAATTTTCAAGTTTTATTAAAACTTTTTTCTTTGTTTTATTATTTATATTAACCTTTAAAAATAATTTATGATAGATGTAATTGTCTTATTTTTCTCGCATAGTTAAAAAATTATCTCCCTGTATCTGCAGTCTGGTTTCTAAATAATAAATTTATTTTAAGTTTAAATTTTAGTAAAAACTCTTAATACTTTTTGCATTTAAATATAAAAATAGTCCTAATGCTCAGTTAATGGGAATCTAGGAAAATAAGTAACTAATTTATACTGTAGCCTTAAAAGTAAAAACAGCAAAAATAATTTTTTTCCATGCACTGATTTTAATGATATTGTTAAACTCCAAAGTAATCTATATTTTTCTGAAAATAGAATATTTAGTCCAAATGTGTGATAAGTTAGAATGAAACAATTGTACTCAATGGCCTCAGATGTGTTTTATGATTTCTTATAATGCTGTCAATTTGTGGGACTTTTCCATTTGCTAGAAGGTATTATCTCATTAGTATTCATAAATGACATTGCAGCATTTAAGTTTTAGTGATTTAATTGATGATACTACGGATACAAGGTTTGAACACCTCCTGGAGAGTGAAAAATTTCTCCAGAACCCTAGAAGCTCCTGAAATTTTAAGCAAACGCCTTAAGAATTGTGAATAACTCCTAGAAATTTTTAATTTCTGTAGACGTATCGAATTTGATATTTTTAATTGAATTGAACCAAAGAAAAAGAAAACTAAGAAGCATAGTCACGCAAGGTAATTCTGAATTGAACCAAAGAAAAAGAAAACTAAGAAGCATAGTCACGCAAGGTAATTCTGTTTTTTACTTACATTAAAATATTACAGTTGTGTTATTTAACATTAATATCCTATGACTTTGTAATAAATTCATACAAATTCACAATGTTGTTAAATTAATCTGAAAATTTAAAAGCTCCTTCTTTACATCATTGCTTAACGATCCTACAATATATATACGACATATAAAAATTTAACCAACATTAGAAATCTATTTTGCTTATTTATTTCATGAAAATATATTACTATCTTGTCTTAAATTATACTGATTTCCGTGAATTGGAAATCTATCTCCATCTAGTTTTAATTTATCAATCTTTGATGACTATTAAAAAGTCGATTTAGATGACTAAAGATTAGTAAAATTATAAAGTAAATTTGTCCTTTAAAAATGTACAAGTGGTCATGACAGTTGAAAACTCAATCCATGCACATCTGTATACTTTCAATTTTTGAATTTTTTTTTCCATGGAAATATCATTTAAAAATTTTTTTAAAAGTTAATTAAACTTTACTTTTTGGCTTGAAGCTTCATTAAATGAATTAATTGATATGTAATTATAGTTTGGGAGATTAATTTAAAAATAATTTGTATAATAATCAAAAATCCGAAATATTACACGATTATTTATGACTGTATTAGAATAATGATTTTATAGGTAAAAGTAATATTTGTGTTGCTAATATTAATAAAATAACTTTAATAAACAACTTTCTTATTCTTTTAATAGATTTTGATTTCCAAAAAAATAGTATCAAGCTATTTGTTCGATTTCAATGAAGCTGAAAGTTTATTATTAATTCAGAAATAATATGAATATTTAATATCAGATCAGTAAAGAAAACATTTTGCTGATGAAAAGGTTTTCTCTATAGTAATTAAATAAGAGTCACTAATAATCACTTAGAGAATTGAATGAGAAAAATGCTCAGTAGTTTTTCTAAATATCTGAATACTTTATGAATTTTTTAATGATGTATAGAAAGTATACTTCAACTTTCTGAGCAATAGCATAAAATATTTTTATTATGTTTACTGTCTTGTTTTAAGTTATGTATTTGTTAATTTGAAATTATTCATAAAAATATAAGTAATACTGTATTTTTTCAACTCATAATCCTTTTGTTTTTTTCATTTTCTTATATGCATTAATTTAATAGTTGAAATGTAATACTGCTTTAAATTTGAAAAAACTTTTTGGTTTGGCTTTACTATAACATATTTATTTGTAAAAAAAAGTAACAGAACTGTTTCATTCTATATAAAAGTTTCACTGTATTTTATATATATATGCATTCATCTGTGATCTAAAAAAGTGTCAGCTTTTAAAATACTAAATGTTTGCAAATGAGAAAAAATTTCTTTAAATCATATTGATATCAATGACAAAGAAATTAATGAACATGTATACACTGCGAAATTCTATAACATGGAATATTGTGTTTCATTCTTGAACTGTGTAATGCAGAAGCTCTTTTGTCATTGTCTAAAGTATCTGAAATTAACATGTCTTAAGATTATTTTGTAGCCTTAGAAATGACTCATGGAATGATTGGTTTCATTAATTTTTAAGAGGATTCTATGAATCTAAATTTAAAAATTTTTTATTCATATATATGTACACTTTAAAAATTGTACTAAAGAGTATTTTGATCTTATATTAAATATATAACATTATTTTGAATTTTTTATGTTTGCTTCATCTACGCAACAATTTGTATGTTTTGTAACATTTAAAGATTCTTCAGAAAATAAAGTTAGATTATTTTCCTATTTTATTTGCTTTTTGTTTTAAATATTGTTGAACATTGTTATATGCTATCATGCTGTGACATTTTACATTAAATATAAATCAACTAACATGTCAATATTATGTGTAATTATATATAAGAGCTTTTTGTATTAAAACGTTTTTTTTCTATCATAATAAAATATGAAAAGGAAATGATTATTTACTTGAAAACATTATAGTTGCAGAAGGGATTTATAGAAATCATACATAACATTTGAGGAAATTTGAAGCAATTTGTTATAGGAGAGAAATATTTTCTCTGATAATTTGAAATTTCTTTTAGTTTGAATTTTGTATCTATCTTCTTAGCTGACAGAGTAAGATAAGAATTTTTAAGCTTTAGAATAAAAAGCAATTATTGTCTTACTTTAAAAAACATTCCTTTCTTTATTATAATCTCTGTAATATGCCTGTTCTGAATATTTTTAGGTTTCCAGTTCAAAAATTTACATATTTTGAGTATTTCAGTTCTAAAAGCACTTTTGTAAATTCATTCTTTTTCTGTATTAATTTTTAAGACAAGTTTGTTAATTCTTGCATCTTTTGCCACATTTTGATAACCATGAAGCATTTTATTTTTGTTATTTGATTTTTGCTATTTGATTTATTTATGTTATTTGATCTTATGTTATTTGATTTTTTTGTGTTAAATTTCAAAACTATTCTGTAATTTCATTTGATTTATTTATGATGTGTTTCAAAATAGTTTTTTTACATAGGCTTTATTAGGATTTTTAATTATTTACTAGGATTTTTAATTATTAGGATTTTTTATTATTAGAGTAATACAATGCAATTAATATATATTAGAGTAAAATATCACTATTATTCATAATATTGTTAGAAAAAATATATATAAATTTTAAAAAATTTTAAAAATTAAAGTTTATATTTTAAAAGTATTTAATATAAAAAAAAATTAGCAGATCATTATGCAATTAAAATTAAAAGATATCACAAATAAGATAAAAAACTTTAAAAAATGCCTTCTAACAAGAAGCAATCTGTCTTTTCTCCTAGTAAAAATATATCTTATTAAATATAGTATTTTTTGATCTCTTGTTTCCTTGTAAAGAGACCGATTATCTTTATTTTTTTGTCTTCATTTATATTTTCGTTATTAATTTGTAGTCTTCTTTATGCCTATTTTTTAGAACTCTTTAAGAAAAAATAATATAACATTGCAAAAACTGCTTACATATTCAGAACTTACGAATGTAATAAAATTTAGATTTAAATACTTAGCACAGGAAAATATATTCTAGGTAAAAAACTATAAATGACAGTTCATGCCTGCAAATTTACTGAATCATGATTGTATGATCATCATTTATTCTATAAACTAATGTAATTTCAAAGATTTCTTGTGCTTTGAATTAGTTGAACATTTAAAAATTTTTGATGTTTCAGTTTGATTAAACTGATAGACTAATGACTGTTAACTATTAATTAGGGAAACTAATAACTGTGTTAGTATGAATAAATTATTGTGGTGAAAGATTTTAAATAAAAAATCACTTGTAAAATTAATTGTAAAAGTATGTGTTCAATGTTATTACATGCAAAATCTTTTGATATTGTTACATGCAAACAAGCATTAAGTAATTTTAGATATTGCTTCATGAAAATAATTTAAATTTGAAACCAATTGAAAAATAATTTATGTTAATATAGTTTTGTATAGCTAGTTTGCCTTAATATAATTAATATAATAATTCATTGATAAATGAATATTATTGTACATCAAATTACATTTATTGCTCCACTAACAGATTTATATTTTATAGGCTTGCTGTGTTCTGCACTTAGTGAAACAAATTAGTAAATTGCAAGCAAAAGGTGAGAAAGTAGCTCCTGAGCTGCTTTCATTATTTGCCGGTGAACTTAATCCTGTTGCACCTAAAGCCCAAAAGAAGGTTCCTATACCAGAAGGGTATATTTTTGTTTGAAATATGAATTCCTTTATTTAAAGCATAACTATTGAAACTTATCATACTTCAGTGCATACAATTTTTGACAAGGGTTTAAATCTTTAATTGAATTGAAGCTGTTAAAATGTTTTTCAAGGATTTAAAATGAATTTTTCAAAGTTATTATTTTAATGAGGAAAAAAAGATTAGTATTCATAGAAAACAGGTTAAAAATTTTCTTTTGCACTTAAAAATGCTTGATGCTCACACTTTCTCTGTTATTTTTATATTTTCTGTATGATTTTTAAGAAAATCTACTATTTTAAGCAAAGAAAATATTTTTACAGTAATTGCAGAAAATTTCTTCAAAATAATTTATCTCTGTGTTTTTCACAAAATGAAAAGTGCATAATTCATCTTGAAAAATTCAGACGTTTTTTTCCTTTTATTTAGTGTCAATAAACATTAAATGACTCAATGATTTTTGAGTTTTTGAGCAGTAAACTCAATGTTGTAGACAAATGTGCTTTAGAAAACGATCAATCCAAAAACTTAAATTTGTTTTGACTTACAATGTTAACTATTCTTCTGGAATAACAGGTTTCTGGGATATTGCTACTTATGAAAAATCATGATAAATCTTCACATCTTTACCCACCATGTGTGAAAATGCTCATAATTTATGTTGCAGAAAAGTGGTTGTTCACAGTTAAATATTTATTGATGAAATGTTTTTTTTTAAAGTATTTGCAAAATTATGATTTCTGTACTAATGTCATTAAGAAAGTGAAAACTGTATTTTATTAATGATAAATAGAATTTTTTTAAATTTATATATTTTATGATTTTATATCCTGTATAGTTAATTTTATTTATATTTTATATAGACTTCCTAATATAAACTCAACTCATCATGAAGTTATCTCTTAATAATTAAAATCTGTATACTAACACATTTTGACTTAATACAAAATATTTATTACTTAGTTTCAATAAATGAATAATGTGAATGCCTTATCTCATCACTGTATATTTAGTAGGTATGTATGTGGTGTGTCATTAACCTGCTGATCAAAATATGTGTTGCATTTGGACAGCATATTCATAGTCAATATATTCAGATATTTTAAATTAACAGTAACAATTGTATTTCTAATAATCATGCTATTACTAACTGTTATCGAATTGAAAGAGGTTTGTGAGAGCCTATGGATCATAAAAATGTAAAACTTTAGTGCTAGCAAGAGAAATAATTTCCAATATCTCACTTTTGTTATAAAAATGTTAGACGTCTATGATCAGTCTAAAGTCAAAGTAGGAAAATTAGGAAAGGACTGTTAGAGCAACTGTTACAGTACATAATTTATAATTGAAAGCTTCATATTTATATTTATCATCTTTTACAGCTTAGATTTAGATGTGTGGATTAATGAACCTCCCTCTGAAGCATCATCAGAAGGAGAAGATGCCAGTAATGATTATTTTGGGAAACATGATAATCAGTAAGTTTCCATTTTATTAAGTTTTTATTGTAAAGATGTGTGTGACATAAGATATTAAATTTTTTAGAATATTTTTTTCCCCTTTTGTTAATACATAGCTGACAACTCTACTGATTTCATATGGAAACTCCTGAATTTTCATTATTTCCCTTGATTTCCTGATAATGTATAAAAATCTACTGATTTTTGACAATTTCAGTGAAAAATTTAAAAACAGCTGAAATTTTGCAGGAAATAAAGTCTGTTGTGTTGTTTCAGGAGCTTAAATAGTCAACAGATGGCACATTAATATAATGATAATATATATTTATTATTTTTTGAATATGTATTTGAATTTGAATTATGTAAATTCATCATTTGAGTATAGGAATTATTGAGATAGTATAAAGTTGCTGAAATTGTGATGCTCAGTGTCGAATATGGTCAAAAATGTTTTTGTGCATTTCTTTGTTCTTTATCAAATGTTGCATTTTGTACACTTTTTAAAAACCTTTAAGCTCATTATTTTAATTTATTTATTTATAATGATATGTTTATAAGTTTTTATTGACAAATGTAAGTTACTCCTAGGTATTATAATTAGTCTTGAAATAACATATATAGTGCAATGGATGTATCATTGTCTTATACATATAAAAATTTTTTTTAACTAATGCTAATTCATGATCTTATGTATTTTTTTTATTATTGTCTTACAGAGTATTAATGTCGAAGTCAAATCAAAAATCTTCAGATCTTACAGAAGAAGACATGGAAAAAGTAATTTTTGATATAATTACATTTGAATTTTGATATGTATTATGTTAATAAACTTTTAATAGTTAATATTTTTAATTTAAAATGATCAATTTATTTACATATTTAAATTTTCATTATAAATTTGAATGATATAAACAGTTTTTCTAGTATCAGATACAAAATCATCATTCATAGTAAGTATAATGAATGATTTAAAAAATATTTATTCATGTTTTCTACGTTATCAGTAATTTGTAGCTCTTAGCATTAGCGTTGAAAAATGTATTTTTCCAATGTTACTGTAAATCATGCAATATAATAATGTTGGTGAATTTGCATGTAGCTGAACTTTGACCTGTCCTAAATTTGCCGAATAGATGGGAAAAAGCGTTTAAATTGTTAACATAGACTTCCATTCCTGTATAAACAGATTTATGCAGGAATGAAAAGTCAGAGTTGCAAGTCTGAATCTGTTAGAGAACTGAAATATGTCATCCAGTGTGAACAGTTTTGGCCATGATTGTCATTCTAAATATCTATATCGTATAAAAAATACTATCAAGTTCTCTTTGCTAACTGTGCAACATGAACTATTTGAGTCATTGCTCTGCACTCACTACCTTTGTTCTAGTTTTAATGTTTACTATTCTGTTGACTGCAATTGTCTTCTAATCTGCCATTAGAAAAAGTTAGCACTTTTTGTAACTTGAATGTTTATAAAAGAAAAAAAAAATTGCTTTCATAGGAGTGATTGCTTAAGAATAAAAATCTAAGATTTACAAATTTACATTCTTTAGACCGTAAATTCAATCCTAGATTTTTTAAAATTCTATTATTCAAAATTGCATTGTAACATGTATCAATAGAGAAAGCTACAAAAATAGAATGTTCATGGCGAGGTATGAAAATCGGTTGAAATATCTGATAAATATATAATAACCTAAAATGTAATATGACATTAATACTTATGGTAGAATGGAAATTCAACCTTAATGATTCAGTTAAGTTTTAGTTTTACTTGCAAGATCGTAGTATTGTAGAAACTATCAATATGAAATAATCCACTTGGTTCTGCCTGAATGCTAGAGGGCTTTCGTTGCAATTTGTATTTCTTATATAGTTTTCAGTCACTTTTTGTTTGTCTCGCAATAGTAGGAGAATTGTTTCTCTGTTCAGGTTGATTTAATCGGCAAAAAAATTTTTTCTTTTATGTTATTAAATATTTGTTACATTTTTAATTACATATTCATTTTAAGTATCTTCACAGTATACTCGTATACATGGTACCAATTCAGTTTATGGTTTGTTTTTGGTTATTCGAATTGTTATTTTTCAAATATATAATTTGTAGAAGTTATTTAGTGCTTCATCATATTACAAGATTCTTAATATTTGTGTTGAATAATGTTTGATAAGTAGCTTTTATATCATTGAATGGTTTGATTGTAGTCTTGATCTGAATTATGTAGAAAAATACATAGGTATATTTCTTTGTGAAATGAATGTAGATATAAGTTTTGTGATTCGATAACCTAAGCAAATATTCTATCTAAAGTTAAAAACTAGAATGTAGAAAAATCATGCTGTAAAGAATATAGTAAACCAATTTATTGAAAAAAACTAGCTAGTAGACAAACACTTTGTCCTCTGTTGTCTGTAATGTTTCGGAATCCACTTTAAACTGGAGGTTCTCGTCTAATTATCCATCATGAGCAAAAGAGATCTTTGAGAGACAAACAAACCTTACCAAATCTTTCCTTAAAAAAAAAAAAAAAAAAAAAACATTAACATGACATTAATATTTAGTTTTGTTAAAGTATCTTTTTGAAGAGTTATTTTTTGATTTTTTTGATGTGTTTTTTTTCTAATTGTTAATTTTTTATTATAATTTTTAAGCTCTTTTCTTACATCATTACTTGTATGGGAATTTTCAGGCTTTTTTAAAAATTTTTTTGCAAATCACTGTATTTTGAGAAGGGAACAGATAATTTTATGATACTCTGTCAGTTAAGCTCTGTATGAGTCCTGCAACTAAATTTAATATTTTCAAGTTTTACTGTCTATTTTTACTATTTTTGTTTCCTCAGTAACTTAAAAATTTAAATTGTTTGACAAATATTTTTTAAAGTATGATAAAAGTTAATGTTTCTTTTGAATCATGCTGCTCCTTTTATAAATTTAAAAATAATTTGTAAATTTTATATCAATATGAAAATTTTAATTAGTATAATATTAAATAAATTTCTTGTAATTAACCCATTAGAGTTAATGTAATTACTTTGGCAAGGATTATTTCGTACATAAAAGAGGCTTTCAAAGAAGGTAATAGAATAACTAAAAAGATCTATAACTAATTGTACAAACATAGCTTATCAAAGGAAACTTCCTATAAGTTTGAATAAGATTCTTATTAAAATACTACTATAAAACTAAAACTAAACTCTGGCATGACAGCTCATGTTGGTTGAGACCTGCAGGGCCCATTTCTCTTTTCTTGACCAAGGGGCCCTGGGGTGCGAAGCATATATACATATTTGGTGATCACCCTAAAGCAAAACCCCCAGTGTTTAGTTCCCAAGCATGCTTGATACTCAGTTTATTGACCCACTGAAGGAAGGAAAAGCTGAGTCGACCTGGTCCAGACCGAGGATCAAATCATGAATCTGTGCCTATGAAGCGTGAAATGATGTTACTAAGTCATCTGGCTTCAAAATATTAAATAAACAAAAAGCTAGCTAATATATTATGGAGAAATTAAAAAGTTTATTGGTATTGAATCTTTCTTCTATCTTGGTCGCAGTGATATTCCTTGATAATCTTCAGAACTCATTTTCAAACACATCAATTTCTTCATGGAGGTATGCATATCAGTTTATATTAAATAGACTTCTTTACTTTTTGTGTAGGTTCATTGTTATAATAAGTAGACTTCTTAACTTTTTACTCCTGTTACATTGATGACTCAATGTTAAGTTGATGCAGTTAATTTAATATTAAGTATTCATGAATTAATTAATCTTTAATAATTTTTAATAATTATCCATGAATTGTGTTGTGTAAAAGCTATATACTTAGCTACATGTTCTTAGAGTGATTTGTCAGTGTTGAATTCCCATTTCAACAAAAACGTTCTGTGCGTTTGACTTCTATTCTGTTAAACACATTTGAAATGACATTTGCTTGAATTGCAAGTTGTAGTGTGGCTGATTGTGTAATTATTTGTTTTGTTGGAAAATCTTGGAGCAATGATTAATGCTGTTATTGATTACATTGGAAGTTATGTGAGTGCATGTTTTTCTGCTTGCGAGATTATTTTATTCCCTACAGAATATGAATCAAATTGGAAAATTTTCTATTTTGCATGTATAACATATCCATCAATCATCAGAAATATGATAAACTTCTTGATTACACCTTTAGAATGTATTTTGTTAATAAAGATTTATTAAAATAACGAATTTTCGCCTTTCATCTGAATTCAATGTCTAGACTAATATGAACGCTATTAATTTCAAATTTTTTTAGCTGTGTGAGAGCAAGTCAATATGATCCATGTAAGTAATAGTTTTAGAGGCATATATAATGCTTAATTGAATGTATTAATTATGAATATGAAATCCTACAGACTCTTATGTATTATTCTTTATTTATTTTTGTAAAACCACCTAATTAAGTTTCTAAATTTAGGAGCTATTGTTTGATAATATTTTTAATTTCTGTTTTACTTTTCTATTATCAAGTTACCATTTTTATGTGGCTTACTTACTTTTTTCTAAGAATATTTTATTATTTTGTAATATAGTTGTTTTGCTTTAGTTATTTACTTTTTATATCTACATTTCTTATATATTGCTTTTAGCTACATTCATTTATTATTTTCAGTGTCGGGAAGCCAGAATGTTTGAGCAAGCTAACAATCCTCATTATTTGAAAAGTAAACAAAAAGTAAGTATTAATGTTTTCTGTTCAAGAGTAATACAATGAATATACCTTGTTTTTCCTTTTAGTTTTCTCTGCTAAATGAAGTAGTTGAGCACATATATCAGATTAATTTATTTATTAAAATTCCCATTAGAAAGTTAATGGTGTTCAAAGTAACTCAGTGATTTCACCAAATTATATGTGTAAATATGAAGTGCATTTTATATTTTTTATCTGGAAATGTGTATGTTAGAGCAGTATTAAAAAAAAAGGAATATATCTTCTGTTATTTCTTTATTATTTGCTAAGATAAAACTTTCATATTTTTTATATATTGTTAAAGATTTCATAGCTAAATAATTTCTTAACTGTAATTTTATTCAATTTTTTGAATTTCTGACTGTCACAAAACCAATGCTTTTTGCAAGTCATAGTTGTCAATATGAAAATAAAGCTTTATTTTCAGTTTAATATCATAGTTATAAAGTGTTTCCTTTTCTTGTGAATGTGTTTTTCTATTGTTTTCTCTTTCTTTAGTTTTTGTTTCCTGGCTTGTTTTTACCAAAGTTTGTTAATATATTACAGAAATATTAATTTGAGTCTCAATAATTTTTATTCCTTAATTTTTTATATATAATTTCCCTTAAACTCAATATTTCAATTTTTTTATTTATTTAAAAGTAAATATTTTTTAGCTAAAAAGTAATACTAACCTATATTTGTTCTTTGTCACAAATTTGTATTTTTAAAGTTATATCCTACTCAATATTTTATAATTTTCTTGCATTTATATGTTGTACTAATTTTTAATATAAAAGATCCTTTATAGTCTCTTTTTAATTTTAAATACACTTTTTTTTGATATTTGTACATTTACGATTTTGCAAATGAGTAAAACATTTAAATGTTTAGAATACCGAAATTAATACTGAAGAGATCCCAGTTGTCCAGTTAGATTTCAAGACTCCTTTAAGTATACCCGGTAAGTGTATATTATTTATGAATTGAGTTTAAATTTTTTAAGTGCAATGAAATCAGTAAATAATTTAAACATATTGTGAAAACAAATTGAGTATATTATAAATAAAAAAGAATTTTGCTGTAAGTTACTATAAATGCTTTGCTGTGAGAGACTTACAGTCTCTTATAACAAAGTAGAATAAATATTAAGTTATGCATTGTGAAAAAAAAATTTTCATATTGGGTTTTTGTAATTGTTTTGAAGATTAGTTTTTCATACATTTTCTATCATGAGAAGAAATTTATTCTGTTAAATGTCTGAATAAAATGCAAATTGCTAAATGAAGCTAAATGATAAAATTAAAGGAAATCTAAAATAAATCTGCCTTATAAATTTCTTACTTTACCTTCCAATCAGATTAGACCTCTTGTAAAAAATTGAACATTAATCTGACTGAGCCTACTGAAAAATTTCATTAAAACACTATTTGTATAATTTGCAGATGACAATAGTCAAAACTGCTTTAAGCATTTAAAATTTTGCTTCTATGAAATTCACAAATTTTTATTGACTGTTAAACAACATCAAATTTTAAAAAGGAAGGTATAAATTCTTCTTTGTGATTCAAGTATTGATTTAAAAGAAGTTTCACCATATTAAATTATATTTAAATCATATAAGGAAATAATAGGTTTTAGTAAAATTAAAAAAACTTTTTAAAGTAAAAAAATGCCTAATTATTTTAATTTTTTAACTAAGTTATATGATGCCAAGAATTTTTAATTTTGTAGTATTTAAGAATGTTCATCATTTTATTACTTAATTTCTGTATTAAGTTTTTATATTTAAATAAGAATTAACTTATAGAAGTGATCATTTAGGTTTCATGGTTTATTTCTACTTATTGTCACTTTATTTCATTAAGTTGTTTTTCAACTAATAGTATCATAATTTATCAATGTGAAACAAGTGCTACATAAATAGGCAACTTCTCATTTATCAATTGATGTTTTCTTAAGTTATATATAAAATTATGCTATCATAATTGTGTTTGAACTAACTGTTCTTCAGAATATATTGCGACTTTTCTGTGTATTTCATTACTAGCTGAACAGGAAAGTTTTGTTAACTTTAATAGTATTTCATACAAAAATGATTATTAATGTTTTGAAAATATTATACATGAATTTGCTCAAAATATTTTCTTTATATTAGGTTTAACATCTTCTAAAAATTATCATAATAAAGAAAATGACCTATCCAACAAAAAACAACGTAAAACAAAGAGAAAAAAGAAAAGTAAACATTCTAAAAATCATATTGAAAGTGAAGAAGATGTATCACCTGTACATGTTGTTAATATAACAGAAGGTGAAATGCCAGATGGAGCAAGAACTAGTGAAGATGATGATGGGAATCCAGATGATCCACACCGAGCATTAAACATTGATTTAGAAGAGTGAGTTAATTTGAAAATATTTACTTTATTTGTAAAATTATGAAAGATTTTTCTTAAAAACTTTATAAAAGCATATTTCTTGTGTTAACTAACTAAGTTTCAATCATTCCATTTGTTTTCATATATTCCTAAATGTGTAATGTTGTGAATCAAAACGGTTTCTGTTGTAAAAATGTTTACTTTTATTTCAAAGCAGACATACAAGTATTAACCCTTTCTTTTCCTAATTAATTTTGCAGTATAAAACTTCAACAAATATGTTTTAAAATAGAGGATACGTAAAACATTCATCTGCCCGAAGAATATAATATCTATATATCGTGAAAGAATCAATTTGAAATTTCTGCATATTTGTCCTAAAATTTTATTTTAAGATTTTTGAAAAATCATTAAAATCCATGATTTGATTTTAGATTACTTGCTTTTTCAAATGAATTTCCTGTAAGGCTTTTTACTTGCTACAGTTGTAAGCATGATAAGCCATGTAAATAATCAATGTTTTCATTTGATAAGGATTTTACTTTTATCTAATTTAATGAAGTATTAGCTTTCATTTTCTTTCTATTTCTATTTCTTTCAACTTCTGTTATAGCTTATATATATGTATTTATACACTGACATGGATAATCTGATAAGAAACATTCTAACTCAGAAAAGATTAAAACAAATTTTCGAAAGAGATACTGTTTATGTTTTGTATAACAAATAACATGGCCCTGAAAGCATTCATAAATAGATGTATTTCAGGTATAACCAGTTTTGCCCAGTTTTATTCAACAGCGAATTTGTTTTCTCAGAAGGATATTACATTTCCTTAGTGTTATTTTGCATTTTGTTTTGATCTAAGTTGTTTGGTTCTGAAAATATTCAAGTTCATATATTGGCATGAGTGACAAGCATCTATGTTACACGGTAGATTTTAAGCTAAAAGTTATGGACAAAGCAAATAAAAAAAATGATGTATAAAATGTAAACAAAAAAATTCATTCTTTTCATTTAATAATTAATGAAAGAACTATTTTTTTTAAAATATGTATAACATGATTTTAAAAGTTATTAAAAACTAAAATTTGATAAATTTTACTAGAATCTTACAGTTATCACTTTTTGTGATTGATTGGGTGCTTTTACCTCAATTCATTACACTTGGTAATGAAGTGCATCCAGATGTTTCTCATGATAAATGCTATTTCTGTACAATTTATTATTTTTTTTAATTTGGCTGTGCATTTTTTATTTTATATAATTTCCTTATTTATTATTAACAGTATATACTTTCAGTTATTCAATGAAAAATATCTGCTTCTTATATGTAACAGTGGATTGCACAATTTTTTTATTCACTTACTTTTAAAAGGGCTTGTTAGATAATATGATGCTTTGAATTATTTATCGAAAAATATGGCAATAACAATTGGAGCTGTAGTCTGATATATTTTAGATAATTGTATGATTTTAAATACAACCCACACACAGAAATGTATCATACTTATAGTTGTATTCAATAAAATTTTTAAGTGTTGAGACTTAGCAATTGCATAAATTTTTTCAAGGATTTATTATTCTTTATGGTTAAAAATAACTGACAATTTAAACCAGACTATACTGCAACACTGATTTGCTTAACCATTTTAAAAGTGCTTTAAATGTATGTATAATTTAGTTAATATTATTTTTCAGGATTTTGTAATTGATTAAATGTTTTGAAATAATTTTATTTATAGGCCTGTAATCAATGATGTTGAAATTGTGTCTCCTGCAACACAAAATACAAATAATTATGTAGAAAAAGTGAATCACAAACAAAAGTCTAGGAAAGAAAAAGAAGTAAGTTTATATTCTCTTAAAATATGAAACAGCAAATATCACTAACAAGAAACAATATATTGAAACATATTTTTATTTGCTTAAAAAATAACTGGTTATGACAATCGAGAATAAGTTAATTGCATGGATATATCCTTAATTTACTGAAAAGGACACAAGTGAATATTTATTTACAGTAGATTGGTTATGGTATAATGAATGAACTCTTTCTGTACTTGCAAGTTTTTTATTAACCTTTTTGCAAAAGAAACTCATCCTACAGATTTCATCATACACTTATTTGTGGTTTAGGTTTCTGAACTTTATTTTTTAAGTATATTCTATAGCTACTATTTTACAAAATAAAATTAACTATTAATTATTACAAAATATTTACCCTAGAATATTCCAATTAGTAATTTTTTCAAAGTACTAGTGCATAACATTAATTGTTACTATATTGCAGTTCTCATTGTTCATTGAGAACTTTGGTTTTTAAAACATTCTTTCATTATTTAAAAATTTGTAAAATATATTAGTTTAAATGTCTTTATGCATATTGATATCATCAATTTTATGGATGCTTTTAGAAAATACTTAAATAAAAAAATCAAAAGGGAATCATTTGGCTTAGAAAAATAAATAGAAATAAAGGAAAGTTCACAATGGAAATTTATATTAAACCATTAGTTGCTTTTGATTTTATTTCTAGTGAATCTGGGTTTAAATGCCAAAGAAAAATTTTGAGTTGTTATTTATATTGAAAGGATTAAAATATAATAGTTCCTACTTTATATTGCCTGTAATGATAATGTGGCAATTTTTCTTTTTAAACATGAATGTCATGTGATCATAGCTAAAGATTATTTATACATTTGAACCCTAATTGTATATTGTTTTTGCTTTAAAAACTCAATATTGTTGTGCATATACAAACCTTTCATGTTCATCAGATGTATATTCTAAACTTCCTGTCAATCTCTTCTTGGTTCATCATCTGGTTTTAATGTGAAATAGGTCTGCTAATAGGCATGAAATTTTCAGAAAGAAACTCGTGTAATGAATTTTGTTTTTGTTGTGATAGTGTGATAAAGCTGAGCTACAGAAATGCTGATAACATACTTGTATATTTATGTTAATGTTATCCAGATTCTTTCATGTTTTTTCTTTCCTGTACATGACCATTCATTTTGCAGCCCAAAACGCTTTTGAACAAAGCTAAGTAAATAGTTCAATAAATCGTTTTTTTATTTGTTTAATGCAAATTTTCTGTTAAGTACATTTTCCATTTGAATGTGTACCTGTACTTGGTATTGGCCTCACTTGTAGTGCTTGTCTAAGTAGCTTTGGGGCTTGGCTTGCTAATGTTGTCTAGTTAGGGATTTGTTATTAAATGCATGAATAAAGTAATTTTAGATATTGAATTTTATTTCATGAGATATCCTCACATTTAACATGCTTATACATGTAATTGAGAATTTGATTTTATTGTTTAAATAATTCCTTGGATATGTTTTTGTAAGGGATATCCTCATATTTCTTTTCCCATAAACTTTCATTTATTACTTTTATTTGATTTTCTTTTAAGTTTATGTAATGTTAAAAATTGTACTATTGTTTTTTAAGTGTTGAGTATTCTTAAAGAAATAACTCTTACTATTTTTAGAAATATATTTTTTAAATGATTTTTTTAAGTTTAGATATAGTTTGACAGTTTAATAATAAAATTTTCTTTCAATAGAGTACATTACAGGATTCCAGTAGATACATTGGTGCATCAGATGTTGATTAGAATTTATGAAATATGTTAAAAATTCATATTTGTAAAACTAAAGTTATGAGATAACAACTGAACTTTTGTATCAAATGAAGAATCTATTTTTAATAGTTATTGTGAATATATTATGTTGAAACAGTAATGTTCAATTTTTTTATTGGAAATTACTGATTTATGCTTCACAATTATGTTTTTATTGAATTTCTGTGATTTTTGTCTTTCAAAACTGTGTTTCTCCATTCACATAATCACAGGAGAATGTTTTTCATATAAGATTATTTAAATAGTTCTGAGATTGTCAGTAGCTATTCATTTATTTTTTATTATGTTTAGAAATATAACTGAGTTGCCACAATGCTAGGAAAATCCTATTATAAATTATTCACTATCATACACTCATGCTATTTTTATTTACATGTTTTTTACATTTCTGAGACAGCTGTTTTTTTTTTCTCTCAATATATATGAATTTCAGAAGTTGCTGAAATCACTGAAAAATAAGAGCTCCTATTTATAGTCATATAAAGTAAATTTTAATTTCTTCAAACTAGATAGCTGTTCAATTTTTGTCTCATCCAACAAATATATTTTAGTTGATAAAGTGTGATTTTTCTTTTCCACAAATAAAATTCTGAAATTATGTTCCTCAAATTTTTATTTATGAAATCCTCACCTTATCAGAAATCTCATTATCTTTAAGATGTAATGCAAGCATTTGATGTTATGATTAGGTTGTTTAAAAATTTCTAATTCCTTTGAGCCAAATTGAGAATTTAAGTAGATTATTAAAATTACAATTTTGACAATGATTCTGTCTTTGCTCTTTTAAATAGATATTTAGTCGCTTTTTAAGAATTTTGACAAAGAATTTTGAAAGACAAAGGTCTTACTATCAGAATCATGAAGAAAAAATCCATATAATCCTGATAATCTGATTTTCCACACGTTAAAAGTCTAATGACATCATTCATAAATCTACTATTGCAGTGTTTATTTATTTTACTGTATTGTCAAAAAATCTATTGCTGGTTGTTAATTAAATTATTTTGTAACCACACAAGACTTACTATATGTAATTCTTGTAGATTAATGCATGTTTTGTAATAAATCTAAGCTTCACTATCTCTTGTTCTATATTTTTCTTTATGTACTGCACATATTGTGTCAATTGGGTTAGCATTTTTTTCAAATTCAAATGATACAGATTCAACTGTAGCAACAGAGAATCTTGCTTCAGAAAAGTAAAAAATTAAAACATTAAAGTTGTACTCTTGCCATAATTATATTATGTTTGTAATTTGTTTTCTTTTATAAATTGATGATTTCTAATGTATATTGATGCTTCTGACCGGGAGAAAGTTTTTTGTATTTGAATGCAGCAATTTATGTGCATCCATTGTAGATGTATTGCAGGGACAAAGCAAATTTTAAATACAAAATGCTTTATTATATTTTGGCTGTTAATATATTTAGCAATAAAATTTACTACAGGTTATAATTTTCAATATTAAATGAAGTTTGTTGTAACATAATGGTGTTTTCATTTTTAGAAATCCAAGAAACACAAAGAATCTTCTGGGCATAAAAATAAACGCCATAAAAAAGAGAAAAAGAGAAAAGATCAAGATCATAATCAGTCACATTGTCTCCCTGAACAGGCAAAAGATAAAGCTGAATATGAAGAAGCCCCTGGCATAGTTACACCTTCAAAAGAACGGTTTATCTCTCCTGTCACACCTATGACACCATCTATCTCAGTAAGTCAATATGTGAAAATGTTCCTTTATCTGTTTCTAAATTAATCAAACAAGTTGCATGTTGTATGCAATATGATGGAAACTCTTAGAACTGTATATACTAATAATCTGTTGGTTGCTTCTCAGTTTCTCCCTATCAAATGAGCTACATCTACATAAATGAATTAATATATTGAAAATGTAAATAATTTTATATGACTGAAAATATATATAAGGATTTAGGTCCCATTTCTTCAGCATTTTGACTTTTCAGTAAACTAATAGAATCGGAAAATCCCTAAGTTCAAGAAATATATGAAAGCTTTTAAAATATATTAAACAAATGAGGGCAAATAATAAATTGTTAATTATGTTAACTCTTAGAAAAATCTGGTGAAGATTAAAATCTATAAATGTAGAAAATACAACTTTATCTATAACGATTAATTTACTTTTATTTTCCTGCAATTAATTTTTATTTGGATATGAGAAATGAGTATAATATAAAGTGTTAACTATTTCTTCTTTTAAATGTTACAGATAATTTTATTTTAATAATCTTTGGAAGTTATGTATGAATGTCATTGAATGAGAAATATTTTATCCACGGTAGTTTTTTATAGTTTATAAACAACTATTTACTGTAATTATCACAAAACCATATCTTAAAATCTGATTTCGCATAGTGATTTTAAAGGAAATTGGAGTTTAAGTGGATGCTTGTCTTTCTACTTGTGTTTCTTAATTTCCATCAAAACATAATTTTTTTTTAAAAAAATATGCAAAAAAATTGTTAAAATAAAATTTCTTATTATACTTTTCCATTCCATTAGAATTCAAAGTGTAAAATGTGCATACTGATTGTTCATTAACATGTATAATTTTTATTTCTCAGTACATTTTAATCTTTTTACCTTTATCATTTCATTGCATTATTTGAAACTGCAGACATAATTCTTTTCGTTCTTTCTGCCTTTTGAGCAGTCTCAACCTGTTCGTTTTGCTTTTTATGGCACATTAAATTGTACCTTTGAGTTTTTTAGAACTCTCACCTTCTCAACTGTGGTCTCTGTGTGTTGCCTAGTTTTGACTTCACCTGCAGCAAGATTTCTAGTGTTCTCTTTTCTGCCAGGATTTTGTTTCTCTTGGGCTGTTTTAGCGTCTGATTGATTACTGAAAAATGGTGCAACTAATCCTTTTTTGTTATTATTATTATTGACATCCATAAGATTACCTTGGAACTGGAAGGAGTATTATGGTCACCACCTGCTAACATACAAAGAGTCTGGTTCCTCAAGTGATACATTCATGATACCCCATAACACTGATGTCATTTATTCATCTGCATAGTGCCTTACACCTTTGATTGGGTTACTTTTCTGTATTAGCCAGTTGTGTAACAGCAGTCTTCACGCCATGGGTGACTCATCCAGGAACCTAAAACAAATTTATTTTCCAGATATGCATCTCCTGTGCTACCTATGTACACCCTTACACCACATTGATGTTACTGAATAGAATTTGTGAGAGCAGTAATTGATATACGTTTTTGCTATCAACAATCAGAAGACTATGACTAAAAATGCATATGACAGAAAAAGTTAACACAAGACAGTATAGAAAGTTAGTTCTAATTCATAAAAGCAAAATAGAAATGGAAGTTAGATTATTCCTATTCCTATTTAGCTATAGTTCCAAATTGACTTTTGTTAAAATTTAATCATTGAACTTACAAAGTATTCTTTTAAAGCCCCAATGTCTTCATGTAAATATACCATAAAATAAATTTTTTTTCATTTTTTACAGTAATTAAGTTTATTTCAAAAGGTGAGGATAAACACGAATATTATTATACAAAGAGAGTTATGCATATTCATTAATTATTGTGTAGTTGGTTGATGACATGAAGGATATTCAGTGAAGTTTAATGTGTGTCAATTTGTATTGCAAATTCATAAATAGTAGCAATATATAAATCAAAAAAAATCTCCAACATTTGATTCCTATTTTATGCTGGTTCTTAGCTATTTTTATAGTGTATATTTAAAATATGTTTGTGTATTTGCTAAATAAAAGTTTTTTGCATACAAAAGTCAAATATTTTTGACTTAAAGTATATGAAATAAATATATAAAATGTTTCTTATGTATAGTTTGATATTTATTATTAATATGTTATGCTGAAATAAAATGTACAATTTCAAAATTTATTTAATTTTTTATTAATATTACAGCTGATTCCAACATGCAAATCATTAGCTAAGGATGTGAATATTTCTGTAGTAAGTATTAATTCTTTATTTATGAAAATTTTCTCAATTTGTTTTATAAATATATTTTAAAGTTTGATTATTTTTTATTTTGATTACTTTTTAAATCTAATAAAGAAGTAGAAACCAGCTCTTTTTTGAAATTATATTTTAAAGTTGCAATATTTATTAACACAAAGTTTTTTATGTAGTAATACCTATAATTTAAGAGTTAATAGATGTATTTTTAATTTTATTAAACTACTGTGTGTTGATAATCACTGACATAATTTGAAGGTGGTGAGTTAATATTGATATTTCAAGCAATTGTTTAAAATACAGTTATTTTATAATTTTACTGCTTGTTTGTAATATTTTAATACTTAACATACTGATTTACGAGGAATATTTCTTTTGTTAGGATTACAAATTTATTTGCTTAATATATTCATGCCTATCATAATATAATTTTAAAAAATATGTACTTGAAACAGAATTTTAATTGAGACAATGGATCACAGGAATTATTTTGTTTAATTGTATTTAAGAAAATTTTATGCTTCATGTTCTAAACCAATTTAAGCTGGCAACTGAATTTGAAACTATGAATTTTTTAAATGAGTTTCTGGTCTTCAGTTCAAGAGTTCATGATTTTGTCTCCGACCTTGGGGGGGTGGACGATTATATCACGGCTTGCAAACTATATTTACAGTAGCTCCTCATTAAATTAGTCTTGGCTTTCAAAAAGTGACCACAGAGCAAAAACAATAATATTCATCAGTTTTTATTGTTATATTTTCCATGCTCTTTGAGGGTATCCATTTATTTAATTTAATATACACTTTCACACAAATGTATCCAATGTATCTAAATCTAATTCTAAAAATATGATTTGTATATCTTTTAATTTATACAAATGACATAATTGAGTATTTACGTACTGTTCAAAGCTTTTTATTGTATAATTTAAATTAAATTCTAGTGTGAACAAACAAGTTAAAATTGTTGAATTGTATAACTCATATAATTTTTATTTTTCAATTTAATATTTTTAATGAAGTAAAATGTTACTGCAAAATTAATGTCCAGGTAAAGTGTGTTTTTTTAAAGTTTGATTAAGTATCCATTTACTTTAATTTCAAATGTTTTAGTTTATCAATGTTATACTTTCTTTTGTTATGAACATAATTTGTGACTGGCTGCTGGTACTTTCCTTTAAATTAAATTGAAATATTCCTATAATTTGCAAAATTAGGAAGTTTTTTTACTATCCATAATATAATTTTAATATTTTTTATTTAATAAATAATTTTTTTTATCTTATGATGTCATTCAATTCTTTAATAATTCTTATTTATTATTCTTGCAATCTACGGATTCTTCTTGAGTAGTATAATTTCTTCTGATTCCACTATAGTAATAAGTTTTTTTGTCTCCATTTGAAATACTCTGAATTCTTTTTTAATAATTCACTAAGTTTTGTTTCATTAAATAAAAATATAGACTTAATTAGTTTAATACAACCCTGGTTAAAGCTGTAGAACAGTTTCTATTTTTGATTTCTACTATACCTAAATTACAGTGTAATCCTGCATGCATTGTAACAAATTTATTAAGTATTGCTAACAATTATATGTAGCATTCAGGATAAAAAATAATTCATAAATGTTGTAAAGGGTTCAAATGTATATAAAATTTAATTTTCAGTGTGTATCTTGCAATATATGTGCATCATGCAAATACTTAATGAATCATTTATAATTTTCAGACATATGAGAAAAGAATTGTTCATGATAGCAGGAATCAGTTATCTATTATTCTATTTTTAAACAACACAAGCAGCTACCCTTTGAAAGACATTGAAATAAGCATATTAGAGAACATTAATTTAAAACTTATCAAAGAGGTATGTATAAATGACTTGAAATTTATATGACAAGTAAAATCATTCAATATTATGAATAAAATAGACAAATTGAGTTAATGTCTTGTGGTTGAGTGAATATTTCATATTGGTTATACCATCAATTTTCTTATGAATAATGGCTGAGCTATATTTTTGTCATTCTCTTAAATCAGATTTCATTCTCTTAAATCATTTTCCTGAAAAAATATATCTTAAAATTTAGTGCATAAAACTGTAATAGCGCTTATATTGTACTAATGTTGCAATCTACATATCAGACTTTGCTTGCACACACACACACGCACGCATATATATATATATATATATATATATATATATATATATATATATATATATATATATATATATATATATATATGAAAAAACTAGTTTAGTTAAAATGCTATAGAATCATAAGTTCTCAATTTTTAATTATTTCAGAAAATGAATAAATCCTTAATTTTTTCTATGCTTTTTGTTCTTATGTTATTTTAAATGCTTTACAGTGGAAAATAAGTGTCTTTATTCCCCCCCTGTTATACAGTTACCAAACTGACAGTCAAATAGTAGTGCTCTGCTCTTTAGATAACTAGTTTATGGGTTTAAACACTACCTTGTGCTGGGATGTTTATAATGGTTGAGAATCCACTTTAAATTGGAGGTCTTGGACTAAGTAGCCCTCGTATGCAAATATGACCATTTAGAAACAAATGAACCAAATAAAAATCCTCACAATCTGTCTTTGTTAATGGTTATTTGTTTATGGGACAGTGATTCATCTGGTGATTTTATTACATAGTGCCCCTACACTATTTGCAACAACCAAATCCTCTGTCTCATAAAATTATAAGTGAAGAACATTTTTAATAGTATTGTTTCAAACTCTTGCCCTCGCATTTTTTTCTTGTTTTTAAACATCAATTTCAAAGTGCCTTCCGGTGAATAGCTTGCATATGAAGTGTTAGAACAAATCCAAAAAATGATCATTTTTGCTCTTATGAGAATGTACAAATATTTCAAGATATTTATTGCAAAATTATCTTTGTTACAATCTAATTTAATTTATATAATTTAAACAATAATAAAATAGATTGATGAAAATGTTTCTGCACATTTGGAAAATATTTAAATTATTATCATGGTGGCAAAGTTTCCTACACAAATTTTATAATGCAGAAATAATATATTGCCATAATGTATGTATTCTTTCCTATCTGAAAGTTATTATGAGAATCATTCATTGTTAACTTTCTGTAATCGACATATGAACATATTGTGTGAAAATAATTTGTAATTATTCCTTATAATTATACTACTAGAATTCTAAAATAAATTATTCTTAATACCTCATCAAATATCATGCAACACAATTAATCTCTTGCTTGCTCTTAGAAATATTAAAAAACAACTTGATTACTTTTATTGGGCTAATTTCAATTAAATGTTTGAAAAATATATTTGTCATCAAATTTTAAGTATTTTTTTTGAAATAATTACGTTTTCATTATGTTCTAATATAAGTTATAGTTAAAGCTACTATTATGAAATTAATTAGAATGAAACAAAAATGCAAGATTTGTGTTTATTTAGATTATCGAATGGAAATTACTAGGGAAATAATTTTCAACTCAAAAATGTTTGATTTGGATTCTCATTTTGTAATTTTGGTTCAAAGTCTCCTTTAAAATGATCTTGGTTGAATTAGTGTTTTTGTTAAAATGATAGTCAACAAAGAAAACATTATAATGTGTGTAATGCTTACATAAATAATATAATTTCATCTATACATTTCTTTTAGGATAATTATGATGAAGTTGACAGTTGTATTAAAGTGCCATTTACAGTGTTACCTGAAACAATTGCAGAGCAACAGATTCTTTTATGTGTGGAAAATATTGCATTGTTTCAGTCTGTGCGGGGTACTATTACTTACATCATAAAGGTAACTTTAAGGCTAAATTTTCAGTGTTTTATTTATTGTAGAATATTTTTGTCTTCATATTCAAGTTTCTCTAAAACTACACAGTTCATCTATTTTGTATTTTACTTCCAACAAGCCTTTAAATAGGATAATATTTTAAAATTTAATTTGATTGTGGAACATATTTAAATCGATGGTAAAAAATATTGATATATTATTTTATATTTTATATGCACAATATGATTTGTGACTTTTCTTTATATAGATATTAAAGAAAATTACTTTTCATATGGCATTCACAATGGGATTTTGTTAAACCTACTTTATTAATAATGGTTTATCTGAGCTCTTAGATTTCATCTAATTACTTGGTTAATTGTAATATTTAGTCAAATTGAAACATTTTATATTTGATTAATCAATAAAGGGTTCAATTAAGTTTAACCATTGTTTTTATATCAGTTTTCATTATTTTTCTACTAACTACTTATTTATTGTAATCTGCACCTACATAAATTGGTACTAGGAACTACTTACATGTAGGTGCAAATGTAGATGAACTACTCATGTAGGTTTTTTTTTTCTTCATGCAAGATAGTTATCACACATTAACCAATACAAGTCTTTTTAGAAGGCATAATGCTCTAAACTGAAATTTTTTTTACATTAGTCTATCTGTGTAGCTATTTATTACACTTGATCAAGATACAAAATATAAATTGTTTTTCTACATTAGTTATTTGTTGAACAACATCAAAGGCAAATTTTGTTCATTTTTCTGAAATATTGCAGGGAGTTTTTCTCGTTTTTTAATTTAAAGCAGTATTTATGATTCCTTATTTATTATATATGATTTCTGTAATGTAAGGAAAAGGATTTGATTAAATGTAACAGTAAAAGTTAAAAAAGAAATCACAAAATTGATCAATTATCTGTTAAAAGAAAACTTCTAGTGATGAGGGAGAAAAGTAGTCATAGAAGATAAATTTACTGGTAGCACTTGAAATTACTAAATATGTTGAATTATAATACAAACAAATACAAAATTTTCTTTTTCTAAAGTGTAATGATCTGTGCCTTCAAAAGTGTCATGTATTCATGTAATGTCCTTGTTTTAAAGTTTATCTCTACAAGCTTGGAGCTGAATGATAAGTATTCTTGCTTATACTTCAACAGTTTGTTGGTTTTATTGCTATATTGAGAAGTGTGGAACACACCTATGACCTCAGTGCTATTGTGCAAATCCAATCAAATTTGTGCACAAAAACTGTAGAGCAATAACGAAATCATATTGAATCAATTGATATGGTTTGCATAAAATAGTGGATGACTTATAAATTTATATAAAATTTTCATTGTTAAATGATATCTGTTTTAATCACTGCTGTAAGTATGATGTTCTTTCGATATTAACAATCAAAATACACATTCATTTGTTATTATTGTGAATCCAAATTAGAATATTTAATTTTGAATACTTAACTTGACATAAATTTCTATGAAACGGTAACTTTTAATATTTCTTGAAAGACAAAAATAGAACATGTGTTAAGAAGTGATTTTCAACTACACAGGAATATGAGATTTAAATTCTGTGAAACAGAATGATATGCTATTATTGTTCATTGGCTTAAAAAACAAATTTTACTTTATATCTAGATAAAAAAATAATTTTCATAACTTTTTGAACTGTAAGTATACCTATTTTATTTTTAGTCTTTGAGAAAATCAAATAATTAATCTTCATTAAAAGAATTTTTTTAAGTGCAAAACTATATGAGTGGCTGGCATCCAGGTAATTGAATTAATTGTAGAAATAATTGCTCTTAAATTGTATTTTACCTTTTTGTGAATTTAAGTATATCAACTAAATTTTTCTGGCAATTTTTAAAATCCTTTCTTGTTTAAAAAATTGTTAAAAACGTATGCATAAATTTATTTTAGAATTAATACTGCAATTGTTAATTTTTACTTTAAATGTATGATTAATATTGATTCTAATACAAATGAGAATCATTCAGTTCATAGAAATTTCATTTTTAGTATGAAATACTGAGGTGTTAATATTATATAACTTAATATTTGTGATTGTTTATTGACTTAGATAAAAAAAATCAAGATATTCTGATTAGTTTTTACAATTCATTTTAAACTTTGAAAAAAGAATTTTTAAATTTTTTATATTTAACTTTCACTTGCATGTTTTTCTTAGTATTTATATATTAAATACAGTTATGTTTATTCTAATAAAAAAATTTCATTAACTTTTAGGAAATATTTTTAGTAATTTCTTTTAATAAAATTTGAAAAGATTTAGCATATGAATAAAACTATTTAGTTGCTCTAACAATTATGAATGGTAATTATTTCTGCAAGCATCAAAATTACTTTAATTTATTAAGTTTTATTTTTATAGAGTCCTTCATCAACAAGCCATGAAAAGTTAGATTTCAAACTTGATCTTCCAGCATCATCTTTCATGATTGGAGAAATTAATCCAAGGTAAAATTCAAATCTGTTATAAATAAATTATCTCATTGGAATATGTGTTTATATTTATGAAAGTTAATTTAATCCAAAATAAAACCTTAACCCCTTAATCGGCTACCCTAAGTTAACTCGGGCAAAAAATTCTGCGCATTTACTGGCTATCCCGAGCAACTTGGTTGGAGCAATTGGCTTCACTGCAATGCTTTAAATTCAATCCCCAGAATTGACGGGTTGCTATGAAATCATAGCTTGGGAACTTATTTACTGAATAGTTACGGTTAGTTTAACTAATGCGAGTGTAAATCGCGCGAAAGGGTTGAGATGTTTTCATCCACAATTTTCAGAAACCTCTGTTTAAGGAAGCAACAGCTTTCTAATTAGGTTTTTCTTTTCTATATTTATTCACATTTATATTTTCACAGTTAAAGAACATCTAATTAGTGCAATTAATTAGCAATATATATAAAATTCTTATTTTCAATTTTTTGATCAAATTATTTATAAATTAACATTTTTAAATTTCTATGTGACTTTGCGCCAGTGTTAAAATATAAGGAATTTATATTACTTAATTTGCTAAAAAATATGAAATTTTAAAAACTTAAAAATTATATTTTAAATTAGAATGGATAAAATAATAATAAATAAAATGTTTTTTTTTTAATTTTATGAGCGAATTTAGTATTTCAAACAATTTTCCAATGATTTTTGTATGTAAATCTGTAATAAATGTAATAAATAAATAAAATGTAAATATAAAAAATATTTACATTTTATTAAAATTAGATTAAATATTTTGTTCTGTGAATATTTATTCCTTGTAATTTCTTGTGTTTTAATTAATTTCACAGTAAACCTAATTTTAATTTAAAAATTGAATAACTTGCTAGTAGAATTATCATTTTAAAAGCTTATATAATTTTATAAATGATTGACACAAAATGGGAAATCTTAGTTTTAAAAAATGTTTTTATGTAAATAAAATAATAAAGCTTTCATTATTTTTTGTTAAATGTTAAAAAATAACTTTGTAAAATTAATTTAATTCTATCAAACTTGATTTTAAAATGAATGGTAAAACTTTAAATAAAATTTAAACATTCAATTGTAATTAATATTAAATTTTTTTTCATAATGAAATTATTTTCATTGAAAAATAATATTTATGGCACTATTTGGTATGATATATATTTATCAGAAAATGGAAACAATGCTTAGGTATTAGCATGATCCATACATTTACTGAAGACACTTAAAAATATCTTACATGAAAATATTTGCAAATTAATGTTATAATTTCATTTTCTAATTTTACAATATATATTTATAAAAACCAACTAAAAATATAAAAATAAATGGAGGGATATAAAATAATCAAAACGTAAATCTTAATATGAAATTAATTTTAATTCGTTATCGTAATATCTCTTTAATAATTTTTGTTTAGAATCAAATATTCAAATTTGAAATTTATGGTTTTAAAACTATATTAATTTTCTAAAATGTACAGAATTTTCAACACTTAGTTACCACTTGTTTACGAAATGCATATCTGTTTCAGTGACATTATGAAACAATTTCACCATAAACTAATGATCAAATTTAAATATTTAAAAAATGTTTGAGTTAAGTAATCACAAACTTCATTCTGTATAAGGAAAACAGAAGAGAACATGTTGAATTATTTAATTTTTTAGCTGTTAGGTTGAAAGTTAATTTAATAAATTTTTATGTAAAATTTAGGATATTTTAAACTAATATTCCATAAATATAATTTAAAATCATGTAATAAAGCTTATGTTTCTTATAAATTCCCAAGTATATGAAATTTCCTTTATCATGTAAAAGAAATATTTTCATTTACTAGTTTATGATTACATTTTTATTGTCAAATACTTCAGTATCTAACAGCATTACTTAAGGTTATACTTTTACTTTCTTGAAACAGAATATTACAAATAAATACTATGGTATGGCTTTTTAAATCCTTTCTTGTGTTTTGGAAATAAAATTCCTATGAGTTAATTCTGATATTAAGCTAAATAATTCAAGATTTAATTAGAGGTTTCTAACATAACAAATTTTATCATTGTGTTATAATAAATAAAGAAACTTGTTTTCATAAAAGGTTAATTTTAATATAAAATTAATGCTGTTGAAACTATATGAAGCATTCATTTCTGGTTAGTGAATTTATGCTTACGTAAATGTAATTCATGATTGTTTACTTTTTAATCAAAACTATTTAATAACATTTGATTAATCTAATCAAGTGTTGCAAAATATTTATGTTTAATAATAACCAAAGAAGAAGTTAAATCATTGTTTTACTAAGTCACTTTTTTTAACAATCTTTCTTGAAATTTACCACTTCGGATCTTTAGCATTTTAAAGTAGTTATAGTTCAGAGAAGGGAAAAATATTTAATGTAGAACTAATTTCAATGTGTGAAAAAATCTAATATTAACATATTCTGTATTAAATATTTAATTATTAGAATACTATTGTCAACTGCAGCGTAAGATTTGCTAGTTTTTATTTTTGCCTTTATTCTCTTTCTAAAAATCGAATTTTTAATGTGTGAGATACATTCCTTTTAATATTACAGCAAAACAATTAAAGAAATACTGTAAGATAACATGTCAATAACAACATGTATTCCCGTAGGGAATGATATTTTTTACATAATTAGAAACAGAAATCATTCGGTATGAGGAATTTAATTTGAAAAAATTTAAATTTCAAATTTTCTCCCATTTTCAACTGAAGTCAATAGCTACTTTTTGTCCTGAAGTCTATTAGGCAATTGAGTTAGCTTATTATTTTTTTTATTATTAAAATTCTTTAGTTTGTATGTATTAAATCATCAGAATCATTTCTTTTAATGATTTTGAAAATTATTTGATGATTTTAGACTTATTTTTGATTTTGAAAAGTATCTGCAATGATTAAAACCAGTTACTAATTCAATAACAAATAAACTAGTTATTACAGCTATGTAAAAGTTTTTAAAAAAGAAATGATGCATTTAACTGCTTTAGAACAATGATTAAAATAAGTACCATCTGATCCAATCTAATATTTTTTATGTTAGAAGAAAAATATATATATATATATATATATATATATATATATATATATATATATATATATATATATATATATATATATATATAGCAAATTGAGATATTTTAAAATGATGAGAATTATAATGTGATATTCACATTGTGATAGCTATCATATTTTTTATTCAAGATTTTAAATACAAAAATTGCCTAGAAATAAATTTATTGATAATACTTTCAAAATAAAATCATATTTAGTGTAACATAAAAATATAATTTGGATTTGTAAAAATTTTTAGCAGAACATTCACAAGTAAACTACTCCCTCATTTTGGTACACAACCATTTAGCAAAGAACAGTTTCCTCTCCACTTTCAACCTTGTCATCTTAATTCATTATTGTTCTTTCAACTACTAATAATAGAAAGAAATCTACATCAACTTCTTATGAATCTAAGATTAATGATGCAAAATTAAAAAAAACCAAAATTTAAAAAAAAGCTTTAAAAAAAGAAACAAATTATATATATATTCTGAAAAAGATATGGATTCCTCTACTTCTCAGATCGTTTCAAAAAGTAGAAAGGAAAAACAAATAAAACCTGCTCCAGGTAACATTAATTTAACATTAATTTGCCATGGTTCTCATTGCAAAATTTGTCACATGAAAGATTTGTTTCAATAAGTGTATCCAAACTGTGTAAGAAACTTATTTGGAAGTTAGTGATACATTAGTTAGTGATAGTTATTAGTTAGTGATAGAAGTTAGTGATAGTTAAGAAGGGGATCTGGAAACTAATAAGCTGCATAACATTTAAGTCTTTCATTATCGAAGGTAAAACTTTACAAATGCTGTGATGTATTATTAACATGACTTTTGGATTGAGACACTGGAGTTTTTAATATTGCTTAGTTGTCTCATTTTTCTGCTGTTTCTTAAATTTATTTTAATACTTTTATTCTTCTGAGTCATTCATCTTAACATTCTCAGTTAGTTCTTTTCTAATGATTACTCAAGCACTTAATTTTATGAAATATTACTTTGTTTTTGTCACACCTTATCTGATCTGAGAATCTTGAACCAGTAAAATCAAATCTTGCATTAAAATTCAATCCCTTTATTATCCATAAAAATGATTCAAGATGAATAGAATATGGATAGTTTGATACTTATGTTAATTATAATATAATATATAATATGACAAATTTAATTTTAAACATAATAGCAATTGTATGCTTAACAATTTGCATTTAATTTTATCATTTTTTAAGTATTTAGGGCATTTTTAAAGTGTAAGTTAAATCATTCATATATGCTCCATTTTTAAAAAAAATATATAATTTTATTTATTTTCCTCTTAAATAGTACATATTTAAGATAGAAATTTTCTTTTTATTTTAAATAATATTTTCAAAATTCAAAATATTTTTGAAAGACATTCATATTGTAAACATTCATTTTTACAAATTTATGGGAGCAATAAGTAGTTCTGAAAATCGGATGTTATTAAAATAGTTAAATAAGTGTTAAATCCTAAAACTAATATATTTTTTAATTCTCTGTCTCTTCACTTTTCTTCATTTTATGAAAAAATGCAAAATAAAATTCATATTTTAAAACACTTTAATTTTATTGATGAAAAATTTGGCAGAGTAATCATTTATTTTTTCTATTTCAAAACTATAATTTTAAATCCATATTTTCCCAAATTTTTTCATTTATTATATTCTCAATCATTTAATAATACAATAATTTTTATGCATAAATTATATTTGAGTCCACATATAAAATGCCCTGAAATAAATTTCAGTCTGCTATGGGTTTCTTTGTAAAAGTTCGAGTCATGTTAATTCAAGTCATTAGGTTAACATTCTTTGCTGTCTTCAGTTACTGCTGTTACTTATACAGACTTCCCTGTATGTTCATCTGAGTTGAGCTCTACCAGTTTGTGGAATCAGCTGGCTGGGAATTTTCATAATTTTGAAGCAGAGATTCAGCAGAAAATTTCCTAATTGACCTGCCACTTCCAGAATTACCTTTTCACTTGGGGGGCATTACAACCTCGATCTATTTAACATGCCTCAGCCAACATTAGTGAAAAAAACTGTTCTTGGATTAAGCCAGGATTCAAACTCACTACCTATAAATAATGAGAATGACACCCTAGCCAATCAAGGCCACTGCAGCTTTCATTTACTGTGGCCTGCCTGCCTGCATAAATGATTCACAAGTACATACCAAGAATATATATTTCACAAAACGATTTCTAGCAATGATCATTCCTTGAAAATGTACAATATATTCAGTTGAGGCTAATGATTATATTCTGATGCATAGGTTGTAAGACTGGAATTAGATTAGTGGAAGAGATTGCATGAAAATTGCTTAAAAAAACAGGATTTCAACATAAGCAAGTCAGTTAATTACCAACAACTTGAACAATATGATTCTTGAATTAAAACTTGAGACAAAGTTTCTAAACCATAAATTTAAAAAATAAAGAAAGTCACTTGACAAAAATTAATTGCGAACCTAAGATGTAAAAAATGAATTCATAAAAAGGTTCTGACAATTTAATTTCTAAATGAGAAAATTATTATTTCGTTCATGGGACCATGCTAGGGGATGTGCCACTAGTTCATAAAATCATGAGTTCTTGTAAATTAGACGTTAATGAAAACGAGTGTCCACTGTATGTTTACCAAAAACTAAGTAGAACCTTGAATCATTTTGTCGCAATATTATTTGTTCATAAACTTTATTTTATAGGGTCTGAATGTGTGCTGTGTTTTATAACTTGAAATATTTTTGTTCTTGAGAGTTGATGATGTAATAAAAATTGTTGTGTAATATTTCTAATTCATATCCAGGTTGGTTAATTTAAGTGAAATTATTATTGCATTGTATATATATATATATATATATATATATATATATATATATATATATATATATATATATGTATATAACAATTAATATACTGGGGAATAAGTTTTATAGATAGAAGCATTTATATTTACAGTAAGGTATAAAAAACATAATGGTAATGTATTTAAAATTTCAAACTTTATTATATTACTTTATCAATATAGAATATTTTAAAATTTTCCAATAGTTCTTAAATTTGAGGAACATTGTTTCCTATGTTTTAAATGTTATATTCCAAAATCCTTAATTTTAGAGATACAAGGGATACATTATCGGAACTTTTGGGCAGCAATGATCTTACTGCTAGAGATTCAGTCATGATTGATGTTCAAAACTTGGATTTTAGGCATATTGTTGCCAAAATTTGCTTTCACTGTCATTTCTTTGGTATGTATAATTAACATTTTGTTCTTTTAGATACCTAATTTATATCAGCGATTTAGCAGTCAGTATAAAAGTATTATAATGGAAAATTGCTTAAGCTATTTTTTAAGTATTCCATTACTTATGCTTAAAAAACTTACTTGTGCTTTATTCTTAATAGAACTAAAATACTGATTGTCAATCGACAAGCACAAAGATTTCTATTGATTCAGACAAATTTTAGTTTTTCTGTGTTTTATAACAGTTTGAATATTTCGAAGTTTCAAAATATTTGTTTATAAGTCCTGATATATAAGTTATTCTCATTATCCTATAAACCTTTGAGAAAAATGACTAACCAAAATTTTTTCATTGCTCATAGTTTTGAATAAACTTGCATAGATTTGTATTTAAATGATTCCTTTGAAGTAATTCATTGATATTTAAATTAACGATTTTTGAATATTTTATATTTTTAAGAATATACAAACCAAAATTTATAATCTGTTGTCTTGCCCATGCATAACTGTAAAAATTATTTTAACTATATTATTAATATATTACCCTCCATTATTAGGTTGTTAATAAAATACATAGTTAAAGAATCAATAAAACATTGTATTTTGTGGGAACTCCCCACCATAAATTGTTTTTTACTGTAATAGTTATTTCTATATTTCTGATATGATTTATAATCATCTTTACTCTGTTGTATTGGAGTTAAACTGCAAATTAATGATTACATTAAACCATATTCTCATTTTCCATTTTAAACTAAAGCTTAATTTTTTTTTTATGTAAACATGTTTTATCTTAAATTCTTAATATGGAAAAGGCTTTAAGACTACTTGAAAAATATTACTATTTATAACACTAATTCTAAAAGTGAAACACAGTTAATGTAAACTTTATTTTTTTATATTCAACAAAATATATCTATTACTAGCTAAATCTCATTATATAATAAATATGTACTCAACTGATATGTAATGAAAGTGTGATTATTTAGATTTAAGATCAGCATTTTGTTTAATGTAACTGGAAAAATTGAAAGAACAGTTGAAAAATTCCTGTTAAATTTCCATTTAAATATTGAATTTTGGAATTAAAAATAACAGCAAAGTATTTAGATTATAAAACATGCAATTAAATAGTGTGTTGTATTATTATTACATTCTTTTTCTAAAATAATTTTCTTCAGAGACTAAAAATTTATTATTAAATTGCTATAAAATGCAATTAAAAAATTTAAGTTTTATTTATTTTATTACATGCAGGTGTGTGTCTTAATTACTATAGTAATGAAATCATAAGTTATTTGAATGTCATGAAAAGAAGATAAAACTTTAACTGGTGAGAAACATTTTTCTGATCATTATTTTATATTTTCAGTTGTTGAACAATTTGATATTAGTGCCTCACTGTATAGTCATTCAATCCAAGGAGATCATGTTTGTCTTCTAGTCAAGTTTATAGTAAGTTATGAACAATTATTGTTTTCTGCATTATTAATACTTTTATTTAAAGTTCATTTTGAAACTTTTGCAGTTGATAAAAAGTTTAATATATTTAATTTGTTTCTCAATCTTTGTATTATGTTTAAATTATTTTTGTTGTTACATAAACCTAAACAATAAATAGCACATCAAATATTAAGAGCATACCACTTATTCCTGTACATCTGCATTGTTAAATATTACTATTATGTAATCAGTTTCAGTATATTGTGACTGTTTATATGCAGCTTTTTTAAAATCAGGAAAAAGAGTAAACTTATTTCTATTAAATTTTTTACTATCGAATTTTTTAGCTTCATTATATCATTGCTCTATATTTTTATATTTCACTTCTGAGCAGTATATTTTTTTAAATTTTTGCATAACTTTCTTACATTATGAGAGTGAGAGTTTTATTTTAACTTCCTTAGATCATTTCAAGTTTGTATCCAGTTTTTAAGCTTTATATTTTATAATTTGTTTTGATACACAGTATAAATTGTAGTCTTGCCATTTCTGATTCTGTATTTACTGTAAAGATTTACTTTGTTAGGCATTCAAATAACCTTCTGTTTTGTTTGTCAGTTCAGCCTTACCAAATGAATAATTTTACGATAACATTTCAATAATATATATACAATCCTTTTAATATTATTATTAATCATATTTCTATGAAAGATATGTGGCTAATAAAAAGTGAAAACATTAGTTCTCAGATTCCTCACTTCTCATTTTCATTTGTATTCTTTATATTATGTTAGAATATTTATTACAGGTCATAAATTTATTCCAAGATTCACAGTGCTGAACTATTATCTGAATAATCAGCATTCAAATATTGAGTGTAACTCCCTTCTCAGATGTAAATGTTTGCAATGATTCAGAGTCCATTTTAAATTTTTCCTAGTGTGTCAAAGTGACACTAAAAACCACAAACCTACCAGAATTTACAGTGGCCTGTTGGTAAGACATTAATCTATAAGGAAAGTTATAGGCTTCAATTCAGTCACTAAACAAATTAGAAATGGTTGTTTTATTTCTTCTGTTTACATATTTATTAAGGTGGGTGATATGAGTAATGTTTTTTCTAGATTCTCTACTTAACAGCATGTAGATATAGCTTACTGCCCATGAGAAAAGATGTTCTGGAAAACAAAATGTGCTTATAATGAGAAAAGAAAATTATAACTTTTGTATTCATTTTGTATATTTTATCACATGTGTTCTTAGCATTTCAAATATAATATTGACAGCATTATTGTAAGAAATGTGTACATACAGGGTGTCCAGAAAAGGACTCCCTGATTTCAAAATTAAATATCTCGAAAACAAAGAACGATAGAGGAATGCAGTAAACAGTATGTTTATAAAGAAAACTGTAAGAATTTTATACAGCAGTTTGAAATAATAGTTACAAAAGCTGCAAATAGATGGCGCTGTAGTCGTCATACGTAATGCTTAGTATAAATAGTGATCCGAAACCCTGAGCGATCAATTTCACTATTGAAGCGTGAAAGGAGTTTACAGTACCAAAGGAAGAAATTAAAACCATGTACTACTTTGAACAACGCATTTTTCTAGTGCTAGAGTACCACAGGTTAAAAGAGAGTCCTACGGCAACAAGGCGCAGTTTTCAAGCACGATTTAATGTTCCAAAAGGACCCGATGCGAAAACCATTCGTACACTCTTCGCCAAATTTCAACGAACAGGCAGCGTAACTGATGATCTAGAGGGGAATGTTGGCCGCAAGCAAACTGCAGTTTCGTCTGAAAATGTCGCCACAGTTTCTGCAATTATTCAGAAAAATCCAATGTCATCCGTCCGTAGAAATTGCATTTGAGACTGGTTTGAAGCGTTTCAGCACGCAGAAAATGCTTAGGAAGAGCCTACACGTTTCCATTCAAAATTCAAACTCACCCGTATGAGCTATGCAACAAAGGGTTGACTTTGCTAATCAGATGCTCACAATGATTGATAGTGAAGGATTTGATGTTGGCTGCATCTGGTTTAAAGATGAAGCACACTTCCACCTGAATGGATTCGTGAATAAACAGAACTGGCGATTTTGGGGTTCCGAAAATCCATATTGGTGTGAAGCGAAATCCCTGTATTCTCCTAAAGTTACTGTGTCGGTTGTAGTATGCAGCAGAGGCATTATTGGCCCTTTTTTCATTCGAGAAACGGTTAATAGTGAACGTTACGTTGCAATTTTGGAACAATTTATCGCCACACAGCAAGTGTTAGAGGATCGACCACGTATTGAATGGTTTATGCAAGATGGAGCCTGACTACATTGTACCGAACAAGTGTTTCGCTTTCTTGATGAATACTTCGGGAATCGAGTCATTGCTTTGGAATATCCCAAATTTACTGGTGCAGGCATAGATTGGTCTCCATATTCGCCGGATTTGACTCCCTGTGACTATTTTTTGTGGGGCACATTGAAAGACATTGTCTACCCGAAGCATCCCGCCACGCTGGACGAGCTTGAATCGGCAATCTGTGTTGCATGTGAATCCATTTCTGTTGAGACACTACGAAATGTGATGGCAAATTTCATTCTTCATTTGCGCCACCTCTGTAGTGCCAATGGTGAACATTTTGAAAACATTGTAATGTGATTTTTTGCAAAGAATGTTTTCATACGATTATTTCATTTATGTATGCTGATATAAGCTGTACAGCGCCATCTGTTAGCAACTTTTGTAACTATTATTTCAAACTGCTGTATAAAATTCTTACAGCTTTCACAATAAACATACCGTTTACTGCATTCCTCTATCGATCTTTGTTTTCGAGATATTTAATTTTGAAATCAGGGAGTCCTTTTCTGGACACCCTGTATGTTTATGTATTACAAAACTTGAAAACATTTTTGTACAAATTGAATTTTCTATTCTGATGTCTTTATTGTCACTACAGAATACTTTTAAAGACAAATTTAATACAATTAAGCATATGTATTGGTTTTGTTTTATAGGAACCTCATCATATTGCAGTTGATGCAAAGGGATCAAATACAGCATTGATTGCTTGTTTATTAGAAGAAATTAAGCGGTTATTTACTGTGGAACATGATGGATAATAGTAAAAAATTAATAAGTTTATGAAAACTAATTGATTTATCTGGTGAGACAATGAGAATTTTAATATTTAGCCCGATTTATGATCATGTAAATCATTTATTTGAAATTAATGCAGTATTCCAGTAATTATGTGTTTGTATACAGTCTGAATCTTATATATTTATTTTCTGTCATTCTGATGAAATGTTTGTTATATAAAATAGTATTTTGCAAAATGTGAAAACATTAAAAAGTTTATTACGATTATTATTTCTAAAATAAAGTTATATTTTTTAATACTTTTGTGTGTTCAATGACACTTTAATAAATATATCCAAAGTTGAAATGCATTAAACGTTTCTAAATTCATGGCTGCAATTTTTAACTGACGTTAAATTTTCATATGTCCACTAACATCTTGTTTCAACATGTTTTCTAAGAAAAGGTAGAAGCACTAAAGTAAAAAAAAAAAAAAAAAAAGTCAATTTAAGAGAGCTTAAAATTTACATACAAAAATTAACGAAATAAAAAATATATTCATGTTTAACAACGTCGATCTGCAAGCATTTTTCAACGCATCTGGGTTTGATAACGTGCTATAAGTTTTCTCTTATAATTTCAATTCTCAGCATTTTAAGATTTTTCACTCATAAAATGTGCACACACATCTTTTGGGTAGATATTCGGCAGTTGGTCAGATTTCCACATTAATGTAGTCTACTATCAATGAATGTGCGCAAATTTTTAATTTCCCCATTGAGAACATAATTATTTAATCATAATGAAACCTAAACTACAAATGAATGCAAATCAATTTCTTTATTGAATTTCATGTATTTTAACTAAATAGTTCAATCACATTTTAGATGTTTTGAAAAAATAAAAAACCTTTTTTAATCTTTACATTTTATAATGTTATATAAATGAACACATAATTTTTATAGCTGTATTTCAATGTATTACATTTTATGCACTGTTAAATCAATGATTTTCTCTACACTTTTAAGCAATATTCCAGTTTACTATTCAAATAATAATAGCCAGGCAAGAAATTTCCTTTAAAATAAATATTCTTAAATAATCAAAACTGAAAAGTTCTCGTTCAAATACTTCCTTCCCCCCCAAAAAAAGTTTAACAGCATGTTTAAATTTTGTATTTATTCAAAGATTATAAATAATTTGTAATATTTTACAATTTTTATAGCTGTACTAAGTTATTAGCAAAAAATAATTTAATACCATGCAGTTATTTATTTTTCAAATATATCTTCTGATTCTAATCCAAGATTTGGTATGATAAAAATGGAAAGCATGTAGATAAAATATATAATTAATAATTTACAAACATTTTGTGGTTGAACTTGTTTGAGGTTAAATAAATATTCCAAAATGAAATATAGTGTAATTTCATTCATTATTATGTGGATGAGAATAAATACGACTGAGACTTGGCACTAGATAAAATCAATGGCACACATCATTGCTTAAAACATTGAAATTCTTATCAAAGAGTATGGACTATTTTTACTATAACTGAAATTTAAAAAAATATTCACATTGCATTTAAAATATTTTCAAGTGATGGTGAAAATGTATGCATATTATGTTAATTATGAAAAAATCGTTTTCTTGATTTTATAAAGCCCAATATAATTCAGCATCTGTAGTCAGTACATTATGGAAAACTGAAGCGTAAGCCAGTCATTGCACTCATTTTGTGAAAATTTTATATTCTCAGTTTGTTAGAATATTTCTTTCTGAATATTAGATTTTTTAAAATAAACTGCAACATAAATTGTAGAGAAATATTTCAAGGATATTAAATTTTACACAAAATCTTAAGAAATAGATGAATGCTACATTTGAAAAGTTATTTATAAAAGTTCACATTGAATATTAGTTTAAATTTTTAACATTATTAATCTTCATTGAGAAGTTACTAAATTTGTTTAGCATTTAGTTTTATTTCCTAATTTAAAATGAATGAAAATATTGAAAAGTATGTGAACATGATGTAATCTACATTTCATGTATTTTTTTGTGAACAATTGTACCTGTATACTTAAAAGAATATAGGATCATGCATATATTGAGAAAAAATATCAATAAACTTATATAAAATGAACACAAGTTGAGAAAAGAAATAATATATTTATAAAGAATGTTACATAAATCTTATATATAAATTAAAAAGGTAAATAAATTTTTAAAGCAAAATATGTTTGTTATTCTTTCAGTTTATTACAATAATCTTAAAACATCTCTAAAATATAAAAGTCATTAAAAAATTCTATATATAAATGCTCACTATAATTATTTGATGCATTACTTTAGAACGAAAATGTATCATAATTTTTATAATTCTCAGTATTAAAAGAATTGAGATTACTTTTTATAAATAAATGCATATGAATAAATTGCACATATTTGAATCATAAATGAGAATTATTTATAAAAATGTGAAATACATGCCTAACAGATCTGTCAGGTATAATTTGCAAATAATATTGTAATCCTAAAAAAAAAAAAAAAAAACTTTAGTCCTAAGGCACAAGCATCATGAATGTAGGCAAATACTTATATGAATATTTTTCACTAAACATCAGTATATCCTTCTGCAGCTGCTAAATTCCACAAAAAATTTTCTAGGGCCGGAGCAAATTTATTTTCTTTCAAATTTTGTAACCTAATAACTTCTTGACCTAATTCATTTTGAATAGCTAATCTTCTGAGACTTTTTAAAAGTTCATTTGTTTTATTTGAAATTTCCTAAAAAAGTAGAAAGTAATCTTGTAACTATAAAATTATTGCATAAATACACAAATCAGGTTTCCAACATACATGTAATAAAACAGTAATTTGACAACCAACATAATTGTAAATTTTAAACATTTCATTCCATAATGTGTTATAGTTATGATATAAAACATACAATATTTTTTAAGATATTCTGAATTTATTAAACAAGCAAATTAAGATATTAGTGGAAAAAGAGACTATTTTAATATCTACAAATAGCTGATATTAAGGTAAAATGTGTTAAAAGTTTAGAAAAAAAAGTAGCAAAATAAAAACAGAATTTAGGAATATTGACTCTATGATCATAAATAAAATAACGATGTATACGAAACTGGCTATATGCTACTAGATAAAAACAACTTGCAGTGGCATTACCAGTTAAATCTTTACAAGACTATCAATATACTGCATAACTGAGAGATTTTAACAAACTATTGGGCCACATTCATTTGTAGCAAGAGGAAAAACTCTGGATGAGACCAAGCTTACAACAGAAATTAAAGTGCTTATTTTATTTACACAAAACGTCACAACAAATGAACTATCCAACTGCCTCAATAGCATAGCAGCACATGCTAATGAATTTCTAAGCATTGTTTAGTATATTCAAGAGTTTAAATATGTTGAATGAAGAGCCCATGAACTTGAAATAGACATGTATCTAATGATATATCTGGTAGTTCAACTATGAATGAATTTGAAACATGACTCCAGCAACCTTCATTTTCATAATAAAAGAATATTTTGATAATTTTTTATTGATTAAAATTTAAATGCTTTTTTTTTATCTTACATAAATAAATATCCAATAACTTACATTTTAAATTTAAAAATATTATATCTCATAAATGTTCTATTTGATTTAATCTGAAAAAAATTGAAAGTGGGTAAATCAAAGTGTTAGTTTTTATAATAAGGGGCAGACATAAGCATATTTGTTGACAAAGGTTACTAAAAATTTAACCAAAAATGTGCTTTTTAAAATATTGTATACTTAAAGATAAAAGTGAATATTACCTTAATGAATATTTTATCATTTAATTCTGTATTTTCTGCTTGTCTCGTCATAAATACAGCTATTTCTTTATGTGTTTTTGTCATAGCAAAAATATCTGCATAAAAGTTCATAAAATCACAGAAAAATGAGATAGCTTAAAAATAAATTGTATATAAAAATGTTAAAAAACAGCTATTATTAAAATGCAAAAGTTAAAATGTATACCTTTTGCATGTGGAGCTATTGTAATTTCAATTGCAGGTAAATTTACAAATAAATCGTAGACTTCTGTTTTTCCTTCAACTGCTGCATCACGACAACCAGCAATATATGTAGGCAAAGTGAGCAATTCAGAAACTTCTAGATTAGTCAATTGTATATATGGATATACTATACTCCAATCTTGTCGATGCCACATAAATGCAGGAAGTACCCTTAAAATGAACAAAGTAATATATAAAAACTGAGTTAAATATACATTTTTATAATTTAATGTCTTAATAATAAAGATAAACTAATAAAACTTATTAATTTTTTTAACTAAGAATACAAGATGAAAATATATAAATTGAATAATTTTAATTATAATTAAAACAACTTTTAAATAATGTAGTTCTTTGAAAACTTTAAAAGTAATGGAATAACTAGAAGTTAATGAAAATTTAGCAATATGATCATAATCATCTTGTAAGTAGGGGGACGAATAAAACTTTTCAATTGTATTTTCTGTTGCTTTTTATTTCATGCTTCTTAATATAAAACAAAGTAAATCTAAATATATATTGCTTGATCATATATTAGCAAAATGATAAAAGAATAATTCTTTTAATGTTCAGAAAGGCAGCTTTAATTATTAGGAAATTAGTATTCAATGTGTATAAAGATAAAAATAAAACAATAAATATATATTTTTACCAAACAAGTGGTAATGTAAAAGGAACAGCGATTGTATTAAAAAATTGTCTAAATCAAATCATGGGGTATTCTCGCGAAAAAAATTTGGATTAAGATACGTTTTAAAACTTATTCATATAAAATAAAATTCATATAAATTATATATTATTATGTAGCATTTTCCAACATGCAAGAAATCATTTAGTATGGAAACACTCCTTAAAATATTACACCTTTATTTATATGTTGATTTTCTTAGTATAATTCTGCTAGATAAAAAAAATTCAAGGTTTTACACAGTAAGCAAATTTAATTTAATAAATAATTTTTTTATATTGTATTTTATGCACAATTAAATTTTACAAATCTTGAAAAGAATTTAAAATTTTTTAAATATTAACAGTAGTCAATTTTAGAACAGTACTCTTGTAAACTAAATATATTTTCTTAATTCACTTTTTTTATGAATCTTTCATTGAAAAAAAAATTTTTTTTGCTATAGTGAAAACAACTGCGCAACAAAATTTCATCTCAAAAAGATATGCAGATGTATAGTTTACATAATTCAAGCAATATTCAAAGATTTTGTGCCTAAAATATTAATATAATTATTAATCAAAATATTTGAGTGACACTACAGTAATTCTAATTGATAAAGGGAACAAACACTATTGAGAAAATTTAAAATAAGTAAATATTTACATAAATTTTATAATCTTGGCTAATTTTTTACCTTTACTTTTGAAACTTTGATAATGCATTGTTAATAATTACAGTAGATGCTCATTTTTACAAACCTCTATTTCATGAACTAGAGGCTAGTCCTTACTCAAACGCCATAAACACAATGATAACTTAAACTTCTAATTAGTAATTAGTTCGTGAACTAAAATTTTTAAAAGTATTTTGCAAACTTTTGTTTCAATTTTTTTTAATTTCTTTTATTTTTTATTATCTGATAATTTTAAATTTTTTATTTCATTTTCTTTTTATATAACCCTTGAGAACTAATTTATTCTTAAATAATGAAACAACACATACAAGCAGTCCAAGTGTCACCTCTGGAAAATATTGTAGAGAAGCAATGCATTTTAATATGGAAAATGTTTTTACTTGCTTGGCTGAGAAAAATGAGAGGAATGAACACTCCTGTTGATGGTGATTTCATTAAAGAGGAATGCAACTGCTCTGCTATGAAGCAGAACAAAAAAGATTTTAAATTATCAAACGGATGGCAAGGAGGGGAAAAAAAAAAGACTTGTGTGGTGAAAGGGGAATCAATAAAATGAAAGTGTTTGTGAGTATGAATATTTTGCATGTGTTTCTTATACTGCACATTCTAAAGCTAATTTAAACATTATATATATATATATATCCTGCAATTAATAAGTAGAACTAATGATATTATTTTCTAACAAAAGCAGAAAATATTATTCTCAAAACTGTAAAAAGATTGTATTACAGCTAATACATGTTTGTCTTTTCTAAATAATTATTTGTACATAATTAGTTGGGAATCATGAAAAATTGTTTGTGTAAGAAAAAATTACAAAAAATAAATTCTATTGTATAGGCAATGCAAATATTAATGAATGGTAATATGGGTTTCATATAACATGTCTTTTTTTCTTAAAAACATTAAGATCAAAGTTTTCAATAATATTAATTATGCTTTAGAAACTTGCAACTTCAATTTTTTCATGTAATTTTAACAAAACTAGTAACAATAATCTAAAAGTATACCGTTTCAAAGTAATAATTGGTAAAATTTTTTAACACATAGTAGATAAAAATTAGTTAAACATACTTTAAAAGTTTATTTTGAGTTTTATAAACCAGAAAGTGGTAGTTTTCTGGATATGTGGGTCTTTAAATATATTTTAATTTTTATAATTGAAAAGACAAAAATATTTTTGTCAGTTTAAGATTAAAATTTTTGAAATTATTCCCCATTTTACTTTTTTGTGATATTTTTTATTTTCATTTTTGAAATGAATACTTTCCTATTGTTCTAATATCTCACAATGTCTCATAAATTACATAGCTAAAAAAATCCAACTTTTAAAATTTTTTTTACTGTTAATCTAAATATCTCTAATAATGCAAGAGATATATCATTGGAATCAATTACCACTTAGCTATCTGATTATAATCATAATCTATTATAAACAAGTATCTCATTGGAAATAAAACGGCTCTATCGGAAATAAAACTTTATATTTCAGAGGATGTAATTAATCTCCTTAGAATGTTTATGAAGTTAGAGATTACAACAAGTGCTATTCAAAATATAGTAAATAACAGGATACATTGATGGGTCTCGATTTGTACTAGAAATTCAGATGAGTTTTAAAAAAATAAATGAGAAGAACTACACTACATGATAATTTCTCGAATCTTAGTCCAATTCTTGGTGTAAATACATTCTGAGTAAAAACTTTAAAACTAGTAAAAGATTTTGAAAAAAATGAAATAAAAGAGGATTTAAATGTGTTATTGTATTATTAGTCATTTAATTTCATAGCTAAGAAATAATACAACAAACAGGATTTGTAAATATATAATTATAAAAAAATATGGTATATACAAAACTAATATTTCAGCTTGAGTAAAAATTTAGCCTTAAAAATAGTTCAAGCTAAAATACTAACTTTATTATTTTAAAAAGGTAATTATTTTTAAAAATGTATACCTATGAGGTTAAATATTACTGAAATTACTAATGCTGTGATAGCACTTGAATTTGCAAATATTTATTTCTTCAAGTTTTTAATGGCTCTTGTGAAAATTAAGAAAGATAAAAATCTAACTGATCATGGATAGAAGGCAGGTTAAAGAACTCCCTGTTCAACAAAACTGAACAAACTTACTATCATGAAAAAAAACAGGTCATAAAATGTAGTCAACAATTTTTCAAAATTAAAAGATAATTATAGTGGAAATAATACTGTGTGAAGAACAAAAGTTTTGTCCTTGCATGTCTTCAGCTACAAGGAAGAAGACTTTAATCTACTTAAAAGTAAGTATTCAACAGAAAACTTATTCAGATGACATTTAAATGCTGGTCAAAAAAGAATGCTTAATAGTTAATAGATCCAGAAGTTAGATTTATACAGCAAAATTTGATAGATCATTAGTTTATTGACATTGTTTTTTTAATTAACAATTAGACATTGCTCTAGAAGCGCAATAAAAAGCATTTGAACTTCAGCTAATAAATATCACATTATCTGGGAAAATCTATATATAGAAATAACAGTTTTCCAGTAAAAAATAATGCATATATTTCAAATGGGTAGAAGTATTATTGGTAGGATTTAAGAGTAAAAAATAAATATATTTCAAGCACTATTTATATGGACACTTTTTTGAAGATCTGATGGTACTTTTCTAACAATAATGTGAATTCAAAAACATCTGGTAAAATGAACTTATAAGTATACTAAAATGCCTTAGCAAATCATCTTTAAACAAAGATTGAATGTCTTGCTAAAGAAAACTCAAAATACCAGCAAGATAATATACATATTTATTCAAGTAACAGTACAAAAGAATTAGTTTCCTGTGAACAATGTTGAAACTTTGAAATTGCCTTTGTGGCTCCAAATTTTCTGATAATAAAAAATTTACAAATGAAATTTACTAGCTTTTTAATAAGCATTTAAGGTTAATAGTCATCACTCAAATGATATTATAATCCTCAGTTTATGATTTTTTTTTCAAAAAGTGCTAATGGTCTTAAAGTTTTCACTAGGACTCTACATAAGTATACTTAGTTATTACTATAGAGATTTTAATCTAATAGTTTGCAACGATTTTGCAATTAAATTTCAATCATTGTAGCTGAGGTAAAATTTTTTATGCATGTTTATTTTACAAAAGCTGACAACTTGACAGAAATTAAAGTGTCTTTAAAATAGTAATTTTTCTTACCTTACAAACCACAGTAAGGTATCCAATCGGTGATGATATACAACAATTCGCTTTTTTAAAAGGAGAGCTGTGTATATCAAAATTGTTTCAAGACCAAATGTTTTAACAACATCTGAAAAAGAAAAAAGTAATAGTTTAATTTTAATTATATTAAGTATAAAATATTGTTTTGAAAAAAATGCATTTCAAAATATAAATAAAATTTACAGGTTATTTTCTCAGTTTTGTTTTAAACTGAAGAGAGTAATTGGAACATAATAGTAAATTAAACTAGTGCTACAGTATTCAATTTCATGAAAAAATTTAGTGACAAACTTTTTACATTCAGTTTAATTATTCATTATGCTTAAAAGTGATGTCATTTTATTTAAGTTACAAATTATTTGAATATCTGCTAATATCTAAATGAACTACAGTAATAAAATTCATCATTTATATACTTTTGATACCATTCAATAAAAATATGAAATGAAAATTAAAATTTTTTTTCTTTCTTTCTTCAGTGTAAGAATACATATTATCATCAAATACAATACATATATACACACAAATTGTATTCTACTGTATGGCTATTCTACATACTTTTGTTTCCAGACCAGGAAAACGGGAAACTTGATGTCTTACTATTATTATATTTTTAAACTTTTAAGAAAAATAAACATTTAACATATTGTACATTTAAAGATTCAAAATCAACTAACCATAAAGTTAGTGAAAAAACAAAGCTTTTTAATTATTTAGCTGTTTTTAAAAATTTATAAATAAATACAAACCTTATTGAATAGAGAACTAGATTGGGTACATTTATCAAATAAAGAGGTGTAAGAAAACAAATATCACTCAATGGTAATTTTTTCACATAAGGTCTAATTAGATCATGATTTGATGATCATGACAGTTAAAGTTAAGAAATGCAAAGTTGGGAATTATTGAAACTAATGTACACATATAGTTAGATTCACAGTGGTCTAATGATAAAATCTGCTCAAAGTTAAAGGTCTTGAGTTTGATCTTGGGCTCTGATAAAAATTCTAAATACAAATTATACTTCTATATGCATAACTAGTTTGGTGAGTGCTTAATAGTTTCTAAATTGTCTCTCTTGGACAACTGAATACAAAGCACTACCTATTAAATATAATCTGGAAGGCAAAACATTTCAGGTGCTTAAATGTATTACAATGATCTTTGGTCATTTGTCTATTTCTTATGTTGTTTAAAATATAAATATGATAATAAATTATTTTAGGCCACAATTATCTCAAATGATACTGCAACATTTATAATAAATAGAAATGAATGTCTTACTTGTTTTCTGTATACATACATGTCACTCAGAAGTGAATACCTGTAATTTTGTAATACTCTCTCTTGAGGCAATTGAATAAGTTCAACCAAATAACAAATATGCAGTTGTTCTTAATAAGAAACAACTTTTAGATATAAGGCTATTTACTAAACGTGTTATCACAAAATTATATTACTGATTTGAAATAATGAAGATACTTCAGCAATAATAGTGTTCAAACTATTACTGATGGAAATATATTGAGTTTAGTTGTGACATATTAAGTATTCACAAGATTTCTCTTTCATGTCAAATCAGATATTTCTTACTTTTATTAAATTTTAATTTTGTAGAGGTTTAATTTCTAAAAATGATGGAATATACATTTTAATGCAATGATATATGTAAATACACCAGTAAATATTAAATTTAAAGCATAATATGGAAACTGTTAAAATTTTAAGAAAACAGAATTAATTAGAACAATTAATTCAATTTTTAGTGTCATATTACTATTTTTGAATTAATATTAGCAATGATTGTTATAGAAGGGATAAAATTATTATCTATTAAAAATGTCAGAGGGTGATCTATAAATGCTACAAAGAAGAATTTCTGATGCTCACAGATATAGGACAAAATACATTACATATGTACAAGAATGCATGTTGATCCTGATTGGTGGCAGATCATTCACCTAGCAAAACTACGTGAATGATCTGCCACCTAGTTTTAATAGTGGCATGTTAAATTTAAGAAACAACTCAATTTTTTACATGCTGTTTTATACTGTGAAGTAAAAAAAAATTGAGTAAAAAATGTATTGGTGGGGTAAATGAAAAATGCAAGTATATATGGATAAATAAATGGTGACTGTATAGTAACAGTTTTGAATATAGAAGATAAGAATTCCACTGAAACGAAATGCACATTGTAGACATATCCAGATAATTTGTCCTTAACTCCACAAATATGACAGAATTTGTAACAGCTTAGTAGTTAAATAAAAGTATGGATATAATACAATGAAAAATGATCAGAAAGTGTATATGTATAAAACTTTTTGAAAGTGATGAGATTGTTTCATTTATTGATAGTTTTCAACCAAACACACATACATACATGCATATACTATATACTTTTCAATATTTAAAATTTGAAAACATTAGTCACTTTCTGATCTTTTATACCAATACATTAGTCATTTTCTAATATTTTATACCAAACGATTAAACACTACAAGCCAGTATGGTTCCAAAATGCACTAAGCCTGTATATTATTGCATTGGAATGGATTCTTGTGATTTTAAGACATTACATCATGTGATGACAAAATTTGTTAGTAGTTATAGTAACCCTTGAAACTTCTGGTTTTTTCTTTTTTTAAAAAATAAACATTAATGTTATGTTTTAAGTTATGGCATGGAAAAATGGAGTTTTATTTTTGAAGTGAACAAAATTCAAGGATTCAAATTTACATTTAGCTAGTGAAAGACATGGATGGTGGTAAATTGAATTTGTGTTTTTTTTTAATTGTTCTGCAATTGATGATAAGGTAAATACTTTTACTTTATGTGTCATTCAATTAAAACTGCTGTACTAATTTGCATAATTCATAAAACACAGAGCAAGAAAATTTAACAGATATATGTTTAGGTTGTGAATCATTAATTTCTATTAGAAACAGAGTTTTCATAAAAAATGTAGATTATGTGCGTCACTGATTTAGCTTTATTGCCCGATTGTTCTCTCATGCTAGATTGCATTACAATAGATGTTTTGCCACTGGCCAGTTAATTAGAAACTCAAGCTTTCATAAAAATGTATGTTACTTATGTTATTGAGTTAGATTTATAGCGCAGTTAATACCAAATTGAAATATTTTACATAGTGTATTTTTAAAGTGTTTGCATTCATTTGATTAATTAAAAGAAAATGATTAAAGGAACTGGTTATGTATATTTATTATGTATAGTTTAAGTAGGAATAACAGTACTGATTTTTAGAGTTATAAAATATTTATTTGGAAATGTGATTTTTGTAAAATATGAGAAATCATGTTTCAAGTCTTTAGTTTCATAATATTTCAGTAGTAAGTAAGTATTAAAATTTTCCAAATTTCCATATTTTCAATTAAAAATAGTGTGAGAGTGAAATATTTGATGTTCGAGATGATCAGGATTTTGAAATCCAAATATTTGCAAAGTGACACAATTTAGGTAGGTAAGACTGTTCAGTGATTGGCACGTAAACTTGAAATTGTATCAAACCTAGACCAGCTCATAGGATTTTATATACCAAAACATCCAAATAAACCTACATAAAAACTGCACATTTATCATGATCAATATTTTAGAGGTAAAATCATGGTTTAAATTTAACAGAGTATGCGTATATCAATTTTTATAATTAATTTCAAATCAGATAGTTTAAATATTAATACTGTTTCTTAATTAATCATCAACTTTTTATTTCAGTAAGGTTGAATGGATAATAGAAAAATTAAATAACTGTATTTAAAATCTATAAAATATTACAATTTAATAAAAATTGCAAAATGCATACTGCTTTTATTCTTAAAATAATTCAAATTAAAAGAATATGATTGCCATAAAATCTTAGATTTTTCCTTAAAATTATAATTTAAATGAAAAATTACCACTTTTATATCATACACTAATTCTAATTCCTTTGATAAATATACAATTTGGAAAATAAAGTTTAATTTTTTTATTTAAATTATATTTTTAACAAAACTTTACTTTAGGAACTGAAATAGAAAAGCTGTGAAGGTATTGTCTATTCAAGACCAAGAGTTACAGAAGTCATATGAAAAATTGCATTAGGAATTTTTTTCACAATTAAATAGGAGTTCATTGATTTTTAACTTATTAATGCATATTTTTACTATCCTGAAAATTTATACAAATACATGTTAAAATGTACATATAGATAAAGCAATTTAAAATAAAAAATTTTATCCCATAACATATTCAAACTATAGAAATCGGTTTTCAACTCTCAAAAATTGAGTATTATTTTAAAAATTGTCACAAAAACAATTTCTAAAACAATAATTCAAGTTTTAAAACTCGAATTATTGTTTTATTATTATAAATTTAAGCATACCTTTAGCTGCTACACAGGAAAATAATGCAACTTTATCAAATTGTTTTATTGCAAATGTTCCATTATCTTCAGTTGAGCATGTTCCTTTTACTAAAACTGCAAGATATAACCTAAGCATAACAGCTGGATTACCAGTTTCATGGTAAGTTTTACTTAATATTCGTGACAAATTTTCATATTTTTCAGGATTAAAATCTTTTGTTTGAAGTACAAGAACAAATTGCTTAACCTACAAATAGATAAACAAAAGATATAGGTTTTTAAAAAACTGCAGAAATTAATATATTTTAATGCAATATGTAATATCTTCTATGGAATGGGATTCTTAATAATATCAAGGTAAAGAGAAGTATACACACTTTGAAATTAAATTTAAAATTCCAAGCTAGTACTTTTTCAAATTATAGAAAAATATTTTATAAAAAGTTTATTAATGACTTGTTACAAAGACTCACATTTACAGATAGGAAGTTCTTACCTATAAATGTAGATTAGATGCAAGAGCATTTGCATATTAAATGAAATTGTTATTAAGAAGATTTATTTTGGACTAAATGCATACATCTTAAAATATGACGAATAAGCAAGACAAATATGAACTGTGAATTAGTGAAATATATATTCATAAAAGAGAAATAAATTCTTTAACTAAAACTCAAAGCAATGAAAATAACTAAATCTGTGGTGAAGAAAAATTTAGAAAAGTATTTTTAACTACCGCATATGAACCACAATGAGTTTCTAAGTTGGATTATACACTAAACTTAATCCAAGAATTCCAACAGAAATTTCAATCAACTGTTTTTATTTACTTCAGTTTTACAATTTACTTTCTAAAAAACATATAATCAAATAAATCAGTGCTTGGTGATTTGGATTTACAGCTTAGTTTATGAAGACACATTTAACATTCATAATTTTCAAAGTTATAAAAAATTTACTAATTGATAGATATTATAAATATATTCACCAATATCAGTTAATAAAAGAAAACATAGCAACGAAGTCTTGTAGGCGACAAGATCAGCAACTCTATCCTGCTTAAATTAAAACTCATTTCACTTAATCATGATGTTCACTTGCAATGGATACCTTCACATGTGAATCTCCACGGGAATGAAATGGCCGATAATCTTGCTAAGGAGGGTTGCAGGATTTCAAATACTCCCTCTTCCACACTTACTTTTCTGGAGTTATACTCCGGGAAAAATCAAAAATCTCGGAGGAGTGGAAAACACCCCCCACCCATAATTGGTACAAAGGATCAAAACCGGGTTTGTCCCTTGACCTCCCGTGTGACAGACGTACCCGGACTGTTCTCTCAAGACTTGCTAGCGGTCATATTAAGTGCCTCACTTTCAACGAGGGCAGGAAAACTTTCGTCACCTGCACCAAGTGCCAAAATCATCAGGCTTCTCCTGAGCATCTTTTGGATTGCATGGGTCTCTCTAGGGAGGATCTCTTTAGCAATCCTCTTTTAGTCTTCGACTTCCTTACAGTCAACGAACTCGTGGATCTAGTCTGACTCCGTCAGACATGGAGGATAAGCAACAACAACAACAAACATAGCATTATCATATTTTTTTTCCTCTGTAAGATTATGGTGATGAAATTTAAAAAATAAAACATGGTTCATCATATACTATAAATGTTAACTAAGAAAATTTGGCAAATAAGAGAGTACCTTAAAAAACAAGTATAATCGGTCTTAAATATTAGAATTTATTGCAATCTTACAAAGTGAAAATAATTTCAGTATTAAAAGCAGCATAGAGTTCAAAATACTTTTTCTCTTGATTTTTGTTTATGCAGGACATGAAACCAGAGGCCTGGAGCATATTGACAGTATTAACTAATTTTGGAAAGCTATGACAGGAAATATTAATTTTTTTCATGAAAATTAAAGAAATTAATAATAGCATATAATTTAATTATTAAAAAATCAGTGATGTAAAATCAGTGATATAAGAGTTGTATAGAATAAGAAGAAAACATAAGTAAAGGCTTGCAAGTTAAAACCTAGATTTATTAAAAATATGTGTTCTTAGTTGAATTTAATTGCAAATTATTTATTTAATCTGATACTTTTATTCTTAACAGCCAAATAGTCATAGAAGCATTGCAGTTTAATTTATTCTTATGTAGTTTTTCTAGAATAATTTAGACAAAAGGAAGCTATGAATTTTTAAAAAGTTTGAAATGAAAGAAAAAAAATGTTAAATTTGAAATTCCCTGTTAAATTCTTAAATTTGAAACTACTAAAATGAAATTTTGGTAAATTGTGATATATTAATATCACAATCATGATCATATTTAGTTTATATTATGAGTAAAAGTTAAATCATTAATTGCATCCAAAACAATAAACTGGAAGTAACTTAAATGAAAAATTAAATAACTCTATGATATGATGATTTTCATACCAAATAATTTGTTGGTAAAATCTGACAAAAAAAGTTTTTTTTCTTCATACAAAACAAATTTAATTTCAAACAACTTTAAAATTTAAAATTTTGTTAGACATCAACAGGATTAAATATCAAACTGGAAATGTTTTTTTCTGTTAATAAGTTTCTTCACCAATCGGTTATAAATATTTCAGACATTTTAATTGCTCTTAAACTGACATAATACTTTTTTATGAGTATAGTTAAAAAGTTAGTTAATCCAGGAAAATATTATCATATATATTTTTTCCTGATGCACATGAATAAAATAATGTTGAAGATTTAGAAAAAAATCTATTCAATGTCTCCAAGCAATTTCATATTATCATATTTGTAAAATACATACAGGACAATAAAATTTAATCAGTTAAGTTAATCAAATTAGTTTTTTTAATTAATATCCTTTCAACAATTACAATTTGAAAAACCAAACATACAAGAACACCAGTATCATGTATCTACCAAAATGCAATGCTATTTTCCTATGACACTAATGCCATGATACAAGATGCAGCATAAAAACTTCCTTATTTTGTATTGCAATAACACAAAAAAGTATTAAAGATATATTTTTATTTATTTTTGCATACAAAAATTACATATTTAAAGTCTTAGTTTATCTAGTTTTAAATATCATATTGAACAAGTGATGCCCACCATTGGCAATACACTGGATGAACAGAATTCTGCTTTTGTTATCACTCTCTCCAACATATTGGCAGCTATGCTCATCATTTCTCTTTGAATGTTTACTTTCAGATCTTCCAAAGTTTGTGGGGGGTTAGTATAAGCTCGTGACTTTAATTACCCCCCCAAAAAAAAGAGATTACATAGGACCATATTGGGAGAACATGCTGACCAATCCAAATCGTTTCTCATTGAAATGAAATACTTGGAAAAATAGACCTCTATGACAAATGCACAGCGTTCATTACTCCAATGCATCATGGCGACTGAACCACAATATCAACCAAATTCATAATCTCTTTTCTGAAACAAGACCACACCAGTCTCATTATCTTTACTACTTTTTGTGTTATTACATTTCAAAATGAGGAAGTTATCTTGTCACACCTTGTATATGTGGATGTAATGTTTGTTGAATGAAGTTGTGTTTTGTTAACTATTAATGCTTTAGACTTGTTTTTGGTAGTACACAAATATAGACAAATAGCTGATTCTGTTGGAAAATTATGCCAAATGCATAACAAACTTTCATTGAAAAATATACAAGAAATTACTTGTTTCTCTAATGGTAAGTATTTGTTCACAAAACTTCTTTAGAATAGTTAGTGGTGACTGAAACTGATTGGAATAAAAGCAGCAATGTAATGTATTGGGTTAGGAGTGGATATCAAGAAATAGCACCATTGGAGAAGCTTGACAAATGTATCTAGTTAAAAATATTTCTTGCAAAAAAAAAAAAAAAAAAAAAAACATAAACCATTAGGTACCAAACTTAAGCTTTTGATTGGTTGGGTTCTTTGGTGTAAGGTTAAAAAAAAAAGAGAACAAACTGGGCCATTTTTTTTTATTTGAATATTAAGATAAAGGAAATTGCTAAAAGCACCTGGTTATTAAATTTCAATTTTCCAAATAAGAATTTTAAATAAATATTTTAATATTAACACCATCTTTTTTAAACAAAAAATTTAAATCATACAGCATATTCCAAACAAGTCAATATTATAATGAACATAATTTTAAATAAAAACTAATCATTTATAAATTTAATATACCTTAATAATTAATATAATATATATGATTGTTCATTCTTTTAATGGATAGTCTTGCACTTAAGCAATACATAATATAGTAACATTTTGCATAATCAGAGCAAAGTAAAATAAAATATTCAATTATTCATGATTTTGACTGAAAAATATGATACAAGAAAAAAAAATAATATAGCTTGTAAAACTAAATTTTTTTAAAAAAAATTGAACAAAATTTTTTACCCTAGGAAGTTTATTGGATTCAAACACATCTGAAAGATGTAAATAAAACCATGACTGTTTATGATGACAGTAACAAAATGACACCAAATGATCTCCATGACTAAGACCAAGTCCATTTCCTAAACCACATTTACTAATAATCAGAGTTTTATTTTCTCTTGATATGGAAGGATAGCTCCATGCCCAAAGAATATCATTATTGGAATCTTTTTCTGTAATAGGAAATTTTAAATGATGTAATACTTACATATTTGTAAAGCTAAAATATAATGTATAAGATATGATATATATATTTACATAAATTATATAATATTTAGCTAATCAATATATATATATATATAAAATAGTGAAAATTTCAATACAAATTTTTTCATTTATATGAGCTTCAGCTGCCAAACTTACAAATTTAGGTAGTGAAAAAAACATATCAAACACAAAAAATAAATAACAAAATTGTGTCAAAACTTTATCATTTAACTGCAATTACTATAAGATCAAGTTTACATTTGGAACATGTTGTTGTGTTATAAAAAAAGTAACTTTCAAACAAATTTTTTTAAGTATTAAGAATGGATATTTGCTTTTCCAGAAATAAAAGTTAGTTAATTTGACAATATTATCAGAAACAATACTAAAATAAGAGCTCTTAGGCATCAAGATGAATAATTTATACTCTTTACTATTTTATCAAAAGAATAGGATCAGATTCTGATATCCAGTATTTTAATAGCATGATCCTACACTTTGACATTAAATTGTGAAACAGAGCACATTAAGATTTTCTCCAAATGAAATTGTATTATTGGATATGGGATTTTCAGTACGTATTACTTGATTACTTCAGCTATCTATCATGATGAAACAATGTTTTTCTTCTAAATTCATATATATTATATCTTGTGATTTGATTAAATGACTTAAACATCTACACTATCTTAGTTTAATATTACTAGCAGGCATATTACAAATTAAATTATTAATGAGTACATCAATAAGTACAAAATATCCATACAATATATTATTTTAAACAAGTAGTTTGAGTTCTTAATACTTCAAATAAAGCTCTGAGCTGATCCATACAGATCTTTTGGAGATATCATAGTTAGTGTAAATCATATATCATGAATTATGCAAGGATGTCATGAAAATTTTCATAATAAAATGAAAAGTGAATGATCTTCAGTACTCTATACATGTAATAGATGAATATTCATGAGTAAGTTTTTGAGGATAGCTATTTAGATCTGTAATGATGTAATCTACATATTCATGTTAGATGTAATCTACATCCTTCTCAAAAGTGCTGGTAATTGTCATGGTGTTTTTCATTAAAATAATATCAAACTTTCTGTTCATTCTATTTAAGCAAGCTAAAATACATTGTGATATTATTAAAATCCATAATTTCGGTTATTCTATCAAAAATATTTCATTGCATTTTATTAAATTGTTTCAACCAAGTAAGCTTTTTTAATAAATGAAGGAGAATAAAAAATTTTCTTGATACTGTATATACCACAAAAAACATCTTTGCACCTAAAATAACATTTTTCCGACATGCAGATTATCAGTGAAAATAAACTTAATTTAAAATGCATACATTTATGTATTTTCAAACGTTTATTTTTTTTTTATGAAAAGTTATCATTTGTATATTTTATGATTCAATTAATATATAACAAAATTTATTCATGTTATAAATAACTTTTGTTCTATTAATCGTTTCTTTTATAAAAGGCATTCGGGTTTAATCATTTTACCATTAAAATTCATTTACACAGCTAGTATTTATGTAAATGAAATACGATCAAATTATAAAAGCATAATAAATATAACATTACTGGAATAATCTTCTTAAAATGGAACATTCTTCCATTCTTCAAATGTTAATTTAGTACCAATTTTCATATTTAATTTTTTTGAATTCTAAATTTAAAATATTATAATTTTACAGTTTAATTTTTTTTAATTAGAAAACATTGTAAGTTTCCGTATTAATGTAATTGTAAATTGTAGTGTCTTATATTAATGACAAATTATAAATAAAGATACAAGAGTACAAACCATTTACACTGAATCCAATATAAAATTCAATATATATATTTATATATATTATATTATACCACGCGAAAAGGAGAATTCTAATTACTCTTATACAAACCTATTATACCGGCAGAAAGAAGTTCGGACAAACAAGCCATTTAAGTAAAAATGCAATTCGATGGAATGAATTTTACGATTATTTGAGTTTTTGTTATCAAGAACCAGCTTAAACACGTATAATTTATACGCGACGGAAAGACAGCACTAAAATTAAGATTCATAGACAAAAACAAAACTAAATACCAGCGATCAATTATAAAAAATAGTTTCCGACGAGGGGTCCTAAGGCTTTATGATTAGCGCTTGTAACCTCACTTGATATTATTTCTTAAGAATTAACAAGCCTTTCCTGAACTGCAGGAGAGAAGTTGCGACATCTAGCGATGGAAAACAAAATAAAAAATGATGACTGAAACATGCATAATAATTGTATCTTTAACAACAGTTTTTGAAAGAAAGTTACGACAAAAAACTGTTTTGGGATTTTATGCTCATAGGCTTATAGCTTGCATTGAATAAGATCGAGTTTTTATTTGAAACCTAAGCAAAATTGATGGATGGATGATTTTGAAAAATTGATAGAAAATCGAAACCATGACTCCTAAATCCTATACGATGAAGAGAAACAAGGTGTTTGATTGACAAATGAAGGGGAAATCAGGCAATCTGGGAAAACAAAGACGTGTAAAAAATTAGAGCCTATTAATTTGTTTCTAAAAGGAAATTGTAGTGTCAATTTTTCTCTTTAGAACTCGTTGACAAATCTAAGACCCTAGAGAAGGAAAGAGCTCCGATACCAAGCTTTTCTCTTAAAGAATTTCTTGCTTTATCACATCGAGGACACGATAGCATTATGTGATCCATGGTTTCCCTTTCTCCACAAGAGCATTTATTTGTTGAAGAAAGTCTGAATTTATGTAAGTTAGTATTTGTCGGAAAATGATCTAGTTCTAACTCTAGCTAGCCACACTTCTTCAAGCCATGAATTAATATAACTGCGGTGAATTTTCGTAATAGAAGACATAGGCGAAAAGTTAGAGACATATTTACTTTTATTCCATTCTTTGTTATTGTAATTGATAAAAATGTTTCTCATAATATGGATAAAATCTTCAGGTGAAATCGAGTGCAGAATAATACTTTTATTAACGGCTGATTTTGCAAGAGCATCTACTTTTTCATTCCCAGCAATTCCAGAATGACCTAGAATCCAAACTAATTGAATAGATTCGTAAATCTTAGTTGCATTTACTAAAGCTACTCCGATGTGTTGAATGATATGGTTGGGGAAGAAGTTGAGGGAGTTTTCAAACTGCTTAGACAGGATAAGGAATCTGATAATATGACATAGTTGGAGGGAGAAGTACAGAATTTAGTCACCACCAAATAAAAAGTCAAAGCCTCTGCTGTAAAGATGGAATTAGAGTTATTGATTTGCCCGGAAACAAAAGGAGTTATTTCTGCTGTTGTAAACAGCGATTCCAAGTTTATTTTCTATTTTAGATGCATCAGAAAATAATAAAATGTGATTGGACCATTCAGAAGTACTATTCAGTTCAAAAAGGTCATTAATAGTATTTGTAGGAAGATTTTTAGTCTGAAATGAATATTTTCTAAGTAAGATTTTTAAATTAATATTATCAGAGGTAGGTTTTGAAGGAACTCTTAAAATATTTGATTCTTGAATTCCATTTTTTGCGAGCCATTTTTTCTCTCGCAAAGACAGAGGAAGAGCACCAAAGATTTAGCTGTATAGCATTGTATCCCACAAACTACCAGATGGAGATCTGGTAGAAAGTGCAAGGTTTATAATGTACATCCTTGTAGAGAGATAGTTTTGTCTTTCAGAAAGAGGTAAGACCCCTGCTTCTTTCAGAAGAAGTGGAATTGGTGTCCTGTATGAAGACCTGTAGCAATACTAAGAACTGAGTGGTATACTGGATCCAAGATTTTTCGGTCCTATAAGCTCGCAGATATAAATACATGACATCCATAGTCCAGGCTACTTGTAACGAAGGACTGAACAATTTGAAGTAAGTGGTTACAGAGTTTTTGCTCCCCATCTGTTACTTGCAATAGCTTTTAAAACACTAATTTTCTTCTGGATGGATTTTTATTTTCATTTGAAAATTATACTTGAAGGTTAAGTTATTAGTAAAATAGAGATCCAAAATTTTTATGTGTTTAGACCAAAAGATAGGTAATTGGTTGATAGTTAGTACAAAATTTACAAAAGATTTTTTGGAAGAGAAATCAATAACTGAACATTTTGAGGAATCAATTTTTATTTTCCTTTCTTTACACCATTGTTCAAGTTTTATGATTGCATTCTGAATTTTTCACTGAAGACTTTCTTGTGATGAGAGAGCATCCAAAAGTATTATTTCATCAGCATAAATAAAACATTGAATGTCAGGAGATAGAAATTCGTAAATATCTGCCATATAAATCATGAAAAGAAAGGGAGAAAGAACACTGCCTTGAGGAACACCTCTATTAGAAAAAGTGGGTTGAGAAAACATTCCACGCCATTTCACTCTAAAACTTCTATCCGATAAAGAATACAATATCCAATGAGCAGCATTTTCACTGATATCAAATTGGAGGAGCTTATAAATAAGACCGTCTTATTACACTGAATCGAAAGCTTGAGATATGTTCACAGTTGCGCACGTGATATATTTTCTCTGTGAGTGTTAATCAATAATATGATGATGAAACATAGAAAAAACACTATCGCAGCCTCTATGAGGCATAAATCCATGAAGATTTGTATGAACATATTCTGAAAAGGAAATATGATTTATAAGACGATTTAATATCATGCGTTCCATGACCTTACATAGAACACTTTTAAGAGATATTGGGCGATAAGAATTTACTGACGTAGTATCTTTTCCAGAATCAGGAGATACAATATTTTTTTTATAGGAATTATGATGAATTTTTTCAGAAAAAATATCAGGAGATACAATTTTTTTTATAGGAATTCTGATGAATTTTTTCCAAGACAGGGGAACAGTACAGCTTAACCAAGAGTTATTTATGAGTGACAAAAGAGATCGTAAAACTATGTTTGATTGACATTTCAAAATTTTAGCTGATATTAAATCAGGACCAGCTGAAGTATTTTTGCATTCAGAAATCGCCAATTGGAGCTCTGAGAGAGAATGCAGAGTTATATTCGAAATCAAAGTTTGAACTTAAATCAAGAGGTAGTACTTCAGTTTCAGATTGACGAGAAAAAATTTGGCAAATAAACTAGGCTGATCTACAGGATCCGAAATCATTGAAGTTTCGCCAGAAATTAGATGATGATGAGTTGGTGAGTCAGAAGATCTATTTTTAAGACTTTTAAGAATATAATGTTTTTTAGATTTACCAGCATTTGTTATAGTTTTATCCTTGAAATTTCTGGAAAGGGTTAGAAGAAGCTGATGAAGTTTTGCAAAAATTCGTTTGTACAGTATCCACAGAATCTGATTTAGAGAACTTTTCGCTTTTCTCCAAAGTTTCCTTTTTTTGACCCAAAAGATAACACCATTCCTATGTACACCACAGAGGATATAACTTTGACGGAAAGATGTGCTTTTTCCTGAATTTATCAAGATAGTTTTTACGTAAAATTTAGCATTGATCTACAGAAACTAGTCCATTATTAGAAATTTGAGTGTTTATTGAACTGAAGAAGCGAGTCCATGAAGTTCTATTGCAGGAACCACCTTTCGAATAATCGTTATTGTAGATTTTGACACTGATTTGAACAGGGACATGGTCACTACCATAAATATCTGAACTGACTGAGAAAGTAAACAAAGGAAAAATATCAGGAGATACAATATTATAATCGATAATGGATGGTCTGTGGTGGAGTCCGAAATGAGTAGGCTGAAAGTTATTTAAAAGACAAATGTTGCTATCCAGTATCCAATCGAGGAATTCTGAAGATTCAGGAGAGTTTGAATAACTACCAAGTGCCGAACTTCGCATATTAAAGTGTCCAATTATTATAAAAAGAGGGGAGATATTTGATAAGACGCAATGGAACAAAGAACTTGAAAATTTACCGTGTGGGACGTTTACATTTACTAAAGTAAGATAAGATTTGGATATAGTAATATTTATAGCTAAAATTTCTGTATCGTTATCTTCTGAGCGGGGTATATTTAATACTTGCATAGATAGAGATTCATCAACAGCAAAAAGAAGACCTCCACCACGGCCATCTTGCCGATCTAATCGAATTATTGTGTTATTACAAATTTAAAATAAGTCAGAACTTTTAAGAAACGCTTCTTGAATTGCTACGACATTGGAAGATTGAAAGTAAGGAAGTTTTACGTATGGACGCTTAGATAAAATGCTTCTTGCATCCCAAAAAATTAAATTGAACACTAAATAAAACCAAAAAACCTGAACAGTTACTAAAATTCAAAAAAGTGCACGCGTTGTAAAATAATTTTTTAAAAAAATTATGAAAGTTTTTTATGCTTTCTTCTTGACTCAATTTTTTCTTCAATGTTAGGTTCTGCATATTTAATATCTGATTGATGAGATTTCATAATAGGTTGTTCGGGAGATACAATTTGTGCTGATTTACAGAATAATTTGGACTTATCTTTCTTTGCTGGATAGATCTTGCACGACTCTTTCTTGGAGGAGATCGAGAAACTGATCTAGCTGGATTCGAGCATGTTCGCATGCATTCTTTCATGAATGAGTGCATTTGTTGAACCATTTGATCTTGTCTAGCCTGTATCGCAAGTAATTTTGCTTCAAATATAGAAGCCATCTCAGTCACTGTTTTTTTAACAGTATCAGTTATTTCAATTTGATTCAGCAAGAAAGGAAGATGACTTTTGGTTACACTGGAGTAAAACTGGTTTTTAAAGATTTATTATAACGTCTACTCGCCTAAATAAATGGAAGGTGGTTCATGCTTTAAAAATGTAAGAATTTTTTTCTTCAAACCTCGTAAGGCAGGAAATGTTATTAGCTGCATGATTTCCCTGACAATTTATACATTTAGGTGTTTCATTGGCACAGGGAGAGCCTTTATGGAATGTTCCACAGTTTTTACATAGGAAGACGTCTTGTTTGCACTTTCTCGTAGGGTGAGTGTATTTATATTTTCCGCATTGACGAACGTTATCAATAAAAGGAGAAATTAGAATGATGTAATAGATTAAGTTAATAGTTTGAGGTACATAATGTCCAATGACGCTCACCAAAATATTTTCCCTCAGTTCTTCAGAATTTTTTTTTGTGAATCTTTGTAAGCTTAATATCGTTAAGCCATTTTGTGCAATTTCTTCAGCTACCAGATGTAAAGGTAGTTCTACATTTATTTCTTTTCTAAGAAATCTTGAAGATATGTATTCATATTGAAACATGGTGTTAACATGTACTCAAAGAATGTTGGTTAATTTGCTTATTTCTACTGCAGTATCTGGGTAATTTGTTTCGAATAGAAGCTTACTTTGACGGATGTGTTGAATTTGTATTATTTTCTTGCGATTCTTTACATTAAATAAAGACAAAATAATCAGAGTTCAAAATTTATGTATTTCACAATTTAGAACAATCTGGCATTCAATCAAGAGAAAATAATGTAATAATAAAACCAGTATGCCAGAAGTTTTTCTTATGTAATGCACTTTAAAAATAGTTGTGAAATCGAAGCAGGAAAACTTAAATCTTAAAATTATAGTGTTAGACAAAGTTTTCAGCTTTCCGATAATTTTTAACTTTTAGTTGTTCTTCTAAGCAATATTTAAATAATTTAGCAACATTTACAAGTTATATAATAAGAATCAGATTATGTTGAAATTAATATTAAAAAAAAGAAGTGAAGTAAAAAACAAGTAAATATTTACTACTTACAAATTCTGAAAATATGAATGATTTAGCATAAAAATCTGAATATTGGGTGTGCAATATTTTAAACAATCATATTAACAATATATCAATTTGATTTGTTTAATATTAAAAGAGAATCCCGTTTCTGCATTGTTAGCACTCATTAACACAAACTCAGTTTTTGTGTGTAATCACATTTTTATATTTTGCCCTATTTAAATTTCACTAAATAATTGGTTCTTTTCTATTAAATTGAAATGTAAATTTTGTTTTCTACAAGAAATTAAATTGAGAATTTATACACTTATAATCTTTCTACTTATATGTCTCTAATGAAGAAAAATATCATTTGATATTTCTAACTTATAATGAATTGCTGTATAGAAAATTATCAAAATTTGTCTTACACTTATTTAAAAATATTCAGTTAGATGTTAACTACTGTTTCTAAATATTTTAATTTTAGTTCACACCTCGCTGTCAGACTTACAAATATTTTTTTCCCTTTAAATAAGAAACAACATAAATAAAAACAAACTCATACATTATTTCTAAGAATTCAACATTAATTTTGAACAAAAGTTCTCCAGTTCTACATTCTAAAAAAAGCACTGTAATTTTACAGCAAAATGTGCTGGCGTTTTGGATGCCAGTACAATATGCTGTAAATTTTACAGCATATTCGTAAGACTTTTACAGTTCTTTTTACTGTTATTTTTGCAGCACTTTTTATTGTTAATTTTACAACACTTTTTATTGTTATTTTTACAGCACATTTTACTATGCATTTTGCTGCATATTCTACAAAACCTATTGCAATAGCTATTTACAGCTCTCATCATGTTTTGTAAAGATTACAGTAGAGTATAAATCAATTTTGAATACATAATAGCTAATTTCCTAATTATAGGCCAATTATTATTAAGCAATTTTTTATACAGTATACAAAGCACAAAAACATAACTTATGTTACATTACAGAAGATGTCATTTTTCAGAACATTTTGTGATCAATAATTTAACTTTCAATACCCAACTACATTGTTTAACTTTCTCACCTCACAATCGCAACTTTAACAGAAGTTTGAATTTTTTTATTACATACTTTTTTTAAAAAAATTAAGAATTAAATTAAATTAAATTAATTAAAATTAAGAAATAACAGTTATATTAAATACGATACAAAGCTAAGCATAAAATTGATTTTTGATATATCTGTGATTCTACAGATTTAGGATAAAAAGAAACCGTTCAAAACATTCCATTTTACTAAAAATACCAAAGGGGAATTAGTTAATGATATATAGAGTATTTTAATTATAATGTAAAGAGAATAAAAAAGTTTTCTTTTTGATATTGTTTAAAGTAATTGATTTTTTTCCATTATAATAAAAGCAAATAAAGATTCTGAGGAAAACAATAAAGTTGACAATACACAAATAATTGTAAAGAATTTTTTTATTTACATTTTAATACTTATAGCCATTTAAATTTGGATAAATTATTTAAAAGTGACAAAAACACGTGCTTGGATTCCATCGTTGACATATTTTTTAGATTTCGTTCCCCGCGAGGGATTAAAGTTGAACAAGCACCTGAAAAAAAAATAGAAATCAGACACATGAATAACTAATTTGAAATTTCAAGAGCTGAATATTTCAGCGGAAAAGTTTTTTAATAGTTCAATAAAATAATTATAGAACTTTTTATTGTTTCATATAATTGATTGAATTTCTCTAAAATATGCTTCTTTTAATAGTCAACAAGTGGTTGTTACATTCATGCAATCACAATCATTTTGATGATAAAAATTATTTCAAGGGATTTTAGCCATTTCATGATAAGAATTTTTGGTAATGAAGGTCTCACTTTTTATGAAAATGATAAAATCTTTTCTTCAATTAAATCCTTCTAACTGATGGTTTCTATCTCGAAAAACTAATTTGTAATTGATTAAATTAAAAGAGAATATAGAATTTGTTTTGTAAGGATTCATTAATGTTATCGAAAATTATATCCTCCGAGAAGCAAATCATAACATTTCCGATGGGAACTGTGAATTACAAATTTTTAGAAATAAAGTGCAAAACATGAACCTTATGCGCACATTTTAAAGATAACTTACAAAAGCCGATTTTAAGTTAAAAAAAATAAATTTTTTAGAAAATATGGAAACATTTCTTTTGCATACATATATAAACAATTTAAAAATATTTCCATCGGAACTAAAAAGAAAAATTAAAATGCTATAATGTGTCAAAGTAACAATAATTTATGAAATAACATTGCTTAAAATTGAATTTCCTTAACTCGTAAATAGTTACCTCAAAAGTGAAATCTAAGTTATCTTAGAGTGAGACCAAAGTTGTATTTCCCTCTAAGAAAACTTTAATAAGAAATTGCATGAAGCAGTGCAAAATTAGGAAATATAAAAAAAAAATTGCTGTTCATTAACTCTGCATATTTACTGCATTATATACGTACTTAAAGATAAATAAAGGAGAATACAATTTAAATGTTTTGAATACTTTACTGCAATATTTCTAAATATTTTTTTGAAGTCTTCTCCAAAATATGCAGATAAAAGTACAATTCACGCTTCAACATCCTCTTTTCCATCCAATTCCTCAATGGTTGAAGATTGTATTTTACAACCCAGTTGTTTTTAAGAAATTAACAATTCTTTTGATTTTGTTAGCTGACGCAAACTTAAGTTTAAATTAATTAAAATTTCATTTAAATCTACAGCAGTTAAACACTTAAAATAGTCCAAAATGCTTTGCTTTAAAAATAAGCAAGGCCATCTTTCTTTTAATGTGGAAATATCACGAAGTGTGTTAATATCTTTTCTTTGAAATGGAATCGTCTCATATTAATTTTACAACGTCTTCAATTAAAACACCAAAAAACACACTGCATTTTGGCTTCTTGTCGGACATCACAATGAACGCAAAATAGAAAACTTTTAAAAATGCACACGTGCTCACAAAAACTCTCTCTCTCCCAATACCTATTCCAGCTTTCAAATATGGCTGAAATTGATATGAAGAGGCTTTACTCTGAATAGTCTAACTACTAAAAGTTATTTCTGATTATTCTTTTTTTAAAACTTCCTTTACAAATCAAACACTTTCTTCATAAATTCTTATTTTCCCAAAACATAGGTATATTTAAAAAATTTTTAAAGTGTGACTATAATTGGAAGGTAGTATTTAATGTGCACATTAGCATTAAAAAAATTTTAAGCACAATATATTTTAAATATGTTGAGCAAGAACAAATTACAAAATTTTCACTCATGTATTTGTTTCTTAATTATAATTTTAAATTAGCTTTTCTTTTTATGAATTTCAAATTCCTTCACTAACATGTAAATAAATCATAAATAGCACTACAAATTTTGCAATTTTTTAATAAAATAAAGTAAAATTTGCAGTAATAATGTAATTTTTTACAAAAATGTGTTGCCTGAAATTTTGTTTTATAAATATTAAACAACTAACAAGATTTCCCATACAGGCTTTTAATTAATGTTTTAATTAGTAAAAATAAATTTAAAAAATTAATCATGGTTATAAAATAATAAACTTTATATTTTCTAAATAAATGACCTTAATTCGTATAGTACTTCCTAATATGTATTTAAAAAAGGAATATTTCTTATATATTTGTTATAAATGATGATTTAAAAAAATATATATTTTAAAACAATAAATTTTTCATTGAAATGCATTTTTACATTTCATGCAAATTCTAAACACAAGACCATTTATTCTAATAAATATCATTATTTGAAATATTATTTTATTGAAAGAATTTACAAACATTTATGCCTAAAAAATGATTATTTTAATGCATGTTACAAAATGGAATTGAATTAATGATCATAATTAGAATGCATTTAACGATCTGTATGGAAAAATAAACATTTTTTTAATAAAATTCTGATCAAAAAAATTATTTAGAAAATATAAAAAATTATGTTATATTTAGTTAATATAAAATAAATTTATATCATTTTACAATGAAAGAAAAATCAGGAATTTTTAAAAACGAAATAAAGTAGAAATACCGTTAATATATATAATAATATATATCTAAAAAAATATAACAATTGATGATTATTCAATTTTAATTTCGAAAGAAATATAGTTAAGCAATTTTTATTACAATTGAAGCATTTAAATACAACTCTAATTTCGTCGAAAATGTTATAGTTAAAATATTAATCAATTATGTTACCAAACTACTATAAAATATTTTAATTATTTATAGAAAGTAATTAAAAAATATTGACACTGAATTAATACAAGTGAATATGATCGTTTCTAAATTCAGTTTTGAATTTTTTGAAATGTTGTCAAATTTATAAGAATTTATATATATTAAAGTTAGCTAACAACTTGCATAATAAACAATAAGAAAAGTATACGTTACCTTATATTTGGTGATTAAATTTCAATAGAAATTCAACTAAAGGAAATATTACTCTCAAAATATAACCAACTTCACCAAACGAAAACAAGTGCAAATAAATGGCGAAATTAATTTGATTCATTTGTCACAGGAACAGAAGAAACTTTTATCCGGCCAATTCAATGCACATGCCCAATAGCAAACGATTTCCTGCGGCTGAATTTTACAGTAAAATTTACTGTAATCATTAGTGTTCCTATGACAGCTATTTAAATAACAGTGATTTTTACTGTATTTCTTCCGTTTTTTTTACAGTGTAGAAATATTTTGTCCTGAAAATACTGATTAGACAGTAGAACAGTTTATTCTAAAATTTTTATTTTACAAAATGCATATATTATTCCAGTATAGATAATACATGGTATTTCCTTATATTTCTAAAATTCTGCTTTAAACGTTGCTATTCACTATAACCACTTAAGCTTCCTCTTCAGTATAATTGGTCAGGACTAGAATATTACCTATAAATTTAACTATAAAAATTGTTAGAATAAATAATTCTTTTTTATACATGTATATATTATATTTAAAAATAATCTAAGTTATTTTCTAACTCAAAGTAACTTCTTAATTTTAGAAAGTTTCAAGATTAAATTTGTTGGATATGATATCAACTGTTGACTCGTTCAAATAGAAGCATATGATCATATTATAAAAAATATTAAATTATATTATTGTAACTGTTCATTTCAATAGTATTTGTTACAATAAATATTATTATTGAACAGAAAGTTGAAAGAAGACTTTCGAACAATTATATCACTATTCTGAAAACGATCACTAATTAATGTCCAATATAAGTATGAGGATTATTTTTAGTATTATATTTTAACTTAAAAGTTGGTGTAAATGTTATGAAGGATCTAGATTAATGTTTCATAGGCTCCATAACGCGTAGAATTCTTTTATTATGTAATTAAACATACAATAAAAATGTGCAATTTTTCACATAAGCAACTTTCAATAAGATATAACTTTAATATATGTTATTGAGAGAAATACGAAACTACCAATAGCCATACCTTTAAGTAATAACTAATCATAAAAATTGCATAACTGATATCTTGATGTACTTTTAGGTAAAGAATACTGAGATTTATGCCATATCAGAAATATTTCGTACTGTTTGGAAATGAATAATTTATACTGTTTTACATTTCCAAAAGAAATTTGAAGCCAAACTATTCTAATATTGGTTAATGATTAATGATTTTCAATAGAACCAATAATTAAAAATTACTGATAAATATAACTTCAGATATTTACTAGTTATTTCGAATATTCGGAGTAATTCATTAATCAGACCAAAACTTCTATAGCAATACTAAAATTAGTAACAGTTTGAATACTAAATAAGTTTTATTAGTTTATTATTATTTATTAAATAGAAATTATGTACAATTCAAAGCTCAATCACTACAAGATAGATATAAACTAAAACTTATGCGACTCGCCTAGGAATTACAAATGTACTGTATTTAGCTTCCTTCTGGAAACAGATACTAATTAATACCCAACATGAATCTTAGATTATTAAGAAGTTATTTTTTTTTAATATTTTAATTTGATTGAGTAAAAAGTGTACATTTTAAAAACATTAAAAATTGGCAGGGACTTAGTGCATCTAAATAATGAATTTAGAATTTATAAAGGCAACAGAACCACAATAAAAGAGAAGAAGCTACTATTTTACTTCCATGCCACTGGAATAAAAATGAAGCCATGATTGTTACCAAAATATAACTACTCAAGTAGCAAAATAGCTTGGCCCTATATTGGCTCATAGTGGCTTTGTCTAGGTCCATTATTGGCGGTCTATATTGGACCAATCCTGGATGGTCTGCATTTCGTTATATAAGATTAATGTGGGCTTCAAAAATAGGCCCAAACTTGACAACCTACATTGGACCTATCTGGGTGGCCAATATAGGACCAAGCTTGGCTACCGAAATTGGTCCAATTTAGGAAGCCAAGATAGGTCCTATCTTGGGTTATAGTTTTGTCTACATTATATGTAGCTCATAATGATAACAAAGGATTTTACTTTAAATTACTAAATTAGAAGGAAGTTATTTTAAATTATTGTAGTAAATACGAATTTTATTTCATTTAAACCTGTATTGTTGCATTCTGCATGAGTAAAATAATTGTCATGCTTGAAAATTATTATTTTGCATTCTATTTTGAAAAGTAAACACAAGTGACAGATTTGTTAATATTTTAAGCAATTCTTACATTTTTAGTAAAATTTACAAATTATTGTTATATGATGAAAATCACATAAAGTTGAAATTAACATGCAAAAAAAGTAAGAGAAGTGAAATAAAAAAAATAAATATTTACTACCTACCAATTGTGAATACATGGTCTATTTAACATTAGATATTAAACGTAGATTACATTTCTGTATTGCTAAACTCTTGTGTACTCAAATTTTCATTTTCTGTATATAAATGGGCATAATCACATTGTTATGTTTTACAATATTTTTGTTTTACTAAATTAATTTTTTTCCCATAAAGTGAATTCCAATTAAATTAAAAATTGTTATCTGCAAGAAATTAAGCTGAGAATTACACATTTAAAATAATTTTTTTACTTATGGCTCTCATGAAGAAAAAAAAATATTTATTAATATTTCTGACTTATAGCTCTACCTCTAAAAAAAGGATAAAAATTTATATTACACTTAATTAAAAATTTTCATTTTGATAATAACTAGTAATTGTTTCTGAATTTTTAAATTTAGTTATCATCCCACAGTCAAATTTAAAAATATTACTTTTTTTAAACATAAGAAACTACATAAATATGAACAAACTTGTGCATTATTTGTTTATTATTATTCTATCTTTATTTATTTCTATTTATTATTTATTATAGCTCAACATAAATTTTTAACAAAATTTGCCCAGGTGCAGAAATATTCTATCCTGAAAATATTAAACAGACAGTAGAATAGTTTATTCTAAAAAACTTTATTTAACAAAATGCATATATTTTTGCTATTTAGATAATACACTTACTTTTTAAAATTCAGCTTTAAACTTTGCTCTACACTTTAATCACTAAAGCTGCCTCTTCACTATAAATGGTCAAGACTAAAACAGCACCTATAAATTTAACTATAAAAATTTATTAGATACATAAAACTCATTAGATAGAGAAAATTATTAGAACAATAATACTTTTTACACACCCATACATTATATTTAAAATGTAATCAAAATTCTTTTGTAACTCAAAATAGTTTTTCAATTTTAAAAATATCAAGATTAAAATTGTTTTTTGGATATGACATCAATTGTTGACTCTTTCAATTAGAAGCATTTGATCTTATAATAAAATAATTTAATTTTTGTTTATCTTAACTGTTTATTTCAAAAATATTGTTACTTTAAAAAATATTAAAATGAACAGCTGAAAGAAAAACATCCTACGAGGAAAATTTTTAAACAATTATAGCACTATTCTGGAAACGGTCAAAACTAATGTCCAACAAGTATTTTTTCCTCCAAAAAGTCACAAATTCATGATGTGTAGAGTTAATGTTTTCATATTATGTAATTAAACATAAATATCAAAGATGGATAATTTTCATGCAAACAACTGAGAGAAATGAAAAATCGCTACAAGAGGGCGAACAAAAAATGTCCGTTGATGGACGTCGACCGTGAGATGCGGTCGGAGAATGGCAAAATTCAATATTAAATTCTCTTTGTTATTTGTTACTGAACTGCAGTACTTCATTTAAACGTCCTGACATGGCTAAATGTATAAGTAATCTTAATGAAATATTGGGTTAAGTGAATGCACGTAGGATATAACACAACTTTCAATTGGATATAACTTCATGATATGTTACTAGAGAAATACAAAACTACCATTAAAGATACCATTAGGTATTAATTAATTATAATGATATAAATTATATAACAGATCTATATTGATGTATGTTTATGCATAGAATACTGAGACCCATGTCATACCAGAAACATTTCACACAGTTTGGAAAGGAATAATTTACACCAGCTTCAAATTTCTGTTGAAAATATAAAACAAGCTATTCCAATATTTGTTCATAACTTTCAACAGAAATAATGATTAAAAATTAGTGATAAATATAGCTTCAGATATTTGATAGTTATTTTGAATTTTTCAGAGTAATTTTTTGAAATTTCATTGTGATTTATATTAATATTGAAATTAGTAACAATTTGAATTCTAAACAAGTCTTATTAATTTTTTATTCTTTACTAAATAGAAATAATATGTGCTATTCAAAGTTCAGTCCATACAAGATGGAAATAAACTAAAATTTATGTGACTCACTGAGGAGTTACAAATGTAAGGTACTTAGCACCATTCTAGAAACGGTTACTAATTAATATCCAACATAAATAGTGTTAGATTACTATGAAAATATTGTACTTTGGGTAAAAAGTTGGTATAAGTGTTAAATATGATGTATCTAGATTATATTCATGAGTTCTATAATGTGCTAAGCCAGAGTTCGTTTAATGTGACAGTTACGTAGAGCAAAATAAAAAACTTTTGCATTCTTCAAGTATTAACATTAGATAGGATATTTTATGTTATATTAATAAAGAAATGTAAAACTATCATTAATCAAATTTTTAATAAATAATTAGTTTTAAATAAATTATATTTTCATACATACTGACATTGAAGCTGCATCAGAAATATTTTATATAATTTAAAAAAGAGGAATATTTTACACAAGCTGCTAATTTCTGTTGAAAATGTAAAACAAATTTATTCTTTTCTTCAGAGTTTATCGTTTTCAATATAATTAATAAACTACAAAAGTACAACTTTAGATTTTTAATAATTCAGATTAATTTGTAAATTAGAATGAATTTTCTACAGTAATACTAAAACTAGCACCAGTTTAAACACTGAGCAAGTTTTATCAATGTATCCTTCTTTATCAAAGAAAATTTTTTATGTAATTGCAATTCAAAATATGATCCGTTTAATAGTGAAATTTTTAGTTTAGTCAGTCCAAGATGGAAATAATAAACTGATCTATTGATGGGTGACTCACCTGGAATTGTTATTGTTGTTCTATCCAGTAAAGTAATGTCATGGAATCAAATTGATCCAAAAAAGTCCAAGACAGCTCTGACCACTTCTTTAACTCTTCAGGAATAGAGGAGTTGATGTGGGGAATCGACATGAACCCTGAAGAGCTTTGCATATATGAGCCATTGAGAGGACCTTCAATAATATCTTCGTACTACTTGAATCTCTGGTGAGTACTGTAGAACCAAACAAAAACTAAATTTTTAGGGTTTCTGTTTGTTTCCTGATGACCTTTCTCAAAAAGACTGCTAGCAAGAAGACCAATAATTTCCGTCAAAATGAAATAAAATGAGTTGACTGGTCACAAATTCCTAGGATTAGTCGCAACAGCTATTCACTTTGCTTAAAAAGAATTTCTTTAAGCTTTACGGCCTCTGCTTATTTTACAGTGAGGCTGAAAATGTCTCTATTAACGTTATAATATAATGATCACATCACTCCGACATCCCGTGTCATATTTAAATGGACTTATTCAAAGGATGATGGGAATTTTTTTTTCGGGATCATCAATATATTTACCATCATTATTAAGAAAAAGCTTGAAAAATAAATAATAAAAAAAAAATTTCAATTCTTACAAAGCAAACCGTGTGTTAAAGTTTCTATACAAAAATACCGCAATTATTTTAAAACGAAAAAAGGAAAAAAATATTTTCAAAGAACTGTAAGAAAATTAAAGAGTCCTAGTGTTGAGCAAAAGAGCCAATTTCAGAGCAACTTCATGGCTAATAGTTACGCGCTTTTTTCCTGCTTATCTACTCTTACAGTGAAGCACAAGTACTTTTCTTTTTATTCTTCCAGCCTTAACTAACCCAGCCACTTCAGAGATATATATATATATATATATCTTATATATCATATATATATATATATATATATATATATATATATATATATATATATATATATATATATATATATATATATATATATATATATACTAGGGTTACTCTGAAATTTTTGGGATACGCGCAAACGAGAATTTACAAAATAAAAATAACGGTTTAATTTTAAAGTACAAAGTATTTTAACACAGAAGACGATTTTTTACTGACTTATTTCAACTTGTTTAGCGTGGAATAAATTTTAAACAGAAGAGAAAATGGAGTTGACGCGACAACATTTTTGCGCTATGATTTTCTACGATTTCAAAGCAGGATTAAATCAAGAATGCGTTCAACGGCTGCAATTAGCATTTGGTGATGAATCTCCAGCTCGTGCTACTGTATTCAGATGGTTTAGAGAATTTAGAAGAGGTCACAATTTTCTTCAGGATGAAGAACACACAGGAAGGCCGCTGTCGGCAGTAATCCCGGATAATGTGTCTGCCATACGAAAAATGTTAATGGATGATAATCGCTGTACCTATCAAATGTTACAGAAGGAGCTTAACATTGGATCCGCAGCCATACACAAAATCATTCATCAAGAATTACATATGAAAAAAGTAGTTTGCCGTTGGGTTCCCTATAATCTAACTGAGCATCAAAAAGAGGAGCGTGTCAGAATCAGTAAAGAAACTTTTAATATGCTGAATGATGGTGGCCACCGCATCATTTCTAAAATTGTAACAGGTGATGAAACGTACATACCGTTTTTTGACGTTCCAACACGTCAAGAGAGCAAAGAATGGGTCTTTGAAGATGATCCCACGCCGACAATGGTGAAAAAACAACGCGCACTGAAAAAAGTGATGTATGCCGTTTTCTTCAGAAGTACGGGATTGGTCAAAGCCATCAAGTTAGAAGGACAGAAGACAGTAACAGCAAACTGGTATACCACTAAATCTCTTCCAGAAATTCTACAAGAACTGAATGTTAGGGGACTAATGCTTCACCATGACAATGCATCTTCACATACAGCCGGATTAACAGTTGTGAGTTTCTTAAACAAAAGCAAATTAAAGTGATTGAACATCCGCCGTATTCACCTGATCTGCTATGTGCGATTTTTGGTTATTCTTTAATCTAAAAAAGAACTTACGTGGACGTCGTTTTCATTCAGAAGAAGAGATTGATGTGGCTATAAATGCATTTTTTTCATCCATTCGAAGAAATGAATGGCTTGAGGCATTTAATCTGTGGAAAATTCATCTACAAAAGTGCATTGATGCTGGAGGAGACTACTTTGAACACACCTAAAATTTTGTAAGCATAACTTTAAAAACCTAGTTGTATCTCAAAAATTTCAGAGTGACCCTCGTATATATATATATATATATATATATATATATATATATATATATATATATATATACATACAAAGGAGATATTTTATTATTCCTCTCTTTCTTGTTATTTCCCTCGTCTGGAACTGCGTCTCAAATATCAAATATAAGTGTAAATTAATTTCTTTCAGTTTTTCTGTTATGAAAGGTTTGACCTCATATGCTTTTGGAAAAAAAATAAATATCAAGTAAATAAAAAATTTTAATTCAGAAGGAAAAAGTCGTTAGAAAATTACTGGGGAATACTTCACAAATATATGTATTAAAGTTCAATGAATTAATACTTGGAGTATATTGATTATTCAAAACAATTCCTTAAAAACTTTTAATTTATTATATATTTCTCAAAAATTATGCAATAAAAAGATATACCAAGTCAGAGATAGATTTTGATAACAATTAATTTTCATTTCTTTTGAAATTATCAATTCAAATGTGCTAGAAATTAAATTATGTGTTAAAAATTTGTTTGAAATAACATATCTATACAAATAAATAATTAACTTTTATTAATCTAAAGGCATTATGAATTAAGATTGTTTAAAATGTATGCATGAGTATATTTTTTGGATTATGTTATTTTGGCCAAGAACTTTAATGCAAAATATGTTCTTTAGTATAAAGCAATAATGATTATATGGCAGAAAAAGTGTGTTATCAATATGATTTAAAGAATACATTCATTGTATTTTCAACACTTCTCTTTTCCAATGGTTTTATTCTTTCAATAAGTCATTAAATTTTAGTTACAGAAAACTAATTTATAAGTGATTATTTCTGTACTGTCATTAATTTAAAAAATTGTCCCAAACTGACCCATGTTAAATACTTTCAGATGGAATAAACGTTATTATAATTCTATATATGACTGAGAGAGAATAAAATTAGCAGAAAAATTTTATATCAAAATCTGTCAAAATGATAGCATCAAAATATAATAAAAATTAGCTCTTATTTATTAATTATTATGAAAATATCTTGTTTATAAAACACTTTAAAGATGGTTAACAAATAATTTAATTGCTACTCGTAGGTAGGTGCAGTAAACATTTAAAATCCGCAAAATTAGATTATGTATAGAACATTTTCCTTAGGAAGTCTGTAGATCAAGTACTTTCACGTTTGTGTTTTCAAACCTGTATCCCAAAAATATCGAATTCCAACTATTTAATAATTTGATTTTTCCAAGATCATAGAGTCTCATAGCAGCTTCATAAGTTACTGCCTCCTTTGATATGAATTTGTTCTTCCAAAAATGACATTCCTTATTTTTCTGATTTAATACCAAGGTTTAATATGGATTAAGGACACTATGGTTAAGATAGTTTTTGCAATTTCTGAATTGAAACTAGTGATAACACTAACTGAAATTACTATACTTGATTAGAGCGATCCATTTAAAAACCTTACAAATATCGCATCTAAATTTTATTATAATGTGCTCACTGAGGAAATTTCTAGTAGTTGGTAAAAAAGAAATCAAATCTCATTTTTCAAAATATTCAAAGCTTATGTGTAACAATAAATTACACCAAACTCTTATTCTTTACTTCAGGTTTTGAAAAAATATTTCAGCAGAATAAAAAATGAGAAATACTATAAATCAAATCTGGACTTAAAGCCATTTAAAAAATGTCAATCAAGACTTCAGATTCTGTTACAGGATGCAAAAGCTGCACGAAAATAAAAGGAATACATTAATAATATATATTTTGGAATTAAGCCCGCTTACTATTCTGTTTGAATTAATCAAATTTCTGAAAAAAAATTGATACTTTTATTTTTAAAAATTGATACTTTTTAAATGTTTGCGATTCGGTACTAATGGAGTATTTCAAGATGGATTCATTATTTTCTCTAAAATGGAGCTTTTCAGCCCAAAATGTCTTCCTTCTAATTTTTACATAAGAAATGGAGTATTTGCTTACCATATTTATAGCAGATATTTTCCATATGAAGATTTAATTAATAAAGGTGGTTGCTGACGGTATTCTCTCTTTTACGAAACTCAAAATAATCATATATATTGTAACACTTTGAATAATGTATACGGTTATCAAAATGATGGAATAGAGCAGGTTATGTTACCTTTTTTTTGTTAATTCCCTAATAATGACTTGAAACCAGAAAATACTGTCTGTTCGATACGGACTGATAGTCAGACTTATCTAACACAATCATCATAAAAATATTTAAAAGGGTCCCATTAATATGTAACATTCAAATGCTTCTTCAAGGTGCAAATAATCACAGTTTTGTTTTGCAAAAGCCCTTATAGGAATATAATGCAATGAAAAAGCTGAAGAAAAGCTGAACATGCTAAAAAATTAAACTATGCCCCTTTCATTTTGACGAATCTGTGATAAATAAATTCATAACAATTCCTTAGAAAGTTAAGTTCTTTTTATAAAACACAGTCATCTTTTAATATTAAATAATAAATTGCCTCTAATATTATAATTTTGAACTTTTTTGCACGTTGCATTCATTTGTTTTTTACTTAACAGCTTACCCAAATGATTGTTTGAGGGGTTATTATCATATAAAATTGAGTTTATATCTAAACTGAGGAAGGGTTTTCATTATAATCATAAACTACACATCGTAAATTTTTTTCTTTAATTAATGAAACAGATTTTTTGTAATTAAACAACGTTGACAGCTCTAATGGATACCTTTAATACATTTAATCTATTTTCTAAATTTTTAACCTTATATTAAAATAATTATAGCTAAATATATTATATGTTTTAAGGAGTATATTACAAATTTACACGATTATGAGTCATCATCTATTATAGCTAAAAAAAAACATGCAGGTTTTACATTCGAGAAACTTAATCTTTTAGAAGTTAGTTATTCACTTTAAAAGCAAAGCATATTCGCCATGAAATGTTTTCGATGTTATTTGGAGGTAAAATATACAGTTTATATGTGATTAGATTATATGAGTTTGCAAATGTGCTGCCTCATAACAACCATTTTGGATTAAGATACGAGTTGAAAGAAAAATAAATTGCATAAATTTAAATTATGCATTTCTTTCTTGCTTTCATATGATTTATGTAATAGGAAAACATAAATTACTATGTTTTTATAGTTGTGTTTAATGATTATTGTAAATTAAATTTCAGTTTTCTAGTAATTTATTTTAACGTCTTTGTTATCTTTTAATTAATATGTAACCCATTGAGGACACCTATAATTTGTAATAACGACTCTTAATCAATTGAATTTAACAAAATTCGTTATATATAAATCAAAATTTAATTAGGAGTTTGTATTTTCATTTTATATGAAATAATAGATAAAGCTAATAGTGAATACATTTCTAAAAATAAATACTGAAATGAAATATTCTCTTCTGACTCATACATTTTATGAAGTTAATTTACAAATAAATATGAAAAAGATATTCATTTAACTAATCTAGCAATAAAACAAATTAAAAAATGAAATATATTTTCATAATAAATGCTAGTTTAAATTAATCATAAAAAGCTCACCTAAAATATATTATAAGAATGCACTTCGGTTTCCTTTAAAATATTTCAAAATATAAATTAATTTCTACGCTTTAATTGACAGCAGAAATAGAAATTTCCAGAAAACATAAGGAATCCTATGATATTTTATATGAAACTGAAGATTTAAAACTTTACTACAATTTCACTGTAATATATTTACATATATATTACATTTTTTTGATAATTTCTAAATTTCACATAACTAAAACTATTTATAAAAAGAAAGTTTGTTGGTATTTCGTATGTGTATGCAGAGTATTTAGAAATTAGCATATGTTTATAAGTAGTAAATCAATCAAAGTATTTATAATAATAATAATGATTCACTTTAAAATAAAACTTTGCCCTCAACATCGATTTATTAAATTTGATTTTGATTATTTAGTGAATTCAAGGCATTATATATAATTTGAATTATGAACTAACAAAAACATTTGCATACTTATGTTACTTACTTTGAAAAAGAAAGATGGTATATATATATATATATTATATGTGTGTGTGTGTATCTAGCTATGTATCATATATATATATATATATATATATATATATATATATATATATATATATATATATATATATATATATATATATATATATATATATATATATATATATATATATATACACTGCTGGACAGTTGCTGAGGGCGGATCACAAATTGCAATGTAGCATAACATTAAGCGCGACATGAGGCCTAGTTGGATAAAATATAGTTACCACACTGTTCAGACATTAGAATAAAGAATATTTATTCTTCTGTGGAAAGTGCAAAAGCTGTGAAACATCTGAAAGAAAAAAATGTCATTCGATGCTGCATACGGAAAAATGGAACAAAGCATCTAAGAGTCAGCAGGCACCTTGAAGAAAGGTATCAGTATGGGATATGTCCACCATGGAGTGTGATGCAATATTCCACACGTCGTATCATACTTTGCACAACATTATCCAGCAGCTGTTGAGCCAATTTATCCCATTCCTCTGGGAGTGCACGGATGAGGGTGTTCTTGTTTGTCGGAGGATAGGTTCGACCAGCAACTTGCCTCCCCAAAGCATCCCACACATTTTCGATGGGGTTTAGATCTGGAGAACGTGAGGGCCATACGAGGCGTTGAATACCCTCGCTGTCTAGATAATCCTGAAGCGAGTGTTCGATGACATGTTGCGTTGTCGTCCATAAAAACAAATTTATCACCTACAGCACCACGGAAAAGACGAACATGAGGAAGAAGAACTTCATTAATCTATCGTTGGCCCGTCATAGTCCCATTCGCAACCACATGTAGGTGTGTGCGGCCATTGATCATGATGCCGGCCCACACCATGATTCTGCATGTCGGATATCGGTCCCTTTCCTGGATATTTTCTGAATGATAAGCAGTACCACTCTCGTGCCAGATCAGTTGGCGTCTACAATCCGATGACAGACTGAACCTACTCTCATCTGAGAATAGTACGCATGCCCAGACCTGTTCAGTCCAATTGCGATGCTCACGACACCATTGCAAACGGGCAGTACGGTGTTGTCTGGTCAATGGGGCACACACAACAGGTCTGCGGGCGTATAGTCCTTTTTTCCTCAAACGTCTGGCAACAGTTTTTCGGGAGATTTGCTGTCCTGAGGCAACAAGAAACTGATTTGCTACTTGCTGAGCTGTGCCTGTTCCTTTTTGCTGATAGGACGATATATCTGTCTTCTGCAGGCGTCGTACTTCTAACACGACCTTCCTCGTGCCGCCTTCTACACATTCCAGTAGTTTTAAATGAATTCCACAGCTGTGAAACAACGCTGTGAGCGATGTCGAACTCCCTGGAATCATCTGTTATTTTTCGCCCTTCTTCGATCTTTCCAATAATTTGGCCACGCATAAAATCATCTAAGTGATGTCGGAAAGACATGCCAAAAATTTCAAGTTCGTCTATTAAATCTTTCCTGTAAAACTTTGACTTGAAACAACAACTGTCCACACGCGTCAAAACCTTTAAAGCTCTTATGAATGCTATCACGTGATGAACAGACGTGGAAAAAAATTTGTATACGCATACTTCTTCTTACTATATCTCGAACTTATTCTAATTTTCCACATTTTGCTTCCTTTCATTTTGTGGTTGCTATGGATGATAGTGTTATCCGTCCTTAGCAATTATCCAGTAGTGTATATATGTTATTGACCTTTATATTTTAAGAGGAATATGCAAGCTCTTTTTATTACATTTTTGTATTTCCGAATCTTAAATTGTGAGAATTTATTAATATTCTGCTTCTATCATTTCTAAACGGAAATTTATGCGAGACAGTTAAAATAATGTTCAGCCATCAAAATTTATGCATTTTATTTTTAATCAAATTTTTAACTATTAACATTATAATTTTCTGGAAAATAAGTAAGATTATTCTTTATTTTTAAAAGAATTCGTGATAAGTAATTAAATATTGTGTTTATTATTTAATGTATTAATTTCAAACCATGCAAAATTACAGAAACTTATCTATTGAATTCATTATCTCATAATGAAATTTACTTAAGTGCTAACCTTCTGTTTATGACAATTTAATTATGAAAACGTAAAGTGACTTGACTCTGAGGCTGTCCAATGCTTCTGATTATAACTGCATGGGATCCAATGTTATCCAATGCAGTAATAATGAAACTGTCTTTTATGTTACTCAGTTAGATAAAATAGTAATATCTGGTGTAAAGCAGCATTAAAACCAATAAAGCAGTATTTATAATTTTCAAGCAAGTCACGTGTCTAATTAGTAGAGCAATTTGAAAAATTTATTGTTAAAATATGTAGTTCTTTATAAAATGTGACCCCAAAACAGGCCTCATTTGCTAGAAAAGGAGCCAAAAGTCATTATGAAAGTAATGAATAGGAAATTCTTAAAGTTTCCAATGGGTTTACTGGAAACCTTGTCACTTTGGGGTCTAAAAGTTTCATTCACTTGATAAAAATAGTTTCTGATGGTAAGGATCAATATTTAGAGAACATTTAAGAGCGATCCATAATATTTATCTTTTAGCAACGCTACTTTTATGCTAATGTTTATTATTTGCTACTATGTTTGATACTGTCTGTTTGCGAATTCAGTGCCAGTTTACAGTAACATTAGATTTATTTCCCGGATTTTATGTGGGGAAATAATTTAAACTATATTCGTTTCCATTCACCGGAATAATTAAGGTTTGGATCATTTTATCGGCATCAAAATGCGGGAATGGTAAGTCATGTGAATTTTATAAAACTTTTATATGAATGACTGTTAAATGGATGCATACAATATTAAAATAGATAAGATAGGTTTAAAGTAATGAGGGAATCTTTCCACAATGCTAATTTCTTTTTTTAATACTAGCGGCATTGTCTATGAAAATTATATCATTTATGAAGTTAAAAGAAATGCTTGATTTGTGAATTAAATTGAAAAAACAACTTTTTTCTGAGCATTCTATAATGTAACAAACTGCAAAATTTATGTTTATGGATTAGAAATATTCGCAGAAACAGATGGATAAGTAGAAAAAGATATGCAATTTCTTAAGAGACGCAATTCACACACACACACAGCAATTGTATTTAACATTTTTTTTCAATATACATGCTGATAGAAAGAATTAAAAAAGCTTGAAGTTAATAAAAAGTAATTTTTTAGAAATTATAGAAAAAAGATAGAAATATTGCTTGTATTTAAAAATGTTGGATAAAAAACATCATTATTTAAACTATACTAAATTTATCACATCAAAAAAATAAAATGATTTTGTAATATGTTTTCTAATTCTCAATAATATTCTTGATTAAATTTAAATAAACTGATTTTCTAAGTTTAAACTTTTCAAGCATTTTAAATATTCTTTTGAATACAAAGCTCAATTGAAGCATATATGCACCCGAGACTTATGCATGAAATGTTTAAAAGATGATTACGAAATAAGACGAAGAGTATTTTTATTTATGGAAATAAATAAAAATATATATTAAACATAAAAATAAAAATTATATAACGTGCATACAATTGAAATATACATAGTTTGAAATTTAAGAATAAGGTCATTTTTATACAAATAATTTTATTTTTTACAGCAAAAAAACTGCATAAATTTAAAGCAAAGAGCGTATTACAGTAATTAATCATTGAAATTACTTGGAAAAAAGAAACATCACCTACAAAATTGTATTTTATATAGTTTATAATATTTTATTTTAATCTAATAGGTTTATTTTTCTTCAGTTAATAATATTTTAAAGCGAAAAAAATTTTTTTTCTTACAATTTTTTAATAGCGTTGAAAAATTTTCTCTTTAAAACTTCTTATATTGATATTTAAAATGTTAAAATAATTTCAAGTATTTTAAAGTTGTCATTAAAATCATCACTTTAACTCATTTTCCTCTTGTGATAAATATTGGAAGGGAAAACTATTGACTCAAACATAAATTCTAGAACATGTCACATAATCAGTATTCTTAAATTATTCATATGAATAATGCGCATGAAAAAATTAAGATATGTATTTAGTAATATTCTAGTAACTGAAAGAAAGTTAGTTTTAAAATCATATTGAAAAGTTCAAGATAAATTGCTTATAAAATATTCTTATGAAAGTTCTCAAGAACTCTACTGTTATCCAGTTTCAAAATATGACAAAAAAATCACTTAGTTAACGAAGGTTTTAATCTTGTTTTTTGCTCTAAAAAGGCAATTTTCCCAATTTTCTTAAAATACTTCTATTCTGATCTTTGACATTATATTTTAAAAGATAATAATTATTTCACAGTATCATTCAAACATTTCTGATTTACTTTATTCATAATGATTTGTGCATAAGTGAAAAAATGCAGATAAGTCTGTAAATATTTCCTACCAGCTTGAAAATTTCAGAGTACATTTTATCATTATAATTCAGTGGTAGATTCAGGAGTATTTTTTTGTGCGTTGGAAAATTTATCAATTAATATAAGATAAACATAGTTGTTCCAGTAAACGTGTTATGATTATATATAATACGATTTTAAAGAAATAAATACATGTTTGAATTTTTTCTAAATTATCATTTTAGGAAATATCACAAGAACACAGTTCTTAGGAAATTAAAACATTAAGTGCATTTGTGTTTTACTTTACTTCAGATTTAATAACAAGCATTGACATATAAGGGAAATAACTTCTTCATTTGGATGAAAATGACCCTCATCGCTCTGCATAATTTCTCCGACTTTTACATCATTAGTTTATCATCCGGGAAATGAAGGTCAAGGAGAATGATTTCCACATATCATTATCACGAAGTGCCGGCTGTTAGGTTCTCACACCTAACTTTAAGATTTCTGAATTGCGTCTATTGTTCGATTAAAGTTTTGCTGAAAGTCGGAAAACAGGATTGCATATCAAATTATGAATTTATAAAACTAATTCTCTCTTGATGTTATTTTATCATTTAGGGAACTTAATTTTGGTTTATATTATTATTTAATCATTAAAATTAGTGTTATATATATATATATATATATATATATATATATATATATATATATATGTATATATATATGTATGTATGTATGTATGTAACATGTTATTTTTAACAAAATATTGGAATGCTCTCGTAAAGTTTAAAATAAATTTAAATACATTCTAAATGAAATTAAATTAATAAATGAAGTAATTCAGTAAGTCATTAAGTAAAAGTAAGTAGTAAGTCATTCTAAATTAAATGAAGTAAATATAAATTTTCCTAGAAAAATAAATTTATAAAAATTATTCTTCGTTTTTATGTTTATTGATATAGTTCTTGTACTTAAATTTAATGTGTAAATTAGGAAGTTTTAAAATGTTTTTAATATGATTAAACGTAAATAATATACTGTTCTGCTCAAATTTTAAGGGTTTGAAAGCGTATAAAGGAAGGCAGTAAAGACGTCTTTGTACTGATTAACACCTGACAATCTATTCTAAAGTGGAAGCTTTTTCAAGACACATTTTTTTAGGCTATGTAGAATACATAGGAATGTTTGTATGCAGTAATTAGAAAATATTGTGTTTTATCTGGAAGAATGTGTTTCCATCGTTAAATGTCATCAATTTATTTACTTCTTACTAAAATTATAGAAATTCTTAACCACTAATATGATGCTTTTACATAGATCAAGAGTACTTTTCAACATTGAAAATAAAAATTTTAATGATATAGTTGATTTAGATAAAAAAATGTTCGTTTTAATTTTCAATATACATAAGCATTTTTAATTCTTCTTTAAATTTAAATTAGTTTTGTGGAAAAACTAAACTGTTTTCTCTTAAAAGTGAATCGAAGAATTAAGAATAAATCCAAGCTGATAGTTGATATACATAAGAATGTGGACGAAATTATAATTAAAACTGATTTCTTGTATCATATTAAAATCAGCTGCAATACTTCTGATAATTTTGTTAATATTGCATTAGATTCATACATATATAACCAAGGCTTCTTCTCTTCTAAGTATATAGAAAATGAAATCAATAAAAAATTAATATGAGCAAGTTGAAAGAAAGATTTTTTTCAAGTAACAGAAATAATTAAGGTTTATGAAAATTATATATCCTACAATACTATAATTTTTGGTCTTATTTTTATTTTTTTCTGAAGTGTTTTCAATTGACAAAAAATCTTGAATCAATTAAATATGAAAAATTCTTCCTGGCAATTTTCTCAGTAATGCGTATTTAAACAGCAATGTTTCAGCTTTTGTAATTTTTTGATTGATGTAAAGAAAAATTTTCTTGATGTAACTCTGATTGAATAAATTTGGTGGAGAAATTGTAGTTTCAGTAATTTGCTTTCAACAAATTATAAAGATTGCCAAAAATTTGTAATTAATGTTGAGTGTTCAGTTTTTAAAGTTGAATTTTTTCCTGCCTAAATTTTGTAGAAAGAAGAATATCGAACTTTGAAATAAAAATATTAAACTTTAAAGAGTCTTTTTTAGAAATTAATTGAAATTAATTCCCATATTTAGTGATTTTATATAGTTTTGTCTGTTTTTTAAACTGTTATAGTTTTTCAAAATTAGAAACTGATGGGCAAATTGTAAGATCGAAAATCTGCATTGCAGGTCTTGTTTTAAATTTTTCTGGTTAGTTATCATCTAGATTAACGTCATTTGGAAATCTAAATGAAGCTAATTTACCTCTTATGAGAAAATTTTTTGTCTTAAGCAATTGTAACATTTATAAATATATTATATAAATTTTGAAAGTCTTTACATATTAAAAAAACATATCAATCAATAATTTTAATTTATACTAATTTTTAGGGAAAACAGTAATTATTATTGCCCTGTGGATAAGAAAAGTATGTTCTAAAATATTTAGTTCTAGAATTTTTAATGAAATGAAATTTTTTTAACTTGCATGCTTATCAATTGGACGAAATATTAGCATCATATATTTAAGGCTGCTTTAATAGTTATTTTTAAAGTTTCTTGTGTGTGTTATCTTAAATATTTCCAACGAAAAACTTTAAGAGAATAGAAATTTCTCAATAAGGTTTCTTCATATGAGAAAAATTGATTTTATTTCAGTTCATATAAGAATTTGATTTAGTTACTAAATAACGAGAAATGTTAATGTAATGAATCATTCTAACTAATAAAGCCAAATGTGATGTAATTTCACAAAGCTCAATTCAGCCAAATGTGATGTAAATCATTTTTTACCTAAACATAAGGAATAAATATTGTACATATTCATGAGAAATGTTGCCGAATCACATATTATTCAAAACGTTTGTCAAATTAGAGATTGCATAAAATATAATTACATTAATGTGAGAAGGAACATATGAATTAAAATAAAAGAATGAAAGAAGAAAATTTTTAATTAAGAAGAAAGCTTAAAGATAATGTGCATATTTTAGTTTTTTATTGTTATTTATTTATTGTACATTCCATACATATAAGCGAAATGTACAATAAAAATTTTAGAAAATTGTCAAATTCACTGTTGGAAATTTTTATTTATCTTAGAAAACTTCATTGTATGCATCTTTGAAGAAAGATTAAGAAAAAGTTAATATTATACAAAATAATTCATAAAAGGATTTTAGAAAGATTATAAAACAGCTGTTAAACAGTTATTTATGCATTCATATTAGTTATTGAAGAAATGACAAAACTGGTGCTAATGCAACCTACAATTTTAATGAATGATTTTGCCTATTCAAAAACAAATGATTTAATGAATTTATGAAGAACCTAGATTTGTGTGTATTAAAATTACAAAGCATAGAATAAATAAAGCGTTAAATATAATAAATATGAATTCTGAATTAAGAGGAAAAGTTCTAAATTAAATTTTTCTTATTTGTATTCATTGATGCGAAAATTATTTGTCATGTTTATTATGAATATGTGGAAACGCTTCAACAAAATCAAAAAATTGCAGTAATTATCACAGAATCTGTGGTTTTAGGCAAAACTTTTTTCTTGTTAGGGAAATACTAGATTTTTATGAACTTTTTATTTTATTAAGAATACCAAATTGTATAATACTATATAATGTATCAAAAATCTTACCGATAATATGTATTTTTGCTTAATTTTACTTAAAATTAATTAAAAACTTAATAACTTTAGTTATTCCTATATCTATGCAAAATTCTTTATATAAATTTTTGGGTAACATATATAAATTTTGATTAAATTTAATTTTTAATAGCTGCTTTTCTTAATTCCGATATAAATCCTCAAAATAATGAATAATTTAAATTTAAGTTATTTTGGCATACCAGTTCATTTTACCATTTATGCCTTCCAGCTAGCATTTTGGTTTTATCACATTAAACTGAATTCCATTTGAAATCATTTCAGTATTGAAAAGAAGTGATGCAAGTAAACTAATTTTACGTTTTTGCTAATATGTATGGTTTTGTTTTAGTATGAATATTTAATATCATGAAGGGATTATTTATGATATAATCAAGTATATTTTATATTTGTATTAAATTTTTTATAATCAATAATTATTAAAAGTCAATGTGCAAGTTTGTTTGTTATTTTTAAAGTAGTTATAATAAAGTCCTTTGAGTGGTGTTTCCTAGCTCTAATTCTGAATTTTTTGAAATCATTAACATTAATAACTTTAAAAAAAACACAGGTTGTAACTCGCTAAAACATTTGAATTAGTTGTTTAAATAGAGAAGATCTAAAATCCAAAGATTTTAATAATGTTTATTTTCATGATGTTACTCAGTTATTAATAATTAATTTGGTTAACGAATTAACAATTAAGAAAATATGCATATTGGAACGAGATGTATACTTTGTTAAAAAATATATCCACAAAAAATTAAACTAGAGCTACGAAACTTGGTATGCTGACAAGATTTGATGAATTATGTAAATGATTAATAATTTATCTTCAATGACAGGAAGGACTTGTGCAAAGTTTACTTTTAAATTACAAGAAATGCAGCATTTAAAAGAGATTGTAATAAAATTCACTTCTGATTAGAACTATACTATCATTTTTAATACGCTGGATTATAAAAAATGTCTTTAAGATGTTGTTGTTGTTGCATGCCAGCAGCGCTAGACCAGGTCCATGACGTTGTACACTCTACAATAATCCAAAACCAGAAGAGGGTCGTCAACTAAGTCCTGCCTGGAGAGCCCTAGGCACTTAAGGATATGTTCAAGCGAAGCCTGCTCGGTAGAGCAGTTGGTACAGGTTTCAAAGGTTCGGGAACCATCAGAAAATTTTAGAGTTTTAAGATGTCCACTTCGAAATCGGGCTAGAATAGTTTGATCCTGACGACTTAAGTCGTTGGTCAGGGAGCCTCCGGGACGGGTACTTTGGTACCAGTAATGTACCGCAGGGATAATCCAAGTCATCCTGTTCTGAAATTTTTCTCTGGAGTTCTTTAAGAGTACTTTAAGTACTTAATAGTACTTTAAGATGTACTCGATAGCACTGTGAATAATTGTCCGATTCTGAAAGGGTTTGCGTCACAAGTTTCAGATGACGCAGGTTGATTGAACAGACTTATCATTCAGCAAGTACGTATGAGCGATGTGTTAATTCTGTGGTCTCTTCAGCAATGGTTTACATGATTTGCAATCAACTCTGCTATGGCCCAGGAAGGCCTCGGGCTTCAAACAATTGAAAGTATTAAACAATCGAAAACGTCGATGCGTTTACACAAACAGCATCGTCTTAATCTATTCTATATCATTTTTCTGATCTGTGATGAGAATGTACAATGCTTATTTTGTAACACATTTCTTGGCCTGCACAGATTTCCACAAAAAAGGTGAAAGCAACAGAAAAAAATGAGTTCCAACAAGGAATGATTTGTATGACGTTACATTCAATAGATTATCTTATTCCCTTCAATGACACATTAAGAACTAAGTTTATTAAGACGTAAACCTTATCAAGCATGTGTCGAACAAATGTTAGTATTAGGGAAACCAACAAGAGATTTTAAAATAAAATTAAGAAACGCAACATATATTAAGCTATTAATAAACTGCGTAAATTGAATGTTAACATTAAATTGTACTCTTGGCTTATTTTTAAATGATTTTTTGTCTAAAAATAGATAATATGTTTAAGACATCTTTTGTGTGCATATGTTAAACTGATAATAACTATAAATAATGGAACACAGTGTCCAGTAAGTCAGCTTAATTATGAAAGTATAAGTCTGTAAATTCAAAAGATAAATAAATTAAAGTCTTTTGAGAAGGAGGAAAAATGAAAATTACTATCAAGAATATTCACACATTTTACTTCAGTATAATATATATTCTTTAAGGAATATTCGATTTCCTAAGAAAAAAATTTGTAATTTAAAAATGAGGGATACATTAAATTTGTTTTATAGCATTATCGATTAATAATTATATTTATATGTTTGGTTTTAAATTATGATATTCTTTAAAGATAATTCGATTTCATTGCAAACAATTTCTAATTCAAAACCAGTTTCGTACAGAATTTCTTTTATGCCATTACCGATTAACGATGTTTCTATATTAGAATTGAATGTTTTCAAAGAAATAAATTTTTTTCAAAAGAAAAATCTAAATATACATTGAAGTTATTATGCTTTCGGATATGGCTGAAAAGTAAATTAAAAATTAAAATAATGCCTCATTAGATTGTCTTAAAACAATAACTGGAATGAAGCTTTAAATAGAGTCGTCTTTTTTGACAAGTTAATTTATTTCCAGCTTCTTTTATTGCTGATATTTCTTTTTGATTTGAAATGATTTAATCGATGTAATGTTCGTTTTACGAGAAGACAAAAAAGGAGAGAGTAGTTGGGTTGAAAAACTTCTTTTAAGCACTATGCGAAGAAACGATCCGATAAAAGAGATTTATATTATTTTTTTTTAAATTTCAAATCGATTGAATTAAGCTCGAGTTTAGGTTACACGTAGTAAAAAGTTGTAATGAAAAAAAATTTTTTTTGAAACTAAGTGATAAATCATTCTACATATATTATACCAGCCATAGAAGTGAATATAAATTATTCGAAAGAAAGAAAAGTCTCACAATAATTGAAACTGCTTTAACAAAGAAATTTGCAAATGGAAAACATTTGGGAATATTTTTTTTTGGCTTTATGTTCAATTTTTTAAAAATTTAAATCAATTAAGGGTATTTTAATTTTATTAGAATTGAGATGATAAAATGGGTATGAAAGAAGGCACATACTAGAAAAATTGATCTCTTTTATGGATCTCAGCAGTTTTTTTAAACTAATTTTCTCTATAGAGAAATGAGACAGCAAAAAGTCATGCTTAGAAATTTACAGAGTATAAATCTGAAAAATTATATATTTGTATAAAATGAATTATATATATAAACTTATTAAAAACCTATATTTCTATTTAAAACTTTGAATTTTATTTGTGATTTCAATTCTAGGCAAAGGTAAATGGATAATGGTTATTACTAAAATGATTCTAATACATGAAGGAATTTGTAAATTTGCTTTACTTAATTAGCAAATATATTAGCCAAAATACCACTTGAATATTGGAATATATCTTCTCGTATAAATATTTTAGTTGCTATACATTACTATTTGAGGCATGATCAATTGAAATAGAAAGTTTTTATAAAGTCTTTAAATTGAAATATCACTGACAAAATTTTCATATATACTTTTTTCTTTGAAATATTCTCCTCAATATATTGAGAATCAAGCTGATAGTTGAATTATATTTTTCTGCTTAATAGTTCATAAATTCGATAGCTAACCACAAGTGGAGATGATGGAAATTGATTATAAAACTGTATATCATAGCCGAATTAGCCATCGTGTTCAAAAAATGTTATCGTAGAGTAATACACATCTAACAAACTAGGAGTTTTATATCAGTATTCTGGATTCAATTGTTAGGTATTTAGTGAAAAACTGATGTATACAGCATTCAATGAATCCCAAGAAACAATTGTTTTAAAAGTTAACTAACATTTTTATGGGTAGAGTTTAAAATTAAAGGAAAGTTTATTGCTTATAAATGTCGAATATACACAGTCCAGTCACATTAATGTGACCACCACGTACTTTCCACGTCAGAGTTAAATAGCCAATCACAGAAGGCAGGTGGCAGCACAGTGCAGTTGAGCGTATATAAAGGGTGTGTGAAGGCTTCGGAAAACATTTCAATCGTTGGCGTAATGTAGAAACGAAGCGATTTATCCGACGTCCAAAAGGGCATGATCATTGGCTTTCGGGCCAAGGGTGGAAGCATTTCCGAAACGGCTGAGTTTGTGAACTGTTCGTGTGCCACCGTGGTAAAAGTGTACCGTGCACGGCAAAATGGGACTGTCCAAAATCAGCGACGTGACAAATGTGGTGCACCACGGGCCATAGATGACAGAGGCGAACGACGGTTGCGGGGATGCGTTCGGGCAGATAGACGGGCTACCGTTGAGCAACTGACTACCAAAATGAACCAAGGGGCTACCAAAAGTGTCTCCCAAACTACTATTCAGCGAACAATGCTGCGTCTGGGCCTCCGAAGCAGACGCCTGGTTCGTGCACCTATGCTGACTGCTGTTCAACGACGGCGAAGGCTAGAATTTGCACGCCAGTACAGCAGCTGGACGTCCACTGAGTGGCGACAGGTTGCGTTTTCAGATGAATCGCTTTTTATGCTCCATCGGACAGATGGACGTTGGCGTATAAGGCGTGAAACCTCTGAAAGGAACCACCCTGCAACCATTGCCGGAACGGTTCAAGCTAGAGGCGGGAGCATTATGGTCTGGGGAATGTTTTCGTGGAATTTTCTGGGTTCACTGATCATTGTGGAAGGCACGATGGATCAATACAAGTACGCATCTGTCCTTGCGGACCATGTCCATCCCTTTATGCGCATTGTTTTTCCTCAGGATGATGGCATCTTCCAGCAGGACAATGCGAGGTGCCATACAGCTGCCAGTGTTCGTAAGTGGTTCGAAGAGCATCAGGATGAGTTTACCGTCCTCCCTTGGCCAGCAAACTCACCTGACTTAAACCCAATCAACCATCTGTGGGACCATCTCGATCGAGTTGTTCACGCCATGGATCCTCAACCGCGTAATCTAGCGCAGCTGGCCACGGCATTAGAGTTGGCATGGCTCAACATCCCAGAGAACACCTTCAGGGACCTAAGTGACTCTCTTCCTGCACGTCTCGCAGCAGTCCGCTCTATGAAAGGTGGTTATTCTGGCTTTTGACAGATGGTCACATTAATGTGACTGGACTGTGTACATTATATTATAATTGCATACTTATCTCATCGTCATCGTTAATTCTTATATCATTATTTTTTAGGAGGTAATATGAATTAATTAATATTAGCTGCAATTTGTGGATATGTTTTTCCAGTTTCGTTTTCATCAGAATTAGCTTTAAGTTTTTAGTCTCGATAATTTTGTTTGGCCAATATAATTAACCTTCATAACAATCCTACATATTGAGGATCATATATATTTATGAAATTTGTATGTATTTGTACAAAGCTGGAACGCTTTTGAACTATATTATAGAAGAGCCACAATTCAGTCCTTTACATTTACATATGAGTTTAATAACATGTTCTCAAGTCTTTTAGCTTGATATTTAATTCAGATTTACTGTGCTGCTGCATTGTGATATTTTAATAGTTTGATCATTCAAAAGAGATTTTGAAACAATTTCTAAAATTTTTCACCCACTAAAATCTCACGTGTAGCAATAGAGAATATCATTTCCCGTGAAATAAAGAATAATATATTTCCAAACTTTGCAAAATAATTTCAAGAATATTATATGTATTTAAGTCATCACTTTTCACAAAATTTTATTCTGGGTTTTGAGACAATAACTGATTTTACATATAATAATACGAAAATAGCAATGTATATTTATATCTTAAAAATCTATCAGTATAAAATCACTTTAACTAATATATGAATTGATATAATACATATTTAGTTTAGAAATAGAGCACTTAAACGATAATTATGATAAATTCTTAAAAAAAATCGATATATTTTCATTAATTTTTTTCATCATATGATGCATTATATTACAGCCTTAGGATTTAATAGTTTTTAAATGTTCGAAGTTCATTGTATTAGTTTTATCGCATTCTTTCTGGAAAATTAATTAGTTCAATAGTTTTACTATATAACTTTCATATGACTGATATTATTTTCTACAGATAAAATTATGTCCCCATTAAGTGACAACTGATGCGACAGAAAATATATTTTGATGAATAAATGCTGAAGAATAAATTACATGATGCAATGAATCCAGCATCAAATTTCAAATATTTCTTATTGCATTTGCAATCATTGATTATCTGTGTTACTAAATATCTCGAGAGTAATTAAATAATTTTATGAGCATATGAAAAAAATTCGGTGACATTTTTCAGTTCGTTTTCAAATCAAAATTAAGAAGTAAAAAATAGTCAAGTATAACATTTTAATAACTCATTAATTTGATTTTATTGATTTTACATAAAATTTAAAATATCATTAAGGAAACTTCTTTTATTTTTTCGCAGCTCATCGAATGGAAAAATATTTCGGTCATTCATACTGAATATCATGTTTTTCTATATTGAAATTTATTTTTAGTGATATTTTTTATTTCATATTATTCAAAAAATTTAAATACATTTACAATGAAGTTTTTAGATGTGTGTCTATATACAAGGCTCATTAGTTTGGAAATGCAATTAAATTAGCGAGTTTTTTTAAATCAAATTATACTTTTAAGTATCAGATAATTTTTGGTAATAGAGAGAATGTATTCTATGAATAATGAATGCCTTATCTTAAATTAAAATATCAATATTGTTTGAACCTGATTTTTAAAGCACAAGGTAAACAAGAAATTTCTTGCCGTTTTTAATGACCCAAAAGAACTTGACTTACAAAAAGTGTAGCCTATTCTTAGACCTTAAAGTAATCACCATCGGCATCCAGCTCACGTTTCTCCAGTTCAGCAATCCCCTTGCTCTAAAACTTGAGTTTTTTGGACGCAAAGAAGTCTTGAATACTTGGCGCAAGTCTTCCTCATTGGTGAAGGATTTTAAACGAAGATGATTGCCCAGGGAATGAAAGAGGTGGTAATATGATGATGCAAGGTCAGGTGAGTGAAGAGGATGGTACAAAGTTTCCCAACCATGTCACTGTATGGTATTCCTGGCCATTCGCTAGACATGTGGCCTCAAATTATCGCCAAGAACAGTACACCTTTGCGATTAACATGTCCTGGCTCTTTCTGTTGCAATATCTGTTCCACTAATTCTAACTGTTACAAGTACAGGTCCTCAGTGAAATGTAGGTAGCCACTCATAGAGAACCAATTGACGATTAGTCCACCAGGTACCAGTTTCCTTATAAAGGGACAGATCTCTTAACCAGAATTTGCAAAACCAATGCCTTCACGTACATTCATTTACAGCCATATCACCAAATTTTTGACATATTCGGCGACTTGATGCAGCAGCTGATATGCTCACATTGAAGTCGTAAAGCAAACTACACTGAATGAGCTCCTCCGACGCATCCATTTTTATTCTTCACAGTGTGAGTTTCGGTTGATGAATGTGCTCTGTGGACCAGCTTTTATAATGACAGATATTCCTACTCTCGACTCACAAGTGTCTCAACCAAGTTATAAACTAATTTGCATACTTATTCTAACTTCATTCAATGGCAACGCTAAAACCGCAAGAACCTACTTGTTTAGCTCGCATTTTGAATTTATGTACGGATAATGTAATAGTTGAAGACTGCTGCGAAAATTTTTAATATCAATAGCATAATAAACTTTCATGAAGAATTTTTATACGTAGGAACAGTATTCATCTGTAATAAAGGAGGAAACCTTGAAATCTCTGTAGCACCCACTTTGACAGATGTACATGAAAATAGGAGAAACTCAGCACCCATTTTCATTTGTTCAACAACGGTTGGGATTGAAACCACGTGTCTTTCTATTCTGAAGAGCATTGACTTAACAGTAGATATTCTTTTGAGCCTCAAATTTGAATATTTGTCAAGTCAACTCAAGACAATAAGATTCACAAAGCTAACTTGATTTTAACTTATGATTTCTTAGTATAATAAGATAGAAAGAAAGATCTCCCGACCTGAATTTATGAAATCAGTGCCTTGCAGTACATTCATTCACAGTACTATTCCCAAATCCTTGACATATTCAGCGATTTGATGCAGTAGCTGATAAGCCCACCTTGAAGTAGTAAAGCAAACAACACCGAACGAGGTCCTTCAACACTTCCATTTCTCTTCCCTACTGTATAAGTTACGATTGATGAATATGCGCGGTATACCTGCATATATAACGATATCCATTCCTACTCTCGACTGACCAGTGTCTCACAACGTCGTGTACTAATTTACATACTTATTCTGACTTCAATCAATGGCAACGTGAAAACAGCAAGAACTTTCTTGTTTATCTTACATAATGCTTTTTCCCAAGAATCTAAGTCTGTCTAAACCTTTTTGTAAGCATTTAATTTTTTGAAATAGTTAAATTTATTAAAATATATGCTTTTGCACAAATACACTTACGTTTCTGACAATATAGATTGTATTTAACTTGTTTTGTAAACTATGATTAATTTATCGTAAAAGTTTGAGTTAAATTTTTACTTTTGTAGAAAACTCATATGGACTTTATTCATGGTTACTTATTTTTAAAAAAATATTCATCTGTTTGAGAACATTCGATGATCACCAAATGTACTATTAATATATTTACTCTAACTCTGGCATTATTTGTCGCACTTTATAAATCCGATTTCCTTTTTCCTGAGATAAATGTCAATACATTTCCATGTACAGTAGGATTGATATCGAAGCATAATTAAGTTCCCTGCTGTTTAAAGAAAGTATAATTGAAACAAAATAAAAGACAAATGTACAGTTCCAATGCTTGATTATATCGAGTGAAAATCTAGGTTTAATTAAGAAAACTAATGGAATTTCTCTTTCTACCGCCTGACAGCATCATTAGTACTAGGAATCCCTCACATTGCTCGAGTAATTCAATTTTAAAACAATTTTGTCTCTCAGTTACTCAATTCGCACATCCACAGACACTGACAGTTCCTTCAAAAGAAAATTAGACGTTATTCAAAACCTTTATTTATAGTTGATTCAATAAATCAGGAAGTGTATTTTACATATATTTGAGACCTTCACATAAGAAACAAAGATTATTGATATTTAAAATAATACTTGATGCAAATTATTTCTAATTAAGATGATTTGCAGCGCGATATATGATTTAATTTAAAAATTACTTTTTAATTAAGCTCATTTTATTTACAATTTTTATTCGGTTCTGTGGTTTTTAAAAAATAAATGATTTAGCCAAAGGAGTTTAAACTTAACCGATTTAGGTATTTAAATTAAAATTTTTCCAAAGGATTTTGAAAGTAATTCGTCACAACAACTGTATTTTTGCTACTGTAATATAATTAAAAGTTCTTTGCACTTGAACTGAGTTTCTGATTGAGTATAAATATTAATTTTCATACTTAGTCCTAAAATTTGGATTCACTTGTGAAACTGAGAAATGATATTTATAATCTAATGAGTTACGCGTTTCTCAGAGATAACATTAGTATCTATTAAACCCACAAAATATCTAATCTGAAGTCTAGATTCTTTCTCGTTAGTGGGTTTTCTATAATGTTGTTATGAAGATGTCTTCAAGATATAGAATTTTCCAACAGGTTTAGATAAGTTTGTAATATTCCTAGCAATTTCACTTAGAAACAAGTATTATTTTAAAATCTTAAACATTTTATAGTAATTATTAGAAATAAATTGAATGCGTTTGTATCAGTTTAATTAAGTTATACCTTTTGAGTTAGAGAAATACTTATGACTGTTAATATCAAATGTTTAATAAATATTCAAATTAGTTTAACTATACAGTTCAAACGCGATGGATATAAAATGCTTTTTATTGACTGAAAATTGTATGGCAATTCGATATTGTTCTCTGGGATTGTATAATAGCTCAATCTGTAATTAATAATTTTAATATATCAATATATTTTATAAAATAACTAGCATGTTCGGTTATATATTAAAATCATATTTCCTTTAATTTGCTTCCTCATTATGAATTTTAATGTTTATAAATTAGTGTTATTTGGAATTTTATTAATAAGTTACGATACAGAAAATAAACATTAGACAAATGTTTCTGTAAACATTTTAAGCCGAGACATTTAAGTTTTAAGCAATTTGTGATAATATTATACAATTTTGATTAAAATAAAACTACAGAATCACAGCCTTAAAAACTAGTCACCGAAGAGGAAATGTGAGAAAATTAGAAAATGTTTGAGAAAAGATTGAATAAAGAAGATGTATACATTTTGAAAATTGTGTTAGGTCTGAATATTATGTTATAAGTGACAAATAGAGGGTAGTTATGGGTATACTTTCTACTCTGAAAATGATCTCCGTAGGCAATGACTCCTCAAAAACAACACCAAAATATTAAAGGAAAGTAACATACTTTTCTTAAATGTAGGGTTTAACTGATAATTATTTCCATATAAAAATGTGCTCATAAAAGATATTGTAAGAAGAAAATAATTCTGGCTCAGTTAAAAGAGTTTCATTCATTTAAATTTAAGTTAGTTTAAGAAATGTGTTTATTTGACTTAAATGCTGGTTTTTAATATTTTAAAATGCAACTAACATGGGCTGTAACTATTTTGTTTAATAATCGCTCTTTTAAACAAAATAGTTGCAGCCCAAAGAACTTGCACCTTACAATGGATACCAGCCCACGTAGATATCTTCCGCAACGAGAAAGCTAAAAACTTGGGTAAGGAAATCCGAAACTCACCTCAACTCTGCAATAGCTTAACCCTTACCGATGTAGACGCTACAGCCAGATGGAAACTCCTACCACAACTAGATAGAAGAACTTCATTCCAGAACTTAACTATAACCGTGTAATTTCAATCACATTAGCCAGACTTCGCACTAAATACTATAAAGGAGTGAATATATCCTTGAATATCCAAAGAAGCTACAATACTTGTCCCCACTGTCCCGGCATCCAACTTTGTCCAAATCATATCTTTAATTGTTTCTCTATATTAGCTAAATTCTACAATATAAACCTAGATCCTACAGACAACCAACTGCTTTACTCATCAATAGCCTTGGACATAGCCCAAGAAGTTTTTAGTGACTTCGGTTGAATTTAGTTTTGATGCCAATGCATATCATAGACAAGAAAAGAACAACAAAATCATCAAGTCATGCTTTCCTAACTATTCTGATAAAAATGGTCTTTCTATATGTGCCATGTACAACTTTGACACAGAATCCATCATCATAATTCACAAGTATATCTTAGCAAAATTCGTCTCGTTCTCAAATAGTTCGTCATCTTGATGATTTGAAAGGAATTTGAAGAGAATAACCAGTATTGATGATCCCTAGTTATAGTTTTGCTAAATGAATAAGATAAATTCGGATTCTTATGGAATTTTACGAATGTGTTGAATGGAATATTTGAATGATTAAAGAAATTGTACCGACAATTTCAAGAATATTTGCATATTATTTTCAATCACCATTCCTTTCAAACTTACCAGTCACTCTTACTGCCCGAGCAAATTTGTCATAAAGCTAAATATATTTAAAAATCAAATGTTAAAATACAATTTCGAATTTAGATCTTGTGTTTAAAATTCCAGATGAAAGAATTGGAATATAATATATTAATTCATGGCTTGTGATAAAATTATTCTCAATAAAATACTTATTAATAAAATAATTTAAATTAAATGTATTTTTTGCTGTACAACTAACTTTTCTGTTTCAATAAATTTAATGATAAGCATATTAAGGATTCTCATTTTAATACAGTTTATGGAAGTATTGAGAATAAACGTTATTTAGAAACCTCTATTTGGTAAGAATGCGTGTTAAAACCTTGACTTTTGTTTAAAGTGCAATACTAATTAAAATAAATTAATTTTATTAAACTATTTATTTCGTGGAGAAAAAGTTTTGAATTGCATAATTACGCATCTTATAGTAATAATTTGAAATTCAAATTCATTTAGGAGTTAAAATATTAAAATGCATCTGTGTTTAAAAAATAACGAAATATAATATTTATTTCTTGTATTTATATTGGAGAAAAATGACAATACTGTATAAGCTGTATCGACAAGATAAAGTGTAAGGAAATAGGAAATATCAAATATCAAACATTATTCAACGGTCTTCAAATAAGAACACTCTTATTTTTTTATTAGCTGCAAAAACCCCTATTTTTATTGTTTATTATTTCTCCTTTTATGAAACCGTTAGGTCGTTATCTAGTTTTACTTTTATTTGAATTTCTTTAAAATGTAATCTTATTTGAAAGATGTGCTCACAATTCCTTTAGGGGGACAGAAAATCCATGGAATATATATCTATCTATATACTTTAATTTCAATCTTTAAAAACGGTATTCTCGCTTTTGACGCAACAGTTTCTTTTTGTTACCTATTCTTAAACCTTTGTGAAAAGAATGCAAAATTTTGCCAGCGAATGTATCTTAAGAAGAAAAATATTCAAAGAAGAGTTTTTTTCCTTTTGATTTTACGCTGTTATGAAGCTTTCGTTTATAAAATGATGCGACTAAAAAATAGTTTTTTCACAAAGAAATAAAAAAATTTATTTTCTTATCAAACAATTTTGAAAATATTTTTAAGATAAGTGCTTGTCCCATAAAAACTTCTTCTCATAGCTTTTAGCTGATTTTGAGAAATTGTATCTAAATATGCAGCTTATACTCAGTTTTGCATATAATTTAAATAGCTCTCTTCCACCATTTTTTCATACAATATCTCTCTATTCTCGTATAATTCTCGCTTCTTATATTTGAGTTGAAAAATTAAAGTGATTTGAGGAGTAAGCTATAATACGGAAATGTAATATTTTTTTTTATTAGTGCTTGATTAAATCATAAATTTTTGAGTACATTTTTGTTAAAAAGAAGCTTTTAAATGTATCGTAAAATTAAGCAAATAATCATTGAACGAAAGCTAATTTTTACGATTCACAAAACTCTGAATAATGAATTCTTCATTTAAAAATTATATATATATATATATATATATATATATATATATATATATATATATATAGCTTTTAAATATAACATTTCCTTATTATAGTTTACTCTTCAAATCACTTTAATCTATATATATAGCATTGTTAGTCAATCTGATATCATTAATTCATGAATTTAAGTTTTTATACTTTCATGGTTTTCTAATTAAACTTAAATTTAAACATTGTTAGCTAATTGACTCAGATTTGGAAACTGCTTCAGTATTAGAATAAAAAAGCATTAATTTTTTTATATTTTAATTATTTAATCAATGTTTTTGAATAATAAAGTGCAGGAGAAATGACGATGTTAAGAGGAAAGGAATAATAATTCTCAAATGTTAAAATTCATGAATATATTTCATTTAGAATGGTACAAGTATGATTTTTCAAAAACTGCACATAGTCTCATAAAAACAGCTTTCCAAGCTGATAGCTCTGCAATATTAGTGGATGCAATAAATGGCAATAACGCAATTCATAAAATTCAAATAGCTTTACACGAGATAGATAACTTATGAATAAACTGGCAAATTTCAATTAATGCAAAAAAATCTCAATTAATCATCTTCAGAAGAAAAATAGAAATAAGCTTAGATACAGAAATAATATTTAGGATTTAACAGTTAGAAGGGACCCCGTACTGTGTGTGTGTGTTTGTGCTTACATATTGGTTATCGGGTTGGTGATCCTCCATCACTTATATTTATTAAAAAAAAATTAAAAGAGGGTGTTTATACAAACAGCCTTTATGTACATGCCAGAAAAATAAAAATACAGCATTTTTTGTACAATTAGATATCTATCAAAAAGAATATAAAACTACATAATTCATTATAATACTATTATTATATAATTATATTCATTATTATTATGTAAATTATATTCATTATAAATATAATTTACAACTTAAGTGACTATCATTAACGGTACACAAAGATAATAAAGAAACTTATTCTGTTTGATATAGAAATACCACAAGTCAACACCATAAAATATCTTGAACTCATTACAAACAAAAAGCTAACATGGACAAAAAAATATAATGCACACAAGTACATATAGAAGCATCAAAGTTATAGTTAACAATAATTTAAATACCTCACTTAAACTCAAACGCCTATTTTATATTTCAATGATAGACTCTTTACTACATATGCATCTCCTGTTCAGAACTATATCAGCAGAATAGATCAAGGTAAAAATATTTTAAAATGAAACATATATGTGTGATATATAACTAAAACCCCATACTATATTAGGAATAAAAATAATACTAAAGATGACATTATAACTCACATTGAAATTGTAAATAAAAAATTCTATGAGAAAGAAATCTCAACATTGTGAAGTATAAAATTTTATAAAGAAATATTCAACAATAAATATCAGCAAGAAGATTATAAATATAGACCAACAGCCATTTTTTTATCGAGTGAAAAATGGATAGAGGCTTTATGTAAATATGTGTATAAAGACGTGTGTCTCCTTTTTTACTATTATATTTTAATTTATGCTACATTATTTTTGTTTTATAGTATATTCCTATTTTATCTTATATTCATTTTTCTTGAGTTTTACTCAGGAAACTTTTGCAGTTGTTATCCACTTCCTCAACTCTCAATAAAACGCTGATTATTTGTTTTAAAGTCTTGAGTAAGCCTTACCATGCTTGAGCTTTTACCGTCAATAAAGTCAAGCTTTCAAAACAAAGGAAGAATCCAAGAACAAGAATTATAGCAGATGAAGAAAAAAAGAACTACTACGCAGGCCGACACTCCATCAAGTGTTTTAGATCCAAGAAAACTTGTTCGCAACCACTCCATATGGCGTTTAGTGCTCAATCGCAGATGTATGATGCAGTGGATGCATGTGGATGAAGTTTACATAATAGAATTATCAGCCACCTGAAATGCTGGAGTACTCATATGGTAGTAGCCGTGGAACTCTGAATCACTCAAGGACTCTCCTCTAGGAGGTAGCAACGAGTCCAATTTGATGGAAGTGTCAAGTAGATGTTACAGTGCACAGTAGCGGACATTTTGCTTAGGCTATCGTCAGACATGGATACGACAGTTTCAAGTTAAACCATGTAAAGGCGTTTGGGATAGTATGGTCTATATGGTCGTAAGTCTGTTAGATGTGTTACGCTCATGGCAATTTACTGTCGTCAGCGGTTAGCCTGGAGTAGAGAACATGCAATGTGAACACCGTCACTGTAAGCTTGTGTTATGTTTTCCAAAAGAGGTTTAGCTTGCAGTCCGATTCAAGTCCGAAGTTCATATGGAGAATGCCACATACCCAATACTACTAAGAAAGCCAATGAAAGCCAACGTTACGATGGTACAAAAGATCTCGTTTGGGGAGGCATAATACTGTGCTCCAGAAGATCTGCATGTTCAAATCGAAACTATGACAGATCATACAATGGTGTGCAAAAATTAAGGATGAAATGGAAAAATTAGCATAACAACAGCAACAAACAGGTAGATCGGACCGAAAGACCAATCAGAAGATCGACTACGGTCAGGTACGCAAGAGCATACTCAAATTATGCAACATGACGTAAAGGGGGAATGTCGGAGGGGTATAAAGCAAGATGGCAATGTAAGTTTAGCGTTTCTGTCAAAGGCTATTGCTAAAGGTAAACTATATCGTATATCAGTTTAAACGACGTAGAGCTGTTTAATCAGTGTGAAATAATGAACAAGTAACCTCGTAGACGACATCTAGATGATTTTACACGAGGTCGAATCATTAGGAAGATTGAGGAAGGTCGAAGTGTGACAAGTGTCGCTGCGGAGTTTGGAATTGCTCACAGCATCGTTTCACGAATCTGGAGAGCATTTCAAACTACAGGAACAGCTGTCCAAAGGTTCAGCAGTGGTCGTCCACGAGCAACCACGGCAGTCGACGACCGGTATATGGTCTTACAGGCAAGAAGGAGCAGATGGCAGACGACTGGAGAAATCCAACAGACGACTGGACGACCGATATCACGGTTTACAGTCACCAGGAGGCTGCACAATGGTGGCCTATTCGCACGACGACCTGTACGTTGTGTACCATTAACGTTTGCCCACCGGAGCACGCGCTTTGTGTGGTGCCGAGAACACCAGAACTGGAAGGATCAGCAATGGGGTCGAGTACTCTTTACGGACGAGAGCAGATTTAGTCTGACTACCGATTCTGGACTCATACACATCTGGAGAGAGCGGGAAATACGCAATAACTCCTCCAACATCGTCGAAAGGGACCGGTTTCGAGGTCACGGTGTTCTCGTTTGGGGAGGCATCATGCTTGGTACCCGTACTGACCTTCATGTCGTCCAAGGAGGTTCAGTCATCGGGTTCCGTTATTGTAATGATATTCTCCTTCTTTATGTGCGTCTTTTTAGAGGTGCTATGGGTCTCCAGTTCCTCTTCATGGACGACAATGCTCCACCTCATCGTACAGAGGCTGTCGAAGAGCTGTTGGAAAGTGAAGATATTGAACGCATGGATTGGCCGGCAAGGTCCCACGGATCTAAATCCAATCGAACAAGTGTGGGACTTTCTAGGGAGACGCTTGGTGGCACGTCACCAACCACCAGTAACGATTCCGGAGCTGCGATTGGCACTACGAGAAGAATGGGCAGCAGTACCTCAACAACTTATTGACAACCTCATACTCAGTATGGACAGACGATGTCAATCCTGCACAGCAGATAGGGGAGATCATATCCCCTACTAAAAGCTGGATATTTCTTGCTAAAGAGCTGTCGCATGAATGTTTCGGCCATCTCTGTCATTCTACTCTATGCTCATTTTTTAATAAAGTTCCTTTTTAATCATTTGGAATTTTTTTGGACAGTTTCTTTTTTACTTTTTCCATATTCTTACATCTGGAGGATGTTCATGTACGATTTTTATCGGTTTGGAACACTGCTGAGCGACGCTGCACTAGAAAAACCGTTTCGTCCTTAATTTTTGCACACCAGTGTATTTATCAGGTTACTATACTGGAACAACATGTCCATTTGCCGTCAGTTTTGAAATAGTGTTTATGGATGACGACGACCGTGTCCTCACCGTTCGAACATCATAAATAACTGCATTCTATCGGAGGATATTTAGAGTATGAAAAGGCCAGCTTTTTTGTTTTTTCTCACCAGACTTGAATCCGTCAGAGCATGTGTGGACATGCTTGGCTGACGAATCTTAGGCAGTCAGACACTTCCAGCATCTGTACTTGACCTATAGAGAGCATTGCTTGTAGAGTAGAGTTCTCAGCCCAAGTGCAGGTGCCCAAGCGCGGAAGCCTGGTCGGTTAATGCGTCGTTCTCATTATTGGAAAATAATAGGCTCGAATCCCGGCTTAACAAAAGATCCATCGTGTTTGCTAAAGGTGCTCGTATTCCATAATTTAAATTAATTTCCATTTTTAAAATTTATATAAATTTTTTTCCACAAAATATTCTTTTTTGTGTGTGTGTTGCACACATTCATTCTTATTCATTATTATGTATTCTTCGCAAAGTGCTTTTATGTAATATCTTAATGATGTATTGAATTTTTGTCAAGAGAATTGATAATTACACAATATTTTTAGAAATACAGTAGTAAAAGTTTATTTTGCTTATACCTCAATGTTTTGTTTAATAAAGAAATTTAAATAAATGTTTGGGAAGGAGAATTGAATTTATTGTTAAAATTTGCAAGAATGAAAATAAGAGCCACTTATTAGCAGCACATGTATTGTATATCATACAAATAAAAAATCGTTTCTTATGGAACTACTTAAGAATACTGAACCCATTTTCTTCAAATACTGAGAAAATTTTCCTTTCAGATTTTTATTCACATTTATAAAAGCTGTTCCAGCTATCGTATTCAACAGATAATTATATTTATTTTAATTATATAATTATATAAAATTTATTTTATCTGACATCAAATACAAAAATATTTATTTTGTAAGTCAAATAAATGCCGCAAAGACGGCACATCTTTGATTCTGCTGTGATAAAGACATGATTTTACTGAAAAACATTGTAGAGACTATACTAGCTCTCAGATGAAAGATGTTATGTAAGTAAAAAAATGATGCTATTGGTAAAAATCGGGGAAGAACCAAATATTTGATAAATTTCACAGTAGATATTTACTTTCAATGAGAAAAAAATTTCAAATATGAAAGTGACTAGGTTCAGTATCTTCATAAATATATTTAGAAAAATTTAATAATTGATGAAACTCACATATTAATAAAGAAAACGTAAAACTGACAAATATGACACATTATTTTAAAAAACGTAAGTCAAATTATTATGTCTGTTAATCAGATTTTATCTTATCATTAAAAAAAGACATTATTTAAAACCCACTAAAGATAAAAAAGTTAATTTTTAATTTTTTTAAACACAAACACACGTCTGTATCTATACCTGATTGTATATACATGCAGTTATACATACAGAAATGTGTTTGCATACAGATACATACAAATATTTTTTACGTACAATTAATCACCCATTTATGCAATACTTGCCAGTCACGTATTTTTTTTGTTCTTTAAAAACCAGAAGTAAATGCAAAAGAAACTTTAAATTTCTCTTTTTCCTATATATATTTGCGATATTTTGAAAACTCAAATTCAGTTTTAACTATAAATTGCTTATTAAAATAATACATTTGAATGAAACTATTGTGCGCGATCATAAACACACATTTTATGTAATTCATTAAATAGCAGCTCTCCTATATTTAATAGTAATAAAATTTCACTTACATCTTGTCAATCGACAACTTTAGTCATCACACATTTCGACGTATTCCGGTTTGGTTCATAAACATAATTAAAACTATCGTCACATACAGCGAATTAGGCAGAAAATTTTTAATTGAATTATCCATTAACAGAAGGAAAAAAAACAATATCGATGAAAAGTGAACAACACAGGAAATGGTGTAAATCCAGATCAAATAAATGACATAAATATCACGTTCATTAAATTATAAATTTTACCGGGTAACAGAGAATTTCCTGTTCAAATCAAATAATTTTGCAGGATAAATGGTAAAATTAATACTCTATTGATATATCATAGAACTACTTTATTCTAAGTTGTCTATTAATACTTAAAATCATAATTTATTCGTAAGCCAATCATTAAAAGTATAAATTCTTTATATATTTATATTACATTAAATGCTGAAATTCATATATATATATATATATATATATATATATATATATATATATATAATTAATCCGCGTTTTGAAATAATTACTAAAATAACCTCATTACTCAATGGCATGTTTATTGTTTTGCTTTTTTTTGTAAAACTAATAGCCCAATTTAAATAACACACCTATTTCAGATAGCAGAAGAGGCAAAAACATAAGACTTTTGGAAGTATCTGTTCGGTATTTGTATCTAATTAATTAAAATCTTTGATCTTTGGGAAATATACCTCATCATAAGCATGAAAAAGTTTATTATTAAAATATTGGAAAAGGTAGCATAATTGAATTGAACACAGGCGTGGTTACTTTGACGTATTGCAAATAGTTTAAATATTCAGATTTATGTAGCTTATAACTAATCACATTCCAGTCTCGAGTAAATCACTTCGAATATGACTGTTGGACATTTAATATCCCTATACCTTTTATTTGTATGGCTCTCAATTGCTAACAACCATTCATTCACAGCCATTTTTATACTATTTTGTTCCACTAGCTTGATCAGCTACAGAACGTAGCTTGAATATTATCAGTTATAAATCCAATTTAATTGCGGTTGTCACCAATTAATTATGACTAGAAATTTAATTCCTTACTAAAACATGGCTTTACTGTCATTTGAAAACATCACATTTCAATTTATTCTAATTTTTCTGATACATTAATTTTTTTTAGAGCAATGCAATTTTACTTTGTTTTACAAATTTTTAAATTTACAAACAATAAGTGTTTATAAATACTTCTACTAAATATTTTTTAAAGAAAAAGTAACTCCATAGTCACACACACACATACACACGCACACACGCATAAAAGTGCTTAAATAAATCTGAAGGTAATGTATCTTAATATAAATCAGAGCTTGAATGTCTAATATATTATCTAAAGACAAATTAATGTATGAATAGTTCCTAATCATACATAAATAAAAATATCTTAAATATATTTTTTACTATTTTTTAAGTTGATTGCCAGTGATATGATTCTACATAAGTTTATTTTCGCAACCGTTTTCACACTTTTCAAACACATTAAAGGTGACATATAATAAACCAATACACGTATTCAGCAAAGGTTGACCTTTTATTTTTTTAATATCTTTTATGTTTATAATCTAAAACATTTTAATTTCATTTTAAGGAATCAAATCTTTCAAGAAACAAAGAAATCAGTTTGAACATATTTCACTGAATTCTTTTTTTTAACTCTTTTGGAACACAAATGTCGTAGAAAGACAATTCAATCTAAATCTTTTAAAAATACTTTGCATTTTGGCAAAATATTATTTCAGAACTTGAATTTTGGTTGATAACTGCCTTAAAGAAAGATAGTTACGGAAACGAGACAAATAGTTAAAAATAAATAATTATCGATATACAACTGCAATTAAATGGTGTCAGATTTGAATTATTTCTGTCAAATGTTAATGCATGAATTCAAGAATATTTTTATCTCCGTTTTTTGGAGAGGGGAGGTTCAAAACTTTCAAATTCCTAATACACTTTTGTAAGTTAATATTAAACATTTTAATAACGCATGACTGAAAAAATTATAATATCATTCCTTTAATATTTATTCTTGATACATTTAGTCGCTAGTGTATCGCGTGCTTCTCCAAATTGTACAATTTACAGTGGTACCACAAGGTAGTGACCGTTATTACATTTCTTCCAATTCTGTTTAAAACTATATCGGGTGTTTTTTCACCCCATTAGTCACCCACAACGAATTGTTTTACACATGAATGATGTTAATGGGTGTATTCCCAGGGACTCATTCATCGGAATTCTTTATACCTGTTCAAAGATTATTTTGAAAATTATATATCAAGTTTACTTCTTTCAATAAAATTTAGGGCATTTGAATTGTTCATTTATTCATTTATAGGTATGTGTCCTGGACTAATTCAAATAAATATTCTTCTTGTTTTTAACAATGAATGCATGTAAATGCATAAAGTATGTAAAATTTACTATATTATTAAAATATTATATATACACATATATATATATATATACATATATATATATCATATATATATATATATATATATATATACACACACACACACACACACACATATATATATATATATATATATATATATATATATATATATATATATATATATATATATATATATATATATATAACATTTTTAACAACATTGCAGAGAGAGAGAGAGAAGAGAATGCTTATAATCACAATATATAAGAAAGAAAGTTAAAAAAATTATTTTTAAAAAGTTAAATGTATCTTGCTTTAACTTTTATACAACCAACGCAGATTTTTATTTATAACTGTCCAGAAAATTTTATTGTGAGACTCTTTTAAGACAACATTTTACAAAAATTCTGCATCATTATAGCTATAAAAGTTCAAAAGAGGATCATAAGAACAATGTAAGATTATAAAAATTTGAATTATTTTATAATTATTTTACTTATTTTTCTCGAAGATTTAAATAAATATAATATATATAATTAGTAAAAAATAACAAATTTAAATTTTAAACTTTAACAACATTTTGAAAGAAACAAATTCAAAAGAATTACGTAAGAGTTGGGGAAGGATGTCTAAGATAAAGGAAAATTTAGAAGTGCCTCTAATTATTGTTATAATTAGGTTATCGACAAAATATCACCATCTTTTTTTATCTTTATGAATTGGAAGCGAAAATATTTATGTTCACTGTAGCATTCAATCTTCTGAGCAAAAAGATGGAAAAGCGTAGCCATTAATCGGCAAAGAATATCGAGTTTTCATGTTTCACTTTCTTTAATAGAAAAGCCAGGAAAATGCAAAAAGAAGTTTCCGGAACTGTCAAGTTATTTTTCACGTTTCAGGGGCACTAATAAAAATCTATCAGAAGGTGAATATGAATAAATGACTGTTTGATGAAATTTGAAAACAAAACGAATTATTTTTAGTTCTTAAAATGTTTTCTCTTTCCAACTTATCTTTCTGACTAAAATCTTTTAAAACTTTGAGAGTTTATTCAATTTTTATACTTGTTACGATTGTCTTGCCTTTCATATTTGAAATTACTAGAATATTAAAATTTTTTTTTATTTTATATAAATTTGCCATTATATTTGAATTCACTTTCCAAAAAACTATTTCTATGTTTAATTATATAAAACCAAATTGGAAATGAAAATTACTCTCGTAGCTTATGATGTTTTAAGCGCATTTTGTGATTATTTTGTGACGAATGAATGGGACTGTAATAAAGCTTTTATTTATGATATCACTGCGAAATTACTGTGGTACTTATCTTTGTGTCCAGATATTAAATGTCACACCAATTATTAATTTGCGACTATTTATTTTAAGCATGAATATTGAAATATTTTAAATTTGTGGCGTTATTATAATTTTAAAGCTATCAGTTTAGTTTGCTGAACGTAATTCTATCCTGCTGAAAGATAGTTATTATAAATTTTTTGGTGTTTGTTCAATAATTCGTAGTTATATGATTCTCATCTCGGACGTACAAGGATGACAGCTGAATGATTACCATTGTAGCCTTCATTTCAACAGTTTATAGGTTAAACTTTCACTTCGAGCTTGGTTTGTATTCAGAATTATTTTAAACTCTTAATTCCGATAACATCAGTCCATGTGTGCAAGAAAGATTACTGCAATAAACAAACAGAAAGGGTACATCCAAATATAACGGCAGGACTATAAATAGATCCTTTAGTCTTTTTGAGCCACTGAGAAGGATACATTTAACCTTTCTCCATATACTTCGTTTGAGATGCTTAAGATTTTCCTGTTTCCTCTTTTGAAATGCGTAAATATGGCCTTCTATCCATGAAAATTCCTCCGAAAATACATCATGCTGAGTGGTTGTGATAAAACTTCATAACAGCTTTTAGGTATTCGATTTGCTATATAAAAATAAACTGAAATTGAAGCTCATCATGTTTTAATGGAAGAACCAAGATATTTATGCTGAAAAATACCAGATCAGCTACTATAAAGAGAAATGGGAGAAAGATGTTATGTTTCTACTATCTGCATGCATATCTGTCTGAGTGGGAGCTTGGGAAATCTCCAGATTTTTTCCTTTGAGTTGATGAATACCACCAATTATCTATGAAATGTCCTTCCAAAAGGTAAAGACTTGGAGAATATTAAATTTTTTACAATACTTTTCGGCTGTTAGGCTGTTTGGTACTCGTTGCCTAAACAAATCTAATCAACATCTCCCCGTTGCCTAGTGGTAGATGGTGCTTTTTAGAGTAAGAGATCGCAGTTTCAGTCACAGGCTTGGTTGAATAACGGAAAATGGATGTTACTTTCGTGTTTTTAGCATGCACTTCTGCCGAGGTTGGAGTTTGAAAACATTCATAGTTTCATTTCTAGCAAGACATATAATCTATGAAAAGTCAAAAATAAAAGTCAAATACGCTGTTGATGTGTGACAGAGCGATTAATAGTATTTAGCTGTTAGAGTGTGCATTATTCGATGTGAAAAAAAACCAAATCAATCCCATATTAGTTATTGATGTTTATATTAGTTTGGAATCAACTTCAAATCCAGATTCCTGTCGAAATAACTCTGTCTGCCAAAAAAGGCCCTCAATCAATAAAATAAAACCAAGCCAGAAGAATGTATACGTTGATTTTGGTTATCGTCAAAGTGCTTAACATCACCAGAAACTAAAAATGAATTTGAGAAATATAATTTAAATACATGATAAACAAGAAAGTTCGTGCCATTTTTAATGACCCAAAAGAACAGGACCTACAGAAAGTATACCTTATTGTTAGTCTTCGAAGTAATCACCATCGGCATCCAGCCCCTTCTGCCAACGTTTCTCCAGATGTGCAATTCCCTTGGGGTAAAACTCAGGGTTTTTGAACGCAAAAAACTGCGTGAGTACTTGGCTCAAGACTGCTTCACAGGTGAAGGATTTTAATTGAAGATGATTATCCAGGGAATGGGAAAGGTGGTGGTAATCTGATGATGCAAGGTCAGGGGAGTGAGAAGAACAAAGTCCCACAACCAAGGCACAAAGTCCCACAACCAAGTCAGTATATGGTATTTCTGGCCACCCGCAAGACATGCAGCATCAGGTTATTGGCCAAGAAAAGTACACCTTTGCGATTAACCTGTGCTGGCTCTTTCTGTTGCAATGTCTGTTCCACTAGTTCTAACTGTTACAAGTACAGGTTCTCAGTGAACTGTTGGTAGCCGCTCATAGAGAACCAATTGACGATTAGTCCACCAGGCACCAGTTTATTCATAAAGGCACAGATCTCTTGGCTGGAATTTGTGAAACCAATGCCTTCACGTACGTTCATTCACAGCCCTTTCACCAAATTCTTGACATATTCGGCTACTTGATGCAGCAGCTGATAAGCTCACTTTGAAGTCGTAAAGCAAACTACACAGAATGAGCTCCTCCGACGCATCCATTTCTATTCTCCACAGTGCGAGTTTCGGTTGATGAATGTGCTCTGTGGACCAGCTTTTATAATGACAGATATTCCTACTCTCGACTGACTAGTGTCTCAACTAATTATACACTAATTTGCATACTTATTCTAACTTCATTCAATGGCAACGCGAAAACCGCAAGAACCTACTTGTTTACCTCGCATTTTGAATTTATGTGCGGATAATGTAATAGTTGAAGACTGCTGCGAAATTTTTTAATATCAGTAGTATAATATAACTTTCATGAAGAATTTTTATACGCAGAGACCGTATTCACCTGTAATAAAGGAGGAAACCCTGAAATCTCTGTAGCACCCACTTTGACAGATGTACATGAAAATAAGAGAAATTCAGCACCCATTTTCATTTGTTCAACAACGGCTGGGATTGAAACCACGTATCTTTCTATTCTGAAGAGCATTGACTTAACAGTAGATATTCTTGCGCCTCAAATTTGAATAATTGTTAAGTTAACTCCAAACAATAAGATTCACAAAGCTAACTTGATTTTATCTTATGATTTCTCAGTATATTAAGATAGAAAGAAAACAGGGTTATCCTCTAAAATCAGCTATTGAAATATTGCATCGGAAATAGAAATGACATCACTAGAATGAGCTGATTACCAGACGTTAAAATTATGTCAACATCACATGTATTTGTCATTTGTTCTGAAAAAGAGAAAGTAGCTGTCTGCGGTTAATTTCTGATGGGTTCTATATGATACATGCCATGATAATCACGGTAGTTCAAAAAAGTTTGTAAGTTGAGTTTTGGACTGTTTCTATAGCAAAAGATTTAGAAATTTTTACTGTTTCTATTGAAATATTTTGAACTTAACATTGCACATTAATAAGTACAAGAAAAGATTCTATATCACACTTAATTACTTTAATAATAATCTTTGTGTTTTACTGAAATTATATGTTTCTTACAGAAAATATCCCTGTCACCCCTTCTAAAGATTTTATAGCATTTAAAGGAAGTAGAAAAATATATTGCGTTATTTTATTATAGTTTTTTTTTGCTTTGTTTAAAATAATTACTAAGTTTAAAAATTGTAGATTTTAAAATTTCAACATTTTTTTTAATTTTAAGTTTTCTACATTCAGAATCTAATTTATTTTAATTTTAAAATCTGTCACATTTTTTAAAACAAAGTTCTAAATATAAATATAATAATTTCTTGCAATTTTTAAATTTTTATAATAAATTATATATATATATATATATATATATATATATATATATATATATATATATATATATATATATATATATATATATATTTAAATGTTAACTTACCAAATAAGGGGAAACCTTTTTCTGCACTGATATCAGATGTTTGTAACATCTGCTGCATATATTCAGGAGTAAAATCTTGTTTGTCTATGGAAGAAACATCTATATCCTATTTCTTTGACCATAATTAATCAAATGCTTATAAAATGTATCAATGAAAGAAAAATTACTTAAAAATTTAATGCATCAAAATGTCAGAACCATCAAACAAGGATTGTGATATTCAATATTATTTAATAAGGCATTATGTTCGAGGTAATGAGTTCTATTTGTTAAAATAATTTTGAAATACCTATTTAGATTGTTAAAATGTAATACAAGAGAAGAGAGAGGAAAAATTAGCTTGATCAGTTCATTAAAATGGAGCTATTATTATCAATGTTTGAAATTTTTAAGAAATGTCTAGATTTCAAAATAAAAAACAGATGAAAAATTTGTAAAACTATCTTGAAAAGTAGTTTAATGGAAATTCAATGAAAATTAGAAATTTTATATCTGGATTTATAAGATATTTACAAGAACTTTATCCCATATTTCTTAGCCTTGAAACCGCCTTAGGATATATTAATACAACTTTGAAAAAACATTATAAATTTTTTAGGGAGAATAAATAACATATTATAAAGCAGAATCACAGACATACACGCACATAATTATGAAAACTGCACAACGTCAAAAAGACGATAAATTACTTTTTTAAGATCGTAAAAATTCAAAACGAAATTAAATGCATAAAACCCCCCAATGACACATTTCATTTTTACTATTCTGAATGCTTTTGGGAGGAAATATATATTCATTGAGGGTTTATTGTGCATTTTATTCAAATTTGCGATTAATAAATAAAAATATAGTTCAAAAATATTTTTTATCCTACCATTAAAATATTATAATATTTCATTAAATAGCTTAGTGTCATAATGATAAATATTGTGTATTTATTTATTTAGTGCATATTTTATTATGATTTATTTTATTATTTAGTGTAAATTGATATTACAGCCAAGATTTTTTTTGAGAAACTTTTGAAGAACACTGTCATCTTTGCATCATACTCCAAATTAGATTTATAACTATAAAATTGGCATACTTAAAAACTTTATAAATTTTGAATGATAAAAATGGTATTTTTTCAGTTTAAAATATTTTTAAATAAGCTGCATGCAAATGATGGTGGAACTAAATTAAATACATTTTAGTGCTATTCATAGAACAAAAAAAATTTTTTTCGAACTATTCAAGTAATATATTTCTGAAAACAAAACTAATTTTAATGAAATAAAGCTTTTTTTAAATATCAAACTAATTCTATACATTTTTATTCATTTCTAGAAAAAGCATTTTTATTTCACGAGAGATTAAAATCTAAGTAGGATTTAAAAGATTATGGTTTACATAAAACCAACGAAAGAATAATTTGCATATTTATTTAAAAAAATAAAATATTTGCATATCGGCATATTTGGCATATTTTTTCTTTAGAATGATGTTTCATCAGTGTGATAGTGAACATTATCTTAAGAATTTTATTCCACATTTGAAAATTATGTGAACACAAAAATATATTGAAAACAAATATAGGGTGTCACAAAACGACCGTATAAACTCTGCACAGCTAGATTCCTCGTTAGCAGTACATAAAAACTGCCCAAAGAAGCGCTCCTGTACGATCAATAGTTTACGAGAAAATTGAAAAAAACAAAGTATGACGTGACTGCCGGTGTAAGAAAAAAACACTTTATTGGACATATCAACAACAGTATTTGCATCTTTCCAGACGATAATGTTTAAAACGTTCGCCACGCATATCGCGTCATGCATGCGCGCGTGCCATGGAATGACGTTAAGCTGTCGTTAAACTGGTATTTAAAAGGCTGCATCTTGCAGCTATCGGTAGTCTTCTGATGGTGTCCAGGTATTCCGTTCGTAACTACTTAGACATGTACTTGATCTAAGGCCGATGTAATGGAAATGTCCTTGTTTCCAGCATGATGAGGCTCCGGCGCATTTCAGTGCTCCTGTACGTATTTCTGTACGTGATTGGCTGGATATGAAATACCCCAGCCTCTGGATCAGACGTGGGGGTTCGGTTTTATGTCCGCCAGATATTACACCGTTGGATATTTTCCTATGAGTCCATCTAAAGGAACTGGTGTATCGAGATGTCGTGCCAACACCAATGGACTTAGTTGCTCGTCTGCACGCTGCTTATACTTCGGTGGACCCTGCGATGCTGAGACGTGTGATTACAGCCATTCCACGGCGTCCTCAAGCCTGCCTCGACATTCAAGGCGGACACTTTGAACACCTGCTTTAAATTGTGCATATACTGCTGTTGATATATTCAATAAAGTGTTTTTTGTTGCACCGGAAGTGACGTCATACTTTGTTTTTCTTGTAAACAATGGATGGTACAGGAACGCTTCTTTGGGCAGTTTTTATGTCTTCCAACGAGAAATCTAGCTGTGCAGAGTTTATGTGGTCGTTTTGGAACACCCTGTATATTAATTTTTATGTTACCTATAATTAGCTTATAATAATTTTAATCAAGCCTATGAGCTTAGTTTTTAATCGGTTTTTATGAATAAAAGGTGATTAATTATTTGTAACTGAAAAAACAGTTTTTAATTAGTATAAAGTGTTGATTTAAATTATTCAATTTAATTTATATTTTAGAATTAATTTAACTCCATGAAACACTGCATAATATGCGGTAATACATAGATGCTAAAATCAAGACACTTTTTTAATTGTGATATTTACATGGAATAATACAATATCTGCACGTTAATGTCAACAACATCTACGTAACGTCACTGCAAAGTTATATTACAACACTCTATGGTCACAGAATAACAATCAGATTGCTTGGTCATCATGAAGTTATACAATTGTGTGATGTAATGTCATCACCAAGTCATCCTAATGTGACGAAAGCAAGACAGCAAACATTTTTGTTACTCTAAGAGGATTAGAAGCAACGTGATAACATTGCATAATATTATAAACAGTCATAATATTATATCATGGTACTTATGTGATATTGCCTAGTATTTAGATCAATATTTGATACGATAATAATAAGAATTTTCTATCACGTTCATTTAAAATTAATGTGTGGTGTTATGGATTAATCATTAGACCATTAATGAACTATAATCCAGTAAAAAAATGTTTGCTATGAATGTTACTGAAAAGTAAAAAAAAGCACTTGAAATAAAAAACCTTGAAAAACCATATTTTGCACGTTACTAAGCAATCTGAAGTTTTATATTGTTATTTTTTGATTTTTTTCGATATTTTTGTACATTTCCCGATCTTTATATATATAATATTTCTCCCACAATTGAAAATTTTTGATAAGTTCATAAAATTTATCTGCTTCCTTTAAAGTTAATATTTTAGGCTTACAAACTACAAATAAAGAGTCAATTTACAAACATACAGTACTATTTTAATCCCAAAACAAATTTTTACTGTTTCGAGACACACGCTTGAATAAAAATTTGTACAAAAAAGACTATTCTGTTCAAATATATATATAAAAAAACTGTATTCAAATAAATGAAATAGCACATTTAAAACATATATAAATTATTGAAATTTATTATGACACAGGTATTCTCTTCTTAAAATAAATACATATAACTGTTTGTATATTATGTATAAGCAAATGATCGTTCACATATTTTTTTAAAAGTAAAATTTTAACTGATTGAAATCATTTAAAAGTCAATACAATAAATTATAAATTGTTGGTTACCAATAACGGATTAGAAAATCAATACTCATTAGTAACAGATCAAAAAGCAATAAATATTTTCGATATTGATTAATAATTAATCATTTATAATGTTTATTTTATTCTATATCTAGCTAAAATATGAGATTATATCACTTAAGTATGTTGGAGATTTGAAAGATGATTCCAAAATTTTCTAAAATATTTAACGAGTTTATGCAAATAAGGTTTGTCAAAAGCGATAAATATCATTTCAAATAAATGTGCTTTATACTGTTTGTAAGATTAATCAAGTTTATATTCTATGAGTGCTTCAAATATTGATACATTTTATGAAGTAAATAGAGTTATTAAGTTTTACTTGGTTTGTTTTGGTGTCGTGTCTCAATTTGAAGTCAAGTTTAATCATTCATTACAAAATACCGAAATCACGGCCTTGGCAATGTGCATAATTTTATAATTATAGATATTTCTATGAAAGGGAAATTCGTTAACCTTATTTATTATTAAAAAACGTATTTTTTAAAAATTTTAATATATATATATATATATATATATATATATATATATATATATAATTTTTATGGACTTTCAAAATATTTTCTATTTAAAGAAATTATCATAGAAAGTTATGAAGGGAATTATTTAGCAAATAACAGAGCTGAAATCTATTAATTAAATGATTTGCTATATTTCCGTTTTTGAAATATATATTAGAAATCCATTATTATACAAACTCAACTAATGGCAAATTCTAAATGATTCGAATTGAAATAATAGAATAATAAAAAAAAATTTAAGACAAAAACTAGAAAAATTTCTTAAAAAAGAACAAAGCATTTATATGCTATTATGAATTTACAGCATTTAATAAAATATAATATAGGAAAATTGAGTTTCATATACATAAGTTTAAAAATGAAATAAATGTAAGATCAAAATTTTTAATACAACTAATTCAACTTTTTAATTAGCACATTGTTTTTAATGTACTTAATTTCCTTTCTTCTATATTATTTATGAAGAGCAATTTGAAACTATTCATTTTTATAATCTTAAATTCCACCAATTGGTTAATGAGCTTAGTGTCCCTTAAATCAAAGGCTTTTTTTTATCATACTTTTCTTATCTTTTCTTATATATTTTTCTTATCAGTCTGACAGAGGACATTTCTGTGTTGGTTATATTAAAGTTGCTGAAATTGAGAGTTAACTGAAATAAGTTTCATTTCTTAGAATCATTGCTTAAACTTTCATAAATGAAAATTTTGTATGTCTTCTAAAACTCCACCCTGCTTTCTACATTCTACTATAAAGAAGTTTAAAATATTTAATGCAATTGTTATTAGTTAAAATTCTATTCAATTTACTAAAGAAATACTTTTCTTTTGGGAAAATTTCCCAAAAGTATAATTTTTTAAATATATATATAGTGCTTTATTTACATGATAACTTGTTTTAGTTGAGGTGAATATGAGCAAAACGCTAATGACAGAATTCTGGATTAATATGTATTTATTATCTACAAATAGAAAATTTAACTGCTAAAATTAATTACTAATAAACAATTTTCTGCTCATGGTTATACTTCATATATGCTAATTAAAAGTCTAAGCTTTCCTCCAAGCCCCTTGTCATTCTTGACCAAATCTTTTGTGCCACTGCTCGCCTCTGTGGTTCCTTACGATAATCCCCAAACCCCTAACTTGGTCTTCCTTAAGCACTCAGACGGGGAAGGGATTTTCCCTGGTGGGATTACCTTAAGTAACCCTTCGATTATGAGGGGCTTCGTAATCATAAAATTCAAAATTAATTTGAACTATTATTTCAGATTATTATCTCCCAATTCAAATTGTAAATAACTATGTTTTAATTACTTTTTGCTCATCAAATCTAAAAACATTAATTAGGCAGTAAAAAATATATTTATGTTTAAAAAAATCTCAAAACCTATGTAGAGACTTGTTTAAATCACTTTGAAATGCACTTTTTATAACATTTATATATTTGAATGTCTACGTATAAATGATATGCTTAATATATCAAAATAATTTACACTAATTTTCACTAAAAAATGTAGAAAATTAATGAAATTTTGAAATTTACTTGAGATAAGGTTTTTTTAAAAAAACTTGTTTTTCTTTCTTGCACCCCGATCACTTTAAGAAGTTTCCTCATACGCAACCTTCGAGATTCTTAGGCACAGCATGGGTCAAAATTGATGACAAGTTATACAGTCGAGCACCTCGCGAGTGTGCACTTTATCCTCGAAAGAGGTCGAGTCTTTGTATTTAAGAAGCAGGGACTTAGCAGTAGACCCTCAAGACTTGATCTACCATTTTTCAGGAGATATCATTTTACATGGAGGACATTGCAATCATGATGTATTTTACGTGCTGCAGTCGCTATTAGTGTGTACGATGAAATTTCGGTAAGGTATTGCATAAAACTCATCTTTCAGTTATGAGAAGGACGATCTTCTTCACCAACCCACATCTGCTTTTTTTTCTTTTTATAAACAGTATGGGAACTAAATTAGCTGAATTTACCACATAAGACTCCAGGGCTCTCTAGGCAGGACTTGGTTGACGACCCTCTTCTGGTTTTGGATTATTGTAGAGTGTACAACGTCATGGACTTGGTCTAGCGCTGCTGGCCTTTGGGGGCATGTAACAACAACAACACCACACAGGCATTTATGTTAGATAAATAATTTCAGTAAGCTGTGCGGTCATGATGAGTACCAATACTTTTCATATAACATGTTATACTGTTTACGAAAACGGTAGAAAGAAAAGATTGTACCGTTTTTGCCATAAATCGTAATTGTAAAATAGAGAGAAGCAGTACATTTTCTTAGAGGACTTCCAATATGTTCGATATGGAATATCCATTTGCAGATTAATTTATTCATTATATGAGCAATATTATTTACTTCTGAAATTAATAATGCCCAAGTGAAAGATTATTAAACAGTCTTCTATTTAAAGTCTTATGCCCGTGGAATTAATTTACCCCTAATTCCAGCTTCTTAAAAATGCTTACGTGTATCGAAAACTCTTTGTATATCTATACTAAGTTAGAAGATGAAAAGTTAATGGTTTCATTGCCCCCTCAAATTTTGAGTTTTTAGCGATTTAGAATCAACTTTGAACTGTTGGTTATAGCTGAATGCAGAATGTAGTCTTATGCACAAGAATGATTGTAAAGTGACAAATCAATTCATATGAAAATGTCTACATTCAAATTTGTCTTGGAGAGTATCACGTGGAAATGTTCAATCAGAAGTATGCAACTAAACAAAAAAATGAAGTCTCAGATACAGAAATTCTTTATCCACATCAATTGCTTATAAGATTATCCTGGAATATAGATTATCCTGGATTTGAGTTTCTTATGAAATAAAGAACTATAGTGTTAAACTTGGACACATTTATGGAAAAACTGTTTTCCCTGTACCTTCAGTACAGTAGAAGCGTATATTGCTGTGTCCTTCTCAGACTTTTTCTCCCTGTAACGAACATCATTTCTGCATAAATAAATATTTGCCATTAAGAATATTTCCATAATGTTTTCCAGACACTCTATACTCTTACGCCAGTGGTTTTGAGGTTGACCTAAAAAACACAATCTGAATTAAAATTAGGTCGATTTAGTTATTTAAATAAAAAGAATAGATAACAAAAAGAATCACGAAGTATTCTAACATTTGAATATTAAATAAAAAAATACAACAAGAATATTCATTAATTTCTTATGAATAAATCCTTCAAATTCAATCAAGCAAAAACTTCATTTATGTATTCAATTTTAATGTGTCGTTTGTTATGCATTTTAAAGTAAGTGAGGATATTCATAAAATTATGAAGGAAATGATGAAATTATTCAGGAAATTATGAATGCTTAAACAACATAGAGAACTCAAGAAAAATGGTTTAAGTGCAATTAAATATAAAAAAGATATTAATTTCCATTCAATTAGAATAATATAAATTCTTTAACTGTGAATAGTTTCTAGCTAAAATCAAGATTTCAAGAATATTGATTAAATATATTACCGTGGAATTAAATAAATAAATCAATGTATCAATTACAATGTAATTGTTAGAAGTAAAGAATTGTAAATGGATTATCATTTATTAGTGGAAATTAAACAAATGATACTCCATTTAGAACATTACATTTACATTTGTTTTTGTAAAATTGTTAAATATCATTTACAACATTTAGTAAAGTTTATATATTTGATACGTTTCAAAAGGGAATCAAAGAATTGTGTGTTGAAAAGAAATTCAGATCAGGTAAAAGAAAACCAATTGTTAAAAGAAGAGTTCTTAACGCATCTTCCAAAAATGTATAGTGTATATTCACAAAGTTTAAAGAAAATATTCTGGCACATTTCTTTTTCGCATATTAAACCTTAAACAATAAAAAATACTTTTCGCGGTTTTCTAGTTTATAGAGAAGACATTTTTTAAAAAAAAGTTCTTCGCGAGAGAAACAGGAAAATAAAATACCTGATATTTCTTATACCTATTCAAATAAGCTCATAGAGTTTTGAGAAACAATTTTTCGGTGCGTGTTGAAATAAATGGAGAATTTTCATTCACCAAATATCCCAAATCATAGTGGCAATTGAAAAAGTTTTCTACTTTATTTTTGAATAAGGCTTCAAATAAGGTAATTCTAAGAATAAACTGTCTTGTGGTTGGTTATGAATGGCAAACAAATAATGAGATTGACATTTACCTCATTTTTCTAATGTCAAATCAGTAGAGAAACACTTTAAATCTCATTATACCGAGCAAGAGTATATAGCAGGCCTATAAAAATCAAGTATAGATTGAATATTCAGTTTAATGATGCAAAAATAATAGTTTAAATTATCTAGCTAAAAATACATAGTATTTATTAACCCTATTCCTCGAAATAAATTTCAAACAAGGAATTTTTTTGTTATTACTTCAGCGTTAAAACACTTAGAATTAATCTCATTATATTTTTCCGTTCAAATTATCACCAAATAAATATCATAATTTTCAGGCCTGTTTTATTCTGTTCACGAAGTCACCTTAGTTCGAATCCCATGAGTAAACATTAAAATTGATTGGTTTTGTACTCTCCCGAAGTGTGTTGAAAAAGTTCTTCACAATATTTTAAGATTATTTTCCAGATCACACAAACAACAGTTCATTGTTCGTTTCTAAATTCTTGGGCGACGTAGAAGTCATTAAAAGAAATACTTAAAAAATCGCATTAGCATTCATGGCAATTTTGTATTTCTGAAGAATTAAGTACCAACAGAGATATCAAAGAGCCTCATGTTGATAGAATACAATTTTGTTAAGGTTAAAACCTTATTTTTTTCGAATATTGAAAAAAATTGTTTGGGTTCATATCTTTACACAAGCAATTTTTATATGGTTCTAATAATAATATTTTAAATACTTTGTCACTGATTAATTTAATGATATTTTCCATTATGTTCTTAAATCAAGATTAGCTTTTACAATGTCAGTTAGTGTAAACAATAGTACTCCTAAGACGTTTGATTAATTTGCTTTTACAAATGCCATTCTTTTCGAACTTGATCTTAACCAGTCGAAAAATTTCCTTAAATTTAATTTTACTAGTCAGTCACACAATGCAAATGCAATTTACGAGTATAATTGCAAAAATGAATTTCTGGGCTTAAACTCATGAATATGTATAGAAACAGAATTAACCTCTTAAAATATGCATAGAATTTTAACTACAATGTTTACTATTCTGTGTATAACATCACAATGTGAGTTTAAAATAATGTGATAATACTTCATGAAAGCTTTACGTTAAATGATGGAAACAATGAAGTTATTTACTTTAAGTTGCTTTTACTAACAAGTAACTATTCATGCTATGGTAATGTTGCCACAAACATAATTTTCTAAAAATTTTTATTTTTAATTTATTTCTTAAAATGTGTATTTTAAATTTATTTTTAAAATATGTAAAAGTTAAATTATTTTACATAAGAAACTATGATATATTTCAACATTTTTTCAAGTTTCATTTACTTAATATGATTTACAGTAGAAATGAGAATAAAATTTATTGCAAGGTACATATGTTACATACAAATCATGCTTTCTCAAAAGCATTTTATAAAAGACTTATTTCAAATAATTACAAATTGAAATATAATATTATTTTATTAATTTTAATTTTTCGATTATAATCTCTGAATAAATTTCACATAATTTATGCCTAGAAACAAATGACAGTAAAACATCCTTTTTTCTTTTATTTTAAACACAGTGCTGTTTATAAGAAAGTTTTTTGCCAAGCTTGTAATTAATTTATTAATTTTAATTCTGCAAGTACATTACAGTGAAAAGATTAATTATTACTCTGCTTATAATTTATTAATTAATTCATTTTGGGTTACTTCCTGTTTGTGAAAACATAAATTTGCAATTCTAATCATATTACACTTTATAATTCATGAATATCCATAACAATGCAATGCTGATGTATCAAAAATAAATAATGAATTTTATTAATTTATGAACAAAATATTTTATTTTTACAAATGATTAATTCGTAGTTTATTACTATTGGTGCATAGATTTCCTGAGTAGTGTATATAGATTCTTTGCTAGGTATTTCACTGTGTATAGTCGTATACGTGACAGACTTGAAGTTTATGCACCATTGGAGAAAATCATTGTAAATTATTCTTTATCATGCTTAAGCACTTTTGAAATCACTCATGTTAATATAAAAGCATGGGCTTAAAACTAATACTAACAATTTTCCGTCTTATAATTGTAAATTATTAACTCTTCGTAATTTTTTTCATAAAAATGAATAATAATGATGAAAAATCAATATGCTATAATATTATTATATTACAACACAGAAGTTTTGGTTTTAAAATTTTTTGAAGTTAATGTTAAAAATTTGTATGTATAAAATTATACTGAAGAAAAATCAGTATGTTATAATATTATTATATTACAACACAGAAGTTTTGGTTTTAAAAGTTTTTGTGAAGTTAAAGTTAAAAATTTGTATGTATGAAATTAAGTTCTTATTGCTGTATAGTATTTATTTCGAGTAAATTTTACCTTGAATTACTGAAAAGATTGATAAGAAGATCTTCAAAAATTTCATTGTAATAAATATTTTTCATGAGTACCGGTAGGTTTTAACACATACTAAGAAATTGTATTATTTAAAAATAAATTTGGATAAAACTTGAAAAATATGAGAGCAATGAATTTCAAAGAACAATATTTTTAGGGACAAGATTAAAACAGAATTCAGAAGGAAGCCTGAATAGAATGCAGTTAAATTGATTTATAGAATTACATTACAGAAAGCATGAATTATTTAATATTCTGCAGATTCTGTGCTTCAATTTGATTGCTTCTTTCATATTTTAATAAAATTGATCCATCGAAATGCAGAAGAGATACGAAAATATATAGCCTTCCTTCTACAATGCATTAAATAGAACAATGTAACTAGTCAAAAATTCCATGCTGTTAGCAAGAGAACTATTTCAAAAGTCAAAAATTCCTGAATAACTGAATGCTGCAAAGCGACGAATTAGTGAATAATAGTAAATTTCTCATGATTTTTGTTTCGCTTCTCTTGTATTCTTTGAAATTAAATTAGATCGAAATTTCAATGGAGGTAAATTAGACAAAATAAAATAATTCATTTCATTTCACAATTATAATCCAAGAAGGTTTAATAATTGTATAAATATCTATAAACGAATGCAAAAGCAATTTCTATTGAATTAATTTAATGAGTTAGTGTATTTTTTTAAATCTTTTTATGTAAATATAGATTCCACATAATGACATTTTTTTTTAAATTTATAATTCCGTAAAATGAAAAACTGAATAAAAATTTTATTAAATTCGTTAAAGTTATCAGAAAAGTTTATGTTTTAAAAATAATTAGATTAAAAAACATTTAGTTAAATTATTCTTAGAAACTCAAGAATGATGATTTTTTCTATATATATATATATATATATATATATATATATATATATATATATATATATATATATATATATATATATATATATATATATATATATATATATATAATTTCTTATTAAATTATCTTTAGCCATAAGGAACTATAGTAATATTTTCATAATCACAACCTGTCACTTTTAATACACACATATGCATTTTTAATTAATTTTAAATAAAGTTACTCATTAAGATTTCAGTCTTAAATGCTCTCATTCATAATTTTTGAATCAAAAGTTTTAACCCATTAATTTTATCTAATCAATGAAACTTTCTTTACCAAATTTAGCATCAGAAGAGTCACTTTAAATTTGCAAAATGATAATTACTGATAAACATCGATTAGTTACTTAAAGTTAATGTATACTTTCCTACACAACTTCCTTTACACCTGTAGTTTTCTTTATAACTTTTTTGGTTTGCAAATTTTGAAATTTCGCTCATAAATGTGACAGCCTACTATTTTTATTTTCCTAACATTATTTATATACACTAAATATTTAAGAATTCACATTATATTTGGATCAATAATACAATTTTTCCTGGAAGATATTATTTTTTCAGAGTAGTTACCAAGCGTATGGAATTTATTAGAATATTCTTCTAATATATTTAATTTAAATGCTACGTTGAAAACTAAACATAAGTATATTTCGTTAACAAAACTATTGAATGTCTCAATTATTGAAAATTAAATTTACTATTCTCCTTTACCATTTTCTTTGAGAAGCTAATCAATAGGAATTTGTAAACATTTGGCACTTGATTTCCAAATCTCTTAGCACAAGATCAAATACTTTTTTCTTTCAGAAACAAAATGTACATATTCATTATCCTCCTGATTGGGTACACCATTTTAATGACATCACCATTTGGGAGCTAAATTGTAAAGAATATGTTTTTGCCAGGTAAGTTTTTTTTATATTTTATTTTATCACTTTGTTTTTTAAATTTCTCTACGCTGTGCCTTAAATATTAAAATCGGGGTAATGTTTATTAAAAAACTGATTCTATTTTTATCATTTATTATCAAAATGCTGTAGAGAGTTTCTAAGATCTGATGGTAAATTGAGTTACTTTACTGCCTATTAGGTTGAACTGAGTTGTTAATTTTAGTTTCAGTTTAGGATGGTGCTTCCTTTTCTGCAATATGAACTTACCTGATCTTTCTATGCAGGTTGTAATGTATTCTTCTGGTTACATACAAGCCAAATGGGTCTTGTGCTTTTCTAATGTTTCCAAGCATTTTTTAAAATTCTTTAAAGATTTTTCTTTGATTACGCACAGTCAATTTTTTCAGTCTGCTAATCTTTACTTTCATCTGACTCTAGATTTTTCAAGAAGTTAGAAACAGCTTTTGGACTGTTGTGTAAGTGCTTTGAAACTTCTCTTAGACTTTTGCCCACATCTTTAAATGCCACAATTTGGCCTTTTTGAAATTCCTTTAAAGATTTCGCCCTAGGTATTTTAACTGTACAAAAATTGAAGATTTTTTCAACAAAATATATTTTTTGGAAGTTAGATTGCTTAAAAGAACAATGTTTCCAACATATTAAACAGCTACAGATTCCAAAACGAGAGCATTTTTGTAAGTGTCTTTCTACTTTTTTCACAGGTCAAAAATCCATAAGTACTAATTGGTAATATTTTCTTCGTGGTAAATAAAACTCATTCACTGAAAATAAAAGAAAAATTAGTTTAATAAAATCAAAAAGAAAAATTACATTAATTGCGCAAAAAATTAAAAGTATAATTTATATGGAAAAGGTAGGACTGTCATATTTTATAAAATATGACTGTCCTACCTTTTCCATATATATATATATAAATCAAAACGACAAAATAACGATAAATAACAAATATGTTCTGAACTAAATAAGACTGAGCATGTTTGAGACACATTCAGATAATAATGTAAAAAGAAACAAACCTTTTCTTCTCTTCTTGGGAGATAGCATTGCTTCAGGAGTAGAACTGTGTTCTTCAAATTCTTATCTGTAGCATCATCAAATTTACATAAAGCAGTTTGTTGAAGTTATAGTTCTTAGAGAGAGGGAGATACCATTTTGAACATCTTGTATAGATTCTCAGCAATGTGATTTTTATGTCATTTATAGTAACCAAATTGCTGTCCTAAAATATCTTTGTGTGCTCTAATGTTTTGTTAAATTTAATATTCTCTAGTACAATTTTTTTTGTTAATTTTTTTAAATTTTTTCTTTCTAATTATATGGGCTCTCTCTAGTTTGCTGACACACAATTTTTTTTCCTTTTTGCTTGATTACCTAAAATTTTTGATCAGTAAATTAAAATTTAAAACTTGTGGTCCTTCTTTTATATACTTAAAAATGTTCTTTTGCATTATTCATAAATTCTGACTACTGTAGGTAAATTATTTTATCTTTTAAGCAAACAAGGAATGTGGTAATATGAAAATATATAAAAAGTGAAATGTAATCTTTTATTTGATTTCAATCTCCATATTTTTTTCATACGTAAGAAAGTTTTTAACTGATAACTAGACCAGATAAGCTTTAAGAAAATACTTCAACTCATCACTGCCAATCAATAGGCCTTTTTTTTTTTTTAAAAAAAATGCATTTTTGTTTGAAGCAGTTATTAAAAAAAGAAGGAGAAATCGCTTATATTCAGCACAAAAAGGAAAGTTTTTGCATGCCTCATAATCTTTAATTTATGCAAATCTTCTCAGATGAAATAAAAAAACAACTGCCTGCATTACTTTTTATCTTCTCTCTATCTCAATAGTTTTTTAAAAGGAAATATTTAGTAAAATAAACATAATTTGTAGACTGTGAAATGCTTATAAATATTCATGAAACTTTAAGTGACTAAAAATTTAAAACATTATTTTGCTTTATCTGACATATAACTTATGGATATTATTCTCATATAAAATACTATTTTTTAATAACTTATATAATAATATTTTCTTTTCAATAATTAACTTCTTTTTGTTAATTTAATAACTCCTTACTCTCCAAATCAGCTAATGAGATTTATTCATGAAATTATGATTATGAAATATAAATTTCTTTTAATATCCAATATATGACTAGCGGACATTAGATGTCCAGGAGATAAGGAATTCGTGAGACCCAAATGTTTTCTTTATATTTAGTGAGCAAGAAAATTTTAATATTATAAATGAGACTTAATGATTTATGTGCAATTCAAAAAATTTTGTCTCAAATTACACAATTCTTAAAATATTTCTTAATTTATAACTACCACTTTTTGTATTCTGAAATATCCACTGTAAAATTTGCAGTATTTTATTATTATAATCTCATCAAAAATTTTTTTTATGCAAGAACAATAGAGATGATACATTTATTATTATATTAAACAAATACAATGTGCATTTTGTCTAAACAAAGTTATCTAGAGCAATGAATAAATATCCAATAAATACAGAAAAATTCATTAGTATCAAAAATTTAATTGATTTCCAATTCCAATAAGATTTTCACATCTGTTGAAATGAATTTTAAGTTAACAAAATAATGGCAATAAAAATACGCATTCATATTTGTTATCTGAAGTCTTTAATTGTGTTGGCTTTTATTAATTATGAGAATAGTTGTATTCTAAATTGGAAAACATTACAGTCAAATTAGCAAATCTAAAAATATAAGTCAAATGAATGATATTGGACATTAAATTAGCTTATCATTCTGAAAATTCATTTGTGTAATGCAACATTCGTAAAAGTTGCTTTAGTTTGGTGGAAGCTGGGCAGAATCATCTGGATATATGTAGCTATTTGGAAACAATTGTGCGTGGTGCTCCTGGCGTGATGCTATCAATCATTCATATCGTTCATACACAAAAGCATTATCTTAGATTAAATATAAGAGCGGAGTGATAATTACATAAGCAACGGCCAGGAATTGAATTGTAAACGTGATGCTCTGGATAGCCTGTTAATTTCTCTTATCTTAGGCCAAAAAAGAGCATTAATTATCAAAAACTTTCTAGAGCTTAAATGTTTTACTTAGCAATAAGCATTTAAAATTTTTTTGAGGTAATAAATTTATAAATTATAAGACTTTAACTACTATATAAGGTTAATATAAAATATTAACCTTATATAGTGTTAAATCTAATATATATATATATATATATATATATATATATATATATATATATATATATATATATATATATATATATATATATATATATATATATATATATATATATATATATATGTAAAGTCAAAGAAATTAAAATTTTTGTAATATATAAAATAAATGAGTAAAATAAAAGATGAAATAAATAATAAAGTATTTGTTTACAATTAAAAATATTTGAAAATGAAAACTCTGTGCCAAAAATTAAAAACGTTTTCTCATGTTTTATAGCCATTCAATTTGTACTTTTAATTACTTGAAGACCAGATAATTTTTCTTACTTTAAAGTTGAATGATATTCCATGTATGTTTTTTTGTTTACTATATAATATGGTGTTAAATACTATGCATTTACAATGAACTAAAACTTTTTACTAAATTCATTTCATTTTTCATGAAAATAAAAAACGTGCAGCAAATAAATATTGTATTCCATTGCACATTGTCTATTCTAGTTCAATAGCTTTCACAATCTTTCTGGTAATAGCACGATTCCACAGTCATAAAGTGGTCTTCTTCTTAGAGTTGGGTTTGTATGTCATTGGGCACTTCTGCTTTTATCAGCATTTTGTACTATTAACTCCAAACCCAATGTTTCCTAGTTCCAGTTGCTCGGCTCACCCACTTTATTAATAAGGCCTGATAACCCTTTAATGGAGTCTAGGTTGAACTCTCTAGTATGGATGATGCCTAAAGAAGTTAATCTAGGGAGGGCAAGAGCATCGCATTCGTAAATGATATGCTTGGCCGTTTCCTCTTGCGTATGACATTTCCTGCAGATAGGGTCTTGCTGAAACAGTCCCATTTTATGGAGGTGTTTTCTGAAATAGTAGTGCCCAGTTATGAAGCCTACGATTAAACGTATCTTCTGCCTAGAGCATCTTAGAATTTCAGAGGCAATCCTCGCTGATGATCCACAGATCAAACTTTTAGCGTGGGTTTGACCAGGAGTGTTGAGCCAAGCTTCATACATCTTCTGTTTTTAAAAACATTGGTTTTTGCGGTCTTCAAATTGATCCCACAAAAAGGTTCTGCACCAATGGGAGCAAAAGATGATCCTTGTTTAGCAAGTTCATCAGCCCTTTCATTATATTCGATACCTTTGTGCCCTGGCACCCATACGAGGATCTCCTTGATTCTAGTTGAAAGTTCTGTAAGAAGGTTTCTACATTCCAAAATCATTTTAGACTTGATTTCGAAAGAACTGAGCGCTTTTAAAGCGGCTTGACTGTCACTAAAAATGAGAATCCGCTCACCATGGTAGCCCTTCATCATATTTAGTCGCAGACAGTGGATAATGGCCAAACCTTCTGCCTGGAAGACCGTAGCGTATCGCCCAAGGCTTACAGATAGGCTGGTTCTTGGTGACACGCCACATACTCCCAGTCCTGAGAGGCTGTTTTTCAGTGATCCATCTGTGTACCAGATTAGATCTCCTGTTTTAGTTTTGAACTTGTTGTTATCCCATTCGTCCCTAGTTGGAAAAACTATTTCAAATGTCCTTTCAAACATGTATGACTTTTCCATGATGTCCGAAGACATCAGGAAAGTAGGATCTTGAATTTTCCTGGTAGTACCCCTGTGCTCTTTGGCAACAGGTTGGTCGTACCATTGGTTTTGTAGCTTCATTCTGTATGCAGTCATTCTGGCAAGCATAAAGTGGTTGGTTTTTACTAGAAAAAAGCCTATCCATTTTGGGAAAACCAAATTACTTTCCGAACAACCCTATAGATAACTGGTATTTGTTTTGTGGATTCCTGGTGTATGGTATAACTTCCAAGTTATATCAGAACTTTAATTTCCGAAAAAATCAAGTGATTAAGGCCATCACTCCAAGCACTGAGCAATGAAAGAGTATTTACAATTCGACTTCCAATACTATTGTTTTTTGTTTGTTATACATTTTATTGTATATTCGTGCACTTTTCACATAAAAATAAATTGATTTGGAGAATATTTCGAATCATTATTATTGTATAAATTATATTGCATAATAGATTGCATGCTATAAAATTACTTGAAGAGGAAGTATAAATAATGAAAACATCAAATTTTAAAATTTTAGAGAATCCAAGTAGAATTATAAGTTCCAAAGTAGTTAATTCATCTTAAGGGTAAAAATTTAAATAATATTTCTAAAGCCTTATGTTTGGATTGCATATGTAGCTTATATGGAATAAATTTAAAAGCATTTTGTGTAAATATATTCTAAATAGGTTACATATACAACCAAATACTTAAATTATGATAATTGTACACATTAAAATGTCTGTGAAATTACCTATACTTGCTACTTATTAAACATTTTTATTCATGGCTGCTTTGCAATAAATTAAAAATCCTAATTCAGTTAATAATTATATTTCATTTCTTAGTCTGTTCCATATAATATTTATTTAATAGTTAAAAAAATAATACAAATAATGTTATTTTTCATATTATAAATCATGCAAATTAATGACATATATATAATACAATAGTAACCAAATTTAAAAACTTCCTTGTTCCAAATAAAGCAGATTTAGATAAAAATTATAAAGTTTTTTTTATTAATTCATATTAAATTAATATAAATATCTCAAAGTAAAAATATTAAAAATATTTTTCTAGTTTTAAAAAGCAATTTTAATGCGAAAGATTTAACTGAAAAGAAAATTTATTGTTTTTATAAATATTCTAAAATATCTCGTCAAAGAATTATTTTTTCAAAATTATTGTTGACTAATTCAGATAAATTTTTACACAGTACATATTTTATTTGAAATAATTTTCATCACGTTGGTCTCAGAAGCAATTGTAGATACTTAAAAATTGTTATCAAATGATTAATAAATATATAAAAAATAAAATTCTAAAAAATATGAACAGTTAAAATATAAACTTATTTTTAGGATATTCAATTATATTTTCTTCGATTTCCATAGAAAATTTAGGGCGCATTTTTATATAGACCACGTGGATTGGATGAAAACATAAACCCGTTGCTCGGTTGTGGAAGGAAAAATTAAACATGCTGAATACTTCATTTGGTGGAAAGCTCCGCTTCAATTTAGCGACGTCATTTTGAGACGTCACCAAATTGAATACATTCGTTATACGTGACGTCATTTTGTAAATGGCTGGTAATCATCCGCAGCATTCTATTGACGGTGGACAGGTTTGCTAGCTGCCTAAAAGTAATTTTCTAACAAGGGAATACTCAGACACATTTAAAAAAGGTATAATACGAGTACTTAAAAGATATTGAGGTTCTTCTGTACCATATCTCTGTTTCTTAATTTCATCAGCCTACCAAGAAACCTACGTTGAACATATTACATATCTGGCTTATTTAAAGGCCCATTTGCACAATCTGAGGTCAGAAGTGCCTCGGAATTTCAATAAATACTATACATCATTATGAGAGCAAGAACTGCATCTTACATTTGCTTTAAACATGATGCGAAAAAATCTAGATTAACTACTTCATTTGTCAATTTTTCAGTGATAAAATGCATTTCTAGACAGAAATTTTAATTACTTACAAACATTGATGGCGCCAAAAAAAGGCACACGAAATTTTCATTTTATTCTTTTAACTTCTTTATATTAGATTTTCTGAAATAATTCTTACAATTTTTTCTAGTTTTTACATTTCATTTTTCTAATTTATACTGTTTTTAGAAAACGGTGATTTTTTATAGCTGAAAAAAATTTAATCAAAAATTATTAACAAAAATAAAATGAGAAAATTTCTTTTTATCGTAATTATGCGATAAAACTCCCGGTCTTTTTTTTTATCTGTTTACCTAATTTATCATCAAAATTGCAACAAAAGAATAATAAATTTTTTACTCTTTAAATACCCAAAAACGTTGAGATGAAATGTCATATTGACAAATATCTAAACTTTTCATTAAAAATTCTCAGTTGATAATGGAAAGCATGATGTTAAAATATTTTCTGATACATGAAACTTATAGAAACAATGTAATAAAATGTTAAACTCATATAATAAAAAAAGAACATTCAATAGGATTGAAAGATTGAGACATAGCATTTCTTAATAAAAGATTTTTGGTGAGGAAAAGTCTCTTACACAAAGTGTATATGTGATATTTATACCTTCTTGGTAAAAATATGGATTATCATTTGTCAAAAGCGTTTTCAAACTTTCTCGAGATAATTTTCCTACAACCGTATGTTTGTAGTTTACCCATTTTACAGCATCAATATATCACTGAAACTGAGTTGTTAAAGTCATATTTTACTGACCGAAAGATTAGAGATACGAGATGCCGTTACTGCTACAGTGTCAGGATTTTGTAGATTTGTAACTTTTATAAAGCGGAGAATTGGCTTTTTACTGGAATTTTATCTTGGTGCAGATGGAAAAATGTGCTCATTGTAAAATTAAGCAAAGCAAAATTTGCATTAAGAGAACTGAAACACTTTTTCTTTTGTCGTCATAAACTTAAAAACATTAAATTTTTTGTGCTAATTATTAATTTTTATTTTCATTTTTATATGAACGCGTAATTATTAATTTCTGGGATTTTCCCGTCTAAACATGTAAATATGCTGTGTTTATAAATAAACTTTAAAATTGTAAGAATGTTGTTTCTGATTTACTTTTAAAGTTCTGCACTGCTTTAACAGAAACAATACCGTATTTATCTTTAAATATATTCTAAGTTCTAATTAATTATGCTAACGGTTCAAAATTTAAAAATCTCGTAATATTACTGAATTATAAACCAATATTCATCTAGGTAAAGTACATTCAAAGGTTTAAGTGGCGTTGTTTTGTCAATTAAAATCACTTGAAAAGGTACAGTGAAAATAAATAGCTCATCACTTTTACGGTGGGTAGAATTGGTTAGAAGGAAATTTTCTCTCTTTCTTATATTTTATAAAGATGGAAAACTTTTTTATAAATTTAAATAAAATTTAATTAATATAAAAAGATTGGTTAAGGTATTATTTGGTAAAATGCTTTAAACAATTATGATTATTTATGTTTGGATTTTTTGATCAATGTTATCATATTTTAAATAGGAACAACTATAAAAGTTCCTTATTTAAAATTTCCTTTGATAGAAAATTAGTCGTGTAAATAAAGATATTGTTATCGGCATATTCATCGTAATTGGTTTATTAATACAAAATTGCTTTTTTTTTGCTTTCTAGCTAGGTAGCCCAATTTTCAGTTTTGCATAGCTTATGATTAACTTTTAAATAAACTAAATATTACACTATTACAATTATTTATACTGGTCTACTGAAATAGATGAAAAGATTTTAAAATTGGATAAAAAAAACGTTTTTTATATCATAATGAGTTACACTAACTACAAAAATAAAACGTATTTTATTATATTTGTTTTTACTTTAATATTTTATAGTTTTGTGTATATTATCATTAAAATAGTGAATATTTATATATATAAATAGTTCAATTCGATCAACTCCATAAAACATAAGTATCAGTAAAATAGTAAAAAATACATAATCTTTTTTTAAGATTAGTATTTTTTTATATTATTTACATGTGACTTTTGAGGTATTAATTCTTAATATAAGTGAAATTTCTTCTGAATATATATATAATTATATATAGCTTATTTACCTAAAATTCTTAAGAAATTCAAAAGTGGAATTAATAGACTTGGGGAGTGAAACAACCATATAATATCTCAACATTACTGTGTTGCATTTACAAAATGTAGAAAATCAGTTATGACTAGTAAAGAGAATTTCAAACATTGTGGGATTTAAAATCACCAAACAGTTATAAAGTTTTTGGCGTGTAGTGTATTTGTGTATTCAGATGCAAGTTTTGTTTAAAATTTCCTATTTTTTTATACACAAATACTCTTATTTTTTATATCATTGTACGTATTATGGAAATTTTATTCAAATCAGTCAATTAATCTCGAGTCATTTGAATATGTTGGTTGTCAAGCTTCATTCTTAGTAAGATTTTAATGACTAATAAACTAATTGAAATGATCTGATCAATTTCTCAAGCTGCATGATTTCACTCCGTCTTACATAATTATTATAAACACAGATATAGTTATTTCACATGTAAAGTCACTTATTATTTTTTATCCAACTTTTGTCAAACCAAACTTACTAAAATAAATGTACAAACAGGAATTCTTTTTTCACATGAAATTACTTCCTTAACGTTAGGAGTGAAATGTTGATTAAATTCAAGGAAATTATGTAATGTAATAAATCATTCACTGAATGTATCTGTATTTTATGGATAATTATCGATATGATTATGAGCAAATATTTACTGCTATCTGATTTATTGAAAATTGTACAAACTATTGAAGTTAATAAATATATTCGCGGAGTATATTTACAGATAATTTTTGTAAAGAAGACAGACAAACTATTCACTGAGAATGAATGATTTACAGAAAGCTGTTCAATGATAATAAATAATTGTTCACTGAACATATAGAATCTAATACGTATATATATATATATATATATATATATATATATATATATATATATATATATATATATATATATATATATATATAATATAAATATATATATATATATATACGTATATATCTATATATATATATATACATATGTATATATATATACATATATACATATATATATGTATATATGTTATCAATTGTTGACTAATCTATTAACGCTCAACATTAATCTCAAGCGATACTTTCATTAAAATATTATTTCAATCATCATTTGAGTCTATTAACGTTCATTAATGCTGTTTTGTAAAAGTTTACCCCAATTAAATTTTGTTTCAAGTATTGCTCTCTTGCAAAATCACATAAAATAATACATTAGTGAAATTAAACGGTGTGTGTTTTAAAGTATTAAAATAACTTCAGTTTTCAAAATTGAATTGTGATAATTTGTACTTTGATCCTACATAGCGGTTAGACATACAGATGTCTAGTAATTTTAACGCATTGGTACATTTTCCGCGTATTGAAACTAGCTGGATGTTTTTTCTTAAACAGTGATCATGCTCAAAGGAAGAAACCCGGAAAAGTTCAAAATACTCTTCTTGATATATGTACATTAGAAATCATAATCTTAAGAACCATTTCTAATTGTTCAACAATGGCTAGTATAAAACCCACAACCTTCCTCTTTGAGCAACGTCGTTCTGCCACAAGACCACAGTGAGCCGGATATTCGATTTGCTTTGTCAGGACAGCATTACTGGCGAGGGTTGTTGTCAGGCTTTTTAATATTCATCTTACATACGGGAGGAATTTTCATTGATTGAAGGCCATTTTCATGGGTCTCAAGGAAAGAAGCCCAGAAAAACCCCAAACACATACCCTGACACATGTACTTACAAAAGTACACATTGGTAGGAAGAATCTGTCGATAACAAAAGATTAACACATATTTATAGCTCGACACTAAAAGCGGACTATACCGCTACAAAATACAATTCTGAATAACATTTTTCAGAGAGCAACAAGAGCGTAGGAGGTTGCCATAATTGGCGCACTATCCAGACGTACAATGTTTCAAGGTGATAACACACATGTACAGCAGAAGCGCAACATACATATACCATTGTTCAACAGCCAAACTCGAGATCTTTACACCATGAAATGCATTTTTCTATTTACAAACATTTTTTATAATATTTATAACTAGTCACTTGATATTATTTAGGAAGTTTTTGTTACAACTTATAAAAACCACTAGAGGACCTTATAACTTGTATTTACAACAAAAAAAGATACTTACTTGTGGCGATAGAAATAATGAAAGAACCTTTTTTCATTTAATTATAGAAATAAATCTTCGACAAAAATTTTGGTAATTGCCTTTTAGTATTCATTTATTTATTTCCTTTGTGACATTTTATGTATCATTTTATAATAACTTAAATAGAATATATTAAAATTTATCCTAATGAAACAGCTTTTCCCTTTTTATCTGGTATATAATGCTGTCTTTAAATCAAAAACTAAAAATAATTTTTTCTATCATTTTTTTTTCTGATATATTTAATAACACAGTTTTAATTTTTGAGTTTATTAAAATCAAGTATAGTTAACAATGTTAAGACTATATGATTAAATTCAAGTAATCTATAAGTATACGTTTCTCGGTATTCGAGAAATTCAAATCAAAACCTCTTTCCTTGCGACCTTATTGAGTAATCGATAAGATAACTTCGATGTTATTACATTCCGATGTAACGACAAAGATAGTGTTTATTAGTTTAGGAATAAAGGATTATGTATGCTGGTGATACACATAAATTACTGAATTACTCATGAATATGGAAAACTGAAATCAGGAATATATGATCTTTTCAGCTGTGCCACTGAGAATTAATTCTCAAAAATCTTCCATCATTATATTCCATAAATTTAAAGTGTGAATCTGTTTCAAAGTTTGTTTTAATTGAATGAGTAGCTATTTAACAATTATATTTTGATGAACAGGTTATTGTACTAATGAATCAATAATTATCTCTAATTGTAAACAATACAAACTATTAAAATAACTAAGTTTTCGAAAATTAACTTCCATTTATATAATGGACTAGATAATTTGGAAACACAAACAATTATTTTTGGCGTTTTAACAATTTTTTATATATAACTGTAATTAAAACACCAAAAATAACTTTATTAATTTGCGAATTGTTTAAATTTTACAATATTCTAAATGAATACAGCAGAAAATTCGTTAAGAAAAAACTGCACAAAATTTTTTTAATTTTGAATTATTAAGCTTAAAAATTTAATGCAAAATTAAGTTAAAAATAACACTGAATGTCTATGGATTAGGATATGTTATTGCAATCCATTTATGGATGCTTATTTGTGCTGATAAAAGTCGTCACGCGCAGTCAATCCCCTCGTTATTCTTAATTACATTCCCATTATGAGGTTGAAACTATAACTGACACACCTTCCTCTCCGTGCCACCCCACACCTCACCAACAAATAGACATAGGAAGCTATGGAGCTTACAACGAGCGTAGTCTCTCATATCCCAACAATTTAATGCTGACTCTGATATCGAACTTGTTACCTTCTGAGCAAAACGCAGTCTACTTTTCATTCACCACCAGCGTACAGCAACCCAAATTACAACTTTTATTGCATAAAATTGCTCAATTGTATTTTTGCTAGTGGTCGCTTTTTCAAAGATAATAGGAGAAAAAAATTTCTCTCTGCATATATATATATATATATATATATATATACTGTATATACTATATATATATATATATATATATATATATCTATATATATGTATATATATATAGTGGATGAACCACTTAATAGCCGACATCACTATTTCAAGTGCCCACAGTGAGCGGAGGAGAAAACCGAAAAGACAGAGAAGACGGTGAACGACGTTGTATTTGATAGCAGCAAGACGACTGCTCCTCTGCCCCCAAAACTTTAAAAGTCCTTTCATGTTATTATCCCATTAAGAGGATTAATTGTAAATATCCCAAACTTGTATATATATTTATATTTGTAAATATATGTTAATTATAATATTAGGCTATGTAAGAATTGTTACCAAGGCGTAATTTAATAAATTACGCCTTGGCCTCTCCCCGTCCCATATATATATATATATATATATATATATATATATATATATATATATATATATATATATATATATATATATATATATATATATATATATATATGTATATATATATATATATATATATATATATATATATATATATATATATATATATATATATATATAGATAGAGAGAGAGAGATGTGTGTGTGTGTGTGTGTAATATAATCTGTAAAATTTATAATATCTAATATCGAGGAAAAATTTACGGAGATAGATTTTGTTTTAACTTATTATCATTTGAAAATTTCCTCATATCTATCAAACAATGCATTTGAATATTCAATTATATATATTTTTTAGTTTCAAAAGTCTGATGTTATTAGTTTTTTCTTACTATCTAAAAAAAGACCATAACTTTGACAATAAAGCACCATATTTATTGTCCTCTTCTTCAGTGTTCGCTTTCAGAATCAGTATATTTAATTGTGACAGCACTTTCATCTCACCGTTTCGCTTATAATGTGACAACTGATCCATCATCTTTCTTTCTACTGCTTTCCTTTTTCTATTATTCAGACCACTTCATTTTCATTACCGTTATTCTATTTTTATTTTCTCTAGATTTATTTCTTCAGATAAATCCTGCGTTTTTGTTCCTTCAATAGATAAATATTTTCAAATGGCGTCTATAATGCTTTTTCTTTGGCTTAAAACCTTATTTAAACGATACTTTGTTTCCACATCAACTAACTGATTAGCATTTTATTTCCCTGATAATCTTTCTATCATATTTGTTAAACAGTTAACTTCATACTGTTTTATCCTTAATCGATGGACCAAATATTGAAATGTATATACCATGAGCACTCAATAATTTCTATAATTAATTAAAAATATATAAAATATATTCACATGGAAAATGTTCGAAAAACTAAGTAATCATACTCATAATTAAGATATTTTTCAACAAACAAGTCTTAAAATAGAATTCACAAACAAGAAATACAAGTCACAAACAAGAAATTTTCCAATTAAGTTCAATCAGTTAATAACTCTATTCACAATGAAAATTACTTTTTCCTTGTTTTAGGTCACTGAAAATAAAATTCTTTATTACTATCATTATAATCTTCTTTAAAATTGTTTAACTATTAAAGGCTGAAATTTTAAAATTTTCTAAGGGAAGCTCTGATTATTTCTGTTATAGTAATTATAGTTAGGCTATTTTGCAGTAAAATTAAAATTAAGAAAACTGACATTGTCAGAGCAGATTATTTAAAATCTTATCTTAAAATTTCTGAATAAAATTTCCTCATTATACGCTTAATTAAATTAATTTCCGCTAAGTATGTGTTTGCTACAATTTACAAGTAAAATGTTTTTTTTATTTTTTATTTTTTACCCTAAGAGATGAAAGTTGCAAGGTAATTTGATTCTCTTTATTATGGAAACACTAAATAAAAATCTTTATTAAAAATAAAGTTTTATTAATTAAGAGAAAAGCGATTTTTGTAAAGAGAGCAGTCATTTGTTTGAGTAAACTACTATAATATTTTGGATTATAATACTGTTGCTATATATCTATTTATTTTAAGCGTTTATAGTACAAAGAGTCTTCAATTTTTTAAAGTTTTAAATAGTAAATTGATTGCCAGGATTATGTTATGCTGACCTCAAAATTATAAATTTAGTTTAATAATTGTATTATTTACAAATAGTACAACTTATTTTTAAAGCCATAAAATATTTAAAAAAAACATGAAATTTATGAATATTTTTAAGTCAGTAATTTACTAGCATAAATATCGTAATGAAGCATAACAAGAAAATAAAGTTTATACATAATAAATACATTGGAATTGTTATTTCTCATTTAACATAGTGTAATAGTTTGTTTTATAGGATACTAGACATATTATTTGACTGTAGTTTTAAATTAAATGATATTTTCAGAATTAAAATGCAAAGGATTATTATAAAATTCGCAAATAGTTCAAATTTTTAGATCTAGTACATTGCAAAAGTACAAATAAAAATAACCAATTGATGATACTCTTTTATATATTAGAAGCATATCTCGAAATGAGAACTAAATTATCTTATAATAATGACTAAAATTATCTTTAAATAAGTCATAAAAAGTTTTTACAGTTTAAGTACAAAAATTTTACTAAATGCAACATTTTACCATTCTGTTATAAATTTATTGCAAAAAACTTATATTGAAGTTTTGAGGAACTTCTTTAGAAAAATTAGAATGTTCAGTAATAATGCTGTGAAAAAAATTTATTCTCTTCAAGTATAGTAAAGTATAATAAGGCAATTTAGAAGCAAGTAATGAAAATAATATTCATAATGGCTGTGTAAAATTTTAAGAGATTTCCTAGACGGTGGTTTTTTTTATCTAGGTATTCCTTTTTTAGAGCAATTATTTGAATTCCAAATTTAAAAAAATCATAAAAGTAATGATGAAATTAATGCATACACTGGTAGATAAATATTTGCTTTATATAACTTGTTTATTTAGCTGTTTTCTTCGTTTCTTAGAAGTATAGCTATGAATTAAAAAATAAACTTTTGAAGATTTTATGAACGTAATTTGTTAAACTGCTTTTAAATGTAGAACATGAAAGAAATAGATTAAAAACCATAGAGATTTTTTTTAGTAAAATGAGAATTAAGAAAAGTATGATTTAATTAAAAATAAGCTCATTTTTTATAACTTATCACTATTTTAACTCTCAGTCCATTAAATCAATGTTTTGAATTCTATTATCAGACAAAGTGTAATTTTATGGTTGTTGAGTTATTTACTTACAAGATGATGGAATTTTAAGTTGAATAATTCAACAATGAGATAACGAGATATTTCAATAATTTATCACTTTTGGTAATAATGAGTAAATTTGAATTCGTTTTTTTGTAAAATGTTTGACTATTTAAATAACTTAGAGCTTCGATATATGAGCTTCAAATTGCAAAATAGCTTGTTTAATCAGATTAATGATTACCAAAATAGTGCAAACATTATATCATATACTTTTGGTTACAAAGTATTTTTGCCACTGTGTGTCTATATTATTTTTCCATTTATTACTAGTTTTAAAACTAAACTTTGCTATTTTTTACTGTGCAAAATATCCAGTTGTAACTTATTTTAAAGGAATGTAAATCATTGGCGTTCATTTGATCGAAGCATAAATAACAGCAAATGTTGACTTTCTGGTTGTTCACCCCAACTGTAACATCAGTAATTTTGACAACATTCAACAAAGAGGAGAAAATAAGTTTTGTCACGTACATGGCAGCGGATAAAGGACATGAAAAAATAAAGATCCTCAGTTTGTCGCATCATAAAGAAAAATGATAGTAGAACTCCACTAGCATTTGAACAATTCTGTATCCACGAAAACAGTTAAAATGGAAAGGGGCATACAACAAATTTATCACGGAATAAAAATTTCTGTAACAAACTTCTGATTCTGCTCTCGATTCCTTGAAGAACAAAACACTCTCCCACAATTCATAACATAACCTCAAAATATGTTCGAATGAAAAAAATGGGATAAAGTTTAATGAAGCATGGCTTGTATTTAAAGATCAAGAGATACGCAAGAGTTAAAAAAATATGTTTACAATTGTCTTTATTGTCCTCTTTGTATTGTTAGAATATAGACAACAATATTTTAATTTTAGTACTGTTCTCTCTCTGTTTTCTGCAGCCCTCCCATGGGAAAAAGCAAGAAATACTTATCAACATCTAACACAAATTTTTGGGAATGACTATATGAACATTTTAGCCAAAATTTCGTAATTACAATACATGTTATTTTCTTCCGGTGGAGTTTTGAAAGGAGAAACTAATTTTTAAAACATATATATACATAACGGTCAAAATGTTGTTTAAAAACAGTGGGAAAAGTTACATATTTGCTGCATTTGTATCCTTTGACTGGATTCTAAAATAATTGTTACACTGAGGCATGTGTGTTATAGACAATATAATCTTCATTACAGATATCTACAGCTGACATATCCAGAAAATCTTAGTGTTTTTTTTAAAAAGAATGTTTCATTACTTTTCCCATAATATTTGTCTCTTTTAAATTTATAGTTATAATTTATATAATTTTAAGTCTTAAGCGTATATTCAGTAGATTTATAAGCTAAAGATGATCCCGTGACTCTTAAATAGAGCTTTTTGTGTTCTTGTGATATTTTCATAATTTCGATAATTATATTCATTATCTACATTTGTAAATACATCAAAGTATGCCGACATTTTAGCTTATTAAAAATGATAAATGAGACTTAAATTTTCGAATATTTATTTTAAAGACTTGTAAAAGATAATAAATACTGCTTAGATTATTAGTAAATAATGTGTTGAATATTAGCATGAAAAATATGTTATTCAAAGTGTTACTATTGAATTTCAAGATTTTACTGATTGGGAATATAACTGTAAGTAAGTCTTTTGCTGCTGAATTATTCACTTTTTATTGAAAGCTAAGCACGTGATAAAATACTTGATATTTGGAATAACACAATCCCAAAACTATCAATTAAATAATGTTACAAGATAATATTGTTGAAATTTTATTAAATAATTATCAAATATAAAAAGAAGATTATATTTGCTAAATTTACAATGTTTATGAAATTTGACGCTTTAATACGTCAAGTGGTGAAATTAAGGGATTTAATATTAGAATTGATATTTTGAATATTTTCAAGCATTATTTGAACCTGCATAAAATGTTTAAAATGTTACTCACTTTTTACACAGTAAGGAAATTTTGACAGTTGCTTAGGAAATTGATGGAGGAGAATAAATTCTGTGGAAGACCATCAAAAAATATTTTTTAATTTATATATATTTTGATTTATTAATAAACTTATATTAAAATGAAAATGAAAGTTTATTATTTTAGTGAGTAAACCAGTAAATGTATTAAAATTTGTGGCTTAGAATTAAGATCCTTTTAAATTCCATACATATATATTTATTAATATCGTAAGTTAAAACATTGAAATAATCGATTTTGGAAAAGTTTGTTAGAAAATATTGTATTATTTTTATATTAATGAAAACTTTTCTGAAGTAACTGTAATGTAATGCTGATTAGTATGTACATTAAAATGCCAGTTAAATTCATACGCTAATGTAGTGTAAAGTCCCCACTAACATGTAAAAGTTCGAACAATACTCTTACAACACGAAGTGGCATGGACTTAACTAACGTCTGAAGGTATCATGGGAAAATTCATTCAATGTATTCAGCAGGAGTGTTCATAAATCTGTAGGAGAGCGAGGTGTTGAAGATTTTTTCTGAATGGTGTATTGTTGTTTATTACAGTTGTGCTCAATAATGTTAATGCCTAAGGACTTAATTGTACAAATGGAAGTGCCTGAAATCAAAACAATGATCTCAGAGCCATTGAAATGCTATTGTCGAAGTGTGGGCCGTCACATTATCCTGCTAACATTGTCCAAACCAATGCACAATATGCAATGGATATAAATAGATGTTAATGATCAGATAAAATACTTACGTAACACATGAATTTAACGAGTGATACATTTTAAGGTGACTCTTGACGTCTGGACGTATTAGGCTCATACTATTCTTGCAGCATATTCCACACACAATCCCGAAGGCTCCCCAGTTTGTATAGTAATGTATTGATGTATATATAAGGTGCATTTATGAGGTTTTTTCCATATCTTCATTCTTTCATCCACGTGAGCCAATTTAAAACGACGTTCGTCAGAGTACCCGTTTTCTATCATCAATAGTTCAAAGCTGGTGTTGATGACCCCAGATGGAGTGTAAAGCCTTATGCCAAATAGTCAACAATTGTATATGAACAGGCCTTAGACTTTGAAAGCCCATATCAACCATAGCTTGCTGAATAGTTCACTTGTTTATGTTAAGCATTGAAATTCGTAGAAATTTGAGGAACTTTTTCATGACTACCTTGTTTAAATTCCATTCTTTGAGTGCTTTTTCTCGACTGGATCACTGTCTGAGATTTGATGCTTTACTGAATAGATGGCATTCACAGTACACTCATGAAAATCATGCAAGAAAATCCATATTTCATTTTTACCTTGCAGATGTTACGTTCCATCATATTGTACTGACTAAAACGCTGCTTTCAAAGTCCCATAAAGCTAGGTATCTGGTCCTACTTAGGCTCCATCTACTGCATCATATTGTTGATTGATTGAATACATCTATTATTTACATACGTTTGCATGTCTAAGTTTTTTTTTTTGGCACTTGAATAAGAACAGTAAAAACTTCATATTTGCAGAATCGTTACTAGCGGCTTAATTTATTCATATTCGTCTAGTAGTATGATTGAAGCAACAAAATTTGAATAAAAAAATTGTTAAAAGAAATAGTTTTTATCGAATTGTCAATAACCTTTCATTGACAAAGAATTCTTCTCACTCTCTGAGTTTTTTTTATGTTACTTTCAATTCGTCTGTTTACCCGTGTATGTATACCATTTAAATGTTTCCAAAAGTGTTCGCACATTTATATAATTCTATTTTAAATCTCAAAATCTGTTAAAAGTATAATAAATATATTTACTAACCTATATTCAGATGTAAAAATGCATGGTAGTAAAAATACATGGTAATGTTTATGTTTACTTTCCGTGAAAATCAGTATGATTCAAAATCCCGGAAAATCTATTTACTTTTTTTAAAATATGGGGTTTGTACAATGTATCAAACTGTTACATATTGACTCATTTTCTTTAAAAAATTACTGCTTGCAACTTTATTTTAAATCTAAAAAGTTGTTAAAAGTATGTTTACGTATGTTTTTACTTATAGTTTGTTTTACGAATAAATGATAGATAAAAACATACACCTATAGTTTGTCTGAAAATATAGTATAGTATATCACTAAGTGTTTTTTACAAGCACTCGATAATGCTATACTTACATATATATTCCTTCAATTGTGTATGCAAAAAATGAAATTATTTCAATTTCAGTCTCACTTTTATAAATTTATTTTCAAATTACAAATGATTTAAAGCACATAATATGTACTGGTGCATACAAGAAAAGCAAATTAGAACATACTTAAGATAAAAGATGCAACTTTAGACGTAAAATATTTTCTGGAAACATACACTACTGGACACTGTAAATGCAAAACCATGAAAGAAGCACGCAAATAACATGAAATTTATAACAGCATTAGCAGAGGTGAGATATGCAAATGATTAGAATTTCAGCGCAGACGCACATCACGCGCGCCAATGGCGCCACTTCAAAGCGTTATTTAAGGCTTGGAGATTTCCACGATTTCAAGATAATTGTGTTTTTCTTGTGTCTTTATCAAAAAAAAAAAGACGATCAATTATGCCTTGTAGAAAACAGCGATCATTTTTTGATAAAGTATCGGAGTTCGATAGAAGAAGGATCGTGGCCTACCGAAATTGTGGATTATCTTTCAGGGAAAATCCAAATCTTTCAGGAAACCAGTTGTGTTGGATGAAACCAAACGACTGTAATGCCGATATATGATCGTTGGATACAGTAGGGTATGACGGACCGACGCGTGTTCGATCCCATCCACCTCAGTGCTGCATTTCAAGTGATGACAGGCAAATTGTGCGCACAGCAGTGATGGACCTTTCAGCCACATCACGAACCACAGCACAGCACATTCAGTTTGTAACGCATCATACAGGGTCTGCGCGTACCATTCGACGCCGTTTACAGCAGAGTGGTCTGTCCGCAAGACTTCCATTGATTTGTCTACCCCTGACGCAGAACAACAGACATCTCCGCCGCCAGTAGTGCAATGAAAGAAGGATGTGTACGGCTTAATGAAATGAAATTGTTTTTACTGATGAGTCACGCTTCGGTTTGCAACACCACGATGATCTCGGGAAACTATGGGGAAACTATTCGAGTCTGGAGAAACTATGGAAAGAGGATGCTGAGCAGCTGCGTTATTCACAGCAACTCCAGTCCTGCACCGGGTATCATGAGATGGAGCGGTATTGGATATCACTCTCGCACTCCTCTAGTACGCATTGCCGGTACTTTAAGCAGCCATCGCTACATCTCTGAGGTGTTGGAGCAAGTTGTCCTTCCTCACTTTCAGAGCTTGCCCACAGCCATATTTCAACAGGATAATGCACGACTACACGTGGCACACATTTTTCAAGGGATCTTCGTCAATCGATAGATTGAATTGCTTCTCAGACCGGCTCACTCTTAGGATCTTTCCCCGATAGAAAACATGTGATCCATAGTTGCTCAACAATTAACCCAGATTACATCCCCAGCTGCTACACCAGATCAACTTTGGTAACGTGTTGAAACTGCTTGATCTGCTGTACCCCAAGAACACATCCAAAGTCTCTTTGAATCAATGCCAAGGCATGTGACAGCGGTGATCTTTAACAATGCCGGCTACTCTGGCTACTGATTTTGGCAGGAACCACGCTTCACAGAAGTCTATAAATTTAATCATTTGATACTTAGTCCCATGTTATATACAAAATAAATTTCGTTGTGATATCTCTTGTCTTTCTTGGTGTTGTAATTTGTGTGACCAGCAGTATTTAAAGGATATCTAAAGTCATAACATTACCATGTAAAATGATGATCGAAAATCTTAATAATAATTTGGCACTTAATGCTATGATATGGTTCTTTCTTTTGGTCGGTAAAGGCGTAAATCAATGTGCGATTAAGTTATGGAAAGTCCTGGGAAAAAATTTAACTTTATTTTCTCTGCATTCATCCCTTATTGCAATATTGTTTCAAAAGCATGATTTTGTGAACAAAATGATCTTTCGTTTATGTACTTTAACTATAGCTTACTGAAAGTTGTCGAACTCTATTTGGAATGGATAGAATATTTTTCAAATTAATAATGAATGAATTTATTCCTATGATAATGATGCTTTAAATTTCTATTGTTTAAATTCATGAAATCCTCAAATGTTCTACATTTCCAAGTAATGATTAGTTCAATTCAACTACAAAAAACAGATTATGGCATGCAAAAATGTCAAAAAACAATTAAGAAACCCTTACTAGCTTACACAATGTTTACCATTCTTCTTGAGATTCAATTGGCGCAGCATGTCCAATTTTGGACCTTGCGCCATAAAACCCAACCAACAAACCAATCTTGAGATTCAATATCCATTTCCTCGTGAGATTTCACTCAATCATACCATTAATTCTAACGAACTGATATCAAAATTCCGGTGACCAAGTGAAAAGTTCTTCCAATCCTTTAGTACTCATCAATAGTATTCCTGAGCGCATCAAAGAGATACAGCAGTCAATTCATACAGACACTAAATTCAATTGACTGTTCCAATATCTCATCAATACCTTTTTAGTCTTGATGGTAGTTTCATTTAGAAATCGCTAACGTTGCAATGTGCTTGCAACGCTCCTCATAGAATCCAAATATCTTGATAAACTATCATAATTACATATTTATTTTCCGTGTAGGGCTTTCAGAGAACTTATTGAACTCAAAAATTTAGGATTTCTTCAAAACTGGAAGGTAAATATTAATTATAACTTTTTTTAGCGTATTGAACTGCGAGAGCGATCTGAGATTAGATACTGAAATATTTGTATGCTCTATTCTGCTATTTCTCCCTTTTTGTTGTACTAGGAACATTTCAGTTTTTATAGCAGTTGAATATAATTGAAATTGATAAAGATATCATATATATTATATTGTATTTCAATCATAATTGCGTGTGTTTATAAAATAGTAATGTTTCTGTTATGCTACAAAAATGTTCTTTGCTTACAATGTGGCATAGCTTCAGCAAGCCTTCAATTGAAACTGAACACCCATATTTTGGGATGTTTTCAAGTGGAAAGATTCCATTTTCTATTCTCAAATACATTTGCTAACATCACTTCTGTAGCGGCTAATCCCGATTTTGTACGAGATTTCTTATGTAAAATTCTCTCATTATTGTTTGACAGAATACCATGTCAGTCTATAAACTATTTTTTGTAACAGCCTGCATCACAAAAGGTACATTACAGAATAACTTGTGCATATATGTGAGTACCCATACATACAAAGTACGCATCAAAATTTATAAATATATGGTGCATTGAAAATTATACAAACTCTCTTTTTTCATTTAGTCATAAATTCTTTACATTTCTTTGCATAAGAAGAAATATATAAATTAAAGATAAATTTAACCGTCTTTTCAAATGCGCGCGAGCATGAAATAATATTTATTCTTTCTCTTAAACTTTGATTTTAAAATAATTCAGTCAGTTAAAACAAATCATCAAAGAGAGAAAATCATTAAAAATGTACAAAATATATAGTAAAGTATTTCTAATTAAATTATAATGTGAATATTTTGACTCAAATTTTTATAAATTTATTCAATTTCTATTAATTTTCAATCCTTAATATTATAACAAGATTATAACTATACACAAGAATAAAAATATTAATTTTTTAAAAATCATTGTACCTATTTTTTCTATAACGTTTTTGAAAATAAAAAAATGAAAACTTTGATATAGTTTGAGTCTCTTGAGCACGAAAATTTGACTTGATCTTATAACTTGGGAGAATTTTATTACATTGTTGAATTTTTCAGAAAGTATTTTAAATTTAACATCCGCATTTTAACGTCAATCATACGTTCTGGCAAAGCTTTTTAAGTAGTTTTTTCATTATTTACACTATTAACTTCAAAAAACTTAATACAGCTTTTGTGAAACATTGGAGGTATTGATTATTTGACTACTTCCGTTAACAGGGACAATCAAGCGTAAAATTAATTATCCAGCTTTTGAAGAGCGAAAGAGGATCCTAGAATTAAAACTAAGCCATGTAAGGAAATTTTGTTAATTATCCCGTTTGAAACTTTTTTAATTTGTTCAAAAAACGAATTCTTTATTTTGAAGAGGCAACACTTAAAAGTTAATCAGAATTCAGAAAAAGAATTGCAGAAAGAAGTTGAGAGCATTGTATTGATTGAGTGAGTGAGACTGATATTTAATATGTCCTCATTTCTTTGAATTTTTTAGAATTTTATTTGAAGGTCAATAATGGTAAAAGAAAGAAAAAAATGCTTGATATAATAAATTGTTTTTTAAAAGTGTATTCCTAATTACTGCATTAATTTTTATTTTTATGTTACAATTTTAAATTTTTCAAAAACTGAAAATGATTAGTTTTTAGTTATGAAGAATAAACATAATTTAATGATAATGAGTTACTTTTATTAAAAATTCTTTCCTAAAAATGTGAAAAATTTGCCTTCAAGCTATAGAATCATTATACATCTGTGACATATTTATTGATAGCTTCTAAGATTAAAAGCAATTCATTATGCATTAATTAAATTTAACTTTTACTTTTCAAATAAGATTTAAAGTAAAATATTAAACACTATGTAATTGAAATATATTAAAATTTTGTATGATGTCCCAAGTCTTAATGATTATTAAATCTTATTGCATTGACATTATATACAAGTATGTTAATCAATTCAAAAGCTGTTGGAAATATTCATAGGAAATCCCAGACTTTTTCCTATCATCTCGAAAAACTAATTACTAAAGATTAACTAGAAAAAATTAAAAGACTCAAAGGAATAATTAAAAAGGTTTAAAAAAATACTAAGTTCTTAAAAGAGATGAAAAAGCGTAAATGGGCTTATGTATTTAATTTTACATAAATTGTAAATTTTGTCAGAAAATTCTTTCAAATGTGCGCTGAACTAACCAAACTATTAAAAGTAATATTCAAATATTAAAATTATTTATATAAATAATCATTATTTTTTTATTTTGTAGTATAGATATGTGACACTTACGTAATTTCCTTTTATGTCATGGTTTGGTTTGTTTGTCTTCCAACGGTTATTTTTTGCCGACGAGAGGTAATTAGACCGGCTTCTACATTTTAAAGTGGATTTCGTACTACTGCAAACATCCATACCCAAGGTGGGATTCAAACTTACGAATTGCTGAATCGAACTCAAGATTTTATGTCATGATAAGTATTATGAAGAAGACAAAAAATCCTTTTGATGGTGTTGACATATGATGTAACATAAATGCACTATTTTTCAAAGTTTAAGCATATGCAAATGATATCATTAAAATATTTATAAGGTCTGAAATTTGTCCTCATTTCTTTGAACTATTTTTTGAATTTTATTTAATAGTTAATTATAGTAAAAAAAGTAAAAAGTAATTATAGTATGTAGAATAATTTCTTATTTAATATTAATCTATACTACAATTTGAAGCATATACTTCATCAGAATTTTGGATTATATCTAGTATATAATATGCTTACGAAGTATGCTTGACAATGGAAAAATTTTATAAACAAATATAGCATAAGCTAAATAATGAATATCTAGAACTAAGTTGAAATGACAGATATGATAAATTTGGAAGTAAAGCTTTCCAAGCAGTACCACTGGGATATGAACTATTTGGAGAAAAATTTAAGGATAATTCCTCAAGTATGTGTGAGTGAGGCTATTTTACACCATGTCCAACAGAAGAGTGTTCAGTTGAAAACTGCCCCTGAATATTAAAGAAAATTAAGTATTATCCAGTGCAGGATTACATGAGAGGGGTGATTGTCATGCAATGGCTCTTTCTAGAGATTTCTTCAAATTCTCCAAAGAACTCTCTGATACAACAATGGGGTAAATATCCTCTTCTTCCAGATAATCATTGGAAAGTCTGGCACTGTGTGGTTAGGCTTTAATGTCCAAGAAAACTAATTATTCACCCATAGCTTATCGAAACATTCGCCAGTAAGAATTGGGAACAACATTCCTGTATCGTCCTGAAGTCACTGTACTATCAAAAAAGGTACAGAATAATGTAACCCAGTTCAACTTAGTTCTTTCCCATACAAGAATACCAGTGATACCAAATAGATTAATTACTTTGATGTTTGAGGGACAATAGCATTTCTCAGGTACAATTTAGATAAAAACTCATCGAGAATCGCTTTGTGAGTTGAATCTCGATTCTTCCCCGAAGAAGTAATAGTGCCAATTTTGACTTGTATGAAAGTAGCGTTTATATTTCCTTGATAAACGACTTTCTTGTCATACTGCATGAGAGGAACACACACCATTGGTCTTCGGAATAAAAATCCCTTGATTGATTGCCGATTATGAACAGTTTGTCTCAATATCATTATTTCAGATGCTACAGTAAAGTCTTGAGACAGTTGCCCAGAAGACATATCTCTTTTGAGCTCTACTATTAAATCCTTATATCGATGCTCCAAAGCTGTGGTGGCTCTTGGGCCAACCTTGTCTAATCATCTTAATGATTATACCCGATGTCTGAAACTGTTGCCCACAATCGAGAGACCACTATATATGACACTGTTTGCTATTCAATGACTTCTGTTTGTGATTGTGCAGTTTTTAGTTTACTAATGGCTTTGTATGGCAATATATCATTTAAATAATTGCATGCAGTCCTCTACATATTTGCACAATTTTAACTGCAATCTATGCAGTTTGAGTTTTATTTTTAGAATATAGAATGCCACAGACAAATTTAATTGTTTCAAGAAACTTCCAGTTTTGAACTTCAAGTTTGAGATTTTTTTAAAAAAAACTCTCTTTATCATTAAACAGAAAAATAGTGTACAATTTCACCAGCAATTTATCAAAACTTAGATATACTAGAGATTTTAGCATACTGGTTAAAAAAAGCCCCATGCGAAATTATTTGAATGAACTTTACAATTTAAAGTTGATTCTTTTCCAATTTAAACATCCACGTCCGAAAGAGAATTCGAAATCTCTCACTATTGAACTGAAGGTGAGAAAATTAACCGTTTAACTGCTAGCTCAGTGTGCGTCATATGATTAATAAAATGATTATTTGGTAATAACCGCTAGAGAAATTAATCCTCCTCAACTTTTTTGACAATGTGAAGAATTTAATACAGTACATTTATAATCATATAGAAAATCATACCAATTAGTTTTCATGAAAATATTGTGGGCATTAATTTTCAGTTAAAGTTGTTGTTGTTGTGTTACTAATGACACTTGGACAAGCCAAGCTCGCTATGCTATGCGAATTAAGTCGATTGGGAGCGTCTTTCGTTTTAATTAGAGCACACATGAAGGTGAAAGTACGACTTTGCTCTACACACATGCCATAGGTACCCATTTATAGGATAGGAAACCATTCACACGTCATTCATACAAGGAAAGGACAAAGACAGGATAGATAGAGAGAGAAAGTACATCCATGCCCGAACCGGGATTCGAACCCAGGACCTCCTTATCCGTAGTCAGGCACACTGACCACTAGACAAGTTGGTCGGCAGTTAAAGTTGTAAATGATTTTATGGAAATGTTTCAGTTTGCAAAATATCCGGGATTATTTTTGGGGGGAATCGTAAGAATACCCATTTTCCTTAAAACTGTAGGAACATTTTGTGTAATTTAAATAAGATACGAAAATGAATTTTTAGTTTCAGAGAGAAAAAGAAAGAGATGCACTATTGTACTAGAAAGAAAAGGTAAGTTTACTTTTCTCAACTTAAAGAAAATCTGAAAACGCAAATTTATTTGTCCGTAATGTTGTTTTAATATGTTTTGATCACTTAACTTATTGAATTTTACTATAGTTTCATAAGAATTTTATTTCACAAAATACTGTTTAAATTATATTTAACAGTTTACAATTCAGCTAATCACTTTTCTTAACTTCACTATAAATTATAATCATATTGTTGTGATTTACTCCGATTTTGGTTAATCATTGAGCAATACCACTTCCAACAGATCTTATTCTTCATGGACGAAGGGAAACGTGAGGTACAGCTTCTGACATATGATGAGGAGATCCTAAAACAGAAGACAGACTTCGCTTTAGAGAGTGGCTCTTCATAACTTGGAAGAAAGGATCAAGCAGAAAACACTTAGACTTCTCCAAAAGTATCATTTTATTTAGATGTCTTTATGACTACGATTTATTTTAAGTCTACGAATGACACACATAAGTGAATGTAAAATATATAAATATGATTTATTTATAAATATGATTTTATGAAAACACAAGTTTTTACTTGTGTTTTCATAAAATTTCAAAAATAAAACACAGTGCTGAATAGTTTAAAGAGAAAAAATTAAATTCATATCCAAATAAATCCTCTGTCTTTATAAGGAAAAAACATCATTAATTAGTATTAATATAGATTAATATTTTAATTAGTATTAATAATTAAAAAAATCATTGCATCACTTAAAAAAATTTCAGTTTTAATGTTTTTCCATACACTACTGATCACCTTATTAGGCTCAGGTTTGGTTCAATGCCTTAATATTGTAAAAAAAAATACTGCACCAATATATATTATAGATCCTATATTAGGTTTGAATTCGTACTCAAGATGTACTAACCTTATGGACATAATTATTATGTAGTTTGGTTTGGTTTGTTTGTCGCTCAACGGTCATTTTTTGCACACGAGGGCTAATTAGACCGGGACCTACGGTTTAAAGTGGATTCCGAACCACTACAAACATCCATGCCCAAGGTGTTAATTATTATGTACTAACCTTTTTGATTAAGACTAACCTTATTGGCTTCAAGCCTGGTTTTAGTTAAATGAGAAACGTGATTGTTTGAATTACTCTGATAAATGCTCTGCTTCATGGTATAACAGTAGGGTACTGTGTAAAAAATATCTTTCATTATACCTATATAATTTTTTGCATTAATTCTGGTATCAGTTTTAACAGGTAATAAAATACCAGTAGAAAAATTTCCTATTATAATTACTGTGTTATCCTTACATTACATCATGTTATGATCTTCAATAATCATTAATGCAATTTGGCACTTGAAGATTTAGTTATTCATTAAGCAAAAAAACAGTATCTTTCAATTAATCATTAACTGAAAAATATTTTTATTAAAGCAATCTAATTTTATGCCATTGCCAAAATTTATTAAATTTTTAATTTGTACGCTTTGCCTAGGGATTGAATTTTTAAATGTTGCGTAATTATATCTTAAAATGCATTCAGGAATTTTATTTTAAGCCTGATAAGAGCTTACTATGTTCTACCTGTTAGGCTTGTTCATAGTAGGTTTAACTGATTTTTAACCAGACTCTTTTTTAAAGCAATTATATGTATATTCAATTTCACATTATTATATCAAAATAATTTGATACTATATGGTTATTAATTAGATTCTTCTAATAGTTTTAAGGAAATTTCGTATAATTAATATATCACATATTTGGACAATACTACTTTATTATTTGACAAATTTATATACATTTTATATTTAACTAGGTATATATAATACATGTTTACTAAATATTTTTTCTTTTATCAGTGCCACATTTTTACATAGCTGTGCAGGTGAGCCCTGGACTGTGTACGTTAAGGTTAACGGGTTTGGAATCTAGCCCATCACCAAGTGGCTCGTAATTTTGAGCCATGGTCAGGCTATGAGGTCATACCTTAGCTGGCACCCTCCTTTCCACATCCACGCCTCACCAGCGGAAGGACTTTGGACGTCACAGATTAACGTGGACACGTCCTTAACCCACGCAGCTCAAGCAACCCCGTGAGGGAGAATGTGTGGCCACCCTTTCAACCACTACCCGTGGCAAATGATGCTTCTCTTTTTGATATTGTACTATATAAAAACTACACTTATATGGGTTAGGGTTTATCTAAGAGTTCTTAAATCCAAGATTATATATAAAATTTCAACTAAATATATATTGGTGTTTTATAACTTATGTTTGTGCATACTAATCTATATGAAAATGATAAATTTTCATAATTGTTTTCAGCCTTTATTAGCTCTTTCAATTTTTGATTATTTAGTCGATGGTTTAACATTTCCTTGTTTAATGCAAAGTTTGAATAAAAAAAATTAATTAATGAAAATTTTCTTTTGCTCTTAAAATTTCTTTACACTACACATATCGCGAAAGACATTTAATAAAATTATTGAATTGGAAACATTTTTTGGAATATCACACTGACCAAAAAAAAAAAAAAAACCCTTTATCATTTAATAACATACATTTATTTTCAGAAAAAATAGTTAACATCAAAATAAAATTATTTCTATATAGTTTATTAAGTAATATGGCTCAATAAAAAGCAATTATAATGAAAATAATATTTACAACTCTTACAATATAACATTTAATGCAAAATATGAAGTTATTTTAATCACATTATTTTATTCCCATTAATTAGAAATGTTAATAAATTGTAATAAAATACAGAATAATATAGCATTCATATTCTTTTGCTTCATAATAATATCTAGAAAGGAGAAACATCAAAAAAATGAAAGTTGTTCTTGTTTTCTACGAAATAAAAAAAATGGAGCAGCATTCTTACATTTTGTTTGCTTACATACAGCCAAATTTAAAAGAGATCTGCCGGAGAATTATGAAACTTCATGAAATTTTATATAGCTTAATATCGATTTTATTGTGCAGCTTACCAAAATAATCACGGAAGGCGGATATCGAGGCGATCACGATTCTAATATCGATTCTACTATATCACTCTCCAAGGAGATATGTGTAGCGGAGGAGTATTTCGTAAAGCTAATATCGATATTCTAGATTATAGGCTTTGGGAATTTGGGGAATTTGTAAAATGTATGGTTTTCATTTACCATATAAATGTCCCGCTGTAATTTGTCTTATAAAAGTAATAACTCTAAAAGTTTATGTAACTATAATAATAGAATAAAAAGAGATTCTGAGAAGGTATAAGTCAAATATATCTAGAGTACTTTATTGACTCTTTGCTTTTATTTCGGTAATTTATAACTTACGGAATTTGTAAAATTTTCCGCATATTTATTTATAGAAAGCATAGCTATCATCTAATTATTAAAATAGGAAATGTATAGTTGTATTTCTTAATAATACGTAAAATTATTGCTTGCTAAAATATGTACACAACAGTTTCGTAGTTACTTAGGGTTAGTTAGATAAGTACAGATAAGGAAATCTGTGTGTGACAGCAAATTAATAATAAATTAAGGAAATCTGACACACAAAACTGAATTTAATATAAGATACGATTCTATATCCTTTATTAAGCTATTACGGATATTTACGGAGAAAATAAAATTTTAAATTTGAAAAATTTAAAATTTATTTTCTCCATAAATCTGCATGCAAAAGTATTTTTAACCTTGATTATGTCTGCTAGTTTTTCCCCGAGCAATCAACAGATGCTTTACTCTGTATTAAAAATGTCATAATATGTTCTTAAGAATGTGTAAAAACATATTCTTAAGAAATTGCTTACAATTATATAAAACACAATATAATGAAAATGAAGTCACTATGCATAGAGAATTTCTGTATGCACATTCATACTTGATAACAAACAGTTAAATATTTCAAAAACTTAAAATTTCACAGAAAAAGAAAATTTTTAGAATTTGATTGAAATTAACTGCAGCAACATTTACATTTAAAATAAAGAAGTTCTCCTGAGCTGCAATAAATTTATAGAAAAGTCAAGATAAAATGCTAATAAATAACGAAAAAACTGCTAACTAAAGTGTTTCTATGTCAATTAGAGAGAAAATTAATTTTGTTTTTTAAACCAGGCTTAATTTAACCTGGCTTTTTTCAGCATGAAACTGATATAATCACTTACACATAGTGCTATAGTAGTTAGATTTAATGTTTTTTACTTTAATTATGCTTAATATATATATTATATTTATAATTTGTTAATATCTATAAAGAAATCAATTTACCATGATATTTCAGCTTGGTTATACACCAATAATGCCATCACAATATAGTGGCTCGTGATTTTTTCACTGTAAGTTAAAATTGAAGAAGAAAAATGTAATTAATAAAATGTTTTTTTATTACTCTTCTACGATACAGTACTTATTTACTTAATTACTCAGGCATATTTTTTTATTTTTAATTTATTTATTAAATAACACATCAAGATCGACAATTTTTGTGAACTGTGACTTCCAACAGAAGATGTGTATCTAACTTTTTGGGGAAAAATTATGATGGAGAAAAAAAAGTATAGATATTTACTACTTACTTAGCTTTATTCAAAAAGCTGATTTTCATGAAGTGAGGTATCAAGAATAGATCAGCTAAAATTAAATCAAATGAAGTTTGGAACATTTGAAAATCTCCGTTAATTAGGAAGTTAATAAATACTAAAGTTGAGACCCCTTCTGTCAGTGCATTCCAATGCATTTGTCATTAATGCATATTGTTGGTGGAATATTGGGGAAAACGAAAACACGTTCGCTGCAATAAGTAAAACCGGACTTCTTCCAAATTCAATAAATAAATAAATAATTATCATCTTTGAAAAATTATGAGGAAATATAAAAAGCGAGAGTATCTTTATACATACTTCTTCTTTCCCCTTAGAGTTTAAACTGAGATGAAAATTTTGAAACGGGTGGGGGGAAGAATGCATGCCTCTGTACTGGAAGCCAAAAGAGTTCCGGAGAGGCGTCCATTGGGACATGAGCAATTTTCCAGTTGGTTCAAATCTTCATTAATTACAATTCAAATTAATAAGAAACTGAATTTTTTTTAAAATTAATTATCAATATACTAATATAAGTTTCATTCTATTTCATATGCAATCGTCCTCAATCTAATCTTGAACAATGTTTGACGGACAAACGGAAAAAAGTATTTTATTTAGATGGATACCAAAATTCCCTTTATCTAAAACTTTATATGAGAAAAACAAGATGATATGGGTTGGTGTTTGAATTACACTGTTTGTTAAGCTGTATGAATCTGTGTGATGTCTTATGATGTTTGAAAATAAATTCACAAATGTTAGAATGATGTACATCTGTCAAAATATTGTTTGTGGGATATTTTGATTTGATTGTCGCTCAACGGTCATTTTTTGCACACGAGGGCTTATTAGACCGGGACCTACGGTTTAAAGTGGATTCCGAACCACTACAAACATCCATGCCCAAGGTGGGATTCGAACCCACGAACTGTTGAACCGAAGGCAAGAGCGCTAACCATTCGGCTGCCAGCTCGGCTGTTTGTGGGATAAACTCCTCTATTTTATGAGGTTGAGTTGCTTTTTAATGAGGGTTTTTAAGCAAGATATTAGTTGGGCATTAATTTTTCCTATTTTCTCATTCTCTTTCATAAAATATTTCATTTTATTCAAATTTTTATTATAATTTTTATTTATTTTGTTTTGAAGCTTATAAATGTTTCGAAGTAAATATTTCTAGGAATAATACATAATTCCTGCAATAAAATGATGTTTTAGGTGTCAGTAAGAAATGTGAAATGAAGCAATGTGAGTTGATAAACAAAAACAATCAATAAATTTTAAAAACTTTATTTATAAATAGGAAAAAGTTTTCCATACATATTTACTAACCAATGCATAGAAGATTTACCGTGAAACGGATGATTGCTGATTGTTTGTCACTCAACATCAGTTTTTGCACACAGGGCTATTTAAACCAGCACCTACAGTTTAAAGTGGATTCAGAGTCACTGCAAACATCCATGTCCGATGTAGAATTCAAACCCACAATTTGTTCAACTGAAAAATAGACTGCTAAGCATACGGATACCTGCTAGACGGAATGATATGGAATCGTAGTACATAAATATAGTTGGGTGATTAAAAATTGAAAACAAAACATGAAAGACTAAATTTCATTGAATTTTAGAAGAAATAGATATTCAAAACTACTTAAATAAACAACTTTTTTTTATTTATAATGAGCTAGTAGTTATTTCAATAGTAAGTGAGTCAGATTCCTGTTTTGGATGCTTGTAATAGCTTAAAATTTCTTAAACAAGTTCCTATAAATATGCTCTTGTAATAATTACATAGCGTTTTTACAAAGTTAAAAACATTTTTTCTAATTAAAGATGATCTAATTATATACATATATATATATAAGGAGTGATCAAATGAAAAGGTACGAAACGACGTAAAATCATAATAGTTAAATATTTGTATATTACGCCATGGGAAAACGTAGCGAGGCATTTCGGGATGTGATTGGAGTCACTGACTGGGATCGGAGCATGCGCTGGCGCCCGCGTGCACAGAAGAGGGCAGAGGCTCTTATCAAAAGCGGCGTCCAAATGATGCGGCAGTCCGTATGAGGACAAGATGTCGTTCGTATTGCAAAATTTGTCGTTTGAGGAGCAGTGAGGTGTTATCCTATTTCTGACAGCTGAAAGTGAGAAACCAGTGGAAGCAGGATTCGTCACCTCCCCCTAAAATGTTCAAAACCGTACCGTCAGCAGGAAAGGTGTTTGCTCACTGTCTTTTTCGACGTTCAAGCTCCGATACTTGTGGAATTACACGAGCACAATAAACTATAAACTCCGATGTGTACTGTGAGACACTCCGACGCCTACGCAGGTCAATCAAGAACAAAAGACTGGGGCTGTTCACGAAGAGTGTGGTTCTGCTCTATGATAACGCTCGTCCACACGTCTCCAGAGTCACACACTTGGAACTGGCCAAGTTCAAGTGAGAGACGTTGGACCATCCAACCTACAGGCCGGACATGTCGCCCTGCGATTTCCATGTGTTTGGTCCACTGAAGAAACATCTGAAAGGGAAGTGCTCCAATTCCGATGACGTACTCAAGGACGCTGTGAAGGACTGGATCTCGTCACGGCCACAGGAATTCCGGGAAAAAGGAATCCTGCTGCTTGTTCATTAGTGGGATCGTTGTGCTCAAGCCTATGGTGTATATTTTGAATAAAGTCTACATTTGTACCCACCGTGTAGTTTTGTACCTTTTCACTTGATTATCCTTTATATATATATATTGTTTTTTAGAAAATAATATAAAACTATTAATTCAACTTAATCTTCAAATTGCATTATCTAAGTGAGACATTACAGAATGAATGATATACACTGATAATGAATAAATTGGTCATTAGAATTTTTGAATTTATTTCGTAACAAAGAACTAATCATTCTATTATTGTTTTCTATTCATTTAACTTAAATAATGCAACCAATTGTAATACGATTCTCAAAGACTAAAACCAGCATCACAGAATTTACATTGAACTTTAATAAAATGAATCAAACGAAATTGAAATAATTTTAGTTATACATTTTTTACACACTATTTTGATAACTATGTTAACTACTAGAGGTAAATTATACCAAGAGAAAGAAAAGTTCCTTAAAAATTTAGAATGTTAAATATTGGATCATATTCAAGTGCAAAAGGAAAAATTCCTATTTCACAATTAGATATTTTAAATTATTCTTCGCAAACTTATTGTGGAAAATAGAGTGTTATTAAAATTATAAAAAATGTGCTTGATTACTGTATTTTTTATAATTTTGGAAAATTAAGATGATTAAACTATTTTCACGAATCTGCTCTGACACTTAGAAACAATTCTTTCTAAAGTTAAATTTGCTGATATAAAATTCTACAGCTTTCAAATGAAACATAGCATGAATATCAAAGAATTGATCTACTCAGGAGCATATCGATTTGTTATGCAAATATTTAGGACATCATTCGAGAATATTACGCATCAATTCCGCGATGCAATGCCCATCGGCCATTGATATGCAGACGGTCAGTGCCCCATCTGGGAATTTTATGTGTTAATTATGATTGATAAGTAGCACTTTAGTACAAGTTAGATAACTTACTGCGGCTTATCATTACTAGTTACAACTCTTGTGGTGATTTATGTAAATAAGGGATAGAGCAATCAGTTCTGTCCATTTTTACTTTATGAAGTAACATTTCATTTAAGTGGAACGAAAAGATGCATTTATAAACAAATATGATTACGGAACTGGAGAAATTAAGTTCGATATTATTTTTTAAAAAAGAATTTATTTTTTAAAATATACTGCTATTTTTTAAAATATAGGTTAAGATTAAATCAAGATAGAATTGCAACAGTTGTGCGAAAATTTAAATGCACTGATAACACAGATATATGGACTCACGTCTCAGAGATACATATTTGTATCGACTCGGAATTCATTTAAATAACAAGTCCCTATTGAATTCCCCTCTTATGTAAAATGTGGCCACAGAGTTAAAATCATATCAAACTACTAATGTGAATAATTAATGAACTTAAAACTATATTATGTTATTTAAAACTTGAATGCAAGGTACAATATGTGTCATAATGTGAGGCTTATAGTGTTTATTAAAATCGGCGTATAGCTGTTATTGCCAATCGTAAGGAGGTACTCACTGCTGATTTTATCATTTTTCTCCCCTCACAGAAGACTATTAATCAATCAGTTATCATTTTTATACCTTTTTTTATTAATGACCAGCTACTTAGGATATTTCACCTGTTTAGCTCTACGAAAGTGATGGCAACTATATGGTGTTTGTTTGTTTGTCGCTCAACGGTCATTTTTTGCACACGAGGGCTAATTAGACCGGGAATTACGGCTTAAAGTGGATTCCGAACCACTGCAAACATCCATGCCCAAGGTGGGATTTGAACCCACGAACTGTTGAACCGTAGGCAAGAGCGCTAACCATTCGGCTGCCAGCTCGGCGGCAACTATATGGTGAGGCACCCAGTACAGGTGGCATCGTTGTCCGAAAGTGGGTGGTTCTTCGTAATTTAGAAGTATAGACCAAGCAGAAGACCCCCAGCATTTGTCTGCCACCTACTAAGATATAATTTCACATAAAAGATATTGAGGCCACAATATATTTTACGTGCCCCATCCGCCATTAGAAAACATGACGGATTTTTCGGTTGGGTTGGAATTTAAACTCACTATCTGCCGATAACGAGAGTGAGCGTCCTAATCAACCACGCCACCAGTGTATTACATTTTTTTTTGCTTGCAGTTTCTAAAATAAGTTTACCCTTGATTTTTCCTATTATTCTCTATATTGCATTTTTACTGATCAATCATGTGCTTCTAATCATATTTTAAATTGAAGTTATAAATTGAATTGAAAAAAAATATGCAATCAGAATATCATGCCTCACCAATTTGTTATAGTTTATTAATTTAGAAATTTAAGATAAAACCTATTATTGTAATACACTGCTGGCCACCTAAATTGTTACATCAAGAAAGACAAGAGATATCACAACAAAATTTGTTTTGTAGATAACATGTTGACCAAGTATCAAATGATTAAATTTATAAATTTCTATGAAGAGTGTGGTTCCCTCCAAAATCAGTAGCCAGAGTAGTTTTTGAAAATCACTACTACTACATGCCTCGGCATTGATTCAAAGAGACTTTGGATGTGTCTTGGGGTACAGCAGACCTAGCAGCTTTCACACGTTGCCAAAGTTGATCTGGTGTGGCAGCTGGAGATGTAATCTGGATTAATTGTTGAGCAGCCATGGATCACATGTTTTCTATCGGCCAAAGATCCGTAGAGCAAGCTGACGAGGGAAGCAATTCAATCTGGTGATTGACGAAGAACCCTTGGACAATGCGTGTCACGTGTAGTCGTGCATTATCCTGTTGAAATATTGCCTTGGGCAAGCTCTGTAGGTAAGGAAGGGAAACTGGCTTCAACACCTAGGAGATGTAGCGCTGGCTGTTTAAAGTACCAGCAATGAGTACTAGAAGAGTGCGAGAGTGATATCCAATACCGCCCCATACCATAATACCCGGTGCAGCACCAGTGTGGAGATGCATAACGAAGCTGTTCAGCATCCTCTCTACACAGTGTCTCCAGACTCGAATGCGACCATTAAAGTGCTGCAGACATAAGCTTGAATAGTCAGTAGACAATTTCATTCCATTCTGCCGTCCACATCCTTCTGTTATCGCAGCATTGGCGGTGGAGATGTCTATGGTTTTGCGTCAAAGGTAGACGAAATAACACTGGATGATGTGTTACATACTGAATGTGCTGTGCTATGGTTCGTGATGTGGCCATCACTGCCATACACGCACAATTTGCCTGTCATTACGTGAAGTGGTGCACTGAGGTGGATGCGATCAGAACACGTCGGTCCGTCTGCATCCAACGATCACATCTCCGCATCACAGTTGTTTGGTTTCGTCCAACACAACTACTAATTTCTCTAAAAGTTAATCCACAATCTTGGTAGGCAACTATCCATAAACTGTCGAACTCGGATACTTGATCAAAAAATGATCGCTGTTCTCTACGAGGTATAATTGATCGTTTTGTGAGGGGAGAACGCAATTTTTGAACTTAAAATTGTCGAAATCTCCAAACCTTAAATAGCGCTTTAAAGTGGCGCCATAGGTGCGCGTGATGTGCGTCTGCGTTAAAATTCTAATCATTTGCATATGTCACTTCCGCTAATGCATGATGTAAATTTCATGTTATTTGCATGCTTCCTTCAAGGTGTTGTGTTTGTAGTGGCAAGCTTTGTACTTTATTTACAGTAATAATTATGAAAAGAAGTTTCTAAAAAAGTTTGTAGTTTTTGCTTTGATCACTTATCGAGCTTTGCAGATTTTAAAACAAGTTTCCTCGTATATTTTGATTATATTTAAAATAAATAAAACAATTAATTACACACAACAGGGAATTATTTAAGTTGTTTTATTAGTAAATATATTTTACCTACAGTTGTGTGTGATTTTATTTAAGTTTTGTTCATTAAGTAATTACCTAAAAAATTTGGTAATTATTACAGACATAATATAATTTAATAATAAAACAGTGTAAAAAAAGAATTAATAAATATTTTCCAATATTTTCGAATTTAATTGTAAGCAATTCTGTAAAATGTGACGTAAATTATAGTATGAATATGTATCAATAACATATTACAAATATAATTTAATATAACAATAAATTTAAATAATGACAGGGGTGTAAAAAGTTATGGAGTGTGAAAAAGTATGTTAAATTCCAAAATTCCAAGATTCTATTTTATCGATACAAAGATATATTTTTTATATTATGTTTATATCTAATATATATATATATATATATATATATATATATATATATATATATATATATATATATAAACAAAGTAATGAAATTCTAGCTATATTGAAAAATTTTTTGCTTAATTTACCAATAAAAACTGGATAAAGATATAAGAATAGAAAAAAAGATATACTTTGTGTTTCTGAGAAGTAAATGTATTGTTCTATTAAAAATTAGTTTCTAATTTTCAAATTCATTTTCTAATTTTATCAAAATTAGTTTCTCAATCAACTGGAAGTATATCTCACCAGTGGTTTACGACTTTTTCGGACTAATACACATATTTATTTACTTTTATTAATAAATAAGAAGTTTTTTGGCTATTTATAAAAATTTGGCCATGAAATCGCAAAATAATCATAATGAAGGACATGATAATATTGTAATGATTCAAAATACTATAAATTCTTGAACGCAATCCAGTCGAAGTGATTACAAATAAATGAAAAAGTCGACATCTTTTTAGTCACAGGAAATTAACTTTTGAGTCTTTTAGGTGCTAAGAAAAAAATTTGAAGGAAATAAGAATCCTATGCTTTCAACTTGCTAAAAAGATGATGAATTGCTAGAAAAAATCTTTTTAGCCACAAATATTTTCATTGTAAAGGGAGCATTTTCTTTTTTCTAAAATATAAAATGACAGAAATATGGCTTTCCAAAAATATCCACATGAAATGTATTGCAAATGCGTGCCACTATACATTCAGAATTATATAAAAAGTTACAAATTGAAGAGGGTTGAATCAAATTTACAGAATAAATGAATTACAATGCATTCTATTGACGTGATTTAATTTGAATTTTTTTTATCTAGCTCTAAGTTTTATATGAAAAATATTTACTGTAAAATTCTGATGCATGTTTAAATTAAAAATAATGCGAAATAAGCTTAATTTGTTGTATTATATTAAGAGTATTTTTAAATTATTTTTAATACATATTTCATTGAATACATATTAAATAAATCATATGTAACGAGATGATGGAAAATTTTCTTTCATTTCTTTTACTGTGATTCTCTAATTTTCACTTTAAGTATAGGAAAAACTGATTTGATGCAAGCAAAAGAAATATTGCTTCACATGTGTTCAAAGATAGGAAGCACACATAACAGAACAGTGTGCATTAGTTAATAATATTTATGGAAGTAAAATAATAAGATAATATTTACAGAAGTCAGTTTCTCTAAAAATAGTAGAAATATTTAGATCGTCTAAATGCGTGTTTCCCAAACTTATGACATATGTATTTTATAGTTTTGTAATAATTTTCCTTTCTATAATTTTCGTAATTCTGAGTATCCCTCGTCAATTAAAATGGATGCATTTTTATAACAATCAAAAATCTATTTATTTTTTTCTTTTCTGTGGGAAACACACAAAATAATAAGAAAAGAAAATTATTCATAATAAGATACAAATAAAAGTTATATTGTAAGTAATATTATTTGTATCAATGAAAAGTATGAAATTGCTTGTGCTGAAATAACAGATAGACATAATTTGATTCCCTGTTTATTAATTCTAATTTCTGATGCGGTTCCACGCCGAATAGTCTGTTCCTTTTTGACGACTTATCTCTATAAATGCTGAAAAAGCTACTTCACTTAAATATGAAGTTGGAAAAGGCAAAATGTATTTAAGAGCTTCTTCTGTTAAAATCAGATACAAGTGTTGCATTTGCAACCAGAATGATGTTAAGGTACTCTCCCTATGTTTAATCTTCCAAAATCCATCTGAAAGCAATTCAAACAATTGCTCTTTTTCTGCATGCGTCGAATCTTCTGGCATGGACGTTGTGTTAAAGCTAAACGATCTCTTATCCATTCGGGGAAGGACAGTGGATCACAGATGATTGGTTCTTCTTTCATTTTGGACAGACTCATGTGATTTCTGGAGGTTGACTTTCACCTAAGTTGTACCCCCATCAAACTCTTATGGTACCCATGAGGATATGAGTACCTCACTTTGGGAAACACTGGTCTATAAATTATGACAAACTACGTTTTCTTGTGCATTTCATCAATTTTAACAACTGCATAAAATTACTGTGTTGGTAGAACAGATGTTGGAGGAATTTAGTCAAAGGTTTCCTTTCAAAGGTTACAAAGTTCTTATAATCCCGAAAACATGTTTCGTGAATTAAGAAATTTTATTTCATTGTTATTGGTACCTTAATAATATTAATGTCTGTTGAAGAGAACGTCAAGAAAAATTCATCATTGCAGTTTTCAAATAAATGCAAAATTTAGTGAATTTAGATAGCTGATTATTTTAGTGATATTTTGAGAAGAGATTCATAATAGTTAGAAAAATAAAAATAATTTAAATGTTTAAAAAAGACATGCAAAAAAATTTACTTTCTATAATCAATATGTTGATTGCATTTAAATAATATATTCCGATGAATGATATTTTTAATGCAATTTTTAGGACCAATAATATAATGATAAAGAAATTTTGTAATGCATGAAAATTTCTTTTTCTCATGGTTTGTCTTTTCTTGTTTTGTTTGCTTATTTTTGCTGATCGAAGACACTTCATCGAACTGCTTTGGATTTTTGACCAACACCTAGGGATGTGGTAAGTGACTGAATTTGTGCGAACTGTTTTTTCAAACTTTCACATCATGCTAACAGAAATACTTTAGTTATAATTTAATTTAAATATGCTTAGGCTTTCGCAATGTGAAGATCTTCGATTGTATTAAGTATCAAGCACCTACCTTCTGAATACAATTGTGACCTGTGAATTAGGTTAAAAGAAAATTAAAGTTTAATGATATACGTTAACATAAATACACGAATTTCCGCTTTCCCAGAGTGTGTTCTGCTTATGTATATAATTTTTAGTCATTTTAAAGTATTGTTTTTGCACTTAAGGTCTTTCAATTAAACTCACGTTTTTTTCTGCGTTTTGCAAGTCTTATGTTAGTGTCTTATTTTGTTTTATTGAATCAACAAAATTATGACTTGAATATTTTTAAAAATTTTAATATGCGTTCGCTATTTCTTGATCTTATATTTACTCATCATTGTTAGAATTCTCAATCACTTGACAAATCTTGAACTTTTTCGAAATAATATAATTGCAGTAATCAAATTTAAAAACAAATTACATATAAACACAATTTCCTTCTACGCAGTAAGAATATGATATATCTTTCCTTTCTTATCAACTTTCATATTTTTTGGGACTGAAAAATAATTGGAGACTTTCTCCTAGAGAATACCTTATTAGTTATAACTAGTACTTAATCTTATTGTTCATTGTAAGAGATAAATTTGTTTAATGTTCTTATAATATTTGAGTCTTAATGTTTCAACGGATTAACTTCATAGGCAATCCTGTTATTATCAGGGGAATTTTGAAATTTTAAAAATAAAATATTCTCCTGTCACTGAACAATGCAAAGTACTTAAATAAGGTGTAAAACGTACATAAAAAATTCTTAATAGTGGGATTTATTCGAAAAGTATTAAAATAGTCGAGTTTTTACTTTAACAAACGAAGAGAAGACAATTAGAGTATTGTACAGTGAGAACACACAACTCTGTTGATGTGACGGTGACTCTGTTAAAATAACCTCGCTTGCCGTAAAAAGATCTCATCAAAAGTTAATTACAAAGTTGTAGAACATTAAAAATTATGTTAAAGCAAATTAATCTCGCTGTAAAAATAAGAAAAACAACTCATTAATCACATAAGTTGATTTTCTGGCAAATCAGCTGCAAAGATAATCCCACTGATATCTGAGAAATGTTTGTAACTGATTTTAGATAGTATTGTTTATATTTTCTACTCGCTTTCGAAATCCTTTTATATTCTTACTGCCGAACAAACACCTTTTATCTAATTTTTTGAATGCGAAGAAATTGATATCGTCCCAAATTTAGTGTCAATAGATGATTTTTCATAAAATGTTAACTGTTGTGTTTTATAGAGGAACAAAAATTGAATTATAACTAATTGGTCATACAATTAAAATTAGACAAAAGAAGAATCAACCCTGAAAAAAGTAACAAAATAATTAACACTGTTGTTGAATCCTCATCTAAGACAATCCATAAAAACTTAGGAAAAATAGTTGTGTGTTCACAGCAGATCATGCTGTGAATGCTAATATTTTTGTCTTTTGCTCTTTCTAAATTCACTTTTCAAAATATTTTTGTAAAAAAAATTCTTTTTTAGTCCATATTAACAGTGTATTGTATGCTTGTAGAAGTTTCACTACTTCTTTGTTATTAGAAGTTTACTGTGATTTGTGTGTGTAATCCACTGTAAGAGCTGTAGATCTCGGCTGAATTTGAAATTCATGTGGATGACAGCAGGGCGAAAAACTTAAATGTAACCAACTTTTATTTTTAATATTAATTATAATAGTATTTTAAACAATTGTTTATTTTTTTTAACTGTTCTGCAACTTTGCGATAGATAGCTTCCTCACTTCCAATTACAAGAAAGATCGTTCTTTAGGAAATCTCAAAATTGGTCTCATCATTAGCTCTTGTAGTAGTTGGTGATATATCAATTCAAATACAAAAATAAAGATTATCACGTATTTTAAACAATTTCCTCTGTTAATGCGACATCTTTCAATATCCATTGCAAAGTCATACTGAATCTGTATATAATGATTAGAATATTTAAGTAAAAGGAAAGAAGAAATGTTAAAAAACTGTTTGTGTGTGAATGTTTATCCCTATTGATTCTGTTCATATGTATATACGTAGATCAACACTTCTAATTTTTACTATATATAAATGTGAAAAATTTATGAAATACCTCATTAAAACAGGGTATTTTTTCTTCATTTTTTTTTACTCTAAAGATGGCTGGCATTTCAAATTAATGATATTGGTTCCCTTGTTCTTTAATAGGGAAAGGAATAAACTTGTTCTTTACACCATCAACTGAATATAAAACTTTTGGCATTGTTTGTGTGTGTGATTTACAAATACATCAGATAACGTTATAAATATACCCTATTTATAACGTTATCTGATTCCTCGAGGGTATTTCTTTGCATTACACTAATTCAATTTTGCTTAAAGTGTCCTGTACGCTAATGATATTGGTTTTTCGATATAGTAAAAATTTCTGGTTACAATCTTCATAAAAATAAAATCTTGCATTGTTTTCATCATATTTATCTTAGAGTTTTACAACGTAATCAAAAAGTTACACAGGTGATACATTTTGATGGTAAGAACAACCCGAAGAGCTGAAGTAGCTATATTCACCCATTTCCTATTTACCCAGAACACGATTTAGTTGTAACCATAAAGTTGTGGAGCAGCACGAAGACAATAAAATGGTTTATGGTTAAGCATTCATTATATTCTAGTTCTTTCTCAAACTAGTGAGTCAAAGCCAATCAATTACGCTTCTGTTATTATAGAAACTGAATTTTGTGCATTATTTGAATGTCATCAGTAAATTAATTTTTAAATTAACTGATATACTTTGGGAATCAGTAGAAGAATTTTGACCATGAAATGAGCATTGAAACACATGCAAAGATGGTTTGCTATAGAAATTCTGAATAAACGAAGTATTTTATAGAATATTATTCTCTCATAGCATATGAAAAATGACAATTTCTGGTCTTTTTGTATAGTTTTCGATAAAGTTTATTTACCTTAAAATAAATTTGAATATTGTAGATAGTTATTTGAAACCTGTGGATGTAAACAAAAGGATTTTTCCCTGCCTCAGTTAAAAATCACATATCTCAAGAATAAAAATTTTCAAAAAATTACGTTTGAAGATTGTTATTGGATCATAATTTTATTAAATTATTAATTTATGCAGTTAGTTATTGTTGTATTTATTAAGGATTTCAAGAAATGAAGTTTATTGGATTATATGATCTTGTACATTATTTTAATCCAAAGCTTCTGTTTTTTTCGGTTACCAGCTGTAATTACTATTTTTGAAGTTTTTGATTTTAATCTAAAAAATTATAACTTATGAAGCTTTATAATAATCACTTCATTCATTAATTCATGACATCAAATAGCTTATAAAGTTAACTATATGCTTTTTAAAGAAAATGTACTACTTTTAAATATATTAAGTAAAGTAGAAGTTTTTTTATAAAATTTATCATATTCAGAGCTCTACCTTGGCATCAGTAAATTCTAAAATCAAAGAGGAAAATAAAAATATTGCCGTTTAGTCTCATAAATTATAAACTTTTATTCATTGCCATTGCCCTTTTTACTTGCATTTGCTTGATTAAAATGAATTTTGAAATGCGTGACCTGTAAATTCACATTTGTTAATTAGTTTATACGGATTTTTCTCTAATTCATCTAATCCATTTATTTTCTTTTTAATTTATTCGTTGAATTCTGGTAAATGATAGGGATTTAAAATAAGCGAGAATTGGTTTAGTGAGGTTTGAGAAGAAATGTCTTAAAGTGGTAGATAACTGTTAATTTTTGCTGCAAAAGAAAAGAAAAAGTATCATTAATCAAATGCATTGGCTGTTAAAATAAAGAATGTACTATAATTCAAAGATATTTTTAAGAAAAGTACATCTGTGTAACAAAATACATATTGTGATTTCTGCAAAATATTTTCTATTATTTTGAAACTTATTAACTGTATTTTTATATTTAATAAACATATTTACTATTTAATAAATCGAATATTTTAGAAAAAATTCCACTATATTAAAAATCACTTAAATGAGCGTTTTCAGTACATAATCGCAATTATGCTGCATATAACATAATTTACTTGGGCATGAATATACATAATTATGAAAGTGAGTATATATATATATATATATATATATATATATATATATATATATATATATATATATATATATATATATATATATATATATATATATATATATATATATATATATATTACATCTACTTTGCCTGAAAGACGAAATAAATATAATACAGAAAGAAGGTAAGTATACTAATAGTATGTATTTGCAATTTATAAGCATTTAAAAACTGGGATTAGTTTAGCTACATGGAAATATAGTACAAGGCTTCAAGAGCCTAAATAATTAATTATTGTTGAGCGCTAGTTTCTTGAGAAAACTGAGCTGAATTCAAGCATTTTAACAATCGGTTCTTACGTAAAATCCAATAAAAAGGGAAACGAATTGAAGAGATTAGTATTTAAAGTAAGAAGCAAAGAAGAAATTGGAATTCAACAAGACAGTTTTGTATAAATAATGATTACGCGATAATATTTAAAGGAACATATTTTAAGAAACGAATTTTTTATGTAAAGTCTGTGATCATTAAGACTTTAGACAGAAAATTTAATAATTTATGACTTTAATTACTGAAGTTTCTATATAGTCTTGAATCACAGACATTTAGTAATTTATTATTTTAAAATATTTCAAAATAAGTAGTTCTTGGTAATATTTTCCAGGAAATTTTATTCTAAAATTCAAGGTATTTTCAAGGAAATTTTAGTTTGGTATTAATTATTTATCTAAATAAATACTTTTATATTTCTTTTTATACATTATTATATCAGCATTTTTTATTTTTTTTAGGAAATCGTGCATTTGTATGATTATTCTTGTTAAACTATAAATAAAATAAACAATATTTTTTCTCATGTATACAATAGATTTGAAAAAAAATCTTATTCCTAAATAAATTGGTATAAAATAAATATTTCGCGCCATTATATTTTAAATATATATTTATTTAAATTAAAAATAAGTAGATTTTTTAAAAAGAATTTTTATGTATCTTAATAAATAAGAGTTTATTTTCCATTTCTTAAAAATAACTGATTTAATCAGAAAATTTTGAAAATTTTTTTGTGTCAATTTCTTCATTGAAACGATAAGTTTTAAAAATGCATTCTGACAGGGTTTTTTTCAACAGTTTTTTCACAAGTTTGTATTTGTGTGTTGGTTTTCTGAAATAATTTGTCATGCCACTGCATCCTTTTATTTCATTATGTTCAGTTGACTTTAAATTAACTGTTAAAATACTTTACAACAATAGATAATAGTATCTTATACTTTCTATTGTAGTAAACCGAAAGAAATGATTTTCAAAAAATCCTTCCAGTGTTATTCCTTGCTCTTATATATGAGAGAAACTTGAATATTTATTAACTACGTTTTCAACGTCATTATTCCACACAACGAAAGTGCTAACATCATAAAGGAAGAATAATAACTGACGTAAGAAAGTGTTATTCTTTTTCCTTTGAATTAATTATTGTGGGGGCTTAAAGAGAGACCCTTTGAGAACCAAATATTACTTTGTATATGTCTAAATTAAGGTATAACCAGTTCTTTTATACCTAACTCTGTTTTACATTTTTGTTAGTAATTAAATTGTTTTAATGGCTCTAATTTGTAATGCGCGTTTATTTCACAAAATTGAAATGAAGCATTACTTGAAATTCTTAAATAAATTTTTAGTAAAAGCAAGTAGTTAATTTTTTAAATTTATACATATATGATAAGACGCAATATATATATATATATATATATATATATATATATATATATATATATATATATATATATATATATATATATAACGCTGTATTTCCTCTTTATACTCAAGGTACAGGCGTAGTGGAAAGAAGGAATTAGCGTAGGTACTGCCTGGTTAAAAGTTTGTTATTCCTTTATCATAATACTGAATACAATGGTCTGGTATTTAGTTCAATAGTTCGTGGCTTCATCTCCCACCTCCATCATGGGTATCTAATATGGTACAGAATCCATTTTAAATTTTTGGTCCTAGTGAAATAAACCGTGAAGAACATAAAGTGGCTTTGATTATTAACCAATACCGGAACTAGAAGACGTTCAATAATAAGGCTGATGTTGTTGTTACTAATGACACTTGGACAAGCTACGCTCGCTATGCCTTTTGGCTATGCGAATTTAAGTCAATTGGGAGCGTCTTTCATTTTAATCAGAGCACCATGAAGGTGAAAGTACGACTTTGCTCTACACACATGCCATAGGTACCCGTTTATAGGGTAGGCAACCATTCACAACTCATTCACACAAGGAAAGGACAAATACATAGAGAAAGTACATCCATGCCCGAACCGGGATTCGAACCCAGGATCTCTTTATCCGTAGTCAGACACGCTGACCACTAGACAAGTTGGGCGGCTAAGGCTGATGTAATCCAGTGTTGTCTTGAGCACTATTAGAAATTTCTAACGTTCACTATCAACCATGAATGAGCGAGAGGAATTCGTTTGGCTACCATTGGTTTAAATTTAATTTTAATTGCGATTTTAGAAACATTGTTGTTGCTGGCTTGAGACTATTTATTGTTTATGTATTTTTTCTACGACTAAAAATAAAATTTTTTGGGTCATAATTCTATTACCAGACGATGAATACGAATATAAAATAATGAAATAAAAGAATGCGATTGTTCAGTGAAAGCAAACGATCGCACTAACATAACATTTTGCTTCAATTGGAATTTAAGTGGAATTCCATTTTTACGTCTGGCTTTTTAATCAGAACGCTTAAGTTTAAAAAGGGTTATGAGCCATGGTATTTATGTTCATTTATTGAAATTTTCATGTAATTGTTGTTTTAAAAATAATTTTGATTTAATTATTAAAATAATTTTATTTATAGAGAAATAAAATTTTCTTAACAAAGTAAGAAATAAAATGTTATTTAACACACGTTTCTTTCATAAATTTCATGAATATATATATATATATATATATATATATATATATATATATATATTAAATGCTCAATAAATAATTGTAGAATTTGGATATTTTAAAAATCGGATCGGTTGAACAGACACGACTAGACAAATATCAGCAACAATTTAAAGAACATATTATCTAATAAATCATTTATAAAGAGCATATTATATCTCATTTGCTATTTGAAGAGTATATTGTCTTATATCAAACATATGAAGCAGAAATGATAGAATTGAATATAGAAAAATATGAAGCAGTGTAATATATCTTTGTTTAAAAAAATACATATCGAGAATGAAGGAAAAAAATAGAGCCTCTAAAATTAAGTAACCGAAAACGCAAACTTCTAAAAGATTTTAAGTGGATTAAGGCAAATTAATATAACTGTTACAAAATTTAAACATCCTGTTAAGAACTTTACATTGATGCTGCTTGATTTTTTTCATCAATTTTTTTGTGTGCTTACTAAACATATTTTATTTGTCATGTTTTTTTTATAAACTATTAAAAAATGTTCTTTTTTAAGAAACATTTTTCGTGGTTCAAAAAAAAAAAAAAAAAAAAAAACATGCTGTTAAATATATTTTTTCTGATGTGGAGAGAGAGAAGAATTTGAACTATGCATTTTGTTCTTTAGAACTTTAAAATTAAAAAATTTAAGAAGTGCTGCCCTGCCTGTATGATGGTTATGACCCTCGACTCTCACTAAGTGGGCTCGGGTTCGAATCCCGAATAAAGCTTGGATGTAAAAGGGATGAAGTCGTTTGAAGTTTCTTTCCTTTTCTCCGTTCCAAAAGAAAGCGCAATCATCTTGTTCCTGTCTGGAGTCTTCGTCCTCGTCAATAAATGTTCTCTACTTCTGCTTGTTGGTGCTCTTTCCCATGTACACCAAATAGAAACATGCAAAAAAATACATATATATATTTAAAAAGCAAGATTCAACATATGATTGGAGTTCAAAAATTTAACAGCGACCGAATCTTTAAAAATAAATAATAAATCAGGTATTTGAAATAGTGTATATATATATATATATATATATATATATATATATATATATATATATATATATATATATATATATATATATATATACTAAGTAAAGTTATTTAACTATTACTATATTATGTAAGTATATATAAATAATTAATAGATTGTAATTTCGATATAAATTCTCCAGTTTTTTAAATATTGACAAAATACCATAATTTTAAACTATATTGCGAGTCTTTTAGTTAAATTTTTAAATATGAAATACAACTAAATTACTCAAAACTGCCAAATAAGAAAATATCAGCTTTGTTCGTGCAAAATGTTAGGAATTTTATTTATAAGGCTGTAGTTTTTAATAAACATTTTTAGTGTAAAAATAGTAATTCCTTTTTATACATTGAACAATGAATATTCTTTATACCATGTTAAAAGAGTCACATATTTTAATATTTTAATTTTTTAAGGTCTTGTGTGAAAATGTTCTTTTTAAATTTACGCTTCTTTATTTACTTTTGAAGGCTTATTTATTTATTTTTTACTTCAATTCTTAAACAGAATTGAAAGTGAAGTTTCATTTAATTCTCAATGTGAAATAAATTTTATTAATGAAATTTTATGTTTTACCACATTTTATTCTCAAATTATATGTCTGACCTTATAAAATTTAATATAAATCACAAATGAATAAGTAGTGTTTATAAATTCATGTGCTCATTTTTTGCTTACAACACTTAAAGAGAGTCGAAAGATGTTGGTTAGTGTCCCTAATTTCGAAGTATTATATCCCAGGTTCGAATCCTGGTTCATGGCATGGATATTCCTTCCTCTCTCAGTGTGTGCGTTTATCATTTCACATTCGGGGCAAAAATGGCATAACCACTGGGTGCCCTACTGTAAGAAATTGCCATCAACTGCATTCCTAGTAATGCAGATTCTGATTAAATTCTAAAAAACAGCCGAGCATTAGAAAAAAAAAACATTTAAAACGAATATAAATATCACACAGAGACCGCTTTTGTTTTTCGATAGTGACGTCATCACATAGTTTACCTCTGAAATGATCTTCCGGTAATTTCTGGCGAGAACATGACCTCGTAACCTCACACGTTACTATATAAAAATCTGGGAGATTTCATCGAATATAGTTTTATTTCTTTGCCTATTCTTTAGACGTTTGAGAATATTTGATAAGAATAAGTTAGTTTTACAACAAAAAAGTATTAAATAGAATGAATTACGGCATTTGTTTAATTAATAATTTTATATAGTTAAACAATATTTTTTATATATTCTATAAAATAAAAATAGAATTCGTCAGACATTTGGAGAATAAGCCACAACAGCAACAGTTCGTAAGACATACCGATTCTCATTTCGGGTGTAGATGTTTTCGGTGATGAGGTTATGAGGTTAAAAGATTCAAAAATTATATTTATTATGTACCGAGTGATAGTGGGAATCATCTTTTTATTCTTCTCCCTTGTTTTTGCAAGTAATTTAGTCTACCTACAATTGAGATAGAGCAACCGCACAGAGAGGAAATGATACAATGAACCGCGTATCGGGTTGTCAGAACTTTTCTCAGTAAAGCCTTGATAGAGACAACGGACGTCATTTGGCGTTATTTACAGCAGCGCGCTTGGCGACAAACAAGAGGTGAAATCCACGTGGCAACCTGAAAACCGTCAGAATGTTGTTTGGTCACAGTAGAATGTATTCTCGAGTTCGGAACAATGCGCACTCGTGGGTTCCGGCAAACTTCGCTGGTAGGTAAGTCTTGGTTGCTATGATACGGTACAATGTTTTGAATGACATTTTTTCCGATATAAGAATTTTGATTTGAAAGAAGTTTTGTAATGTTTCGCTTTCCTATTTTTTGTTATTATAAAATATTTTTTGCAGTGTTTCTTTTCTAAATTATAGATAAAAAATGTTGCCGGAAATTCTTTGCTTTATTTTGTAATTGCTTATAGTTTTCCTGAGTGTGTAAAATAAGTTTTATCCTCAAAACTTGTGTGTTTTATTAATATATTTGAAATAAGATTTATATTAGTTACATATGTAAATTTATTATTTTATTTACTATGTATTAAAATTAATGAACAGTGAGATTTTTTTTTTTGTTTCGCTTTTGACAACTATTGTGTCATGTCAAGTTTCAAAATATTAAGCGTTCAAGCAGAAATTATTCTTTTTATTAAAATACGATAGGAGCAATTTCTAAAGTAAAAAGATGTTGGTAGATTTTTAATGAAAATATCCTTTGTAAGAGTTAAATATATCGTGTAAATTTTTTATTAATCAATTCTTTTATTAGATTTCAAAAATTTATTTTTGAAAATAAGAGTCATAGTACATACAATTTGAGGATTTATGAAATATTCGTATTTCTTCTTTAAGGTTCAAAAAGATTGATTATTAATTTTTTATTTATCATAATAACACATACCTAACAAACTGAAATGAAAAAAGAACTTTTCAGAAGAACGGTAATTATTGTATTATTTCTCGAAGTAACATAAATAAATTTATTTTCGCATATCATGAAGAATTTAAGTTTATTTGAGCAGTAAAGCCATAATTTATACTATATTTAACTATTTAATTTTAATAATATTTTATTATACTTACTTTAAATTTTTTGCATTTTTCATAAATAATTTTTAAAATTATGGAAATTTATTTTTTCAATGAATACAATTAATAATAAAATGTTTCGTATATTAGAAATTAGCAAAAATATATTTTTTATTTAATTAATCTTTTTTACATATATATTAAATTTATAGTAGCTAGCATATATTTGCACCCTGCTAGTGGATAGTCTAATAGTTAAATTCTAATGTAAACTATTTTTGAGCATTTACTGTACATTCGCCATTCAGAAAACTTTTAATAGGTTAGGGTCACCTCCGGCTTGAATATTTACAGTGATACGGAATTCGCTTTACATTGTAAGTGCCGGTTCAATAAGCCTTCGCAGTGCAAAAAGTGATGGAGAGCGGGAAACTAACCGTAAATAGTGGGTTGAATTTATTTGTCTCGATAAACAAAATACGTTCTTTTTATCGTTGCTTAACTCAAGAACAATAAAAATTTCACTATGCAACTTGCCACTATTATTATGAATGGACATTGATGAACCGAAAGAGATCTATATTGTACTTTTTGTTTCCTACTTACATGACTGATTAGTTGTCAGCCGAATCTGTTATAGATTCGCCTTTTGGTAAACTTTCTCATTGATAATAGGTCATATTATGGTTTCGCAAAGAAGGAAACCCTGATCTATTTCAACTGACGAGCTTGCAGAAAGCAGAAGCATAACATCCATTTCTCGTTGTTCAACAGTGGTAGGGATCGATCTTGGGACTTTTCGCACTGAAAATATTTGACTTACCACTAACTTTGCCATGAATGAGTGCTTGAGAGTTTTAAGAGTTTCTTCCTTATGACAAATTTATATAGTGCATTTCTAAAAAATAATTCCTGGAAAGCCAGTCTGAGCTGGAAACTGAATTATGATCACTCTGGTTTGGCTTTCAGCAGGTCGTAGGCTCGATTCTCATCTTGGGTGGGGATGTTTTTAGTGGTTTGATATTTACTTAAAATTGTTGATCCCGGTCAGATTAGCTTTACTGTGTTAAAAGTGAGCCACAATTAAATCTAGAACTGAAAGGAAATTTATTGAATGATAAAAAACTAAATAGTAGATTGCAGCTTTTACGATATAAGCTATATTCGCTGTCAACTGAAGTTAATTTTCTTAAATATTTTATCAAGCACTGTAGAAATGTAGTTCCATTAATTTTTTTTAAAAAGAAACAAATTATTGTAATTATTATTTGTTCACTCAGAATAAAGTGTTGAGATTATTTATATGTCGATGAAATATAATTTTTATAAGTACAACTTTGAAACTTGATTAAAATTCTTTCCATTAAGAGATATTATATTTGAATTCTTTTCATGTAACAATAAAGAGTTATGTTTGCTATTTTTATATAACGAGAAAAAGCTTATTTTTGTGTATAAATTTAAAAAGGAACTTTTTATTATTGTAATAAAAAATATTTCGAATTTTTAACAAACTTTATGCTGTTTAAATATTTTTGTTTTATATTATTTAAAATCTGTATTTTTTCTTAGAGAAAACATTCTTTTGTGTTTCTGTGACTATAATAACTATCGATAAAAATAATGATATTAAAACAATAATAATTACTAAGAATAAAAATAATAATTTTGTAACAATGAAAGATAATTATATTTTATTTGTATTTCGGGAGTTATTATGTTGCATCATTTCTTTCATTTGAAATAAGTTCATTATTATTTTAAAAAATAAAAAGAGAGATTATAAGTATATTTCATAAAATTGCTTAGATCTGTATCAAAAAATTTTTCCTAAAAGTATTCCATACATTTTTTTTCTCTTGCTCAAAAGAATAAAGAAAAAAAAACGTACTGTGTATATTGTAAATGCTATTTACAGTTTTTATTTTTGTTGATATCATTGGTTGTTTTTAAGTTTAATTTAATTTTAAATTGAATTTTTTGTGAAAAAATATAGCATTAAGTATTTACTAATTTTTTTCTTTTGTATATTTCTATATTTAAAAAATGTAACAACCTTATCATTAAATAAAATATTATAATAAAATGGTTAAAATAACTCATTATACATACATTTCAAAAAAATTTTATATTATACTTTTATTAAGATAGCATCATAAAATTATCGTTTGGTTTTAAAACTACCAATTAAAATTAAAATTATTCGATTAACATGATATCGACAGAGCAAAATTTTTAAAAATGTCCATTTCCTTTACGCAAATAAATTGTCTTTATGCTCAGAAAAATTGCTAATTTCAAATTAACAATTAAATAAGTTCCTGCAAAAACATCGATATAGGGCAGCAATATTTCCCTAAAAAACTTGCTGCTTAACTGCATCTTCCGTCAAAATTCCGCTGTGAAGGAAAATTTAAATATTCGCAAACTATAAATATATTGTACGGGGATGTAGTTAATGATTACATAAATATAAAAATAACATTTTCTCTGATTCGAATCTTTATTACTTTTTAAACTCATAAATCTTGCCAAATTGTTATCAAACAGAAATTTTTGCACCTGCATAAATTTTAAGTGTAGATAGTTCTTGACAGCTATGCAACGAACTGTTTAATCATTTGTCGTTTATTTATTTACCGCTAACAGATTTGCTTTTTGTTTCCTCATGCATCACGAAAATTTGGCGCCACTCGCAGGAAACCGGATTGTTTTTCGCCAACTCCACCCCGGAGACTTGAATGCTAACAACACAGTTCTTACGAAGCATGCGAAACCATCTACCATGTCTCTCTTAAAATTTTAAAACACACCCTGTAGTAAAAAAAAAAAAAAAAAAAAAAAAACCTGTTGACATTTATTAAGTTATTCTTTAAATGCATGTGTGTAGTGTTCCATGTTTATCAACACAGATCTTTTATTAACACGCATATTTATTGATATTTTATTAACATAAAAATTTATTAGTTTACAGAAAAAAATATTTTAATGTTTATCTAATATGAGTTTTTCGTTTTAACTTTTAAAATATAAAAATAAATTAATTTTTTGTGGAGAAAGAAAATATAAGAAGAGAATTTAGAAATTAATATAAATATTAATAGCGAGAGTATTTTTACTAAAAAGTGTTTAATATATATATAATTTCAGATTTTATTTCATGGTTTTGGCCCCTAAGAACATGAAATTTTTAGATCTCTCTATATGACTGACTATTCACTGCCAGTGAAATATCAAATGAAAAAATATATTTCTTACAGGAAATTTTTTTATCATATTTATGAAAATCCATACCAAATCAATATATAACAGAATATCTAAATCAAAGAGGTGCAAAAAATTTTATTTAAATTTCTAGAACCCTTGCCCGTTTCAATCTTAAACATATTTTAAATAACTTAAAAATAAAAAAAACTCTCAGCAAAAATTGACAGTTTAATAACGGGCTATTGAAGCGTAAAGTTTCAATATTTCTGGGATTTCATTTACTTGGACTTTTTCGAAAAGTTTCATAGCAAGACGTCTGTATACAATATATTATGATTTTTTTTAAAAAGGTACTTCTGCCTTTTATATTGTGTAAATCAAAATATTCCGAGGTTGTTTAATGTATTTAAGTTTATTTTCTTTAGTTTTTTTAAAAGTTCTTCACATTTTTATGCATATTATAAACAATTAGTTTCTGTAAATATTGCAAACTTTCCAACACAGGATCATTATCCTTTAATTTTCTTTTTCCTCTCACTGTATGATTTATAAAACTTCTTTAATGTGTAATTCAATTAAATCTGAAAGAAATAAGTCATATTATTTCTTACAAACTTTATGAACTCTAATGATTATCAACACTTCTACTATCAACTCACTTCAAATCGATTGTGATTTTTCTAAAATGAAATCAGATATTTGCTTAAAATATTTCCATTGATGATTCCTAAGACAAAAGTTGGTATGCTATAGCTCGCGAAATGTTGTGATTCTCCAAACTATTTTGTGCGAAGCACAGTTTATTAATCCAATGTTTTAACCTCACGTGAATGTTTTTAACCTCACGGTGGCCTTTAGTTAAAATTGTGATTTTTCGGAGTTGGAGCAGGTGGATTCTGTCCCAGAAATTGTTGAACAAAGGACGATGGGTGTTGTGGTTATGCTTGCTTCTTGCACATCGATTGGGGAGTGTAGGTTTTCTCTTTTGTGATACATGAACTTATAGCCAAACATGTATCTGAAATGTCCTCATGGAGGGCAAGACGTGGTAGGTGCTGTTCCGATGCCTTCTGCTTTTGGGATATCCACCAGGTGGCGTCAAAAATGTTTATGAAGTACAAAAAGAAGTTTTCTGGGCAGCGATTGCCTCATGGGAAAGAGAGTATCTGGCAGCATCAGTAATTATCTCAGCCTAACACCATCGTATTGAGGGGAGCACTTAAAATATTCCGTAGGGTCCAATGCCCTCCACTGGGGTGGCGTGATATAGAGAAGGGCAACGTATCATTTGTCGAATTCGTTGCACACGTTATGAGAGAGTGCTTAGAAGCTTCTGCATATATAATTTATATATATCCTCTAACGCTCGTCCCCTTAGTTTTATTAATTAATGTTCTCAATTTGACGTAATTAATAATATTAAAATTGGGTCCAAGCCGAAATTGTAAAACCTAATAATGCTTTTGACAGAATTGCTAATCTCTGTGCTAAGAAAAATAAGAATTACATTTTTAAGTGGTGGGAAATCGTGAAAATAATTTTAGTTCTACAGCTAAACACTATACTCTGCGATTTTCCCCAATATTTTTCAAGTCTGCATTTGTTTAGTAATTGTAATAGGAAATATATTGAACTTCTTTAAAAACAACGGAACTAACAAAAATCAACAGAAAACAGTTTTCTTCCACTTTCCCGGATGCTTATACATATATCATTATATTATAACGTGACAAATGTTTGAAAAACATGATTAAATGATTATTATGTGGAGATAAAATGAATTGCTTAGTATTTTAAATAGTTTAAAAAGAGAGTTTCCAGCTATTTTATGCTGATAAATTGCTTATGCTGTCTTCGTAATCATAATATTATGTAATTGGAAATCTGGTACTCAATATTATATTTGAAATATACTTAATCATGTCAGATTTTTTCGTAATCATATAACTAATAATCAACTTGCATATGTTTATCGAATCTCCTTCAAATATATGCAGAGTATTTTTATACAAATAAAATTGTTATATTTCAAGAAATCGCAATTGATCAGCTGGAAACACATCGGAAAGCGAAGAAACTTTCATGAACATTATTCTTGTTACAAGTGCTAGTTAATGCTAATTACAGTTCTTTCTTGTTATCCGAATAACGTGCAGATATGTAAGGAATTTCATATGCAGGCATGTCTCGGCTAACTAAGTTAGATATATCATTTTTCATACCAGTAACTTGAGAGAAGGTTTCGAATCATCTGTACAAAAGTAGACACAGATTAATTTGATAAGCGAGAAAAGATTAAATTAATGCACTTTGTTTGGAGCATTTCGAATCATGCAATATAAACATGTTATTCCAAAACTGATTTCATTTGTTTTACCAGGCAACCTTTCAAAATACATATGAATGTGTAAAATGACTCATAATCTAATTTATGTGTCTAGATACTGTTTGTTCAGTATTAAATGTATTGTTTTACTGAAATATATTTTTGTACTTAGAAAATGTTAAGCATTTTTCTGACATTCATGTTTTTTTTAAACTATTACTAAAACTGAATACTTATTCGTGGTATTAGTACAAGACGATAAAAATATTTCAGTTTGAAATGTTGCTCGCTTACTTTTGAGCCATTTGAAATATCGCTTGTACTTTATGATATAAATAAACATGGCAATATATAGCAATACACTAAAAGCTACGATTTTGCTTACCATATAAAATATTTTACTTACATTTGTTTTGGATATTGCATTGCATGTTAGCTCTATCAATATCGTAAGTATCTGAGCAAGATAAAAGCAAATCTATCGTAAAAAATAAATGTTTCTATCTTTATAAATTTGTCGTTGACTTAACATGAACATGCAATGTATGATATTTGTGCTCTTCAAACCAATTGTCGAAGTTTACTTTCATGAAAAAAAAGCCTGAAAAGTTATTATTTATTTTGCTTCAATACTCCAAATACTTCTGATTTTTAGAATTTTATCCAGAAAAAGATATAAATTTTATAGCTTTTTTTAAATTGGTATATATGAGATGTCTAAGTTTGAAAAGAATTATAGATACATTTTAATGTGAATATGACTGCATTTTTACCTTTTGTGTTGCTTTAGATTGTTATATTAGGTTTTCAACGACTTGCTTTGATTTTTTTTTTCATAATTTTTATGAGAACTTTGTTGAATTTCTTCGTTTATAATGAATTTTTAACATGTTATATTTTTGTTTTCTTGAATAAAAAACTACGACATTCTTAAAAATATGAAATATATTGATATTTATTGAAATACACTTTTAAAATTTAATTCAACCTGGATATTTCTTTTATTGTTATTAATGAGATTTTTTAAAGAAATTAAATCACTTTTTTTTAAAGATTTATATGTATAGATAAGAATCAAAAAATTATTACTTTAGTTTCCTCTACTCTTTTAATATTAAATAGTAATATGTCTGTGTCTATAATATGTAATATGTTAGTGATGTAATGTGTCTAATATGAATAACAGCTGTTAATGTGTATAATATTTGGTAGTAATAAGTCTGTGAGTTCTCTGTATTTTGTTTAATCATATAAATATATAAAACTCAGAAATCCCATTAAAAAATGATGATATTTAAGCTTTAATAGTGGAATGTTACGCAAGTGTAAATACAGTAATGCATTGATTTGAAATACTACACGAAATTAAATCGAAATGTTTGAGACTTACTTTAGTTGAATCTCATATAAAAGTTAATCGAATAAAACACTAGACTAAATACAGGCATTCCTACCTTTAATTAGTCTGCATAATATTTGAAGCTACTATGTTCAAAATGTTTCAGGGAAAAGACTATTTTATATACTATAAATATCATGAGAAATGATAACATAATTTTCAATGATTAATAGAAGGCAATTTAATAGTAAATGTGACTCTTTATGAAACTACAGTGATTTTCTTCTTCGTATATGTGCTTCAAAAACGAAAACGCCCACAACATTATCCAGACTTAACGTGATTATTGCGCTTGATATATTTTTAAGTAGCATTTATATAATGAAAATATTAAAAATGTTAATTGAAAATAAACCTACAACTCTTGTTCCATAATGAATAGTAACTTACTCTTTTTGTAATAAAACCAACTTCTTAGAAAGTTGATATAGAAGTAATGATAGGTTTCTATTATACGTTTGTTGAAACAATAGTAATTATTCCCGTAAAGAGAATTTTACGTAAAATTATACGGTTTTAATGAAAATTAACTCTTTTTTAACTTTATTTCTCTTGTGTATGCAAACAACTAAAGGAAATTGCTGTATAATATGAATTGTGTCCTAAGAAAAATAAATTAAAAAAAAATCTAATGTGATTACAGTTTCTTGAAAATTTGTTTTAGTTAGGAAACAATTTATTTAAATTTAATTTCTGAGTTCATGTAAATAAAAATAAAAATAAAAGAGAGTTAATAGTAATGCAACCAAATATATACATTAATAAAATGTAATGAACGCGATAACTAGAATTATTGTTAGCCTATTTTTGCTTAATTAATTGCAACTCGATTAATTCTATTCTTGCTTAAGGTGGCTAAAATTTTCAATTTGTGTTGATTTATAATTGGTAATTAAGCTAAATGACAGATTTGAAGAAATATTTTTTTAAATATCAAAGTAAATTGAGTTAAATTTAAAATGTACATGCAACACAAAATTTCCGGTGACTTCACTATGGTTGTAAAAATTTCGTAAAACTTGTTATATAGTGATTTCATTGCTCATATGTATGAAATGTTTTTAGATCATTTCTGAAAATCAATATATTTTTTATTGTTGCTTGTGTAATTCTGAAATCAATTTGTAAATCTTAAACCATATTTGTCTAGTGTACACTATCCCAAATCTCCTTATATTATTTTATACATTTCCCAAGATCTTCTCATGCGTTTTCAAGGGTACATGTGCCCTATTGTTGTTGCATAGTTAGGTGAAAGCAGCTTGGTAGAGTTTTCGCAATTTTAAATCAGGGATCAAGCAAGAAACTCCTATATATATATATATATATATATATATATATATATATATATATATATATATATATATATATATATATATATATATATATCCGTCGTGTTCACTAACAACAGCTGGGGCGCGTTAAATAAGTCATGATTGTAATATGACTTTCTACGTGAAATAATATGAGGAATACTTAACGCATATATATATATATATATATATATATATATATATATATATATATATATATATATATATATATATATATATATATATATATATATATGTATTCCTCATATTATTTCACGTAGAAAGTCATATTACAATCATGATTTATTTAACGCGCCCCAGCTGTTGTTAGTGAACACGACGGATGGGATTCGAACTCAATACTTTCTATAATGAGAACGACGCCCGAACCAACCAGGCCACCGTGGCCTCTGATCGAAAGATATAACGTTTACTACTCATTTTCAACTATGGCTTGAGACACATTCTTCAATCCTTTAGCAGTTGCGTTTCGATACGCTAAATAGTTTTGAGAATTAAATTGTAAACTTAAAAAAATAAAATTAAAAAAAAAAATGAATCGAAAATATATCTTACCATTTTTATAAAACAATTCTTTTATGAAAATTGTTCAACTTACACTTATATATATCCTGATCTAACAAGTGCTAATAGGACATACTGAAATTATATATTGTTTTCTTATGACCTAAAAAAAAAAAGAGAGTAATTCTTTTTAATGTGTACTGGATCCTTTCCAAAATACAACAAGGTGCTGATTAAAGGAGTGTAATAATGGCTAATTAACGGCTAAATAGATTTAAATATTTTTTTTATTTTTCTTCGAGTGAAAAAAATGCTGATATCGATCTCCCTTTTAAAAATTATTACAGTCAGTTGTTTGTTTAGTTGTGTTGCATTTCCGACTGGTTGTATTTGCCAGCTTATGTCACAAAATAGGGTGATTACCTGCCTTATGGTTTTGAACCACTGTCAATCAACGAAGTTGATACTGGAATAAGTACTCTGTTTTCTCTCCTAACTTATACATCACACGAACGAAGCCAAAATTTATTTTACAGGTGTATAGGTTCTCAGTACATGAGTTTTTGGGTGGATTAAAATTGAACTATATTTATTTGCCGAAAAAAATTACTGCTTACACTGTAATTTTCGTTTTACTCTATTCATGGAATGGTAATTTTGTGGTTTTAATCGGTGAAAATTTCCACACAATCATTTCAACAAGCATTTAGTCTTGCAGTATAATGTCAACTTTTGTTTTAAGTATTGTCTTTTTAATTCAGTATTGGAAATTTATACACAATTTCCCATACTAATAAAAATTTCCTTGTATTCTGAGAAACTACTTTTATGTTTCTAGGAATGTAAAATATGTAAGACGTATTCCTGAACTGATTGATAAAGGTATTTATTTTTTGTCGATCATTATAAAATATTAATGTATTTGAAAAAGTTATGCTTAAATTTATTGGTAAAAATTATTTTTAATCTTCTTAATTTCCAAACTGCCAAAAAAACTGGAAAATTGCACATAAAAGAATTTATAGAGATTAATCGAATTTGCGTGTATTTTCAAAATATTAATAAAACTAAAAAAAAAAAAGCTGCGTCTGATTATACTGACTAAAGCAGTTTTAAATGGAATAAAATGTTTTCGTTAAAATTAAATCGAGTTGCCTAAAAAGTATCGCAAATGACATACAGAGTTCTTATTGTGTATGACCTTAAAGAAAGACACTGAAAACTATTACAATGCTTACCATATTTTTCCAATTTTGCTTTAGTACTGCATGTTATCTTTCTAAACTTGATATCCATCTACTATGTATAAAAGTGAAAAAAAACTTTATTTTAATAAAATGTATTGCTTTTTACACCAATATGTGATACATATTTTTATACACAAGGACAGCAACTGGATTAGTTCTGTTTAATTAAATATTTAAGAAAGTCTAGTTAATCAAAAATTATGATAAAATTGCTACCTCATAATCAAAAATACCTTTTGTTTTTTTAATACTGGATTATATTAATATTTCCAGAGAGTGCGAAATTCTTTTTTAAATTATGTGACAGCTTGTGTAAGAAATTCTAAATGAGACTTTGTTTTTAATGAATTTTATGAATTAAAAATGTTAATTTAATTAACTATATATATATATATATATATATATATATATATATATATATATATATATATATATATATATATATATCAAACATTTTTTTAATATTCCTCTCTCTCTGTTTCATAGTATTATAATTAAATATTAATATATTCATTCTACATTCTTCTCACTTGAATCTTGCTTCTAATCTTACAAACATCTTAATCTATCATTGAACAAAGAACTGTTTTGTTTGGAAAAAAGATTTTGTATGAAAAAAAGCTAAAAAACACTGCTTTGTTTTCTTTCGTAAGAAATATAAGTGAATAATTTATTCAACTCTATAGAATGTGTAACATTTACTTAGGTTTACTCCATTTAGAATAAAAAATGAGTTTTAGATAGATGCGCTTTTATTTCAGTCAAAAATATGTTATAAAGGATTTATATAAGTCAGTTTAAAGTTCCAATTTTTTAATAATCGAAATTCACACACACAGTTATAAATTCTTCATGTTTTTTATTTTATGAATTTAAAAGTAAAAAGTTTATTGCAACAATTAACGAAAAGTTTAATAAAATGTATGGAATTTTTTTATGCATCTTATTAAAATGGGTAATGTACTCTGTCAGTGCCATGATCTATAGCTGGTAACTGTTGATTTTTAATTTAGTTATTCACGCGTTTGAGTCTCACATCAAGCATGAGTGCCTATAGTAGTTTAGCATCCACTTTAGCCCTTGGGTACCTACCTCGCGTTTCTAAAATGTTAATGCATTATATTTTCGGTCAATTGGTTTTTAAAGGGTTAAATTATAAGAATCAGCCGAAATCTTCGTATGCAAAGTTACTGTAAAACAATGGCTCATTTAAGCAAATTGTCAGTGATATATTTGAGATTTAATAAAAACTACAAAGCCGGTTACCATTGGATTCGCACCAATGGAATCTACATTGTGCCTATAGTGATGCATTTAATATTGCCGTTATTAATATCAAAAATTTCCCATTTCTAATCTCTGGATTAAATTTGTCTTGGGAAAAATTTTCAGCTAATACGATATAATTTATACGATCACAAATTTGATTACCATTAATAATATAATAATAATAATAATTAGTTTTTGTGTGAATAATTCTATCGAGAAGAATCTATGGTCATTTCACCCAAATGCTTAAAATACGAGGAAATATGATGAAGAAATTATTTCATCTTCACAAATAGGTTTCCAAACTAACATTTATATGAGAAGTATAGTAATTAGTAGATTCTATTGGTATTTAAAAATAAGACCAACTTCGTGTTTAGTAGAATCATGAGTATTTTGAAATAAACTAATAGCTATTATTGATTACATTTATGTTTCCGTTTAGATATTTCTTAATCTTGTTTTTATAAAATATTTAATAGGTAAAAGGTAAATATATTGACTTTTTGAAGAAGGTCGTTATGTATTCTAATTTAGTTCAGAAAATAAAGAAATACTGATGTTTATAATTGATTTTAAAGAAGTGCTTTTAATTTTTATCCAAAAATTATATTATGTAATGAATTTATATAGAATGAATGCATGAACACGCTCTGCCTGTAAATCTGCCATTTTTTGTTGACGCAATAGTTTTAAGAAAAAAACGTAATGACATTCCCGTCGTTGTGTAATCGTTGGGAAGTATTAAGATAATTTATCCTAAAGAAACTTTTTTCTTGTGCAAATTTTTATTTAAAAATATTTAATGAAGACCTTCTGTAAAATTTGGATTTTAAAGAAATTCTAATTATTGGCATTGAATTTATTCAGTCCATACTACTTTACATCACAAACATTTTGCTCTGAAAATTCACTTTAGTAAACATGATTGAGATGACAGTGAATTCGTTTCTAATGGCCACAAAAGAACTTCTTCTTTTTCTTAATTAAATAATCACAATAAAAAGGTATACATTTTTTTAATGAAGAAGATATATATTTTAATTTAAATGATTCCTTTGCTATCTATTTTCAGCTATCTTTTATATGCATATGGCAAACAATTTTTATCATTAACTCATGCAAATGATAGAAATGATGTAAAATGGAACTAGAAGGGAATTTTACTAAATTATCAAAATGAGAAAAGCTAATTGACAAGCAGCTAATCAGATATCTTGACGAAGCGTGATTATTCAGTATGTCGAGTACATTGCACTTTGTGAGTCCCCCTTCCTGTTTCAGATACATAAATGTAGATCAGTTTTCATTCAAACTTGTCTAGATCGAGTGATCTGTGTTTTCTTTTCAAATTAGGAGTATGGTTTCTTTGATGAAATGATTCCTAAATTTTAAATTAAAGACTGAATCAAACTTTAAGAAAATGAAACAAATTCCTAAAATTAAATAAATTTTTTAGATATCTGACTTTATACTGAATATTCAGGTGTCATAATTGATCATTATTTTATTTTATATATTTTTAAGTATTTTTATTTTATGGTTGTGAGTTAGGTTTGTCACTTCATGATCACATTTTATTTTGCACATGATTTTTGATAATAATCAAATTAATGAAGTAATTTACAATTTCATGTAGATTTTATTTCGTTTTAAGTGATTACATCGGCGAATTCAACATTAATAAAGAAAAATTTATAAATGAATTTTATTTTCATAGATTTATAAATTTCTTGGATTTGAAAATTAACGCGATTTTCATTATGTAAACTTATTAAAATATTAAACACTCATGATCTATAAGTAAGCGCTTAATTATTATTTAACACACTGTATAAGACGTTTATGGGAAAAAATATTGTTTAATTGAACAAAATTCATTTTGTAAGACTATATTCAAGCATTGAAAAACAGGTTAGTTTTTTTATATTTTATTTTTAGCCATTGGTAATTTTGATATTCCATACTCGAATAAAAATTAAATTTACCTATAATTATAGTTTGAAAATTTTCTATGAATATTTTTTCGTTAAGGATGTTTGATTTATTCAATTATTTTGAAGATTAAAAGAATAGCATAAGCAGATAATTAGGATGAATACAAACTATTTTTCTTCCTATAAGGATGTGATAGATTAATTGAAAATAGAAAATGAGATATGAAATCTTAGATTAAAGTGATTTCCAGACAAAAATTCTAGCGAAACATTCTATGAATGTGCTGAAACATGCCTTTTATTACCTTTAACATATAAACGAATTTCTCTAACATTGCATGAAATATGGCTTCTATTTAAATCATACACTCTTTTATAATCTCTTCTGAAATTTCAAGTACGGGTCTCATAATTTTGTCTCAGTTGATGTTTTCAACTTTCCTAATAAACTATATTGATTTTGAGTAAAGAACTTTCAACACATTGCTTATGCGATTGTGTTGATAATTTAATTGATGAACGGTATTTTAAGGGCAACGTACAAGCTCGAAAACTTAACATTTTTTAGACCATTGTTTCGTAGTATTTTGGGGAGTAAAGTAATATACCTTTTCCTCAAATAGCATCACCTGTAATGTTCCCCAGATCTCATTTCGCTAGATGTTCATACTGAAACCTAACACACGTCTTATCATATTTAATCGAAGCTGAGATTGAGCTTCAGAAATGCCTTTCCTAATACAATTAAATTACGATGATTTCTTGCGTAATGTATACCATAACCTTACAAAATTATTTAAAATTAAAAAATTGCTTTTCATTTTAACCTCGACATAGTCTTATAATTCTCTTTGCTTATAAAATAATAGTCTTCGATGTTTAGAAATTGATAATTATATAAGTAAGATGATAATCTTACCAAAAACAATAAAGCCTTACTCTTTAATTGATGCTAATAATCATTTGTGTTAAGCATTAAATCATAATAGTTTGCAAAATTTACGGTAAAACCAATGAAACTCATGTATTATGACTTATTTTAGCTATGACGATATCATATTCCTAGTGTTATGGTGCACAAATTAAAGAAGAAAAAGTAATTCAGTAATCGAGAAATTTGCAATAAGCGAGTATAAGCAATTTCTAAATCTTGTTCAAATGGTTCAGTCTATGATTATTAAAATTGCACCTAAACCTATAACGGTTTGCATATGAATAACAAATATTATGTGTTATGAACTATTGCAAACTTTTTAAAAACACTATTCATTTAATAAATATTTTTATTTAGTATTTAAAAATATTTTGTGATATTTGAACCACAGTAAATATGATATGATGAGACCTCTTTATTATTTTTATAAACATGTATGTATAACAAATTAATAATAATCATAATTTTATTTATTAAATATAACTCTTGCATGCAATTATTGCTTACTAAAGCAAGTCATTTCTAAATAAAATGTTAGAGATTATGATTGAGTTTATATATATATATATATATATATATATATATATATATATATATATATATATATATATAAAATTAAATTTATCATAATCTCATACATTACCTTTGATATTAAAAATTTAAAAAATATAAAATTTTATGCAAATGTTATTCAACGAACTAAAGAAAGTGTTGCGTAATTTTTTTAATTATTAATTAAGATTTATTTGGAAAGATTTTATATAATAAATTCCGAGTATATGTCATTTTATTATATATTATACAGCAGAATATTTTGAGAAATATAATCCGTGGAAATCCTTAATTTACACTTAGAAAGAAAAAATTAAATTGGCTTAAAAGTATTAGTTGACAAATTTTAATAATCTACATAAAATTTACTAAATGAGATTTCTCGTTTTCATGTTATAAAGCTTCTTTTCATATTTTCTATTGCGACAAATTGTAATTTATATTTTCAAAACTTATAGATGTAGAATAAATAAAGTTATGTGTATTGCATTTTTTTTTTGAAAAAGAAACTATTTATGGTAATTCCTTGAACTCCAAATACCAGAAGATTCTTAAGAAAAAATTTCTGCATATTTCAGTTTCAAAAATACATAGCATTTTAAGTCCCTCTAGAGAGTAAGAGGTAACAGCTGTCAACTGTGCAATTGGGCTATTTTTACAACGCTCTTAATTTGAAAATGATGAGAGTGAATGTTCTTAAAAAGAAAAATAGAAGAGACCGTGTGTCAAATTCATTTTAATGGCATTTGATAATTAATCTATTGTGACATATAAGTAGGATTTAGATTTTTCTGCTTTTGACAGATATTAGAGAGAGAGAGAGAGAAGTTTATTATAAGATGTGAAGAAATGCGCTTTATAACAAATTCCTATTGCAGACATGTTGATATGGTAAATATTTCACGAATTGATATGTTTACCTAGATGTCTCTGGTAGAGATTTTTACTCTTGTGTTATGAAGTCTTAAAATACCCCAATGAATTATTTATGTCTGTTTTAAATGAAAATGTTTTATCTTGGTATTTTGCTATTCGCAGAAATATTTTTTTTATTGGCAACTTATAATATTTGAAATAAAAATCATCAGTGAGTTTTTTCTATTCTTTTTACAAATTTCATAGTTATTAGAAAATTTGAATTAAAAAATGCATGATATTTTATACAATTATAATATGACTAAGTGTAGTATGATCAATATGTGTGTATTACAAAAAGTCATGCATTTATTGTTTCACCATCATAATTTTTTATATTTTAATTGTTACAAAAATTGGGTACTATCACAAAAATTGTTTCTGTTTGTAATTCTGTCATAAGTTCTTTATTGTCACTACAGTAGCACCCAATGCCCTGAAACTGTTTTTTTTATCATTTTTTGTCTGTCCTAAATACAACTTTTAAAAATAATAAAAACAAACACATTTTAAGATATTCTTACATATATTTTTATATATATATTTGAATTTAAATATTAATTTAAAAATTTGAACATTATTTATTTGAAATTTGCTGGAAATATTTGCTCAATCATGTTATTATGATTTAATATTTAACATTTAATTTACTTTGCTAACCTCAACATAATTTTGAAAGTAAATTATTTAATAACGATTTTCTTATGAATTAAAAAAAGAAAGCTTTTAATATTATCTATTTTCGTTTTTGTAATTTTGATGAATAATTCTAATTTGTTAAAAAATAAGATATTTGTATTAAATAAAATATACTGAGGCTCCACAAATGACAAACCTTAAAAATTAGCGTTTTTTTATGTTTTCTTATTCATTAAACTTTATTCGGAAGTGTTGAATTAGATTTTTATCTTCCTTCTATGAAGTTCAAAAACGTTAATAATAATAAATAAAAAAATATATATGTAAAAACGCAATAGAAATTGAAAACTAAGAAAAAACTTGTCCTTTTTATATTGTACATAGATGCATCAATTTAATGATCGTGTTATTGTTAAAAACAAGCAAATTTACCTTCTTACGTCTGTTGCCTTCCATTGTTTGAACAAAATTATTATCTTCATCTAATTCACATTTATGACAAAAATAAATAATACTGCATTGATTCGTGATTTCTAGACAATTTTTGCCGACAATACCTTTTGTTTACATTCTAATTTCAAAGCTTGATCTCAATTCTAAAAGAAATATTTTACGAGTATATATTTCTACAGTTATAATATTTCACTCCTGCATTTCACATTTTACTTGTAAATGTATGTCCATGACGTTAAATAGAAATGTCAGTAAAAACTAAATAAAAATTCATTGGTAACTAAATATTTTAAGTTACCTGTATTACTCATTTTATTAAAAATGAGACTAAAGCAATTATTAAAACACATTTTATATGAAACTTTGAAGAAATTGGATATGATGTTGCATCTCCCTCTATGCAACTGTACATATAAATAGCCAATATTTTAACTAAACATATTTTATTTAATAAGATTTTTAAAGATATTTTATTTAATAAGGTTTAATAAGATTACTCTAATCATTAAATTTTAAAATTTGCTTATTTTGCATAATTTTTGTACTTATATGTTTGATGCTTATATATGCGACATAGATTATGCATAAACATGTTAATATGCTTATTGAATATATATGCGACATATGTATTCAATAATTATATATGCGACATAAATTATACGTAAATATATTAATATGCTTATTGAATATATATGCGACATATGTATTCAATAATTATATATGCGACATAAATTATACGTAAATATATTAATATGCTTATTGAATATATATGCGACATATGTATTCAATAATTATATATGCGACATAAATTATGCATAAACATGTTAATATGCTTATGAATATACATTAATGTAATAACAATTTAATATTCTCCGATTGTGAGTATTCACCCGCATTTTCAAGTTTTTTATATCTGTGTGCATTTTACAGGTACAACTTTTGAATTAAAATTTTCAAAAAAACTGTTTTAAATCATTGAGTAGAATTTCTGAATAATCATTGATAACAATATAGCTGTTTTGTAATCATTAGCATAGTAATAAAGTGAAATTTTAGAGTGTTGAAAAATTGTATTTTTCAAAATCTTTTTTTCCATTTTATCAGCTATGAAAATTCCCATTGCTATTATCAAGCATCTATTCAGGTATAGAATTTTTAAATCTTTCCATATAAAATTTTTTATTTGTATTTAGCCTTGCAACAGTGGTATAAAACGGTATTATTAAATTAATAGCATATAATTTAATAATAAAATTATACTTTTTCTAGTTGCATATAATAAAAAAGTATGTACATATTAATATAAAAAGAATATTGCTGAGAAATTTTTTAATCGCTTATCAATCAATAATCTTTTTGTTTATTCAAAATATACATGGAATTACATATATTCTGAATGGATTTTGAGTCAAACTCCTTTTTTTTTTTTTAAATATCCCAAGAAATAGTAGAGGATTGTAATCTTGCTAAATAACAAAATTAATTGCTTTAGAATTTAGAGATTTAGATGATGATTGCTTATTCGTTATTTGGGGTGTAAATAAACGAATGCGATTACTTGAAAACAAAAGTGAAAACAAGGTAAATGATTGCATATTTTTGTTTTCAACTGTTTTGTAGATTACTTAAAGACGTAAGTCATTATGCATTAATATTTTTGTATGCATTATTTACTTTGAATAAGCTGTCCTAATTAGCAAAATTCATTGCTTAGCTTCTAATATAGTTATATTCACGAATCTTGCAAACTGATATCTCAGAAAAAATCTATAAATCTTACTGATTTTGTTTCTTTTTACGGATAATTAACTGATTTCTTTAAGAGTTTATTTCAAATTATAAAGTACAGTTTCTTTTTTAATAGAAGACCTCACAAAGGTATGTTAGAAAAGAATAACCATACGTATTTCTTAGAAATATTATTTAAAGTAAAGATAAAGTTTTAACGAAATGCGCTTAAGATAAATTCTCCTACATTTTAAACTTAAATTCTCCTTTTTTACAACTTTAATCTTCTTGTTTTCAAAATATCTTTGAAACAATACAAAGTTGGAATAACTTTCAATATTTTCCCAAATTTTTTAAAGATTTCAAATTTAAATTGTCAAAGTATTTTTTTAATTATATAGACATACACCTTTAGTATTTTTAAAAATTTGATTTGATATTATTTATTCAAGTTTATCTTATAACTAAAATAAACTAAAGTTAGTAAATTGATTTCTTTTTGAAATTCTTTTTCTGAATTATTCTTAACCATTGCCAAAAAATCTGAGTCTGGTAGTTTCCTTTTACTGTTAAATCCTTTATTTTTTTCAGTTTCTAAACTACTTCACGAATTCTGAATTCTTTCTTACAGTCGAAGAGAAAACATTTTAAAATAAGTCCCTTGACTTGTCCTCAATATATTTACGAAATACACAATACTCTTCTTTTCCAAGCTTAGACGGGAGTTTTTCTAGTAAAAGCAAGTTCACGAGTAATGGTTATAAATTTATAAATATACACTGGCGTATTTGCGCATAGTCTTCCTGAGAGAAATTTTTATTTTCAAGCCACTCTATGTATTGCGGATCGAGAGAGAACGATATCGAAGAATTTCGGAAGAATTATGTTGTTGCCGAAAACTTACAAATCTGGAGCCTAACGATTCGGAAAAGTGATAGGTATAGAAAACTGTGGGTACACTTTGGAAACACTTCCTAGCCTTAGATTTTTTCTTTCTTTTCTCTTCGGCAGAGTGTCTGATAGGAGGATCATATATGTATATAAGCACATCTCTCGCTCTCTAGTTTACAAAAATGCATTCGTATTATTTTCCGATACAGAGTCACCCCTTTGTTGAGCCACTTTTTCTTTCGATTTGCTGCATAACATCTAACAAAGAACAGACGGAATAGTCCAGTAATATTGCTTTTTGATGAGAAGGGAGTGTGAGATTATATGACTGTATTGAGATTTCTTATGTTAACAAAGTGGGCCATCAGGGATAGCGAACTGAAGAGAACTTCGATATTTTAGGTGAAAAAATAAGATTTTTTTTTTTTGCTTTTATTTTTAGAGAAATCAAATATTCTTCGATCCATATGATTTTGCTTGGATAAAAAACAATTGATTTTGAATTTGTCATAGGACGCTTCCATTGCAGTAAATATTCCAATCGAAATTTGTGTGTATTAAACTTTTTATTAAATGTACTATAATTTCCATAATAATCACGCGTTTTGGAAGTTATATAATTTCTTTTAATACAATAATAAACAAAATCCATTCATAATAACTTTTTTCAGAAAATAATTTATACCTCAAAATTTTATTACGTATTAAAATGCGATATTATAATAAAGAATAGTGATAATAATTACAAAAAAATAGAACTCTTAACTACTATCTTGAATCTTAATAAATATGAATCAAATTAAATCATAAATCATGTATCTAAAATATACTATTTTTAACCTTAAAAAGAAATAAATAAAATAATTAATATATATTTTTGTTTATTTCTATGATGGAATATTGGAAAATGTTAAGAATTTTTGTTACTTTTCTGTAATTAATTCCATTACTAATATTTGCAGGGAAGTATGTCTATATTGTTACAAATGATTATTAATGTAATTAATAATTAATGGATAAAAAATTTTCGATCCTTTGTTTATAATACATTATTATACGTTTAAACTTTCACTTTCCCTATGCATGCATAGTTCTCTGCTAAAAACGTATATATCAATTTAAGTCACTTATTTTTGAATTACTTATAGAAACAATTCTTTGGTTATCAATTTAAGTTTCTTTGTGTGTGTTCAATACGTAATCAGTATTTATTCAAGCAATGCATCAATTTGTTTAGCAAGTTTTTAATTTGTAGTCAAATCGATTACGTTAAAAGAAAGTATAGCAAAAAAAATATATAAAAAATAATAATAAAAACTGTCAATTTGATCATATGCATAATATTCGCTGTATGGTTTTTATTTCTCATTAATTTAGATTTCAATTTTACTTTTTAAATTTTCCCTCACATGATCAATAATATTAATTAGCAATGAAAGTTATTGACGTAATGAACTATTAAAATGATGAATGTTAAGTAAATTTCTTTTGTTAAAAGAATACTAGTATTCTTACTTGATACTTTATGAAAGTAAGATAAAAAAAATCATGAAAAAGAGCTTTACGAATTATTTTTATGCTGAATATTTTTTTATTGTTTGTATAAAAATAATAAAACATACACTTTTAGAAAAATCGAGTGATTTTCGTTACTCATTATGTATTAGATTTTTGTAACTCGTTTACACATACATGCATATATATATATATATATATATATATATATATATATATATATATTGAAGCAGAACTGCATTTTGTTTTAGGAATTATTTTAAATAATATGCTCTGATTTAATTATTGCTTTAAATAAAAAAATTTCACTTTAAGGGTTCCATTAGTTTTACATTTATGTATGGGAAATAATAGAAAATTCGTTGAGACGAATATGAAACCATTTATTTTAATTTTCTTCTTATATGCAGTCAAGATAAGCGTTAAGATATGAAATTGCATTAATGAAAACAAAACATTCAAAATACTGAGTTAAAAATAAAGAGCTGTAGATAGAATAGTAGAAAAAGAGTCGAAAAAATAGATTATACGCGCATAATTTCCCTAATTGCTTCCTATTTACCTCTTCCTTAACCGCAGCATTCAGCAATAGATATGTACGGACCGTGGAACCCGGTGGAAACTTCTTCCACACTAAAAATCAGATTAATCTATTAAAACTTATGTACTTTAGTGTTATATGGTATCATGTAAAAATAATGTTCATTATAATAATTGAAAAAGCTAATAAAGCTAAATATAAAGAAAGTGAGAAATGCTTTTATAAGTTAAAGCAAAAACAAAAAAAGAAGTGTAATTTATAACAAGGAATCCAACTCTGGCTTGAATGAAAGTTAAATTTTACTTACACACAAGAATTCTTATTAATAGTTAGCTGATTTTTACTTCTGGGATTTCTTTCCTAATAGGGACTATATTTAATAGTTAGAAGATTTTGAAGTTAAAATCCCGTAGAATTACGCCATCAGTAGTAAATGGAGCGGGCGTATGGCACTATCATTCCATTCTATGTTTTCCTTTCTATTAACTGCATGATTCTAAGTCATTTGTATCCTTCATGATTTGAACTGAAGTTTTATATGCCGATATTTTTACTCCAATAAAATGAAAGGCTTCAGGCATCAGAAATTTTAAAGTTAAGTGATTTTCTTGCTCCAAAGAATAGAAGCATTTGTTTTGATAGGAAAAATTTGTTTCTAAATGTGTATAATGTAATGCACACATTCATTAATATCAACACGATCTCTTATATTTATATTTTCTAACATTTTCGTGATGTTTTTAAATGATTTGATGTACTCTTTTACATTATTGATACCAGTAATGTGTTCATAAAAGATTTAGTTTTGGAATATTTACTAAAGTTTGGATACATGTAGAGTTAAAATTGTAATTCCGGTTCTGTATTCATTTAGTTCGTTACTTAAATTCCGGATTCTGGAAATGAGTCCTTGCATTATAATGGCGACGGAAACTCTGCGGCATCCGAAACTAAGATTCTAAGTTAGATATAGTCGCGGCTTTCACAAAAGGCGGATGGGCTTTTTCGCAATTAATACAACAATATTTGTGCAACGTAACGCATTGCGAAAATAGTCTCCCTATTATTTAATGAGGCTAACTTACTCTTAGAAGCCACAAAATTTCTGAAATTGAACTGTAATGATTTAAATGTTTCGGTTTTATAAACTATATTTTTAAATCACCGTGAAAATAAATTTGAAATAATGTATGAAAGCATGTTATATGGGATTTTTAAACATGTTATATTTGAATTAAAATATATATCAGAATTGAATTTACTGATTCATATCTCCAATTACTGAGACTTTTTTTAAATTAGTTATTATGAAACAGTAAAGTTGAGTTTCTGATCTTAAATTTTTGAATAGATCTTCCAGCTTATATTACATTATTGCATTAAGTGCATAAACAACTTCAATAAACTACTGTTTCAAAGTAATTTTTTAAAATAGAATCATTCTTGAATTTTAAAACTGATTTTAAAGATTTATCTATTTAAAATGTGGTATAGAAATTGTAAATTATTAACAGGTATTCTTCATAATCTTTAAATTCAAATTTGCATCAAATTTCCTTATATAATTAATATTATAATTGTATAAATTATATGTTGCACAGTTAATTCACCCAAAACAAATCATATAAGCTCTTCACACTCTTCAAGCGAGTTTGTAAAATAAAGTAAGCTTTACAAATTATATACATTTTTACAAAGATTAGATCAAAATTTAAAACTGAACCTCGCTGTGGACATAAATTTATTTTAAAAACTGATCATAAATATTGTGGTTTATAATCATATTGAAGTGAGGTATTTGAAATATTGAAAGATATGAGTGAAATATTAAAAAAGTTAAAACTATTTACATAAAATGTTAAGAGCATTTCATTTATAATGAACAATATTAGGGAATGTAACTTATAATGAAGTTTAATTTGAAAGATTGGAAAATAATGGAGTTAAAATTTTAAGAATGAGTTCATTGTTAAAATCGAATATACATATAGATAAAAGTATAGCTGAGTATAAGTAAAAGAAAATCAAATGTAAAAGTTCTTATATTTTATTAATTATGAAATTGAGGTGTTTTCTTGTGAACACAAAAATATATAATATATAAGCAGTTAGAGAAATAGAAATTAACAGTAATCTCAGAATAAAACTGTATAAATTAAAGGAAGACAAGAATTATAAATTATTGAGAACCTTTGAAATGATTGAAAGCGAACAAAATTTTATTGTAAAATATACTATGTTGAATCTTAATTTGTTACCCAAATAGATTTTCATATTCCAGTTTATACTTCCTAAATTACATAATGGGCTGGAAACTGATTCAAGGAATAAATAACTTAAACTACAAAGGTATTTAGTGTGTTTAATTCAATTTCTTATAGCAAGAATATCTGAAAAATGATAGAATGCGGGAAAAATATAACATAATTTGCATTTAAATGGAATAAAGTGCTCTTAAAAATGGTTTTTCATTCAGACAAGCAGAAAACATTTATTAAGCGTTTTATCGTTTAGTAGAAAAATTCAAACATATTTTATCGTTTGAAAGTTTAGTGTGTTGCCCTTTTTGGAAATTTCGTTTCAAATATGCGGCATTATTTGGAAGTTCCAATATTGACTAAATGATCATGGGAAACATCAGCAAAATGTATTCACATAAAAAATGATAGTTTTTTCTTACATTAATTACGCTATGAAATTTATTTAAGTAATTTATAAAACAGATTATTTATAAATTTTTTTCTAATATAAATATGATGCCATTCATTCTCGGAATTTATTGTTTTCAATTCCTTTTTTTATTAGAATTTTCTATTAAAATTCTTAGATTCTTCTGAGTTGTGTAGTATATATTTCGAAAATATAAATTAGAGGTGGTTGAGTTTGTTTTATATTTAATTCGTGTTGGAGAATGTATTGATCTTTAAACTGAAAGGTATATCAAGATAAATATTTGATAGTCAATCACATTTATATTGATATGGTCCTTGCCTTTTAAAACTTGTCCAATGTTACTAAAGGAAAGTTTGAAAATGAAAGAATCTGCTCCCTTTATTGTAACATCAATCTCGTCTTTGACGGTTATTCAAGATTGATGATTAAATATGTTCACATTTAAAGAACAAATATTCATTTCTAGGACCATATTATGTATTCATGAAAACGAACAAATATGTGTGTGTTAAAAAGCTATGCAATTAATTCAATATTAGTGAAATAATGTATGATAATTTTACATAAATTTTCACTGTATCGGTAATATATATATATATATATATATATATATATATATATATGCAGTTTTATAGTACGATGGAAATAATCAAAATATATTTAAAAATTAAATATAACTTTTATTTTTTTAAAGGAATGACAGTCAAATTTTGCTTTCTTAAATATATTTTTTCGTTGTTCCAGAATGTGTTATTAAGCAAGCGTATATTTTCTATTTATTATTTTAATATTGTTCAAAGCTTCAATTTTTCTGCCAGTTTTTTTTTCCTTTTAAATTTACTAGAATTATCTGCAATATTCATGGCGACAGTTTATTGAGTTAACATTTCACAAAAATCCATCGCTTGAGCTAATTAATTCAGTAAGCCATACAAAGTTTGTGAAACTTCTTTTAGAAACTTTAAGAATATATTTTAACATTATTAATTCAATTACAAAGCTTTTTAACAGAAAAATTAGCTGAATAACTCAAGCATGTTTGCAGTAAGATAAGAATTTAATATATTTTTAAATGTAAGGTGCCACATTTTAACTTAATTATTTAATGTCTTCGTACTCAATTTATAAAGGAATAACTTTAGTTGGATTATGCTGAAAAATATAAAGATAAATGATAGTTTAATGGGTTCAAAATAGAGAATAAAAAAATTTTCCATCAAAATGAAAATATTAAAGAAATCTAGCTAAAAAAATTTTTCCTTTGAAATATTATTAATGATCAGTTAAAAAATCCCCTTTATTGAAATAAAATGCTATCATTATACCTAAATGATCTCAGAGCATATATACCTTTTATAGAGAGGATAAGATTACTTATAGGATAAGATATTTATTACTATCATTGTTATCAATATGCGTAGGCAGAGTCATCGTGTTATTATAATGTATAATAAAAAAATATGAAAAAAAATTTATTTTATAAGCAAATATAGTTTTTATGCATCTGTAAGTTAGTTTTATAAATTAACTGTATGTTTTTAATGCATATGTTTCTAATATTAATTTCACTCTAGTATCAACAGTGAATTGTTGGTTAGATTATGGAACCCTCCTAACATACCCTCTTTGACAGTGCTTTTCAATTTCTTACTATAGTCAAGTAGCAAGAGCGATACATAAACTAACATCGTCATTTTTTAAATTCCCAATCACGGCAGTTGGGATCATTAAGCTGCAATTAGTTAAGAGATATAGATCCTAATATCATTAAAAATTTTGATTGCTCTAGACAAAAATCAGTGGCATTTTAGTGAAACAAAACGACGTCCTTAAAGTGCAAATTGATAATTGTGTTGTATGTTATCGTGTCATGTTATGATCATAATCGCTTAAACAATACTGGCAGGCAATTGAGAAAATTCAGGATCTTCAGTCTATTTGATGTGTTGACACTTTTCATGTGTTCTTTTCTGTATTCACAGATGTTGATGCTGTTTTCGTTATTTCTTTGTTTTTGTGTTGTGTCCGCCTCACACACTAGTCAATGTACTGTGTTCAAGTGTTACTGGTAAAAATAAAAAAGATCATAATCACGTTATTAGTACTCCATTAGATTTATAATAATTTTTCGTATTTTTACCTATTCCTTTTGGTAATTATAGTTTCAGTTTCATGGAGTCCCAAATTCTAATTCCCAAGTAAAGACATGAATATTGATATCATCTGCACTTCCAATTAAAGCGATCCTTGTGAAATTCTAATATGAAATAAACATATGAAATTACAATTGGGGCAGAGTGTTGTTTGTTTGTGTTCCAAATAGAAAATGTGGAAACAATGGTATATAATAGCTTGGTTGGTAAAAGTGTTTCTTTTATGACTGAACAATAATAAATTCGATTCTTAATGGAATTAAATACCATGGCATAGAAATGCTTATGTATTTTCAATACATAGCTATAAATTTGATGTAGCGCTTTGAAAATCAGTATTCTATCTAGCATATCCGATTGTCTCTGAATTCTGGCTTAATACCTCGCCTCATTGTCTTAAAGTATATATTAGTACAGGTTTCTGATTGCCATTAATGGTTATTACTTATCTCTAACAGGAGATAAATACAGGAAAACCAGAAATATGCTTAAAATGTATAGAAAAGGCTTTTTCGACTATTGTTATGTATTTTAAAAACGATTATTATTTAATCATTTTTTCATATTTTATTTTACTTACATATTCTTATATAAAAGACTCCAAATATATCTTATGACAGCAAATGTAAATTAACAGTATAATTTAAGTATTCTTACTTATTATCGTTTCTCTAATAACAATTATATACTAATCAGAAGATGTCGTAGACATTAATCAAATAAAATTTCTACTGCAATATATCCAAGCAACTCTGATTTAACGTCACTATAGCAACTTGACCTCAGAATATCCAGCTATCCATCTAATTTATTCTCGACATATAGGTATGCGATTATATCATTGGTACAATGCAGGATATGTAAGGGTTAACTGCGTATAACCATTACACATAACATTAATAAGGAGTGCCTTATATCGCATAAGGAACTATATTCTTGCATCCTATCATAGTTGATTGAAAATTCGATCTGGGTTTTTTGCGATATTCTGGAAAAAAGTACTGTATCGATTGTTACCTGGATTTCCATCAGTTTGATTGATTTCTTTTGAATCTTTTAAACGAGAATTTTAAGTAACGGAATATATTTATTTCACATCATATTATTAAGGATAAATCCGCTAATTTCTCATAGTAGTACAAAAATATTTTCCATTGAACTGTTTACAAATTGATGTTTAGTTAAAATAAGTTTAATATGTTCTATTCATTAAAGTAGTTTGGAGAATCAAAGAAATTTATTTGTATGTGATTGTGTGTGTATGTGTGTCTGAAAAATATTTGAAAGGTTTTAGTGAACTCTTTTGAACATTTTGTACTTCGTATATTCAAATAATTTACTTTATGTAATTACAGTTATAAATAGAAATTTAAAAGTAAGCGAATAATTTTATTACATAACATTATCAGTTGATATTACATTATAAATTTTGCATGAATTTATATTATTTTCCTATATTTTGCTTCAGGAAATACCGTTTTTATGTTATGAGTTTTTAAATTTTTGTCTATTTCGTAAAGTAGATTTAAGTTTAAGTAATTGGATAGATTTTTTTCTGTACTATAAAGTTAAAAAAGATTTTTTTTGTTGAATTTTAAACCTTTCCAAAGATATTTTTTGTTTAAGTATATGCTGATACATTAATCTGGTTTCAGTTCTTTAAGCTATACTTATTTTTTTACATGGTACTTCATATCTTTCTTTTTTTCTGTCTCGACAAAAATATTAAGTTTATATGTAAATTGTCTTCTTACATAAAAGTTTATTTCGCTGGTTTAAATTTTCTTGTTTTTATTTAAAGATTATGCTAATTCAGTTAAGATGCATATATTTCTTGTATAAAAAATTTCATATCTTAATACTTCCAATTTTAATAATACTATCCCTATGTGAAAATATGAAAAGCATGACAAAAGCCTACAGTTCAATTATCCTTTGATAAATTGCTTAACTTTCTTTACTGGACAGATTTCCATTATAAATTTCATTAATATTTAGTGGGATGTTATTTTTCCGTTAAAAAATATATTCTTAAAAGGTGTAAATCAGATATTGTTTGTTTTTTAAAATTATACTTCTTTTAGTTTGAAAGTATCAAATGAAGCTTGAAAATTATTTTTTTAACAGATAATTTTAATGTCAAAATAATTTTATTGATATTTGTTTCACATTTTTTTAAGAGCTGTTTGACTTGATAATTGTTAGAAAAATTATCATTAAAATTTGATATTGTATAGATAAAATAAAATATTTCTGCATTTTAGGGCTTTATTCAATGACTTTTAAGTATTATTTGATTTCGAGTGATATAAAATATACTCCAAAGAGATGCGAGAAAGCAATCTTGCAATGAATTTAGGTACACTATAAGAAAGAATCTTAATAGAATGATGTATAGTTTTCCATTAAATTTCTTGATTTCTGTACATTAAGCTAAAGGATTATATGCAAAGATAATTATCAAATGGGTAGTTTGTATTAAATTATAAAGTTAACACTATTGAAATAATAATGTAATTCCAATAGTATTAACTTTATAAATATAATTAAGACAAAAAAATTATGCTAGATTCATGTGTTTCTTTTATGTAATAAAACAGTTTTCTAACATCATACATTAGCTTTTATTTTCAATATTTACAATAATATCCGATAATGATATTTGGTAGAAAAGAAAATGACACTAATAAAAATTTCTTTTTTCTCAATTTAAATATTGGAGAAGAAATAATATTGTAATAAATAGGGGTGTGTTATTTCTACTGCCTTAGAACGTGAGAAATTAATTAAAGAATATGATTAAGGAAGAGTTTAATAAAATATTGGGAAACTTGTGGAATTTAAATAGATTTTTTTTTACAGAGAATATCCAAACTTTGCATACCTTAAAGTTATTTGCATATATTGAAGTATTTTGTTCTACAGCAGTTAGATTATTTTTGAAAGCCTGTTTCTCACATATTTGAATGATATAGCTTAAGAAGAAATTATCTTAATTGCATATTTTAAATAATAATAAATATGAGTAATTATAAAATGCATGCCATTGAAAATGCAACACAGAGAAGGAGTTGCCAGAATGTGATGAAACTCGGTAAACAGAGGGAGACGACAATGAACAATAAGTGATTTGTATTTCAAAATGATATGCATAATGCAGAGCGAGAACAGGGTCGGGTCATTAGGTTGTGGCTATGGACGGTGATATACGAAGCAATAAGTCTAGGCACAGGGTCAATGAGTGTATGGATGCCGTCCTGAGGAATAACTCTCCATTCCCTGTCAGTCATTTGCCAAGGTGCGTCTTCTGAAGGAGCAGTAGTATGGTCTGCGAATGGTGTCCAATCATGTCCCAAATGTATTTGATTGGCGAGAGGTGTAGCTGTTGCCAGGGAAGCAGTCGTACCTCTTGCAGAGCATGTTGACTGAAATGAGCACTGTTTGTTTGGGCGTTATGTTTCTGATAAAGGGAATTGTGTGTGCCTGAAAGTAGGGGAGTGTCACTGGCTGCAGCACATCATCTACGAAACGTTGGGCTGTCGTAGTGAGTGATTGCATACTAGAGGTGACTTGGAATCGTACTCAATGGTGCCTCAAACCACGATGCCGCGTTGTCACGCGGTGAGGCGTTTCAAAATTGCTGATAGATTGGACCCGTCTCCACGTCAACGTCACACTCATACGCGACGTCTATCACTGAAGAAACAGAAGCGTGACTCATCTGAGAAGACTATCCAGTGCCACTCCGTCGTTCACATCGCTGTAATCCGGCACTATTCCAGACGTTGGCGTCTATGCTTTGAGGTCAATGGTAGTCTTCTTAATGGACACCATGAGCACAGGCCACTAGCAACTAATCGATGGCGAATGATTCTGCTCGATATGGGAGCATGAAGGGTGCACATGCTGCAGAATTTCAGTAGACGGTCTATGCGGGGCCACCACAGCCTTTCGTCGGGGAGCGTTAATCCACGCTTGCTGACGTCACTCTGGCTGCATTGGCACTCCGCAAACGTACCACAGCTCTTTGCTCCAACCATCTTCGCCACATCCTGTGAAGGTGTCTCTCATCTGCGATTTGCCTTAAGGACCAACGTGCCCTTCTCAGTCCGATTATCATGTCCCTCGTAAATTCATCTGTCTGCTGGAACTGACTCCCTCGACGATAGCCTGGTATTATGTGTAATTACAGGCGTCCTTTGCGACAAGAACAAACTTTCAACGATTATTTTCCAGGCAGCAATGGCGGTTCGAATATTACCTCCTCTGGCAGTTCCTCACCTTATACCTTTTCCTCCATGTGCTGTAGAACTGCGCATTTCACATTATTTGCATAAGTGGGTAAGGTGCATCTACCCATACATTCGTATAATTTTCTGTCTACTCCTTCTTGGTGTTGCATTTTCAATGTCGCGCAACGTATTTTAGAGTAGTTGTTTGTTCTGATTAACTTCAGATCCACAACTTCTAGCAGGATTTTTTAAGCACGAATGACCAAGTTCTAATGATTTACGGAAAATAATTTTCAAATTTATTGTAGTAATGTTTACTTTTGAGCGATATGTGTTGGTGAACGCAGCATGATATGTAAATTTTATTTAGTGATTATTAAAGGAAATGACAAATTCTGTTTGAAACTATTAATATTTTCTATTAATATAAATGTCCATTTGGAATTTTAAAAAATATTATCAAGTCCACGCGTAAGATACGTATTTTTATTTCTACATTCAATAAATTTAGCTTTGTTTAAAATCTAAAGAGCCTCAAAAGTGAAGAATGAATTTAATATATTATCTTTTCTTTCCTTTAGATAAGAAGACTGGTGAAACAATAATACTCACTGTGCAACAGTGGATTTGTTAGACCCCATTGTAATTTATTTAAGACTGCGGTAAATTAGTTTTCAACATATGCTTTCTGACATTATATATTTCCTTATATTGATTCTACGTTATACTCTCTCTCTGTATTATTATTTAATATATGTGAAATTCCAGTTTATTGTCTAAATACACGAATTCCTAACATAAATTAATATGGGAATTTCTAATTGATGATATCTGTTAATATATATATATATATATATATATATATATATATATATATATATATATATATATATATATATATATATATATATATATTAATGGAGTTTTTAAGGTGATCCTTAGAAATTATTCCTAGTAAAATGTTTAAATATATTTTATCGAGAGAAAGCTCAATAATCAATCATAATAACTTAAGCATAGTCTCCCACATATTCTAAAACTCCAAAATGCATTATGTATTATTGCAAACAATTAGAAAACACTTCAAATACAATTTTATTTCAAAATATAATGATTTTGTTTTTAAAGTTAAGCCTATAAAAACTACTATAAGCTAAATGTCTAAAAGATCATTGATTTCAAAATAAATAAGTATATCATGCATTATTTTTTCATTATGCTTAAAAAATTCTCATATTATCTTTAAAATTACTATATGTTGCGATAACAAAACTTATTCTGTAAATTATTTTGAAAATAACATATTTTGTTTTTTAAATATATTAAAAAAATAGGTGATTTAACTACGGATAATTTTTGATTTATTTGTTTATGGTTTAAACTTTCTTTTATTAAAATTATATTCTATTGTATAAGGCCGGTAAATATATGGGTTAAATCATTTTTACTGTGGAAAAGAACAATTATTTACGTTTTAGAAATCAGGCTTTATATTAAAAAATATACTATAAATGTAAGTTTAACTATTGTTATTATTTTACATAAATAATGTATTTTCAAATGAACCATAAAAAAATTTTACTAGTTTTCCGCCATATTTATAAACCTTAAAATAAAAAATTATATTGTTACTTTATTGTAAAATAATAATTGTTATCTTATATCAGAAAATTCGTATAGCTTATAAAGACCGCAGTCCGTCTACTGGGTTGTAATTTGTAGACAAAATAATTAATTTCGTTTATTATTACAAAGTTATTTTAATTAAAACCATTGTTTGAATAAAATTTGTGTGTTCTTGTTTATACGAATAATTTTAGAAGGTCTTAATAAATATTCATTATATAGAGCTATTTTATAGAGATATTTTATATTCATTAAACTCGTTTTAACGCCACTTTTTACGTTTCAAATAATGTCCAGTAATGAACATTTATTAAATAAAATATTTGATGAATTTGAGAAAGAAAATTAAAATTTTAAACCACTTGTACTCTGTAAGGTATTAGAATAATTCAATCTAGTATTTATAAATCATTAAAATTGAGTTAATGAAATAAGAGTTATTCTGATATAATTTTAAATGTGAAAACAATTATCCTAAAATAAATTTGTGTGTGTTACTCCCCCGCCACCCACACACATCAGACACAGATATATATATATATATATATATATATATATATATATATATATATATATATATATATATATATTAAGGGGAACATTTTACTCTACTGTAAAAGTATTTATTAAATCTATATTATATATATTATATTCCTTTTGACTTGTATATTACGTTATTAAAATTGAACTATATGTATAGGATAGACTGGTTTGTATAAAACTGAAAGGAAAAATTTGGAAAACTTTATTACCTGAGTATTGCGCGCTCCAGCAGGTTTTGTTCCGAAATACACTTTTCTGGAGTTTTCTCTTATTTCTGCGTCCCTGAACTCAATTTTATCACGCGAGTTTTATTACTGGAAAATCGCAAGTTTTTAGTCGTGAAAAACTTTTTTTTAGCTTTTAATGAGGGTTGTCCAATTGCTAGGCTGCATTTTATAGACAAATTAATTTTGTTTATAGGGTTATTAAATTCGCAAAATCATTTCTTCTTCTTGTTTGCCCCATTCCTTTACCACCTTTTCTTATTCAATGCTATTTATCTTCTTAAAGGTATTAATTTATGATACTTGAAAAATTATTTTTCATGGATGGATAATCTTTGTTTAGCTTCACAAATCTATTTATTTGTGACCCTTAACTATTGATTCCAATGGTGATAACTGGAAGATATGCTTTTCAAGAAATAATCAGAATTTTACTTCTGAGAACATTCCCTTCACACCTAGTGAATACAGAATATTCTTTCTCAAATTTAAAATTTTTTCGCTTGAGATTATCGAGTGGAAAACGAAATTATAGTATCGTTACTTGAAATAATTTTAAAAATGTACTTACCTTTTTATTTAATTAAACGTTTTGGCTTACCTCTTTGTTTGCATTTTTAATAACTTTGGACAAGATTTTCTTACATGATAATTAAAGAAATTGCACTAAACGTTACAGAATTGAAGTTAAGTATTTCCTTGTAAATGATTAGGTGAAAAATCTGTAGATGAGTGATTCATCTTAAACACGAATCTCTCAGAAACAAAACATTCAAAATTTTTGCTTCGAATTCTAACTCCAAAGCAAACGTTTTTCGATGTCACTAATTCCAACCTTGTATATATATATATATATATATATATATATATATATATATATATATATATATATATATATATATATATATATATATATATATATAATTTTTTGGAATTATAATATTGTATGAATCCATGATAGGATTCCAAGGTCACCTTAGTGATTAATATCTAACTAAAAGTGTTTAAATCACACTAATGCAAAGAATACAGGGTAAATATTTACTAGATATTGTGCACATATGATCTCTTAAGGATAAAATTTTAATTTCTGGATAAATAAAACGCTTACATTTTCATCGGTAGAGGTGAAACGGACTCTGCAGAACGTTTCCAGTTTGAGTATAAAAATCTTTGAATATAAAAATCAGTTTGAGTATAAAAATCATTTAGTGTAAAAAGGAATGCGCAGAATGACTTAGCTGACGTAAGGTCTGAAAACGCTATTAATAGAAATAACAGCTTAAAAGATAATATGGAAATATTTTATTGATTTGAAATATTTTAAGAAATTTAAAATATGAATACATGTACATTAATTTTATAGTTACTTCGTGAAATGTAATGATTATAAGCACAATTCTGACTATTATCTATTTTTTGATCCAAAACTTAATTTTAATGTTACTGTAGATTCAACAGCACAAAGAAAATTAGTTTCGTTTAAAAGTTAGAGAAGATGGGAAAATATATCTTTTGAGATATCTAAACTATAAAATTTGCATGGATACATGCAGCTCTCCATAGCTCTGTAGCCAAAAGTCACAGATGAATCAAATTCTCCTATAATGAATGTGATGATGCAATTCCTTATTATATTTTATCTTTTTCTAATCGTGTACTGTAATTTCGTGGTTATTATAAGAATTCTTTTTGGACATTTATAAGAATTCATTATTAGAATTCATTATTGGTTATTATAAGAATTCATTATTGTATTTTTCCAATATAATGTGAACTTTACCTAATCTTTAAAGAAAAGACATCATCCATCATTTGAGCAATGAGTATATTTATAGCCAAATTAAAGCATGTTTTCCACGAATTTTTATCTGCAGAAAGCAGTTAGTGAGTGCTGTATATATATATATATATATATATATATATATATATATATATATATATATATATATATATATATATATATATATATATATATATATTACAGCAATAAATATCTTAGATATATTTCGCAGAACCTCTTACAATGTCGAATGTACATTCCTTACGTGCATTACTGCTTCCATATAAATGTATTGTGGTCTGTTCCACTTCGGTTGCAACATTTTTTTTTCGGCTTCCATCTCCACGAAATGCCATTCTCTTCATTGGAGGTTAATTGCTGTTACAAGATTCTTTTGCATACATTTTACTGGCCAAAATTTGCTTTAAGTGTTGTTGCTCAAATACTTAAGTACACACAATGTAACCTTAAATTCTGCTATAAATCTTATCTTTAAATAATAAAAGAGTTTATCAAAATACTGTGCAATCTATCAAATTGAATTTCATGATTGCTGAAATAATTTCTAATAAAAAATTATTCATTATATCTTATAGAAAGAAATTTTTTACTTGACTTTGATATGATGTAGATTTTGTGCACTGAGGTGCCATTTTCCTCTATCCATAAAAGTATGATTTTCGTTTCTTAAATCAAAATCATACATTTAGTTGATCATGTGTACAGGATTTGGTTGGTATCTGCCAAGTAGTTTTTGTATTGGGGTGATCTAAGCCCCGTATATTCTTTATTATTATATTATAATCTTAATATTAATTTTTATTGAAAAAATTGTTCAAAAAATAAAAACTTATTTTTATTATAATGAATCTTATATGGTAGAAATAATTGTTCACGAATATTCTGATAAGAAACAAAATGTTTGCATTATTAAAAAAGTGCCGCATTTTTCAAAATGTCATCACTTTGTTGTTTGTCAAATGAAATTATATCTTCTGTTATTAAAATCGAAAGGGAACAATTAGGAGTTTTGGTAGAAGGTGTACATAGAATCTGTTTACACACCTGGAAGTGAGAAATGCTCTTGGAAAATTAAATGTTTTTTACAATCTAATTGAAATTGTATAACATAAAAAAATCCTTTTTATATAAGTAAATCTTTACTCAAACTAGAGGAAATCCTAGTGAGATACATGTAGCCTATTAGTTTTGATTTTTTTAATTTTACATTTAAAATCTCTAGTATTTTTCTCATTTAAACTGGGTCATTTTAAAATTACAGCCTTTGTGTTTTGAATCGCTGTATTTTCTGATAAAGTGTAAAAAGTTTAACTTTCAAGTTATCTGGGTGGTTTTATAGTTATCAATCAAAAGTATTTTTGATTATATTGGTGTTTATTTCTCTAACACAGTCTTCTTATCACAGTCACACATTTACTTTTTATTATTAAATTCCAAGAAAGATGTATTTTTTTTATCTCCATCGCATCAATTATTTCCTTTATCTTACAGATTCATGACATTATGCAAGGGCATTCATTATCTTGGCAATGAGTCAATTCGAAATAGTTGACCACTTTGACTTATGTATCTACAACCTTTGGTTTTTATCATTAATCGATACATGCTTTATATTCAGTTTATTACAACAATATATTGAGAATTTTGCTGATTTCTCTTATCCCACTTGATACTAACTACAGTGAATAAACGACAATCATTTTTTAAAAAATTAAAATAACGTGGTATTTACAGGCTTTAAAGCTATGCTAATATGTTAAATCTAATATATTATGGAAAGGCAAAAAATTAGTTTTAGTTTTACTCTGATTATGGTTGGGAATTACTGAGTCACATTTCTTCATAATATTCATATTTATTGGTTTATAGTTTTGGTTTCAAGTAGTTATAGAATAAGCACATCTAAATGAAGTAATTTGAAACGCATTGCAAATAATATATCTATTATAAACTATTGACGTCCTTAATTCAAGTTTTAAGCATACGTTTATAAACATTCTATCTACCATTAAGTATTTGAGCACTGATAGAAATGAGGATATCTGCGTTTTGATCTACGTCACGCCTTCTGTACTTAAATACCGTGTGGGAAACAATATTGGCATTAGTCGCATACAAGATGTCCCGAAATTCAGAGCTGTCTGACTTCGAGGAAGACATAATTTTCGGATATCATAAAAATGCCGATCCTTAAGGGACATATCTATAGAATTAAACATTCCAAAATCAACAGTAGCATCTGTAGTTAAGAAGTGGAAGATGAGTGGAGATTTTCGGAATAGAATTAGACCCGGAAAAGCCATGAAATGAAGAGAGAGAATGACGATCGCTGTCCAAAGAAATTTGGAAAAATCGCATCAAACCATTGGTTCACGTACTTAGGATTTTCAATATGTTTCCGGGACTGTCGTTACGATAAATAACATCCGCAAGGAAGCACATTTGCTTCGTTTCCATAGTCATACTCCACCCATAAGTCTTTGATTACTAAATCTAGTCGCGATGCTCGGTTGAAGTGGTGCGAGGTACCTTAAAACTGGGATGTAGATAAGTGGAAAACAGGTTCTGTGGTGTGACGAATCCATGCTCAAGCTCTACCATTGAAATAACAGAGTCTGGGTTTCGCGTATACCTGGAGAACACCTTTTTCCAGAATGCGTTGTGCCTAAAATAAAGTTGTGCAAAAGTGAAATTATGCTTTGGGGGTGTTTCTCGTGTAATGGGCAGGGAACATTGATCCCAATTCATGGTGAGCTCAACGCTGACTCCACTATACTAGACAAAAATGTACTTCCTACGCTGAGGCAGTTTTACACGTTGCGTCATTGTTACTTCCAGGATGACAAAGTTACTTGTCATGTTGCTACATCTGACGTGGATTGATGTGCTGACAATAGGGAGCACCAGTTGGATTTGCCCATTCAGAATCTAGATCTGAATCCTATAGAACCCCTTTGAAATGAGTTGCAGAGCCGAATTAAGGGTTACAAAAACCTACGAAAATTGGTGAAAGAATTAATGTCTTTTTCAAGCTATCTATTGAATATAAATAATTTGTGATCATCTCTTTTATCACTGGCCTCCAAATGCTTACTGGTAGATAGTATACATATATATTGTGAAAGGATTTCCACAAATTGAACCAAACTGAGTAAGGTAAGATAGGTCAGTGATTAAAATTTTAAGATGATTTCGCATGTGTGGAACAAGCACCTGATCTTTATAAAGCGCGCGTTCCATGTACAAAAAGGACTAAAATTGAAATCTGTTTATCTTTTTCTATGTAAGCATTTAATTACGATCAATATATTTCTTTAAAAGTGTAAGGGGCCACACCAACAAGTTACGGAGCTCGTATGAGGCTGAATTGTATGTGAGAAGCTGAATTCTCGGAGCAAGAAACTGCAGCCGGCACGCAGTGTAATGCCATACTAATGATGTGTGTTTGGAAAAAAATAAACTAAGGAAAATCAAGAAAGGCCAAAACTTTATTGTATAGCATGCAATAGCACAACGGTGTGAGACGATATACACCTCATCCGTTTACTTGTGAAAGACATACAGCGTTATCTCTTGTATAGTGTTAGACCATGACTATAGTGTTTAGTTATCTAGTTCCATGGTTTGTCACCGTCTTTTCCAGCATTAATTGTGTGCAAGAGTTCTCCTACGCAACAGTTTTCTGTCACTGAATTACAGACGCACATGGTTTTAATGATTTCTGCAACATGCTAAATGGCTTGCCTAGTATATATATATATAGCAAAAAGTATTTTATCTGAATCTAAGTAGAGTTTGGAATACAATGATGGAAGACTACGTACAGAAAGGTAAATCTACTCATTCAGTGTATTATCTAGTGTCAAACAGAACAAATGCCTAACATCATGGTGTGGGAAGCTATTGGGTATTATTATCGACCTTATTTAGTACAAATTGCGGGCAACCTGCAGAGTGAACGCAACGTAAGAGAAATAGTGAAGCCAGTGGTCCTCCGTATTTTAGATGCATTCCATTGTTATATTTTAGCATAATAATGCCCGTGCATATGTTTTGCAGACTGCACAAGTCTTTCTTATTACACAACATGTTTTGCTTTTTCTAGGATTTACTTATTCCTCGGATGTGTCACGCATTGTATGTTTGAGATTTCATCAGTCGGCGACTTGCTCGTATTGCTGGTGATTTCCACAGTAAGACTGAATTGGGCATCAAGTCGTATCCATCTGGTTTGCTATTCCTCAGGATTAAATTCAGAACTTGTTTTATTCCATATCACGGCGTGTACGGGCTTTTATGACTTAGCTTGGCAGACACATTAAGTAATGATTTCCGATGTTCAGTTTTTTGTTAAATTTCCTTTTTTTATTTACACCACTATCAGTTGTATGTGGAATAAATTTTATTAATTTTTAATAATTCCTTCATAATGTTGCAGGTTTCACAGACATGAGTGTATGTATATATGAAATAATAAAAAATCATCCTTTTGAATGATGTACAACCCATTTAATTTATATAATTACTTAATTATTATTAATTTATTGTTTACTCGCTCACTTAAGTTAATGCGTGAATGTGTGTTAGTTAGTTTTACTGAGTATTTTCCATATAGTATTATTTGACCTTATTCGATAATCTTGATGTTCGCGAGATTTTGGTTAATCAAAGTCTTGCTTACACTATGGATTTATCAAATTCAGATATTTAGTGTTTTCGGCTTGTGTGCCCTGATTTTTGTACAATAAAAGTACTGAAGTGAAAAACATATGATTTTTCGCCATGATTGCAAGGTAGAAAATTCTCTTATATTGATTTTTGTCACACAAAGGGAATTTTTAGAGGAGTTACTGAAGCGTCATAGAATTTTATTTGAGTTCCTTCATTGAAGTTGAAAAATTCTTAAGAGCACTTGTTCCATTTCTCTTGTACTTCTCTTTATACATTTAAGAAGAGTACTTTACATAATATATAATACGTATTTGAAACTAAAATTTTCTGAATCTTTAGTAATTTATTTCGAAGAATAACTTCTTTATATTCTTTTTTGTAACGATGTAATAATTCAAATTTATTGCAACTTAATAATTTTATTTTGCATAATTAATAGAATTGACTAAAATTATTGAAGTCATTTTTATTACTTGCTAGGAGAACATAAATTGTTCATCTAATTTAAATGTATCTCTGTATCCTGTAAACATACTTTTTGTAAATAGTCGATTAAAAATATTTATTGTAATGTAGAAACCTCAAAAAATTAAATTAAAATTTGTTATATTCTTATTATTACAACATATCTCTATTTTAATGTGTTAAATATATGTTTACATCTAATTAAACAGAGGTTTCTTGTATTTACATTTTAGCATAAACAGATTCAAAAATATAATTAAAATCATCTTAGGAATTTTTATTTCAGTATTGTACAAAAAACTTTGAAAAGTTATAAATATCCTAATGAATAAAGTAAAAACACACACTCACATGCACAGAGGAATGGGAAATACAAAATGAAAATTAAATGTAAATATCTCTTAGTATGTGAATATATTAATACGTGATGTGTATTTTTCTGTCCATTTAAAAGTAAGAAAAAACTTTAGAAAATTTTTCATCTTTGTATGAATTTTCTCATTTATTAAATGTTTATAGTTTTACTTCAGATCCAAAGCAAATAGTTAAAATTTGCGGATATCATAAAACAAAACATTAAGATATATTATCTAATTTTACTTTAATTGTTAAGCATAGTGTAAAATACATTAAATATATTTCACAATATAACTTATTTCGTCTTTTATATAAATTGTCATATTTACAATGCTTTTTTTCAAAATTGTCAAATATTATTCGTTTAGTAAAATTACTAAGGAGAAGCTTTGTTGCTTAGTGAAAATTTTATTTCTTGGGAGAAAATTTTTATTTCATATATTGTTCTTAACACAAATTATTAATGACTCACGTAATTTAGTAATAACTTTTCTTCATATATATATATATATATATATATATATATATATATATATATATATATTAGTTATAATAACTATAACTTAAAAAACCTAACAAATTAAATTTTTTATAGATTTTATTATGATTAATACTGGTATATATATATATATATATATATATATATATATATATATATATATATATATATATATATATATATATATATATATATATACCAGTATATAAATGTATTTCACACTACATGTTTTAAATATATTTGAAGCTAAAAATTTGATTTATTATTATTACAGTGGCATTCTGTAGATCATCTTGATGTTTTTCGTCATGTACGATTTATGTATTAATTTTATGCATATTTAATTTTTATACTGCTGATTTATTTTTTATTCTATTTAAATTACCACTATTAAAATACCTAATTATCTATTTGATTATATTGACATATATATACGATTTTTTGTCGTAAATAAAAATTTTTTGCGATACCATATAAGAATGTTTTTTTTCTTTTTAAGTTTCTATTACCAGAGTTACTTTTATTCTAGTATTCTAAAAATATTACATTAAGTAAATATTACATTATCTTATTGCATTAAGATTTCATTTTGAATAAAAATTATTGTCTTTTATAGGATCATTTATGTCGGAAATAAAATATTTATTTTTATTTTGAAAACTATACGGAGGTAAAAATTTATTTACTCTTTGGCTTGATATTTCTGGAATTAATTCGTGCTGAGCGCTTAAATGTCAAAAAAGACCGATGGGAATTATCCTACTTAAATAGGAAAGAGTAATTTCACGCACCGGATAACATTCCCTTTTGGCAGATATGAGAAATTTAATTCACAAAGAAATATGGAAACTGAAAATTCTAAGAATTTTGAAACCTCCAATGTAATCAGAAAGAGTCAGCATATTAAAATGGAGTAATATTTTCCAGCTTTCTCAAAATGTGCTAAAGACTGAATTCAACCTTTATGTTCGTTTTTCTCAAATATAATTCCTTTTATTTGATATTCTAGGTTATGTTACTGGTTTTATCGCAATTTTGATTTCCGATTGAAAAAATTGCGCGGTTTGTATAAGTTAATTTTCGTTGCTGTGAATGCATATCGAGAATTTAAATATTTGCTTTGAATCTTTTGAAATATTTTCCTGTATATTAAAATATTCCTATGGATTTAAATTTCGATACTTCTTTCTATGTTTAAAAAAATATAGCTTATTCCTAGCGTTAAACTGCTAATTGATGCATTTTATTGATGCGTATAAATAATATGCGCATTTAAAGTAATAAAAATATTGATTTACAGAAATGTTTAAGAATTTTTAGATGTTCTCTGCTTTTGAAAATAATATATAAGTGTAATTAATAACAATAAAATATTTTTCTGAATATGAGTAATTTTTTAATGTATACGTGTTTTTTCTATAAACGAATATATTTTATGTTAATAGACTGTTAAAGTGCATTCATCTATCTTTTAAAATTTATTTATTTCATAATTTTCACTTTTTAAAGCAATTTAATTATCAACTGTTGTAATTATATTTTAATAATTTTATAAACGTATTTTAGTATTAAAATATTTTTATTTAATTGGGGTAGCTCATATTATACAATAATATGCTTAAAAAAGTAAAATGTAATTTTCATGAAAATAATTGTGAATAAGAAAACTTTTTAGCGTGTTAGTTGGTATTTTATTTTGTTTTTATTTTAATGCGAGAAAAATTATATGTTTTTAAAAACACAAAATAGAATAAACTTTTCATAGTTATATGCGAATAATTGAGTAGATTCTATTTTTCTGATATGTCTGTAAGCGTGTATGGTATGCATATGCATAATATGATTATTTTGTCTCTTAATCAAGTTAACGAGATTTTTTCAGCGTAGATATGAATACAATGTTATTTCTTTAGTTGTAATATGTTCTTACTTCATGAAAGATCAATGCAACCTCCTCAAATTTTCTTGATAATATTCTTTTCCACAAAATTTGTTGAGAAAAATATTTATCCTCGAGAATAACTGTAACCCCCTAGAAAAGAGTGGTTTGTTTTAAAAAAGTAGTGCTCTTTCTCTTCCCTAGGAGAAATCTCCATTGGTTGCCTGTTCTGATTAACTCAAGATTTCTCTCCAACAAATAAATTGTATGGTTTTCACTAAGGGGATTATTTCATTTTTTACGATCCTGATCATCTTTTATAAGTAAATATAAATCATGAGTAGGAGAATTATCGAATTTCGTTGCGTTAAATAATAAAGTCAATAATTTAAAGAGAAGTTCTCTCTGGAATGATTTTCTTAATTAATACCGTATAATCCTGAAAATAATACTTATCAACAATCCTTTCAACAGCACTATAACTTTATTTATAAAAAATTCCAACTTTCATTAGCATATGAATTCCACTAAATTTAAGATATTTGTTGAAATGTATTATCCCCTATTTGGATAGAATAAAAATAATCACTTGTAATTCTTTTGATTAGCGTCACTAATCACATCTTAGAGATTTATTCTCATATAAATATGTAAAATAAGCTATGTTTGTCGGGCAATCATTTCTGTCTCACTGTTTATATATATATATATATATATATATATATATATATATATATATATATATATATATATATATATATATATATATATATATATATATATATATGTGTGTGTGTGTGTGCGTGTATCTGTGTGTGTGTGTATGTATGTATAATATACGCTACTGGCCATTAAAATTTGCTACACCAGGAAAGCGGCACACCACTCACGTGAAATTTGCATGACAGGTAGAACTTACTGTGATATGCAAATGATTAGATTTTCAGCGCATTCATACAAAGCAGGCGACAGTAGCGACATCTACAATGTGTATAAAACCAGAGATTTGACAGCAGTTTTCTCATACTCAATTTCCGTTTCAACGTTGTTTTCGGCAAAGAAAGTTGTTGTAATGCCTCGTGTAAGAAGAAGAAATGCCTATCAGCACGTGTCTGACTTTGATCGAGGAAGGATTATAGCCTACCGGGATTGTGGTTTATCGTACTGCGTCGGTCGAGTCGGCTACTCGCGTCGGTCGAGACCCCATGACTGTTAGCAGAATATGAAATCGATGGGTTCAGGATAATCATACAGAACGTCATGCAGAATCTCAGCGACCCCACATCACTAACAGCAGAAAAGACAGAAATCTTACCCGCATGGTCACAAGGGATCGTACAACCACGTCATGAACCCTGAGTCGAGAAACAGAGTCATTTGCTAGGCAACAAGTTTCTGCTCGAATAGTTCGACGACGTTTGCAGCAGCATGGATTTTCTGCACGGCGACCATGGCTTCGGCTACCATTGACGCTGCGTCAGAGACAGGAGCGCCTTCAGTGGTGTGATCAGCGACGAACCTGGACGCGGGAATGGCATCACGTCATCTTTACAGATGAATCTCGGTTCTGTATACAGGACCATGATGGCCGCATCCGTGTTTGGAGGCACCGTGGAGAACGCGCATTGCCAGCTTGCATTGGACATCGCCATACTGGCCCATCTGCTGGAGTGATGGTAAGGGGTGCCATTGGATACACGTCTCGATCACCTCTTGTTCTCATTACCGGCACTTTCAACATCAACCGTTACATTTCCGTTGTGTTAAGGCCCGTAGCTCTGTCCTATATTCGAGGCCTCCCTAATGCTTTGTTTCAACAGGATAATGCACGACCGCATGTTGCCCGTACTATTCTGAACTTCCTTGATATAGAACAGGTTCGATTGTTACCTTGGCCAGCACGTTCTCCTGATCTGTCACCAATTGAGAACGTGTGGTCAATGGTTGCCGAGCGATTGGCACGCCATCACTCACCATCCACTACTGTCGATGAACTGTGGCATAGTGTTGAAGCTGCATGGACTGAGATCCCCGTACATGGCATACAATCTCTGTTTGACTCCATACCTAGGCGGTTAAATGCTGTTATTGCAGCCAGAGGTGGCTGCTCTGGGTACAGATTTCTCAAGATATATACATCCTAATTTCCTGTAAATCTAATCACTTGTTCTTTCCACTATAATGTATGTGTCTAATAAATATCATTCTGTTATTTGCATTCCTTCTTGGTGTTGCAATTTTAATGGCCAGTAGTGTATTACATATATGAAAACCTAAAATATAATTAAAAATGAAAAAGAAAAAGCAAGCATAATAGATCATGAAAAGGACTCTTGATTATCTCATTATAAAATTATGTTGGTTTTTTCCTGCTTTTTTAATCATAGTTTTGTCATGATATTTTTTATTAAAAATAATTGGCAAAAATTAAATTTGTCTTCATTAAATTTATAATTAGTACTGTTTTTTATATAAAGGAACTCGTATTTCGTTGAGTTATTTTGTAGAACGTAGCAATGACAGAGCACCCCAATATATCAGCATAGCAGAAAGCAACAATATACCAACACTCACTCTAAAGGAGGTTGTTTTAATTTTTCTTTTCAACATATATAATTCCGGTGTGATATAATTATTATTCAGTTATTTATTTATCTAGAATTTGCTCTAGTGACGTTTCTAATGTTGAAGTTATGATCTTCGATTTATAGGATGGCGCAGCATGTCCATTTTTGGACCTTCGCCATAAAACCCAACCAATTAACCACTTCGATTTATAGGTGCTGTAACACATCCTGATTACGTTTAAGGCCAATATATCCAACTAGCGACAGTGACAAGGAATATAATTCTGTTAGTAATTCTAATTCAGGTTTGAATAAATGCACCTAGTCATGTCTCTCTGCTCAAGGTTCTTATTGACTTGGTTTATCACGGAAATGACAACTTTTACTCAAACGCTCTACAACCGTGACCTGCAGATTATGTGGATTTTGAAGTGCAATAAATGTACACTCTCGAATTTGGCATCAAATCAGAGAACTGCTAAGTGAAGGCCAGTGTATTAATTATTTGCTACCAGATCGCCTGCATTTTTGCAAACTAAAACTTCAAACCAAAGAGATTTGTACCTTAATGAAGAATATTAGTGTTTTACATTCTCAAAAACCTATGTGTAATCATAAAGTACTTGTTTTGGTCGTTGGTAAACCTTTATTATTTTTCTAACATATACATTAAATTTATTCATATTTCAAAATTAATGTACTGTTCTTCTCACATAAATGATTTAATACTTATTTTTATATTTATACATTCTAAAAGGCAGATTTATATTTTCTATTTTCATAATAAAAATTAATTAACCCAATTTTTACAATCTGAGATATATTTAAAGTTCAAATTACTTTTTACTAAAAGAAGCATCGCAAGAAAATTTGCTTCATAAATGATGTGATTTCTATTTATTTTTTGAATTTTGGATATAAAAATGTTATATAATTGTTATATGCCTGTTTGAGAAAAAGCATTGTTTCATTTAAAAGTTTGTGAGCTTCAAAAAGCCTATTTCGAATATAATGTACTGAATTATTTCAAAAGTGGATCAACTTTGATATATGTCTACTGTTTTTAAAGTCCATGAAATATTTTATAAATATAAGAAATATATTTCTCTTTAAGGTGCTTTCGAAAGGATATCATAGTCAAAAGTTGAAATTTAAAAATAAATTTATTACATCTATATATAAGCCATTTAATGTGGTTCTTTATTAGTATAATAAATGCAACCAACATTAGATTAATATTGTTGTTTGTTTATGATTTAATTTTATGACTTATTAATAAATTCGGAAATTCGTAAGTAAATAAATTCAAACAAGTATTTCTTCTGAAACTGATTCAACTAATATTTATGTATAATATTGATTATTTGATTTTAAATCGGTTATATTCGCTATTTAACTTTAGTGGTAGATGTTATTGTAGTAAAAAAATATAAGAGAGTAAGCTTTTTTACATTTTCTTGAAAAATAAAATTTTCTTAAAAACTTGAATTTTGAATGCCGTTATATTTATAATATTTTTCAGTTATAATTGATAATATCCATTTTCCCATCAGTTTGATATCATATCTTAACACTTTTACAATTCATTCTATTATAAATGAATTAGATTTAAAAATTTAAATTTATTTTATTTTAATCTTTTATTTATCAAATTATATATGTGTGCTTGCTTTGTTATATATATATATATATATATTTATATATATATATATATATATATATATATATATATATATATATATATATATATATAGCACATGTAAAAAATCTATTACAGACTATCAAAGGTAAAAAAGTATTTCATAAAGACAAATTTAAAATTTTTTTTATTGGAAACTGAAGAAAGTATAAAAAAATTTTCTGTCTAACCATCAGCAAACTTCAAAATTTTTGCAGTATTTATAAAGTAGAGATTATAAATTTGCTGTAAGTTTATACTTATGAATCAATGAAGTATTAATAAAATTCCTCTGTTTTAAGTTATTTTTTCATCAATATTTTTTATTTTAAAAACACTTTTATGTGATGCCCTAAAACTATAGATGAACATTACAATATGAGTTTAAATACTAAAAATTAGTCTATTTTATTATAGGTTAATTTATTTTAAAAATTGAAATTGTTCTATTCTCTTGAAGATATTTTTAATTGCATATCGATTGTTAAGCATTAATATTTTAATTTATGTATTAATCTCAATAAGATTAATTAATTTTTTCAGTTAATGTTTTTAAGGTAGAAACATTGTTCATCAGAATTAATTATATTAGTTTTTTTCACTTGTTATTTTTTAAAGATAATAATTGATAAAAATGAGCACTATTTTGGAGAAAATTATAAAAGATAATTTTTTATAATCAAAATCCTACTTTCATTAGATTAAAATAAATGTATGTTAATTTGTACTAAATTTTTATCTTTAAATGATAAATGAAAAAAATTTTATTTCGATAAACTTGCCCACGAAATTAAATAAGTAATTAAGACAAAAGAAATAGGCATAAAAGAGTGAAATTTTGGAAGTATGAAAAATACAAATATTTCACAAATTACAAAATTAATGTTTAGAAAATTGATTAATATAAGACTCGAAGAAATAATTAATAAATCCAAGAAACAGTTTTCCAGATGCAGGTTGCATATATTTCAACCAGTTATTTTGTAATGCCACCGTATTGTTTGAAAAACGTATATGTTCTATCGTTACTATTATTAATTAAAATTTTGTACTGATTAAATTGGGATCTTACAGTTTAATTAAGTCAACTACGGTTTCTCCGTTAATCTTGTCTAAATAAATGCAAGCGCATTTATTTTGCATTGCTTAATTTACTCTGTTTCCGTCTAGAAAATATTTAAGGAATGTTTGTTTTACTTTCTTTGCATAACTCTCGGTGAATAATAATACCATTTAAGCAATATTTAATTATTAATCGGAAAAAGTTAATTAGCGTATGTGTGTATGCATAAATTTATACATATATATAATTTTTCTGATATTTAGCCACATTTTTTTTGAAAATGATATAAATTTATACAAATTTCAATTATTTGAATATTGCAAAAAGCTTCCTATATTTATATAATATATTAATTTTTATACCTAGGAGAAAACTTTTCAAATGAATATTTTTATAAAATTGTTATGTATGACTTCATGTGCTTAGTTATTATTTCTTTGTATGTCTTTCATTTATTTATTAATTAATGTGGTTTTTAATTTTCAAAATTAAACTAATTGGATTAAACCAAATCAACGTTTCAATGTAATGAATATGCGGAATAAAAATTCAACTGAAATGAGAAAAAGTAGAGTACTCATTGAAAACTTTTTAATGAATTTAATACAAATATAAGGAATTAATTATTTCTTTGCTTAAGATTGCATGTTAGTATTTAATTAGTCGGATAAATATTTTTTATGCATCACAAGATTACATATCTTCTGAAACAGTTGAGAGTATTTAAATATTGTTAAAGATTTTAAGAAATTAAAAATAAAGACATGCAACATCGTATTGAATATATATGATGCTTTGCATTGATTTATAATTCATATTATTTCTCTTAATAAGCTAATCTTTTTTAATGGAATCTTTTCCATGATATTTGTTTTTCTTTTCGAACAAAAGTCGTCAGCAGATTATATATTTGTTATTGAATTAAATTTTCGCTTTTTATGTCCATTTTAGAAAAATGATTAATTTATGGCAAAAAAGATTGAACCAATATTTTGATGATATTCACTAGAACTTAATTATTTCAACGCTTAAAATAATTTTTTTTACTGTAATTTGTTCTTTTTTCACGATAGCTTTACTAATGGTTTCTGTTTCGTCTGTGGAGGATTTATTTTCCTAATATTTCCTTCGACTATTTTGGAAAATGCTTTTAAATTGCTTCGAATCTAAATTCTAAAATTCTTTTGGTAGGACTTTTGTTGAATTTAAAATATCCTTCGAATAGCCGGAATAAATGGCTTTTAACAAAAAAAAGTATGCTTTCTTATGAATGATAATGCAACTTCAAATCGTGTTCCGTTTTAGAAATGGATTTTTTGTAGTTTGCTTCTTTTAATTGACGAAAAACATTTATTTGAACTTCTTTGTTTAACATCTTAACAATCGTTGAAATCATTATATTAAAGATTCTACAATTTAATTTGGTGTACATTTTCGAAATGTTTTTTTTAACCTGAAATTCGTAAAATCTTTAAATTTGTTATATATTTTTATAGAGAATACAAAGTTATTTTTTTATTATTCCTTGGAGAATAAGCGAGCTTTAAAGTATAGTAAGAATTTGATTCTTTTTATTCTTATTTCTTTCATTAATTCTTTAAATGAAATAAAAAATAATGAAAGTACTGAAATCAGGAATATACTTTATACGAGTATTATTAGTTTTATCGACTGTTTATAATATTTACAAACCGAATTATTGGTATTTATTCGTGATATGCTACGTATTTTTATGGGGAAAAATTTATTTTTTATATTTTCAAGTTCATTTTGTATTTTCAAGTTCAAATAAATTTTAAGAATTAGGATTTATGGAACTTTTAGAATTGATGATATATCTTTTTCGTCGTAGAATATAATTTTGAAACGTTAAATAAAATATTGTTTTTGGAAATCTTTTACTATGTTTGAAGAAAGAGTGTAAAATTTTAGGAATTATATTTTTAAAAACTTTAATTTTTAAATAAAGTAACAACATTTATATGACATACGAAATTAAAAGAAATATTTTATATTAGGATTTCTCTTTTAACTTACTCAGCATGAAGAACAGTGATTCGATTATTATAAAGATTTAAAAATTAAATGTGTTTTTTTTTAAAAAACGCCTCATTCTAAATTTAATAAAAGTGATAATATTCATGTAAAATTTCAAATTAAATACATAATTTTTACATACGGAAAATTATTTTTAAAAGGTGGGGGCACTTTAAATTAGATATTTATGCAAAGTAATTCAGATTTTCAATAAGTTTAACACACACAACCCTTAATCATATTTAATGTCTAACAATAGTTAATTCAACTCAACAGGTGGGAAAAAAGAATGAATAATGCATTTTGCTTAATACTATTATTCATAAATTACTCTTGTTTCAAAAGTAATATATGAATAATAGCATTAAGAAAACTTAGTTGTTTTAAATTTAAAATGGAAGTTACAGACTGGAAAATTTTTGGCATCAAATCTTCGAATAATTAATGTGGGGTCTGTATAATGCATTAGAAAATAATTACTAAATCGTTGCAAAGAAACAAATTGAGGGACAGATGTGAGTAAAAAAGTTATTTTAATATAAAATTGGCCTCGCTTTTGTGGGAAACAATCTGTAATATTTTATTGAAAAGAAAAGAAAATCACCAATGTCCCCGATATTTTAAAATTGTGTTGTGGATTTTAGTACATGGCTATTAGCATGTATTTATACAGGAAATGTTTACACACGGAAATAGGTATTTAAAATATTACCGTATTAAAGTTGCTTATTATAAAAATAAAAAAAACATTATTCTATTCAGTAAAATTATTTTTTCATCAATACGAGCAAATTTGATTAATGTGAGGAAATGTTTCATCAGGTTATCTTATAAATTGAGAACTTAAATTTTTAATTACTGCCAATGTTGCGCTAGAAAATTTTATCGTGATACTTTGTTTCATTAAGTGAGAGCTAATGTAACAAAAAAAGAAAATTAAGTTATTAAATATGGCAACACGTTGATCATTAATCGCTAATTTTGCATTTAATTAACTGATAGTTGGTAGCTGAATCGTCAGTTCTCTGACATTTAGTGGGTTCTTTATCTTCAGTTGGTGTGAATGTTTGGAATGGTTCAGAACCCACTTGAAATCATAAATGTCAGACGAATAATTTCTCATTTATTAAGTATTTTCGCAGGGAGGTAAATCAGAAGCACCTGATGCGATATAGTGTTAAGAATAAATCCTAGCATACTTTCTTTCTACTATTTAATGTAATCAGGAAAGCAATATCTGAAAAATAACATAATTTAATGAAAGATAAGTATTGTGTGATTCATCATAAATTATTATTTTTACAAACATATTAATTATTTGAATAAAACGTACCTAAATATTTAGTAATATTTCATTTCTCTTATGAAAATCACAGAAAAAGGGAACTAAGAGAATAGTTAAATATATATAATAGTTAAATAACTTGTCAAATCGCATAGAAAATAAATATAATGGCGTTATATAATTACCTTGCGAACTTGATTGAAGACAGGCGTTTTAGTAGTGAATAAACTATACTTACTGAACATGCAGTAACAACTTCTGAAAATGAGAATCAGAAGTTTCAGATTTGAGAAAGTTAAAAAAATATATAAAAGTCATATATGACTCAGTAATACTATAGTAATTTCCTTAAAAGAATCAGACAGTAAAATTGGAGAAGTAAAATTTAGATCTTTCCCATTGTAAAAACTTTGAAGCGACAGACATTTTGAATATCTATTCAATGCGACTTTTTGAAAGAGTAAAAAATGTGTTATATGTAAGTCTATATGAAATGCCTATTTATGTTCTATATAATATTGAGATTGACAGTGTGTAAACAAGTAACTTATATGTGGTAGCTAATTTGAAACAATTATTTATTGATCCAAAATTATAATGTATATATTAATATAAAATATAATTTAAAGGTTTTAATTATGAAATATTTTGTATTTAAGTTGCTTATATTTTGTATTTGTATTATTATGCTGTATAACAATTTTAAGTTGCAAAATTTACAAGAAAAGGGTTGAAAAATTTAGTGGTGTTTTTAGAATCCAAATACCTACATTTTACAAAAATTCAGTGTTTTTCAGCATTTGATGAGTATTAGATTTGTCAACTCTTTTATTATCTTAAATAAATCTTCTTTTTTGGTATTTAATTGAAAAAATTCAAATCCAATTACATTGGATTCACTCAGAGTTTTTTGGAGTTAACTTTAACTTGTTAAAACTGGTTGAGATTTAAGAATTAAAGTAAAAAAATTCACTCCACTTTTTTTTAATTGATTTTCACTCGATATTTTTAAGAGTGCCTAAATATCCCTATTGTTAAGTGATTTTTGTAAGGCCTTTTTGTTATAATGCACGTAGAAAGCAAAAAAAAATGCTATAAATAATTATAATGCTATAATGAATTTAAAAAATGCTATAATGAATTAGAATAAGTAAAAATAAGAAATTTAAGATATTCCATTTTGTTATAAAATTAAGAAAATGCTTATATAAGGAGATCGCGAATCACATCAGTCTAACTTGACTTTAATATACCAATATAATTTATTTATTACAATGTGGAATGCATTTCTTAAAACCCTTTTCAATCAGTTATAGGTTATTTTAAGTAAATGGGATACATACATTTGCTTACGTTTTTATAACAATATCTGAGCTCTATTTTGTAAATTTTAATATGAAAGCAATATTCATTATCCATCAAAAGTTGATATAAGCAAGACTTCTGTGGATTCAGCTCCTTCAGGATTGTTCAACATCAGTTTATCAGATAGTTTAGTGTCAGAAAGGAATTTACTTAGGAGACGCATTGTTGCTTTAGAAATATATAACTGATACTTGTTTAATCTATTTGCAGACGCCGAAAAGACAGAAAAAACATGAAGAATCCATTACGCTTTTTTATATTTTTGTTAAAAGCAAAACAACATCGTTTCATGGTGTCATTGGTCGTTGTTTATCGTAGAATTGGTTGTTGTAAAAGATATATCTAGTTTCCCTTAGAGTTCGATTTAGTTTTAAAGAGAATGCAACAAGATTATATTGAACATTATTTAAAAGAAATAGTAAGTGCTAAAGCTCATATGATAATAAAATTTATCTCAATAATAGGAATATAGATGTAGAGTAACAGATTAAACAAAATCCGAAAGCATGTAAAATATTCGTAAGAACATTCATTTTAAGAATCAGTTTTCTGATCAAAAATACACATCAATAAAATTTATTACTAACTTTCGTACTCAGTACTAACTCTTGTTATTGCTAATATTTAGTATTTAACTCAACGTCTCTCATTAAAAGAATTCTCTTTCTATAAAAATGTACTTGATTAAAGAGTGAATGAATCTTCTGTTAACTATATAAAAAATTGCGCTGACAGATTTAATCCTAACAAATATTAACAACCTTTCTAAGTGGATACTTAGATAATGCGATTTATTATTTTACGAAATAATTAAGCATTTTATTTTTTCAGTATACTTCTGAAATTCTACGAGTGTATATTAAATTTATTTAGTGCTTATCTGAAAATTGCAAGTTCAATATCAGTTAAAACATGAGTAAATGAATTTCTTAACGTACGCCGTTAAAACAATCACTTTAAATCAGTAAAAACAGCAGCTTTCATATTTTATTAAAAATTCGACCATATATGTTATTCAAAATATATTATTGCCTTAATAAATCCTGATGCTAAATAAACGCCCTGAAAAATCTTTTGTTATCTAGATAGTTACATTCTTTATCTGACTTTATTCAACTTTCGAAATCTCTATATTACGAACATCTGTTACTTATTAAATAATTTTCAAATTATCTAAGCAGTCCTGATCCTATTAAGAACGTAGTGGGAAACTTTAAATCAACTCATTCGAGTATTTTTTTAAGCTATAGGTTATACACATACGAACTTTTATATTCATAAATGTTTAATACCACTGAACGAAAAAAATACATTATTTAAAATACCTAATATATATATATATATATATATATATATATATATATATATATATATATATATATATATATATATATATAAATAAGCAGGGTGATCATAATTAAACTGCAAATTAAAAACGCTGTAAAAAAGAACCACTGGTCAGAAAGACCTGAAATTTCACCAGAATGTACATCAAGCAGGGGGATTTTGTTTAACGTGGGAAAAAGATTAGGAAAAAAAGTGGTCAATAGATGGCGCTGCACAGGTGGCTGTAGGTTAATTACATGAATTCTGAAATGAACGATAATCAATTGTGGCTGTAAGCTGAACGTTAACAGTTGTGCTATTGTAAGTCAGGCAGATGTTGTGACACTCTTGGTGTAAAGCTTATTCAGAGCGACAAGGTGGTGCCACATCGAATAGGAAAAAATCGGTTTTTAATTGCTCTGTGGTTAAAAACCGTAGAAAAAGCCAACAATAATTCAGTTTTTAATTGTCCTTAGTCTTCTTCAAGAAATTTTCAATATGGTGTCCACCATTTTCTGTTAGGAGGTGTAAACGTAAAACGGTATTTTCCACAGCAGCTTGGAGTGTATCAGTGCTGATGTTGTTAACGTGCTGAGTAATGCGGCATTTCAAATCCGCTAAGGTGTCTAGTGGAGCACTGTACACAACATTTTTCAGAAATCTCCAGAGCCAAAAGTCACAGGGAGTAATGTCCGGTGATCGTGGCGGCCAGGGAGTTGGAAAATGTCGGCTGATAATACGGTCATTTCCGAAATGGCGTTGCATCACCATCGAGAATTCAGGCTACTCAGCATTTTATACAAGACGTTAATTTGCATATAACCACCTGTGCAGCGCCATCTATAGGCCACTTTTTTTCCTAATTTTTTTTCCCACGCCAAACAAAATCCCCCTGTTTGAAGTACATTCTGGTGAAATTTCAGGTCTTTCTGACCAGTGGTTCTTTTTTTACAGCGTTTTTAAATTTGCAGTTTAATTATGATCACCTTGTATACATATATATACAATAAAAATCTCATAACTTTTTTTATTAAAAATCTATTATAAAACTATTTTAAAAACTATTTTTTTGGATTATTTTGAACTTAACTTTATTTTAATTCAATACCTTAAAATGTAGTTTTATTTCTTAAATTTCTACAATGAAATAAGATTTAAAATTATATGCTAATATAACATTACAAGTTACTTTACAAATGATAATTGCAATTAACATTTATTTTATTATTTTAATTAAATATTTATTTTAATATTTCCTGAGTGCAAAAGTTTTATCAGAATGATTAAACCAGGAAACAATTTCATAAATTAAAATAACAAGATATGTTTTATCAACGCTTCTCACAACCAATGACTTAAAAATGGAACAAATATAAAGATAAAAGCACTTCTAATATTTGTAAAATTGAGATAATTTATTAGTGAAATATTTCATGGAACACCATAGAAATACGATATTGAATGCACTGGTAAAATTTAATGGAAAAGAAAACTAATTTTTCAATTTAAAAATTACTCCCTTCCTAACAATGCAGCATTGATTGAAAAGTCGCTAATCTTGTAACTGAGCACATCTGCCGTGACAGATGGTTCAATGACGGGCCTGTGAGTTATGTTAAATTAACGCGTTTTATTTGCTTCAAGTCAAATATGAATTTCACATTTTAATTTACTCTTGGATACACATTTTCTGAATTGCAGTTGTTATTTCGCAGCTGTAAATAAAAAAATGTTAAAGGTAGCACCAATCGTACAATCTTTTCATTTAAAAATTAGAATTTTATAAATAAAGTAAATACCATATTTCCTTTGAGATACTATGTTTCCTTTCATTTCAATTTTATTTTCCAAATGTTTCTGTGAGCTTCCTATATATATATATATATATATATATATATATATATATATATATATATATATATATATATATATATATATATATATATATATATATATATATACATACATATATATATATTGTATATATAATTACCTTAAAAAATTCAATAATTCTTTAAAACTTCGCTGTTTATTTTACATAGGTAGAATATATGTTACAATTAACAATTATTCAATCCTTTATACTAAAGTACTAACTCTAAGTTTTTAAATTCTGTTTGTAAAGTATATGAAACTGGTTTATTTTATAATGATTATTTTTAATGTATTGTGTGTTTGTTGTGGGAGAAATCTTTATTTTTGAGAAGCTAGCTGTTGAAACTAATAATGTAAAATTTAAACATTTTTCATTATTCACAAAATAATGCAGTAGTAAGCATACAATATCCTTTTCAAATTTTTGATACATAAATTTTAATAAATCTCGTTTGATTGATTCGAGCATTGTTTAAAATATGTACTTCATTATTGTAATAACTTCAATATTCTTTTGAATTATAAAGCTAAGACCGTTCTGTAACTTACATTATTGTTTCTGATTTATTTAAAGTATTATCACTCTTTTTAAAAACTTTCTTCAATACTGACATTGAGTCATAGTATATAATATAGGAGTTAAATGTTATTTAATATGTTAATATTCTTGAGAATAAAAAAGTTTAGTTTTTCAAATAATAAAAAATATTAGCTTGGAAAATTTAATTGGTGTACTTATAATAATTTTTCATTCTGTTCAAAGCATTAAATGTTACAAAATTAATCGTAAAAATCAAATTTTTAGTTGTAATAAATTATAAACTTTATTTTTACATGCAGTTATTACAACACATATAATGGGAAATAATTCATTACTTTCTATATATTGTTTTACATTTTTTTATTGTTTCCTTCGATATATTACAAGATTAACTATAGTTTCACGCAAGCCCACACACACGCACTTGTAAATGGATAATGAATATTAAAGATTATTAATTCATGGCCTAAAATAATTAAAATGTTATATGAGAAACTATTACACCCTGCATACTTGCTTTTTATATATGTGCATACACTTTTTTGAATTTTGTTTTTAAATATTTATTAGAGCTGACTGATTTATTTACAAAATTTAGAAGTTTGATATATTTTTTTAAATTTTTAGTATATTATTTTTAAAAACTATATAACTAGCGTTTTTAATCAGAACATCGTATAATTTTAAAGTATAATTTTCTATTTTTTTTATTTTACTGTATTTTAATTTCTTATAATAAGAATGACAATAAATTGCTGTAAACTATTATTCAAAAGAATAAAATATTATATAGAAGAGTAAGATATAATAATTTACAATCATTTTAAAAATGTGTCATACTATCTGAAAGTAATATATGAATATAATTATATAATGATAATAAAATAATATTGATACACTATCTGTAAATAGTAAATGAAGACTTATATTGTTAAAAAATTTTTTAAGAATTTAGTTTATTGCATTAATTGTTTCAAATCATATGAATTATATCTGAAATTTACGTATTTTGAGGTATATATTTTTAGGAAAGTATCACAAAATTCAAATTATACTTATATTTATATTTTGTAATTTTTGTTGTTGCATTTTTAATTAAAATTGAATTTTTCAATCCATATATTTTGGTGAAAAATGAAATAAAATTTTTTTTAAAAAAATTCACTACAATTATGAAAAAAATGTTAAAAATGTAGATAAATTTAAAAATTAAGAAAATTTAATTATTTTATTCCCGAAACTTTTATGAAAAAAGATAGGCAATTGTATTTCTTTTTAATAATAAAATTCAAAATGTCTTATATTTAATTTTATTAGGAAATATTTGAAGAGCTTGTATTTTTATATAAAGCTAAATTTTATAAAACCAGTGGGAAAATTGTAGTGATTTTTTTACAGTTTATATCTTAATCTACTTCATTCTTATCTTGAATTAAGCTTTTTGTGTTATATATATATATATATATATATATATATATATATATATATATATATATATATATATATATATATATATATATATATATATATATATATATATATATATATATATATATATATATATATATATATATATATATATATATATATATATATATATCATTTATAGAAATAAAATTTTCCTGACATACATTTGATATAGAATTTAGTTTTAAATAACATTGCGAAAATTATTAAACAATTTTTATAAAATGCATTAGTTTTTTTTATCCCAGTTATGTCAAAAAACTTGAGTTACATTTTAGATTTTTCAAACAACATTTGGTAATAAATAGTTGTTTATTTTTAAGCAAATAATTTAATATTCTGTACCTACATTTTTTTCTGTGAAGTGTATTTTCACTTACTTTGTTTTTCTCCTAAATCCAGTGGGTATCCAAATCATAGTTTTCACTTTCTTTTCGTCTCGCTTAAATAAAATATTCTCTTTTCTCCACAAAGTTCGTGAGAATAACGACGTAAAAACCATCTAAATCGAATCTTCTCTATTCATTACTAAATATATTTTTTCCAATTCGTGTCTTTTTTAATAATTTTTGCAAAACTCAATTTCCAACAGTTTGTGAACTTTTATTGAAACGGTTTTATGCCGTACTCTTTGGTGTTGTAGTGAAAGAACAGCACTGTAAAAAAAATTGCAAGCATCAAAATTGTTTTCAGACCAAAAGTACAAAAGATTTGCTTTTCTGACAACTTGGAATTCCTGAAAAGTTTTAAAATGAATCATTTGGGACAAAAAGTTAGTATTTAAAGTTTTACTGAGACAGTTCTTTCCGGGTTTTTTTAATATTTGGAAAAAGAAGGATTTTTGAAATATTGTAACTTCTGCTAATTTTAGTGCTAGTTCCATTCGGAAGAGTTCAGTTCAGTTCGCTTTTAATATCAAAATTATTTCATCTTCTCTTTTTTCAATTTCTTTGTCATTCCCAGTGAAAGATAAAATGTAATTATACCAGCATTTGCGATCCATTTCATTTAAAACATTTAGTTAAATAAATGTAAAACGTTTCCCATTTAAAAATTATCCTTGAAGAAGTTGAAACATTTAACTATTTTTTCTGTGCTTCAATTTCACTAGGTAAGTCGCGGTATACTTTTTTAAGGAAATTTGCATGCGTATCTTGATGGAATTTATGCAGTGCTTTTAGACTTCTTACTGTGATATTTAAATAGATTTATTTACTGTGAGAAAATCCAAATGTTTTCATTTTAAGTATTAAGTAAGGAATTCGCTCCTTTGGCTTTAATAGATTTAGGAGGGATGTGTTATCATTAGAAATCTTTCAGTAATTCAGTAGCTTCGTTACTTTAGCTTTGATGAGTTGGAACCGGGTGTTTTTGACGATCGGAACCGCATAATATGAAAAAATAATATCTAGAATACGGAAATTTCTCTTAAATGGGCAAATTATGCATGAGTAACTTAACAAGATGCTTCTTATGAAGAGTGAAAATTAATTTTGCTGGAAATGACTGAATTAGAATATCTATTGTAAAGGAAAATGATGAAAAATTAAGGATCACTATTTTATAACAGGACACAAATAAGTCAAACAATTGACGGTTACTGATATTAATGTAGTCTTTATAATCTTTGATTGTAGAGAAAGGTGTTACTATCTAAATAGTTTTAATTATTTAAAATGAATAAAAAATAACTGTTTAATTTACCAATGTATCAAAACTGTTTAATGTTTGTTTTATAATTCCATTCGACATTTCTGAATATTAGGCCGTACAGTTTATTTCTTTTTATTAAAGATTATTTTTGCACTTTTATCTACTTTTATCACAAATGTTCCTATACATTTGTCCGCCATATAGATTGTTATTTTCTGAATGGTTTAAAGTTGGAAAAAGATATTTTTTCCTATTTTAATCAATTTCAAAAATTACAAATTCTCAAACAATATATTTCTTTCTACTGAGATTCTATTAATTATTTCATTTGAAAAGTAAATCATTTTGTTAAATGTTTTACAATATCGAATTGCATTTTTTTTGTGCTAATGCTTTTATTTTCATGAAGTCAAATATTTTTATTAATGTAAAGAATTATACTAGGCAAAGTTTTGATACAAGTCTAAGGTTTTCATGTTATATCATTTTAGAGAATAAGAAAAATGAATTTCTTTAACGTCAATTGTATTAGATTTATAAATGTAGAAAAAAATGCAACAAACCAATTTTAGATGTAGTTATTTTTAATTTCGTATATAATTATATATTTTTTGTACATATATTTATTATTTATCTAAATAATTTTTTTATTTCGTCTTCAAAAATTCATATTTTAATACATATGAATAATTTTTATAATAGACTCAATGACACCAATTTGCTTAATAAACTGTGTTGGTTGTATTTAATCAAATTTAAAATGGAATTTTACTCTCAAAAGTTTATCTTTCGCAGAATATCGTAAAGGAAGTTTATCTAACAGTGAAAGAGTCATTACTGTTGGTCAATGAATTTTTTTTTTTTACCAAAAATGTAAAATGCTACACACATGAAACTTATACTATAGAAAATAGGTATTGTGATATGCAAATGATTAGATTTTTTTAACGCATTAATGTAGACTAGGCTAGAGTAATACAAAGAACACAAATGAAGAAATTCTACGTCATGTTTTTCATATAAAGAATGAGTTTGAATGTTATTGCCTGGTTAGAAAATGTTATGAAGCTCTTGGTTGAAGAGGAAATGCTTATTAGCACGTGTTTCTGACTTTGACTGAGGTTGAATATCGGCATTGCTGCTTATGGTATCACGGTATAGCTTTTCTCATCTGTTGAGATTCGACAAATATAACACACTATAGTATCGATGGATTCAGGACAGTTATACAAAACAAGATATACTGGACCTCAACCGCCCCTTAACACTGACAGCCGAAAAGACAGACATATTACCCACATCACTTTAATGGATCCTTTAGTCTCGTTACGAGATTTATTTAAAAATGTATTCAATTGACAAATGCCTGCTCGAGTATTTCGATGAAATTTACAATAGCCCTGACTCTCAGCTCGATGACAATGGCTTCAGCTACCTTTGACGCTACATCACAGACTGCTACTAAACTAGAAGACTTGACTTGACGCTACATGCCTTCAATGGTATTATGAACTTAAAGAAGGGAATGCCATAAGGTCACGTATTTTCAAACAAACTCCAGTTTTATTTACAACATGATGCTCGTCCACTTCTTTAATGGCATCGTGAAGAACGCACATTGCTAGAACTTTAGAGATTGTCATTTTGGCCTATTTCCTAGAATGATGGTATAGGATGACATTTTAATAAAATCCTTGGTCGGCTCTTATTCGCAATGATGGCTTTCTGAACAGTCATCATGTTTTGTATTGTGGAGAGCCATGACTCTATCCTTTAAACGAGTCTTACAAAACGCTACGTTTCAACAATATAATGCCCAATCATATATTGCCGATATTATACAGATCTTTCGTATTACAAAGTTGTTCGATTGGTTACCCGGCTAACACGTTCTCTAGAACTATCACCAACAGAAAATATTTGATCAGTTGATGACGAATAACTGGTTTGTTATCATATGCTAGTCACTATGGTCAATGAATTGAGGAATAGTTTTGAAACTCCATTGGTAGCTACTTCTTTTATTTGTTTTTATTCCATCTTTGACTCATTTCCAAGCTGTATAAAAGGATTTATTGTTATCAGCAGTAGTTGGTTTGTGTTTCTCAGGATCTATGCTTTCACATTTCTTGAAAATGTTATTTCACTTGTTATTTCAGTACAATGAGTGTATTCAGTCAGTATTATTTTGTTAGTTTCAATTCTTCCTTGTGTAGCCCTATTAATAACTAAGTTTGCAAAATTGGTTTTCCAAGTTTTTTTTGTCTTTATAAATAATGCTAAAAGTATTGAGCTTGTGTTAAGAATTTATAATAAGGAGATAGTTAAAAATAATTACTCACTGATATGTTGAAATTGTTTAGCTATAAATTATATTCAAATTATTAATTTCATTCAATTCTTCAACATTTACCAATTATTGGTTTCATTCAAAATCCTTTAACATGTTTTAATTGTACATTCTATGTATTGAGATACGTATTCTTTGCAATTTTATTTCTTTAGAAAATTGATTTTAATTCTTTAAATCTTTATACATTAATTTTATTATAGAATTTTTTATAAACTTAACAAACCATTTGATTGTATAAAGCTAGTTTATTTCCTATAAAAGCTACTGTGTATACAATTTTAAAACAATAGATTTCAAACAGTTTTAATTACTTGAGGAGAATAAAGCCAGATTTCTTTGTAATATTATTGTTTCTTACAAAGTATCTTAATAAAACTTCGTTAATACAACTGCATGAGTTCTTCTTGAGCAGCGTGTCTCCCAATCAAATCCTCCGACAGTTCTCCCTTCCACTCAATTTTTCTCTTTTTGCTCCCGACTGTTCTCGCTGTTGTTCTATTTGAAAACAATCAATTCCCAGGAATTTACTTCTACTCCAGCATGAAATAGCTTTGTCTCTTGTGGGTTCCTTTTGACGTTAACCACGAGTGTAATTAGGGTCAGAACAGAAGGATAATTACATGTGTGTAAAGTATTAATGCATAAACGCACACCAATGCTCCCTATCTTATTTGTGTAAATGTTATACGTAGGTTGATATGATATTGAAACGTGCTTTTTTTCCCTTGTGGTTCGTCAAAATAGTTTTTTGCTTTACCAAAAGGAATAATTATCTTTTCCAAAAATATGACGGATGCAAACTGTTTTTCAATTTGACGTAGTGCTTAGGTTTTTATAAATGATAAAATAGTTTCATTAACTTATTATATGATCAGTAATTATTAATTTTTAATGTTAATTGAATGTTAATTTTTAATAATCATAAGTGTTTTTTTATTTCATTTGCGCTTTTTATATAATTCAATTTGCGTTTTTTTCTTCTTATCATTGTTTGTTGCAGAGATTAAATTTTCAAAATGTAATATTCCTCACGTAATACACACGTAATACAATAATACATATTGTATTTGTTTTATGTTTATTCCCTGGGAACAATGCCACATTATTTTTTTGAAAGTATTTTATTGTTACTTTAATAAACCATTCATTTTGTAATGAACTCACAGATGTTTTTATAACTCCTGCTAACGAATTTGCGTAATACAGCATATAAACGTTCACAACGATAATAATTGTTACCTTATTTGAAAAAATATTATTTTTTTAGAGAAACTTGTGACTTTTATTTTTCTAAAGAAATTGTTCTGATTATTACAACCTGTCATCTAGGTTTTTAATTAAATACATTTGTCTCTAGAAAAGAGCTAAAGCATGTATGTAAATAAAAGTATTTCAAATTTTAATTAAGTGCATTTTAGGAAATGTCTTACACAGTAGCTATGAGTCATAGAAATATACAAATATGTGCACTTTCAAAATTTGAGGCCTTTCGCAAATGTAATATTACTTTAGTTAATAAAAATTGAATTTCCTCAAATATCAGCAAATCGTAGCTACCGTAGCTAGAATTAATAATATATATTTCTTGCCTGAAATGCTATTATAATTAATGCAAAATATGTACTTAATTTTTGATAAAAAAAAATGTTCTTTTTGTTGTAGTGTTTTGTTCTTGTCTTTGTTTTCATACAATTATTGGAGATTAAAATATATTTTAACGTCAAAGTGATTAGATACAAAAACATTTGTGGAAATGCATTACTTCTAAATGTATTTGAATGTTGGAAAGTACTAGTAAAATATTCATATAATGTTTAATTAATATTTGCTTAGCATATAAAGGGAACTATATTCTACGTGCATTTAATAATATAACTAAATATTTATTTTAATTAATTTTTATGTATAATTTTTATGAATATAAATAATTGCATTCGTACAATTTATTTTAACAAAAATGTGTGTAATACATAGAATTTTCAGCATTTTATGTTGTGAAATAAAAATAGTTTTGTTATCTATTCAACATTATTTAAATGGGAGAATTCTAGTATTTAATAAAAAAAATGACCTTTTGGAACGTATATATAGAGATATAGGAAATGCTACCAACTTTTTGAAATTTTAATAGCGTTGGAAATTAAAATTGTTATTTTCCCTTTGATTCTTCCTTTGAAGATTATAAAGTAATTGCATTTTATGTAAACGATTTAGCTATATGCAATATAGTGGTAACTTTCATAATTTATAACTTCTCCTTGTGTAAATGCAAGCTGCCACAGTGTGAAATGAATGCATTACAACTTTAGCATTATTTTAAATTCATTTTTTCATGATAGTGAATGAAATTAGATATTTGTTATAAATTTTAAGTATTTCACTTGAAATTTAGTAGAATATTTTTAAATTGTAAAGACTCGAGAGCATATGTATATATATATATATATAATATGCGTGTGTGTATTTCATTTAACTATATATATATATATATATATATATATATATATATATATATATATATATATATATATATATATATATATATATATATATATATATAACAAATTTTAACGGAAATATTATAAAAGCAATCATGCATTTAAAATTTACTTCATGTACCAATGATTTCAATAATGCAAAAAAGCGGTTTGTTATTTGGATGAAAGTATAAATAAAGTTAAAAAATTCATTTCCTTTTTATAAAAACAAAATAATTTATTGTCATTTTATCTATGGTTGATCTCTCTCTCTCATCTAAAGGAAATTTATAAATTTTTAAAAACAATCAGTTTCTAAACTACTTCACAACAGGAGTGAAATATAAAGATATTTGAAATTGTTCAGTATCAAAGTAATTTGAAATAAAATTGTTAAAATATCATGATATAATTATTAAATTGAATTTATAATTCTTTAGTAAATGTTTGCTGAATATAACATTTGTTTGTATGTTTGTACCGGTTTGATCATTTTAATTACATGAAGAGATAAGATTTTTTTTCTGTTATTAAAATTATCAAATCAACATACAGTTTCGAAGCTTCTAATTTATTGTAAATGCTTTGTATACGTACTTTTACCACTTCAAAAAGCTCTTTCTATGTCCATTTTATTGAATTTGTTACTTAAATGAAGGTGACATAAGTTATATGCCCAACTTAGCAGAATTATTATGGGAATATTTAATAATTTTGCAGTAAATCACGCGTATTGATCGAGCCATGAAATGTTTTCCACCCCAAGCATCTTGATCTGATGGCTCTATTTACCTAGAGAGCTTAGGGCATAAATTCCATCTGTCAACTTTGCCAGCAGTTTAAAGAGGTGACTTGGAGATAATGCTGGTATTTGGAGAATATGTGTTTGGGATAAACGTTTTTTATAAGCTACAAAATATTTTGGATGACTTTGCGTCCTTTATTGTGTCTTATTTTTTCATGCTCAAATGATTTTTTAACAAAAAATAATCTTATTTAAAGATAAACTTCGTAAGCAAAAAAAAATTGAATAGTTTACCTTGTATGTTATAAAATTTTTTTAAATCAAAAGGCTTAAAGATTAACGTTATACAAATATAAATGAATAGATATCGTGGACAAATCATATAGAAAATAACCAAGCTATGAAAGTGACAAAATAACCCAAATATATTTGTCTCTATTAAATTATACTATATGTCGTATTATATGTGCTGGCTTATAAGGATATCAGAAATATGATCTTTCAGGTATTACTGTGGAATAAAATATAATAAAGACAATATATGACTATCAACCTATAGTTAAGTAAATGTAAAGGCATGATAAAAAATGCTTGAAAAAATTCGGTTATAAATAAGTCCTTTCCTGTATGGAATAAAATTTTGTTTTGAAATTTTAAAAAGTAAGAATGGAAATAAATATTAAAAAAATCAGGTAAGATAAAAAGTTGATTTATAGTAGTTTCTGAATTATTGAATTATGTAAATCACGTTTATAAAGATAAATTATATCATAAATTCAAAATAGTTGATTAAAATTTGATAAAAGTCGTATTTAATAATACGAAAAGAGTTTTATTAATATTTAAATATTTTCCCAATGCAATATTTTTTTCCTCATATGAATAAAATTAATATTACGGGTTCTGTTTTATTCTTTGAGGAAAATAGTGTAAAATATAGGTGAGGAAATGAGTAAATGTTTTATTTGAACTATTGAACTATATTGATAAAATTTTTTATTTGAACATTCTTGCTTTGCACAATGACATTTTTACTGAGTTCTAAAACAAATATCAGTTGGATAATTTACACATATGCACATTAATGGCATGTAGTGGAGAATAAGATGTTTTTATATAAATTTTAAATGAACCATTTTTTTATAAAATAAACATAATGATAAAACAAAGTAGAAACTTGTGTTTTAGAAAGTATTTCATATTAGTTTTAAACTTTTGATTTTCATTTTTTATTAGCACATAAAGTTATCTTTATACCGAATTTTGTATATTACTATTTATAATTATTTGTAAATAACATATTAAAATTTCAAGTCAAATTTATTTTTAAATTACAATTAATATTTCAGAGTAATGTATATCTCCAATTCTGACATCCTGTGGACCTAAGTTTGAGTAAAAAATTTTCAATTTTATATGAATTTAATTATGTATATACATACAGACTGTCTCAAATTAAACTAACACTTTGAAGGAATCCTGTTACAAAAACTTTTGAACATAATAATTGTAGAATAGTTTAATAAGATGGGATTTTGCTTATATTAAAGACAAAAATAATTTTAAACATCACCACTATAAAGAATGTATAAATAATGTAATACAGACCAAAGCTACATAATTTACAAGTCTTTAGTTGACAAAACGTGTTGAAATTCTGGGCAGTATTATCTGCTGCCATCTATTGAAAACAGTGAATGTCTTGAAATATTGTATGCAATGCGTTTTAAGCTAACTTTAAGATTAGAGAAAAATGCAGTGTGGTCACAGTAAAATGTTCTTTTAGGTAGCTCCGCAATTAAAATCTGGGAGTCTGGAAGGTTGAGTGATAGGAAAACGTCAGCTAATAACTCTGTCAAAAAATAATAAGAATGGAGCATTCATTTGACGCGATTAACAATGTCTTGAACTTCGAACAAAACTTGTCTAGAATGAATGAAGCAGTATAAGTGTATCTTGTTCTTAATATTACTTAATTTAATATCCTTATCACATGTTTGTTTTTTGTAACGCAAACTGGGCATTTCTGCACGTTAACTGCGCCTTCCAAATATAAATAGGCCTTGTTCACCCGCAAAATATACCATTGTCATTCATTTACAGCTCACAGTCTGTAAGAAATTAGAATGCAAAGGTTTCTTGGTACTTTACCACAAACGATAATTCCGCTAAAGCGAGAGTTCGTAGACGGTCTGCTAATGTGTAAGTTTATGGAGTTAATAGAGAAACATGTTCTGAAGAATGCTGCAAAAAATGGTACGAAATTGGTCAAAGGTATCTGCAATACCCTGAACAATGATGTTGCTCATGAATTGCGACATCCTTTCTTTCTTCATTTGTACTCATACATCATACAGATCTCTTCCTAACAGAACAGCCAACGATCCCTTTGCTTTTTATTTCTTCATCATATCTTATATCCCTTATCTAGTGAGTGGTTTTGATTTCAAGACCAAAATTTTCGTAAAGCTGCTGTGGTACACTCACTGTTTTGGTAAGACAGTTTTACCAGTAAAGCATGATCCTCATACGCAACGTCATTTTTTTAAGTTAGAGACATTCATAACTTGGGCCATCCTCTACCAGCTTTATGTACCATTTAAATTGGGGTATGCTGATTTTTGTTACTAATTTTGTGAACTTTCACTAAAGACCGGTGAAATGTTGTATAATCATTGCCACCTGGTGATGGAGTTAAAAACTTTTTTCTGGATAAAATTCCCACCATCTCATTACACTATTTCCCACATTCTATGAACTTCTGCTAAGTGTAATTTAAGCGTAATTTAAGACTCCCCTATATATAATTTTAAATCTATAAATAATAATTATAATACGTTTTTTGAGAATTAATTTTTACTCTTAGATCCAAAATAATTATTGAATTAAAATAAGAGAAAAATTCATATTTAATTTAGATTGAAACAAGAAGCGGAAAGCTGGTTTTTATATATGCATAAAGAGAATGTTGCATAGGTAAATAGTCGGGGCATATAGTTAATACCAATAAAATATTTTGCTCAAAGAATAATTAGAAGGCCAAATATAGAGCAAGAAGTAATTTTAAAAAATACAAAATGAAATGTAGAAAGCATTGTATGAAACCGTAAGTGTAAAAACAAGATTCAATGTAAATTAGGTTGAGGGAAAAATACGGAAAACAAGCCACTATGTTGATACGCAGGGGCTTAAATTGATAAATAATAAATTACGGATTCAAAATGGTAGGAAAATTGAGATAAGTATATTAAATATTTAACAAGAAAAAAGTACCCACTTAAAGATAACACAAATAGTGAAAAATATGGAAAATAAAAATAAAGACAAATAATGAAACAATCGATACAGAGTAGACTTGAATAAAAATTGATATGCAGTGAAAAAGTTCTATAAATCTTAGATTCTTTTCAATAGTAGTTCATAATATAGCAGTTAATACTCTAATTCAAACCCATGTCCAAATTTAAAAGAGACCAAATAATCAAGCATTTTTATGAACACATAAACTGTCAAAAGCACTAAAATAGAATGCAAAACTATCAGTGTCGAGATAGTGAAGAACTAGTAATACACAATTAAGTTTTTTAGTTATAAATACCAAAAGTTACGCAAAATGACAGGAGAATGTAACTTTCTTATTGAGAAAATTTCAATGATTAGAAAAAATTTAACTTGGTTTACATAATCCCAAAAAAATTATGTATAATCTTCATTAATTAAATTAAAATTATATTTATGAGATAAGAATGTACTAAAAACATTTTTTACATGTCTGTTAAAATATTAAAATTTATGCTTAGTGACAGAATTTTACATTGTTTAAATTAAAATTTTAAATTAAAAATGCGGTAAAAATTATTCCAGTTCTCACTCATTTAAGCTTTATTAGAAATTTCTCCGAAATCCCAATAAAAGATTTATTTTCAAATGAAAGACACAATTAGGCTTTGAATTTTTTACAACTCTCTATTTTTAGGCAAAAAAAAAAAAAAAAAAAAACAATTTACTTGAATATTATTTGGTTAAACTTTCGGATCATCATATTTTATAATTCAAAATAATTATTGTCAGATTTGACAATATTTTCTGATAATAATACTGATATATTACTTTAAAAAGTTTCCTAGTACTTAGTTTAAAATACATGAAGCTATTGATATATTTCAATAAAACTTGATAAATGATAGCTGGAATAATAGAATTAAGTATGAAATTTGTTATGAATGATACTTCTCTAAATTCAGTGTTTTGTAATTGTAAGTCAATAGAGAATTTAACTGCTTGGATTCTTTGATATCATGAACGTTTAAACATATCTAGAACTCAACGAAATTGCTCTAAAAGTGACGAAATTATTAAAAATGCTTTGGAGTTGCACAATTTTCTAATTCTTTTGCAATTATATTTTCTGTGCATACCTTTTATTAAAATGAGTAATTCTTAGTTGCATGAACAATTTTAAATCCCTGATATTATTTATTTGTACGAATCTCATTTAGAATACTTTTTATCACGAGTAATATGCTTATTATGATATATTAAACATATATTGTTACACTATAATTTTTTGAAGCCTTATAGAATTTTACTTTTTAAAATTCTTCTAGGTTTTGAAAATATTCTATATAAAAACTTTTAGATTATTTTTTTGTTTTTACTACTTATTCGTTTTAGTTTTGAAAATTCCAAAACTGAATTGTTTCTAGACATCAAAGTAAACAAGAAAGGTTCTTGCCGTTTTTAATGACTCAAAAAAACATGACCTACAGGAAGTGTAGCCTATTTTCAGTCCCCGAAGTAATCACCATCAACATCAAGCACCTTCTGCCAACGTGTATTCAGTTGTACAATCCCCTTGTGGTAAAACTCGGGGGTTTTGCACGCCAAGAAGTCTCTAAGTACTTGGCGTAAATCTGTTGCATTGGTGAAGTATTTTTAACGAAGATAATTGTTCAGGGTATGGAACAGGTTGTAATCTCAGGGTTTGTACTACTCCTGGATACTCCTTCAACTTCTTAAATTCCAAAAATGCTTAAGGGCCCTCAAAATTCCTGGAATTTTTGCTTACTTTGATGCATTTATTATTTTTTTAGAGAATATTATAACTTTTTTGAGATTTTTGTTTTAATATTTTAAAATTTTCAATGAAATTTTCCGTAAGCCTTATTGAATATTAATTCTTAATGTTACCGCTTGATAAATATTAGATTTTTGTATTCTTAACAGTTGACTGCTGTATTCTTATCTGCTTAAAGATCTAGTTCAGTCAATAATTTCATGATAATTTGGATTTATGTGTCTAAAGTGAAGTGAAATAATCACCAAACTAGATGTTCTTGTTATGCAATCAGACTGGTGATTTTAATTTATTCCTTTTATATATGCTTCTGTTTTCTTTAGATTGTATAAAATTCACTAAATATTAATATTTAACTATAAATTTTTTGAGTTAAAATATATTTTTCATGTCTCTTATGATGAAAACTGTGCACAATTTCAATGTTTCGGGATGAATTTGTTTATCAATGAAATAAAGCCTGAAATAAATAATATAATATGCCTGGTGGAAAGTGTCTTTTTAATGACCAGTGAACTCTGTAAAAGCTATACAAAGATTAACTTTTGCATGGATCAGAAAAAACACATTCCCATTGTCTGTTTTGCAATAATACTCATGAAAAAAGTGCATTTATTAGAGCAGCTGTATCTGCCAAAAAATCTGTTCATTTAAAGGATTTTTTCGCTACTGATGTTCCTGTTAAAGAACGTGAATCCAAAGCTTGTTCTGAAACTTTAGATTCATTTGTTTCTTCAAAAAACATTTTAAAGGCTGAAATTCTATGGTTTCTTAAAGTTTTAAACACCGGATGTACAGTTCTTGTAACAATATAAATTGTCTTTTTCAAGCTATGTTTCTAGACAGTGATATTGCAAAGCAATTCCCTTGTGGTGAAAAATAGTGTACTTATTTTACAGTTTTTAGAATTGCACCTGATTTTTCCAACTTACTGAAAGAAAAAAATTAAAAATGCTAGTAATAATATGCTTCTTTTTGATGAAATAATTGCATCTACTGAGAAAATAATTGCACTGCTAGGTAAGATTTTGTGTTAATGATTCTGTTAAAATATGGTATTACTCGTCAAAATTTTTTGGTCACTCAATTGAAAATATTTTGTTTGGAAAAGTGAATGAGAGTGCTTAGAATTAGTAACAAGTAAGTTACTCAAGTTGTCAATGGATGGACCGAATGTAAACAGGTTTATTTTCACTAGAATGGCTATTTAAAAAAAAGTGAACAGCATTCAAATATTGTAAATGTCGAAAGCTGCAGCAAACTTCACTTTCTAAACAACGCTTAGAGTCATGGATGTTCCTCATTTTCTCAGAAGATGAAATAACAGCAAGTGCTGACAATTTAAAGACTCAACCACAGCAAGACTATTTAAAGACTCAACCACTTTCGTAGGAATGACTTAGGTAGCCTTATCTTAGGCGTAAAATTTTTTTAAAGTTTTGCAAACATTGATGGTTAGAAAATATAAGTGTTTTGAACAGATAGCTTGAAATGTTACCGTATCTTAAAACGTATGTAATTTGTTCAAAACAAAAAATTTCCTATTCTTGATACCAAAAGTTTTGATATTGTGCAGAAATGTACAAAAGCTATACTTTTTCTGCTAAATGCAATTTTTTGTATTTATTACTCGGGAAGTGGAATATTTTCTGAAATTTTATCAAACTGATAAATGTTGCCATTTATTGTAGGAAATTTTCATGCATTTTTGAAAAAGTATCGTGCAAAAGTTTTTAAAAGAATTTGTTCTGTTTCTTCATTTAAACTTATCAGAATTGATGTAACAGATAAAGACAATCAAAAAGATGCTAGTAAATTAGAGATTGTATTTGTTACCAAAGAAAAACCATCAGAGAATTTTATGTTAGCAAATTTTTGACAAACAGAAGATGGTATTTTTTAAATGCAGAGGATTTTTAGTATCAATGACAAAAAATTTGGTAAAAAAATGTCCTATCACATATTCTGTAGTACGAAACATATCATGATTAGATTCTCGAACTCCGATATGTAATAAATCAAGTAATTTAAATAAAATGCAGAAACTTCTTTTGTACTTCTCTAATGTGTCTGAAATAAATGTGGCAGTATGGATTTTGTTTTTAAAGAATATCGTCATTTTGTAGAAGAGTTTAAATCCTTACAACCGACTGTAAAATTTGAAGATTGTATTGATGAGAAATTTGACCCAATTAAAGATAGAATAGATATTCTTTATATTAACTTATTCTCAAATAGATAAAATTATTGTCAATTATGAAAAGTATTTAATTTGCTCTTACTACTCTCGCAAAGTCAAGCATCTGTAGAAAGTAGATTTTCTGTGAATGAAAATTTATGGTAAAAAATTTAATAATTCATTTGTGGCTAAGTGCATCATTGATAACCATGTTCGAAACATAAGAGATGTCAACAATTCAATTAATAGTAAACATCTACTTAGTTTTGTTGCTGGTGCCAGGCAAAAATATAAATTATATTTAGATGAATTAAAACAGCAAAAAGAGCAGCTGATAACTGATGGAAGGCGAAAAGCATTTCTTGAAGAATTTGATGAACTGATAATTAAAAAGAAGCGTTTGGAAGATGACATAAATGAACTTGAAAAATCTACAATAGAGTATGCTGAGAAAGCTGAAAGAACTGGTAAATTAACATTAATTACAAAATCACAAACATATATCGCCATGGTGCGTCAAAGAAGCAACAGTTTTTATTCGGTATTAAAAATGAATTGAAAGAGAAATTTAGAGGTGGAAAGTTAGCATTTTCTAACAGCAAAATTTTGTATGCATAAATAACCAACAAATGAGAAAATCTATTGAAGGATTAAAGAAGCAGGAAAGCCTAGAATATGAATATGAAATTGTATAGTTTTGAAAGAGCTTGAAAGTAAGCTGATACGAAATTTAGAATTGCTTTTATTAAATAATAATTTGGAAGAAGGTCATCCTGAAAACTTTAGTTGTATTTGTTTTGGGTTAGTATATTTATATTTGAAAAGAGGTTGTTATACATATCTTAAAATATTAAATACATTAATAAATAATAATCCATTAAATATGTTTAAAAACTCTAAAATAATCCTATATTTTCTATAATATATAATCCTGTAATTTAGAAAACATTGATTATTTAAATAAAAGAAATTTCTGTTACAGCTGTTAACTCATTGAAGGATTTTGAAATAATCATTAAATATAATTCTAGCTTCAATAAAAGTAGTCTCTTAATTTTTTCAATTATTTATTTCCATTATTTTCAAATATAATTGAAAAATGTTGCATATATTTATATGATTAAATAAATATTTGGTTAATAAAATTTTTTAAAATAAAATAAAAAATATTTAACACGAATGTAGATATCTCATGGCAATTTTTGATTTGACTTCTGAAAAACTCCTTAAAACTCCTGTACGAACCCTATAATCTGATGATCCAAGGTCAGGTGAGTAAGGAGGATGACTCAAAATCTCCCACCAAGTCGTTGAATGTTATTCTTGGCCACCCGCACGACATACGGCCTCGCGTTAGTGGCCAACAGAACACCGATTAACCTGTATTGGCTTCTGTTGCAGACGTTCCAATTGCTGCGATTACCGGTCCACAATGACCTTTTGGTCTCTTGAGAGCAGCTCTTAGTGAACCATTTGACAGCTAGTCCACCAGACACAAAGCATAATCTTGCGTGAGTGCATAGGTGTTCTTGAGCCATCAGGATACGCGGGACTGTATCCTGGGATGACAAACAATGTTTAGAACACTTCGGAGTGTCATACCGGACCCATCTTTCGTCACTGGTCAGCACTCGATTAAATATGTATGTGCTAAGGGGGCAAGAAAGCAATTTAAAATAGGCTACCACTCGTTGTTGCTTATGGACATCGAACAGCGTGTTAGGAACCCACTCGCTCAGCATGTACGTCTTACTTAAACGGTGTAGATGAAGTCTAATAAGGCCTGTGGTCGTCCACTGCGAGCTTCATGACAAACGAACAAATACTGCGACCTGAATTTATGTGCCTTTCCGTATGTTTATTCATAGTACTATCTCTTAACGCTTAACGAATTCAACGACTTGACGCAACACCTGATAAGCCCATTTTGAAGTCGTACTGCAAACAGCACTGAATGAGCTCCTTCGACACACCCATTTCTCTTCTCTACATTACGAGCTACAATTGATAAATGTGCACGGTGGACCTGCTTTTACAACTGAAAACTTCCCATTGTTCTTCTCCTCTGACCGGTGTCTCAACCACGTCATACGCTGATTTTTATACTTATTCTCACATCGCTCAATGGCAACGCAAAAGCGGCAAGAACTTTCTTGTTTACCTTTTAATTGAAATAATTTTTGCTTGTCTCACAGTTACTATCAAATTTAACAAAGCAAAATTAAATTTATCTAGAATTTTTTTTAAATTTTATAGTTTTTTTAAATATATGTCAGTAAGAGAGATAAGATTAATATTTTAAATACAGATACTTTCTTAATTTTTTCTTCATTTCACTAAATTTACACATCAGCTCACTAACTTTACAACACAGTTTAATAAATTAGTTTAGCTCTTTAAGTCAATTCTTCATCGATACATTTTTTCTTAATATATATCAAATAAAAAATTTCATGATAAATTTCTACTGCGTAATTTCACCTATTCTGGATAAGTTTCACTTTAGAGTAAATAAATGATATAAATTATTATAAATTATAAAATAATGATAGAAATCTGATATTCACATATTCATTTTTTTAAATCAAATAAAAATCTCCGCTTTAAATTTCGATACCGAAATAAATTTCACAAAATATTCTGCAAAGGATAAAATTTTATAGTATTTTACGTATATATATATATATTATCTTATGTAATCTTAAATTGATATGAAAACGATAAGGTCAACATAGTTTCAGTTACTTTTATTGCTAATAAACTTGAACACCTGTTACAGAGTGCCTTTTGTCATCTTAAAATATATTTCTACCATAATAATTTTTAAAGTTTGTAAAAGATTTTAGTAGGTAACAAACTTAGGAGTAATATCGTTTTACTACAAACTAAAATTATATAATTTTAAGATCGTAAATGTAATTGGTTATTAACTTATAGGAGTTGTAAATGTATCTGTGGATCACAAATGAACCTAAGTCCAAAACACACTAACCTAAGTAATAGAAACCTACATAAATTTTTACTTGCATTCTGAAAGTGTGATTAGCGTTACGTTTTTAAGGGGCATCAGTATAACTATAAAGCATCTCAGTTCAAAAATATAATTGCTATATCTTGTGCTTTTAATCTTTTATTAACTTAATAATTCATTAAAACTGTGTGAAAATCCTAATAATTCTTAAGAAGTTCGTTTACTGTATCTGCTACATGTGAGTATAAATGTTATTATTCTTAAAAATATAATTAATTCATTTTAAAATTATGTAGTCTCACCTGAATATACTATGAATTCTTCAATCCTTCATTAAATTGTATTATTTGTGTATTTATTACAATATATGAATAAGAGGAATTTAATAATAAATCAATGAAGCTGTGGATATCACAGTCTAATTTATTAAATGTCTTTACTTATTTCATATCTATTTTTAATGACGAATTTAAAATTATTTTTATGATTTTTGTTGCTTATGAATGCAACTTTTTGTTTTGGAATAGCAGAACTGCAAAATAAAAATTGCCTTCGAGAGTCTGTAAATGAAATGATGATAAAGCGACTACATCCGTTTTATTTATTATTTTATATCCATTTTAGCTATCCTCAGCGATTTTATGTTTTCATTATGCTGCAATTTAATTTTCATAACAAGACATAAATTGCTTACATTGCATCGAAATTTTTATTTATTTTCTTTTTGAAAAGGCATTTGATAAAGTGACTATTAAACCAGACTGATATTTTGAGGCGGTTATTTTTGTAAGAATATCGCTGTGTTAATTATCTTTTAATTTCTTCAGTGATTCAAATTGAAAGTGAAATAGTTAATTTATTCTTTTGTATTATATTTTGTTCAGTTGATATAATATCATTTTAATCATTATTTCTTATTAATAACTTCATTGATTTCTCAATGTATTGTAAAATTATTCGACTAATAAGTTCAACGGATTCAGATTTAATAAATATCATCAATAATTTGATCTTACAATTCGTATAATATTGCAAAATTAAAAATAGAAAACTTCATTATCTCTTCATTTTCTAATTTAATTCAAACACCATATATATGAAAAATAGTTAGAAATAAAAATAAGAATGTTTACAGCTGTTTAATTATTGACGTTTAACAAGGAAATAAAATTTTTGCATTTAAGGCATTTTCTTTTAGCCTTGAATTTTTGCTTTGCTTTTAATTTGAAACATCTCTATTATTAACGTAAATTAATAAAGAAAGAAAAAATATAAAATATATTTTTAATGACATCAGTAAAAAAGTGCTATTTTGAGAAAAACTTAACTGTGATATTTTGCTTGTTAGAAAATAATTGTGTTTTAAAAGATGTAATTGATGTTCATTTGTCACATTTTTGTTGCTTAATAGAGATCCTTAGCAAATTTTTACTTCATTGATAACTTTAAAATGAAGATTTTTTAAAATTATTGTGTCATATTATAAATCCTTATATCATATATATGAATCTTTTCTTTTTGCATTAACTTCAACATATAGTTTTTAGCTTATTAAAAATTTTCTTGTCATTCTTATACATTTATTCTTGCAATAAAACAACGTAATATTGAATTTATAGAACGTAATATCTTGGAAATATTGTAAAAAATTATCTTTGAAATAATGAGTAAGAAAAAATGCATAATGTTTAACACGATTACAATCTTTAAACCTAAAATGCAGTCGCAATTAAAATAATTAATTGATGCATAATAAGTGTAATTCACTAATTATTTGCCTATATTTCTGCTGCATCTATTTAATGAGAAAAATGATGATTAAATCACTGAACTAAAAAATATACCTTATTTCTTTTAAACTGAATGTTATAATTCTAATCTTATTTTACAGAAAGAATGAGCGTTTAGGAAAATATATTTTACTAATTTACTATGAAAAAAAGAATGATTTAAATGAAAATAATTTTCGCAATAAAGAAAAAGTAATTATTTAATAAGGTAATTGGTATCAAATTTGGCGGTCCGGTAAATTCGTGAGGAAATAAATTATTCTGTTTTAATTTTATTTTATTAATTAAATTAAACATTTAGTTGGTGAATTAATCGTTCATTATGCATTACAGAATTCATTTAGAATAATTATATTAGTTTTGAATTAATCCATTATATTGGCGTGAAACTTTTAACTTTAACTATCGATTAATGTTGATGTTTGTCTGAAATATTTCATTAGAGAGATGTAAAATTTTTTCATTTACACAAACAGGAACTAGAATACACTGTGGGTGCATAAGACTGCATGATAGCAAATAAATAAAATTCAGTTTGAGTTTATTTGATGTTACTGCTAACATTCTTCTTCTAAAATGCACTTAGAGTTAGGATATTTTTTCATATAATATATTTTTTCATTGTAATAACATCATTCAGTCTTAGTATTATGATTTCTTGACGTACTTTTAATGTATAAAAATAAAATATTTCTGATCCTTATAAAAACATTCTTTCGGAATAGAGAAAACTTTGTCATTACTATTTGAAAAAAACTGTGCATTTAACTTTAATTTCAAACATCGTGTTGTAAACATTTCTTCCTTTCTATTACAAAATTTGTGAGTCTAAATTCTTATATTAAAAAAAAGATATTGTTAAAATCCTAGTTATAATAATTCTAAATGCAGAATAAAGCTTATTACTTTCGCGCTACAATGGAATTGTTGGTATTATGGGAAAATTAATGATTCTACACTTAAATAATTATTTTTATAAAAACAAGTTGTTAAGAATCAGAAAGAAAACGAGACATGGATTTCTAACTAAGTTTATGCAGATAGTAATTAATTTTCCGGAAATATTTAGAAATCTTGCAAAATGAATTTGGAAGATGATAATATTTTCTGTTCTGTGTTGTTTTATTTATAGAAAACCAATAGGAATTATTTTCTATATTATTAGCTTCTAACGTTTTTATTTCTGTTCAAATTTTAGTTGCAACGTTAATAAAACTAGATTATCTACTTAATTTTTTTTATTTTCATATATACTATTAGGAGTTTTATTTACATCTCGACAGCTATATATAAATTTATCATGTAAAAGGTTTGATTTTGTCATTTGAATGTTATCTTTTAAGCATTTTACGTAAATAGAATATGAGCTCTTTCTTAATGAAATCATGTGTACTTTAAATGAGGGTGAAAATTGTGAATATTTTATTCTCTAGTTAAAATATGTTTAATATGTTTTGCTTAATTTTTATTATGCTGAATCAGAGTTATTTTTAAATATGTCTCATATTAACTTGAATAAAAATCCTTGATCATTACATTTTTGATTATTAGTACATTATTTGCCTCATTGATGTATAACAAAGTGATAATAAATAGAAATTGATGAGTTTATGTATATTATAAATGGAAATAAAACTTTCATGATTATCATTTAATAAATATATCAGTAATACTATAAAATATTTATATTACAGTTGAATTTTTTTTACTTTATATTAATATTAGTATTATTTAGTAAATAATTTCTTAGATTAGAAAATAAATTTTTAATTCATAAGATTGATATAATGATCCAATCAGGCAAAAAAGCTCTTACAAAATTATTGCAGTGCAACTATCAATATTTGTCAAAAGAAAGTAATTTTAAAGATACATTATAATTTTCCTTTTCTTGAATTTCACTTAAAATAGTTTTAAATAAAAAGTGAGATTAATTTATGGTTTATAATTCATTATAAAAAAGAAGCTCTTTCTCTTCTTTTATTATTACATTGTAACAACGTTATCCTCTGTTACAGAGATTTAGATTTTAAAATTTCTGTAAAAAAGAGATATCACTGTTATCGATATGCCGTATATAACTCTTGAAATAATCTGTTAATTATATTAATAAATAAGTCAGGTATAGATATTCAAAATTAAACTTCCACATTTTGATATCATATAATTCTACTTTTTAGTCAATTTTTTATCTAATTGTTAAGCTGTTTGTTAATGAAATAATCTCATTATGTATTTAATTGCCTTTTATTGAACAGTACCAGTTAATAAAACAAAATTACAGTGTGTCAGAAAAAATATGAACCTACCTTATTTTAAGAGATATAAAACTTGAGAAAAAAATCTCGTTAGAAATATTTTTGATTCGGTTTTCTTGAAAGCATTAAATCATTTTATATATGTTTCGTTTTGTATTTAATAGACGTTGTGTAAATTTATTGCCTAAAAAGTAAGAAAAATATCTGAATTTGTGAATCCAAATAAATTTACACGCTCATGTTTGATTCTTGAAGAACACTTTTTCAATACTTCTAAAACGCAACCAAAATGTTTTATTTTTGAAACAATTTATTTTTTAAAATGCATGAAAAACTCCTTTATCAAAACTATATTTTTTTTCTGATGTCTGTATTTACGCAATTTTTGCTGCAGTCATTATTGCTTACATAAGCATTTCTTTGAATTTTTATAATCAAACATTCATTTTTGAAGGAAATGCATAAAGTTGAAATTTTAGGCCATTAAAATAATTAGAGTTATTTAGAATATATTGTATGGAATATATTACATCAGGATGTAGTTGCTAGCATCAACTGAATTATATAATATTATTATAAAAATTAAAAACATTATTTCAACGTTACAGTTTTAATAGTTTGTAAAATAAATGCATTGTTAAAGAATAAGATTCATTGCATCATTTCATAATAAATAAATTCTTAGAGAAGTGATCAAAATATTTAGCTTACAATACATCTTTTTAGAAAACTAGAGAAATAATTTTCAAATAAAGCTATATTTTGGATTGTTTATATTTTACTTTGTTACCTTAAAAATAATGTCTGTCGTAATTCAATGCTAGTTAGGAACTTTGCAAAGAAGCACTAATTACTCTAGAAAATTTATACGAAAGTGAGAGAAAGCATTCTCTTTTATGCAAAGGCGGAAAATGCTCATTAAAATGAAAAGAATTAAAGTGGGAAAAAAGTTTCCTTAACAGAGAAGTATTTTCTATTGGTGAGTAATTCGATCTATTATTTGTTAATGAAACTGGAGAAATAATAGGAAATTTTCAATCTCGATAAACATTTTGAAAATTTACTATGTATGTTTCAATACATTGTCTGTGTACGAAAATGATTCTATGTCACACAAAAGTCTATTATATTTATATAAAATGATCCACAATTTTATATTTACACCTAAAATTGAAGTTTACTTACTTATTTTCTCAATTTTATTATGTTATTTTGATATAGCTATTACACATGCATTAAAACATAATGTTGCCATTAAAATTTTATGATCTTTAAAGATAAAACGTAAAATATTGATAGTAACAATCTCACTTTAGATCTCTCTTCAATTATACAGCCAATTATATTTCTACTGTTTCAATGGCATTTCTCGTAAAAAAAAGATTTTTATACTATTTCTGCTTAGAAATATATGAAGAAAACACTGTGTATGAAATATTTCAATGTAAACACTTAATTTAACATTTATTTAATTTAAGGTGCATACTTTTTTGAAAACATATTAAGAATTTAATTGAAATTCTGTTTCATTATATAAAAAAACTAAAATTAAGGAAAGCAAAAAAAATTTAGAATTAGAAAAAACCAAATAAATATATCAATAATAATTTGCGAAAATATTTGATTATACAATGAAAAGATGAATCATTACAATATTTGTGATGTAATATCTTAAAGAAAAGAACCTGAAAAAAGGACCTGGATTCTATTGATAAATGCAATTGTTTCGATGTATGACTGTCAAAACTTCCACAAAAACAGGATTAATGGTTATTCTGGAAAATATCTTTTAAAAAGTAATTCAAAATTGGGAAAAACTATAAATGCATGTTTAAAATGTCATCTAATGTCTAGATTGTCATATAAATAGCCGTTACATATCTACAGCAAAAAGATAATAATTTATATCTACCTTTGATAACTTTCAGTGCTGCTTCTTATTTAACGTCGCTAAAAAATAATCTTAGATTGTATTTAAGATTGCTCAACAATTAACATCAAGCATTTTCTTAGGTAAAATTCCAAATAAATGAATACCAATAACGTTTTTGATAAAAGGAAATTTTCAAAACCTGAAAATCTTAATACTTATTTCGAGTCGTATAATTTGTTTCAATTTATCCGAATTATAACCGCCGATCAGTCAGTTGAATCTCTAGTTCTCTGGCGTTCTGTTCAGCTGATCGTAAGTGCGATTCCCATTAAGGTTATGGATGCTCAAACACCGTGAAATGGATAGCTTATTAATCGAAGACTATTCCTAGGCATTTGAAAATTCGGCTTCCAGATGGAATTTTCATAGATAAGAACCGTATTTGCGTGTCGTTAGGGGTAAAAATCACCGTTAATTCTCAAGCATCCAACCCAATAATGGCTGGCCAAAACAATCCTCTCACCTGACTGCATTTGAACTTGAAGAGTTTTCATATCGAAGAACATCTTCCTACTACTATCTAACAATAAATATTTATAAGCTATTTACTTTAGTTTAAACATATGGCTTACTGTGTATTCCAGATTAAATCAACCTTCACATGTGAATAGTGACAGCTAATTGTGAAACACACACAATCCAAATAAATTAAACTTATCAATTTATTTGGATTGTTTAATTTATTTGACCAAATATAAGCTTTCTGGAAGAATCTGTGTTACTGTAAGGCCACACAGTTTATTGAATTCCAGTTGTAGACAATGATTATATTAAGTGTTTTACCTAGTTTGACAGAACTAGACCTCACATACAAAAAGGGATCATAGAGTTTGAAACCAAATCAAACTAAAACCTAATTTAAATGTTTCATCTGATCATACTTGCTGAACCCTAAGTTGATCGAAAACGCCTCTCGAATTTTTATTTAATGATGAAAAACCCAGCTACCCCTACCTAAATGATTTTATATAGCATAGGACTGATTTATTGGGTATAAATCTTTATTGTTATAGTTAAATTTGCTATAACAACGATATTAGTGGAAAATCAAATTATTTTCCATTTTCACTTCTTTTATTATTTTGAAATTTGAGAAGCAAGATATATAAAGCAGATATGTACACTGATTTGTTTATTCAATATGATGCTAAAATTATACCAATTTTTTATAATATTTTAACTAAGAAATGTTTCCCTGCAAAACATAAGTATAAATTATAAACTATCAAAATTCAAATGAAAATAAAAATATGTGAAGTCTAAATATTTTAGAGCATATTTTTGAAGTTTAAGTTAGGAAAATGAAGTAAGCTAAACTTGAATAAAAAAGAGACTATTTAATACTTCATGTAATTGAACTCTCCAACAAGCAGTTTTCCACTGCACATTTTCCTCTTCACTACCATTCTCTTCTAGTTGGTTAATCAAATACTATTTATTATTACTTCTTAATAATTATCAAAAAATAAATTATTTAGTCATTAAATATGTCATTTGCTTAAGATAATATATTTTACAAAAATTTTCTATTTTACTAATTGTCTAATTCACTGAATGCATAAATATTTTACTAATTATAATATTTATGATTCATTAATGAGACAATTTACTGTTCTGAAGAAACTCAAATTCTTATGATATTAAATCATGAAGTTGATATTGCATTCAATAATTCAAATATATCACTTATTTTTAGCTATTATTGTTACATTATATAATGTTTGATTTCTGTAAAAGTGATTTGCTTCGTATTATGAAATAAATATAATCTGAAAAAAATTTGCTGATAAATTTGTTTCTTCAGCAGTTTTAAGATCACACTAAAATATCATTTTCATCAATAAAATTAAATACTGTTTTAACTTAACATTCAATATATTTAATGTTACTAACAAATATTCTATTAATATTTTAAAATAATTGCGAATTTATTAAAACTATCATATTATTAAATTTAGTTTTTATCTATAAAATTATAAACAGCTAAAATACAATAAAATATTTCCATTTTATAAAAATATATTTCTAACATTACACTTATTTTTTCTTCAGAATAGCTTGTTTTCCAAAAAATAAGATAAAACCTTCTATATAACTTTGCAAGAACCACGTGATGTAAGAATTCAGAGTTTCTTAGGATAAACTCCTGCACAGAATCATTTTCTTGACTGTGAATTATGTTTGTATTCCACGAAGGATGAAACCCATAAATACTACTTTAACAACAGGACATATCATTTTTTACGCTTTTCTCCTGATCAGTCATTTTTTTCTCAGAGTATTAGTTTTATAACTGATTTCTTTCTTTTGCGAATGTAAGATAGTTTCTTGTCATTTTTCATAATGTAGGTAATCAAGCTTTAAAAATGTTAGGGCTCTATGAAAATATCAATTTCTTAAGCTTTTGTGTTTTGCATTTTGTTTTTTTAGGCTTTCAAACTATATTTTGTTACATTTAGTATTTATATTTCCTCATCTCTCTGTATTTCTATATTTTTAGAATATCAGTAAAAAAATTAGTATTTACAGATAAGTTTTGAAGACTCCATGATAAAATAAGTAAGCTACTCTAATATATAATATTTTTATCAAATATTCTGAATATAATATTAAAAACACTGTGTGTAATAAAAATATTATTGTCTGAAATAAATCTTATCAGGGTCACATATTGTTTTACGTATATTGGTTTGTTTTGTTTTTACCATGAGAAATTTCAGTTATTTTAAATTAGTCCACTTAGAAACACAAAAGACTAAACATATATCTATTCAATTGAGAAAAAAATCCTGATTTAACGTTCTCAACAGTTAAATTAAATCATGTTAATGCTTGTATGTGTGTTTTAATTAAGGATGCTTGTACAAAGTTTCCACATATGGAGGCATTTTTTTTATATAATTATTAGATTTAATGACTTGTTGATTCTAATTTAATTTGAAATTTTGATTTGTAACTGCAATTTAAAATATGCAATGAAATATTTTTATTGATTTACTTTAAAAATATGCTATAAAAATATGTTTTCAAAGAAGCATTGAAAGTTTGGCAAAATCTTTAATTATCTATGTTTTAATTTTAATATTATTTTCACAACACTCTGCATTAATACTGTTTTATTGGTTAATGGACAACATTTATGGGGTAAGCGAATAATACTATTTTGTATTAAGACTCTTTTTATTTTTTTGTATTAGAGAAAATTTCATTTTGGATTAGGATTTTATTTTTTGTCTTAAATATAATCCGTAGTTGATTTTCAACTGCGCTATGATATTTAAAATTCTTATTTAATTGATTGAAATTTTTCTTAGATCTTGGTATAATGCATTCAATATATAACATGATATATTTACATTAAAATCTACAAAAAAAATTATGATATATTTTACAATAAAAATTAATAATTATATTTTGTTGACATTATTTTTCTTGATATCTTTTTCAAAAAAAAGTGAATTCATAATCTTTCTAACCTTAAAGGTGAGTTAGTCTGCAAATTTCTTTTTAATTTTTCCTAATTAATTATTGACAAGACAATTGTAAAGGATGGCAAATGAATAATTCATAAAATGTGTGTCTTATTGTAAGAATAAGGTGAAAAAAATGAATTTATGAATTTGAATATTAAACAGATCACTCTTTTGGAGAACAATTTTTCATGCTATTGAATGTTGTATGCGTGACTCACAGTGAATTTAATTGACATAGCATAAGTTACTTTATTTCGCCCAAATATGCGTGCTTCATTTACATTCTAACATTGCCATTTCTTTGGAACCATAACTTTATAACAAACAGTTTTTACATATAAATCAGTGACCTCTGCTTTCTATTTCATTTGCAAAGGAAGCCCTTCCATACATTGTTTATGATTTGCTATTCCCATAAAAGAAATAACCATAGAATTTCTTTTCATGCGTAAGAAATGAAATAACTTTGCAATAAATTTTATTGATACGAGTGCGAATATGGCAAATGAGTTGTAAGAAAAGGCCTACAATAATTTAACTTGACTAGAAAAGAACATTATATTGTATAAGGATCTTATTTTGGCATCTCATGCAACAATGGTAAGATTTATATTCCATGGCATTGTTTTGAAACTGAGTCCTGAAATATTCATGGGAGAAAGACTTGTTTACAAAAGGATTTTATTTTACGTATTAGTAACTATTGTTGTTTTAATTATTTAAAAATATACCTTATAATAATCATGTGATATGTGCTTAATTAAAAGCATTTTATCCTATATGGTACAAAATGCACATGAAATATCATGACTATATAATATTTAGTCTGTCACAGAAATCTTTACAGCAGAAAATGCAAAAATATAATATCTATTTACACTGAATTTTGAATTAGAAATTAATGAAAAGAAGCCATTATTAGTTGTACTTCTATGTTTGGTTGTGTGTGTGTGCAGTGATCATAACACCAATAATGACTTTTTTAAAAGTATTCTGTTAAATACTGTGCAATTAAGGATTATTCTTTTTCTTTGGTGTGATAGCATTTTATTAAAATAAATGATACGAAATTATGTTTCGCGTTCTTGCATTTTCTAGTTTTATATGATATTAAATATTTTTCGCGATTAAAGTATGAATTTAATAAAATAACAAATGTAATATTTTCAAATTATGTATTGTTTCCTCTACATAACAAAATACCAAATGTTACAAATAAATGCTGTACTTAAAAGGGAATTAAAATTTATATTTTATTAAATTTTGTTTTAAAAATTTCAAAACTAATGCATAATTTCCGATTAAATTATAAGTATTGTAATAACTAATATTTTTGATCATTTTACAATCATATTCTGCTTGTTTGAGATAATCCGGACTTGAATTTCCAATTTAATATAGAGTACGCTGTAATAAATGATTTTTAACATTGAAATACAGTCCTGTTTTATGATAAAAACGATGATAGTTTCTTACAGAAATTGACCTATCCTTTATGTGAACATACAAAAGATGCATGATTAAAAAATTATAAAGCAAATACTATATGGTTTGATCTTTCAGTTATCGAATTATATGAATAATTAAGTTTAAATTATGAACCTATTGAAATAAAGCTAATATTGAGTTAAGGTTATACTATGTGTTTTTATCATTAGAAACATTTTTATGAATTTATTGATTTTAGTATTCATGGTATTTTTGTACTATTTTCAGGATACTTAAATCTATTTTGATATCTAAGAATTAGATGGTTTTCCTTTTATGTACATCATCTTTAATTTTTTGTTTAAAACTTAATGGACACAAATTGTTTTACACAGTACTAGCTTATGTATCAGCATTATATTTTTTCTTCTTTCAGAACTAGATAATATGTCAATCTTGATTATCCTTAATAAAAAAGTATTACATATTTATGAAAAGAAACTTACTACAGGTGTACAGTTTATTTAAAAAAGAAATGTTTTAGGAAATGTCCATTTTATCTATGCTTAGTTTTTTTTAATGTTTCATTTTGTTAAAAAAATTAATTCACTTTTAAAAAAACTAAAATTTTATCCGTATTATGTTTGTATTACTATGAGAAATTGTAGACAAAAATTTCATTCATGAATAACTTACTCAACCAATTTGAAAAAAAAATACATTATAATTTATTTTATCATTCACTAATTAAGTGCAAATGCCAAGTATTCTAATGTAGATTAAGAACTATGAATAAAAAAACTTCACCGCGAATATCTTTTAATTAAAAGAAAAAAAAATGTCTTGCTTTGCGTCTCCATTATGATAATCAGCTTCGCTTTCCTTGAGTTTCTGAGCATTTTAAAATAAAACATTCGATTGAAGGATTAGCTCTTCAATTTAATGTGACGATTCTTAAGACAGGAATTTAAGCTGACACTAAAGTAATTTATTGTGGTTCCACTTCACCAATTAATTACAGTTAACTTTCATTTGCTTACATTATCCACCCAAGAATTCAAATGTTGGTTCTAATTTGAAAGGGATAAAAAAATAATTTAAAAAAGTAACAAGTTTTATTTTTTTTTTGCTAATTTTTATCTAAAAAATATTTGGTACATTTAAATCTTACAAAGATTTAATTTTACGTATCTGTAGTAAAGTTTGTCATTAATAATCATTACATATTCTAATTTATATGTAAAATTTTCATATTTTAATAATCCCTCATTAAATTAGATTTCCAATCAAATTCATTTATAGGAATGGTAATTCCACAATTCGAAAGTACTCGACGCATTCGACTGAATAAAAAAGTTCTTTCTATTTGATTGAAATTTCTAATGGACGGCCTTTTGTTAGTGTAATCAGTACTATAGTATTATATTATAATGTTTAGACATTTATAAAAATATTTCTGCAATAAATTTAATATTTGAGGAATAGAAGCTATATCAATCCTTTTGCGGAAAATTATTTTGCGCTTTTTAAACCATATAAAAAATTAAACTTTTTTACATATACTAATATACTTAAATAATATTTAATGTATTTATATAATCATTAAAAGTTGTTTATTTTTACGATAAAACTCATTAAAATTGTTTTCTAATAAACATGAATGATATTTCCGTCGTTCTTGAAAATGTACTTGAAATGAAATCATCTCTTAATGACGAATTTAAATTGGTTGCGTTTATAACTGCTGTCATCACATCGAATAAACTTGGGTATTTTGGCCCAGTATGATCAGATGGGGAAAATTTTAAATGCATAAGTATTTTCTTCATTGAACTATTTACTTGAGACTTCAAAATAATTATTCGTTCTATGCGTATGACAAAATTCGTGCATTACACTCTATTTCACATTCCAGTTGTGCTGTCAAAAACATTCACTTTTCAGTCATAATAATTTTAGAAATTACTGCGAAAATGTTTAATTTTAGAAATCGTACTGTGCTATTCAAAAATTATATTATCATCTTGTTATTTATGAGTTACACTTTGACTATACGAATTTACAACTCTTATATTAAATAAAGAACCAGGAAGTCGTTTGGGATAATTTTCATAATAGCATGCATATGTAATCTCTTCCTAGTAAATTAAAATTGCAATGTTCAAGTATGCGTACCCAATTAGTATTTTTAATTTTGGAATTTAAAATTTTGGATTCTTATCTCTTTCACAAATAGTTTTTACAATATTTATAGGATGTAGTAGGTTTAAAAATCTATATATATATATATATATATATATATATATATATATATATATATATATATATATATATATATATATATATATATATATATATATATATATATATATATCAAGGAAATAAAAATCTCTAGGTTAATTAATTTCTGCTTTTTATATTTCATTGTGATTTACTCTTGAAGATTCTAAATCATTAAGACAAAACTCCAGTATATTATTTATCAGAAATTTAAATTAAGATTAATTGAAAATGATTGTAAAATTAAAACTAAATCAAGATTACTTCCCGATGTACAGTGCAACAAGTTAAAAATCAAAATAGTTTAGTTGCTGTATAACTCATATGTTACCTACTATATCTTTCTAGCTGACTGCAAAATTTTTGAAATTTGAAAAATACGTTTAAATTTTTTATGTACTTATTAAGCTTTTTATTCCAAATTAAATTATGATTTTAGTTGCAATTTTCTGTCGATATGATGAACTGATTTACATCATTTGCATGTTTTTTTAAGATTATAAATTTTATTTAAGTAATAAAAACTATATCAAATAATAAAAGTGATATCGTAAATAATAAATAAAATTGTAAAGTTTTTAATCTTTCACAAGTACATAGATCTATTATTTGTCAAAATTAACAGCACTTTTTTGTCAATATCAAAAAGATTAAGAAAATTACTTTTTTATTAATGCCGACCGATGGTTGAGTTCTTAGCGTTTCTGACTACTCCTGGGCTGTTGGTGCCGGGTTCGAATCCCGGTTTGGGCATGAATGTTTCTTTCTCCATGTGTTTCTCTGTCCCTCCCTTTGAGATGGTGTATGAATGTAACCCACCTTATAAACGGATTTGTGATGGTATGGCGTGAGTAATGCTACTCATCGAACCTCCGTGACTTGGTTCACAGGTACTCACCGGGTAAGAGTTATAAATGAGTAGCAGTTTCAGGATCTGTCGGGGTAAAGAGTTAGTCACCCAGTGCCCGCACTTATTTAAAAAAACATTTGAATTAATAAAAATATTCGACTATATAAAATATTCTAAGCAAAGCATATTACCGTTAAACGTCTTACTTGGAAAGAAAAGAAAATATTGAAATATTAATAATATGTGTGTGTACATGGTCTTCCAACAAATATATATATATATATATATATATATATATATATATATATATATATATATATAATATAAACTCAGAAAAATTTAAAAAGTATAAATCAATATTTTTCTTAAATTTAAGGGTCACAAGAAATAGTAGTGGAATTGATGCGCAATTTTGATTATAAATTTATTTTTATTTTCTTTTAAATTTCAAAACGATCATATTTTTATTCTTTGATTGGTCTCGTTTTAATTTAATTTGAATTGAAACTATAGTCCTAGGAAATATTTAAAATTTATATTTCAGACTTATCGTTCATATATCTTTTATTGTTCTTATAATTTACATTTTTATTCTATTTTTTAAAATCCTTATTTGATAAAAAAATATTTATGCTAAACATTTTAATGGTTTCATGTAAAAATAAATTATTATAATAAATTAAGTTTAGTTAGAATTTTAAAATAATGTAATTTTTTGTTTGGTAACGATTACTATTTTGTTTCAGGTTCAGCTCATATAAATGACTCTTGAAAATGAACCTGTCATATCAGAAGGTATTTTTTTTCTCAACTTCAAAGTACGCTTGTTTCATATCACCTGCGGACCCGTCAAAAGTTGAATAAATGCCAAACTAAGAAATCAGCTGCAGCAGCTGGTATCCTGAGACGAAGCAACAGATGTTGATAGATATCATAACACAAAACAGTTATCTCACCACTCAATCTAATTTCCTTTAAGAGTTGTTTAAACAAATTGCTACTCTATAAATTTTATCGCAACTGTGAAAGAGCTTTTTTACTTAAAATTATTGTGTTATGTTTTATTCTTGATTATGTTTTCACAACTTGTTAACAAACACGTACTCCATGTATTGTGACTGATAAATTACAATATTGGAATCACATGCAATGTTACGCAATGCAAATGTCGAGATGTCAAAATTGCGTTCAAAATTTTGTCTCCCTGAATATCTTCTCAACTTACTGAAACATTAATTCTTGCATAGAAAAAATTACATACACTTTATTTAAAATTTTACATTGATTTGATTAAATTTTATCTGTGATAAACAATAACAGGAGGGATGCATATCATAGCTGCACAATTAGCATGCCTCAGTTGTCTCTTTATATCCATGGTGGGTGTTTTCATGCTCCCTTATTGGTGGGTGAGTCGAAAACCAGAGTCACTCGATGGATCCCGCTACCAGCTAGGTATTAGCCTAGCCAATTGTTTATCTGGTGGAGTATTCATCGCCACATTTTTTGTTGGCCTGATGCCTGAAGTCCGAGAAATGTTCTTCGATGTTTTCCAGAAGTATAATATCTCTTCCGATTTTCCAATCACAGAATTCGTCATATTCATCGGCTTTCTTCTAGCACTTGGTATTGAGCAATGCGTTTTAGAGTATAAAGAGAAAAAGGGGTCGTATTCTTCAGTTCCAAATGAAACTGGAGATGAAGTATCCAAATCAGAATCTGCTACATCTCCATCATCTTGCGCTTTGAAAGAAGTTTGTGATACAAGTATACTTGACTATGACAGTGACAGCCAAGATAAAAACCCTGTGGTCAAAGTACACAGTGCTAGTTTTGACAGCGAATCTATTATTGGTTCTCCTGAAAAACTTCATAATCATATTGGCCATTCCCATGGAAGGAATCATGGACATAGTCATGATATTGGACAGATGCTCCAAGGAGAATCTGGTATTCGCCTTGGAATGCTAATAGTATCATTAGGAGTCCATTCATTATTTGAGGGTCTTGCTTTAGGTCTCCAAACATCAGTAGCGGTACTTATTAATTTGGTTATTGGTGTGGCAGTTCATGAGCTTCTCGTCGCATTTGCCATGGGAGTTAATGTTTCTCGATTGAGATTGCCAACTCATACTGCAATGAAATTGGGGTTCCTGTTTTCTGCTTCTATTCCTGCTGGACAGGTATGTACTAGTTTTTAACTCTAAGCGTAAAGTTTAGTTATTTAATTTATTTTTATCTACTAAAATATCCAACTACAAATTTAAAATCTAGAATTGTGTCACTAACATATTAGGAAGCTCAAATTCAATATGTATTACATCTTAAATCGCATTAAAATTTCTTTTCAACTTTTCTAATAACTCATTGCAGGCATTTACATTTTAAATGTCAGGGAGATTTTCAAATTGTAGATTCGATAACTTGCTGTAATATTCATTTTCAACAGCGATAAAATAATAAATAACTTGTAGTTTCTTCATGATGCTTATAAACATTTCCAAAATTTCTTGAATGCCATCATTTAAATAAAGTCATTTCATATTATTGCATCATTTATTGATATTTAAATTAAAGTGGGAAAAGCTACCGTTTTCATATAATGGCCTTCTAGAAATAAATGTTTCTCTTTCAATAATTCGTTTTAACATTACTCTTCAAATTAAGTTATTAAAATTAATGATTTATTTAGTTCAGTTGGAGCTTCAGTGCCACGAATTATTTTTATTATTGTTATATTAAAGGATTTTAAAAATACAAAAAAAAAATGAAATCATTTCCAAAAACTGAGAACATTCTTTTGGAGGGGCAAAATTTAATCATAGATATGGTTTGAAAATTTTTACGATTAAGTATCTATTGATTAAAATTTATGCAATCTTTATTATAGATTAAGAAATGAATGTAATTTGACTCCCGAAAGAATTGATTTCAGTAATATTTCATCATTTAGTAAATTTATTTTGTGTAGTATATAAGCTGAAAGAGGTAATGTTGATATTTTATTTTTCTTATTCGATTTATTGGGAAACCAAAAATCTTATCATCATAAAATCTGAATAAATTATTTCATGCATTATATTTCCCATTTTGTGTAAAGAAACTAAAGAACGTTAGCCTACTTTTCTGAGTACAATTATTTAGAAGCACTTTTTGATTGAGTACAGTAATTAGAACTTGTGAAGAATAGAAAACTTTAAAATTTATCATTTCTATTAAAAAATATTCAATTTTAGGCCTTCAGTTTACTTTATTATATCTAAAATTCTGTTTTGTTTAAAAAATTTTTTGCAACTCTGTTCAATTTATAAGATTTTCATTTGTAAAATAAATAAAATTACAGCAGAAGCGTTGTGAACTGAGTTCGTCATGAATAAATACACAATTTCAAATTTGTTAACAGTTTTTTAAATGCACAATTTCAAATTCCCCCTTCTGTTTAGATTAATAATTATGATTAAAATTACAATGATAAATTTACAATAACAGTAATAATAATGATTGTGTAAATAAATGATTTCAGTACATAGAGATAAATTAGTATATTGAATATATGCTTATAAATTTATGTGTGTTAGAATGTAAATTAATAAATTAATATTTCTTAAGTTTTTTTGTGTAAAGAACTTAAGAAATCAAATTAAGAAACAAAAAAGACAAAAAATAAGCCTTTTTTGTATTTGTCTTTGTTGTGTTAAGAGAATTAGTATATATATATATATATATATATATATATATATATATATATATATATATATATATATATATATATATATATATATATATTTATTTATTTATTTATTTATTTATCATTTGGGTTCTGTTTTAACTAAGTGATATTTAAAGAAAAATTTTTAGACGGGTAAATAAAAAGTTAAAGTAATATTTCATTTGATAAAGAATGTATCGCGAAAATTGTGTTATGTTGAAATATTCAACGAAACAGAAAAATACGCCTCCCTTTCTTCTCAGTTTGAACTTTGTCTTCGCATGATAACCTGTTTGATTGCCCTCTACCCTTTGAAGAAAGCTGGTCGTCTGTGAGTAGAGGTTACTATCAATGCCTTCATCCAGACAACCCCTGTTAATCATTCTGACCGGTTTTAAAAGCATCTTCATTTTTCCTTGAAACATTTTCTGTTCCAAAAAAGACGAACGACCTGGTTATGTTGGATACCGTGTTTTGGCGGAAATCCTCCGTGTTCGATTATCAATTATTCAGAAAAAAAGGTCATCAATAAGAAAAAGAATCTTTTCTCCAGTAAAAAATTGTCATTTCCTACAATAATATTTACTTCTTTCTAAGCTATTTTTGTGTTCTATCTTTAAAAAATTTAAAATCTTAAGATTTATTACCCTACCCTTACTTTCGTTAAAATTTACAGCTCTCTCTGTTAATTTTGTTCTAAAATGTAATAGTTTTATTATTATTTCAAAAAAAAATCTAGGGATTTTTATAGTGGAAACTTTGTAAGCAGAGTGGATATTTTAACTTATTTTGCGCGAGATAAATTGCAATTAAATGATATATTTATTAATAATAAAATACAAAGAAATATGCAAGGATTTAATCATCATCAGTTGCTAAAATATTAGAACGTTTTTTTCTGCAATAATTAATATCAGCATAAAATTATTACTAATTAAATTTTATTTTTGTACTTATTTCTAAGAATCATGAGTTTTCACTCAATTTTATTTTCAAATATAAAAAGAGACTTATCTTTCTTTGCCATTAATGTCTTTTTAGAACTTTGAAGTATGAATTCAAATTACTTTCATGCAATATATTTTTCATAAGTATAAATTTCTTACTAGCTATCATTAAAAACGTCCATTTATATTTAATTTTTTAGAATTTTATATACTATTCTCTTCATGTGATATCTGTACATGTGGTTTGGATTTAATTGTCAGGAAAGGAGATTATTTTCACCTTTAACTTGTATTATTCCTGTAAACACGATCCTGTAGCGCTGATCTCCATGGAATACAAACGAGAAGCTTTGTGAACTTGTTCCTTTAGTTGCTTAATTGGTTGTTTTATTTACTAAATTGTTGTCTCGGTCTGGGAAATTTACCCATTCATATACTTTTTAATGATCTTTTGGCACTCTCTAGATTTTGCATATCGCCCAAAAACGAGTTATAATTCTAAACTACAAAGTAAAAATCTGTAGAACTATCAAGGATATTTGTTTGAGAATATGTTTTCCAGAGTGAATTAATGATATATCAAAAACGTTTCATTGATAAATGCAAGGTTAACCACATTTGACACATAAATAAAACAAATAAACGTTTACTTAGATTATTAGGTTATGAAAATTTGTTTCATTTGAACATTTTTACAACTTATAAATTAATCGTATTATTACTGTTTAAATTAATTTTAATTTCAGTGATATTAATTTAACAATGTTAATAATATTTTAAATTTTTTATCGTCTCCATATAAAAAAGTAAATTTTTTTGTTGTAACTTTAAATTTTAACTTTTAATAAAAAATAAGTTTTACATCATATAGTCCTAGCTCTTTTTATGCTGCTTTTAATCACATGTAGTGTTTATTCTTTCTTTTATTCAGTTCTTTGTGATATTCATCGTCACTTCTGTTATATTTCATTTGTATTTATAAAAGCTTTTTGATGTACAGTTACTCTTTTCATAATAAATTAAGTATAATTTACTTATCAATAGACAGTTCTCTCTGCTTGATTGGCAATAAAAGCTCTTGTACCATTTAATTCTATTTGCATATGTATTTCTGTTTGCGCAGAGGACGCCAAATCAAACGATCTTATAAAATTTAATAAATCTATGAAATTTTTTCTATTTGAGGGTGTTCATTTCAATTTTTGTAAAAAAATTTTCTTTAAATAATAGTTATGAAAACAAAATTTCTGTGAAATTTAGCAAGTACATCAATAGTAAATTATTTTCTTAGTTACATTAGAAAATGGGAAAATTATTTTTTATTTGTTTAAATTTATATTACATTTTTATTTCTACGCTTGAGAGATCAGATGAAACTAGTATATAAAACTTTGCAAATCTGAATAAAAGATCTTTTTTCTGCACGTCTACTTTTTATGTCATGTAATACAGATAATTCGCCAATGATTTCCGTGAGATTTGAGTGACATGGATTGCTTTATCTCCAGAACCAGTCTCGATAAGTCCTAGGTTCAGTGGTGCAGAAAATGACGACTCTGTTATGATTTAGAACATAATCACCACGAGAATAGACTCTACCTTGCGAGACATTTATTTTTCTTAACAATGGTTGTCATGTAATGAACGTCCATAGCGTGGTTTTCCATTTTGACTGTACAAGATTTTTTACACATCAATTATTTTCTTTTAGATTCTTCGGCATAGAAACCAAGTTAAAAAAAATATGTTCCAACCTTTCTGATGCAATATATAAATTGAAATTCTGAAAACTGTAGTGAAAATGTTATTAGCGATAAAGTAGCATACGAGGTTCTTGTTCAATTGCTATTAATTGTGTGAATAGTTTGCATAATGCTAACGTTTGAATTGATCATTAAATATTTTTTTAATAATTCATGACTAATTCATAAAATACTATTTTAAATTATTTAATGAATGAAACAAATATCAAGTTTATAGTTTAAAATTTAACTATAAAGTGAATTCAATATTGTTGCTAAAGAGAAAAAATTATATTTTAAATTAAAATATTATATATGTGTTTTTTAACGATTCCTTATATGCTTGGTTGTTAATGTATACATTTTTACAAATTAAAAAGTAAAATAAAAATGTATTAGCAGTAATAAAGCATTATAATTGTTTTAATTAATAAATGCAAAACTTTATTGATTTTTTTGGTTATTAGGAAATGTAAATATTATTTTGATTTTTTTATAATTGTGTTATAACATGCTATTTTATGCTAATCAAAATGAAAACCATTCGAGAAATATAATTATAACTTAATTAATGACTTACTATTTAGATTCATAAATTTACTAAATTTAATTAATATTTACATTTTCATTTAAATAAAGAAAAATTTGACCGTATCCTAGTAGTAGGACAGCTCTCTTAAGAATAAAAGATTCCAGTTTAATCCCAATGGATGGTGCTTGTGATACAGGAAATGGATGTTGCTTTTCTGTCTTCTGCGCGTACTTCTGTTTTAGTGGGTGCTTGCGAGTTTTCTGTGTTTCCTCACTTGCGACCTATGAATGCGGCTCACTATATATGAAAATTCCTTCATGAAATCAATTACGTGGTGAAGGCTCACATGCCTTACTACAGCCTGGAGCTATTAGTTAGTCCATAACGTGTTATCAAAATAATAAACAAAACCAATTTTTAAATTTTATAATGGTTGACCCCAACTATATAATTAAACACTATGATTTTATTAAAATAAAAATTTAATTTTTGGAGTGAGTTGAAAATTTATGTAAATATTTGAAACTATTATTATGGAAGCAAAATAAATACTATTCAAGATATTCAGAATTTTTTAGTTTAAAGTTTCGATTACACTATTAAAATGCATTACACAATATGAATATTAAAATATTTAACAAGTATGAATGATAATAATCGCCGAAACTATAAAGATTTCTTAATAAAACTAAGTGTTTTATCATTTAACAACTATAAGAAAATGTCAATATATTCAAACACTAATATATTCGGATTACATAATATTATACTTCTTAAATAGCATATAGAAATATCTTGCACAAAATATTATGAAATTTTCAGTTTCCCCAAAAAATATTTTATTTTAAAGTGCTGATCTTCTCGTAAAATGCTGTCATCCGCCATTATTCGTTTAATCTCGACCCCGTGTACGACACAATAATCTCATGTTTTTGCTTCTAAAGTTGGTGACATCAACTATTACCCTCTCTCCTTTAACAAGTTCACACCGTAACGAGTGAACAGTTTTCTTCTTCCCGAGAAAGAAATTCAAAATTAAAAAAAAAGGAAATCCTTTCTATAACTGACAATCTTAAATGAAGCGTGAAAGAAATTATTGATATTTAGGAACTTTTCCTTTCTGACTTGGAAAGTTGCTGTCACAATGAAATGATATCATTCTTTTGAAATGTTTATTTTGCCAATGCTTTAAAAATATAATCTTTATTTGGTCGAGTTAAAGATTTAATGATTTAAAACTAGTATAAAAAAGATTTTTTCTAACAGTCGTTTAAAATTTAGTAACTTTGCGAAAATGTTTTTCTATTTACTGAGCTCACATAGGTTATGTAATATTTTGTGTTATGTGAAATCTCCTTGAAATAGTTTGAAAAAAAATTGGACATTTTTTTTGAAAGAATTGGTTTTGGAGTTAATGTTAAAATATTAATACGATATAATTTTGATGTTTTAAGCGAAATGCAATTTTCGACTTATTTAAATGTGTTTCAGCTTTGTGGGATTTAATTTTTAGATTCATATCTGTCATTTATATTAAAATTATATTAGAATATTATTAAAAATCTCTCTTTTTTAAAGAAGTATCTACATTTCTTTTCATTTGTTTTAATTTAATCTTTCTTAAATATCATTCAGTATTGTGAAATTACTTAGTTGTAGATTTTGATTAATCTAAATGAGATCAATTCTTTTTATCGATGTAATGCAAAAGTAAAGTTTATTTTTAATGTCATAAAATATACCAAATATTTCTGAACTTTTCTAATACCACACTATATTTTATGCATTATAAATTAATTGTTTTCTATGATTCAATGAAATAATTACATACGTATTGTAATGTATATTTCGTAATAAGAAAATATTGATGGATCATTATATTATGTAATAAATATCAAACGTTGTAATGCTGTGTAATTAATTAAATGTAATTTCCTAACAATAAATTTTATATTGTTATAAAAGTTTAATATTAATGGCAACAAAACGACAGTCTGAAATTTAAATTAAAAACTTCTTTGAAAAACCTGTGAAAAATATAAAATAATTCTAGGTATAATTAAAATTTCTTATTAATATTGATTTTTATCAAAGAATAAATACTTACTTCCAAAACATAATTCATAAAAATATTTTTATTACGATGCTTTGTTACTTTATACATATAACAACTGTTATAAATATTAAATTTTTTTATTGCATAATATCTAAAGCGTGCGCATGATATTGTAATATCAAGTTTTATTACATCAATTATAATTTATTTTAGTCTAACATATTTGATTATAGAATCATTCCTAAATAACTTTTAGATTACAGATTAAGAATCCTATTTATATAATTTGATTATAATGGAAACTTATCTGGAATTAAATTTATAATGGAAATTTATATTACAAATTGTACTTTTCAGTAAATATAAAACGTAAAATATCATAATACACGATTCAAATACACTTGCAGATCCTGGGTTCGAATCCCAGTTCGGGCATGGATTTACTTTCTCTCTCTAGCTATCCTGTCTTTGTCCTTTCCTTGTGTGAATGTTGAATATTAGTATGGGATTTACTTCTTCGGATCATATCATCTCTCCTGTTGTGAAACTATATTTAGCTTATAACTCGTTACTTCATTAAATAGTAATTATCAATTATTTAATTGAAATATAAATTTAGTTTTCAATGTATACTTATGTAGTTGATTAAAATCATCTATCGAGAATAAAGTTTTGTTAAGAACATTAAATATTCAACATTTAAAATCAATACCAAAAACTTTGATTTGATTAATAAAATAATAATGTTATATATCACAATTGAAATGATAGTTTTTAAGATGACAAATTGAATTTCACGTTCATAAAAACTGCCAATCACCATCTATCAAACGTTCAGAAATTGGATTTTGAACTGTAAATCCTGAATCCTTCTGCAAAATAGAAACACATTGTACGCAATAATAATATTTTTATTGATTACTATTGAAGTTTTGCTTTCAGTATTGATTTATTGTAATTTTATATTTACTTTTTCAAATCACATTTAGAATTCAGCCGTTTAGATTTCAAATAATATGAGAAGCTTCCATTTTTCTTTGAAACAAACAAACTGGCCGTAAAATGTTACCATCTTATTTCCATAATGCTGTAGAGCAAAACGATTTACTTGACTGATTGGTGAAATATTCTAAATTGATGGATAGTTGAAGCGAACAGAACTATGTATATATAATTCTATTTGCTTCAACTATATATATATATATATATATATATATATATATATATATATATATATATATATATATATATATATATATATATATATATATTATATATATAATGCCTGAGTTTAGTAATAAATGACTTTTGCGTATTTTTGGGACACATTTCAGCGAACAAGAAAAATGCTTCACTCTTCCAACCTCAATCATTGAGTGCTTAAGTGAATAGTTTTCCCTTGTTTCGTTGACTTAGCTTAGTTTCTTACTGCGTTTTCGTATCATTTTATAAAAGTGACATGACATGATTAATTTCCTTAAGCAGTTAGGCAGTGGCAGCATTTCATTTTTAAAAGAAAATCATATTAAAGCACTTCTGAAAGGTTTCTCTTGGGGTGTTAAGTTTTTATCTTGTATATTTTGAAGCATTTTATTAATTATACTTTAAAACGTATTTGTAATGCAGAAATCATGTTTATTTCTTATAAAAAATTAGTATTTATAGGCAAATTGAGAATAGATTGTTTCCCCTACTAACATAAGAAATCAATAATGTTTTAGGTTTTATTCCTTATCACAGAAACATTGCTTAAAAAAATTCTCATATTCATGTACAATGCACAAATCTTTTTTCATGAAAGTTTCATATAATAAAGCTTATAACCTTTAGGAAAGTTATCACATAACTAAACGTTTGTAACACATAACTGTAAAAGCTTCGCAGAATATCATAATTAATTAAAGTATAGAATATCCATAACTAAAGATAAAAGTTTGCAAATATTCGAGAAAAAAATGAATTTCCTGCTTATGTTATCTACAAATATAATATATATATATATATATATATATATATATATATATATATATATATATATATATATATATATATATATATATATATATATATATATATATATATATATATGATGAAAAATTGGAATTAATATTACGAAATACTATTATGACAAAGTTATCTTTAATTTTACGATTTATTGCTATTAATGCCAAATTAAACAAAGTTTTAATCCTGTAAACCAAATACGATGTATTATATTAGAAAGCACTTCAACATACTTATCGTAATTTTGTGTGATATCAAGACATCTTTCACTGATCCTTTTGCAAAACTCTATTAAGTTCAGTGGTGTGCGAAAAGCTCTTTAATTAAAAATGCATAGAGACCACATCGGAGAGAAACTTTGCCAGTTGAATCAATCTATTCAGGAATACTTGATCAATCCAGCATTTTAGTATTAAACACGGTGGTTTACTGACAAAAGTAAACGTATCCATTTATTTCTAAAATCTATTCCCTAATTTGATTTAATTCATCTTTAAATTCATGAATCTATATTTTCTTAATAATTCACCATAAGACATTCATAGAGAGAAATTATATATTTTTTGTATATCATAGCTTTGTTCTAGATATTTATTAACAATTTTTAATTCAATAAATGACATTGTTTGAGAAAGGATTAAAATAATCATAAATTATAAATATTAAGCTCTTCTCTTTTAGGCATTACAATAATTAAAAGACTTTTCAATGATGATTTTTTCATTAAAATGCGATCAAACACTAATAATCTGAAATCATTAAATGAAAGAAAATGATTAAAACTTGAGCATTGAATGAAATGTATATCTGGAATACAGATGATTTGTTTTCAAAGCATATTAAATAAATAAAAGTTTAATTTTGATATAAACTGAAATCTGTCGTTTATGCATTTAAATATATTTGTGTGTCATTTAGTAACTAAGATTCATATAGTAATGAGTGTATCATTTAGTAAATAGTCTCTCAATTTACTAATATAAATTGTTTCATTTTTAAAAAAGTTTGCATACTGCTTTTTATTTGAGTATTTTATCATCAAATATAATCACTTGTGCATGTATCAAATAAATATGTGTGTGACATTTTGCTGAACATTATTTTATCATTTATGATTTTATTCTAATTACATTTTTGGTGATTATTGCTTTCGTTAAGTTAATCAGTTAGACCTTCAAGTTCAACAGTTTAAAGTTGTTTATTTCAGCAAATTATTTTTAACTTATTAATCTTATTAGATTGATAGTATTTGAAAATCTATTTAAGACAATGCACAGATTAATATCTTTTGAACGTATATTTATGTTATTTGTTTAATATATTTCTGTCGTTTATATTATATGTGTGTGTGTGTATGTATTTTATACATTGAATAAATTTGAAATATTGAGGTTTTTTGGTGGAAAAATTTAGGTGGGGGGGGTATAGTTAAATCAATTTTATTTAGTTAAATTGTATTGTGTCACAAGAATTATAAATTCTTTTATAATATCGCTTAAAAAATATGTTACTTACCTGCGAATATAGATTAAATTTACTGTAATTTCTGGAAGAAATATCACCACGTTTATTTGCTCTTAAAAATAAAAATATTGTACTTTGATTTGCAAAATAGATTGGTTCGGCTTGTCACTCAACGGTCACGTTTATTACACAAAGGCTAATTGGATCGGGACCATCAGTTTAAATAAAATTCAAAACCATTAAGAACACATAAACCCAAGATAAGATTCGAATCCCCGAACTGCTGAATCAAAAGTAAGAACTCTTACCATTCGGCTGCCAGCTCGGCTGTTCTAGGTGTATAAGCGAAGTACGTAGAAATGTCTAAAAATATTATCAACAATGCCAGATTCAAAGATTTTGAAATTGTATCCCCAAATAGAGATTATTTTATAGCAAGGAAATGGGTATAATACGTTGAGAGAGTTTGGGTTATTTAAGGTTTTTTTTTTTTTAAATTAAGGTGAGAAGATTTTCTAAATCTTTAATTCGTACAGTGAAATATCAGGTTTTGAAATTTTCATATGATGTTAAATTTGCTGTAACTACTTTGATTAGCATTAGTAAAATAAAAAGATTTCAATTTTTATTCTTTTTTATATCTTTCTTATTAATAGTTTCTATAACATTATACGAATATTATTCATATTGAGTTTTCTAGTGAAGAAATGAAAGTACATTCGTGACTGTTAACATGCATTCAACGTTATTCATGCATTATTTAGTTTCGAGTTATGTTTTCATGCAATTATCGTATATGAGAAGCACTGCATTGATCTAAAGGTTAAAATTTTGGAGGCTGTCGTTCATGGCTGCACCACACCCCCAATTTCAATTAGTGAGGCGTTTATCCTGATGGGGCGTTTTGTGTAAATTTTAATTTTTAGAACTCATTATTGTCATACACGGCTTTTACGCCGATGTGGGATTTCATTCATAAACTATTATTTCAGTGACGCAAATGTGCGTAAAATATCCATTGTATAATGAAACAAATTATATGCTTGTTTTGAGGAATTTTCCTTAAAATAACAATTATTTATAGCCCAATCAGTCAGAAGTATTGCTTTCGAGGAAATGAGTTTGTTACTTTAACATTCATATTCAAGATTAATATAATGCTATGTACATGCTCTTGTGCAATTACATGACTCTCTTTTTAGTTTGTAATTATGAAACTCGTGCATTATTTATGAGTGTTATCATTTGTAGTCAGAAATACAATTTCTGTGAAAATGCTTGCATTATCAATAAAGTAATTTATCATTAAATTTTTGTTATAATTATGCTCAATAATTGAAAAAGTATATTCTTTCTCTTGCAAAGAAATATCTTTGTACACCTTAAAACTTAAAACTGATGTATTACCGCTATTCTTTTCGTATTAATTTTCTGAATGTTATAAAATTCATTTCTTATTGAATGAAATAATCGAAAAGGTTTGCTACAAACAAAATTTTACAAATGTAAAAAAAAAATCTTTCATTTTAGCTCAATTTTACACTTTGTAATAATTACTTTTACAATTATAAAAATTATTCATATTAAATGTATTGCTAATGCAAGTATATTTCTGTTGATATTCTTCTTCATTGTAACTGATAATGTAATCAAATATTTCGTATTTTTTAATTCAAGCAAATATTTAATTAACCATTTAAAGTTTTCCTTATTTTATACTTACTAACTTTTTGAAGATTTCGTGAACAGAAAAATAAGAAAATTTAGATAGCTTAGCTTTAGGGGGAATTTAACTTAATCCTTTTTATAATTATTTTTTCTTGGAAGAGAAGACAGAAAAGCACATTTTAATAAGATTCACGCAGAAGGAAAATCCATATTTATTCTAATATCTGTTTTACTTCTTCAATCCATACTTTGTTGCAAGTTATTGTGGATTAGTAAACAAATTACAATTTTCTGCGCTTTTTTAATATAAAAATATGTAATATATTAGAAGATCCTGTTAAATACATCAACGTATAAATAATGCTATAAATTTGTTTGAGTTTCATTTTTCCTTTGCTAAATATTAAATAAATAATGAAAATACTATTTTTCATCATATTTGAAGTTTTTATGTACATGTTTAGTTTAACTTGTATGTTTAACATGCTTAGAGTGTTAACCTTTTAAAGTGTGTGTGTGAAATATTCTTAGAATATTTTGTTTTCCATTTATTATAATTGTTACTCGTTAAATATTTCATTTAACAATAATTCTATTAAAATAATTATCTTTGGTTTGAATCAAAATATTTAATACAATTTGTTACAATTTTTCCTAATTTTTTTTCTTTTTAAAATTTTAAAAGTTCGAAGATTTGTAAATAACATTTTATTGCTTGCTTTTTTATATATATATTACAAAGATTATGAAAAATATCCTAAATTTCGGGGCAAAAAAATATAGGGTGAAAAAAATAAAGTGAAATTTTATAAAATATGTATCGATTTTTTTGTTTCACGAATTGATGCCTTTATTAATTTATTGCATTTTTCAATAAAGATAAAACATTTTTTTTTGCAGTTTTGTGAAAACATTCTAAAACTTATAACAAATAAAGTGATTCGAGGAAACAAATGTCAAAAAGAGTTTCCACACCTTTCAAAATCTGTATCTTTTTAGAGCGCAATTTATTTATTAGAATGTTTACCTTAGTGAGGGCTTAGGTTTAGCTACTAGAAGCCACATGACTTGAATAGTAAAATAAGACACAAATTCAATTCCTCTAACAATTTACATGTAAAGAAAATGTTTTTATTGGCGTATTTTTTTACTTTGCAACTCTAGTTCTTTACAGTGTAACATTTGGTTTGGAAGTTACCCAGTAAGGTTGTGGCTAGAACTATAAAAAAGTACTAGAATTTTCGAACGTTTTAAGAACATGAAACTCTTCTTAAAACTCGAAATGAAGGGAAAACATCTGTCTCATTGGTCTTAGCATATTTAAGAACAAAATTTCAAGTGACTTTCTGCAAAATAAAACAAAGGTTGTGTAAAACTTTATGCTTACAAGTTTGGTGAAACTTCAAAGGTAAATATTGGGAAACACCCAATAATTCAGCGGAATAAATGTTTAAATAATCAGTGCGTAGCAAAACATAAAAAACACCAAATTTCTTTAACACAATAAATAAAAGTGGCATAGTTAGTTAATCAGTAAAGAATGTATGTAAGGAAAAGTGTGAATGTCGATAATGTTTATTTGTGAGGAAATACTAAATATAACTTTTTTTTAATAAAAGTAGTGTCATTCAAGCATGTTAAGGGGAAACTGAAGTTATTCTAATAATCAACTAATAAGGACAATTTTGACAATAAAACATTATCTATTGTTTTTATCCAAATGGATAGCTATTTTTCTTTTAATTTTTCAAATACTTTCAAATTGATTCCCCGAAAATTATCTTTCATTAATAAATAAATAAATAAATGCAGAATTTTTAAAAAGAAATCTAGACAATTTTGTTTTTGATACAATTGAATTTTGCCTTTTTATTTTCCTCTTGAAATACAAACATCAGTTTTTTTTAAAATATTCTGCTTAAAAGTGAAACAAATACCGCAATTTCTGGGAGAAGGGCCGAATCAGCATAAATACCATCAAAATAAACTCCAATATTTGTGAGAATTGACTTACAAATTTAAAACTGCATAAGCATCGCATTTAGGTTAAATTGCAAGTAGCATCTTACTCCTGAGACGCTACATTTTGACTTCTTTTTTTCGATAAATGGCAGTCAATTAGAAAAATGACACAACATAAAATGTAATAAATTCTAGATGAGAAATTTTGAAAATGAATTCTCGAATGTACCTATTTTTTCTCCTTAAAAGAAAGTCCAAATAATGAGGCTTAGTAAGCTGAATGAAGAAAAAAAGTACTTCGTCAACCAAAAAATACTATATTAATCTATAAATCGTACTTAAAGCATTCAAATTCTGGTTCTTTAATATTCAAGTTAAAGAAAAATATTTAGCGAATAATGACTTAATTATTCAATGTCTACCAAGTAATCACAAACATCTTGTACAACTTCTTTATTTAGCAGTATAATTTTTGTATCTTTGAATCTTAATATTATAGACAATATTTTCATTCATTTCCTGTCTATTTTGCATACCACAATAGAATGTTACACATTTTAACACTCTGCACTAGTAGAAGTCCGTACTGTTTACAATTGTTGTTTTGTTTAAGAACACATAAACTCTGAATCGTCCTTTCTGGAAATTACGGTACATTAGTTTTATAAATTTTATAAAATTATAAGGTGCATATTTTTGCATTTTCAAAAAATCTGTCATTTAAAGAGATTTTAAAAATGCAAAAATTCTCAATAGTTGGGAATATTTGTGTTAAGAGCTCTATATATCAGTTTTACTTTATTTTAACTTAATTTATTATAAAGAACTTTTCAGATTAAAATTTCTCTTCAGTTAAAAAATAATTCTTAGCTGACATTAACTACATTTTCATATTACTTTAAAGTTCTTAGCAAGGAATTTTCTTCATTGAATCTTCTAGCGGTAATTCTTATATCACTAACATAATTATAAAATTGCATATAAGAAGCACATTATTTACAAAATCCTTCTTACAATATACATCCAATATAGCTAAATAAAGTTTTAATATTTTGAAACAGTTGAATTACCTAAATTGTTAAAACAGTCTGCAAAATAGTTCAGTCAATTATTAAATAAATACATGCAGAATAATTATTTAATTAATTTAATAGTTTTCTCGTCTCGAATCTAATCAGCTTCAAGAAGAAAATATATTTAAAAACTAAAAGTAATGTGTGGAAATTGTTTACCATTTATGTTGTAGCTTATCGGTCAATAACATTCATTGTGCCTAAATAATTTATTGAAAAATAATAAATTTTGTTAAATTTCGTCTTTACTCTAACACATTTTCTTTCATTAAGATATCGCTGTGTAATTAATGAAAACATGTTTAGAGCAATCTTATTATTTATTCATATTATGAGTTATTTAGCTGACAGTTAAAGAGAAAACAAAATAATCTTTTCGTTAAATGAACAGAGGTGTTAGTAAAAAAAATATTTCGCTTTCAGATTAAAAGCCTTTATTCATTATAAAAGAACGCATAATCTCTCTAATTCCATTAAGATTTTATTTTCATAATGAAGCTTTAAGAGAATAAGGAACTTAATTTATGAAATATTTATTAGCTCTTATCTGATAAATGTTTAATTTTGATTCAGGCAGAAAATTATTAAAGGAAAAGTAATCACGCGCGTGAAATACCAAAACTAAAACATTTTAAAATATAGTCTGTAGATGCTGCTGATGAGTAGAAAAATTTGAGCTCAATTTTTACGTTTTGTGAAATCTAATAACTTTTTTAATATACAGGAGGAAAATCATTTTAATAAAGCTTCTTAATTTTACTATTTATTTTCCAGAATAGTTACTTATTAACTTCATGTTTACGCGTTCGAAATAGATAACCACAATAATAATTATTTCTGCCTCTCGTATTTCTGTGTAAAACAATAGATATGTTTATAAATTAAGCTGAATATGTAGTTTATGAAATTTTGTGGAAGTTCAGGAATTAGTTTTAATGTACGCTTTTCCACAGAAAAAAAAATAAATTGAGATTCCTGTGAGAAATTTTAAGTCATTAACATAAATTTAATGATAATACTAAAACGAAATTGAGATTCTAACTTTATGAGTAAAGAATTTGCATATTAACTATAAAATTAAAAATAGCATTAATAATAGAGGGATTTTTAAGATGAAGAATATTTCAGTACTCAATTTCAGGAATCTTGCAGTAAGATGAGAGCTTTCACTTAGATGTAGACAGATACCTGATGAGAATAAGTAATGGCCATCGACGCGATTATACTTTTGGCAAAACTTTCACGAACTTTAGCAATCAATACTCCATTTTTATATTGTATCCTAAAAATTACTCTTCCAGGAAGCTAAGTGGCAATTGAATTAAAGTTCGGGAGCACATCTAAGAAATTGAGAGTAATTTCTGTAAGTATAATACGTTGCAAGTATTCCCTATATAGTCTTAATGGAAATTCATACAATAAAATTCTTCGGTTATACTGGTAAAAACCTATTATCTTAAGCCTATTTGCTGGAAAAAAAATCATCTGTGTAGGAAAAAGTACGGTACAAAACATTTCAGTTATTAAAATAGTAGGGGATAATAAATCATTTTAAATGGAATTTAGACGTCATTCTAAAAGGCTTGTAAATCTAAATTCTATAGTACCCAGAAAAAAATTCTTATATCTATAACTCACATAAGTGAACATGAAACATCAAGCATGATTAATGTGAGTGCTTTTAATCAAAAACACATTGCGGCTACCCAGAAATCTCATGTATTAAATTTCTAATCTGTAATCTGTAGCCGCTTTTATAGAGTGTTATGACTTAAGGTACGATGAATTTCGTTTTACAAATGTTATTTTTACGTAAAATTTAAATATCAAATTAATTTTAAAGTTTTATTATTTAGTTTAGACTGACATATATATATACATATATATATATATATATATATATATATATATATATATATATATATATATATATATATATATATATATAAATCAAGCTCGCGTTAGTTCACTGGTTCTGTGAGGAAATAGAATTGAATTTCTTAATTTCTTTCTGTATTACTGGAAATATGACAGAAAAATTATTCTTATGGAGAAATTCAATAACACAATTTTGTGAATGAATGCTATTCATGTATACTAATTTAATGCTACATATGAATGAAGATTACGTAAACACACTCTCCTAATATTATAGTAAATTAATTACTTTCTGCAGTAAAATAAGAGAGTTAAGATCCATAGTACCGCTTATACTATTTAAAATATCAGTTTTTGCAGTGCAAAAGGGAAATTTGATTCAAAGATTCTCTGCAATGTAAAGACATAACAATGTGTTGCCATTTCACGAATCAGTTTTTTGCCATAAATTATGTATTTTGAGCTGAATATATACATATATATATATTAAAAATAACATAAGATGTATTTACTAATTTCTAAGGCTCTTCTGCAATGCAGATAATAAATTTCAATGTTCTTCACTCATCCAAATTAATAGTCAATTATCTACGTAAAAATTATGTTGAAGAGAACTGTAAATCAGTGTTCTGTACCATGCTTCTCTCAAAATTGTATCAAATTTTCCATCGGGGTTATTTTATAAAGTTTGTTAACAAATAACTTTTAAAATTTTATTCATTTTTTCTATTGCTATAAGCAAACGTTTAATACTTCGTTCAAAATGAAAATAATCCTTTAAATTGTAGTGCTGACAGAATGCATTATTTGAAGTATGAAAATGCGCATATTTGTCCAAAAATGTAAATGTTCCATGGTGAGATTTTATAAAACATAAATTCTTATGAAAGCTAAGCTGGCTAACATTAATATACTTCTTTCATAATTTAGCATCACCAAAAGTAATTAGTATCGAAACATAAATATTAAAAGAGAGAAATTGTAAAATTTTAATTTCTAATATAAGCGCCAAATTTCACGTTGGTTATGGTAGGTAACTTAATAATGAGTTTTTTATGTATGTACGTTGGGAACCTCAGGATCAAATATTGTGTTATATACAGTTTGATTAATTAATTAAAGCTTTATCGTGGAGAAATTCATGTAATTGGATTCAAACCCTTATCCTAATTCTTATCCTTATATCTAGTTTAATTATATTATAATATAATTGATTTTTAATGATCGAAAAATTAATCATTTTAGGGGATAAACATTCATTATCTGAAGGATGAGAACAGAAATGTGAAGCATATTTTATTCTTTCTAATAAATATTTTTACATTTTTCGCAGAACTAATTGTTAAATCTTTCAAAGCATTTACGAGACAATACTGAATGCAATGTATTACGTAAAATATTAAACGAACTATCGATTTTATGTTGCATTTTATCTGAATAAAAAATGATTGCGTTTTTTTCCCCATGTTTTGAGCTACAAGTCGATATAATTTTCCCTTTTTCTTGAAAAATACCATAAAAGAAGACAGCTGCAAATAATAAAATTTATTTTGCTTTTGTGTTTGATTCAAAAAAATAAGTACAAAAATAAGGGAGATCGCAAAAGTATCTTGGTGAAGAGCCATGGGAATGAAATTTTATGGGGTGAAAAAGAAACCATCTTTCCAAATATTCTTTGGAATAAACATTGTTTTCAATGTATGAAAGCAAAATTTTGAAAAATGTGTCAGAAATAGTAAGATAAATCCCTAATTACGTTCTGTATGGAATCTTCTAAAATTTTATTAGTGCGCTTAAGAAAATAAGTGGGAATAAAATAATTGAAAATAACATTTTCTGAATAAAATAAATTTGTTAATTTATTTATTTCGAACAATAGTTGAGACGGTGGTGTCCTGGCTGAGAAGGTAGCTGCTTTCGTCATTGGCAGGTAATGGTTTCTATTGTACCATCATGTTTAATACTGGGGACGGGGATTACTAAAATGTGTGACTTGTATTTTCACTGTCCTTCCACTGATTTGTTGTTGTCTGAAGAAGGGGTTGTCACTGAAGTGTCGATCTGATCACTTGACCGCGGCTCAAAATTACGAGTTAAATTGTTTTCTAGTAGGTAAAAATTCGCAGTAAGATACATGTTGTAAATCAACTTTTAACAAAAATTAGCGATATATGAAAAATTAATCTGAAAAAATGTTAATAAATTATAAATACTCTCCTTCTGATTTTAGCTCTATTTTATATGTTTGTTTTATTTAATGAGACACATTTATTTCGATAGAATGTCTCGTGTTATATGAAATCTAGTTCCAATTGTTAATGATTTGAAGTTTAAAATGTATTTAGGTGAAATGAATAAATTATTTTTTGTTAATAAGAACCATTTATTTTTTTAATATATTTGATGATATATAAATACCGAACGTTGTAAGTGAATCGAAATGTTTCGCAAAATAAAGAAATATTTCTATTCATTTTGGGTACAATTTTAAATTTTTTATTCATTCGAAATTCATATGTACTATTTGAATATTACACATTGGAATGAAAGCAAAATAATAAAAATTTAGTTTATGATTCAGAACGTGTATTAAATATTACACACGTGTTATTGCAAGTTCTTTTTCACAAATGAAATTCTTTAAGCTTTTTAATAAGTTGAAATTAAAACGGCCTGAAAGAGCAAATATCGATAACATTATTAACGCGTTGGTTTACATGGATGATTTTTACAGTTAATTAAAATTATAATTAGAGTTATAAATAGTGACGCAAATAGCGCTTTAGAATTACTCCCAAGATTTAAAACTTTTACACGTTTATCATTTTAAAAAAAACTAAGATTTCAAATCTTCAAGAAATATTTACAAGGTAATGAAAATTGTAATTAATTTTCTTATTTAAAAATGTTTAATTGCGTTATGTTTTCTACAACGTTTATATTTAACCTGGGAGAGAGTAGAAAGTGTGGTGTATTAAAACTTTAAACAGATTTCTTATCTACTGTGTGAAGAGAATTTAGCAAGTAAATATCTTTAAAAGATGTTTCTGTGAAAAAATTTTTATCTTAGAAATTTAATCTCAGCTCGAAGTTTAATTAAATTTTAATTACTAAAAATTTAATTAACAAATTTAGTCTCAACTCCAGAAAGTCATTTTATTTAATATAAGTGAGCTGTGTTAAAAAATCCCTTAAACGCGATACAAGGTTGATTTTTCAAAAAAAAAATAAAAAATAAATCCATCTTAAAATAAATGTATAGTAACAGCGATTCTTATTTTATAGCAACTTTAGGTTCAGTGATTATTAAAAAAAATAGAAGATTATTTATATAAGTGCAGATAAATATAGAAAGTTTTTATTTTCAAGTGAAATTGAAAGAAATGGTATATGTGTGAGAAAGGGAGAGAGAAATGTTGTAAACAGAGACGCATAAACATATTTTAATCTTTGGTGGAATCTGTGATATTTGATGATTTTTATATAATAATTTCCTTTCTTTATCGTTTCTTACTGAGCATGTATAACACAATTTCTCCTAATAAAAGGCAATTATGCATTAAAAATTATTTTATGCTAAAATAATATGTATAAGCAAATTTTAAGGTTTTTTTTGAAGATTTTACTAATGATTAATTGATTGATTGAAAACAAATGTTAAAATTTAAGAAGGAATAATAAGATTATAAAGCTAATCAATCACATTTTTGTAAACATGAAAAAAAATTTCACTATAGAGGTATGAATATTCAATATTTTATTTCTAGCACAAATTGATATCTTTTTAACATTTATGAGAATATTTTTGTATAAGTTCTCTGAATAATGTTGTATAAAATATAGATTATATAGCCTTAAGGTAAAATTAAACGGCAAGAAAATTGCTCATCGTACTGTGACGTTTTCCCTATGACAAAATTGATCGCGTTTTACTTTCCTATTTTAAGAGTTTAGATATAAGTTTCACACGAAAAAGGACACTACGATATTAATCAAATATACCTTTCTATTTATTTGGGGATTTTCTTAAACTGCTGTATATATATATATATATATATATATATATATATATATATATATATATATATATATATATATATATATATATATATATATATAAAAGCGCATAGGTTATCACTACTATTAACTAAAGTATTTTACAGGATGTACGGTATTTGGGCAAAACTACACAATTCATGACAAATATCAAGAAAATAAGTGTACAAGGAAATATTTATAATGTCAATGCGTTTAAAATTGAAAACATGATATATATTATGTGAACTACAAAAATGTTTTAAAAATGTCTTGAAATTAAATCCTAATTTTCAATTATAACCGAAAATGACAGAGTACGTGAAAAAATAGATAAGGACCTGTTAACATATTTGTTTACTTGAATTATTTTAGAGGAAATCTGTGTCATAGAGTTATTTATTTCCAGCTATTAATAATACTATTTCTTGATTATTTTTATTGAACTTCCGAAAAATGATCGCCTAAAACCATAAGAACTGTTGCGAAGTTTCACGTAATCTCAAACTCTCAAATCTAGTTGAAGTACTCTGCGACAACTCCTTGTAAGAGATTTTTTTTTTATATTTTTTTTTATAGTTTGAATTACTGGCTGAAAAGGATTAGCTATTAATTTGAATGTATGATATTAAAAGTGCTTATAAAAAATAAAGATTTAAATATTTTAAGCATTGAGCTACTTTTAATAAATTACAAATGTTCAAAGAAATTTCTCAAGTTAATATAAAAATGAAAATATTCTTATAAAAATGAAAAGCATTTATGACTTATATAAATAAAAATAACACATGAGCATGAAAATATCTTATTTTAAATTAAATTAATTTTGATGCAAAAATAAAAATAAGTGGTCATGGGGTACTTTAAAAACAATTGTATTGTACTATTACTAGTTAAAGCAAAAGTTATTTATCAATGTAATGAACTTTAACATCATTGACTTAGTCGCTCTGAGAAAATAAATGCATTCATTAATTAATACTAAATTTAGTCAATCAAAATGAAATGAATCAAACAAATAATTAAGCGTGTTTTCATAACATAATGCTTTGAACGTTTCAGGGAATATACCTCATTCAAATGTCGGTATAGTGATGCAGTTAATTAACTGTGTTGTGAGAAATTGAATGAAGCCCCATATCTTAGCTTTATGATTTCATAGTGAATAGAGTTTTACGCAATAACTCCATTTTATAGCACTCAACAATTCGTTAACAAGATTTCACTTCAAGAACACTCAATAATGATTTAGAGCACCTTGAAGGGAATGGATATGGCTCGCTTATCAGCATTTCTCAATTAAACGCATGTACTCGCATGAAGTCTTTCCTTCCATCCCAACACGTTCTCCCTCCCATAAATAAATATTAATCAGTACAGATTTGCATAAAAGTGAACATAAGACCTCACACATTTAAGATTTAATTCAATACAAGCTGAATTAATGTTGGGCAAATAGAGGAAGAAATCATTTAAGATTATAGTATAAACATACATACGCATGTATATTTCATGTGATTTCAATGGATATCTAACAGTTGATTTTAATATATTACGTTAAATAATTACATTTTATGACATAATGTTGTTACTTAAAATTTTCATCCCTAAATTTCACCCAGAAATTGCAATGAAGCACAATGAGATGTATTTGTTGTCAATGAAAAATGAATTTTTATTGAAGAATTACCACAGCACAATAACCCGATTTTAAATTTTAAAAAAATTAAAAATGCATTGCTCACAAAAATTTGTAATTATCATAGATAGTTGCTAATTTTTCCATCTCATAGCATTTTATGCAAATCATGGATATTATAAATTTATAATTTTGTTAAAATATTACACATATTTTATAAACAACAGTTTTTTATGAATTATCATTGGAAATAATTCATAAATATACTTTTAACAGCTTTTTTGAAACTTTTATTTGGACATCATTTCAGGTTATTTTAGAATAGAGTCAAGAAATAAAAATTGCATATAAAGCTTAAAATTTTAAATTCTTATAAAATCAAAGCTTAGAACATCTTTTATCTGTTATATGCTTCAAGTTCGTTTTATCAGCAGTTGTGTACATTATAAAATGGAGAAATTTCTAAAACAATTCGTTTCCCACACATACTACGAAAAATGATCTGTAAGAAATTATTTTATTGGAGTGCAATATACAAGGAATGGATAGTATCATTTAATAGAGCTGATGTAATAAAATAGTATTTGATCCTCTACAGCTTGATAGATATCAATATGGGAATATTAAGATTGATGATATGACTTGCACTAAGGATTTATTTACCTAATATTTTAATATATAAATAATATTGGTATTACGCTTAGTGGATTTTGTTATGGAAGTTAAGTGTATGCATTGCAACATTTATTTCCCGCGATTTTCATCTATTACGAATTCTTTATATAGATACCATAAATTTATACTTCCGAAATCTGTAATTTATAAAATATGTATAATATTGCTAATGTTGAAATATTATACATATTTTATAAATTACAGATTTCTGTGAAATAAATGAATTAAAAAGACTAAATAACGTACAATAAAACTAATACTATTTAAAATTAAAATTTATATTTCGTTATTTATCGTTTTTTTGTAATAAACTTTCTGAATTATTTAAACAAAATATGTTAGAAAATTAAATGCATTTCCAGTAACAAAAACGTTTGAAAATGTTTGTTGTTGTGTCTCTAATAAGTCAGTTATATAACAATTGTATTAATTTTATAAACTTGGTCTCAAAATTCTCTGCAAAATTGGTTTTTAATGAGTACACATGATTTTCCATTTTAATGTAAAATTAGGGATTTCATTCAAAATCTAAATTTTCGTATAATATATTTAAGCATTGTTGATATGAAGGATTGGTAAAACAGATATATCCGATGCTGAATAATGAGTGGTTCCCATAATTCCTTACATATAGTAGTGGTCACATAGACACAAAAGTAATTCATTATTAACTACATAAAACTCATAATTAATAATTAAAAGTTATTATTTATTTAATCGCTAAGAGAGATATGAATTAAGTGAAAAAGCAACTTTTGTGTTTTTATGTTATTAAAATAAACAGGGAAAAAACTGAAATTTTTTTAAATAAAGATTATTAAAAAAACCAAGATTAAGCTCTTTGTGATTAGAAAAATCGAAGTATTTGTAAATCCAGAAATATAACACATATCATGTATAGTATAATATATATGTATACATATTATTTAATTTAGATTTAATTAGGTTTTAGGATCCCATTATTTTGACTTATTAAAATATTAATTATTTTTCTTTAAAAATTGCTCAAGGTGAATAATTTGTTCCTTTGACACAAGTATGAAAAACAAATCATTAATTATTTCAATATATAAGATGGTAAACGCAATATTTTCAAAATGTTTCTTTTGATCAGTTTTAAAAATTAATCCATTGTTAAAAATTAAAAAAAAGTATTAAACAAATAAACATTCTATTTGGAATAACACATGACCCAAAATGTTTCTGATATAATTGCCTTATAATGAAAGACAAATCTAACGTCGCAAATGCATTTTTATTAAAAGTATTCTAATTTATTTCAAAAGATAAAGATTTATTCTCTACTACATAAATATTATCTAAATATAAATAAACAAATTTTTAATTCATTGAAATAAACTCAGTTTTTATTCAGAAAATATAATTTGCTTATTTTGCCTAGAGGTAGTCAATTCAATTCCAAAACAAAAATTTTATTTCAAATTAATTAAAAATCTTCGTGTTCACGTATTTATTTTGCAGCATTTTTAATATACTAGTTTATATATATATATATATATATATATATATATATATATATATATATATATATATATATATATATATATCCAAGTAATAAAAACTTATTGACACATGAAAGATTCTTTTTTATTCTATAACTAGCCAGTTATCATAAGTTTACTCGAAAACAAGTCTGGTCTGGAAGCTCTATTCTTTGCAAATCATGAAAGCTTTTTTGCCCGATAACATTTCTGTAGCCAAAGCTGTAGAAGAGAGCGCCAAGTAAACATGATTACTATTGGTTACCCATTTTGTCGTATCACCGAAAGAACGAGGGTTTTCTTCATTCAGCAGCTTTACACAATGACACATTATACAAGTTCAGAAGAATTAATCACTGGTATATTGTTTTTTTGTTTTTCATAACTTAATTATCTATTCTAAAACTTGAAATGATTTGATATATCCTATTTCTATTAACAGAAACTTAATAACAAGTCATGAAGTGTTTGATAAATATCGATTTATGATTATTTTTCTCTACTTATCGATAATTATTTAACTATGATGTTGAGAGAAATATATTAACATAGTCGTGCGTATGAAAATATATAATGATAATTCTAAGAATAATTTTCCTCCACTAGCAAGATAATGCTATCTTTTTCTTAATGAATGACTCTGCAATTGATAATTAATATATTTATTTGTAATTTCATAGGTATCACTTCATAAATTTGTTGACCTCAATGCCACATATTATTTTTCAAGTTTAAAATGTTCTATAATATAGATGAATTTAAAAACGTTTTTGTAAGCAATATTAAGGTTAGAAATTTAACCTTCTTGGTTAATTTTTCTTCAAAATTGTTTCTTCGTGATTTAAAGACATAACTGTTCAATCAAATATAAAACTGTGAAACATGTCATTGTTTCCTAAATTATCATAATATTATAGTGATGCTTTATTAAAGAAAATTCCTGTTTGTAGAAAACTTAGGCTTTCTGTCCATGTCGAAATTTACACTTAAAGTCTCATTTTGCTTGCTGTGAGGAATTTCGGATGACATTTTACCTTTAAAAATAGTAACTCTTGAAATGAAATATTTATGTAATGTGTGAATTACTATATCACTTAATTTTTGAAGTATTCATTTTTAAAACTTACAAATTTTGACAAATTAAAATGTAATTTGAAATTAATCAGTCTGTCATTCTATATAGTACCTAAATTTTCTCTTACTGTAATAATTAAATCCATTAGCCTTTATAAATATTAGTATTTTTTAAATATTACTATCATATTTTAAATGTAGTTAAATTTTTTAAATTGCAACGTAAGCCATTGTTTTCCAGTGTATAAATCCAGAGACAATGGGTATGAAAATTAATAAAAATAATTTTAAAAATCAAGTGAGATATATACATATCAATTTTATTATTTATATATTTCACACTGAATTGATATGTATTCTTTAAATAATATTTAAAAACATTATATTAAGGATATATATAACTTACGTTTAAAAAAATGTAAATATACTATAAATTACATGAAGTGATCTGAAAATAACGTAAATATAATATTTCATTTAGGAATTTATATCAATATTCGAGGATGTATAAAGCTAATTTCTATTCCTCATTTCCTTGGTACCAAGAAAAAACGGGTCATATTTGGAAAAGATCAAAATTTTGAGATATTTTACGGTTGCTTATGACTTCAATCTTGAAAACTTCGCACGCGAGTTTAAGGATTCAAAATATATTATTTAACTTCAGCTGAATAAATAAAAGTAATTGTTACAGATATTTGAAAGTCTGAATATAAATTATTATTAATATATTCAGTTTACTCATAGAACAATTGAATATATGTATGTGTAGTTCCTTGAATATTTCTTAAAAATTACCATTTATGTAACTATATGTTATTAGAAGACTATATTTTATTAAATTTATATTTTATATGTACTTGTGAATTTTTCAATGCTTTCAGTATTATTATAAAAAATAATCACATATGAGATTAATAATTTTAATCATTATTTTAATTTATTTAATAATTTCATGTGTGTGGTTTGCTCTTATAGTAATTTTTTTAAATAGATATATTAGCAATTGCTCATAAACTTGAAATTCAAAGTTCACATTATAAATGAATTCACTGTTGAAGATTAAATAAAGTTTGATCAAGTATAACAGGTTGTCCAATTCATTTTGCAAAAAATATTCGTTCAAAAATTGTCTATTGTTGATAACATATATGCATTATTGTTATTTTTTCAGACGTTCTTGCAAATAAGAGAGTATCTTAGAAAAAAATTTTAATTTTAAAAACAAAATATAAAATATTAAAATTTTTCTTAAGATATTATTTTCCTTAAATATCAATTTCGCTTGAGGAAGGTTTCTTAAGAAGCTGCACTGTGTTTAAAATTTAAAAAATAAACCCTGAAATGAAGTTTTCTTATCTATAAGAAGATTAACTTATATAAATTTATCTAACTTAACTGAATTGCATCATTTTGTGCATTAAAATGCTTAAAAAGTTAACACTGAAGAAATAGATTGCAAATATAACGTAAACTTCTATATTTCAATGCTGTTTTCATTATAATAAAGCACATTTTTCCTATTAGATAAAATCGGAATCATATTTTTACAAGTTTAAATGATAAATAAGCAAATATAATATAAATAAATAATTTGCAATTATAAGTGTGTACTTGAATTTATGAACTTGTATTTTTATTTAATTTCATATTTAACAAATTTTTATGATTTGCATTCTAACTAAATATTTTTAACTACAAAAAATATCGATATAACTCTTTTGTAAAATATTTATGTAGATAGCTAATTTATTAATTATTTAGTCAATTAAGATTAGCATTATTTTGCCTGTTCCATTTTTTTGTGATTCAAGAAATAAACTTCATCGTTTATTTATTCTTGATTCTTTAAAAAAACTTTATGTTAAGTTTCAATTACTGTCCGTTTGAATAAATCTTCCTTTTATAAAATAGATTAAATTTTTAAAATAAATTGTTTTCAACTATGTCGTTAAAGCCCCAAGAAGCATTTTTTACTCAATGATTTTCTGTAAAAAAAAGCATTTTTTTATAAGAAGATAAAGTCTGACTTTTTATATGAATAAAAATCATAAGCGGTTAATTTTAAAAGAGAACTTTTAGGAAAGATTTAGTGATTTCATTTATCAACTTTTGTATCTTTTAAAAAGCCCATACATTATCCTGGATTTCACAAATTATATTGCACAGATTGATAGTTTCGCATGTTGAAATTGTGTCTCTTCAATTTGATAAGAAATGTTGGCTATTAATCATGACAAATGATAGTATAACGTATATTTTCTCTGCATGACATTTTATTTTATAAAATTAATCTGTAGATTATTTCATTTTTTAATTGTTTTAATGTTTTAAGTATTACTTTCTTTGGCAAAACTTATGCTTTTAAATGTAGATTTTTAAAATATTTTAAAAGGATAGAAATTAATGTACTAAATATTAATTTTATTTTACTTTACTTTCTTTAATTTATAATAATGCATATTATATATTAAATAAAATAATATAATTTAATACTTTATATTAGATGATCAGCTATTTATATTTGTTTTCATTTTGTTAAATTTGATAGCTTTAAAGATGAAATATTATAATGATAGATATGGCAATAGTAATAGTGTGTATATACATTTAAAATGTTTTTAATAAGGTAGAAATGCTGAAAACTTAAAGGATTTCAAAAAAATTAAAAGAAATATTAAGACTACGAAAAATACTTAGAGTACTAACTGAACTGTACAATTACATTTGATGGATATAATTATCTATAATTTGTATAATTAAATAGCGATAATATTTTTTACAAAAAGAATGATGTACATACGGTATTTATAAATAGATGTTATCATTTGCATAAAGCTTCATAATTACATGCTCTTTTATAAAGTTTCTCTACAAATTATTTAAATACTGGTCTACATTTGGAACGTTTTATTTAATAGTTTGTAACGATTAATATGGTGCGCAGTAAGCTCAGCTTATTCAGCTTAAAGAGTGGTTTATTTTTAGGGACTTGATTATAAAATTTCTTTCAGTAAATAATATTTTTGTGCATTTTAAAGAAAGCATTATTGCTATTGAATTAACCAAATGTAATGAGGTCAACGTATACATTATAAAATGTGGGCAATATAAAATGCAAAACAAACAAATTATTTCAATCTTTAATTTTTCAATCAATTCATTTCAACTATCAAATATACCAACGAGATGTTTTTATGTAATTTGTGCTAATAACACTCAAATGAAGTATTTTTAGAAAACAATAGTTCTCTATTAATACTTTTATATTAAAGAATAATATTCGGTACTATTAAAATTGTTAAAAAATAATATTCTCTTCTTCACAAATGTTTCAATATTTTTTATTTTCGAAATTTTCAGATAATTTTAACATTGATATATTTTCTGCTTATTATGATTATATTTCACTGCATTTCTTCTCAAATAACTTAAATTTTTATTAGACATTGAATAATTCATTAGATTGTTTTTAAACATTGTTGACTTTCTTGAATGGAGAAAATTTGATCGCGTAAAATCAAATAAGTTAGAACTTCAACTTCTTAGATTGATTTAAATTAGTTTTCTTTGGGAATTTTCCATAAGTGAATTTTGTTTTATAGTGCTTTGTTTGTGATTGATTCTTTGCTCTTAAATATGTTGTTCATATGCTGATAAACGCTGCAACTATTTAAAAATATGCTGAAACATTGCGGTGTTGTTTTTAAAATATCCACAAATTAGAATTAAAAACAATAAAATGTTTTATGGAAAAGGTAAGATTATTTGCATATAAATTGAGATGCATTGACTAATAGAGATGTGAGGAAAATACATTATTTTCTTTTAGAATCTTTTGTGATGCATTTTGAACTTAAATAAAAAAGTAGCGCTTTTTTCATAGTTACATTTAGATTTGAAAAACTTTTAACTAAATAAAGTGCAACAAAATTGCGAAATGTGCAAAAATGTAAAAAGCATAATTTCGCGTATGGATAAAACTATTTAAGATTTGTCGAATAGCTTATTTTAAAAATTTTCTTTAGGTATTGTATTTCTATAAATAATAATACTTAATTCTTAGATTCAACTTAGTTAATATCTTTATGATATTATGCACTAAACTATTCTATTTTAATCTTTGTAAAAAAAAAAACATCCTATCATAAATTAATGTTTTTGAACTATTATTACCAACCAATTGCTCAAAACTATTTTTTAGAAATATTTAATATTTATTGCTTGCGTAATTGTACTTCGATAACTCCTTTAAATTGAATTTACATGCAAAAATGTTTTTCAGGAAATTTATCAATTTCGCTCATGCAATTGAATCAATAATATTATTAAAAAAAAATAATTTTTTCATTATCAATTTATTAATTTTTTCAATATCGCACTTCATTATCAATTTTTATATTTTTTTATAATATAAATCTTATTTCTTTTCATCATAATTTGACGTAATTTATTTTTTTATACATATGAATAAATTCTGCATATTTTAAATTCTTACATTCTTAGGGGGCTATTTTATTTTTGTCTTAATGCATAGGACGATTTCTTAGCTGTATATTTTGCATGAAGTTTTCATCTGAGTTCCATTTATAATAATTTAAAAGTTTCTTTTGCATTTTCTTGCCTTTTAATACTTCTTATTTCTCATTACAGTGTTGTAGAATATATTTACCTCTATCTAGATATTTATATTGTTTTAAATAAACAGTAAATACTTCCTTCTTTTTATTTTGAAATGTATTCCTATGGTTTTCTACTTTTATTTATTTGATTAAGTGTTTGTTTTAAAGAATTTCTCTAAATATAGTGTTTTAAATATAACATCAATTTGCAAATCTCATGTAAAAATGTTTTCTAATTAACTAGATCAATAAAAATCAGACAAAACAAATTTTTTTTAACTGAAATGGACACATTTAATTATAAATAGTTAAGAATGCATTGTTTAATTATTATCCACTTAAAAAAATTGACAGCCTCAGTCATTGGACCTTTCAGTGGTAAGTAGTGTGTGATATTTACCTTTTCTTCCTTTGTTGGGAACATGGAGATTAGAACAACACAACAATAACATCCATTTTAAAATATAGATTTTATGTGAAACATAATGCCAAGAATATGAAACTATAATATTGCATATCTCTTGGCTTTTAACTACTTCATCCTAGACTGGATAAGTGCACAAAGACAAATTAAGCGTTATATTTGCAAAATGTATGAAGCACTATGCGTTTTCCTTATGTAAATCAGTTTTTTTTTTCAGCAGCAACTACGCAAAAGATTTCTTAATAAAAGTGCAAGACGCAGCAGTGTGTTTTTGTAGTTATCGTCTGTGAGAGATATAAAAATGAGAAAAATATTTCTTTATCTCTGCGTTCCGCTTTCGTAAATTTGTTCCTATTATGCAAATGCATTATCTCTGTTCCCCTAACAGCACATTTGACAAAATTTTGCGGTACTAACTTTCTTGCAATTTTACCCCAAAGATAAATGTTGCGGGTGGGTTGAGGTTGGAAAGAATAATAATCCACGTACATTATTTAAATATTTGGTGGGAATACGACTTCCCCTCTGTTCCAAAGGCGTGCGTTTGAGAAATTGAACGTTATCGGGATTGGAGAGAAGCACAAAAACGAGCTGTAAATTCATTAATCTTAAAACAGCCCCACGAGTAATGTCGTGCACAGGTGCTAAACCTCTTCAAGCACTTTGATAACATCGGGAGATATGTACCTTAAAAATGGTTTTCCAAACTAAAAGGATGGTTCTTATCACAAATATTTTTAGTTCCAATGCAATATTTTATATAAAAAAAATTCCTATTATTGTTCTTGCTTTTATAATTTAAGTAGCAAAATAATGAATTCAAATAATTACAGGAATTTTTGTTTAAATTAAATTTATTCCTTTTAAAATCTCATGTATTTTAAATTATTGGATTTTTATATGTTATTCTTATACCGTAACACTGCAATTACTGCATTATTCTTATTTTCAGAGCAAAATTTTACATGAGATAATTACATTAAAAAAGGTTATTACACTTCACCCTTGTTTAATGTAATTATATAATCTTTTTAAAAATTTATAGCTGTTCTTAATTCACAAAGACAAATGTGTTCTTTATTTATGTATCTTATTTAAATTAAGTTAGAAACAGTGTGCTAACAAATTAAAACGCAATAAATTTTAAAAAGGCCTGATTATTTTTTTCTTAATTTGTCAATTTTTTTTACTTGCTTCTGTGTGTCTTTGTCTTTTGGTTGAGAATTCTCAGAGATATTCTCTATGTGTAACTCAAAATAATATCCTATTCATTACTTTGTGAACATAATTTAAAAATGTTCACACAAGAATTTATGGTGTTCTATGTTATAAATAAATCATTTAGAATAAGTTTCTACGGTATAAAAAGATTTTTCAAACTAAAAACCACTTTTTACTTTAAGGATTTTGTATATTGGATTACATTTTGCATCAAAAGTTGTCAAGTGAATAAAGATATAATAGCTTAAAAAATATTGTCTTATACACGTCTTAAATTGCGACAATATAAAATAAACTTTCTCACACAAGGCATACGTAATTGTGAAATATTTCTTAAGTATATCATGCATATATGTATTCTTACAACACAAGTAAATGCTTTGTGAATATGTACTTAGTTATTTATTCATTGAGATTTTAAATTTGAAAAAAAAATTTGACAAAGGTAGAGTTCGAAGATATTTGTTTTGAGTTTTATGCTTTGAAGATTGAATTTTTGATTTTTGAGAAAAAGATTATAAAATATATATAACGCGCGCTGCGTATATTGAATTGAATTCAATTTTACTGAAAGCTTTGACTGTTGATGTGTGATTTTGGGAAAACGTGGAAAATACTAACGATAGACAATATAATCCCACTTATTTATGTAAACTATTTTGCATTTTCTTGATCTGGTTTTTTTTAGCAATCTACAAAAATTCTTACTTAACAAAATGAATCCTTTTTTTTTAAATTTTGATACTGTCTTTCAAGTATATTTCTTCATTTTCTTTCGTGACTTGCAAAACATTTTAAAATCTAAATATTCTATGATATTCAACAAATTTTGTATACTTAGAGATCTGTGTTTTCTAAATCTATGTATGAAATCTATGTATGCAGATATTATTTAATAAGTGAATACTTTACGGACGGTTGAAAACTTCTGTTCATATCTATATTTCTTTCACTCTTTCAAAAATTATTAACGATGTTTTTAAGCACTTGAGAGTACTTCCATAGTAAATTAAATATTTTTAATTAAAAAGTATTCATTAAAATTTATTGTGTCTAATAGTTTATGTTATTAATATCAGTACTTGAAACACATTTCCAAATAATTCTTCATGAAAATTTGAAAACTGAAGTACCAATTTATTAATTTTCCCAAAGGTAAAATTAAGTAAATACTTTTAAATTCTCTGCAAACACAGTGCGCAAATATGTTGATGCTTCTTTAAATGAAATTTTTGACATTGATAGCTAAAGTATCTTTATAATTAAACATGTTTATGGGAATGATTCATATAATCTTACAAATTAAAACTAGTAAATAAGTAATATATATTGAAAGTTCCAACTTTTATTATTGTAAAGCAAATAAGAATAATATATGAGGAAAAAAATTTATTTCTTGCATCAGGTGTTGCTGAAGTAATTCTGGCTCATGATTTAACACCTCATTCAAAGTTTTTTAAATGACTCAATATAATTTGTGTCAGATACATTTTTCCAATTTCTTCAAATTCTCATCAGGTTCATTCAACGCACACTCTTTTTTATATTTATTTATACACACCCACACCCACAACTCACGCACACACACACACATATATACATATATGTTCAAGATCATTTGCTTCACTATTTGTGTACCATCATTAAAAATTGTCTGAGAAATTTATATCGTTTTACTTCATGTTTCAATATATCTAATTCAATGTTGAAAGTCTTTAAATTTCGTTTTCTTTTAAATTTTAATTTTTTCTTAAAAATATTATTTAATATTCTTTGGCAAACAGGGATTAGTTTTTTTCTAAGAATTTAAAACAATTTATTTGTTAGTATTTGACAGTTCATTCATATATTTAATTTCTGTTAATAAATGGATCGTGCAATTATCGATATGATATTTTAACCTAATTAAAGTTACGAAACCAATCTAAAAATTCACATTCAAATACTTAAAATATTTTAGATATCTTTGTATTAAAATGTTTTAATTTCAAAATTATTTATTCCTAATATGCATAATTTATGACTTTAAAAGAAGTAATGTTAATGCTAAATTATTATTTAAAGAGGAAGAATAAACTAAACCTTTTCACATTTCTTAAAGGAAAAACATTCTTTAAAGTTTTTCAGCTGATATATTTTAGAATATAGAAAGAAATAAGAAAGTTTCATTTTCTTACAATTTTATATTTCTAGTCTTCAAAAAACAACTGTAAGAAAAATATGTTAGTGCGCTTTTAAACTGTTTTAGCCAAAGCAAATATGACAGATATTTTTGTAACATTTAATTAAATTTACAGTGCATTTAATTTACGATAATACACTGTAAATCTTTTTAAATATATTCTTAGTTTTTTCAATATACATTTATGATATATTAGATGCATTAAGAATTTGAATTAATTTTATTTATTTATTTTTTATTTTTTCATTTAATGAACATTTGATAATTCTTTGATATTTATGTAATTTTCTGTATTAAGCAAACATAGTATTTTTTTATAAATAAACAGATAAATTGAATTAAAAATACTAAAAAGTGAACTGAATGTGGTTACTTTTAATTTGAAACATTTTTAATTAAAAAAAAACATTTTGTTAAACTGAACACAAATAGCTAGAGTAAAAGTACTTAAAGAATTTGTCTTTTTTCTCTTAACTATACCTTGATACTAAAATGTATTTAAACTTAATTTATACAAATGCATTTAAATTTTTTACAAACTTTAATGAGATAAATAAATTAAATTGAACTACTGCTGTCCAATAATGAACAGCTCATAACATAATCAGTAATTTGTTTTGAGTTTTAATGAAACTAAAATAACTGTAAACTGTGATAGTTTAGTTGACATTTTTCAATTGATAACTTCAGAAGAAAATCATTCATTTTAAAATTCAAATCAAATCTTCCCAATGCTAAAACGGTTTCTTTTTGTTTAAATGTAATTCCTGTCTCTCTTCATGAATGTGAGAGAGAAAAAGAAGTTTCTTTCTTGTTGAGCTTTCTTTCTCTTCCTTTCAACACTAAGGGGAATAGACCAGTTAAGGTAACTATTGAAACTTTGCTATAAGACCATGAATTTACACAATAAAAAACAGTTTGTGCAACACAATTGCCCAAGAGGAAACTTGCACTTCCTTCAAAGATAGTTAAAAAGGATCAAAAGCTGCAAAGCCATGAAAAAGTTTAATGCCGTTTCTTTGTCAAATTTCTTCTGAATTTAAAAAAGGCCATTGCTTTTGAAAAATAGTTTGCATGGCCTACTGCGAGTAAGGTTATTTTTCAAATCCAGTGCCCTCTATTCTTATTTACTTTAAAGGTTAAATATATTCCAACAATACTACATATATAAATTGGCTTTGGTAGAATGTTTTCAAAAGAAAATGTGTTGATCGTGACGAAATTTACATTCCTAAACTTTAAAATGGATTCAATTCTAAAAAATTCGTTTTAATATGAATGCAAAAACCAATATCTCAAATTATAATATGTATATATCTTTTATGAAGAGAAAATATATGTATAATTTTCCTTCTGAATATTTATATATTCAATTTTTTTATAATGATAACTAATTAAATATTTTATAATGAAAACATTTTTTTATTTCTATAATGTTTTTATAGTTTAATTTCATCGCTTAATATGATTTTTCAGTAATATGATTAAAATTAGTAAAATCATTAAATTAACTTATTACTAAGCTTTTTATGGATTCATTGAATCAAAAAATTACATCATTTTTATTTGAGTTAATAAATTTATTTTGTAATGCTATTTTTCCATAAAAATGTCAACTTTTGTTATATAAAAATCCTATGAGAGCTTAAAAACTATAATAGTTTAAAGTTAAAATAGTGTATAAATTAAGTTGAATGTATAAATTCCAAATATACTTAAATTTAAGTAGTTATATAATTCATTATCTTATTAAAATAAAGGCAATATTAAAAATTTTTCTTGTGTATTGCATGTTTCTATTTAATAATTCTAATCTTTGTTTATTCTTTTCAAGTAAAATGTTTAATACAGTTTATTAAATTTTTATTATTAATGTATTTATTATATTTATTTATTTAAGATTTTTTGCAGTTCTGACAACTTATATGAAAAAATAATTATTAATTCTTACAACTGAAAAATCCCTTTTTGCGTACAATATGCATTTTATTTTGTAAGGAAAGTAATTACTAAGTTTCGCAAAAAAAGTAATTTTAATATTTCTTTTGTTTTTATATATATTCTATACAGATAACTATATTCTATATTTAAAAAAATTTTCATTTTTCAAAAACTTCTATAACTATACTTTTATATTTATTACACGCAATTTATTTATTTAAATTAAAAAATGTTCTTATCTACTAAAAATTATATTTTGCTTACGAAAGATTCAAATTTATAATATGTAGTAGCCTTTTATATGTTGTTTCAGCCTAAGACAAAAAAGAAAAGAACGTGCATTTACAGTTATAAGATTTATTTCTAACTAAAGATTCTGTACATTTTTAAATTTCTGTTAAGGAAAGGTTAGTTCAAAATGTTATACCGCAAATTCTCATTTACATTTCGTTTCGAGAGATTTTTAAATAACACAGCGATTTTTATAATTTTGAACAAAAATGAAAACTGACTTTACTATGCATATATAATTTTAAAAAAATTAGTTTTGAATTCCCTCTACATCAAAAATGTATGCCATTTATTGTTTATTAAATATGGTAGCACGCCCATGTTTTATGTAAATGCTAATATCATTTTCATAAACATATTTTTATTAATCTAATTTGGAAGAATATTTTTGATTGCTAATGTGATAAAGCATGATACAGAATGAAAAATGTTATCTAATGTTAAGAATTTCTTTATATAATGAATTGATTGTTATTTATCAAAAACTAATGATAATAATGTAATAATGTGAAACAATCTTAATCAAGTCAAAAATAATATCATAAGTACTAACTACTATAAATTATTAAATGGATTGAATCGCCAATATTAACGTAATATGGATTATGTATATTAAAATTTTTAAACTGAAATGTTTCTTCATTCATAAATATTCTATTCCATAAAATTAATCATTAATTGGATTATATTCTTCTTTTGTCATTTAAACTTTTTATAACACTCATGAAGTCAAAAACTAATTCACTCGATTTTGTGATACTTTTTTAAATCTGCGCAAATAAAAGCCTAACATAACTTGTTATCGATTTTGCGAGAAAGTAAATTTTCTTCTCTTTAGAATTGCTAAATATTATTATCAGTTATATTTACCCTCAACTAACTGTATATAGCTTATTTATAAACCTCTATTATGAAAATATTTTAAGAATTTTTTAATTTTGTTATGGCAAACATAAAAATATCTACTTGTTTTTTTACTCAACCGTATATTCTTATTTCTATTTCAGTTAAAAGAAATATGTCACATAATTACTTCTTATTTAAAATCACTAAAACTAATTATTTTTAATGTTTGCTAATTACATAAATCCTCTTAATGATTTTCTCTTTCGTAGTTTGGAAGATTTTAACTAGCCTGAGTCAAAAGAAACGCGCAATGCCTATGTTTTCAAAGAAAAAAAACTGAAAAGAACTTCAGAAATACTATTTGCTCAACCAATAACGACTTCCAGAAACTCTTTCTACTCTTACATTCTTTCTTTTACTTTCCTTCTGTTCTTGAAAACACCGAAAGAAATAGTGTTATAACGTACTCTAGAGAAACAGTGGCTTCTCAAATGGAGTTAATATCCCCTGCTTATTGGTGCTTTCAGGGTTATATACTTTCGAACTAAAAAACTAAGTATATTCCTACTCAGATTATTGAGTTCACTATCTTTATTAGGGAAAATTTATGAAAATTATGCATATTAATTTTCTTTTTAACAGTTATTTCATAGATTTATTATATTTACTAATTAGCAATGATTTATTTTGATATAAAAAGGATTAGAAGTGTGTTTTTTTTTTTTCATTTTTATTCTTTTGTGTCAGGCATTACAAGCTTTTTTTATAATTTGGTAAAAAAAAAAATGGCTGTATTTTTTTTAAATTGATGAGCTGTTCATTTTCACTATTTTTTTTAAAACGAATTAATTAAATTTGAAGTTTTAACACATTAAGAATAAGAAATATAACAATGCAAATAAAATTAACTCCAAATCATTTTCTCAGATATTATGCACAAAAATTCAAAATTAAAAGGTTACATTAAAATTACTTTTTATTGGAATACTTTTCTCGTGCTTTCCGAATTTTTACAAGATTATTTGTGAATTATTTTTAGATTAAAGTAGGAAGTAAACTTCACAAAAACTCATGAAGTATATAATTTTAAACTGTAAACATATGCAAATTATGACGCAGTAAATTTCATCTTCAGTATTTGTTTATCATAATCAACATATATAATTCTGTGTATATTGATTATATTAAATATAATATCATTTTAAACTATAATCTTGATAATAATGAAACGCTGTAATCTAATCTGTATGTAAAAAAATACTTTAAGTTCAAGAAAACACACTAATAAGCATGAAAATTTATGCAATTCTAAACTTTAAAATAAACGTTTCTGCTTGATTTCAAAAATATATATCTCAACAAAAAATATTTTATTGATTGTAGCTGTCAGCTACGAGGCAAGCAACACATGCAAGAATTGAAATGAAATGTTGTTACATTTAGCTTAAAATATATTATTATGATATCCTTGTTTACATTAATTTGACAAATTGGATTACTCATTAGCAAATCATAAGAAGTGATCCGGATAAAAACTCATGATTACGATTTATTTTTATTTTAAAAATGAATAAAGTTGTTTTAGAAACCATTAAAAATATTTTAAATCATTAATTGGAACTTAGTTTTTATCATTTTCCAGAAGTGTTTAACGTGTTTAACAGTTCATTAGGAATCTATCAACCAGGTATTAGATAAGGATAAAAGAATGAATAATGTTTTCCTGTTTTCACTCAACAATCAAGTAAAACTCCTCAATCTTCTAAAGTCCTTCGAGTACGGAAAACTGAGATAAATAAACATGTCAAACAATTTAATTCTACTTCTATGCAGATGACGAAGAAATAAAAATTTCAGTTTAATAAAGGAAAAATATATATATTCCAACAACTATTAAATATTTGAAAACATGGTACACATAATTAATTTAAAGAAAATGTGAAGATAATTAATCTTACAAATTCTCTGAGAAAGAAAATGATTCCAGAAATTATAAAAGGGAATTCTTGATTTACATCTTTACCAGATTGTAAAAGGCAAGCTTTCAGAACATGTTTGCTTTATAAAATTTCGTATTAAGAACTGAAACAAAATCAAAATATCTTATATAAGTGTTATTGAATTATTTTCTTTTGGGGATGGAGTTTTACCTCTTTTGTTCCTTATACTGAAATCTTTATGATAACTATCCTCCTTCTCCCATATATTTCCTCACATTATTAATTTGCACTTCAGTAACATGCTTGTCAGACTGAATCCATAAGTATCTTAATTTTAATGCATAATTTATGACTCTTGTCACATTTAACTTTAATTTTATTGTTATCACAGCTGTCCATAAAGGTGGTAAAAGAAATTTATTAATACAAATAGGCAGATTGTGCAGTTTAGTTGTTTGAGAACTTTGATGTTCAATCTTATAAAGAAAATGATATTCTTCATAATGTTTTCCATAAACTAAATAAGTAAATTTTCAAGACATTAAAAATTATTCTAGAAGAAAAATAAATAAAATGAACCTGATTGCTACAAAAATAAGGATAGAAGAATTAGGAAAAAACATAAAGGGGAAGCTTTAAATAACTAGAACAAGATGTACAAGAAAATTTCTTTTTTTTCAGGAAATAACCAAATTTCGTAAATTTTACAAATATGAAAAGTAAATTAAATTCTGGTTTGCTCTGAATTTAGTATTTCTGTCGTGTTTGAATGTAAGAGGTATTCCTGCATAGAGTAAGCAGTTGTCGCTTATTCTATTACTTCTGTAACTGATTTAATGAATATTGCGTTATCTGCGTAATATTCCTTGTAAGTGTTTTTTATCTTTTTCAACCAGTGTCATTATCTTTTCTTTCTTGATTTTCATCTTAGACACAGGGAATCTAAACTATAATATATAACTAATAATTGCTTAGCTGGTCACTCTCTAAAAGAATGGTACAAGACTAGTGTAAGCCAAACTTTTAACGTCCTTTTTAACGGTATGTTTCAGCCAATTCTAACTTTATAATTATTGAAAAAGTAGAGCATTGTGAGTGACATGTGCTGCTACGTGAAGTGATCAGTGATACGAAATACAGGAACTCAAAAAAAGGGATCACGCGTTGTGTAAGCCATATTTTTTCGAATTTTTTATTCTATTTTTGTCTAGTTTTTTTATTGGTTTTTTCTATCTCTCACGAATTGTTTCTCACAATTTAACTATTCGAACATTTTTACGAGTTTCATCTATCCACCAATCTCTAATTTGATTATACATCATTGGTTGATAGTTTAGCTTTATGTTACAAAGTTAAAAAAATCAAAGTATTTTTTAAAAAAACTGTATCTTTACTGTTATTTAATTTACTGGAATCCAGTAATGTAAGCCTATATTGTTTTAAAAATAATTTGAAGTAAAAGAATTGCATATAATAATATTGATTATACAATAACCGTAGATGAATGCAATGAGCCAAATTCATTGAGACGGAGATGTTACTTTATTTAAATGAAAAATTTTAAAAAAAGTAACCTTTTTATATAAAAATAAAATTTTAAAATATGCATATTTTAATTTTCATCTTCACTGAATATCAATGAAAATGAAAGTTCTTGATAATAAAGCAATTAGTTTTTGATATTTTGTAGTAAGCAATTAGTAAATGTTTTTGATATTTAACTGAGCTTTCAATTCTTAATGCAAATTAGCAAGATCTTAAGCTAAGCAGCAGTGCATATTATTTAATTTAATCAATTTATCTTTCTAAAGAGCATCAAAACAAAAACGTCAGTTGATTGTTTTCACAGGCACTCATTGTTTTAAGATCCTAATTTTTTATACTAATGAAATTAAATTTCCATCAAAGAATATTAATGTTTTCTCTTCTAAAAAATGAATGTCGCTTTTTCAGTTATTGCATAAAAATAACACTAAGGGTTAGAAAACTTATCAAATTATTTTCATGCATGCTTACAAGTTATGATATTGTGTAGATCAAATAAATCCATTAAGACATTGATTTAGTCTTTTCTTTTTTATTTAAGTAAGTATAAAAAAACATACAGTATTAAAATTATTTTAAGTTTAAGATCTCATATTTAAATTTACCGTAATAGATATTTTTAACTCATTTATTCTCTCTCAAAATTAACACTTAATGTTAATCTCTTAAAGTTTATATACCTTTGCACATTCAGAAAGTATATAATTTCCTGAAATAAATGTTAAATTAAGTTTGTTGCACAAAAATTTACATCGGTTAACAAAAGTTAAAATCTGATAATTGATTTAAAAAAATTAATATTTATATACTTAATATAAACTATCGTTTCAACGATATATAGGTTATACTTTTGAATACTGCCCAATACTTTCGAAAATTTTCCATTTTTTAAACTTAAGTTTCAGAATTCTTTCTAAAATATTGACAGATTTTTGGAATTATTCTGAAACGAAAAATATTAAAACTAATTTTGAAAAATATTGTAAAAGTTTGAAATAAAAAACTTTCTCATTAACATTTATCAGATAATACCAGTATTTTTACTTTAAATGATGACAATGCATTGAAAAAACTACTTCCTGGAATTAATAGGGAGGTTGTGAAATAGACTCTTGAGCAAAGTAATGGAATACATTTACTCTTTTTTACCCATCAGTTTTTAAATTAACTTGGCGATTGGGTAAATATTGAATTAAACTTAAGTTCTTTCGTACTTCAAAACACAAGAAATTCAGAAATGTCTACTTAAAATAAATTAACTTTCGAAACTCCGTTATTAAATTCCTACATTTATAAAGAATTCATTTTATAATGCATATATATCCTATAGGCTCTATTTCAATCCTAATGTAACATGAACTTAAATTTCATTGGAAATGAACATATATTTATTAACATGTTCACTAGTGAAACAATATTTTAATTTAATTAATTAATTAATTAATTTAATAAATAAAATGAAATAAAATCTTCCACTTAATTTGTTAGCAGTAAATGTATTTAAAAACTAATTAAAAAATTTTGAATGTAATTTCAGAAAAAAATAAGTACTTTATTTCATAAGTCCTTCTTCCAAGTTTTATTTTAAATATATGTTAAACTTCAGCTAATTTTCAGATAAGATGTTCATATTTTTTCGTGCTTTAGTCATTACATTCTATTTACTTGTACAAATTTTTTAAGACTGAATTTAAAATAAAATACAAGGTACAAAATTAATATCGAATACTTTTTTTATAATCCTCTTGTTCTAAACTCAAAATTTGGTAATCAAGTTACTTTTAGATTCTATAAAATTATGTAAATTAAATTGTTAATGCATATGCAGGTATGAAATTATAATGTAAAGAAATTGCATTGGCCATTGTGATTTGTAGTACCCATAAGCTTACTACACAGCAAACTTTTCTATTAAAATTCAAACACATATACTTATATTTTTCAGTAATAATGTGTATTAAAAATATATTTATTGAAGGAAACGTGTATATTAAACGTAATTTTTGTTTTAATTTAAACAAAAGAAGTTTAATTAGTTTCAACTCTATAGTGTACTTTTATTAAACTCTCAATCATTGGGGAATCAATTTATTTATTTTTATTTATTACATTACATATATTCAGACTTGTATGCTTGATTCTTGAGATCCGCTTGTAAGTCTTCGTCGATAATAGGACAAATAGCACAATGACAGATGTACAACCACAGAAGAATAACGAAGAAAACACCCAGGGCCGCGGTGGGAATCGAACCCACACTCCAACGCTCTCAAGCGATTAGCGGTGATGCTTTAGACCACTCAGCCACGGAGCACCCTTGGGGAATTAACTGTTATGAGCGAAAAATGATTATAGAACGAAAGCAAAACTAAGTTATTTTGAAAATTAAGTAAATATAATAGAATTATAGATGTTATATTTATCTAAAAACGTCAAGAGAACTTTCACTTGTTTTTCATTGCCTCATTTCATTATTTATATTGCGCTTATATTTATCAATTTTTAACACTGTTTTAATAAATATATAAAAAGAAAAAAATCCATGTTTACTTATAAAACTAAGAAATTCGTTGGAAATAAAACTCATTTGATATTCATGCATTCTTTGCTTAATTCTAAGTGTTAGGGACGATTCAAAATGCCTTACTGGGAATAAGGTAGCTTAGAATAAAATAAGAAACATTATTTGATAGCTCATTAATTTAATCGCTTCATATTCGATAAATGCTTCAATGATTTTATAAAAAACTTCTATTAATGAATATCTGAAATGTAATCTGATGCTCTGATAAACTTTCCTAAGTTTGATTTTTTTACGAAAATATGTTTGATAATTTCAACAAATTAATATTTTATCACAAGTAATCATTATAATCTAAGGCATTATTTGAATTTATTAATTATGAAATATTCCTAAGCACATATTCAAGTGAAAAATGATGAAAAAAAACTGTAAAATAATTATTACTACATGATATAAACTTCGCTGTTTATGTTAAATTTGAGATCTATAACAATTAAGTAATTCTAGAACAAATTAAATGTTATCTTCTGAATAATTTAATTTGATCAGTGTTTATTTCCTCAATAGCTACAAAGAGCAAAAATAATCATTAGTTTAAAAAATCTGTGTGGAATGTAATTAATCACTGTCTGTCATACACCTACTTTCAAACAAATAATTCATAATAATTCGTTCTCAAATTAACAGGATTTTAATTCGCAGATGTGTTGGATATCTGAAGTATTAGGAAATGATTTATCATTAAATAGTGAAAGTTAATCTATTCCATTGTTATTTGTTTGTTTAGTAAATAATTATTATATGAAAATTCCATTTAAATTATGATTCTCTTAATTTTTCTAAGTTAATGATAACGGTATGGGTAATAAACGTGCCGGTTTTATTACCCATACCGCGCATATGTTTTAAGTTTTATACCAATTATATGTTTAAAACAACGTGTTTATTATAACTATGAAAATAAGTTTTTAAATAATCGAAAGATTTTCATTTTCTTATTGGAGCATTAACCAAATATGCTTAACGTATTTTAATTTTCGACTACTTTTCGAATATTCTAATAAATTTAAAGTTTTTTTCACTAATTCTCTGCACTTTCATTAAAATTAGACATTTTATAAAATGTTTTTATGATTCGAATTTTATGAAAAAATTCTTATGAGAATAAAATTTTGTATTTGAAGAATACTTTCCAAATATTGCATAAATATTTTGATATTTATTCAAATAATAGCTTAATACTTTTCTGTGACTTAATTTCAATATTAAGTTTTGCAATGTTTTTACTTTAGAGCATAAAATATTAAAAAATTTAAATCCAATGTTGTAAAGAACACAGAAATTTATTTTCGTTGGAATTTTGGTCAATAACTTCTTAAAGTGCAATACCTTTTACTAGAATAGAAATTTTTAAAACTGATTATAAGATTTATACTAATATATATAATTAAATAAAAGACTAATATTTAATAATTAAGTCTAACTAATAATTAAGTCTGAATTTTTTCAAAAATATAATATTAATTTGTCATATATGAAGATTAAAAAATTTACTCCTTGACTATAAGTTAAATAATTTTCAAACAAACATTCTGAGCTCTGAAAGTAGGGTATTGATTCATTGTTCGAATTTTTTCATATCTATTTTAAGCATCAAAATATACCTGTTTTGCTATTTATTCAAGTAAATTTTATTACTACAGATATTATAAAAATATTCCATGGAACTTAATGTATTGTTTATAGTTCTAAATAATAAATATGATTGCTTTCCTAAAGGTAGACTTATTTATTCAGTATAATCTAAAAGAAATTAATTGGTTTATAAGAATGCACAACCATAGGTTAGATTTTACGCAGTACTTTCAACATAGAGCAACTATAAATTTAAAAAACATCAAATACAATATATTTGATATTTTTGAAATTAATAATTTCAAACATTTTTGATTAAAAAAAAGTATGGAATATCAGTTAAATGGCAGATTTAGTGAATGATTGTTTTTTTATGTTCTTTTTATATCTAATGCTTTAAGTTTTTAATACATATTTACACAATAAAATTCATGGTTTTTAAATAATTAATATAACATTTAAGTGTATATTACACACAATACAGTGAATATTATATACCTTTATACCTTACCTTACCTTTTGACAATATACCTTTTGATCACATAAAATAATATTATCTCGTAATTATTTTTCTGTAACTAAACTTAATTAAGTTAAACAGTTTGAAATAGTCACACGTAACTTTTCAATTCTTTCGTGTGCATTTAAATTCTACTTAAAACGTATGTCTCAATATATTGAAACTTAAAGATCAGCTTTTAGACAATCAAACTCACTATGACTTAATGAATTTGATTTAAAATTTAATGTAGAGGAAATTAAACTAAAAATGTTAAGTAAAAATTTATTTAAATTTACAATTGATCTAAAGTTAGTTAAATTAAACAAGTATTTAAACTTAGCAAAATAAATAAACTAAATATCGCAAAGCTATCTTTAAAATGGCTAGTCAAATTAACACTTAAAAACAATCATAATCGTTAAACATTTGATAAAATTTTTTCGGAATAAATAAATATAAAATACAATCTATAAAATAAAAATTCGAAGATATGTCCTTATATAGATTATTTAAAACTTCTTTGTTCCTTTTATATACATAAGTTAATAAAAGTGCATTATATTTATCATTAGTTGAATTCATACCTATGGTATAAATTACATTTTTATCATATAAAAGAGTCATAATTTAGCATTGCGAAAAAACCTAGTGTTTCATTCCCATAGTTTGTCAACAATAAATATTAATCAAACGAGTTTCAGATGCATCTGCGTCTAGGACATTACTTTATTGATGGGAAAAGAAATTAATTTTGTTAGTTTCTCTATCTAGATTGTTCTATAATTGAGTTCATGAAATTGTTTTTATTCCTTGGTTTGAAGACAGTCAAATAAATCTAAAGAAATATATTAGACGTCTTTTTTTCAATGTAAGTATAAGTAGTGATAAATATCTACTACCTCAAGAAATGTATTGCTATATATATATATATATATATATATATATATATATATATATATATATATGCATATATATGTATATATGTATATGCATATATATATATATATATATATATATATATATATATATATATATATATATATATATATATATATATATATATATGTACATATATATATCTAAATATATACAGATTCGATTATTTTAGCATTTCTTGTTGTGTTACAAAGTCTTTAAAGGTGACTTACATTTTAAAATAATATTTATATGAATTTGATCGAAAATCCAAAAAAAATATATTCTTTTAAGTATTTGAACTATGAATTATAAAATTGCTTACCGAATTAATATTTTTTACAAAAAGAACTTTGTTTAATATTTCTCTGTTTAAAAGCAATTATTCACATTGCATCAGCATGTTTTTTAACTTTAAATTATCGTGAGAGGTGGTTAAAATAAACATCATTGCACCATACGCTCATTAGGAAACATTCCACAGCAGAGTAAATGCGCATTTTGGGGAAATGTCCTTCAAAAAGAGAGATTACAGAGTTGATTTCACACCGCTGTTGATTTCTATCTAGTGAATATTGCTTTCCTTCTTTGAATAACAACAAATTTACATTATCATTTACTAAAATGCTGAAATGCTTCCTGTATGTGTTCCTTACAAAATAATTATGCTAGCTGTTTTTGTGGTGCAATAAATAGTAATAGATTTTTTAATTCCATACTGAAATTCAACTCATTAAATTAATCAACAATTTTAACCTGTTATGGTATAAATTACATGTATACTCATTTTAAGTAATTTCCATTACGTTTAATTGTAGTTATATAATAAAGCATTCATTAATTTATTTTCCATTAGTGAAACATCCCGTGTGGCAAAAGTGTTAAATTGTTGTTCTCAATGTTTTATGTGACATTTTTTTCCAACGGTGGGCACTTGGGTGACGAACCCTATGCCACAACAAAGCTAGAAACTGCTATTCATTTGTCATTACCCAGCGAGCACCTGTGAGAACCAAGTCACGGAGGCGAGTAGCGTTGCCCGCGCCATACCACCACGAACCCGTTTATAGGGTGAGGCACATTCATTCATCTTCACAGAAGAAAGGACAGAGAAAGAAAGTAACATCCATGCCCGAACCGTGATTCGAACCCGGGACCCACAGCTCAGAAGTCAGGAGCGCTAACGACTCACCTATCGGTCGGCTTTCTGTGACAAATCGAAATACAGAATTATTCAGTTTTGATTTAAATAAATTCTTTCTTTTGTTTAGTTTTTAGTTTGTAAGTTAAGTTCTTTAGAGTTTATAAAATTGTTACGCTTTTAATAATTTTAAAATTTGGTACATTTGATTTGATGCAGTCTTTTGAGTGAAGAAGTCGCATTAAAAATATTAAATACAAACTAAATTTAGTAACATGTTACAGATTCAGAATATTCAAAAGCTTTTAAATCCTTGTTTTTATATTTAAATTCCGAAACGTATGAGTCCCAAAAGATACTGAATAATCTATTATCCTTTACTTATCCTAATACTATGCTTTGTTTTTCATATATTCAGTTTTATACTTTTTAGATATGAGTATTTTAGAATTTCTTTTCCTTTAATACGAAGATCAAATGTTTACTTTAGCCAAGTAATACAGTGAAATATTTTCAAAGGAACAAAAAAAACTTTTAAAAACATCTCCATTTGTTTGAGGAATGCAGAATTATGAAAGCCATTTGCTGATATAAATTGTTCGCAAAATAATGGCACCTTATCGATTCCTGGAGGTATGTCTAAAATATATTCGATTTTTAGATACTCGGAATAGAAAATACTTTCACAGGCAGCCAATATTTCAAATCTATTTTATAGAACATCGCCTGAGTAAGCATTTGCTGCCTCCCTCACACTCCCCTTCGACAAAATTTGTTACTATTTACTCAAAAGTTACCCACTATTGACAGACGAAAGAGTGGGACGAGGCCTTCAGTTATTAGAAACATTTATTTATTGATTTAATTTTCTTTTTTGATAAGAGAAATTGATGGTAAAAATGCTGTTATAAATTGAAAAAAGAGTTCTCTTGTAGTATGTTTTTCTCTTTTGCTTCGTGTTTGAAATATCTTATAATTCTATTTAAGATCTAATTCCTCTCACTTTTGCTTAGGTACAATGAATAAATGAATAAATGCTACTTATAATGCATATTATTTTTGCTAAATATTATAAAAAATGAAAAAAAATATTTATGTTCTACTAAATATTGTATTTAGATTTTTATTTTTAAAACATTATATTAAATTTAAATCTTCTATATATATATAGAAATGCCTTGCTTTTAATTTATAAAATTTAATTTAAATCAGGTATGTGTGAGTGTTTCATTTCGCTGTTATTTGCTTCAACCTAGCATTTTTTTCATCAAAATATTTATATTCAAGCAGTAATATCATATACAATTTAAAATATAAATAGGATTCGTGATAAGGCAAAATGGATTTAAATTAAGTAAAGTGTTTTTATAAAATGACCCCAAATCTTTTTTCTGACTAATGTTTTTCAGTTTTAGTAATGCTTTTATATTTTATATACTTAACAAGCACAATGTTTCAAAGTATTATTTTCTTATTCTTGTAACAATCTCATTTAAAGATATAGTAAAATGTGCTAAAATTTTGGTTTTATAAAAAATAATTACATTGTTTAGTTAAATAAAACGCAGTTTTTATCCTCAAATGTATACTCTAAAAAATTTAATCCATTTGGAAATGAATTAATTTATTATAAAATATAAAAAAGGTCACAACAGAGCAGAGATAAAGAATTTGAATTTTTACATTGTATATGCATATCGTCTAATTTTTTTTCACTCTAATCCTTGGAATAGTATATCCGCTAATTTTGCAAGTGTTGACTATGATTTTATTGCACGCAAAATGGTCTCCAGCGGCTCTTATGAGTTCTTGAAGGGCAGACGCTCTTGTTAATTTGCATTCACTGAATCTTATTTCTCGAGAAACTCCGTAGGTAGAGCTATAAGTTTCTACCTCAAGAATGTTTAACATCCAGGCTAATGAGTTTCACCTTGAATTGATTAATATGAAATTATTATTTTGATGACGCATATGTGTTCCACACGTTGATTTAATGACTGGATTGAATTACATTTCATTGTCGTTAGATTGATTCTTATACAGTTTTCATTCAAATCTTATTACTGAAATCATATTACTGAATCATTAGATGATTGGACATTCACATACTTTATATTACTTTTAGATAAATAATTTCTTTTAAATAAGTAACCTAGAATCTCCTATATTTTCCTTTTTATAGAATAAGATGCATTTTAAACGTAGATAAAAATTTATTGTGCTAATTTTTCTATCTACATACATTTAGGTACTAATTTTTGTATTTGCATTTGAACTTTTCGAACATTTTTAATGTGACGCTCATCTTACTTCAAAATAAAATAAATAAATAAATAAATAAATAAAAATGCTTAAAAATTGATTTTTTTTCGAGCAACGTAAGTAACTATTAACCTGACAAATCTGAAATGACTTCTGTATAATTTTAATTCTTTGTATATATTAATCTTTTTATTAACAATAAGATGTGCCTTCTTTTGCCTGTGTTAAGGGAGCTCTATTTTAATTGCGTTTTTGTTAAACAATGATACATTCATCTTCTCAAACACGAAACCGTGAAACAAAATAAATTTATGTATTGAATTGAACTTTTATTACTATTGCATTACATTCACTATAACTCTATCTTATTAAACACGGGTATTTCTAAAATTTAATATTAGTACAATAAAAAATTAATATAAAAATATAATCAAATCAATTAATAGTATTTTTGTTCTCAGAATGGTTCATAAATAGATTCTTTTGTTCCCTCAAATTATAGAGTATCCGAGAGAAAAAGGCTTGTTCTTGATAAAATGTGTAATTGTGGCTGGTAACCACACCCCATTTATTATTAGGCAAGTATTCGTTTCGAATTTCACAGTAAAAATTTGGATTCATGGCATTATTTCATTTGTAATAAAAATCATTCTCTGTCATTGCTTCTTTATTGAAATGAGTAGTTTAATCTAAAGGATTTTTGGTATATTCGTTTTTAGATTTTCATTGTTTCTGTTTCTTAAAATTAATGTATTTCAATATGACATTCCTTTGATTATTAATTCACTTTATTAAAAAATAGAATCTTATAACTGTTTCATTCCTATTTACATTAACTAAATTTATTTCTTATAATTTCTTCATTTTCATTTTATAGTTGTATGGCTTAAAGAATCTTTTAAAGTTTAAATATCAAATAGCGTTTAAATTGTTTTTTAATTTTTTTATAACATTAAGAATTTCAAAGCTCATAGGATAATATACTAATAAATAATATATTTTTTGATAAAAAAAAAAAAAACTTTCCTCTTCACATACATGTATGTTTTATGTAAACGAATTAAGCAAAACTCACTTCAATATATTGGTTTATATCATTAATATATTAATAGATATATAACTTAATAATGCTTGCTTTATAAAAGAAAAAAGCTATTTTTATTGCACTGTAAATTATTTTGTACATAACTTTAGTTAACAAAGTTACTAATTATTTCATTTAAATGAAAAAAGCATCTACTAAGAGTTTTATTTAACTCATATGCATAATTTGTAACTACTTATCACCATTTTGTATGTAGTAGTAATGTATTCAAAACATAGTTTAATGTATAATTAATTTCCAGAAGACACTTCTCAATCAATTTCGTCAGCCCATATGCTTTGAATGTTGACATAAGTTTATGAATTTCAACGTTGTGACAATATTATCCATTGCGCTTTTGACTAATATTTACTTTTAAGAAAGTCATCAAGCTGTATTAAATATGACTGTCACAGTAGGTACAAATTTTTATCCCTTGAGTTATCAAAACATTTCATAATTTTAGCTGCACTTTTATTACTATTTAAGTTCTTCTAAATTTATTTATTATTTTTGAATTGTTTTAAAATGACTTTTACCTTCCCCAATAGAAATCTGATAGATAGAGTTTATTTATATTGTCTTCTTATCATTTCATTTGTGTACAAATATTCTGGTTTTAAGTTGCCATATTTAAAGAATAAAATAAATTACAACATAAAAGTTAAACTTTATCGCAAGACTCAAACTTTTTTATTTTAAATAATGCTTTAATTTTTAATCGTAGTTAAAAGTAAATTATTAGCTGCATTAAAGATCATGCAGTGCAATTGACTATAACAGTGAAATATTAATTTTGTTGTGAAATATAAAACTCTTGTCTACGTATTTGAAATATTTTGCTATGAAAAATTTTATTTTAATGGTTAAAGATTAAATTTATTCTTAAAAATTATTTCTAATTTTTTCCCGAAAATTATTTACGACCTATAAGAATCTTGAATAATCAATAAGTATTAATGCTCAAATTTTTAAAGATGGTTGTGTCTAGGAAACTGTTCCTTTTAAAAGTTATTGAATGTGTTATAAATATCACATTTCTAAAAATACCATGTAACAAAACTGACATTTATGAAGATTTATCGATAGTTCAATACACCTATATTTAACATTGTTTATTCTCTATAAATACTCTTATTCAAGTACACGAAAAATAATTGCAATTTGCTATTGCATTGTAAAAATTCAAAAACAAAAGAATTGTGAATCTGTTAAGAAGTTTAAAATTTAACTCACATTTTGTAAAATTATATTATCAGTCATAGATCAAAATTTGAAGTAACATCAAAAGAAAACATTACATATCTTTTTGCTTGCAGTTTTTTATTAATATTTTTTTTACTTTCGCGCTTAACGGAATTAATAATATTATGCTTGACTTCAATTTCTAATATAATGCTTCAAATTTTGAATTTACTTTCAGTCACTTTCACAATTACCATTATATTCCGATTGGGCTAGTAAATTCCTATCTGACAAAATTCTAGCTTTTAATTTCAATATTAAAAGTAGAATTATCTCTTTTCCAAAAATAAAAATACCAGGAAAGATATAAAGTGTTGATTGAAAAAAGTTACTTCTTTTCTGTGATCAAATATATAGTATTTTGAAAAATCATATCAGCATTTTGGTGGAAAGCCCTCTTTCCACCGGAAAAATAATCAATTCAGGGATTTATTTTCTACTTGTTCTTTCATAAACAAAATTATTTAAGCAAATGCATTTTCCTTTCGCCTAACTCGGGGAAATAAATACGTACCATTATTGCATTTTTCCTGCCCATTGAGTTTCTTCTTTCTTTAGGTGAAACAGATAAAACGTTGCCTGTCGCATTTGTAGTTTTCCTGACCGAATAGTAAATGCACCTTTATAACTGACATTCCCAATATTCATATTTTTTACTCTTTATGGTCAGGGGGGTATTTGACATGTTAGACAAAAACATTCAGAAATTATTAGTTGTAGTGTTAGTACTGTATATTGCCAGGTTTATCACAAATATTACATGAATGATATTGCTTTTGAGTTTATTTCTTGCTTTAAATAATCTGAAAGTGCCATCAAAAAGAGAAAGAATAAAAGCATTTTCCAATATTTTATAATGTTGTTTCCTAGTAATAATTTTGCTATTTTATATTCAGTCTGAATTTTTTGAAAATATTTCTTTTTCGTAAAACATTTTTTAGGGGAACTGCAAAATAAATTAAAAAAGACGTGCAATATTTTCCTTTAGGAAATAGAATTTATTAAGATTCTTTATTTATGGAATGTAGTCTTTGATTCTCATTTTATATACTATTCTTCCAGAAAATAAGAAGTGGGATATTTCTATTGTTGCTATTTAAAAAAAACTCATATAGTTAAGAAAAAGGGCTTTTTTCTAAGGCGAATAAAGAATATTAAAAATTATAATTAAATTTAAAAACTTATTTCGTAAGACTTCCCTCAAAAATGTTTAATACATATTTATCTAATTATTAATTAAAAATGTGGAAATTGTGAATATTATAGCTATTTTTAATTAATTTTCTGTTGATGTTTCTTCATATTTTTAGAGGAGCCTATGTTAGATATGATAAATTTTCCTTGTTATAGTTTCAAGTGACATAGAGCTTTATTTTAAAAACTATGAATAATATGTAAAAATTAATATGTTTTCTTAAATATAAATTTTTAAAATTTTTGTTACTGTAAATTTAAAAATAAAATTTAAGTTTAGACACTACATTATTTACAATTTGCCTACTTTTTGCATAATTTTTATTTTAAATGCACTTACTGTATAAACTTATAGCTTACTGTAGTTTAAATATATTCATATTATGTTCTTGATTTTTATTCTAATTACATATTAGCTTATCAAAAGGTTCAACAAATTAAAAAGAAATGCAATATAATATATAGGGATAATTGTTTTAGTGTTTTAAGATATCCTATATATATATAATGGTTTCCTTAAGCCAATATGATCTGCTAAAAGTTCAAATTTTCAATGAAAACTTAAAATTCATTTCAGTCGATAAGCTGTTTAAATGTAAATTACACTCAGAAAAATTCTCAACATTTTTGCAATAAAAATTATTATATGTGATTAAATTACTAAAACTGCCATTAAATCATTAGCTTGATACATTTAATATACATTAAATATGCTCGGCAATAAAATAGTTAACCAGTCACATTATTTTTAAATGCCAATAAATTAAATGTATCAATAAGTACGATTACTTAGTAATAATTAACTGTTTTGCTACATGTTGAAGCGATAATTATTTACATTTAAAGTTAAAATCGAAAGATAAAAAATGATTAATTTTAAAGAAAATATAAGAATCCGTGCATATAATCTAATTTACCCATTTATTTCGCGGATTCTTTTCCACTCTAGCGGTATTAAAATTTTAAGCAAATGCAATTTAAAAAATACATTAAGTATTTGATTTTATTCTCGAGAGAAAAAGAAATAAATTATATTTCTTTGTAAATTCATAATCAATACTGAAAATATTTGAATATTAATATTTTTTAAAGTTTATGAGATATATATTTGAAGAATGTACATAAAAAGCAACACTGTATATATATATTTTATTATTTCATTCTTTGTCATAAATATATTTCTTCGTGGAAACCAAATAATCTGAAATTATAAGTAAACATACTGTAAAATTATTTTTTATTTCTTTAACAAAAGTAACTAATTAATATTTACTCTCATTTAAAGATAAATATTTAGTTTGAGTGAATGCTAACTACAATAAGAAAAATTAATTAGTTACTGTTGATATAGAATTGCATCTCATAGTTGGAATGTTTGGTATATTTTAAGTTAAACTTGATTACGTTATTGAAATTTTTTAAAAGTATGTGGTATGGACATATATTACATGTTTTCATTTCACTTAAAATTTTTTCCTTCGGTTTTTTGCAAATGAAAGTTTTGAAACAAACTTCATGTAATATTTTCCATATTTTATATTAGATGTTATCTAAATTCCAGATGTTTTTTTCCAATATAAATATTTAATGAAAGTTTTTTTCTTTCGTTTTCCAATAAAATAAAAGTACATACAAGTTTGTATATACAAGTAATTTCGTTTTGGAATTATTAGAGTATTAATTATTTTTTAAATTATCAGCTTCAATGTAAAATTTCCTGTGTTCCTCCTACTGTGAACAAGACAGTGGTCTTCTGTGCTTACTTAAATAATAAGACCAGTGACCTCTACGTACAAATGTTAGTATTAATAAGAAAAAATTCTTGCTTTAAATAAAAGTGAATGTCAAGGACTGATGACAAACATCTCCGTGAGATTAAAGCGCGTGGTACGACTCTGCAGGTCTTTTGAGCATATCTGTTGAGCCCTCGATAATTCGAAGAATGTTGTGTGTAGCTTGATTAATCACCATTTTACGTGATAAAAACTTATATTTAGAATGCAATATAGAACTTACGAAGTATTTTTCTAAGTTTTCAGTGAGACACTAATCCTACTGTAATGCACATATTATGTGCTACTCACATAATATATTTTCTTTAATGGTTGAGTTTCTTTTACTTGCTAGAAATAGATTTACTGATTGGACCAGTCAATCAATTCATTTAATAATGTTTAACTACTTCAAAAAATTTATAGCTATTCATGTACTTCATATGAACAAAAGAGTGATAGAATTTTTAAGGTTCATTCTCCGGTCACCAGGTAAAATTATTTTTGATTGGTTTAAAAAATATTTTTGAAAATTCCAGTAATTAGTTTGCCAATCTTGATTGCAAGACATAAAACTTTTAGTGTTAGGTACAGGGAAATTAGAGCTGGTGTTAACGTTCACACTAAACCTGAAATGCTACGGATATATACATAAAAAGATCAATTCTTGCACAAAATCCAGAACTTGAAGCACTTTCACCATTTCTTTAGAGGAATCTGACAAATCTTTCATTCAAAAGAGAAAAGGATGTCTCATGTGATATTATAAAGCATCAACATTGCTTTTGGTAAATCAGCGTGAAAATAGATATAATTTTCATATTAACGTATGCCTTATTTATTTTAATGTCATTACTTGAATTTCATACATTCTGAACAATTTTTTGAAAGTCTGGTAATTCCATTGCAAACAATGAATGGAATTCATTGTTATAAACGTAATTTAATTTCCGTTAGAAAAATTCAAAAAGCAGGCAAGTCGAATATCTAATAGAAATCGTATGTAAATCCAAATATTTACTAATGGGAATTTTTACTCTGGAAATATCATGGGAATGTCTTTATTTTCATCTGACTAATTTCTTTCTTTAATTCTTCCTTATATTTCTTATACCTGAGTCACGTTTTTTTTCTTAAATATCTCTACGTTCTTTCTTTTTACACATTTCTTTTAATTCCTGTAGTTTAATATCTTATCGCTCTATTATATTATTGGAAAAAGGTGCTTTAGTTAACTTAGGTTATGGATATACAGTGAATTTTATAACATATTTCCGAAGCATTTACGGATCATGTACCCGATCCTGGTGTATTTAATTACAATTTATTTACTTGTAACAAAATACATTATTATGATTGTTTAATTACTAAAATACATTAAGATGCTTATAAGAGTGTAATCTATGAAACCTTGTGTTTAAAAAAATATTTTTAGGTAATTGCTCATTCTCACGATTTTTTTCTGATTACACATTATTAACATTAATATGTGTACACTTTGTGATTATTTTAAATTAATGAAAAAAAATTATTTCTTTTTTAGTCGCGTTTTTACAGCTGATGGAAATCACAGGCCATATAATTTTTACAAATACATTTTCTCTACAAAGCTTAAGAATCTGTCATTAATTAACAAAATAAGAAAAAGTTTTCTATTTAAAGAGAGTGTTATAAAAATTATTTTATAATTACCATTAAACAATTGGTAACTTACATTTAGTTATATTAGTTTAAACTTACATTTAGTTAAAGTAAAAAAATTTTCTTTAACTAAATATAAGTTAAATTAAAACATTTATATTGCAGTATTTCCTTTAATAGCTTTTACGAATATGAGCAAAACCTTTGGCATCTTAAATGAGCTTGACAACGATTTTAAGTGCATTAAAAATGTATTAATTTATTGTGCTTAAAACTTAAATATGATACAACACTGTTTGAGAAATATTATAACAAATCAATATAATTAAGCATGTTAGTATATAAACCATACCTCTGATATTTAAACTTGTGCAATAATTGTGGAACTAATTATATATATCTATTTAACTGCAAATAAAAATAATTTGCTAAAAAAATAGAATTATATACAACTTTTCAGAATATATTGTTGGAAGAAGTAGTAAAATTTTTGAAACTGTCTGATGTTTTGTTTTGAAGTATTTATATTTGTATAAACATATATTTGAATTATTTCCTATTCAATATATGACTACTTCAACACTCATAAGTAACGGTTGGAATGAATTATCTTCCATCATCTCTGCGGGCACCTTTTCATTTACAGCTGCTCGAAACAATATGGAAAGCACGGAAAAGGCGTGTCAGGGAAGATCTTCTATTTTCCTTTCAAAAGTAATGCGTCTCTTCAAAATTCCTTGCTTAATTTCCACCCATTCCGCTTACAATAAGCAAATATTTATTCTTGAGTATTAAAAAATGTTAATAATTCTTAATTCTGTCATAATGTCTTATTGTCGGAAGTTTTGTTTCAGTGTTAAACAATAGATATTTATTTTGTGTAATATTCCGTATGCGTGTAATAAGATCAAAATGATAAAAGTGGAATAGATTATTAAATTATTTCAATGTTTCCTTCTGTGTCTTCTTCTCTCTATATCTATAAACACAGGAGTGTGTTTGCTTAATTTAATTCAGGGAAAATTTCTAAACTTTTACAATGAAAAGAAATAGTTCAATTAATAAATTAACTAAGAGAATAAAAATGCACTCTGTGGAAAGTAATATGAAATTGTACTTTCAATAGAATTCATTTCGGTTTTCTCTGAGCACATTAAATAAGCAGCAGAGAACAAATAATTATCAATTTACAGTGTGCTATATAGATATTTTACTGATAAAATGAATATATTGCGGATTATGTTTTGCTTACTTTGAATGCCAAAAATTTACCCTAAAGTTTTTGGAAAATCTTGTCACACACACAGGATTATTTGAAAATAATCCTGTGTGATACCTGTGTGTGAACTTTAAAATAATCCTGTGTGACAAGGTTTTTCAATTCTTATTCTCAGAACTTAAATTTATGGAAATGTTCAATGCAATCATACTTAGTTATTTATGCTAAAGATGCTCTTACGTTTCTGATGGCAAATAAAATTGTTGTTACATGCCAAGAATAAATAAGAATGTATTAATATAAGAATAACACTTAATCTAACATGAAAGTTCTGTCAGTATTTAACTGTTATATTTTTAAGCATTATTAAATATATGCTTACATTTTAATCTTTTAATTTAATTATTCGGTCCAAAATAAATCTATCACTATTGGCTGATAGTATGTAGAAAATGAAATTCTACATGTTCATGGCTTCTCTACCTTATTTAAAAATTCGATTCCCTTCCTTATATGAGACCTTTTTTAAACTAAAAGTGTCGAAGAAAGGCTCAACAAAAAAATTTTTTTGATCAATCATGTGAGAACTACTATCTAAACTGAAGTCTGCAATTTGTTCTATAAAATTTACTTAAACTATATAAGTTGATATGAATTAATTTTCAATTTTCTAGATTTAATAGTACAATGAAGATCTTTTATTTTATTTCAATGCTGCCCAAAATAAAATAACTTAAAAATATGTAACATAAAAATATGGGAAAGAGAAATTGTGGAAGTACTCTATTGATTGGCTTGTTTAGCATTTAGTGGTCAATTGTTTTGCAGGTCTAATTACACCAAAACCTGAAGTCCATTCCAAACAATTGAGCTCGAGGTGAGAACTGAACCCACGAATTATCAAACTGAAAGCCAGAACAAACAAATACACGCGATATCTTGAACTTTCCTCTACTGATATTAAATAAATGAATGAATCATTATGTGAGATAATCGAAATACTTATAGCAAAAAATAAGTAAAGAAATGAGTAATAGACGCGTTCATTTCATTTCAATTAAAATTTAATTAACATTTAAATATTGCATGAAACTCTTAATACCATATTTAAAAGTTAATTAAATTTTAATGTAATTCCAAACTATTAAACATTCTATTGTGTAGTTTTATCAAAGTAGATTTAATTATTTTTCTATTCGTTCAATTGTTTATTTCTCCACATTTTTATAATTTCTTCAGAATTCTTCTGTAATTCAAGAACATTATTTTATCATGGTTTCAAAATTTCATTATATTTCTTAATTAGATATTAGGGAAAAATGTTCTTGGTTAAAGCTTATTTTTTTAATTAAAATGATTGTTTTAATAAAATTTTCGGAATAAATTGTTTTTAAGCAAGTAGAAATATTTTCTAAATATGTTCAAAAAATAAACTATAATAATTATTTCTGATAAACTTTTTTTCGGATATTAATGAATAAGTTATAGGTGATGAAATTCTTTGTTTATCTATTAGCAATGGACACTCAGAAAGTTGTTCATTAATATACATAAAATTATATTCTGATATTTCAAATTCACTTGTTCACTAAAAGGTAAATTTCTCGTAGCCAACATAATTATACACGGACATCAATATACATGAACTGTATTATTTTATAAAAGCATAATTTGGAGCTTATTAATTACTGTATCTTCTACAGTGTAATTCATAATTTTATAGAAGGAATGTATTTTAGTCATTCGTCAGTAAGTTGAATATTTTCTCTTATATGTTAGCGCAATATTAATACCTCTGGGAAGTTTAAGGACATAGAATTATAACTCTAAAAGTTATTAATCTTATTACTCTTTTGTTGACATAAAACGTATGTTAGATCGTTTAGTCCCTTTAATGTAGTCAAGTCCTTCAGAATAAGTACTGTAGTTAAATATGTTCTGAAGATTCAAATTTACACGCAGTTCAGTGTATATGTTAAATAAAACATCTTTATATCATTTGCAGAATACAATGGTATAAAGTAGTTTGTTACCTAATGTTTCTTTTAGCTTCTATTGTTCTGCTCTTTTCATTTGAAGATCATCTTAAATCTAAATCAGTCTCCAAAATGTAGTATCTAACACATACTGAAGGTGTTTCCTATGTTTTGGTAAAGCGTATAATTCTGCAGAAGGAAATACACAAACCAAATTGACGTTAATTTCTGACTGTTATTTATCAAAACTCAAGCTTCCGAAATCTAATTTCTAAACAGCTGTATCTTCCTTCTTCTCAATCTGATATCCTGAAGACACATTAGTATGGTAAGATACCTAGGAGTTTTAGCAATCACTATATACTTTTTGTAATCACGGTACATTCTGTGAAATTTTAAGTCTCATATTATTAAAAATTCTGTGATTTCTTTAAAATTGTAACTATTGTACTAAATTAAAGTTGTTTTTATGCTCTCAAATATTGCTCATTGCATCATGCAATTGCATAATTATACTCGAAAAATGTATATTACTGTGCTTCCAACAGAATATTGGATGTGATAATTATTTAACATTATTATATTATCTTAATATCCTATTTATTGATAAATAATTGTATTGAAATTTTATTTATTTGTATATTTATTTAATATATAGGTAAAAAATATCATTTATTTTATATTCACTAAAATTATTTTTGTTTATATATAGTTTCACAAATTTTAAGTATTTTTGCTTAGATTTTAAATGATACTGTTAGTGCATATGCATTGATTTTATTAATAATCAATAAATACAAGTCAAGAATTTGTGCTTAAGACATTTTTGTTGATTATTATACAACATTTAAAATATTTAATATGTTCTAATAAATATGATTGTACCTTAAACTTAAACTATCACATATTTCATACTTTTTCAAATGTAATAAAGTGGAAAAAAAAAGATTTTAAAATTGTTGTACAAAATGCAATAAAGAGGAATCCTATTTAAAACCCAAATATTTACGAGTTGAATCAGCCATATATTTCTTTTCAATGTTTGCTTTTACTGTTTTTCGATACATCTGAAAATGTGACGCATTTTCCCTTTTAAATATTCCCTTTATTTTTTTTATATTTTTAAAACAGTATTTTATTTTTATCGAGCACTTAAAATCCTTTAAAGTATTTCCTAGATATGCAAAGATTTTAGTTGCAATATCTAGAATACGTTATCAAATTTATGACAAGTTATTTTGCGTAAAATAAAGAAAAATGTTAAAGAAGTAAAAAAAAAAAACACTGCACAATTTGCTCATGTTTCTAGTTCAACAGTAAAACAGAAATAAAGTTTGAAGTTTCATGAGATTTTTGTCTTATCGCTCACTTCTTAATGTCTTTGGCGATATTTCCATGTTTCTATTTTTATTCACAATAGTTAAATGTTTATAAAGAAAAGAAAAGAATTAATCTTAATGAGAAATGTTAACATTGGAAATAGCTGTGTGTAGAAACTGATATATGAAAAATGTTTTAATAAAGAATTTAATATTTGACCTAATAATAGTTTTTTTAACAAAAAATTTAAATCCAGGAAATCCTTCTAGGTAAATGTTATATTATATTGTAATTATAGTTTAGACATTGTTATTTAAATCCAGGAAATCCTTCTTCTAGGCAAATGTTATATTATATTGTATAATTATAGATTATTCATTGTTGTTTAAATCCAGGAAATCCTTCTAAGGAAATATTATATTATATTGTAATCATAGATTAATCATTCATGTTTAAATTTAAAACTCTTTTTTCACGTTTTCATTAATCATTTAGATACGTTTTCAAATAATGAAAATTTATCCTAATTTTCATTTTATCATTGATATTATATGAAAGATTTTAGACGACTGATAAGATTAAGCAAAACATTTTCACTTTTCCTTCTTTATTACTTTATTATACCTGATAATACAGAAAAAAGCATATTGTAATGTATTTAGCATTTTACTTCTTGCTTTAATTATGTGTGAGTTGGTAGTCATTTTAAAACTTTTATTACATTGTAATGAGAGATAGATTTTTTGATTTAATTATTATTAATTATTGCATAAAAATTGAAATTATCCGTCAAACACATTAATTGTGTATTATGTGTTAGACATTTTATTATTAATTTAAAAGTGTATAAATATTCTTATCAGCTTTAAATCTTCCTGATAAAATCAGCCTTAAATTCTGCCTGAAAATGTTTTATGTTTACTTAACATTAAAAATGTAATGAGTTTTAAGTGAATATTGAACTGAGGGGAAGTGAAATTGACACAAGAAGACTTTTACAATTTTATATATAAATACCAACTAAATACCTTCAAATTTCCAATTTACTTAAGTGGTTGTCTTCTTTCTATTAATAGTTAAATAATACAATTGTAAATTTTTATGAGTTACTTTACTAAATTTAATTTTTATCTGCGGTTTTTCATATATTTTGAATAGCTTTCATAGATTTAATTAATTAAAATACGTATATGCATTATTATTTATGCATCTTAAAGTTGCATATGCACATAGACATTCTTATTATGCGTGTTATGTGGTGATACGATTAATGCTAATAGAACAGTGTGATTATGATATCGAATAAGAAACTTGATAAAATCACATCAAAGTCAAGGAAACAAATGACGCAGTTAATAAAACCATGGTTATCAAGATTTAAAGCTGCATAAAGGGTATAGTTTTTAAGCTTTTTGGTCTTTTAAAGTGATCTAGTTAAATGCACGTCATCAAATTGAATTATTTAGATGCTTATTTTATAAATGCTTCAGATTACTTTACTAATAGTTTGATCAATCGGCGTTCTGAGAAATAGAAATATATTCTAAAAATAGTGAAATCTCTGCATATTCAAAAGGTAAACTGCGTTTATTATCAATTCTTCTTGATGAAAGTATATTAAATACTAAACTACTCTCTTTCATTTGAATAAACTTGTCATCTTGAAATTTTTTCGTAGGTTCAGAATGTTTTAAATTTAAGACAAAAAAAAAGAACTCTTCAAAAAGTATGTCAATAAAAATGTATATTTTATAAATATTTTTACTAAATGACAGTTAATCACTAAAAATAGAAAAAAACTAGTTTTGCTTAAAAGGTATTGTCATATAAATACAACGTCAATACCTTTTTGTATCATCAATTAAGTTTTTTGATGCTACGATTTTGAGTTTAATTTTAAGGAAATTCCAATCAGACATTAACAAATATGCAGACGGACTCAGTTACCTACCACCTGTAAATTCAATTCTTTGATGGATTTCTTAACAATTAAAATAATATTTGAGTTCTTAACAACAAAACTTGTCTTTTACCTATCCTTATAATCAATCATCTCTCAATCTTTACTTCAAGAAATTATTTTGCTTAAATATTTTAGAATATCAGAAACTACCTAAAATAAACATGGATTGTCTTGCTGTAAATTGAAATAGAAATATATTTCCAGAGAGACACTTCATTAGCGAAATATTTGAATGTACTCTAATTTTATAAACCATTAAATCAATGAGACAAGTGGTTATAACTGTGCTAAAATTTCGGTGAAGCATCAATAAATATCAAATATACCAAAATCGAGCTTACAAAATTTAAATGTTTTGTTTTTTAATTTAACAATTCCATTTTTTATCAATTAATTCAGCAAAAATGAGTTTAACTCTGTGAAAAATATCATAATTAATCACTTCGTAAACAACATTCATATTTTTAAAGAAATTGTGTGTGCTTTAAATAATTTTTTATAAACAAACAAGAAAGAGGTTTCAATGTATCCATTATTATTTTTCCCCTTATTTATAGTTACGAATTTATCAAAAAATATGAAATAACCAAAATGAAATTTTCAAAAGTTAATTCAGTCCCAGATATAGCCGCGGTGACATTGTTTTTAAGGCGTTCGTTCTCAATATTGGAGCTAACACAGCGACTCAAGCGAAGAATTATCGTGCTAGCGTCGACCCAACCGAATCGTCCAGTTAGCTAATGGTGATTGGGGCACCTTAAATATCGCATGTCCTTCATGTACCCTCTGGCTGTGGCAGGCCAAGTCTGAGCCTTTCGTTTGATCCATGCTTCTAGATTACAAAGACCTTATTTGAGATTTAATCAGTCTTCATCCCACGTGGTTCCTCGAACAAGTGAAGCTGCATAGTACCTGTAGTCGTGGACTAGTACTCTCATGCAACGGTGCCTGTTGCACTCGGTGTATACTTTCCTGCACCAAGGGGATGGGTAACAGTAACGATTTCAGATATTTTAAATTCGTATTCATGTTTATACAAGATTACCACCATTCAATCTTTCGACTAAAGCTGCATAAATCATCAACTTTTTAAGAAATTTCTTGTTTATTGTTATTTAATATTATAAAATTTATTTTTTTAATTATCATGTCTTTCCGATAAGGTCGAGTTTTTGATTCGCTGAAAGATTAAAGATCTTCCATTTTCATTATAAATTTAACAAATTATTCATATAATTAAATACAATTACTTTCCAATTACACAACTATTTTATTATGACTAATAGTTTAATTAGTTAATCTGAAATATTCATAATATTTAATTAAGTTTTGTCTGTAAATCATATATCACATCATGTAAAACTATTTTAATTTTTTCTTGGTGCATTTTAACTATTTTTTTTTATTTTATCATGGTTATAATCTATTCTATGAATTAATTTTTTCTGAAATAATTTTTTAAAATTATTTTACATTTAAATATAAAGTTCAACTTATAGATAAACTCTTATTCAATACATTTCTTTTAAAAAATATTTATATCTGAATAGTCTAATTTTATGAAGAAAATTAATGCAAAATATTTTGAATATTTAATGTAGTAATTAATTATATGAATTATAAAAAGAATCATTGTTAGTTAAATATTTTACTAATATTCTCATGAAGTAAAAACATTAACTTTACACTGTAGTAGAGTATATGCTTAAAACTAATTAAAATGATTTTGCTTTCTAATCAATAATATCTAAAAAATTAATTAGTTCATTTATTTTACGAATATTTGTTAATTTTTTCGAATATTTTCTGTGACTTGAATTCATCATATAAAAATATGTCTTTGTTTAATTTATTTTATGCTAGTCTGATATTGACGAAACTGATGAGATTTTTCGGATGTTTGGATAGATTTTTGTTGAAAATTTAGTTTTAGTAGTTCTTATTTTTGAAAAAATAAATTTTAAATTGCCTATAAATAAATGAAATTAATATATTTTCTGAATGTATTAATTACCTTTAAATAAAAAGTATTCATTAATTATTAATACATTAATATCAGTTTTTTAAATCTCTTCTTTAAATCGAAATTCATTTTCAATTATTTTACGGGAAATGAAAGTCTCGTATGAAAATATAATTCCTTCTAAATGAGTATTAATGTTAAATTTTGAAATTTTCTTATAATAAGCCAAATTTTGCATTTTGCAACTTAAATTTTCTTGTGAATAAATTTTAAAGATAAAATCTTTATGCATATATATATATATATGTGTGTGTGTGTGTGTGTGTGTGTGTGTGTGTGTGTGTGTGTGTGTGTGTGTGTGTGTGTGTGTGTGTGTGTGTGTGTGTGTGTGTGTGTGTGTGTGTATGTATATATATATATTTATATAAAATTTTTATATTATCAAAGATTATATAGATAGGAAAATGAAATAATATAATTATAATAAATGTAAAAATATAATTTTGCGTCAATAAGAATTTAAAGTTTGTTGAATCTTAATATAAAATGCATACCTTTTATTAAAAATTGTAATTTTCTCAAAATCTATTTTTTTTTTTCATTTTAAATCGAAATCTTTAAACATTCATTATATAAGTCTGTCTATTAGAAATATATATTTTGTAAAATTGAAAACTGAGGAATATTTTGCAACATGAATCTTTGTTGCCGGAAAAAAACTAAGAATGCATTTCAGTTTCAAAAAATTTATTTAAACTGAACTGTGTTTACTCAGTAATTGAAAAAAAAATGCTTTGAATGGTTTTTAATACATGTATCAAATGAAGTTACTTTAATGATCTCATCATCAAAAGAATCTCAAGTATAAAAAGTAATCACTAATTACACGTTATTTTTTCCCTAATCTACAATACAATTAGTACTTAAGTTTTCCTAGAATTCTCTGCATTTCTTTATTCGCTAAATTGCTTCACTAAATTCCTTTTATTTAAATAAACCGAAATTCTTAATAACGTTCACCTTCAATTTCAGCTGCTATTGGAATAAAATACACCATTCAAACTTATAATATAAATAAATGATTCATTTCCTACTGAATCACATTTTATTCCCGTGCATTTGAGAGGATAAATGCCTTCCCTAAAGTCGTTTTACCGCCCAAAAAGTTGGGCGTCTCTTGCGACTACCCATTAATGATGCTGAAAAGTTTTCTACTTTTCTTTACTTTTATCAATCAATGATTGCAGAAGAAATTTGCGCGGATTACTCTTGTTAAAATATTTCAATTCATTGTGTTATGTGCTACATTAAACAACCAGATGCCATCAATTTAAGCTTTGCGACGTATTTCTGTATGTTATTTGGCACATTCTACATGATGAGAAAAAATGATAACACCTTGAGGGATAAACAGCATTTAAGTTTTCGATTCATTTATTCGTGAGGAAATAAATTTTTAATAAATTTATTAATGGTCTCACAGTTTGAATAAAATCTTTAATTCAAAATGCGTCTGAAAATCCTTTATTTTAAGGAAAATTTTATGTGTCAGTGAAAGAAGATTAATTTCTTAATGTCAAAATTCAACAACTGTAAGAAACTCATTTATATCATCAGAACTCTATGTAATTGTTTTTTTTACACTAAGATGTGTCATTTTTATCTGTTGCTATAAAATACTTTTATAATTATATTTAAGGGTTACATCTTGGTATAAATACTTTTGTAATGATATTCTAAGGACTGGTCTTATATATTATGTGAAAAAATTCATTGTAAATAACATAATTTAGAGCTCAGCATAACCAATTAGTTATCGTTTAATTTTAAAATGAATTCGCCACTACAAAAAGTGTCAAGTAAAATAGCAAGAATATTTCTACTTAGCAGTTTGATGGTAAATATTTTAAGGAAAAATGTTCTCTACGTTGAGTAAATTTTTACTTTTTAACCATTTTTATTTAGTTGTTAAATATTTTTATAGAAAATAAGGAAATTAATTTTCTAACAAATTTACTTAAGTTTAATTTTTATGTAAATCATTGTAAAACAGCTATAATAGCTAAAACGGAACTAATAAAAACATTCTCAGATTTCTTATGGTATATTGAATTTTTTCTCTAAATTCAATTGAGTTTTTACAACTTAGTGTGTTGAAATAAATGCTTTATTTGATGTCCAAATATTAATTATGAAATGTATAAATGCGCCAATAGAAAATTACGTGAACTTAACTTTCAGAAAATTCTTTTAAGTAAATATTTCAATGTGTAGCCTCATTAGAAAATTTTTCCAGTAAATTCAATTATTTGGAAAAACAGTTTTCGAAATTTAAATTTTAAAAAAATGTGCTTTAATGTTGGAATGAATTAAAAATATATCTAATATTTCATTGTTGAAAAAAGTTTTGAAATTTTTTTAACTAACTAATTGCTCAATTACTCTAATTATTGTGCAATTCATATATATAATTACATTATTTCTGTCATCAAAATACTTTTGCATTTTTTATGGCTTCGCAGATTGTAATTGTAAAGGTGCTTCTCTCTAAAATATTCTAAGTTTTGCAAGAAGAATGAGGAGTCTAAAAGGAATATTCAGTCTGAAATTACTTTGGAAAAGTGGAGCAGCGCACCCCATAATGCCAGCCTAGGTGGCACACGACAACAACAACATAACATTTATTACACTTAAATTAGTCACTTTCCTTAGACCTTCCGTAGAAGTGAAATACGGTAACAATATTTCTATCGATGGCCAATCATCATTTTTTCGCTGATAAATTAAATATAATATAATTGTGAGTTTATCAGACTCTGCTTTTGAAATCTTTGTTCGGTATGATTTCCCTTGTTAATTCAAATCGGTAAATTCCTCCCAATAACTTACTTGAGCATTATATAAAATACTGATATTAATGTGCAAAATGTTTCTAAAATCTTGTGAATCGTCATTGATATGCTAAATAGCATTTTCTCTTTATTTTCAGATTTTGGGCTTGTTGATTGGTCATTATCAGTCTGTGGCTGCCATAGCAGTGAGCGCTGTTCTACAAGGTTTAGCAGCTGGAACTTTCATTCATGTAACTTTTCTGGAAGTAATCCCAGCAGAATTCAGTGACTCTGGATCTCGTTTACTGAAAGTGTTTTTCTTAGGATTAGGTTTTATGGTATTATTATTGTGTAGTGTACTGATGAAGGGTGCTGTTCATCATTAATAAGTTGATTCTTATTATTTTCTATGTGTGATAAAAGTGTATTATTGTTCAACTTATATTGGTAATTATTTCTCTGTCCCAAATTCTCGGATAAATAAATGTGTGATTCAAATAATAATTTAATAAGTGTCACTAATTCTAATATATTGCTCACTTTAATATAATTTTATTGATCAATAAAATTTACTATTCGCAGACTTGTGTATATTTTATTTATTTATTTTTATATTTATTTATTTATTTTTGCTTAATTGATTCACTTGAAATATTTTTCCAGGCATAGATCAATTTTAAGCATTCATTTGAAATAAACTAGTTTTAGGAAAATTATCATTATTTCATAACAATCATGTCATAAAATTGTATGAAGCAAAGTTTACATTTTTAAATAACTTAAAAACGTAAATTCGGTAGATTTTATTTTAAGATTATTAAATATATTAAATTATATTAATTAAAACTTTAAAGCAAATTGAATAAGCTTAACATACAAGTGGAATTCATTTTAATAATACAGAAGACTTGATAAAACTGTTTACTCAATCTTAATTCGTTTTATTCAGTTATAGATTATTGTTGTATTATTTAAAATAACTATGATTTAAATATAATAATGAACTGCAATATGAAAAATTAAAGTTAAAATTTTTTATTAAATTAAGCGTACAGTCATTTTGGAAATTTTATACAGGAAATGTTTTTTTAAATCCTAACAGTTATACTTGCATTTTGTTTTAACTCTTGTTCTTTTGAAGGGTTATTAGTTGCTAATCTAATAATGCTTCAAGAGGATGGTAACTTCCTCTTAAAACATTATTAGATTAGCGGCTAATCTATGCCTTATAATATCTTCAATAATCAGTTGAGGGAATTATCAACCATTCTTCAAAATGACAACAGGAAAAGTTTTTTTTCTAAAAATGTATGGCATTAATCAAGTGTTCTTAAATTGCAAAACATATCCTAATATTCCCTTTTCTAGTTAGTTCTGCTTGCATTGTCATGTAGTCTAAAACAGTATATTTTCAGCATTGATGTGGTTTTACAGTGGGAAAAAAACCTCAAAACTTTCTCTACGAAAGAAGAAATGTTTTAAAAAAACTAAAGACATTTCATGTTGAAATTCAAAAACCTTTACCATGAATTTTCTCTAATGCATTCAGTGATTAGAATTGTTAATTCTATATGTTGAAACAACACATATTAAACGCTTCATTTATTTTTATATTAATAATGATTGATTTTGTTTCCTTACACTGCATATCTTTGGAATATGACCTGTCATCAGAAAATTAAAGCTAGTTACGAAATAAATACATTTTTAAAATTACAGTTTTAAGAAATCAGTAAAAGTTTCCTTTTTGTTACGTTATAACTGGTCACAAATGAGCTGATGGGGAAAAATGACATTAACCATTAATTGTTATAATAATGTGAAAAAAATTAATTATTGAAACAAGATAAAAGTTAAAATAGAGAAGAAATATAGCTTAAGATACGTTGGATTTTTGCTTAAACAGCCAATCAAAAACACTGGTTTCTACAAAAATAATTAAGCCCGATTGAAATGCATAACTATGTGTCTGCGTAATATTTCTGCGTAAATTCCTTAGGTAAAATTTATAAGTCAAAATTCACTAAGCATTTCCTGAAAAAATGAAAATTAGTATTGTTCATTGATAAAGTAACATTTCTATGTGATTGTATGTTTTACACGTTAAGCAAAAGCTGAAATAAGCATCTCATATTTATCCTCCAATTAAACCTTACAGGAAAATTTTCATGGTGAGAAATTGATTTTATTCTGAGGGTGATAATTCATTATGTCGAATAAATAAAGGACGAACTTCTGACAGAGACCGAATTTAAGAGCTTATCTTAACTATGAAGCCATGGAAAAATTTTATACGATTACTACTTTGATTTTCTTGGGTTGCTCCAAAGTTTGTAAAGTTATGTTTACGAAATTTCAAGAGTGTTCAAAATAGTCACCTCCAACATCGATGCACTATTGTCAATAATATTTTTTCTAAAAGTAAATGCCTTTAAATATTTATTTTTTGAATTTATGAATAATCTATTTATTGTCTCATAATCTTTCTATCGGATTGAAAACGAAGCCCACGTAAGTACTTGCATTTGTAGAATAAATATAATTTTAGAGTAGATTCTATACCTCAAAGCAAGATCTGGTAAATCGATTGGATGTTCTATCAACTGTATTTTTTTATTCAGATAACATAACTATTAATCTTGTTGAATGTGCAAATATATTATCATAGTGTAGCATCTTACATGTACTTCCGAAGAATTTCTGGAAGATTCACAGTTGGCTGTGACTGCTTTCTGTCCTTACAGTTTGATGGTTTTGACCAATCCTATACTTATGAAGGAAGCGGCATACTTACTTTTTCACGACATGTAGTCCTTCCATTGTGGGTGTGGGATCATTCTTAAAGAGCAATATTTTCCTTTTGACGTGTTGGAATATCAAAAAATACTTTTTACGTTTCATGAATTATTACGATTTTAGAAATAATGTGATTTCTACCTTTAAAAAGTTTAAGAGTTTCTACTGCTTTGACTATGCTATCTGATAAAGCATCCCTGTCCATAAAAAGAAAATTGAACTGGTTATTAGTGACGAAAGTTTGCAATTTATAATCAACTACATGTTTTAGTTCAGAAACCATAGGTAATAATGTGCCTATAAAGTTGTCTTGTTCCAATAACAACAAACCATTCATATATCCCAAGGGGGACAGCCCCAAACACTTTCATATTATCTTTCTGATAGATGTGTTTGTAAAAAATCGAAGAGTAACAGTCATCTTCAATTATTGAATGGGGTCTAAGATTAAACTTGTTATATTTTCTACTGTGAAAAACTGAATCCTATCACCAAGCCATGGTCAGTCTTGTAAGTCAAACATTTGACACTACTTAGCTGGGGACACTCGAGCTACCGAATGTTGCTGTACAACATTTAAACATCGTATTCAAGTTTCTCAATGCAGGAAATTGTAAAAACTCTTGAACACTGAACTTAACAGAAATGCATACAGAAAACAAGGGTACAATATGCAATTCAAGTCTTTCAAAAAAAGGCTAAATCGAACCTTCAAAGGCTGTGCACAATGAGCTTAACTCAAACTTTTAGCATCATGTTGTGGATAGCATAAAGGATGAGGCTGTTAAAAGTCACACACACATTTGCATATATATAATCTTCTGGGATAAATTTTCATTGACAGTGAGCCATGCCCATGCATCACAAAGGAAGGAACCCGGAAAACCTCTAAGCCTTCAAATTGACTGGTGCGTACATAGAAACACAACACCTAACTAATGTTCAACAGGTGCTGCTATCAAATCTGGGAGCTTTTATTTAAAAGAGTGTTTTACTTTGCAATAAGTTATGTTTCAATTAATGTTATTATTACAAAATTTTAAAGAAGTGATTTATATTAGCTATAAAAACTATGTATTCTAAAATTAAAAAGTCGAAATTTTATTTAATTAATCTGTCATTGTGATATTTATACGTATTTGGTTTCGGTTAGTCAATATAGAAAAATTTAAATATGGAAATTAATATCGGGAACATAGCATAATTCAAATATTATTTAACTTAGTTATAGATGAGAGAGTCTTTTATCCTCTTTTTGAACTTCTTAGTTATAAAGAAGATAAAATACCACAAAATATATTCTTAAAAAGCACAGAAATAATTTATCACTTAAAAATGGCAATTATAACCATAAATGGCTAAGATTACTTACAATAAAAACAAATTTAAGAGTACCTAATTTGTGATTACACAGCTAAAAAGATTCAAGTTTATGAAAAAAATTGTGAAGTTCTTCGTATATTTCGTAATTTTAATTGTATTTAGAAAATTTTTTGAATTGTATATAGAAAAATAATTAACACTTATTTCAGATCCATATAACACAACATGTATTTAAATTCATTTGACGTATACGTATTTATCAAAATGTTGGGTTTCTCTGGCATCAATAGACTTAATTTTTTGGTAGCAGCCATACCTTCATTCTAAGAATGTCGAAGTTTTTATCAATATCGAAAGTCTTTCGTTTATAAATTAATTTCTAAAGGAACATTAACTTTATGGTTGAAAATAACAGCTATTTTATTTTCCAAACAACACAACTGCTGTAAATAAAACAGTATTATTTATCGTTTGAAGTATATTCAATTTAGTTTTATAACTTAAAATTTTATTTAAAATTTTAAATCACTCTATAGTTTTAATGTTTGTGGAGAATTTTCTTCAGCACACTGATTCTTGTCATTTTCATGAAATAATTCTTGTAAGAAATTTAACTGTAGAAAAGTGGTTAAAGAAAAATAACTATTTAATATTTACAAGGGAATACAATCCATAATTTGCCAGGGACGCAAGAACATCAGAAACTACAGTAAAAATAATACCATCACGAAACTTGGATAAGTGCATCCTGGAAAAAGTAGTTTGTACCTTTATTCTAATATGGAAAAGCAAGTTGTATATTATTTTACGTACCAGAATTAAGTTGTTCGCCAGAAAGTTTTTCTCAGAACCAAAAAAGGTTAGAAATATTTTTGGTCTACAATACAACAGCAGAAGCAGAATTCACTTTCGGTGTTATATACGAAACCAGAGATTATTGATGTCATTTGTTTCATTATACATTACTATTTAATCTTATTCAATGAGAGAAAAAAATAAATTTAAAAGCTAAGAAATAGAAGTAATATCTTTCTTTCGTTTGGACACTTGTCACTTTTCAAAAATTAAAAATAAAAACTGGACATTTGTTTGATTTTCAAAAATGATACCGTGACACTCTGAATGTTCATAAGGTCATTACACTCTTAAGTTCACCTCTGAATCTGTTTTACATTATTGCCCAAATATATGTAAAACATTATTTTTATACGTGTAAAAAAGAACATCTAAAACAATTTATTTTTATCAGGTAAAATAAAAGAGAACATAAAAAATGTTGTTCAAAATTATTGTGAGAAATAGCTATTTTTTTAAAAACTGCTACTACATTTTGAAATAAATCTAATAAAAAATTTTGTTGGAAAAGTTAAAGACGACATGAAGTTCAAAAAATATTTGATTTTTTTGACAAATAAATCAAAGTAAAAATTATAAAAACAAATTAGATAAAAAAAATTGAACAGATATCATACGAAAGAGATGTGAGGCAAATTTGAACTATCTTAAATGATATCCGTAATAATATAGTGTATAAATTAGTACAATAGCGTATCACTTAGTATAACATGGGATCTCATTCAGTCGTACAAAGTTGAAAAATTTCTCAATTGACTTAATAAACCGTCGAAAAACTTATGAAGAAATTATATAATGCTGCCTCTGCAACCATCTCATTAATTACAAAAGTATTACTGATGCAGGATTTTGTGCAAAAGTTGATTGTTAGATTACGTTTCATATATGTTCAAATGGAATAATAATTATTTAGCACAATAATCAAATCATTTTTTTCTGAAATTATCCAGGTTTTCAGATGTGAATCACGTAAGATTTTGACACTGCATTATTGCACATTGACATTCTCGAAAATTTCTAGATAATTTAATCACTTGATATTTTCAGTATATTTGAAAAACACTTATCATTTTGTTATCTGAATTTCTTTCTGGTGTATAAATTTTAATAACCAGTATTGCAAAATAAGTTAATTAAATATAATTTCAGACATTGCTGTACCTTTGGAAAAGCTTTACAACGATTCTATCTAACTACGCACTAGAAATGAACAATCCACGAAATGCTTTCATGAATTATCCACTAAACTTGATCATTATTCTAAATGTTGCAAGTTTGCGTATCCATCTACTTGTGTTTGTGAATACATATATAAAAATATATATAGATGCTTCTTAAAGTTACACATAAACGGAAGCCATCTCAGAAGCAACAGTGAGTTCGATATGCAAAATATTCTTGATTACAAAGTATTTAATTCAAACGATCTTTAATTTGGGCTCAAAAAATGGAAGATGAAAAGTCTTTCCAAAACTCTAATATAAGAAAACAGTATGATAGAAATATCTCTGTGAGTTCTCCAGATCCTAAGGCATAAACTCACCTTGTGGTTTGATGGAATTTCGAAAGAGAATACTTTATTTTCTGTTTTTTCTACAAAATTCCATTATAATCGCTGTTCTCCACAGTGAATAACTGTAACTGGCATATAATGTTCCAAAGGCTTTATTTCAATGATTACTCAACCTGATAATGTGCTACCCTCAACAGGAATGTTTCTACATTCTCGACCAAAATTAAACTCCAAAAGCTGTAGAGTTTACCTTATTCCGCACACAGATTCCAGTATGTCCACCTGGTTTACAATCTTTTTCGAGCCTTTGTTAACTTACTTGATAATGACACAATGAAAACTAAATGAGAAAAAGTTTTTGTAAAATCTTTGCCTTTTAAGTGACACGATTTTGCAAACCTGAAATAAAATTTTTTGTAAAGAAGTACAAAAAATATTTCATGATTTAATTGATATCGATGTTTGATATTCTATTATTTTGTAAATATTTTATATTTACTTTATGATTAAAAATTGGAAAAAAAACTTGTAATTCTACTTAGCAAGAATAAAAATTAAAGATTTTTAAAATTTAAAAAAAATCATTTACTGCCTACTATAATTGTGCGTAAGAGAAAACACAATTAAAACATTTGATGAGAGCAAAATTATTTGTTTTAAAGAAAGTTTGCATTTCAATAATCATTTTTAAAGACAAAGAGTGGTGTCTTAGTTTACAGTTATTTTTCATCATTATAATGCATTCTTTTCAAAAATTACAGAAAAGAAGAGCTTCAAATTTTCAAGACTTTTGTAGGAAATAAATTATTAAAATTTTAATCTAGACAGTTTGAGTTTTTCAAGCATTCTCTCGATATTTTAGATTGAGAGAGAGAGAAATTGTAAATAAACAAACAATATTTGATTATTTTTGTTCAGAGATGGCATATTGGTTTTAATATTATATGAAAAGAATAGATAACGTCCAAGGAAATTTAAATCTTTTGAAAACTTTGAAACATTTTAAAGGAAAATGATCATTTTGAATTATTTTAACAAAGAAGTTACGAAAAAGAGTGTGTGATTGTAAAATATTGTGTTTTTCATAAAACATACTTTATAATGTCTTGTAAAACATCTCAAGATACAGGCAGTTGAAAAAATAACTGATAAAATTGAGTTATTTAAAAAATTTTATTTGTGCTGCTTAAAGTATCGTATTTATATGAGAGTGTACTTTTTCTGCAAAATGTGTATTATTGATTTAAATATTGAATACAATTGTTATTTATAATAAAACTGCGAGGGGTTAAAATAATTATTTTGATTCTGTTAACTTTAAAACCCCTATTAATTTAGTTTTTTTAAAAAACAAAAGCAAAATGCTGATTGTGTTTTCAAAGTGGAAAGCAATTATTAAAAAAATGACGCAATAATAATAACACAAGTTTTTACTTAACATATTATTCTTATAAAATATTGTAATAACCAAAAAAAGTTTTAAATTCAATTTCTAAAGAGATAACAAAGACTGATTCAAGGTTAAGAAAAATTACATTTCTATTATATTTTACGAGAAATAAGAGAAATTTCTGCTAATTTTTTTATTTAACGAAAGAAACTTCTAAAAGCATTAAATTATTCTGTTTAATAAGTATTCTGCATTAGTTGTATTTGTTAGCTTTTCAACAAAGTTGTTTCATTTCAATGTCATGATTTCAAAATAAATGATTTGCATGATTTCTCAGTTTTTAAGAACTCCAATGGACTTTTCAAGAAAATTTGTAAAATACAGTAATGATAATTTATAGTAATTTAGGTTACAAGAATATTGTTTGGACTTTAATGTTAATTTATCTAAATGTTTTATTGTGAATATACTTTGAATTAAAACTATATTGTGTAACACTGTTTATTTAAAATGTTGGGTGAAAATTTAAAGAAATAGTTATTTTAATGTTTGAGGTGTCAAATTCTTCTCCGTTGCCATTATATAGTAATCACATTTTCTTTACTTTTCTTTTTTAAAATAAACTACATTTTCTTCAGTCTTTTTTTCTAAATCTTATATTTATTTCTAAGAAAAGCCTAGGAACATTCCGGAATGTTTCGAGGCTTTTTCTTGAAACAGCCGACGCATTTCCCTATTAACACTTTTCGACTGCCACATCATTTTCTATTCTAACTAATCTACTTGTCGCATTTATTCTCCATCTCGAAACATAAGACAACAGAAATCGTATTTCTTATGCATGCAACATTATCTGGTATTATTTTTGTAACTAAAAATGTTTTGCAGCAAAAACATACGTATTTCTCGGATTAGAAAATTTTTAAATACGCAAATAAGAAAAAAATCAGTGAAACATAATATTAAGGCTATTAGCTAGAAACATAAATTATTTTATATTCAAAGTTATAATTTAGAGAATTCTAGAAATTTCTTACTAAACCATTTTTCATCTAGAATGTAGATAGTTTTTGCTAACAAAAAAATATACTTTCTATAAACAAAATTTCTTTTAATTTAATGCTCACATGTTAGAAAAAATTAGTTTTCACAACTGTATTCAAATGCCTTACGGCTTTAATACTTTTTATTAAATTATTTATTGTATATATGAATTGGTGTATATATATACACCAATTCATTTAGAACCAAAGTAATCGTGGCAAAAGTATCACAAAGTCAGTCATTACATACTTTAATCACGAAATAGGTTATCCTAAATTTTGTATGACATTATAAAATTAAATGGTATAGCATTAAATAACAATAGCTAACGTTGTGATTGTCTTGCGAATAAGAATATTAATAATGTGTTTTAATTTATAACAATGCATGAAGTTTTTTAAAAATTTGTTTAACTTGTTTAAAAAGGATAAAAATTTAATTGCGTCTTGATTTAAAATAATTCTTTGATATTTGTTAATGATTATGAAAAGAAATAGAAATTAAAAAGCATTACATGCTCTCTCAGAAATATATTCAAAACTTTTAAAAAAAAAATCTAAGTGATGATTATTTTTTGGTTTCAAAAAAATTCCAATTACATCCAATAGGCATACGACATAATAATTAAAGTAGGGGAATAAAATAGTTGTAGAGTTATTTGAAACTGAGAATTTACTACCAAATTACGTTCAGAGAATAAATATATTGATTTAGTAGCAAAAAATATTGGGAAATTATAGATTTAAGTTTCTAAAATGAACTATATCTAGAAATCAGTCTAAATTTGAAACGAACATTAAAACTTCAATTGGACATTGTTGAAAGTTAATATTTAAGTTTTTAGCTACTGTTGAACAATGAGAATGCGGTATGTTTCCGCTTTCTGCGTGCATATCTGTTCGAATGAATACTTAGATTTTCTCCTTTTCGTGATGAGAACAACAGGGGCTAATATTTATCAGTTCTTCCCTATAGTAAGATAATTATATGTACAAATATCTTACAACAGACGGTGTTCCACTATTATAATATCTGCTAAGCGATGTCATATATAAAAATATAGCCACACAGAAATATATATATATATATATATATATACGAGGTATATCCAGAAAGTAAGTTCCATTTCAATTAATCTCTGCTGCAGCGCTGTGATCGCAGTTTCGCACATGCGCGGAAGACGCTCTGTATCAAGGATAAGAAACGTGCGACATTTTGAGATCGCTGTCAGCCACGTATGCTTTGTTGTGCTTGTTTACAATGTCGGTGTGGATTGAAAAACCCGCCGCTTGTGACATCAGATCTGTGATTCGTTTACTGAATGCTAGAAAAGTGAAACCAATCATAATTTATCGGCAAATTTGCGAAGTTTACGGACAAAATGCGATGAGTGATTCTATGGTAAGAAGATGGGTCCAACAGTTCAATGAAAGACGTAGTGAAGTTTACGACGAAGAACGAAGTGGGCGTCCATCTTTGGTTACAGAAGAACTGGTTCACGCGATTGATGACAAGATCCAGGAAAACCGCAAGTTTACAATTAGTGCTCTCGCTATGAAATTGACCATCCTCCGTATAGTCCTGAACTCACTCATAGCGACTTTCATCTGTTCTTTCATCTATCTTCTAATGAGTCTTTCCTTGGCGGTCAACACTTCAACAATGACGAAGAGCTGAAAGAAACTGTTTCCAACTGGTTGAAGACACAGGCGGCAAACTTCTAAGAAGAAGGTATACAAAAACTTGTGCCACGCTATAACAAATGCCTGCAAAATTTCGGCAGTTATGTGAAAAAGTAGTTTAAGAGTTTTAGAATTTTGTGCAATAAATAATTTTTCTATATCTGTACACAATTTAATTTTATTATCAAACGGAACTTATTTTCCGGATATACCTCGTATATATATATATATATATATATATATATATATATATATATATATATATATATATATATATATATATATATATATATATGTATATATATTGTTTGTATAGTTATTATAAATTTTTGCTTTAGAAATCGTTTAATTTATTATAAGAAATATAAACTAAATAAATTATTTGCATTTATTATAATCTTCAAAATATTGTTTCTTGCATATAATTTTACATTTTTCATCATTTCTGCAATGAAATATAAGCTTGTAGAAAAACTGGATGAACATTCTACCAACCGATACAATTAATTGTAAGAAATATTATCCTTTTTAAATAACTTTTGTGTTTGAAATACGTGCTCGTATAGCTAAATATTTTCTCTGACTCTCGCATTCATTTCAATAATGCCGTTAAATTTTCATATATTCCTTTTAAACACCACTGAAGTCCGATTTTCCGATTCATTGGTAGACTTTGTGTTAAAATGATTTAACTTCAGTAAATCTCTCATCGCCTGGAGTTAATGTAACGTTTTAAGAGTCTCGATTTAGCCACAACACATGTCGCTGAAGCACGCATTAATAAATAATAAAAGGCATCAGGCGCGCAATTCTGCATATAAATGTGCGTATGAGCTAAATAATAAGTTTGAATTATTTCTAATAAATAAAGGGCTTACATTCTTCTATAAAAATTATTTTACGTATTCATTCAAAATATTTTCATTCTAAGTAGGAATAATGATTGAAAGCTTTAGGTAATGTGAAACAAATCAAGTATTTGCAAGAAATTATCATTCTGTTCATATTTAAACTACTTTTGTGAGAAAGTTTAAGATATTAATTAGAACGCACAGAAGAGTAAGAATAATGTGAATAATTTGAAAATATTATCTTCCAAAACTTGCAATACAAATTTTCTATTACTTGCAATTTATTTTCTACAGTCATTTTTATACTTTGAGCAAGAGTATGTAGCTGTTTTAAAAAATGTATAAGTCACACACAAGAAATAAAGGAACATTTGTATTATACAATCATTTTTATCAGTTCTTGAAATTCTTATTCTGGCTTTTATCTCGAACTATTGTAAATTTACCATCTTCTGATGAGTAAAGAAAAAAAAAGATCATCACGTTCTATTCAACCAAAAATTAAATTTTATATCCTATTCACATACACTCTGTCAAAAAAGTATTGGGACACAATATAAGTTCATGAAATTTTATAATAATATGTAACTTAAATACACAAATGAGACAAAAAAAGACGTATATGACATTTTGTTAAATTCAGATCACAGTGACTGAAACAAAACTCAAATATTAATGTAATTATTGTTATAATTTAAAGAAAAAAAGTCAAGACAAAAAATGAGCTCAAAAAAGTATTGGGACACTGCCCAATAAATAAAAAAACAGCAAAACATTTATAGTTAATAACTTGTTGGACCACCTTTGTACTTTATGACCTCTAACAATCGATTTGGCATGGATTTGACCAGTTTTGCACAAAACGACTAGTCGATTTTGGCCCACTCTTCAACCAGATGTTTTCTTAACTCCTGCTTGTTAGAAATGTGGTGTTCATTGAGATTTTGCTGCAAATAATCCCATACATGTTCTATGGGATTAAGGTCTGTACTCTGTGCAGGAGTTTTAATCATACCAGGACAGTGGTAAAGGGCCCATAACTTGCAAATGGGAGCAGTATGTTTTGGGTAGTTATCCTGGTACAAATTAAAACGTCTTGCTATTCCCAACTTTCACACACTTTGCTTTAAATTTCGCTTGAGAATGTCAAGATAGACATATTTATTCATTATATCATCTATGAAATCTAAGTTTCCAACACCAGAGCTTGCCATGCAGCCCCAGACTCATTGGTTGCGGCCTCCATACTTAACAGTAGGCAGCAAATTTTTGACATGCAATTCCGTATTAGGTGTCTACCAGACATTTTGCTTCCCATCTGATCCGAAAATGTTATATTTGCTTTCGTCTACGAAAATTACATTTTCCCAAAATTCTGGTGGCTGCTTTACACACATTTTAGCAAATGCCAGTCTATCTTGTCGGTTTGCTTTGGAAATGTAGGGCTTTCTTCGAGGTACTCTACCATAATACCAATGTTTTCTTAAAACATTTCTGACAGTTTCAGGATTTACAGATTACCAAATCATACTTTCACATCTCAGAGTCATTTTTACTGCGCTGGTTCTTGGATTAATGAGAACTTGTCTCACAATCCACCTTTCTTCAAATTTAGTAAATATCCTAGGATACCCTGATCTCTGCTTTTTTTTCAACACAATTTTTTTTCGTGAACCTGTGAATAATGTTAAAAACAGTAGACTTACTCTGCTCCAAGATTTGTCCTATACAGCGAACTGATTTTCCATTTTTCCAATGGCTTATTACCAGATTTCGCACATCCATCGAAATCTCTTTGTTTTTCGCCATTGCACTCACTACATGTAACCGATTTTATTGACAACTTATGTTGAAAAGTATTTTTTGTGACATATTTATTGTCTTACTTGCTCATTTCAAAAGTGTCCCAATACTTTTTTGAGATTTGTTTGCCTTTAAATTATATTCAAAAAGCTATATCAAATTATAAAGCTAAAATGTTAGCAAAATTTTAATTATATAGTGTATACCAAATGTTAAAGTACCTCTTGATTACTTTTGCTTTTGTTTTAATGTGATAAATATTTTTATAAATAGTTTTACATGTTACGCATCCCAAGTGTCCCAATACTTTTTTGACTGATTGTATATATTTTATACCACTATTGTACTTATGCTTTATTTAAGCATTATTAAGTATTTATTTCCTAAAATTTCTAATTTAGGACAATTTTGTTATTTCCCAGTTATTGAAACTTAGTGAAATTTGGATACAAAAGTTAATAATAAAAGTCTTCAGCCTTTATTCGAATATTCAAATGAATACATTTTGAGATTAAAACTTTAAATTTTTAAGTTTAAGTATTTTATTCATAGAAGTGTTATAGAACAGCTTCACTTAAAACAGTAAAAATTATAAAGAAAGTCTTGATATGTTAACCATAGCTATAAATGCTAGAATATTAATTTAATACTAAATTAATATTTCTGGAAGTTTTTCACGTTAAACTTGATAAAAATGCAAAAAGTCTTTTTAATTGGAAAAAATGTAGAAAAGAAGCAGATTTTCAAAATCGAATTTTCATTGGGATATAAAATAAAAGAAGTTTTTGTATAAAAAGTTAATGTTACATGATGATAAACTGCAATATTTTTTGATAAATATTTTGTTTTTGATGAATATTAAAAGCGAAAATTGTGAAATTGTATATTCACTGTTTTTCTAATAAGAATTAACCATAATCTATACATTATTTAACACCAATATACATATACGCTTACTTTCAAAAGTTAAACTTTCAGAATAAAATGTTAACTATTAGAAACTAACTAATTTCAATGGGAAGCTTGTGCTGGTTGCAAAAAATAGAGAAGTATTAAACATGATACGTAACAACTTACTATAGTTTCTTGTCAAGATACATCAAAAACCCAGTCCTATAAAAGATAGTATATTTCAGGGTTTGTATGTAAGGGCTTATAAAGTGATTAAAAATTTTGCACGTTTTGTTTTAATATAAATGTGTTTAAATGGCTTCAAGAAGATGGATGAGTAATTCTGCGCAATGATCCCTTATCAGACGGATTGAAGCAGACATTCAATAATGTTCTTTCATCATGCCATAACTATGATATCTGTTCCAAACTATCCAAATCTTTTCCAGAGATCGGTTTCCGTTCGCCCAAGGATTGTGAACCTGCTTTAGATTGATATATTATTGTTGCAACCTATCAGAATCGTAGAGCGATTTCCATATATGTCGCAGCTCTGTTTGCAGAGAAGATTTACGAAACGATGTCTACTACTGTACAAAAAATTACACAGCAATGGATTATTTATCCGTGTATGAATTTAGAGAGCACATAACACGCCTAATATGAACTAAAAGTTCAATGAGCACAGCACATTTAACGATGGAAACACCCATAATTTATGCAAAAGTTTCTTAAAGAAATATTCCTGGTTTGCTTGTCTACAAACACGGTTCTATGACTGCTGCAAGGTGTAAGAATGAAGATCTAAGTCTCTTTGTAAAGTTGTAGTGTCATAGCAATTTGTTTTACATTTGTTTCAATGGACGATAATTACTTGGTATTGAAAGAATTTCCCACTTAGAGTGACTTTCCTACTTTCCTCAATTCAATTGAAAATCTTTGAGATGCCTTAGAACTCTTAATGTGTGCATGCTTTTCGCAATTTTTAATTCCTCGAAACTGCTGCTCAGAAGAAACGGCGAATGCATTAAGACTCCGTGGAATTGACGTTTTTAAAAAACAATTATAAGCTTTTTACGTAAATGAGGAGTGCTCATATACTTTATTATTGCCTTTTTATTTTGACTTCAAGCCTCTTTTGTCAAATTCCAATCTACTTTATCTTATAACTTATAATGAAAATTCATCGTATACTTTTTATTTTTTCATGTAATTCTTTGTTTTTTTACATTAATGACCATATTTACTAATTTGCGGTTACATTTTTTTCAATCAAATTAAAACAATTTTATTTTTTCCCTCTTCTAAATTTTCATAATGTAATGTTTTCAGATATGTATATAATAATGTGATATTCGGTATTTTTGTTACAATTCAAAATTCAAAATACTAAAAACTGTGTCAAATAAAATCATTTTGTCTCATACATATTGGAACCCTATAGTAATCCTTAAATCATTAATATGAAAACACAAATAATCATTTTTCTTTTTAGCAGCAACACTCTTTTTAAAATTGCTAGATTCAACACTCAACTCTTTCATTTTTATTTAATTCTATACTTTATTAAACCCAGAAGAAATGTCAGAATTTATACTTTCTTAATGTTGCAAACAATTGTACAAAAAGAACCATGAGGTTTGTTAATACAATATTATTGAATGATAAAGTGGAAATACTCTAATTTGCTATTTTTGTTCTTTAACTTATTTCTAGCATCTAATAAGAGTAATAAATATACTGATTATGTATAAATCATAGAATTTTTTAAGCTCCTGCGAAAAATTCTACATTTTATTTTGCTCCGTGTAAAAGGTAATCACCGATTCCTTAAGCTTTTAGCTTATATTTCTTTAATATCTGTTAAATGAGTATATAAGAGTAAGTAGTAGTAAACATTGCTCGGTAACTTTAAAAGAAAGTATTTCTATATTCTTTTAACGTTACCGAGCAATTTTTATACGTAATGATACAGTTAATCAGAGATGTTCAAAGTATACCATACTTAATTGAATATTTAAATTTTTAATACTTTAGTTTTTCATCTCTAGAATTTGTGAGAAGTAAAAAATTAATAGTTGTCTTCTGAAAAATTACTTCCACAGTAAACAACATTTACAATACAGAACCATAACTTCTTTGCTACAAGTTCTTTCCTCCTTCTCAGAAGTTTATCCTCTCATTTCCTGATTAAACAACTATTTATTGTATAGTTATTTTTGAAATGTGAATTATTTATGATACTCTCTGAAAGTGTCTAAACTAAATTAATTACTTTAATTTACAAAATACATAAGTTCATTTACTTCTAAGTTTTTAAAAAGTTATTTTATACATTAGTGAATCATTTTTGGGACACTCTGTAAAAGTCTAAATTAAATTAAATTTATGTAAATATAAAAATCACATAAATTTCTTCACTTCTAAGTGTTTTTCTTATTGTTTTACCATCGAAGATTTTTAATTAATAATAAAAAGTGGAAACATTCTAACGTATTTGAATTATTGAATAAAATATGTGCATTTTATCCTGGCACAGTTACAATGCATCAAAAATAATAAACTATATAAAAATTTGCATTTGAAACACATTTTATAGTGATATACGAGGGGATTATAAAAATATTCCTACGTGATTTTACAATGTAAATCCTTCTTTAAAATTTTGTTCTCGTGGAACATATATGTAATTTTAGAATATAACATTAAAAAGAATTTAAAAAAATTCTTTCAAAAATAAAAATTCTAAAAAAAATTCTTTATATTTTAAATATTTATTTGCATAATTAGATTTTGGGTTATGGAATTTTTTCTTTAGTTCCCTTTACATTACTTAATAAAAGATTTATATTACATACTCAAAATACTTTACATTACATGCTCATTACATAACAAAAGATTTACATTACATACTCAATATAATAATATTCTTGTCTGCAAGAGATTCATATGGGACAATATAGATCCACTGTAATCATTACAATCTACCAAAAAATGCTTTTTAAGTATTTAATTGTTCAAAATCATTTTTGAGCTTATTATACAAAGAAAATTTAAAATATTTTCCTCTTGCTGTAATGGAAACTTCAACATTCAAATTTGGTGCACGAACACAAACTTGATTAACATTTTTTTGCTCCTTTCCACACAGAAAACAAATTATGAAATTTCTTATAATACTATCCTACTTAAATTTTCAAGATGGTTGAAACTTTCTGTTTAATTAAATCACATCAATTTAACAGCTCCAAAGCACCTAAAAAACGAGTTAATGCGAAATATAAATCCGAAGACATAGTTAAATTTAAATATTCGATATTGATCTTAACCAAATATCGATCACCTAAAATGATATTCATATTTACAATAGATTGAGTGTCAATTTAACATATTAATATGTCATTAGATGTACATTGAAATCATGTTATGTTACTTATGATTAAAATTTAGAGTCATTAAACTCATTATTTATCAAAATTGTGCCTATGTTAATTTAACGCATTGCTTAGTTGTTAGATTATTTTAGTATCATACAGAATTACAATAAAGTTATAGCATAACTAATCATTTCATAACAAAATTATAATCAACTCATTTGGAAATAATTAATGGGATAAACTAGATGCAAATTTTGTTATTATATGATGACTGAGGTTAATTCATATTAGTCAGAGAATACCTGTAACTTGAGCAAAATAAGAAGCTTTTAGAGCAGAATACAAGTAGGTGTTTGCCTATAAAATTAGCTATTTTTTTCACTTCTAATTCTGAAATTACCTTTCAAACATCATCAATTATTTTAATGACATCTCTTACAGATTTTATGAAAAAAGCAAAATACATAATTTTCGTTCTCTTAATGTATTTAAAAACTAATGTAAAACATAATATATGCAGGTTTAAAAATGTGAATTTAAACCTGTAAATATTACGAATTTACTTGACAAAAGTATAATTTTTATCAATTTGTACTTCATATCAATTAGTTATGATAGTAATAATATTAATCCCTTTTTCATCAAAATAATTATTGAAAAATTCCAGAATTACTGATGTCAATTTTGAAATTTTAGAACATTTCTCTTAGTGTTAAAATTCAAGTTTAGCATATAAGGTTATAAAACAAAATGTACTCATAAGTTTTATGAGGAATTAAAAATTTCTCCATAATAAATAATTGAAGTTTATATGAAACTGAGATAACTCGAAGAGTTGAGGAAGGAAGCAGTTAAAAAAATAATTCTAGATTAAATATAGAAATTTTTTTAAGATTAACCATAGAATTTGAAAGAAAGTTCATAATGCATTAGCGCTATGCCAAATGATACCAACTACTCTTGCATACACCATGCATGGAGCATATTCTTCCAAATACAACATACGGAATAGGAATAGATAAAGTTGTTGTTACTAATGAAACTTGGACAAGCCAAGCTCGCTATGCCTTGGCTATGCGAATTTAAGTCAATTGGGAGCGTCTTTCGTTTTAATCAGGGCCCCATGAAATTGAAAGTACGACTTTTGCTCTTCAAATCCTCCGATAGATGGCAGCCCCAGAGGATCCACTCCCTCAATTTTGGCATCGATCTGAAGGGGGAGTAAATTTCTCCAGACCATTGCACCCATGGTAACTGTTCAACGACCGACCACAGGACTTTCGATTCCACATATTTAACGAGCACGTATATCGCATGTACTCGGTGGGTCTTTGGCGGCAATGGGAATCGAACCCCACCCTTCCGGATGGAAGGGTCGACACCCTAACCACTGGGCTACCACGGCCTCCGATTTTTGTTAAATTCGTATATCTTCAAGTTGTTTCATTCATTGATAAATGGAGTTTCTCTTTGAAGATTTCACATACATTCTATCGATTAAAATAACATTTATTACCAATTCGATTCCATGTTTGAACTTAACAAGAGCATATGATCCATATTTGATAATATCATTCCATTAATAATTGGTTTTCATGAAGCCTGTCTTACATGATTTTTATTTTAATTCATTTTGAAAAGTTCTCTGAATATACGCGGAATATAAGTTTTACTTCAATAAAGTACAGTAAAGTACTTCACTGCAAAGTCTCAACAAGTATATTTTAGTATATCACGATATCACTTATATTTCAGTACATCAGTAAATCACTTGAAAGTGATACACTGATATGTAATGAATAAAACGACTAATATGAATGATGGTGAAACGAAGTGTAGCACAATTGTTAACATAAAGTATTTTATTCTTTCTCGTATGATTTCCATATCAAAATTAATGTAAAATACTAATTAAATTTTTTTGAAGTTTTGTTGAATGTGCAAATAATTTTTTTCCTAACGTTTGTATCCACTACTTAATGAAGTTGTATTAATACATAGAACTACCGATTTCCTTATTTTTTGCACATATTACATACATTTATGATCAATATTCATAATATGCAATTAAAGTATTTTTTGCAGTCAATTCATTTTTGTACTGTGTTTTTAAAGCAACTCAGACTATTTGAATAGATCAATTACTGTCAATTTGAGCTGTCGAATATATATTTTATTAAATAATGTTTTAAAATAAATTTTATTTTCAATTTCATAAAATATTTTCCCCGTGTTACATCTTATTTGCATCTTTTATATGTGTGACCTATACTAAATATTTCACAAAATTTCATATAACAGAAGGAATTCCTCTCTATTTTTTGAAAATATGGCTTTAATGCTTTTAAAAAATCATAGATACTATAAATTATTTAATATGTTGATAAATTAAAATGAATTTAAGATATATATTGAGAATAAATGTGTTGTTGTTGTTTTTATTAATGACACTTGGACATGCCAAGCTCGCTATGCCTTGGCTATGCGAATTTAAGTCAATTGGGAGTGTCTTTCGTTTTAATCAGAGCACCATGAAGGTGAAAGTACGACTTTGCTCTTCACACATGCCATAGGAACCCGTTTATAGGGTAGGCAACCATTCACACCTCATTCATACAAGGAAAGGACAAAGACAGGATAGATAGAGAGAGAAAGTACATCCATGCCCGAACCGGGATTCGAACCCAGGACCTCCTTACCCGCAGTCAAGCACGCTGGCCACTAGACAAGCTGGGTGGCGAATAAATGTGTAAAAGATGTATTGTTACTAATGCGTACAAATTATATTAAAATTGAGGAACATGTGTGTGTGTGTGTGTGTGTGAGAGAGAGAGAGAGACTAGCTAGTTTTCATAATTAACCAAATTTTGTCATTGGGAAAAATATTACCTTTATTCAGAACTACTATTGACATAAAATTGATTTTATATTAAAATAAAAAAATTTTTATTGAAATAAAAACAATTGTTTTACCTTCGATAAAATTAATTTACCTTCGATATGACTTGATTTATCTAGTCATCTTTTTCCGGCAATAACTTTTTAAAAATTCAAGAAATATTTTTTTTCTTTCATCCAATGACTAAAAGGTTTTAGTTCATATTTTCTCCTGGGAACTTATTATGTTATAAAATAGAGCAGTTATTTAAATAAGTGTGTAAAATAAGATCAATTTGAAACTATCCTACATTCTGTTTCTTATTCATGAATTAAATTTTTATATATTCTGAAATTATATTGTAATTTTATAGTGAAAAATATTTTTTCTTACTAAGCATAAGAAATACATTTGTTAATTCTTTCTTCCAGTTTTTCACAATTTTATTTAAATAAGCTTTAACTTAAAAAAATAAGATATTATATATATTAAATTCAAAATCTGAGTACAAAGTGGGTTTTTTTTATTAAGAATTACTTGGTTGTTTTAATATTTATGAAAAGGGGATTTAGAGATAAGTTTCTTTTTATTATGATTGTGTCTAAGTTTCTCAAACATGATTTTATGAAAGACTACCAATGTCGTAGCACAAGAAATTGCAGCCATGAAATTATACCATATATATGTATCAGGCTCACCATATTTACATTAAAATATATTTTAAAATTTGAATCATGAAATTTTCTTTATAGTAAAATTTTCATAAATTCAAATTTTCTTTATAAAGAAAATATTTCAATTTTATTAGTTTTTTGGAGATACTTTGATCCTATTTACAATATAACTATAATAAACTGAGATTTGCAAAATTTTGATTTATCTTTTTGCTCATGACTCACCGACTGTAATTCCATACTTATTTACAGTGTTTAAACATTTGCTTCATTCTTGTGAATTTAATAAAATTATTTGCAGAAAATTTTAAATATTAAAGAAATAATGAGGTGAGCACTAAAAAAGAGAAAAATGTTCTTTATGCTTCATGAACTCAATTTTCGGATAAATTATATTTTCATGCCAAAATAATTAAATTTAATAATCCCATGAGAAAGTTTTATTTTCCGTTAACTATGTTGGCAAATAAAATCAAACAAAATTTGTTCTTTACAATGTTGTAGTTTTAGTGAAAAGTTTATACAAGAAATATCATTTGGCCATTTTTTTCAAAGACTTATTATTTATTATAAATGACATGAAAGTTAGAGTTTATCACATTGGACCATTTACGCTTGGCTTCCTTATTCATCATTACTGTATATGATAATTAAGTAATGAAAACAGCACTCATTGATGGTTAATTATTTTCTTTTTACTCTTTTTGGATCATCCTCTGATACCTATTGTAAGAATTTCCATTAAACGGTAGGAAAACTCTGAGGCAGCTTTTCGATTAAGTAATTAACTATTGTCTGGAAATGGAAATAAGTCATCAAGAATTATATATAACTTTTCTTTTATGCTACAAGTTTAAGTAACTATAATAAAGCCTGAAACTCTTGAATAATGCGCCTAAGGCATTTTAAGGAAATTTTTCCGTATTTAATATTCTTGAAACAGAAAATTCTAAACTTGATATTAAAAAACTCATCTTCGCCAAATTGATTTTCACAAATTTTGTAAATTTCGACAAAATGACTTATCTAGTAATTTCGAAAGAAGCTTCTTTATTATAATAACTTATAGAAATTAACTATATTAATTACTTTTTGTAGTAATTTTAGGAAATTTATTTGCTATAAAAATTATTATAAAAAAAAGCCTTATAATTATTTGTTATGTCATAGCACTTCAAAAATAAGAAATTTATATTGGATATACAGTTTGTAAAATGTTTGCTTCGATTGAATTAAAGTTAATTTGATAGCATGTTCTAATTCCCAAAATAACGTTTTGACTGTGATATTCTCCCAATATTTTGTCATTTTCTTTTTAAAAAATCCTCATGAAAATATCAAAAAAAACACTGTTTTAAGTATATGGATCTCATTTTCAAAACATTAAATTAATATGAGAAATTTATTATCAATGAATTGCTTATAAAATAATTAATAAAGTAGACATAAAATGAAAAAATTTTAAATCATTAATAAATTTTTCTAAATTTTCTCATATAATTTCCAATACTTAGAAAAAGTGCCTTGAATGCCAAAATATCTTAATTAAAATATCTTATTCAACACATACTTTGAGAAATTCTTATTGTGTGCATGCATGTGTGTGTGTGTGCGAGCGTGTGGGTGTGTTAGTTATATTTTTCTACTCAAATTTCTTAGTGGAACGAAGGATAAATTAAACATTGATAAGTTGATATTTCAATAAAATTTATTATATTTTTCCTTTATTTCTCATTTTCATTACTTTTTAAATAGAAAGTTGCTCTGGCAAATGATTACATTTCTCATAATGAATTAATTTTTACTAATAAATTTAGGAGCATACTGAAGTGAAAATAATTTTACGCATCAGTTCATTCATTGAACATATATTGATATCACGATATATTTCAATTCAGAGATCGTGAGTTTGAATCCCTTAACAGTTTCCAATATTATATAATGTCCAGTTGCACTTCTGTACTATAATATTGTTAAATGAACTACAAATTTACTTTACAAAAATGTTTCAAAAGCAATAAATAGAAGACAATATAGAATTTCATTTTTAGAATTTATTATTTTCATGTCTGTAAAAGAATCCTAATAGATAGTTTTTATCACTGCATTTTGAAACGAATTAATTTTCAAAGTTAACCAGTTTTGAGTTAAATCATTTCATTACTTTCAATTGAGCTTCTTATTCAAAGCTTATTATTCTCCTTCAAAGATCAATTGAGCTTCTCCTCAGTTTATTTGTTCTTACTGTAAGTTATATCTGTATATTTAAAAGAAATAACGTTTGTAAAATTAATTAGTTCTGTGAATGGTTATCCTTTAATTCTCAATATTAAATCTAGAAATAAGACTGTGTATTCAAAGTGTACTTTTAAAGATGAAAAAAAGAATAATTGGTAATTATTTTGCATAATACTAAGCATTTTTACTGTTGAGAAAAAAATTAATGTGTATTATGTTTGAAAAAATTGTTTAAACTGAACTATATTTACATAGCTGTTTTGTGAAAAAAAATTAAAAAAACAATTTTAACAATTTATTTTTTTCTGTATGTTTTCATTTAATGAAGCTGCTTTAATTATCTTGTCATTAAAAGGATCTCAAATTTAAAAATCAACCACTAATTACACGTTATTTTTTCTCCTTACAAAGCAATTTCTGTCTTTACACTTTTAGTATATACTTTACTTTGATTCATTATTCATTAAATTGTTTCATCTTACTCTAGTAAATTTCCTTAATTTAAATATACTGTAGTGCTTTATAACATTTGTTTTTGAATTTCTGTTCCTGCAGGAATAATAGAGATCATTTAAATTTGTAATGTAAATAAATGATTCATTTCCTCCTAAATCGAGTTATTTTTTAGCATTTGATCATATAGAAAGAATGAATATATACCCTGAAGATATTCCAAAGAATTCTTGTGCCTTCAGTCAATCCATTAAGGAAATTATTTCTGTTTTCCTCAATTGATCAATGGCAATACAATTTTTAAGAAATAATCTAACAAACGTTACTTTGGGCTAGGTATTTTTAAGATATATATTTTATGATTTAGCATAAATATATAACAGAAACTAACTTGTTACATAATTTATTATATTAAACTTATTACATATGTTTTGTGTAATTTAAAGTTAAGTAATTCCGGAAAGGATTTTAATACACTTCAATCATATTGCTGAAAAATAACAATTTACTAATATGTGTTGCTTGATAAATTATGTAACAAATTATAATTTCACCTTTAGCCCCGTCATCCTTGTTTTGTTGATGGACTCTATGCTCATAATAGTTGCTATCTTTAATACGATGAATGAATGCAAGTATAGGAAGGAAATTGTGGTAATATTTGAATGGTGTTAGAAGGGTTACTATTCAACATTTAAATGATACAATTAATCACAAAAATATTATTATCACATAATGTAATTAAAATATGATTTTAAACTAGGAGAAAAAAATTTATGCAATTTTTGAGGAGAAAAACTAGTCTGAAAATTAACGTACAATGGAGATTATCAATTGATAGGGCAGAGGTCTTGTAAATGTCTGAAGGATTACTAGTTTGTTGACATGGAATGAGTTCAATTTCCGGTGATTAATAATTTGTATCAGTATAATCTGTAGAATAGTCCGAAATTGATGATGTCAAAAAGGCTTTTGGTTTAAAAAAAAACAAAGAAAAAACTGTCACGAATCCTTACTTATCTTTAGACACATAAGAGACTGCAAACAAAATAACTGGAAAGCAGGTTATTGGGAGGGAGAGAGTTTCCTCGAGATTTTGAAGTTTGAGTTTGTAGTGGTATATAGTTAAAAAACAGCGAGGAGAGATTCATTTCCATCGATTTTTGAAACTACTTTTTCTTAATATTTGTATTACAGAGTCGGTGTTTTCATTTATCCTAACCACATAACTATAGTAAAATCAACTATTCTCTCACTCATGCATACCAGCTTAAGAATTCCATCCTTTTTATTTAGTGCAATACATAACTTCATCTCATAACAAACTGGTATAATGCTGTCGTTCATCGGTGTATATAGATATATCTTATTGGACTGAACACTATTCATCCTGTGTTCATTACCTGAAGAGAAGGTGCATCAGAGAGTCGATGTTTTACAAAAATTCTCAATAAAATATGAAAAGTAAATAACAGTTGCAAAACAGTTGAATGTTAACTTTAATTATCTATTCCTTAAAAAAATTGGTCAGGTGGTATATGACCAAGTAAAAGGGTTCATGTTTTATAAACTACAAAGAACATACAAATGCCATCATTAAATATATAACATAATAATTTATTATCATTTCATTTAACAGTACATAGTTTTTGAACTTTATTTTAAACTATGCAAATGCAGTATATAATAAAAACCTCGATGTAAAATTAAATATTTTAAATTAAAGCGTCATTCCGTAGAAACATTTCAGATCACTCAGAAAAGAAAGTTCTTTATTTAAATGATCGTGGACAAATGAATATTCATTTTACTTTTTTAGTCATTAAATTATTTTTAGGAATATCAAAGAGAATAAGCAATTATTTCTTTGCATTCCTTAAAAAGAAATGTAACATAAATAATATTGTATTTTTACTACCCATTAAACCGTCTTTTTATTATTTTGTTTCGTGTGATTTTAATATTATATTTTAAATTTCTTCCAATACAATGGCCGTTTCGAATGATAGTCAACAAAAGTGTTTTATCAAGTTAATATATTATTTTGAAACATAATATTGTGAAGCAAAAATTCGCTTAAATATTTAGATAAGTGAATAAAAAATTTCATTTAAAGTGTGGTCTGAAACAATAGATTCACTTTCCTTTTTTCAAAATCATTGTATCTACAAACTGAAGTAACAGAATTTTTTTACTAATTGTTAAAAGGTGTGTAAATTTTTGTAATGTAAAAAACATGACATTTTTTAATCATTTGAATTTTGCATTTTATGATATTTCATTTTGTTACTATTTTACTTGAAATTTATATCCCTAATATTTGCTGAAATGATAAACTCAGAAATAACCCAAAGAAAGGTGTTTTATACAAATTTGCCACAAATTTAATGACTTAATGATAATGAACATTATCATGGAGGTTCAAAATTCAATTCGGAGAAAACTTTATGTCTGGAATAAATTATGATGAGAACTGTATAAATCACATAATTACGGATTTTCGCTGCTTTATCAGATGAAATTTTATCACTTGAGACATTAAAAGTTTTATAGAAAAATCAAAACTTTTAAGCAGTTCTTAATATATTATAAGCAAAAGTTCGAGATTAGGGTGTACACATGTAAAAAATACTCTTGGTTATTCATTGAAACTGAAAGCTGGTCGTTTTAGAACAATAGTTAAATAAGTAAATAAATTACTTGGTAAAAATATTTGTTGGCTTTGACGTAACATCTACAATTCACATAACAATAAATAGATCTACAGTGCATATAACAGTATACTTATGTTTGAGGAACTGAAATTTCTTAACATTTTAATATTTTTTCTTCATTTCTCACATGGTGTAGCTTTAAATTGCTTAATTGTTACGAGACCTAATTTTCTAATATATAATATTATGGAGCAATTTGTAAAAATAAATAAATTTATATAATATTGTAAAGCAATTTATTGTTTTCTGAATGCTCCAGTGCTTCATTTGAAAAAGTATCTTTAATTTTAAAGCTATTTTAGCCATACTTTAAAACCATATCCTTTTCTGTTTGCAGTCTTGACTTAACAAAAAAATTATCATAAACATGATCATATGAAAATTGAATTTAATTAATTATCTTTAAAAAACAAACAATATCTTTACTATTTATCAATGAATATTTACCGTAACATTCCTATAAATATGACATAAATGTCAGCGCGTATACATGGGAATGCTCGTACTTGAGATCTTCTAGACTTGATTTATTTCCACTATTTGTCAGATCATGGCTAGATAATTTCATTGTACTCTCTCAGCAGAAACTTTAATAAATTACATGAATTTTAACAGTACACACCAGCCCCTTCCTAATCATCAATACACATATTACTTCATCACATCTATGATACATTGCTTCAATGTTAAAATTTTTTTAAGCTTTCTGGACGCGCAGATAAAATGAAGAATATTTCTTCATAGATATGAATGGATATGACTGAGTAAAAGGCAGAATTTGAAGCTTTATACTAAAATTAAATCAGTAAATTTTATAATTATGCATAATTATTAAGAAAATAAAATAAAAAATCTGATTATTTCTAAGAATGTTTCTATCAACTCATTAGATATTGCTCATAAATCTTCAATATATTATACCTCATCATACCATGATGAAAAATGATTTTAATCTTTTAAATCTTAGAAAAATGAGATATTAAAATACATGAAACTTAATTGCTTTTCTGTCATTCAAAATTTTTAAATTTGAATAAAAAATAATTAAAAATAACTTTTTTTAGGAAATAGATATTTATCTAACCAAATTAGTTGCTGATAAGAGTGTCAATAAACTGTTTTAGCGTAAATTTCTAGAAAAATTATGATAAATTTATCTTTAAACTTTGCTTACACTCATTAATTGTAGAATTCAAATTTAAAGACGTTTGATGTCGCAGATTTTCTATAAAGCTTATCAACTCCTTATTTCTACCATAATCAATTAAATAATTATAATTTTCCCTATATCTATATCAACATTTAATCAAAAATATTTTAATCCTCTTTCGTGTTCAAATAATAGTCAATTAAAATAATGTAGATACATGCTTACAAGCATATGTGAAAAATAAATATAATAATAAATATAATAGTATACTAGTATATTCTATTCGGTTAATATATTTTTTATTTTAATTCGCTCATGAAATACTAAATTTTTCATGAATCTTTTTCATAATTCTCACATAATAATTTAAAAATAATTTGATTCTAAAATATTCTAGAATTTTTAAAATTCAGATTTTTGAAAATTTACTGATTAACTGATTGTTTTTATTTAACATTTTCAATACAACTTCCAACATTTTGTATTTCAGTGTTTGTGAAATAACAAACTGTAGAAATGTTTATTCCTTTCAAATGGTAAACATTTTCTTTACTTGTCTTTCTTAAAATAAACTATTCATTTCTAAATCACTTATTTTATTTGTAAGAAATCGGTGAAAGACTCTGGAAGAGAAAAAGAAGAAACAACCAAAACATTTCTTTATTAAGACTTTTCATCGCCTCATAATTTTCTATTCAAACTAATTCACTTGTCACATCTAATCTCCATTTTGAATCAAATGACTGTAGAATTGCTCTCTCATTTCTTGAATATATGATTTTTACGCCATCTGTTTTCTGATGGAAAATATTTTCAGTAATGTACTTACATTTTTGAATAGAAGTAGGATAAAGAAATTATAAACATACAAATAAGAATGCATCATAATGTTTGGAATTGTTAAAGAAATAATTATTTATTTTGTTGGAACTCTGATTTATATTTCAAAATTCAAATCCTTCTTTTCCTTTGTGTTATTTTATCATTTAATGTATAAAGTTTTTGAAAGTAATAACTTATAATTTTGTGATTCAGAATTTATAAATTAATATTTTCAATGTATTATCAATTTTCTTTTCATAATTCTTTTATAAAATTTAAATTATTTAGATATTTTATTATGATGTTTTAAAATATTATAGGTTCCATACGTTACACAAAAAAGGTTTGTGTTAATGATTCAATAATATTTTATTAGGCACACTAAATTTTATAATAGACTCGAAAAACTTTTACTTTAATATTTCTTAGATGTAACTATTACATGAACATTAATATTTGATATAAGAACATTGTACTTAAATGTATTACGTTATTAATAATTATTACTAAGATAGCCTAAATTAATGCATTGGAATTGTGAGAGCCACGAGATCAATATTTTTGTAAGTAAATTTATAATTATGGGGCTACGTTGGTCTGCTTGCCTGGGGTATCATTCTCATGACTGAAAGAATATGGGTTCTATACCTGAAACAGCCGATGTTCCATCATGTTCACAAACAGTGTCTCCGACAAATAAGAAAGTTTTGGGTCATATTGTTTATTTGTTGGTATGACATGGAAAAGGAGGTTTAAGTATTGAACACGTTATTTGACCATGCCTCTAAATTATGCGGAGATTGACCGTGGTTTGCGGTTTTCAATAGGAAAAATTATATGCGGAAACCTATTTCAAACAAAAGAACAATATATAAATTACTAACAGCCTTTCAAGCAAAAAATAACTTGGGAATTTTTTAGGATATTCATGCATTAAGTTGCTATTACATTGTAATCAGGGTTTGAAAAGAAATAGTTTGTTGTTGTTGTCGTGTGCCAGCCAGGCTGGCAATATGGGGTGCGTTGCTCTACTTTTCCAACTGAACCATATTTTGGTGTGGAGTCCGACTTCCTCAAACACATGCCATAGGTACCCGTTTATAGGGTAGGCAACCATTCACTACACATTCATACAAGGAAAGGACAAAGACAGGATAGATAGAGAGAGAAAGTACATCCATGCTGGAACCGGGATTCGAACCCAGGACCTCCCTATCCGCAGTCACACATGCTGATCACTAGACAAGTTGGGCGGCAAAAGAAATAGTTTAATAACAGGAAATACTAATGACATCATAATGTGAATGTGACATTTTAAAGCAGCATAACATTTCTGTAGTAACCATATTTATATAATTACTGAGGAAGTTTTATAACTACATATTCATATAACATTTACTTCGAAAATTCTATTAATCTTTAAAGAAATGCATTAAATGTATCAATTTCCTTGACTGAAATTCCATTAAAAATTACTTTTATATAAGTAATTAAAAATTTAAACCATATCATGTGTGTGTGTGAATTAAATTTTGTTTGTTTTTTAGAATTTCACAGTTATTTATAATAATGGATAATGAGTTTTAAAAGAAACATTCCATTTTACAAACATAATTAAAACATTCCTCAAAAATCAATATAAATAGCGAAATATTTTAAAATAAATTCATCACAAAAATAACAACACGAGTCTTACGTCAGAAATTTCATAACGACTGAGTTAAAACTGTGACTATACAAAATTCATAGCATACACAGCAATGCTCAGATACATAGAAAAAAGTGTGTTTCCTTATTGCCTTTTTCCATCAACTCTTTACAAATATTCCTCAAAATTTAATAAGCCTGTAAAATTTCAAATAAATAAAAATTCTAAAATCACAATCTCGAAGAACTGAATCAAAATAATGCCTCAGTTGGACAGAACTGAAGTTAAATATTAAAGGAAACAGAATAATCCCAAGAGATAATATTGAAAATGAAAAAGTTTTTGCTTTTTTATTCATCTGTAACATTATTTTATTCTTTGATAGGAAAAGATTTTTTTATTTTAAGATTGCAAATTTTGTGCATGCGTAAAAAAATGTAATTCAATATTTTTAAAGTGCAATTATTTTTATAATTGTTTAACTTTTTAAAAGCATTATATATATATATATATATATATAGGATATTATGTTTGTTATAATTACAAATTACAAGTTGAGATTATACCTTCACTACATATGACAAATTGTCAAGCTAAATTAATACATTTATGTAATTGAATTTCACAAAATTAAAATCAACTCCTTAAATTTTCACAGTCATAAATAAACTATCTTTAAAAATGAAGTATTCATCACTTTTGAATATTCTTCAATAATATTCCAACAATATTCGCACATAAATGAATAATTGGGTACACAATCTTGGGTATGGATGTTTGAAATGGGCTTCGGGATCTACTTTATATATATAAGATTATATCCAAATCGAAAATATCCCACATGCAAGAAAAGTATTCGTAATGAGATAAATGAAAGTAAATCAAACATGTTCCTTTCTGCTTAAGAAATTTATTTTTAGAACATTCTGTTCTATTCTTAGCCTATATTATGCTACCAAATTTTAATTATATGCATAGTAAAATGTTGATTCTTCAGAACGAGTTTTAGAATCTAAAGCTGAAGAAATATTTCTAAAATGATATTTGTTGAAATACAAAGCATTAAAGCGATGATTTAAAAAAATTAACATACTGAATATTACAGTTTAAATAACAAATGTGTTTGTTATTAAAGCAATGTAATATTATTTTTTTACTTACAATAGTAATGATTTTTACAAATTCAATTATATTTTTTTAAATTTTCTTTAAAGAATTTTATCATTTTTCACATTTTTCAGAATAAAAATGTTTTTGTAATATAAGTAGCTTCAAAGGTATCTCATAAATTATTTTCTTTCACTGAATTTCGCAAAAACATCTGTGAGTTTTCTCTAAATAATAAGTATAAACTCTCCTTTTGTTCTTTTTACATATATACAATAACAATTTTCTAAATTTTTTGTTTGGAGAATTTTTGTGTCATATACTATTAAGTAAAAATTCATTCTTTTCGAGTAAAGTTAATAGTTAATGCAATTATAAGAAAATGACTCATCTGCCCTAACACCTGTAAGAGGTGCATGTATGAATCATTACACAATGGCAACACGCACAATGTTAACTTTAAATATGCAGAAAATAAAGCTCAAATTATTTTTACGTTGCAATATCTTAAAGTACTTCAGAAATATTTACAGATGACTTTTTAGTGCGTTTTACTAAGGACAAAAGTAATTATGTTTTGAAAGGGAAAAGTGATCAATATGTTTTTAGGTTGATAGAGAAAATAGCTTGATAGAGAAAATATAATAGCTACGAAACTGAAAATTAAAAATTCTTCAGAAACTCATTTCTCATGACCATTTAGTTAATGTGAGTTGAAATACACACACACGCACACACACATACACACACACACACACACTATATATATATATATATATATATATATATATATATATATATATATATATATATATATATATATATATATATATATATATATATATATATATATATATATATATATATATATACTGAGTTTAAAATGTGTCTTATTCTATTTCCAACTTTCTTTTGTTTCTAAATTACTTCATGAGAAAAAAGATGCGTTATTTTCGTTATTATTTTTATTTATACAAGTGAAACAGAACTGTATATATATATATATTTAAAAGCAGTTCTTGCTAAATACTTAGCAACTAATAAATTACTTTTTAATTGGAAAAATAATATTTAATAAATACTTCAGTATTGTCACATAATTGTTTAATCTCTGATTTAATATCATTAGTTAATATAAAAAATGTAAATGCGTATTTAATTTGAAATAATTTATTAATTTTTGCCAATGATTTTGGTTTGGTTTGTTTGTCGCTCAACGGTCATTGTTTGCACACGAGGGCTAATTAGATCGGGACCTATCGTCTATGGTTTTGGATTAATATTCTTTTCAAAATATCAAAAATATGAGAAGTACGTTTTGGGCGATATTTTTAGACGAATCATGCTTTGTTCGAATCATTAGATAAATCCTTAATAACACATCAAAATTTTAATGTCACTTTTACTCGAACTTGAGCTATACTTGGCTACTTATGATGCTCAACGAAGAGCTACTGTAAAAAATATAATTTGGAACTACATATTTTATCGTTGAAGATGGAAGATCTTATTTTTTGTGATTTCCATTTTTCTACAATAAAAAATAATTTCTTCTAGGAAACAACAGATTGTACACATATTTTTAATCCAAAATTCATAAATTGAAAAGTTAACGATAACGATGACTATTATTCTTGCATAATAAGAACGTTTAAAGGACAACAGTGTGTACGACATTTTCAAAAATCTATTTATGAAAAATTTAAATGGTTAACCACTTGTAGGGAACTGAATAAGTTGTACTGTTGGCCATATTTACTTTTTGTTGTAGTTGAAAAGGATAATAACATTTGGGGGACAAAACAAGGCTACAGTGATTTAAATCATCACCATCAAAGAAACATGAAAAAACAAAATATCACATAAATGCGGTAATACTATTAAAAACATTTGGTACCGTCAGGATAGATTTTAAGATAGATCAACTAAAGGCTTCATCGATTGTTCAACACAATGAAAAAGTAACAAGAAATAGAAATATTATTCAATTTCTTGTTACTTTTTCATTGTGACAAGAAATAGAATAATATTTGTAATCTATTTCTTGATTGATAGATGTAGTTTAAGACTAATAGATGTAGTTTGTTACTTAACAAAACAAGAAGATGCATTTCGTGTGGATACAATGAAAATATAAATTCCCTTAATCGATGAAATTATATATCATTAATAATTTTAATTAGTAAATATGATGACCTTTTAGCAACCCATCTAAGAACTCCAACTGTATTTTCTGGAACCTCTAATAGAATACAAAATGATATTATTGCATCGATAAAAAATATTGTAATTTCAGAAATTAGAAATGAGGTAAAAGAAACGCCATTCGTTGCTATCATGCTGGATGAAATATCTGACATATCTTACAAATCACAATTATCGGTTGTGCTATGATATGTTAATAATTGTAGTGCACCAGTGGAAAGATTTTTATTTTTTAGGATGTTAGTGGTGATCGGTGTAATGTTGTGCAAGAAACGATTTTGAGTTGGGGGTGTGAGAACAAACTGCTTGCTCAAACGTACGATGGGGTGGCAGTCATGGCAGGAGCGTTGAATGGGATGCTGAAAAAAGTAAAAGACATTTCCCCAGATGGTATATTTGTGCATTGTTGCTCACATGTACTTAATTTAGTTCTGTCACAATCTGTATTGTTCATAAAAGATTGTGAATTACTTTTTGCAACAGTTTCTGGCACATAACCTCATATTTTTCGGTGTCAACAAAAAGAAATCATGTTTAAAATGAAATTATTAAAAGAAAATTTCCAAAATTAGTAACAATACGTTAGAATTATTCATCTCGTTTGGTAAATACCATAAAAAGCAAAAGGCAAGGCCTATCTGATTTACTTAAAAATATTATTGATAATACAGAAGGTGCGGATAACGATACAATTAATATTGCAAAGAGTTATCACATGTTTTTGAAGAATTTAACGGTAATTTTCTCCTAAATATTTTTGCCAAAGTGTTTAGTTATACTGATGTTTTATTTGATATTTTACAAAAATATAACTTAGATATAGCATATTCTAGTCAAAAGGTAGTGGAAGCAAAAGATGCAATTCAAAATATGCGAACTTCTGTTGCATTTGATGAAGTTTATGAAGAGACTATTCCTTTAGTGGGTCCCCCAAATTTAAAAAAACATCCTGTAAATTTACAAAACTCAAGTGAAAACCAACATGTTAAAATTTTATATTAGGAAATAATGGACACCATTTATTGTCAGATAGATGTCCGTTTTAATAAATTAAATTTACTCAAATTTTTTGAGCTATTGAATTTCAGTTTTATTAAGAAATATCAAAGTAAATTTCTGGATGTATGCCTTAATTCGCTAAAGAACGCTTATGCAAAACATTTCGATTTTGTAAAGCTAACCAATGAATTATGCGTTCTTTATCGTAGTGAGTCATACCACAAAATGAATTTATCGAAACTTATTCAGCATATAATGCTGAATGATTTGACAGATGCCCTAAGCGAAGTAAATAAATTGGCACACTTAATTTGTACAGTTCCATTTTCAACTGCTTCGATGGAGAGATCATTTTCAGCATTGAAAAGAGTAAAAACTTATGCACGAAATACAATGAGCCAGGATAGATTAAGCAATTCATCTCTAATAACAATAGAAAAAGAAATATTACACTTATTACAATCAAAACCAGAATTTTTTTATCATGTAATTTTTTATTTATAATGGTTTTATTTAATACGGATAGATGTACAGACTTTGTGTACAAATGAATAATAAAAAGTTAAAGAAGTGTTTAATGTACATTTTTATGGTTTTATTATTATTTTTGTTGTTGCTCTCTGCACACCCTGTATGGAAACCTAACGCACGCCACTGTTGAGAAGCATATGCATCATTTTCATTCTTCATAATGGGAGCTATAAGCACATTAGTTTAAACCGTCATTTTGAAACTTAAAATACATTTTACTTGAAAAAGTATATTCATATTTTTAATATAAGAGTATATTCAACGTAATATATATGAAGTATGCATATAAATTTTTTGACTCCATTTTTTAAATTGTAAAATGATTCTTTTACGTTTTTGATATTTATTATTTGATTTTCGAGTTTTGAATAAGCTACTCTGTTACTCATTTATTAAAGTTATTAAAGAATAGAAAACAATTATTTAGCATAGCAAAATCTGCCTTCATATGGTAAACAATTAAATAACTTAATATTTTAACATAAATAACAGGTTCGAGGAGCTATAGAAAGTCACATCTGTTGCTACAAACATTCTTTAGAACATCAGTCATAATTTAATAGTCATAAAATTTTTCATGAATTTTATTATTATTTGTAGTTCGTTAAACGCGACAATAACCCAACATTCTAACCATAAACGAATTTCCCCCTTTTCACAAACATAACTTAATAGTGTATAAGAAATCGGAATTGAAAAAAAGCAGAATCCAAAAGAGAAATTCCATTTAAAATCAGAATATTTACATGTTATAGTTGCTACATAATGCATTCCAACAATTTTTTGACATATTCTTATTTTCTATACATCGAGAAACAAGACGTATTATACTTCTTTTTCTTTCTTAAACTAAATTGTTTCCTTTCAATGAGAAGTTAAATCGTTTAAGGAGATTTTCCAGATATGTAAGATTTGGTATCATCATAAGTTATCAAATTTGCTTCAAGAAATTCTTCTCCTAGTAAAAATCTACAATGAAAAAAGACTTTTCACCTTGACCAATGTCTACAGTTTCAATAAATAAGAGAAAAAATCTTCAGAAATGTGGTGAACATTATCGCTTTTCTTCAATGTCTTTTCTTCTTTGTCCAATGTCTACAGTTTCAATAAATAAGAGAAAAAATCTTCAGAAATTTGGTGAACATTATCGCTTTTCTTCAATGTCTTTTCTTCTTTGTCCAATGTCTACAGTTCCAATATATAAGAGAAAAAATCTTCAGAAATTTGGTGAACATTACCGCTTTTCTTCAGTAGTTCCCCATTTGGTTTAATTATAATGCGTCAGAAGAATAGAATTATAGTAAAATCGTGATGGGTTAAAAAATGTTAGACAAATCAACAATTAGGGATTCTTTTCAAGATTGTATTTTATAAATAAAAATTATTTTACAAAGGTAAACTTATGTCAAATTTTCCTATGAGAAAAATTAGTATTCTTCGGTTAGTATTTTAATGTAAAATTTTTCGAATTATTAATTTTTTTCTTGCAAGCATTAACATTTGAAATAGAGACTAACGGGTGATTAATTAGAATTCAATTGCATGACATGCGAAAGAAAGCTGTATTAGTTTTATTTAGTATTCATTGAGGGGAAACATTTTACCATAAAAATTATAAAATCTATCTGATTAAACAAAGTTTCTTTGCATTTATCAGACACAGTAATTAAAGAAGCAAACTTGAGATATAATTGAATGCAATTTTATTTAGCTCTTATAATCAATAATTTAACTTCTACTTAAATATTCATCTTAAACCTTTCATTTAAGTAATGATGAAACTGCTGGTATTTCTTGATTAATTATTGCTTGGAAAATGAAACAAGACGCCCAAATTGCAATTTTATTATTATTACAAATTCAAATATATGTTATAAAATTTTAATTTATTCATAAACAGCCTACATTTTTTGCGAAACTATTAAACATAGAGCATTTTATAAGACAAAACTGTTTTGGAAATGATATTGAAGGGAAAACTTAACAAGTTCATATATAAATTCTAGTAAAACATTTATTTGTAAAATTGATTAAAAAAGTTCACAAAACATACAAAATTTTGAAAACTTTTTAATCAGTTTAAAAATTTTGTGTATTTCCCACATATTGATATGTGAATGCATTTAATTTTATGTGTGAAACATAATATTTTATATCAAACTAATAATTGCTTTATGTATGTAGATTGAAGCACACAAAATCAGTCCTATATTAAATAGTACTTACAGGAATTTTTTTCGCTTTTTCTTATCTATTAATTCTTTATTTTCCTGTAAACATGCTGTTTTTTGTTTTAATTGAAATCAATTTCTTGGTTAAAATTTAAATTTTCTTTGTTAAAATTTTATGAATTATAATTATTATTATTTTTTGTTTTATTTAAAATTTCATTTAATTTACTGTTTGTTTTTCTTATTGGTTTCATATATATGACAGACACTGCCTTTTTTGAATAAGAAAAAGTTTGTGATTGGTATGATAAAACATTAATTTCCATTATCCGAAAGAAATGCTCTGATTTTTCAATATGCATATAATATACATTATGGGATGAAACTAGATATAAATTTTTCCATTGAATTTTCTTTTTATCCTAAAATCTTCCAATAAATATATAATTATGTAACTTAGAATTCCTAAAAGAGAGATAAAAAAGAAAAATACTTTATTATATTCGTTTCTGAGTATATATTTTTAAATTATATTTTTTGTCATTTTTTTCAAGCCCTTAATAATAATTTTTGAAGTGACAAAATATTTTACTTTAATTTGTGCTCTAGAGATTTAACTATCACTTTCAATTTTAATGTAGTTGTTACTAATCCCAGAGTGCGTAACGAAACTAGACAATCTCCTTAAATCTAAGAATATACGAAAAGTCTAAAAGCAATAGAGGTATATTTTAATAACAGACTACAATGTATGCTAGTTTATGATATAGTGTTATTTTTTCTGTTCTGTATTTTCAAAACCAAAAGCAAATTTGTATTTTATAACAATTTTGAAATCACAGTATAGACAATTTATGATAAGATTCAAGTGATTCAATGCTATAAATATAATAAATTAACAATAAATTTTCAATTAATTATTAAAACTATGATTTTT